>CM062819.1:1664441941-1665909099 GCA_031772625.1 Pinus tabuliformis | reverse complement strand
TTGGTGGTGTCACGTATATGTCGTTTCTCATGTATATAGTACATAGCACTGCATATCCAACATGTACATAGAATCATATGTACATAGCACCACATATGCAACATGTGGAAGGCACCATTTGCATATAAAACCACATATCCATCATTCACCCAGTAAAATATGTACATAGCACCATATATCCAACATGTACATAGCCCCACCTATACCCAACACTGAATATGAAACATTCATATGACACTATATGTACTAACACCATGTACATAATATTGAACAAACAACATGTACAGACACTAAAATATGAACAATAATACATGTGCACAATCATCACATATGTAACATGTATAACAGTAATACCACACATCCAAAACCACACTACCCTACCAAGCAACCTTGATTCTAGTGTCTTATTCATGCTTTTCCTAGGATGTTGTAGACCATACTACTTTCATTTTGTTGATGTATCCCTTGGTATATCCTATTCATAACATAGCCATAATATAATCACATGCAATATAAATTCATATTCACATGGTAATGACCTCATATGTTTCTCATGACTACTCTT
Organism: Pinus tabuliformis; assembly: GCA_031772625.1. Taxonomy (NCBI): domain Eukaryota; kingdom Viridiplantae; phylum Streptophyta; class Pinopsida; order Pinales; family Pinaceae; genus Pinus; species Pinus tabuliformis. Next base: position 1,665,908,534 of record CM062819.1, on the reverse strand, counting down.
CCCACTTCCTTATAGACCAAGAACCTCTTCATGTCATTCGCCTGCATAAGAAATTATTCCTCCACAAGAATGATTCTTGATGATCTGTTAGACAGTGACATAGATACATACATAGATACATATATACATATAAATGTCAAAAAATTAATAAGCATGATCCATGAAGAGCCTATGAGACATGAAATACATGCACACCTACACGTAGACATATATAAACATAACCATAGTCATAATCATAACATAATTACCAAATATCAATGTCAAAGTTGAGGAGAACATCCTCTATTCATGCAACACATGTGCAACATTAAGAATAGTAATTCTCAAAATAACCAAGGAATTTGATGTCTCAAATCCATTTACTTTACCTTTTCTGGATACCGTTCTCATGTTTGTAGTGTGACCACTGATTTACCACAATGGACCCAGCGATACCAACCATTTGTCATAGTCTCATCTTTCACTGCACTTACTCATGCATATAGATTCATTTGAATCTTACATTACATTTTGGGTATCACATAATTCTCCCAAGCTCCACCAAATTGTATCTTTCTCGAACCAATTCCCAAGGCTCAACACATAAAAGGCACGAACAGAAACAACAACAAGAAGACCATGAAAACCAAAAGCAATACAATGCCACAACAAAGTGGCATAGCTATGCACCAGGCATAATCGAAATTGCAAATCCAACATAACAATTGCAAAATATTAAAGCACAAGACTAATAATAGACACCATGACTTAATGCCCATGGTTCCCAAGGAAACTCAACCATAACCTTCTTCAAGGTTTCCAAGAAACCTCTATTTCCATACAACTTCATACATCATACTGCCATAAACGCATAAGTGTCAGTGCATAAATAAACATAACAACACGTTGGTTACCTTACCTTGTTGTGCTAAGCACATTGCTTGTAACAGAACACATCCATGCCATCTCTCAAGGGAATCCAATTCCTTGATAGATCCACCTGCAACTAGAGATTGGATAATATATCTGTTAAGTACATGTTCATGACTATAGCACATATCCACATAATGTCAGAAAAATCAAGTTTAATAATATTTCCTATACGTGAAACACTCATTCATTTGGAATTAGGGTTTCCAAACATAGCAAAAGGAATTCTTGTCCAATTCCTTTGCCTTTTACCCTTTTACGTTATTGAAATCAAGGCTTACTATGTGTTGTCACATTGCCCAACTATTAGTTATGTAAACACATAGGCTATTACCTTGTCATACTAATACCAAGCATGTCAAAATTCCACTGCTAACACAGGTAAACCATATGTTCAAAACATCAAGATAATCATATGTATCAATTTGAAATAAACATTAACTAAGACTAATAATCATGTCACAATACATAGTCAAATCATATTCATTCGACATAATTCTACAACTATCAGCCACTATACTCAAGTTCATCTCAATTTTCCCAACACATATGTATTAGTACAATAATCTTAAAACACAATCATTTGAACACATACTCATATTATGCAACTCATCAAACATTCAACCAACTTGCAAACATACCATGTTAAATAAATCAACAAGATGACATAATAGACATCAAACACTCAACACCAAGTATACTAAATAAGCAATCTCATACCTTAGTGTACCTCAGGAGAGGCTATCTCTTCTGCACAATCAATCTAGTAAGCACGATACAACTTCCCAACATATCAACTCAAACATAAATCAGGATATCCATAACAGTAACTAACTAACATGTTCACATCATAAACTCATAAGAAATTGCCCATAAAAATCACATATGTACAATTAGTCTACATTAGTATGATAACATATCACTAATATGTCAACTCATACCTGAATATCGTAACCATAACCATCTGCATAATCAAATCTAATTTAGCATGATACATATAACATCAATATATTAATGTCATAACCCTAATAATCAATTTAACTAACATATAACAATCGTAAGCTATATATCATGTTCATCGACAACATATAACATAATCGTCAAGATAACTGTCATATAACAACAACACATTAACCTATAACATGCCCATCAAGAACATATAACATAATCATGAGGTTATCTAATATAAAAAACAATAGAAATGAATAGAAATTTAGGTTACTATCATTCTTGACTATTTGACACAAGTGCATATAACTGCACTAATCAAGTAACATCCATCATGAATGTAACCATAACATCAAAATACATCTACATAAACCTAATGTATATAAACCTAATGCATATGACAATCCTTAACTTACATACCTGCATACCAAACATACAATACATGTATGACAATCTTCTCTTACCCCAAAGTCTAATGTTGCAACCTCATTATGATGATCTGCATCTCCTATTCTATCTCAGCCAACACATTAGCATCATAACAACCAATATCACCATGATGACCTAAATTGCATATAATGACTTCACAAGGCATGTTTTACCTACTATTCATGCATAACTATAACCAATACCATACATGTATGACAAGTGCATAATCAAGCATTCACACATGAATACATACTCCACACCAACACCTTCAACCTTCACATGGAGACATCACTACAACCATGATCAACACCATGTAAATTAAATAAGCACATGGACTAAATGCATAAGGTACACCTATGCAATCTATTGTCATTCTATATTTTTTAGGTTGAGGGAGTAAACACATAGGACAACATAAAAATCACTTTGGAAGCTGGGATCTAGCCCTACCAGCTTTAGAGAAGGATCTCTCTATTTAATTTAGCTTTGTTTTAGTGTAAGTTTTAGGCTAGATATGATTGTACTTATTTATTTTGTTTGATTGGTTTGGTTGATTTGAGTGTTATAATTCCATTTGGCTATGAAGTCTATAAATAAAATTGGAGTTTTGCATCAGGTTTTAGAGGAGTTCTCACAGGGCAAGATAGGTTGCACTACTTGGATCTTTTCAGAAATTAAATGGATGTTGAAGTAGCAGAAGTGTAAGGTTCAATAGAAATCAAGTAGAAATTAAGAACTCCTCTATCTGAATTCAATGCAAAACATTAAAATTAAGAACATCCATAATAGGGTGCTCTAGATAATGAATCCTATTTATCACAATTTCTATTGACTAATTTAGAAATTCAGAATAACAGAGAAAGGAAAAACAATGTCTAAACAAATAGACAGAAGAGACACATCACCATTAAGTACACCAAATGAATCATGTGAAAGGTCCTTGTATTATTGATGCTCTAGTGCTTGAAAATTACAATATACTGAAATAAATTACATTTGGAAATCAACCCTTAATACTTTAAACAATGAAGTATTTATAATAAAAATTACAAAAATGCCTTACATAATCATCATCAAACTGACAATGCATTATTAGCCTAGTTATTGACTATATCATTTAATCTTGGAAAAATAATAGGCCACATAGGATGTTGAAGAGAATGGTGGCCCTATCTTGATGGTTTCAGTTGCTCAGTCATCCTAAAACAATTTGCAATGTTAAACTGACACCTGTGCTGGCTGCTACACTGGAAAAGTGGATTTACTTCTCCTGAGTTATCCTTCAGTCTAGTAAATCAACCAACTCCGCCCACCTCCTTTCATATAGCACTGTCAAATTTTTTACCCTACGGTAAATTTTATCTACCTCTGTGTATTTAGAAAAAGTTGGTTTTACAATGAAAATATGTTTTACCTCATTCCGCACAAGGAAATCATTTGACATGGTTTCTAGGAATGCCTTTACCATCATACTTCCTCTAATTCCACTAAATGTAATGTTTCTTTTAGCCACTTCTTTCATCTTCAGGATATAGTCTTCCTCAGTGATCAACTTTTCATTTATGACATAGATACTAGGCAGTCCATTTTGCATTAAGGCTACAATTTTGTTTCTCAACCTATTTACCTGCGGCTCTAAGGTTTCACACCTTTACTCCAACTAATCAATGAGATTTCTCTTTGTGAAGACCTTCTTGACTTCTAGAATGGTGGCAGGTCTATCAATGAATCCTACTTCCTCCAGATCATATCTGGACTTTGAGTCTAAGAACTTAACCATATTGGCAACTTCTTTTGGCATCTCTCCCAACTTTTCCCTTCCTTACACAATAGATTCTGTAGCCTTCTCTATTAGCTATTTCTTCTCAAATATGATTTGGATAAAAGGAAAAATATCATTCATAGAGTCTAATATGTTCATCCAAATAGTTTCCTTAGCTTGGGCCAAGTTCTAGCCAATTGAAGTGTATCTCTATACCTAGCCCAACTTTTCCAACAATATTTAGGATTTCTCTGATTCAGTAGTCTGACCAGCCTTAGATTTGGCCTTTTGCAGTTCCAAAGCTTTGATTTGTCCCCTGTAAAGTCTCAATTTCCTTTGATTGCAGTGACACGATTTGAAGTGTCTGTGTTACCTATTCCGCACTCAGAGTCTGAGTTGAATAAGTAGCAGCAGTGGTTTCTCCTGTTTCTCGAAGTTGAGAAAGATGTAGAACATATAGGGGGACAATGGCCATCTTCAGACTATCTTCCTTCTCCTTTATCAGCTTCTCCAAGTCTACCTCCATCTATATAATCTCTATATTTTGTTCTATGATTAATTTCATCATATCTTCTTTATGTGCTTCAGCCTCTTCAATATCCTTTGTCATCAGGTCTTCTTTGGTTAGCAACTTGATCTGCTTCCTCAATGCTGCAATGTCCAAGTTCTTCTTTCTAATAATCTCCTCAGCAGCATTAACATCTTTAGGGTCATACCTATCTTGATCACCAAGTATTCCAAAGACTTGATCCTGTTATCTTTGTCCAAGGAGGACACTTTCTCCATCTTTAGCTCTGACGGGACATTTGCAAAAGAAATATGCAATTTATAAAGTGGAATTGCAATGTTAGTTAGAGTGGAGGTTACCATTTCACGAGTTTTATTGTGCATCTCCATTTGATCAATGAGATGTATGTCCTTTGTGCTGATTTCAAAGGTGGTGCACTTGTAGTCTGCTGCTGATTTGAGCTGTGGAATCTGGGGCTCAAGAAAGGCCATCCGCATTTTATCATGATCTGTGTCAAACACTGATAGTGATCTACTTTGTGAGCTAGAAATTTACTTCCAGAATTAGTTATAAGTCTTTTTTTTAGAATTTAATTCCTGAGCTGTATCTCCATGTATCTGTCAAAAATTGTCTTCTCCTTTTCCGTTGGGATACTTTGTGATTCCAGCTCAGTCTCCTTATGACCTTGTGAAGATGAAGGTTTAGAAGGAGATGTACTGAATTTAGTAGTTATAGGTGGTGAATTTGTGATGATGATGGTTTCTTTCTCTTCAGTTCTTTATCGATTTCCACTCAGGGAGTGACCTTTTATCTCTTCCTATAACGCATTCTAAATTCTCTAGCTTCACTTCTAGTGGTAGATGATGATCCTTCCTCCGTTGGCCTTTTGCTTGATTTTTCTTAAGGAACAAGATTCTACTAACTAGAAGTAGAAACATGCTTCTCTTCAACTTCCTACAAGGTATTTTCTACCCACTCGAGCTGATTTTCATAGTGCTCCATGTCTGGCCTTGAAGTATGGATGTAATGAGTGTTTTTGTTCTCCACTTTGAGCTTTGATATGATGCCACAGGGGTCATAATACCATGTAAAGCTCAAATTGAACTTCATTTCCTTCAGTATTCTATTTACCTCTTCACTTAATGTCCTGGTGTTGCACACAAATGGACCCACTTGTACCTTTATTCCGAATTGTGCCTTCTTCTTGGCCACTACAAAGTGAATATCATTTGAGTTCAACATCTGCCTAATCTACTCCGGTAAAAAGATCGTCATTGGGAGGTAGTTGGGGAGTTTATAGGGGCCTGGTTCACAACCATACACTCTAATTTCTATATAGTTTTTATATACATACCAATCACTGATCTTTTCTTGGTATGATAGATGCAGAATTCTCTAGATTTCCTCACTAATTCTAGGTTGTACTACACTATTGAGAATGTTCATGGCTGGATGAAGAAGTCTTCAATACATTTCTTGTAGCTGAATTCCTACTATTCTTTCATGACAAATGAGGTCCAAGAGATCACTAGTTTCTGGTTCCCTGCGTCATCCATGTTCTCTAATGCAAAACTGAACTTGTCTGCTTGATAATAGATCAACATGTAAATCAAAATATAGGTGTAATTGAACACCTCCTCTGTAGGAAACTTAATAAATTGCTCATGAATATTTTTAGCCAAGAACTAACTGAAGTTGAACATCAAGGAGGGCTTGTTGTCTTCTGAAAATATGGAGAGGAACCCTAAAATGGGCTCCTCTTCCCACTGATCAGAATGATAGCCTAAAATGTAAGAAATTATAGAAATAATCTGCTTAGCCTGATTATGGAAAATGGAAGAAGGATATGGTGGATTCTTCTTAGGTAGTTGGGCATTCTCTTGCAAGAAAATCTCAAAAAATTCTGGCTCTGATGGAAAAGTCTAGCGTTTGATAAAGATGGGTGAGGGCTTCTAGGGAGAAAGCGCTAACATTTTCCATAGTGGGGGCCAACATCATTTGGTCAATGGATTTGGCTATAATGATGAAAAGAATGTCACTTGTAGGGGCAGTTATGGCTCTTTGGGCAGAGATGTAGCAAGTTTGACACCTTCTGCTAAATTATGGGGCTTGGAATGTTAAGGGGAAGATATAGTGGGGGAGGTTGGACTCCAAGAGCCCAATTTCATTTTTCTTGTATGTGTGATTATCCTCTAACCAACAATACAGCTCCAGAAAATCACAGTCACACTGAGTATCATTTATCTCGTAATCTCTATATGCTAATTGTATATGATATAAATCTACAGAAGTGGGAATTAAAGGATTTATGTTCTTATCTTGGGTCTTAGTTTTAGGAGGCATGACTACAAATAATTTGTGAACTAGATGAATTTGTAGAGGAGGCTTACCGAGGTCAGCAAAATAATGGCCTGTTAGGTGAAAATGGGAAGAAAATTCAGTTTTTGTCACAGTATAGCCGCAGGAATGCTCTAATGGAGATGGATGTGGGAAATTGGGAATAACATAAACAATCAGGAATGAAAGGTTGAGAATGACAGGCTTAGAGTTATCTAAACAGTGTGACAAAAGTCTCATTGCAAATGGTGCGGGACCGTTAAGCTGAAAAGTTACTCGAGAAAAGCAAAATAAATGAAGAATGGTTATTTCATTGGGAATGCATTCAATTGGCCCAATATTCATTCCATGTAGTAGGCAATGAGTGGTGGAGGAAGAGTGTTGGGGTGCGGTAGGATGGATAAGGGAAAGGCGCTTTCCAAAGGGAGTAGTGGGTGGTTAGTGGTATCAGATGGGGGGGGGTGTGCGAAATCAACACATCATCCCACATAAGAGATGGGGCCTAATGGAAGAAACCACTTTCTAGACCCGCCCCCTAGCGGTAAAGGAAAAATGTGAAGTGGGGGCTAAAAAAGGATGAGGTCCATGGATGAAGTGGGGGATTGAATCTCGAGGCACTCAAAGTTGTGGAATTTTAATCATAAGTGACAAAGAATATTTGTGTTGGAAATAATACTGAGAGGGGGGGGTGAATCAGCATTATCAGATCAATAAAACTTTTCAAATTTCATGCTCAGAAACATATACGCTACTTCAGTTAAGTGAACCAGCGTGTACACGCTACTGTGTCTAAAGCAACTAGCGTATATCCAGAAATCTTATGATTCAGTTAGCTTCTCTTCAGTAAATGCATCAGAACATTATTAACCACATTGACAGTAAACAGGTGCAGTATAACAGAACAGATCATCACATAAAAGCCACACACATGAACACCATGATATAAGGTGGAAACCCAATGTGGGTGAAAACCACCTGCTGCAAGTCGTCTCTTTCTTTCTTTAATAAGAAACTTCAGTTTACAATATTTGTACTGGTGCAGCCTTATACCAGTACGCAGGCTACAACCTGCAGAGGGCTACAACCCTCTCTCATTTTCCAACTACTTTTGGAAGGGAGCTACAACCCCCTCAGCTGTTGTACTAGCCGATCCATTTACTAGTACGTAGGTGCTAACCCTACAGAAGGCTACAACCTTCATTCCTACAGGGACCACGTTTCATCAATTTTCAGACTGGATCCATGAGTATAAAACAGACACTGCTGCAATACAATCATCAACTTATACTTGCATCATAATTCTCTAGATCACCCAATACTGAAACACTGAAACCCTGTCATCAAGAACACAGAACACAAACCAGAGCCCAGAACTCTGCAACAACCACCAGAATCAACAGCAACCTGAAATATCAAATCTTATTATGCATACGCTACTTCAATATACCAAAACCGCATGTATACGCACTTTCTCCAAAGGCAACCCGCATGCAGATCTAGAAATAATTACTTATACCTTCGCTGTCAGATCCGACCCTTGCCAAGCATCCCGAACAGATAACCAGCAATACCAGATCTTCTCACTTCATCAGACACACATTGCTTGCTTCCCTTTGCCTAATGATCTTCTCCTTATATAGCCTTAGGCACTTCACAATACCACGAACCAAAACCATAGGAACACAATACCATCAACTTCAAAACTAGGGATCGACACGCCCGTCGAGACACCATGGTCCAAAACCATAGGCACAACTTCCAAGGACTAACCGCCACGGACCAAAGGTACTTTTCACATGTACGTGCTTTTACTGAAGCTAACCTGCGTGTACACGCTGGTTTTCCTTAATGAACCTGCGTATATCTCTTTCTTTGCCTGCTGTACTGAGATCTGTCCTCTGATCAAGTTGCCATCACTTGTACCTGTCTCTGAGTGAGTTTCCATCAAGGACAACACTTGTATTATAATGCCAACAATCTCCCGCTTTGGACTTGATGGCAACCACCACACCAAGTCACTCTCCCCCTTTGACATCAAGGGCAAAGGGCGGACCAAGATATTCTCTTCTTTGGTATACCTTCTGCTGTCCATACTCCCCCGGAGTACCTGCTGAAATCTCCAAATGTGCTCCCCCTTTGTGTATGCCAAAGTGTACCAATCTATCCATGCTCCCCCTGAGCAGATGCAGGTTCTAAGACCAGCAATATCATATATGATCTGTACCATACGCATAAGCCTGCAATACCATTTCTTTGATCAAACAACAAGATGTATCATTTAGTTTCATCAACAACTTCCAACCATAATGCCAACAATGAATAATTTGAAGTATATGCTCCCCCTGGGCGTGAGCCAACCATGACTGAACCATTTCCTGAGTCTGTTCTGCTACCCTTTATGCTCCCCCTGAGCCTGAGCCAACCATGACTGAACCATTTCCTGGGTCTATTCTTCTGCCCTTTCTACATATACGCGACTTTGCAGCCTGTAACTCACGTATATACGCGACTTGTCTTCATTATATCAGCCTATGCAAGATGGAATACTGAAATTCATCACTTTTAGATTCCCCTGTGTCTGTTGTGTCAGCGGTCTGAATTATGCCACACCTTTCTGTCTCTATCTTCTTCAATTCCTGGAACTGTGATGATGTATGGTCCTCTTGCTTTGAATTTTGAAATCTGCTCCTGCATTCCCTTGCTTTATGCCCATAGTTGTTGCATGTATAACATCTTACATATTTCATGTTCCTTCTATCACAATCAATTGCTTTGTGTCCATATGCATTGCAGGCAAAGCAATATCCTCTGAAATACCTGGGATGCGATGATCTTTTGTAATGGTCTTGAACCATTCTACTTCTGCATTTGGCTGCAACATGTCCAAGATTATGACATACATAACATTCAACATTATTCAGTGGAGGAAATAATCGTCTATCACGTCCATAGTTAGGCATAAAGGATCTTCCTTGAGGAATTTCTTTCCTTGGTTGTTCCTTGTTGAGCATTTCATATTTCTCATTAGAGTTTCTTGCCTCACCTTGTGAACTAGATTCACCTTCAACATATTCATGAAAACCAAGACCAATCTTGATAGCAAGAGACCTTTGACTATTAAGAATATCATCCAAGACTTTAGTACTATCTTGAAATCGTAAAAGCTTATCGTTTTCTTCTAATTTACCTTTCAAGATATTTACCTCAACTTGATGTTGTTCTTCCTTTTTCAGATATTGATTCCTTAGGTGTTCTTCAGCTTTTCTTCCTTCTTCCACTTGTTGCTTTAGTTTGATCACTTCATGTTCTTGATCTTCAAGAGCTTCTCTGTTATGTTCTCTTGATTTTTTAAGATCTTATTTTAGAGAGAGGATCCTTGATTCAAGTCTCTGAATAGTTATGCTCTGATCCTTTACTATATCCTGCAATTTCTCCCTTACCCTGGTTTCTGTCTCCAATTGTTCGTTTAATTTGGTAACTTCTTCAGTTTCTGCATTCTTCTGTTCATGTGCCATGAGACTTCTAATATCTTCACTATTATTGGATGAAGCATTCTTCTTTTCATGTGCCATGAGACTTCTAATATCTTCACTATCATTGAATGAACTTTTAATATGGGTATAATAGCTTCTACCATCTTCTTCAGATATCTTTCCTTTGTTATGAGGGCATCTAGCAGCATAGTGACCAACTCTACCACATAGAAAACATTTGAAAGGTAGCTTACCTTTGAACCGTCCAGTTCCCCGTTCAATATTCTTGACAAAATTTACCTCATCTTCTTCCGCTAACGCTTCGAATGCGGCTTCTGATGGTATCTCTTGTCTCATTTCAAAAGCAGTTAAGATCCCGTGAAGCTGTCACATGGTGATTTTCTGCACATTCTCCTTTTCTTCTATGGCAGATACTTTAGAATCAAATTTAGCAGACAGAGATCTCAAAACCTTTTCAACTAAGACAAATTCATCAAATTCTTCACCTAGATCCCTCATACAATTTACAATCTCATCCATACATAGGAAATAACTAGCTATGGTTTCATTATTATGCATCTTAAGAGTTTCATACCGGATTCTGAGAGTTTGAAGCTTTGCTCTTTTTACCTGATCATCTCCTTCGTAGCTTGTAACGATTTTGTCCCATATTTCCTTGGCTGATTTGAAATGCATGATCTTCATAAATTCTGATTGTGTCAAACTACTCAATAGGACAGTAACAACTTTTGCATTGATATCGTATTTCTTTTTCTCTGCTGGATCTGTAGGAGTTGCTGATGGGAATTTGTATCCTCCTTCTACGATTCCCCAAACTTCTGCTCCAAGAGATTGTAGATATGCAGCGGTTCTTATCTTCCAGTGGGTAAAATTGTTCCCGTCAAAGACTGGTGGCCTGATGTGTGCCTCTCTTTCTAGATTAGCCATTCTGATGGATATTTTCCTTCAAGTGATCAAGCTTCCTCTGAAGGACCTGCTCCGATACCAATTGTTGGAAATAATACTGAGAGGGGGGGGGGGGGGGGGGGGTGAACCAGTATTATCAGATCAATAAAAATTTTCAAATTTCATGCTCAGAAACATATACGCTACTTCAGTTAAGTGAACCAGCGTGTACACGCTACTGTGTCTAAAGCAACTAGCGTATATCCAGAAATCTTATGATTCAGTTAGCTTATCTTTAGTAAATTCATCAGAACATTATTAACCACATTGATAGTAAACAGGTGCAGTATAACAGAACAAATCATCACATAAAAGCCACACACATGAACACCATGATATAAGGTGGAAACCCAATGTGGGTGAAAACCACCTGCTGCAAGTCGTCTCTTTCTTTATTTAATAAGAAACTTCAGTTTACAATATTTTGTACTGGTGCAGCCTTATACCAGTACGCAGGCTACAACCTGCAGAGGGCTACAACCCTCTCTCGTTTTCCAACTACTTTTGGAAGGGAGCTACAACCCCTTCAACTATTGTACTAGCCGATCCATTTACTAGTACATAGGTGCTGACCCTACAGAAGGCTACAACCTTCTTTCCTACAGGGACCACGATTCATCAAATTTCAGACTGGATCCATGAGTATAAAATAAACACTGCTGCAATACAATCATCAACTTATACTTGCATCATAATTCTCTAGATCACCCAATACTGAAACACTGAAACCCTGTCATCAAGAACACAGAACACAAACCAGAGCCCAGAACTTTGCAACAACCACCAGAATCAACAGCAACCTAAAATATCAAATCTTATTATGCATACGCTACTTCGATATACCAAAACCGCGTGTATATGCACTTTCTCCAAAGGCAACCCGCGTGCAGATCTAGAAATAATTACTTATACCTTCGCTGTCAGATCCAACCCTTGCCAAGCGTCCCGAACAGATAACCAGCAATACCAGATCTTCTCACTTCATCAGACACACATTGCTTGCTTCCCTTTGCCTAATGATCTTCTCCTTATATAGCCTTAGGCACTTCACAATACCACGGACCAAAACCATAGTAACACAATACCATCAACTTCAAAACTAGGGATCGACACGCCCGTCGAGACACCATGGTCCAAAACCATAGGCACAACTTCCACGGACTAACCGCCACGGACCAAAGGTACTTTTCACATGTACGCGCTTTTACTGAATCCAACCTGCATGTACACGCTGGTTTTCCTTAATGAACCTACGTATATCTCTTTCTTGTCCTGCTGTACTGAGATCTGTCCTCTGATCAAGTTGCCATCACTTGTACCTGTTTCTGAGTGAGTTGCCATCAAGGACAACACTTGTATTATAATGCCAACAATTTGTATTTATGCGTTTTTAATATTGGATTTTCAAACTTAGGAGAAGGATGGATGATGAAAATTATGAAATAGTTTATTCATAGCGTGCACATTTCCCTTTTTAACTTAGGATAAGGGATATAATGAAACACTTCAAAATACTTTATACCATCATGCATATTATGACCTTCCATGATATCCTCAAACTTAGGACAAAAATCATATAGGCAAATATTTATCAAATCACCTAATCTACCTACCCTTAGCTAGCCTAGAATATTATTTTTGTCTCTCGGGTGCACTTAGACTAGAAAACCATTCTCTTTTCTTTTATGCATAATGAAAAACTATCTAACCTATCCCTTATTTCTCCTATTTACCTAGATTAAATAGTTCGATTAATGTCATTTTCTACTTAACTAATGATTTACCTAGATTAAACTGTTGGATAAAACTTTATTCTCTATCTAATTTACAGAAATTTAAAGGATATTAATCATGATTAAATTTTATTATTAAACTAAAACTAGTGATTGTGGCATTTTGAACATGTAGCACACAATTTTTATTTCACATAAATGAAGCAAAAACTATGTATGAGTAGTGGCATTTAGACTTTCAACACTTTCAGTATTATTTCTTTTTTATTATCTTTCTTTTGGCGGAGTTCAATCTTTTCTTACTTTTCAATATTCTTGTTTTTCTCTTTACTTTTTCTTCTTTATACCCTCTTTTCATTTTTTGTTCTATTTTTTCTTTTTGTTTGGAAATCAATGGCAGATTGACATGCATTTACAAAATAGGATTCCTGAGATACAACACTCAATTACCTTGAGATCCTATAAATTATAGGACCCTAACAATGGCTCCAGCTGGGGATAGAACTCTCCTTGTGAAGTGCCAAGAACATTTAATCAATAGCTTTGAGTTGTTATTTCAACAACCTCCACCTCTGGTTTCTTTGTTGCAATGTTTATGGTAACTCATCAATAGAAGCTCAGGGCCTTCTCTCTAGGCTTCAACTTCTATTAATAGTTCAACCAATCCAAACAATAAGGACAATGATATGTACAATGAGAAATAGTAAGAAAACCTCTATTGCTCAAATAAATAGTGTTTGAGCATCCTACCATTGACAGGTCCACCGGGTAATTCTGTCCCATCCAAATTTATGATAAAGAAATAATTATTCCCTCTAAAGGCATAAGTTACATAAGGCCGCATCCACATGTTGTCAAATTTTCCATGCTTCCCTTTGTCTTCTCTTCTAGAATCCCACTTTAAAACTTTATTACCAATGGTGAAATCATCTGCTTTCGTCCTTTTGTCAAAAAATTTCTTGATGTTCTCATGGATGACTTGAGCCTTATTATAAATTTTTTCCCTATATTAAAGTAACTAGATTGTCTGATCAATCCTCCTTTGAATATCATTTGGCTGAGCCTGCAATTCTTGAGTTAACTTCATGATTGCAACTCCTAAGGGGGATGGGAAAATAGCATCCATTCCATAAGCCAATTGGGATGGTGACATGCCAATTGATTTCTTTGTGGTCAGCCTTGTTGGGCTGTATAATGGGTATAAGTTTACCCTTAATTACAATGTCTTTTTCCTTATTTCATTATGCATTTGTGCCCTGAGATAGTAAGATGTTGATAACACTTCGATTAGAGATGAATACAATTGCTTTTGATACGGTTCAACTAAGAAAAGCTAAATTTCATTGTTTTTATGTAGAAATTGTCAAAGGGAACAACTGTTATTCAGAAGATTGAACAACAAATACTAAACAGAGGAAAAGGAACGCATATTATGCAGATGAATCAAGGAATAGATCAAGAGGATCAGCACAAGTTGAAATTTTGTCTAATAATAGAATTTCGTTGTGAATCCCTCAGTATCTTCTGATCCTGAGGGACCGCGTTTATCTCTTTTACTTGTTGATTAAAAAGGTTACTTCTTACCCTTTTGAGGAGAGTAATTTCATATATATGAAGTGTAGTTTTGAAGAAGATGGCCCATTGTAATGACATTTGAATTCTATGATTAATACATGAATTGAGTCGTTGTTCCCTCGTGATATTCTAAAGTAGTTAAGTAGTATTCGCTAGCGGCTTGGGCCCAGTCATTGGTGGATTCCACTGTTGTTCCTTTTGATTTTATTTTTCCTTCACTGCATGTTTAATTACTCTCTTTTATAGTTTTACAGACAATTTACTTTCACTGGTGTGGAATTTGTGTATGTATTTTGATTGCTTCTTAATTCTGCCAATTGATTTCATTTACTTACGTTGTAGATTGAATTAATCATTAGGAGAGATTTATTTTCAGTTCATTAAAAGATAGAAGCATTATTGATTGAATTGAATGCTTTATTCCTCCACAGTAGTTTAGAATCATCTAGAAGAGCTTTGTTATTTCTACAGGCACTCAGTTGATGTGATTTCAATTAGAATCTCTTGATTAAGATTGAGTATTGTTCTGATTAAGGTTGAGTTTTGATGCTTGGATAGATTATTTTTCCTGAAGTTACAAGCTTGAGATTTATGATTGAATCCATTTACTCTTGTATTGAATTTAATAAATTATTTCTGAACATTACTCTCCATAAGATATAGCATTTTCACATATTGTGTACACTCTTGGAATAGAAAGACATACCCAGGTTGACGATTAATGTGAGGCAATTAGGAGTTTTCAAAGACAACTTATAGCACCCAACATTTTGGCACTGTTGGTGGGGAGAGTGTTGTCGTTTCACGGAAGAGTGATGTATGTTTGATAGTTGCTACTGGGAAAGAATTGGGTATTAAAAAGAGAAGGTAAGAACCTTCGTATGGGTAAGTAAAGTGCTTGCTCCCTCACTTGCTTTTCAGCACAATTAGGTAGGAATTGAACGTAGAAATAGAAATTTGATGTTTATTTGCTGTGAAAGAATTGGGTATTAAAAACAAACAGTAAGAACCTGCGTACGAGTAAGTAAAGTGCTTGCTCCCTTGCCCATTTTTATGCAAAAGTTTCTTATGAATTCAAGTAGAAATGAATGTTTTTATTTTTGTATGAATGACTAACAAGAAAAAAAGAAGAAAAAGATATGATTCCTCCATCCAAATCCAAAAAATCCAAGTGACCGGTGACCGTTGGATGATCAACCTTCATTGATGAAATCATAAGAAACACTGAGTCTCAGTCATTAGTAGGAACCCGAATTGTTTCCACAAGAAATTATACTATAACCCTTCATGCCGCAGGATCACCATCTGTAGCTAATGCTGAGATTCATAGTAGAACTAAAGGGTCTGAACAGAGTTTTTAGAATACTGAAAATTTTCCATTTAGCCCTTTACAAGAAGGGAATTCTTGCAATCTGAGTGAAGGAGGAGCAGAAACATGTTGTACTAAATAATCAGAACCCAAATATCCTCAAACAATGGTTGAATAGAGGACCCCCAGTATTCCGAACCAAGGAAGTGTTGTTAAAATCATTTTATAAGTCTCTTCTACCCCCCCAGGAACAAATCTATAGCTCCAAAAATCCCTGAAGAGTATTGGCATATTTTTGACCAAATGGCTAATAATCAGGGACAACCTCAAACCTCTACATTACAATATCCTATTGTTGACGCAACTATCAATGCTCCCATGAAAGCCATCCTATTACACAATATTCCTACCTTTGATGGGCTAACTTCAGAGGATCCCGTTGCATTCCTTTTTGAATTCAATGTTTTATGTAAGGGTTATGATTACACTAACAACCCCCAGAAAATGAAGCTGTTTCCTTCTACTCTGAAGGGAGCAGATATGCATTGGTTTATGGGGCTTGGTGGAGGTACCATTAATGACTGGGAACAAATGAAAACAGCCTTTCCAAAAAAATACCAATATTTTTTCCGAAGTAGAGAACTGAAGGATGAAGTCTTTCAAATGGTAGCCAAGACTAATGAGACTCTTGAAAAACATGTAGAATGTTATCAATGTAATCTGCAAAGATCTCCTTATGCAAGTCTACCCCCTAAAGTTCTTAAAACCATAATGATTAAAGGTATGAAAGACTAAAGGGTAGAAACATTAAACTTAATGGGGAAAGGTGATATTTATCAAGATGATTTTGACAATATTGTACAATTGTGTATCAGGTGTTCTAGAGGTAGTACAAGGTTGAAACCAACCAGGCACGATGCGATCAATAGAGATAATAGAACCTTAGAAAGGAGCATTACATTAGTTGAAATTGTTAATTTTATCGAATATTTCAATACTAATATCTTGGGGACCTTGACAACACTATTGGATATCATGCAAGCCAAACAGATATACGTCGAAGCAAAATAGAACCTTGCTATTTTCTGTCCATGATGTAGGAAGAAACACCATCATAGAGAATGTTTTCTAGATATGATACAAACATGTGTCATTTGCACTAAGGATCATACTATAAAAAGTTTTCCATCGCTTCCCGCGTTAAAATAACTCTTCAAGGAAGCCGAGGAGGATGTGGAACCAGTATATCTGATGAACCAGCACCGTCAATGGCAAGTAGGACCAACAAGTATTCCTACAGACAGTTCATCATTCTTTCCTTCCTAACAATATAATTCTCAGCAGTATCCAAGGATAGCATGGCAGAACCAACCACCTTTCTTTAATTGGCCACCACAAGCCTTTTCTATGCAATCATTGTCCAATCAATCAAATTGGTCAAATCCCTCTTATCCTCCACCATTCTGGCAGAGTAATGCCTATCCCTCCAAATGTTCCCCTTCTAACTTGCAAAATCAGAACTGGCAACCTAATTGGAAATGATCCACAAATCAGCCTAGTGGAACAGTTCCTCCATCTCAACCAACCTTACGAGCACCTTACACATTGTAGCAAAATCCTCAATCTAATATATGACCATAACTCCCAGCCCAACTGAATCCAAACTGTAACAACAAGCCCATCCAGTCAATACAAATTATTGAGAGTCTTGTCCCCGAATTTGAGTTGAGAGAATGTAATAAACATAAGTTAAGATATGGACGCATAATTACCCTAGATGAGGATAAAAATCTGCATCCTGAAACCAAAGAGACATATTTGGATAAGCCTTCGACTGTAGATAGCTAGCAAACAATGTAGGGAGAAGATACAGTTAGGCACAAGGATCCCAAGCAATTCATAACTTCTTCTCCCCCATTCCCAGAAAGATTGATAATACCTCGACCAATTGAATATCTTGATTTTGACCTTCTGGGTGAACTCAAGAATATCTGTATAAAAATACCCCTCCTCCATGCTATTCGAGACATTCCAATATATGCCAAAACTATTAAAGAATTGTGTATAAAGAAGTCTATGAGGAAAACAAAAATAACCCCAACTGTCCATGTTGTTAGGACTTTGTCTGATTTATTTCTAGGCAAAGAGACACCTATAAAATATGAAGACCCGAGAAACCCCATTGTCATAGTCCAGATAAATGACTTCTCTTTTCCCAATGCTTTAGTCGATTTAGGGGCAGCCATTAACATTCTCACCACAACAACTTGCGAAATTCTTTTCATCACAACCATGGAACCAACAACTACCTTACTGGAACTTGTTGACCACTCAGTCATTAAACCAGAAGGAACATTACCAGATGTGATGGTTTCTATAGACACTTGGGAATATCCGGCATATTTTTTTATTATTAACCCTAGGAACCAGCTAGATGGACATCCCTTCATATTAGGAAGGCCTTCGCTAGCAACTCCTGATGCTTATATCAGCTGCCGGACAAGTAGGATGACCATAACCCAAGGAAATGATGTAAACAATCTAGTCTTATACCCTCCTACTCAGCCAATCCTAACCATTGTAAACACTCGGAAACAACCTGTAACATATTTAATAGAAAATATTCGTTCACCATTGACTGTGGTAGATTCCCTTGAATTAAAAAAAAAAACAGAAGATGATGTCATCAATACTTTTATCAGTTAGCCTTCTACGGTGTCTAATTTGAGATGTCACATGGTTAAAGCATTCCTCGACAAGTAAATTGAAGAAGATTCCCTGAGAGATATCAATGACCAACCAATACCAACAACCACTATCTATAATAGCAAACTTATCGAAATTGAGCAAGGGAATATCCTGAACATCAACAGTAATCTGAGTAGCGACCAACAACAAAAACTTATCCAAGTCCATAAGAAATACAAAGGGGATTTTGCATGGGACTACCCAAACATGAAAGGGATTGACCCTTAGTTATGCATGAAACACATCTACATGGAAAAGGATGCAAGACCCATTTGACAACCACACAATAGATTAAATCCTCATCTAAAGGATATTGTGAAAGAAGAACTTCAAAAATTATTAAATGTGAATTTTATTTATCCTATATCTGACAGTAAATGGGTCTCCCCATTAGTCGTTGTGCCAAAAAATAATGGACAATGGAGGATATGTGTTGACTACAGAGAACTCAACAAAGCAACACAAAAATGCCATTTCCCCTTCCATTTATCGATCAGGTCCTAGATACACTTGCAGGGAAGAAATTCTTCTCTTTCCTGGATGGCTTTAGTGGCTAAAACCAAATTCACATTGTCCCTGAAGATGAAGATAAAACTACTTTTACCTAACCATGGGGAACATTTTCTTACAAAGTATTGCCTTTTGGATTGTACAACACACTTGCTACATTGCAAAAGAGCCATAATCAGTACTTTCGTAGACTTAATAAATGAAGGATTGGAGGTGTACATGGACGATTTTACACCTTACAGGGATGACTTTGATCAGGCATTACAGACACTGGAGAAAGTCCTAGAATCATGTATTGCTACTAGGCTATGCTTGAGTCATGAGAAATTTCATATGATGATGACAGAGGGCTTGATTCTGGGTCATTATTACATTTCAGCAACTAGAGTTCAAGTAGATCCAACAAAGATATAGGTAATCCTTTTATTAGCTACTCTTTGTACTCAAACAAAGGTACATAGTTTTTTGGGATTTGTTGGATATTATCATAGATTTATTAATAATTTTTTGTAGATTGCTGCACCTTTATATGTCTTGATAGGGTATGTTGATTTTATATGGACTGATAAATGTGACACTTCCTTCACAGATTTTAAACAGTTAGTATTGACAGCACCAGTATTATGAGGGACGAATTGGGATATACCTTTCCAGATTTCATCAAACGCATCAGATACAACTATTGGAGTCATTCTTGGTGAAGAAGAAGACAAGACACCCTACGCTATATATTACATCAACAAAAATCTCACTCTTGCTGAGTTGAACTATATAGTCACAACAAAAGAGTTTCTAGTTGTTATTTATGCTATAAAAAAATTTAGACACTATATAACTAGATATCCTATCTTTCTGTATACTGACCACTCTACTATTAAATATTTGGCCAACAAACCTATCACAAATGGAAGAGTGACACGTTGGTTACTACTTTTGCAGGAATTTGACATAACTATAAGGGATCAACTAGGGAAGGAGAACCTTGTGGTAGATTTCCACTCCTGAGTACCAAGAACAGACAATATAGTGGTGGTGGAGGATCGATTTTTGGATCAACATTTGTTTGTTGTGGCCATAAAATTACCATGGTATGGAGATGAGGTGAATTACTTAGCAGTGGTAAAATTTCCCAAATATCTGACATCCAGAGAAAGGAAATTGATTGTGTAGCGCAACACTCGTTTCTCCTAGATTGGAGGATATCTTTTCCACACAGGAGCTGACATGCACATCCATAGGTGCATCAGGGAGGAGGAAATTTATGATATCTTAAAAGCTTGCCATGATGGACCTTGCAGTGGACACTTTGTAGACCGCAGAACTCGACATAGAATTCTATGAATGGGCTACTACTGGCCCACTATTTTTAAGGATGCTAAGAAATTTGTTCAAGCATGCGATAATTGCTAAAGGATGGGTTGCCTTGGGCAATCTAATGAAATGCCCCTGCATCAATAACTGGTGGTAGAACCTTTTGAACGTTGGGAATTAGATTTCATTGGGCTGATCAAACCATCATCCAACCAGAAATCATATATATTGGTTGCAACAGAATATGTAACTAAGTTGGTGGAAGAAATAGCATTACGAAGAGCAACAGAGAAAACTGTTACTAGCTTTCATTTCGAAATTTTTGTGCAGTATGGTTTACCTAGAGAAGTGATTTCTGATGGGGGCCACAATTTGTGGGTCACAAGATTGTTGCTACACTAAAAAATCATCACATTACACACAGAATTACCTCTCTGTATCATCTATAGGTGAATGGGCAGGTAGAGAGCACCAACAAAGCTATCGAAGCTATTCTAAAAAAGACAGTGTCATCACATAGACAAGACTCGACTTCTTGACTATCAGAGGCCTTGTGGGGGTATCGCACAACTTGGAGAAACGCTACTGGATACTCTAGATATCAATTGGTATTTGGTAAGGAACCCATTTTCCCCATAGAATTTCAAATACAAACACTAAGGATAGCCCAGGAGGTAGGATTGGACTTAACTAAAGCCTAAGTTAACAGGTTATAGCAAATGAATGAATTGGATGAAATTCAATTCTTGGCTCTTCAACATACTACACTTATTCAACAGCAAAGAGCCAAATGGCATGATGCCCTTATTAAGAAAAAGATATTTCATGAGGGTGATTGGGAACTTCTATATGATTCCAGGTTCCAATACTTTCTAGGCAAGTTGCAGACTAGATGGCTAAGCCCTTACAAAATAAAGAAAATACATGACAATGGTGTTGGCATTATGAGATAAGTGTTGTCCTTGATGGCAAACCTCACTGATGACAAATCATAGTATAGAAGGTCAGCAGCAAGGAATTGATGATCAGACTATAAGAAGAAGAGAAAGTTCATACACGCAGGTTCGTTAAGCCCAAGTCGCGTGTACACGCTGGTTGGCTTCAATAAAAGCGCGTGTATGTGGAAAAGTACCTTTGGTCCATGGCGGTTATTCCTTGGAAGTTGTGCCTATGGTTTTGGACCTTGGCGTCTCGGCGGACGTGTTGATCCCTAGTTTTGAAGTTGATGGTATTGGATTTCTATGGTTTTGGCTCTTGGTATTGAACAAGGCCTAAGGCTATATAAAGGGAAGGAAATCATTAGGCAAGTGTATCTGAAATATCTTGAATATCTGATGAAGCATTAGATCCAGCATGCAGGTTATGGGTTGATGATGCATTGCTTGATCTGAGCTAAGGAGAGATCTCATCGGTTGATGGAGAGCAAGATCTAAGGAGAGATCGGGATCAAATGGTTTGAAATGCACTATCATGATATGGTTGATTATGCGTATTTATAGATCTGCATACTGTCGCAATGTTATGTTCTGGGTCTAACTGATGTCTGGTACAGCTGCAAATTGAGAGAGTTTATTTTTAGATCTGTACGTAGGTTGGCTTCGGTAAAAGCGCGTGTATACGCGGGTTTTGCTCATCTAAGTAGCGTATACATTGTAAAGCTTGATACTTGAAGTTGCAAATGGGTCTGATGGTTATTACAGAGTTCAGTGTCTGCTCTGTGTTCTGGTGACGGTGTTGTTAACAGGGTTTCAGTGATTCAGAGTTTGATGATTGTTTTGAGCTTCAATGATAGTTATAGGTCCAGTATGAAAATTGGATGAAATGTGGCCTTTCAGATTATGTGTTGTGCTTCAGTGTATCCAGTCTGAAAATTGATGAAACGTGGTACCTGGAGGAGAGAAGATTGTAGGCAAGCACCTACGTACTAGTATCTAAGCTAGTACAAAAGCTAAGGGAGATCTTTGGAGCATTGTAGCAGGTAGCAGCCTGTGTACTAGTAAATGGATCGGCTAGTACAAGAGCAAAGGGGGTTGTAGCTCCCGTACTGGTATAAGACTGCACCAGTACAAATATTGTAAAAGGATTTTCTTATTAAGAAGAAGATTGAGATGACTTGCAGCAGGTGGTTTTCACCCACATTGGGTTTCCACCTTATATCTTTGTGTTCATGTGTGTGGCTTTTGTGTGATGATCTGTTCTGTTATACTGCACCTGTTTACTGTTAATATGGTTAATAATGTTCTGATGCATTTACTGAAGATAAGCTAACTGAATCATAAGATTTCTGGATATACGCTAGTTTCTTTAGACACAGCAGCGTGTACACGCGGGTTCACTTAACTGAAGTAGCGTATATGTTTTTGAGCATTGAAAAAGTTTTATTGATCTGATAATACTGATTCACCCCCCCCTCTCAGTATTATTTCCAACAATTGGTATCAGAGCAGGTCCTTTGGTAGAAGCTTGATCGCTTGAAGGAGATCCGTGGAACAATGGGAAAGAAGCTTAAGAAGAAAGCTCATAAGAAGAAGAAGACATCTCAGAAGGACTATGACAGTGGGAGAGTCGATTGGGGATTAGGTATAAGAAGCTCTTCAGATTCAGAATCAGATTCAGAATCATTATCAGGTATGAATGTGTTATCCTCTGATGTTCCTGCTATATTTCCTTGTGAAAGTGATGGAAGTGATAGTGAAACTATTGAACATGCTTTTATGGGTGAGCAAGAAAAGTGTCAAATAGAGGCAGTATTTAGAAGGCTTGCAGACAAAGTTAAAGATCAACAAGATCTATTGAACAAAAGGGAATGTGCTTTCAAAGAAGAAGTTACCAAACTAAAGGCCCAACTAGAAGAAGGAAACAAGGTAAGAAAGCTACTCAAGGACAAGGAAGACCAATGTCAAAAATTGCAGCATGAAGTGACATCATTAAGAAAAGAAGTCAACGAAAGAAGCTCAACCATCAAGAAACTCAAAGATAGATCCAGCTACTATGAAAATATTGAAGCTACAATCCCCTCACTAAAAGGAGATCTTGAAGAATCAAAGAAGCAGAATACAAATCTACTCCAAGCTATTGCAAAACAAGAAAACGAAGTCACCAGCTTAAAATCTCAACTAGAATGTGCCTTCCGAGTTCGTCAAATGCAGCAGGATATGAATGAAGAACAAGAAAAGGAGATTCTCAAACTAAGGCATCAGTTGGAAGAAGGAAGGAAAGATGGAGAAGACATGAAGAAACAATGTCTAGAAAAGGAGGAACAACTTCAAGTTGAGGTAAATATCTTGAAAGGTAAATTAGAAGAAAAGGATAAACTTTTGAGATTTCAAGATAGTACTAAAGCCTTGGATGATATTCTTAATAGTCAAAGGTCTCCTGCTATCAAGACTGGTCTTGGTTTTCATGAATCTGTTGAAGGTGAATCTAGCTCACAAGGTGAGGCAAGGAACTCTAAAGAGAAAACTAAAATGATCAACAAGGAGATGAAAGGTCAACCCCATCAACAATCAAAGAAAAAGACTCCTCAAAGAAAATCTTTTACTCCTCCTATGAATAATATTGAATGTTATGTATGTCATAATCTTGGACATGTTGCAGCTAGATGTAGAAGAAGAAGAGTTCAAGACTATTATGCGGACAGGTCATCTCAATCAAGGTACTTTAATGGATATTGCTTTGCTTGCAATATGTATGGTCACAAAGCTGCTGATTGCTACAGGAGGAATATGAAACATGTAAGATGTTATGCATGTAACAAGCTTGGACATATAGCAAAGGAATGCAGGAACAAAGGATGGACATCACATCAAAAGGAGAAAACCTCATCACACTTGAAGATATGGAGGAAGAAGGAAGTACAGTCAGCACAATGTACTGAGACACAGCACAACACAAACATACCAGACTCAGGGGGAGCTGAAGGTGTAAAACTTCAGTGTTCTAATTCTCATACGCAAGTTTCATGAAGTATAGCCGCGTATATACGCGAGTTTCACACTTCAAAGTCGCGTATATGTCAGTCTGAGGAAAAGCAGTGGGGACAGATCAGAAAAAGGATCTGATATGATTCAGTCTGTTATTTGCTCTATTGGTTAGAGTCTGCTGAGGATGTGTGGAAATGTTTTGTTACTTGTATGATGTCTAGAAGTGTTTTTGATCCTAACTTGAGGATGATGATGTTTTGATGCTTATTGTTGATATATGCATGATCAGATCTAACAGATGGCACTGGTTGAGGGGGAGCATATGCCTTTAATAATTCATTGTTCTTATATGGCTAAATGATATATCTTGCTATGATGTCGTTGTGAGTTGTCTATGATAAAATCTCATATGATTCTTGGGGTTACATAGTTGATGATCAGATCAGATTTATGGTTGATTCTTTGATGATGCATATATGGTGCTTACATGGTGATCTTCATAAGGACAAGGAGAAGTACAAAGCTTGAATATACATCTTCCTCACTTGATGATGGGTCACTCATATACTGCTGTTGTCATATGCATAAAAATCATACAGTTATGATGCAGGCACTCTTGTGGATAAGGATTGTTGCTGTTGATGATATCAAGAAGTTTTGACAAATGAGCTTGAGCTCAAGATACATAATGCTGATACATGGATGACTACTCAAAGTTGCTTTATTGGAGACATGGTGATGAGTTCTTATCTATATGATGATAGGTTGATACTTAAATATGTTGATTGATGCAGATGTTCCCAAGTAATGATACTTGGATCATGTAGATTTTGAAGTTGATGTAATGGCTATGGTGGTTTCACATGTAATGTGAATGATTTCATGATGATGTTTAAAAGGAGGAGTTGACATCTATGTTCAGACATACCTTGCTGCAGGACATTTACAGGTTGCTGATATGAAAATGGTTGTACGCGAGTTTCATAAGGCCTATCCGCGTATATACGCTTGTTTATGTGGATGAATACGCGTATATGGAGTTTTGAAGGAAATCAGTAGGGACAGATGTTGGTTGCAGAAAGTCTGATATGGGTCCGACAGAGATCACCTGGCACAGATTCAGGGGGAGCAGATAATCTTCCAATGATGCATTGTTGGCATTATCTTAAACCTTTTGGTTCTAGTTCACATTTGTTGTTGGTTTCAAGTGGAACAAAGGCGAAATTGGTTACTGATCTGAATGGTGATTATCAGATGCTGATAGTAACTTTCATAAATCTTGGTCTTTCGTCTCTATGTCATATATCTCTTTTGTGGTATCTCTTTCATGGTGTCGAGGTCATGTAACGGCCTATTTTGGTTTCCCCACTATGCCTGGGATGATTGATGCAATATGATTGGTTGTCATATGAAAACTTTTGATGTATCCCCACTTGGTTGGGTGGATGAGTCAATTTTTGTATATCCTCACTTAGTTGAGAGATGGATGTATGTATGAGTCTTTGGTGATAGGAAGGTCTTTTATGATGTATAGAGTCATGTTCTTCTTGAAGAACATCTTTTGCAGATCTTGCCTACAGTCAGGAAGAGCATGTACAACACACTTCAGCGGTACAGAGATTCAGCATGTACTCAGGGGGAGCATGGACAGATTGGTACACCTTGGCATATACAAAGGGGGAGACTATTCAGAGATTTCAGCAGGTACTCAGGGGGAGTATGGACAGTGGAATGATTCAGCAAAGGAAGAGAATATCTTGGTCCACCCTTTGCCCTTGATGTCAAAGGGGGAGAGTGATTTGGTGTTGTTGCCATCAAGTCCAAAGGGGGAGATTGTTGGCATTATGATGCATGTGTTGTACTTGATGGCAACCCTCTCATAGAAGAATATCTCACTTATGTATAACTGGGTGAATCTTTAGAAGAGATATCAGATGTGACTAATGAAGGACAGCTCAAAGGAATCAGATGATGAATCTTCAGAAGAGATATCAGATGTGACTGATGGAGGACAGCTCAAAGGAATCAGATGATAGTTCTAAGTGTGACAAGTTAGCTTTGCCATCAAGTCCAAAGGGGGAGATTGTTGGCATTATGAGATAAGTGTTGTCCTTGATGGCAAACCTCACTGATGACAAATCATAGTACAGAAGGTCAGCAGCAAGGAATTGATGATCAGACTATAAGAAGAAGAGAAAGTTCATACACGCAGGTTCGTTAAGCCCAAGTCGCGTGTACACGCTGGTTGGCTTCAGCAAAAGCGCGTGTATGTGGAAAAGTACCTTTGGTCCATGGTGGTTATTCCTTGGAAGTTGTGCCTATGGTTCTGGACCTTGGCGTCTCGGCAGACGTGTTGATCCCTAGTTTTGAAGTTGATGGTATTGGATTTCTATGGTTTTGGCTCTTGGTATTGAACAAGGCCTAAGGCTATATAAAGGGAAGGAAATCATTAGGCAAGTGTATCTGAAATATCTTGAATATCTGATGAAGCATTAGATCCAGCATGCAGGTTATGGGTTGATGATGCATTGCTTGATCTAAGCTAAGGAGAGATCTCATCGGTTGATGGAGAGCAAGATCTAAGGAGAGATCGGGATCAAATGGTTTGAAATGCACTATCATGATATGGTTGATTATGCGTATTTCTAGATCTGCATACTGTCGCAATGTTATGTTCTGGGTCTAACTGATGTCTGGTACAGCTGTAAATTGAGAGAGTTTATTTTTAGATCTGTACGCAGGTTGGCTTCGGTAAAAGCGCGTGTATACGCGGGTTTTGCTCATCTAAGTAGCGTATACATTGTAAAGCTTGATACTTGAAGTTGCAGATGGGTCTGATGGTTATTACAGAGTTCAGTGTCTGCTCTGTGTTCTGGTGACGGTGTTGTTAACAGGGTTTCAGTGATTCAGAGTTTGATGATTGTTTTGAGCTTCAATGATAGTTATAGGTCCAGTATGAAAATTGGATGAAATGTGGCCTTTCAGATTATGTGTTGTGCTTCAGTGTATCCAGTCTGAAAATTGATGAAACGTGGTACCTGGAGGAGAGAAGATTGTAGGCAAGCACCTACGTACTAGTATCTAAGCTAGTACAAAAGCTAAGGGAGATCTTTGGAGCATTGTAGCAGGTAGCAGCCTGTGTACTAGTAAATGGATCGGCTAGTACAAGAGCAAAGGGGGTTGTAGCTCCCGTACTGGTATAAGACTGCACCAGTACAAATATTGTAAAAGGATTTTCTTATTAAGAAGAAGATTGAGATGACTTGCAGCAGGTGGTTTTCACCCACATTGGGTTTCCACCTTATATCTTTGTGTTCATGTCTGTGGCTTTTGTGTGATGATCTATTCTGTTATACTGCACCTGTTTACTGTTAATATGGTTAATAATGTTCTGATGCATTTACTGAAGATAAGCTAACTGAATCATAAGATTTCTGGATATACGCTAGTTTCTTTAGACACAGCAGCGTGTACACGCGGGTTCACTTAACTGAAGTAGCGTATATGTTTTTGAGCATTGAAAAAGTTTTATTGATCTGATAATACTGATTCACCCCCCCCCTCTCAGTATTATTTCCAACAAATGGAACCCTTACGTTGGCCACAATTGATGGTCTGGATCTTCTTTTAAAGCAAATGGGCATCGTGTACACCTCTACCAAAAACCACTTACTAGAGAATATTTCTACCAGCAGATACATGAGGACCCCACCATGCAAGTTTTAGCTGAAGAGGGAAATCCCTCGGCAGCTTCATGATGATAAAAGTTACTTATTCATTGTAAAATATGTAAATATGATTTCTTATTTGATTTTCTTTTTCTTCTTTTTCTTTTTCTTTTTCTTTTTCTGTTGTTCAAACTTTTGAACAACACTTTTTGTTGTTCAAACTTTTGAACAACACTTTTCTTCATGTTTTTGTTGTTCAAACGTTTGAACAGCTGGTGTTCAAACTTTTGAACAACACTTCTTTCCACATTTTTGTTGTTCAAACTTTTGAACAACACTTTTCTTCGAGTTTTTGTTGTTCAAACTTTTGAACAACACTTTTCTTCGTGTTCTTTGTTGTTCAAACTTTTGAACAACACTTTTTTCCACATTCTTGTTGTTCAAACTTTTGAACAACACTTTTCTTCGTGTTTTTGCTGTTCAAACTTTTGAACAACTGTTGTTCAAACTTTTGAACAACACTTTTTTGCGCATGTTTTCATTGTTTAAAATTTTGAACAACACTTTTTCACGCATTTTTTGCTGTTCAAACTTTTGAACAACACCCTTCGCCATGTCTTTGTTGCTCAAACTTTTGAAAAACACCTTTTTTGTGTGTCTTAGTTTTTCAAACTTTTGAATAGTTGTTGTTCAAACCTTTGAACAACACCTTTTGTGTGTTTAGCTACTATTCAAACTTTTGAACAACACTTTTTTGTTGTTCAAATTTTTGAACAGTTGCTACTCAAACTTTTGAACAACACCCTTTTTTTGCGTATTTTTCTTGTTCAAGGTTTTGAACAACACTTTTCTTCCATGTGTTGTTGTTAAAACTTTTGAAGAACACCTTTTTATTTTTGCTGTTCAAAAACACTTTTTATGTATTTCGCATTGTTGTTTAAACTTTTGAAGAACACTTTTTCTTATGATAATGTTGTTGTTCAATCTATTAACCATCACTTTTTTTCATTTTGTGTGATTGCTCTAAGATTATCTCAACCCCAATTTGCTTTCTTTTCATGGCAAGAAGTACACTACTTTCATGAAGGCAAGAAGTATGGATCCTATTGAAGGGAGTTAATATTATTAACATTATGATCTTTAAGAGGACAACCTCTTGATGGTAGATTCTTTTCAAGAAAATGGACACAATTATTTATATACTACTCTACTTCATTGTCTTCTACTGTACGTGATATTGATGGATCATCTTCAATACCATGCTGGTTCTACTTCTCCTGGTCATAAATTTCTCTGTCTATAATAAATAAGACTATGGGTATATTTTTTCTATTGACATATTCAACTTTTTCGACCATCCCTGATCTTAAAGAATATTGAGCCTCCCTCTATTTATCATAAAAATATGTAGCAATAGCAAAATTTTGTTTGTAGATAGAGGATAGTGGGTCTCATTAAGACTGAGCCTACCATGTTCATAAGGTTGTAGCGAAGTGGCATTCCCACTATGGCCACCACACCAAGGTTATGATCCATTGGACAGCTAGGATATCCTTGGAACAAGAGGTCTCATCACGAGCTGGCCTGATCACTTTTGCTACATTCCAATGAATGGCAGTGTGGTCATCTAGTTACCATGCCAACACACTAATCTCTTTTGTAGAACAACAATGGAAATTTCCACTTATAAATTGAGGATCCTAGCCCATAAGGGTTAAAAGCAACCCTTCTGAGGCTATGGATTCCTGCTGGTAGCAGAGGCTCTGCTTATGGTATTGAAGTGATATTTTAACGTGAATAATCATTATAATACCCTCTTCTTATTCTTTCTTTTTCGGAGAAATTATTTCCTTAATTTGTTTTGGAACCTTTATGCATGAGATAATGTTTTTTTGATCAATCATATCATTCGCAGCTAAGACAACATCAGCAAAGCATCTTTTTTCCATATTGCTCTCCTTTTTTGCATAACCTATCATCAACCCAAATCGTCTTATCTTTTATTTCATAACTACATTTTTACACTCCACTGTCATTATAACCATACATCTTGTCATCCCGTCATTGATATGCGTACTCTATCCCATTTTCTACTGTACCCTTCACCCTCTTGTCTTGCCGTCAGAACAGCACATCCCTGTCTATTTGGTCATAGGCGACCTCTCATTTGAAGGAGGGGGAGGACTCCCATCACACCCTTGCATGCGTTATATTTATTTTATTGGATTTCATATGTTGCTATGGTATCCCATGATTAAACTACATGTGGCAATATCATAGTCCTCGAATTAATAATATTAATTATCATGGAAATGCTGCTTAATGAAACTTAGCCATTACATCTGCTTGCTATTCTATCTCGCCATTGTTTTTCTCTGCTATATGTTTCTTGTTATTGTTATTCTTTGTTGTGTTTTTCTTGCCTGTTAATATTTTTGAAATTGTAGGAAGAATTCAAGCATTATGGGTGGAAAATCAATTCACCGAGAATCTTTAGTATTGGAAATTTTGGACAGAGCTAGGGAGATTCTGGTATGCATAGGATGGATTTCATACTTCACCAAGTTTTAGGCCCCTAATAGTGAATTTGCTATCATATTCTTACAGCATTTACAAAATGGGCAGTCCATGGTGAAAGGAAAAAGAATCACAGTATCAAAAGCTGCGAGAGGTAAAGTATCTGGGCTGCCAGCGGAAGGAACTGTATGGCATAAAAAACATATAATGTTGTAAGACGCGATGGAGATTTTCAGAGATTTAGGCGAGTAATTAACCAAAAAAGGCAAGGACATCCAACCTTCTTCTCTAGGATAACCATGGCGTGAGTTGGCAAGTGTTATCCAGAGGTACATTACCTATGATCGACAATGAGATGTGGTAAGACCATGATAACTCAAACTCTTAGTTGTTTTAAAAGACAATGAGATGTGGTAAGACCATGATAACTCAAACTCTTAGCTGTTTTAAAACAAAAGCTCACTGTTAATCTACCATCTTTCTTGAATTCATTTCTACATGATACTAATGATAGAATAAGACATGCTAGGCACCTTGAAACTGTAGTTAGCCACCATGGTTTGATTAGACTGATTGTTAGCCATAATATTGTTCAACAAAACTTAACTTGGGATGGTCTCATAGCGCCCCTAGAGATTAGTAAAGACCCTTTAATCCAAAATTCTGCAATCTTGAAGATGAGCCAGTAGAGCCCTATTTCGAAGAGGAAAAGGACTGCTCACTCAAAAATTGAACCCCATAAGCATAGGTGGTCTAGAAGGTTAAAACTAACCTAGAGGACGTCTGTAAATCCTCAGGGTAGTGCTGAACAACCTTGGGAACCATCCAGACTAGTTAGTGTACATGAATCTGAGTCAAAACCACATAAACAATGCAATTCTGAGCTAGAACCACAATAAAAGGATAATTCAGAGCCCCGGCTGGAGGAAGAGTATAATTTTGAACCTAAACAGGGGAGAGAATGTCATTCTGAATATGAACATGAAGAAGAATCCAATTCAGATCAAGAACCCAAGGAAGAACATAAGTCGGACTTAGAACAAGAGGGGGTACACCATTTTGATGATGAACCAGACAGTGAAACAAGACCTCCTCAAACACCGCCTATGAACCCCCAAGATGATATTTTGCAAGATTTTGAGGAAGGGATGGCAGAGGTCTTGGCAAATTTGAATGCATACATGCAATCTAGACGATCACTCGATCTTAACCTCATCGAAGCAAAATCCTCAGGAGATTCTTGTCATACATAAATTCTGCCTTCTCCAGAAGCTACAGACTAAGAAGAGGGAGCGAGCACATAAATGATTCCCGAATCTGATAAATTTTATGGCGACACAATTATATCAGAGCACACCCTTGATGAGCACCAATAATCCTTAGATATAGAGGGTATTGACAAACTCGTTCTTGCAAAGAAGGCACCTTAGAAAAAGCAGGTAGTTGAAACAAAACTAAAGAAGTTGCGGAATAAATACAAAAAACTCCAGAAGAGAGTTAGAAGGCTACGTCAGAAATTGAACAAAAATGCAAATAAAGAAGCCTAGAGCAGTACTCTCGAGGTAGCCACAGTGGCCACACAAAGATAAGTATGTGAGGGAAAGGCAACTAAAACCCAGACTGAGCCTTACTCAAATGGTAGCCACTCAAACAATTTTGTATGTAGACTTAATGAATACAATTTTCCAAACGGAGGGTTGCTCCTCCCATAATAAGAGAAATCAGATTGAGAGCATACCCTCTCATAGCAGAAGGACCCAAACTGAAGAAATATTTAAGGACACCCCTTCAAGCAGTGATCCTACTCCTTGGAAGTTACAAGAGGAGCTGGAACAAGCCTAGCTTGCTTTAAAGCAATATAGGAATGAGACAGTTCCTCTGCAGAATTATCATGAGTTGCGAAAGAAATTGAGACAGTTGACTATCACAGAGGATGAAACTTTTGCTAGATTTAGACAGGTGGAAGGAAGGTTGAAGAAGGTAAAGATTAAGCTGGACAAGGTCATGAATCAGATTGACACCATTTGGTCACTATATTCATATGTCTTATCTTGCAGGTCTCCTGCTATGAACTATGCCCTGTTTCTATTGGAAAGATACTTATTATTTAAGATTAAAGCTATAAAGGATTGTAAACCAATAGAATTGAAAACAATTAAAGAATTTATAAGTTGCTGTAAAGCACATGGGTTAAAAGTTCAATGACTTATTTGTGAATTTTATTTACATAATTTTGTATTAGAGGAAGAGGTAGATAAGAATCCTAGCCCACTTGTTGGGGACGTTAGTTTCAAGCTTTTATTTCCCTCACAGTTAATCAACTTAAGTGGTTTAAGGCCTATAACTCTTTCTAGAGGAAAGAACATGAAATAGATTTATGGGTAAGAAGTGAGGCTGCTCACCCTTTGCAACTGTTTATTAACCACAAAAGTCTTAAGACACAGGAGGGCGTAATTAAGATTTTCAGACCTATACATAAGGAAATCATGCAAACAGGAAGGGAATATTTCCTCCCCATTCACGAAATATCTTTGATTTCATCCAAGATGAGATGGATAATCTCAGCTAATAGTGTGAAGAAAAGAGAACCATTTAACTATAGGAACTTCCAAGCTACAACAGGTCGTTTGATCACCTACATCAATTTTATCCTAAGAGAAGGACCATATTGGTTGGGATGTCGATACAGAAGCCCTATTATTTGGTACCCTCTTGAAGGATATTGTTCCGAATATGAGTCACCTGAAGGACAGGAAGAAACAACCTTTTCCAATTTGATACAACAACATGGTTTTAGGTTTGATAAAGAAACAAGTTTTCCAACTTACTCTCTAACTGCACTACATAGGAACTACTTGTTTTTCATGACGACATGAAATAAGGTAAGCAGGGGAGTATGTTGGGTCGTACAATGGGTATAAGTTTACTCTTGAGTACACTGTCTTTTTCCTTCTTTCTTTATGCATTTGTGCCCTGATATTGTAAGATGTTGATAAAACTTCGATGAGAAATGAATAAAATTAATTTTGATAAGGTTTGACTAAGCAAAGCTAAATTTTATTGTTTTTATGTAGAAATTGGCAAAGGGAGCAACTATTGTTCAGAATATTGAACAGCAAATGCTAAATAGAGGAAAAGGAGTGCGTGTTATGCAAACGATTCAAGGAATAGATCAAGAGAATCAATGCAAGTTCAAATGTTGTTTGATAATAGCATTTAGTTGTGAATCCCTCAGGATTTGCTGATCCTGAGGGATCGCGTTTATCTCTTTTACTTCTTGATTATAAAAGGGAACTTCTTGCCCCTTTGAGGAGAGGTAATTTTGAAGAAGGAAACCCGTTGTAATGACATTTGAGTTCTATGATTAATACATGAATTGAGTTGTTATTCCCTCATGATATTCTGAAGTAGTTAAGAAGTTTTCACTAGCAGCTTGGGCCCGGTTACTGGTGGATTCCACTGTTGTTCCTATTGTTTTTACTTTTCCTTCACCGCAAGTTTAATTACTCTGTTTTACAGTTTTACAGATGATTTACTTTCATTGGTGTGGAATTCATGTATGTATTACATTGCTTCTTAATTCTGCCAATTGATTTCGTTTACTTATGTTGTGGATTGAATTAATCATTTGGAGAGAGTTATTTATGGTTCATTAAAATATAAAAGTGTTATTGATTGAATTGAATTCCTTATTCCTCCACAGTAGTTTAGAATAAGCTAGAAGAGCTCTATTATTGCTACAGGCACTTAGTTGATGTGATTGCAATTAGAATCTCTTGATTAATATTGAGTCGTGTTTCTGATTAAGGTTGAGTTTTGATACTTAGATAGATTATTTTTCCTGAAGTTACAAGCTTAAGATTTATGATTGATTCCATTTACTCTTGTATTGAATTTAATTAAATATCTCAAATCATTACTCTCTATATGATATAGCATCTGCACATATTGTGTACACTCTTGGAACAGAAAGACGTACCCAGGTTGATGATTAATGTAAGGAAATTAGGAGTTTTTAAAGACACCTTATAGCACCCAACAAGCCTATGAGCCCGAACTACATTTATGAGTTTGTTATGCCACGACTTTTTGTTGTCTTCTAATAGCTTCTTCATAATATTTACCAGACTTTTGTTTGAAGATTTAGCTAGCCCATTACCCTGTCATTAATAGGGAGTTGAATGCCAAAAAGTAATATGGTATTTATTGCAAAAATCTATCATTTTCTTAGACAGAAAGGCTGCATCATTTTCTGTAATAAGCTTGTTTGGGCAGCCAAATCTAGACAGGATATTGGTTTCTAAGAATTTTATGATCACAACATCTGTGGCTAGTCTAGAAGGAGTGGCCTCAGTCCATTTGGTGAAGTAGTCAGTAGTGGCAAGGATCCATTTATGTTGAGAAGAGGATGGAGGATGAATTTCTCCAATGAAATCCAATACCCACTGTTGGAAAGGGCTTTCAACAGAAATGGGCTTGAAAGGTAAAGGAAAAAGTTTTTTTTTTCACTGCAAGATTTGACACTTGTGGCAAGAGGTTACCTTCTTATTAACATCTAGAAAAATTGTAGGCCAATAAAAGCCATCACTAAGGATCTTGTTGGCAGTGGTTTTCCAACACGGATGGCCACCATAGTCACCTTCATGGAATTCCTACATCATTCTTTCTACAACGTCTCTCAATCGAAACTTTAGTAGAAGACCACCAACATCTTTCCAATATAAAACATTTTCTATGATGCAAAGTTTAATTGACTTTAGCTTCAGAAATATAGCCTTTTCTTTTGTTAGACCAGGAGGAGAATTTCAATTAAATAAAACATAAATGAGATCTGCATACCAGGGTGAGGTCATGAAAGCCTCATCAAGTTGTGGAAACATTTGTTCCTCTAGATCATCCAATTTAATTGCAAAGTTGATCCAAAGCATTAAAATTAGATTCAACCATTTATTTTTCTAATCCATGTCCTTTGATTAGCTTGGTTAGCTTGATTTCCATGTCATATTGTAGAATAATTGCAATCAATTTGCCTCTTTTTCCATCTAGTCCATTGTGTGTGAAGACATATTTAAATACATCATTTGGTACATAAGCAATTACATGAGAATGAAGGATATATACTCTGAAATCCTTAATTTCTTTTATCAGTGAAAAATCATGTTTTTCCAGTATGTTGTATCTGAGTGCAACATCCCTTAAGGCCTTTGCTAAAGAGTGAAATGGGTTGTCCATATCCATCAACATTTTTATGCAAAAGGACAACTGCAATAGTATGTTCAGAAGAAAACGAAAAAATTATAAAATCTTTAGTACAATCTGGACTAATAATGACTGGTGCCCTTGTTAAGGCTTGTTTAGTTTGGTCAAATGATTTCCCAGCTTTGATGTTCCATTTGATTTCAGAATCTCGTTTTAGCATGTTTGTGATGTTTCTGAGAAGTTCTACAAGGTTAGGAATAAATCTTGTCAGGAAGTTTATTCTCCAAATGGATGATTAAAGTTCCTTCATATTTCTTGGATGATTTATTTTTAGAATAGCTTCAATCCTTTTAGGACCAATTCTAATACCTTCCTTAGATATGATGTGACCAAGGACTTTTCCCTCTTCAAGGCCAAACATTTTTTTATTAGGATTTAATGAGATACCAAAGCTTCTACACTTTTCAAATATTCTTCTTAGGTGTCTCAAATGTTAGTCATCAATTTTGGAATATACATTTATGTTAACTATATAGATTACAATAAATCTTCCAATTTAATGAGCAAAAGCAATATCCATTACTCTCTGAAATTTGGCTCCAACATTCATTAATACAAAAGGGATCTTGACATACATGAAGGTACTCCATGGAGCGGTAAAGGTTGTTTTGTCTTGATCCCCTAGATGAATTAAGACTTGATTATAAACTGAGAATCCATCTAATAAGGAAATCCTAGAAGATCCAAATACCTTATGTAGAATACGATCCATTTAAAGTAAGGGATAGTTGTCTTTTAGGGAAATGTTGCTTAGGTTTATGAAATTTATACACAATCTGATTTCACCTATTTTATTCCTTGTTGGCACAATGTTGGAAACCCATTTAGAATACCTAAGAGGAACTATGGTTTTAGAATCATACATTCTTCTAATTTCTTTCTCAATTAAAAGCATCAGAACTAGATTTATTCTGCGAAGTTTTTGTTTAAAGAGTTTTTGATCTTCTTTAATTGGAATTTTGTGTTTTATAATTTATGTGTCGTATGTTTTAAGATATTCATACCTCCAGGAAAAACTATCACTAAATTCCCTGAATAAAGAAATGTATTTTTTTTTTTCAACTGCTGGGATTGATTTAGATAGTTTCATGATTTTTGGGTCTTTTTTAGTACCTAAATTACAATTTTGAATAGATTCTCCTGAGGGCTCAATATTAGGATTTTTAGCCACATCATTGAAATCAAATATTTCTTTTAGTGGGGCTAGTCCCCTAGGAAAAATATTATCTTTAAGATGAACTGTTTCGAACTCTCCTTTTTCTGGGTCTATTTCAAGCAATTTTAGCTTATTTACAACTTTATCTAAGGGTGTATTTACATCTAAATTATCTAACTGCCTTTCTGGATCAGGATGTTCAACAATTTGACTATCTACTTCATATTTCAAATCAATATTATCATCTTGAAATTCATCTTTGGATTGTAGAAAAATTTCAAGCAGTTTATCATTTCCAAACACCTGCCAATATCTCATGTTATCCGGTATAGATAGCCAATGTTGTACCTCAAGTACACATTCTTGATTAGGATAATGCATTTTGCAAGAGCCAGCTGGAAAAGTCAGATTGCTTGGAATGATGTTTTGTTTTTTGGAATTGTAGAAAGATCATATTCAAGAAAGCTTTCTAGGAAGTCAAGCACAACATTTCTGTATGCTCCCATCCTAGGATGTTTATCTGAATATTCTCCTTTAATTTGTTTAATAATTAATTCAGCATCCCCTTGAATGGAGATCCTTTTGGCACCTAATGTTTTCAATAGTTGCAATCCTAAAATTTACGCTTCATAATCTGCTATGTTATTAGTAAATTGAAACTTAAGCGTGTATGAGTGACCCTCAACATGATTATTTCCTGTGTTTACTACCTAAATCCCTACTCCAGATCCATATCTACAACAGGAGCCATAAAAAATCATCTTCCAAACAGTTTCTGGGGGGGTATTCAGTTCTGTTATTTTTTATTTGATTTGGTCTATTTTAGAAATTTCAACTTCAGCATTGACTACTTTATTGTTGATATCCCCATTATTCTAAAGAAAAAATGAATCAGAATCTGAATGAAAAGAATAAAGTGGATAGTTGTGAGGTTTGTCTTGACTACTCACCATGAATTTCATTAAGATTTCCCTATGCAATCTTCTTTTTTACCCAAAAACTGGTACGTTAGCAAAGGTCATGTCCTTTTTGAGGGTACCTTGTAATTTTCCTCCCCATGACCGTGACAACAACATGCCATACATAGGGGGAATGTCTACAACCACTATGTCCATCACTAGACCTTTAGAAAGGATTTGGGCTAAAGTACTACATAAGTCTTTGATAAGACCCAGGCATTTGACTTTGCTGGAACCAAAGGAGTACAAGTCTTTCTAAGGTCTAGTAATGTCAAGTCCTAATTTCTCCATAACAACTTTAGGCATTAATGTTGTGGGGAAAAGTATCCGATGCGGATGACACTAACCCTTCTAAAGGTGACAGTCTTTAGCAACAACTGAATGATAAAGTTTTCATGTTCCACTTTATGAAAGTACAGAGAGAATAGTAAGAAGGTCAACCAACCTGGTGGCTTGCGCTTAGTCGATCCTTGTCCTTCTCTCTTTGTATCCTGCTCCCAGCTCTTTGCTCTCCTAGCCGATCCAGCTACATACAGATCCTGCACAAAACAAGAGAGCGAACTACAAGATATATGTACTCATAACTGAAGCATGGATTAGGGTGCATCAAATATACATGTAAACACAAAGAATCTATGTAAAACAAGTATATAGGAGAACATGCAAACTTTATTGATAGAAAGTAACAGGGTTCCAGAGGAAGTTACAACCAATGATGTTGGATCCAATCCAGCAGCACTTCCTCGGCAGCAAGAACTCTCCTCTTCACCTCTAGTAAAACAATCACCCAATAATCCTGGCGGTATACCAACAGCACCTCCTTGCTTATACTAAATTCCAGCCTCCCTAGACCTCATAGAAGAGCTCTATATATAGGAGGGAAGAGGAAAGGATGAGTCAGCTGGAGGCTGGCATATAGCTGACTAGTGTCCTCTCCATCTTCAGTTAATCTTCAGTTCGTGTGTCCACTTGGAGATCCTTGCTTACACATGGTGATCAAGTACCTCTTACTCATCACAGGGCGAATCTCATGAACCAAGTGTCATTTTGGAAGCTTCCTGGGCAATTGACACCTTGCAGGATGACTGTGCCACTTGGCCAATCTCGCCCAGCGCAGGTAGCCTTCATTGTTTTTGACTTCCAGCGCAGGTACAGAGTGGGACAGTTGCAATACAGCGCAGATGCTCAGTTAAGCAGCTGACATGATCCAAAATAAGCCTGTTTTGAAGTGTTTTCAGGTGGAGAACTGATTGGAAGTGCTGTTGTTTGATGACCTTGTTCTTTTAGGGGTAAGAACAACATATTTAGGGACTGAGGATCCCTGTAATTATTGACATTCCATGCTCCTTGACGCGAGGCACAAAAATATCTATAACAGTTGCCCCCTAAAGTATGAGGCCGTTTATCGGGTGAAATGCTTTAGCTAGAGGATCCGAAGTTCGTTCCAGTGCTGAGGAGAGTGCCCTGTAATACAATACAATACAATACATTATTTTTCATTCATCATTATTCTCATGATCTAGCTGAGGCGGGCATTCCCATGCTCAGCTTTCTATAAATACATTTTGGTACATATGACAGACGATCGTCAGAAGATAGACTGATAATTTTCTGCTGAAACTATCATCCTTTGAATAGGATGATCATCTGCTGCAATGATGTACATGGAAAATGTTTTTATATTTCCTGAATATATATCGCAGCCCGGATGGATGAAACTAGATCCGGGGTCTTCAAACTCGTTCGATCTTCACTCTAAGTACAAGTCGATCCATGTGAGAATTGCGCTGAAGTCGAACATGGAAAGACATCGCTTGATTACCGGTCAATAATGAAAACCGTTAACAAGCGCGAGAGGGATCACCAATAATGACGATGATCCTCAAGGTACTGCAGTACAATTCACGTGGCGTGAAAAAGGACTTGGCGTCGAACGCCACGCAAAATCTTCTGGTCGAAGGTCATTGATGTATACCTGTCGCCGAAAGTGAGAAACTTGCCATTGAGGCATGCAAGCTTCAAAGTACTGATGGGGGTGTTCCTAGATCAACTTCTTGGATAATGAGCTGAAGTCGACAAGAAGCGATCCGTCAAAGGAGGGCCTTAATGAATCCCACATCAATGACACGGAACGGAGCTAATGACTTTAGTGGAGGTGAAAACAAACTGTGAAATATGATTCAGGGTGGCGATCATGAATGGATGAAGGATAATGTATGGTAGTGGATGGGACACGGTTGACACTTCCAGAATGACCCCTCTTGAACATATAACGACACTGATGTGATGGATCGGTAGCATTACCCCAAATGTGGATGGTGTGGCGAGGACCATGGTGATGAGACCGGTGAATGAAACAACCCAACCCGATATGGTACGGAGGAAAAGTGTCATGTCCAAGAGT
Source organism: Pinus tabuliformis (assembly GCA_031772625.1). NCBI lineage: Eukaryota > Viridiplantae > Streptophyta > Pinopsida > Pinales > Pinaceae > Pinus > Pinus tabuliformis. The sequence continues at coordinate 1,665,868,130 of CM062819.1, read as the reverse complement.
GACTTGCTACCTTTAAACTTTGATGTTCTCCCAATTTTTCCCCAGTCATTTCTGACCAGTACCTCTTTATTTTTGTCAAGCTTGAGGAGGATAACATATGCTTGTTCTATAACCTGCCCTTCGGGCAAGCCCATCGCTATGATTTAACGAGCCTAGCGATAGGGAAACTCGTTCTTGTCTAAAGACAAGTTTGTCGCTATTTAATCATTTTAACGAGTCTAACGACAAAGAAAACTCGGTCCTTTTCATTTTTAGAGAGTCTAAAAAGGTACATAAAGTTAACTCCGTAATGCCTTTTTCGTCATCTAATCCCTTAAGTCCGAAAAAGTATAAAACAATACAGAAGGGATGGCTATTCGGTACTTTTACGAGCCGAACAAGACAAGCGCTCGATCTTTTTGTGCAATAATCCCTCAGGTCCAAAAAGATTAAAATCTAGAGGAGGGATAGCTTTCGGTCGTTTAACGAGCTAGAAGGCCAAAAAACTCGGCAAACTTTTCATATTTTACGAGTCAGTGAAAAGAGCTCAAAGAAGACTCGTCTTTTGAGGAACGAGTGATAAACAGGGATAGCAACTGATTCCAGGTACAAATTGGAATTTTCCAATCACGGTAGTGTCACAAGGATGGCTAGGTGAAATCACTCTTCGCAGCTGTTCCTCAAAATAGGTAAACACACATATGGGGGTGAACGATCGGCCAAATGAAATGGAGGTGATGGATGAAAACACGACCAAGGCTTTTAAGGCTTATAAATTTGTGATCGCAATGGCTATTTACCGAGATAGGTTCATTTTTTAATGAGCTTGAACTTTGGCGAAAAAACTCTGCTCGCTTCATGGTCAAATTTAATTTTTTACTTTTACTAGCTTTTCTCTTTTCAAATGTAGTACTTCATCTTCAATTGCTGCAACAAATTTTGTTAGAAATGGACAATATTTGCATGAAAACGAGATTATAACCCTAATATTTAACTTTAAACTGTGTAAAAGCCATAAAAAGGGGTTTTTACCTCTCATTTACCATTTCATTTGCATTTTTCTTGTTGGAGCTCTGGAGGTGCCTCTTCTTCCTTGATTTTCACCAGCTGATTCCGGGAGATTCTGTGGACGATTTTCGGCACCGTTTGGACCAGGTAGGAGCTAAACCTTAGCCCTTTACTTTCATGGTTTCCTTTTTCAGTTTCATGCACATTTTCCAGGTTTTCTGGGCCCCAGGGGTTTCATTAGAGCGCCCTGGCATCAGCGCAGGTTTCCCTTTCGAAACTTGCGCTGTATTTCAGGTGGTCTTAAAGCAGACTGCCTCTCAGCGCAAGGGGAAGCTTCTCTGCCTGCGTTGGGCCTAGAAAGACTGATCCTGCATGTGTTTTTTGATGATTTTTTCGCCAGTTTTTCATCAAAATTAGGAACTTACTCCTTCTCTTGTTTGCTTGCAGGGAACTTTGAATAAAATGTCCCTTACATGGCGAGAACGAGAACATGAAGCAGAGGACATGTTTGCACTCCATGACCTGGTTACGGTGAGCGCGCTTCGGAACTGTGGCCTACTGAAGTTCTTCCGTATCTCTAGCATGAGAGCACAGATTTCTTTACTGCAGTATATGCTTGATGCTTGGGATCCTGTTAACCAAGTATTCCAGATTAGGGGGAAGTCCTTCCCTTTGACCATAGAGGACATGTACTTCTTGACTGGGCTGTCAAGGCGGGGTGCTCCCATTTCTTTGTCAGGTACGTCTCGAGGGACTACTTCCACCAGAGACTATATCCGTCAGTATTGCCGGGAAGGTTCACAGCCGAGCAAAGACGGCAAGATCAATATCCGTGACATTACTGATAGGTCTCTCAGGTCTATTCTGTTTACTATTGGCAGGATGGCCGGTAGCGCAGCTTTGCATGTTGCCAACAGATCTTATATGCAGCACGCCTTGGAGTGTCTCCAACCGAAAGTGTTTAACTGGTGTGATGCAGTACTTATTCAGATGAAAAGTCAATTGACCAAGGTAAAGGACGGGGGGCTGAAGAACTTTGGATTTGGTTCTATTCTGACTGCCTTTGTCTTGGAGAAAATCCCATTGATGCAACCTCAGTACATCTTGCTTGATGTGCCTTCTCCGACCGAGCCACGCATGCAGAGGTGGGTTGACCATATGTCCCGGCATGCTGGTCAACCTCATATTACATTCACTGAGTCCTTCTTTAGGTGGTTCGAGCATCAGGAGATGGCATTTTCTGAGTATCCATATGTGGGTATGGACTACCGAGGTGATCCGGACTTGGTGCTTTCGGACGGCGAGCAATGGGGTGCTATTGGTAAAATCTCTGACCATATCACTGTTTATTGTTTTCATTCATGATGTTTACTGTTCAAAACTGATCGAACTCTTGGGTGCATGCAGATGTTGGTCCTGTTCGTCCAGTAGCTCGTCCACGATCGCCAGTTGCTGCCCCAGCAGCAGAGCCTGCTAGGAGAGTTGTTATTCGCGACCTTGGTGATATTGAGATACTTGCAGCTGTGCAGGAGCAGGTGGAGAGCCTTACTCATGGTCTTCCGGATGTACAGATTGACGAGTTACCTTTACAGTTGCAGCGGCACACCATCGGCGTGCCTAGACGATGGACTCGTCTCTTGCGCATGATCGCACAGACCGTGACGTACTTTCATGAGCACCACTAGGCTAGGGTGCCCCCTAGCATCTTTTTGAGTTCTAGGTCAGATGACCAATTTTGTTTTGATTACAGCACATTATGTACAAACTATAAACAGCTTTATATATTTTGATTTTCGGAGTTTATTTCAGTTTATTTGTGATCCACTTACATAGCACCGATGCATCTCTTTTTATATATGTTGTAAATGTCTATCTAATACATAGTTTGCCAATGAATCTGTTAATGTGTTCAAGTTTCTGGAAATATGCTGGTATTGAATTGAATCAAACTCTCTTTCCAAAATCTTAACTCTTAGAAACATACGATAAATAGCTGGATTGCGGACTGAATATATACCAGTGAGTTGTAGTATCACAAGTTGTGAGTCTAGCCTAACAATTAGTCGGCGTATACCATGAGCGATGGTATCAGAGAGGAGTTCGATCAACGCACTATACTCAGCGATATTGTTTGTTGACCGTCCAATACACACACCTCTGAAACTCACTAACTCGCCGCTTGGATCAAAAATGGCCCAGGCAGCGGAGGAAAAATTCCGCGTACTACGACTCGCTCCGTCGGCATATCCCACATATGTATCAGAATAATCTGACATCTGCAACAAACGAGAAGGGTGGATTACTACCGAAACAAACATTTTAGCGAAAACAAAATACAACAAAAGCACTCAGGTTACTATTTAGGCATAGTAACGCTTGAGGTACAACCCGTTACGGGGTTGCGCCAGTGGTATTCCGTCATAATCCATTAACTCGTAGGCTCCTTTTGCTAACACTCTTTTAACAATATAGGGACCCATCCATAAGGACTGAAATTTTCCTGCTCCTAATTTATCGGATTCTTGGTCGTAAAGCAAAACCAAGTCACCTTCAGAGAAGTTGCGCGGTTTGACATTCTTGTCAAACTGTGCTTTGACTCGTTTCTTATGAGCCTCGTTTGCCAAAGCGGCATCACGACGGTTTTCATCCAACTGGATCAATTCCAGGAAATGAGCCTCTTCTTCTGAGGTTCCGGGGAGGAGGTCAATTGCGAGTTTAAGAGACGAAATTTCGCACTGGATCGGTAAGACTGCCTCCAGGCCATACACCAATTGGAATGGTGTGAACCCAGTGGCGTTCTTTACCGAGGTTCGGTAAGCCCATAATGCTGAGTACAGGATTAGATGCCATCTTCTCTTGTGAACCCCGATCATCCTTTGCAACATACGCTTCAGGACCTTGTTGATTGCCTCAACTTGTCCGTTGGCTTGTGGATAATACGGGGTAGAGCTGTCGTGTGATAGCCCTAGTTTGGCAGCTAATTCAATCATCATGTGATTGCGAAAATGCGATCCATGATCTGTCACTATAGCTTGCGGAACGCCGAACCTGGCGACTACATGATTAAAAAAGAAAAGGGCAGCTGTTTCACCAGTGTTATCCAATGTAGGCATCGCCTCGGCCCATTTGGTAAAATAGTCAACAGCGACTATAATATACCCATGCCCCCCAGTCGAGGTGGGGTTACATTGCATGAAATCGATGCCCCACTTGGCGAAGAGCCCAACAGCAACTATTGGCTGTAAGGGTGCGGGCGGTCTTCTGGTTTTGCTATCAAAGATCTGACATGCATGGCAACTTCTGACAGCTATTATGCAATCTTTAAACATAGTTGGCCAGAAATATCCTGCTCGTAAGATTCTTTGTGCTGTTGCATATCCAGATTGATGTCCTCCGCACGCGCCTGAGTGACAATCATTCAGGGCTTTTTCGGCCTCCTCATGGGTAAGGCACCTCCTCAGAACCGTATCGACGCCCCGACGGTAAAGTGTATCACCGACGATCATGTAGTCTTTTGATTGGTATCGTATACGTTTCCGTTCTGAGTGTGAGGTATTAGGCCTAAATTTTTGGGTTTGGAGATAAACAATGATGTCTCCATACCACTCATCGCTTACTGATATCAGAAACAAATTTTCATCCACGATTGACTCTTCTGATGTTTCATCGTTGGACGACGATGGGAGATCGCACAATAATTCCGCGAAAACTAGAGCTTTCTTCGATTTGGATTTTACAAAATCTAAATCAAACTCTTGAAGGATGGCTATCCATTTTGAATATTTGCCCCCAAGCAACTGTCGCGACAGTATATATGTCATGGGATTGCAATCTGACAAAACGGTAGTTTTCCTAAAGAGGACATAATGTCGAAACCTTTGAATCGCTTGAACAGCAGCAAGCGCTAGTTTTTCAACATAGGAATATTTACTTTCTGTATCATTTAAGTTTTTACTTAAATAATAGATAGGATGTTCGATTCCATCGACTTCTTGCACTAAGACCATCGCAATGGTCGTATCTGCTGCAGCTAGATACAGGTTAAAATCTCTTTGATAGTCTGGGGCGTACATTAATGATGCTCTTACTAGACAATCTTTCAGAGCGTCAAAGGAAGCTTGCGCAACCTGGTCCCAGACAAAAGGTACATCCTTTTTCAAAAGACGAGTATAACCTTTGGCAAGTTCTGCGTAATTCGGAATGAACCTCCTCAGAAAGTTTGCTTTCCCTTGGAGTTTCTGAATCTGAAGCAAATTTGAAGGTGGAGGCAAATTAATGATTGCCTGAACCTTACAGGGGTCGAGACGAATCCCATCCTTAGAGACAACAAAGCCAAGTAAACGACCAGAACCGACGCAAAACACACACTTGTGCGGATTGAGTCTTATCTTATAATGTCGGCAACGTAGAAATATTGCTCTCAAATGCCGCGGATGATCAGTCCGTTTTCGCGAATGAGCCGAAAGATCGTCGAGATAAGGTTGAACAATGTTCTTGATGTCATGGAAGGCATAATTCATTGCCCTCTGAAACGTCGCCCCTGCGTTCTTTAAACCAAAGGGTAATTTTCGATAAGCGAATGTGCCCCACGGACAGATGAATGCAGTCTTAGACTGGTCCTGTGGGCGGATATTTATTTGATTATACTCGGAAAATCCATCCATAAAGGAAAATATTTCACATCCGGCGCATTCATCAATTATCTGGTCGATGAAGGGTGTAGGGTAGTTGTCCTTTGGACAAGCTTTGTTTACATCCCTATAGTTGACGCACACTCTTATCGTCCCTTGTTTTTTCATAACAGGGACAATATTCGATACCCAATCGGTTAGAGGAACCGGGTAGATGAATCCAGCATGGAGGAGTTTTTCAACTTCCGCCTTAATGGCAGCGGATTTCTTCGGATGTACCTGCCGAAGCCGTTGTCTTACTGGTTTGACATCAGGATACATTTTAATTTCATGTTCAACTATGCTCGAGTCAATGCCTGGCATTTCATCATATGACCATGCAAAGACATCTCTAAATTCGCGAAAGAGAGCACTATATATTTCCAGTTCTGAAGGGGAACAACTTTTGCCGACATGAATATTCTCAACAACATCAGATTTCGTCGAGATGTTTATGGCTACTGTCTCTTCAATATTGGATAGGTTTCTCTCTGAATCCACCGTATTTACAGTATTTGTTAGGAATTCAAACACTGAAGGGTGGTATAGGTCGTGATGAGTTTCTTCTTCACATTCTGGAAGAAGGGAACAATGGTGGTGATCATTCCATGGTGCCCCCTCAATCATCATTGATTGTAAGATTCCTTCGTCAGTCCCATGAACTTTTGACCATGGATCTAATGGGGTACCATATTCTTCGGACCTATCTACCCAAACGCTTGACGAGCGTTCATTTGGGCTCGCCTCCCATGCCTGAAACATTGATTGCTACAATATTTCAATGGGGCTAGGAGGCAAAACCACTTGATGATCCATGACGACTTTGTCTTCTGCGACTTTCGATGAAGATATCATGTTGCATGTTGCTACAAACGGGATATTCCCTTCATGGAAAGGAGGTGGCAACGAGAAAGTTCCCATCATTGTGGGATCTTTTAGCAAGCCTACTCCTATATCTTTTATCGAATGGTCGCTCCCATGGATCAGGGGAATGCTTCCAGTAACTTGTGAACCATTAGGGAGGAAATTCTGTTGGTCGACGATCGTAATTCCCCCTTCAAATGGGAATGCGATCTTCCTAAAGTATGTCGACACTACAGCTGCCATGGCATATATCCATGGTCTTCCCAGTAGGATGTTATAGTCAAGATTGCCATCAATGACTTCGACATCAATTTCCACTGTTTTTCCTCCTAGTTCAACCTTAAAGTTATTTAGGATACCGTACGGAGTGTACGATCTACCGTCAAATGCTTTCAATGTCGTCGAAGATCGCGACAAGGTTGGAGATCCAAGAGTTTTCCAGCAACTCATCGACATGATACATGTCGACGCGCCCTCATCAATAATCGTTCTATGAACAGTTTTGTTGAGTGCTTTCACTTGAATAAGGAAAGCTAATTGCGCTGGTAACTGAGGATCATATCCTTTGTGATTAAAGGATACAAGACTGGAATCTTTAGGATCCACTCCACCAATTGCAGATAACAATGCCTGTCTTTGGGATGGGCAATTTTGTAGTACCTCAAGAGTCGACATAGCAGATGGCGATTGGGCCAAATCCTCCACTATATTATAGTGTTGCGCCGCTCTGGCGCGAGGGTTGAATGTCGATTTGTGGACTACTCCCTTAGGCGGCTTTATTGTTAATTCATGCGTGAGGGGGGGTACAACTTCTGCCAAAGTCGTTGTCGAACTACTGGGTTGATCTTTCCCTTTGTCGTTCGACACCGGCGGATTCCCATAATCTTTATTCCTAGTCGATATCAAAGCATCACCTTGCTTAGAAACCGACAGCATAAGCACTTGAGACGGGGAAGCATTTCCACTATCAACCATATTCTGACCTGGGGTAGGAAACGGATCAGTCAACACAGCTGAAGTTTGGGAACTTTTTAGGAACCTCTTTAACTCAGCTTTGAACGGACAGTTCTTTGTTGAATGATTTTCATCACATATTTGACATGGAGGAAATTGTTTCTTTTGCCCAGGAGGGTTTGAAGAAGTTTTTTGAGGGGATGATCCACCTTGTTTCTTCTTCTTCCCTTTGTTTTGTTTCTTCTTGCTTCCTGGTTGATTGGAGTTTTTGTCTTTATCCGTAGATACAGCATTTACCTCCGAAGCAAGAATCTCCTGATTTGCTTTTTGATTCGAAGTCTTACGAGCTTTCTTATTCGAATCCCTTGTCGACTTAGCGTTTGCAGTTCCAATCACGCCATCACCGGCATGAGAGTCACTGTTCGATCCGAGAGGAGGAGGGATTGAAAATTCTGGTCTGGGGGCGTCAGGTATCTTATCATAGAGCGTGCCCGACTGAGTATACACTAAGTCCAAATATTGAGCACGAGCAATAACTTGCTCCTCTGTTACGACGCCTCCCTTGGCCACATCTTCTGTTATTGCCGGCAGAAGCGACTTTATAAACCACTCAGCTAATAGCTGATCTGGAACATAGGTCTTTACCATTCTGCGACGACGACGCCACTCATGTATATGGTCAGATATATGTGTGGCTGTTGTCTGCTTGAAATTGGTCAAGATTTCTGTTCCAGTTTCGTACCTTATAGGTAACTGAAAGTGTGTTAAGAAAGTCGTGGCTAGGGAACTAAAATTGTCGAAAGAGGCTCTGGGTAATTCAATATACCATTTGGCCACCGGACCAGTCAATGTCCTCTGGAAAAGACGAAGCCTTATCGAATCATCATTCAAGGTATTCGACGAACACCACAGATGGAATGTCATCACATGATTCGACGGGTCTTCGCCCGGATTTCCATTGAATTTAGGAATGTCCGAAGGAAGTTTGTGAGGAATCGCTGGCCACCAATGGGCATAGGCTATTGGATCGTTCGTCAATAGATGTAAATCTGGTAATTCTAAGGTTGCCACGAATGGCAACTGCTGATTCAGGTTTGGCGAGGCGTACCCAGGATATGATGGAATCGCCTGAGCAGTAGGTCTTTGCACACCAGCATAATGCAACTGATGTTGATATGACTGATATGGCTGGTGGGCTTGGCCACTGTAAAGTGGTTGGTTTAACCCGTTCTGAATATAGGGTTGCCCACTATTCGCAAAGATCTGTTGTTCAGATCCTTGGTACACCTGTTGAAACTGAGGTTGTTGGTATTGCACCATCCATGGTTGTGAAGCCATGTTTTGCTGTGCAACACTAACCGACGGACCAAGATGCGGGGTTATGGTCCCCGTTTGTATCTGTGTCGTCCTGGCAGTTGGCGATTGTGGTTGTGTTGCAGGGTCAATAGGCCGTTGCATTACAACTTGTGGTTGACATACAACAGGTATCGATTGAACTTGCGACACGGTTACAATTGCTGGCGTCGTCGGGATACTAGACATAGGTACAGATTGTTGCATAGAATATACAACTCTTGGTTGTTGGGGTAACATAGGTACCCAACTACTCGTCGTTACTTCAGTCAAACCTGAATGTTGTTGAAAACTGCCGTATGGGTATCCCCCCGAAAGGGGAAGTGAAAGGGCATATTGCCCCCCATATGGTAACAATCCGGAGCTCAAGGGTGTAGATGGCCTTTGAGGACTGGATGGCCCAAAATGATTCCCAAAGGGATCAATTTGTCTAGTTTCAACATAAGAATTACCGGGTATTATACCGGAAGAACAAACTGGAACAGACCAAGTTGTCATAATAGTCCCTGGGTGGACTCCTTCTAGCTGATGAGAGCTAGTCGGGACGGATGGTATGCCGGCAAACATCGTTGGAGTGACAGCAGGAGCTTCTGCTATCGCCGTGTCATTTGGCACAGTCCTAGATGTCGACGGTTGTTCAGACATTTTAAGTCTATCCAATAAACTTCCTAACGATTCTTCAGGAACTTCTGGTGGCGATAGACAAACTTCTGATGCAGAAGGAAAGAGAGGGGTACCTACTCCAAAATGAATTGGAGTATTTGCTTGCTGGTCCTCTACGATTTCCTCTATTGCAATCAGACCAGGAGGAAGAGGCAGACCGTCAGGTCCGTAAAAGATTTCTGGTGCCGAAGAAGGAGTTGCTTCGACAGCGACAGTCGTTTGAGAAACAAGACTCTGTGGACCGGTTTCAGATGGAACTGGTTCAGTTATGCAAGTGCTCATCTTCAGACTAGGATCAGTACAACTATCCCTCTGTTGCTGTTGAACTTCTTCAATAGAGGCAGGGATTCCAGAAATATTGGGAGTGACCAGAATCTCAGATGTTGTTGGAACTTCCGTTCTAACTTTAAAAGGAGATTTTGACCTGGTCAAGCGAGTTCGCTTTGTCCGTACTACTCTCGGTTCTGGAGACAAAGGTGGTTGACTCGCAAGCCTCCCTGAACGACGGGGTTTTAATTGACTTTCCTCCACGGTTGCGGATTACTTGATCAACTAAAATACAAAAAGGGGAATTATGTTTCCGTATTGAATGAATTTTATTAGACGCTTTTAGACACAACTTTGCTTTTTCATGTTTTAAGAGTCGAGAAAAAGCTAAAGATGACTCTAGTCGCCTTCGATGTATTAACGAGCCCGAAGTGACAAATGCTCGGTTGGACCTTTTCAATTATAGAGTTTGAAAAGGGCCAAAAGAAACTGCTCTGGAGATCTAGGCAGAGGGTGTGCCAAACCTTTCGCGAAACCACAGAATACGTTTTACGGTACAGGTGGTCGATCTTCATGAATGCTGTGTTCACTGCATCGCGATCAGTAGGGCGGTCGACACGGCTTCCTAAGGATAAAGGATAATTGCCTATAGGGGTCTCCCAATATACACGACGGTACGCGGGAGCTCAAATCCGTATTAGTGCTATCGTCCCTTAGGAGGAATCACCCACCTTCGTAGAGATCGACAGTCACTACGTTTAACGACGCCGGAACACGTCTCTACCTAGACCTCTATTGTGAGCGTTATGTTACAATGCGTTTTTAGATTCATTCAATATATTTTAAGTTGATCTTGTTTATCAGTTTGTCTTTCAGGATCACCACGAGATGTATTGGTACAAATTCCTAAATGCAGCTAAAATGATGAGCAAGCTTTCACAATCTTTTTAGCTTTGAAAATCCTAACTACTCAGGGGAGAGAAAAACAATATCTTTCCACACAGAGCACAAAGCACAAACTAATGCACTTTCTCCTAGATCAGACACCCAAACTTATCAAAAATGCAAATGCAAGATGCATGTATTTCTTTTCTTTTCCTTTAATGTTGATGCTAACAAAAGGAAAACTGTTGTATGACTTTCGAATTCAATTTGAAGCGTAAACAAACCAGTTTTTCTAAAATGAAAAGACGCTTTACAGGTACTTGTTTCAACACTAAAAATATATGAATTCAAACCATAAAGTGAAAAACAAACAAACTTAAACAGCCATGAACAGTAATAAAACTAGCTCATAAGATCACAAAGACACTTTTACAGTTCAGGATCTAAGAGGTCACAGCTATACTGGTTCGCTTTTCACAATGGGAAACTGTAACTGCAACAAGAAATACTGAAAGAACATTCACAGTTTCATCACACAACTGAGGCAGAATAATGTCAAGGAGAAGTGGCTTATAGCAAGTACAATAACTAGCAAGCAATCAGCCAAAAACAAATGCAAACAGGGCCAAGACACAAAGGGAAAGCTAAGCAAGACAATGGCTAACTGGACCAGCGCAGGTTCTAGTCTGCCAATTTCACTCTCAGCGCAGTTCCCGAAGGGAGCACCTGCGCTGTAATGCAGACTGCCTGTGGACAGCCTGCACTGACTTACGAGAGTTACGTCTGCTAAGAATTCCGGGTCATAAAAAGCTCAAAAATGCACTGTATTTGCTGAAATAAAAAGCTATAGGTCAAGTACAGGCTAAGGGATGATCAAGAGGATAAAGATCTATCACAAAGAGTAAAGATTCATCTGTAGATTAGCTCTTTAAATCTTGAATTTGCTCAGCAAAGGAGCAAGAGTAGCAGTCCCTCTACTTCGCTTTTGATATAGTCAAAAGCTTTTCGATTTGGTACTCTTTTATTCAAGAAATGAATAGCAAAATACTACAAACAACAACAAGATACTAGGCTCCCCAGCGGAGTCGCCAGTTTGTTGTGGGGAAAAGTATCCGATGCGGATGACACTAACCCTTCTAAAGGTGACAGTCTTTAGCAACAACTGAATGATAAAGTTTTCATGTTCCACTTTATGAAAGTACAGAGAGAATAGTAAGAAGGTCAACCAACCTGGTGTCTTGCGCTTAGTCGATCCTTGTCCTTCTCTCTTTGTATCCTGCTCCCAGCTCTTTGCTCTCCTAGCCGATCCAGCTACATACAGATCCTGCACAAAACAAGAGAGCGAACTACAAGATATATGTACTCATAACTGAAGCATGGATTAGGGTGCATCAAATATACATGTAAACACAAAGCATCTATGTAAAACAAGTATATAGGAGAACATGCAAACTTTATTGATAGAAAGTAACAGGGTTCCAGAGGAAGTTACAACCAATGATGTTGGATCCAATCCAGCAGCACTTCCTCGGCAGCAAGAACTCTCCTCTTCACCTCTAGTAAAACAATCACCCAATAATCCTGGCGGTATACCAACAGCACCTCCTTGCTTATACTAAATTCCAGCCTCCCTAGACCTCATAGAAGAGCTCTATATATAGGAGGGAAGAGGAAAGGATGAGTCAGCTGGAGGCTGGCATATAGCTGACTAGTGTCCTCTCCATCTTCAGTTAATCTTCAGTTCATGTGTCCACTTGGAGATCCTTTCTTACACATGGTGATCAAGTACCTCTTACTCATCACAGGGCGAATCTCATGAACCAAGTGTCATTTTGGAAGCTTCCTGGGCAATTGACACCTTGCAGGATGACTGTGCCACTTGGCCAATCTCGCCCAGCGCAGGTAGTCTTCATTGTTTTTGACTTCCAGCGTAGGTACAGAGTGGGACAGTTGCAATACAGCGCAGATGCTCAGTTAAGCAGCTGACATGATCCAAAATAAGCCTGTTTTGAAGTGTTTTCAGGTGGAGAACTGATTGGAAGTGTTGTTGTTTGATGACCTTGTTCTTTTAGGGGTAAGAACAACATATTTAGGGACTGAGGATCCCTGTAATTATTGACATTCCATGCTCCTTGACGCGAGGCACAAAAATGTCTATAACAATTAAGCACATGAATCTAGCATAAGATTATGGAGAATTTTGTCATGAATATTTGGGCTAACATAAAATGGAGGAACACCCCCTTCTTGTGGTTTTCCTTCAACTTCCAATCCAAATAAGAGTTCAGGTTGGTCATCATTTAGATTCACACAGTCAATGTTTTCCCCTATGTTTAAAGCTTCCATTACTTGAGGTCTATACATGTTTTTGTTCATTGATTCTGTGAGAGGAATGGCGATTATTTATTTTTTTTTCAGTTCATTCTCAATGTTGAATGACGTTTGAAACTTAATTGGGTTGGGAAGTTCAGATTGGTTTGTGATCTATTTTGTCATAGACTTCTTTTGGTGACTGGTGGATGGGACATATGTTTGAGTAGTTTTCGAAACATTCTCAACTATATTTTTTATCGATATTTCTACCTTTTTCTTACCATAATTATCCATAGTTTTCTTAGGAATATTATCTGTGGTTTTCATAGGTTCAATTTCAAATTCTGTTTTAGTAGGATTATCTGAGCTTTTAGAGTTGAGATTGTGTGGATTCTTTTTGCTTCTAAGGTTGTATTGCCTATGAACTTCCATTATTGCATCTTCAAATGCTTGTTAGCATTCATCTGACTCTTCAAAATGTAATTCAATTTGGGCTAGTAGAAAAAGTTCCTTCTCCTCTTGAGTGAGGAAAACTATTTCATCATCGCTTATCGCCAACAAATTTATTTGATTATCATTCAAATATTCAACAATATTCCTAATGAGCACCATAAATGGGTAATTATATGGGCTCATTTAGCCTCCTAATTTGACTTAATCCACCATTCTCATTATTTTATTGCATGTTTTCGATTATATTTATGCTAAGAGAGTGAATTGGGTTAGTCATTATGCCAAAAATTTTAATGTGTGCTTTATGCAGATTTTTGGTCAATTTTGAGACAAAATCAAAGGTTTAATGAGAATTTGGCAACCAAATTCATGGAAGAACAAGGGAGAGGATTTGTAGGAATATGTCCCCTTCATTTATGAGCTCTTAGCTCAAATTCTCCATCAAAAACTCGGAGCACAAAGCCAAAGGGAAGCTAAGAAAGTCAATTAGGACTGCTATTATCTTCAATTCCAGGAAGCCGAGTTCCTTGATTTTAGGAGGACTGTTGGAGGTACCCATTTGTATAAATAAAATGGCTTGGGGCCTTAGTTTTGTTAGTCATATCTTAGTTATATTTTATTCATTTTGTTAGTCCATTTTCGCACTTTAGTGCAGCTCTGTATCAACACATTTTCGAGCTTCTTCTTGTAGACAGTTTGTGGGATGTAACTATTAGTTTTTGAATAATGAAGATGAATCTTGCTTTCCACCAGCTATGATCTTTCTAGGAGGTTGTAGCTCTTCGGGTTGGGCCCAACCCAAGTGCCAATACCTCCTTTGTGTACTTTTATGTGTTTTTCTTGCATTCCTAGAATAACTTCTGTTATTTAGGGTAGAATATTGCTTCATTTCTTAGGTTGCTTTTGATGATTTAGATAGTTGTTCATGCTTCAAGTTGATTTGATAGTTTGGTAACAAAAAAGATCCACAAAATGGCTGCCAAGCAATCCTTGATCTCAGTTCTCCCTCCTTGGGATCATGAATTGAGACCAAGGTACACTTGCTGCCACAAAAACATTGTTTTTGCCTTCTAATGCAATTCCTACTGTTAGATTTTGAATTGGAAAAGTTGATATCAGTTGTGTCTTCATGTTTAGATCTGTTCGTGCTTAGTTTCCATAGCTCTCTTGCATAATTTTCTGTTTATACACTGTTGTTCATCATATTTTTGGTTTTTAAGAGTAGATTAGGTTAATGTAGATAGATCTCTATTTTTTTGTCTTTGTTTGTATCAGTTTTTAGAAAGTAATGTGTAGAACACATGTAATACATCCCTACCTATCCTTCCTCTATCTTGTAACATGTTCCAACCACTCACTCAAGATTTCTTCCCTTCATTTGCCACACTTTCCCAACTAACCCTAATTTCTATATTTTTGTGCAACATTGCTTTCTACATCCTTGAACAAATCCAACCATCTTGATCACTCCTTAGCTTCATTACCAGTTCCCATGCCTCTTAATAACCTTATCCATATTTCATTCCCACTTCCCACTATTTTTCCTCCATCGATCTTCAAAAAAATCACTTTCCGCCTGTTCTTGTAGAATTTCCTATAGATCCCCTACAGCCTCCTGTAGAACATAACGCGAGTAGTTTTTCGAGATCTGAGCACGGTGGAAATCTCCAGAATGCTGCTAGGGACCCCTTAGGTCCTTTCAATACCTTCCTAACCCCCTACAATCACCCACTCCATTTTCTTTCGCCAATAAATCTTTGGAAAGTAAAAAATAGTTAAAACACATGCATAATAATTTTTGCATAAAATTGCTGAAAAATACAAAAGATGATTTTTCCATATGTCCTTTCAGAAGTAGCTTAAACACATCTATTTTACCTCTACAATAGTCCATGGCATCCATTTCAGTAGTTCTATATTTCTTTTCTTACACAAGTAGGGTTAGTCTGTAAAACTAGGATTTGCTAGGGTTTGCATTTCCTTTCAACTTTCATTTCCATTCTGCAAGTAGACTAGCCTCTTTTGAGTTAGCCTTAATTCATCATAGTTAAAAGATTCTTCTAAGAACTCATAGAAGTTGGCTTAAGCTCCTAGTGAACTTGTGCCAGCTAATCAAGTGGCAGCCCGCAGTAAGAGCTAGTACTTGTGCATATACCATCCTCTCTTCCAAGTTTGTTACGAACTACTGGGTCGATAAAAGTAAAGTAGGGAGTCCCAGGAGTTGCAGCATCATTGCTAAAATACTAGAGCTCACCATATTTTTGGCACCATTGCCGAGGAAGTGTCAGAGTACTTTGTGATTACTACTTTCTTCTATTTTTTCCTACAACATTCTGCTAAGTATTTTATTTCATTTCAAATTCTGCAATTCCGATTTCAGCAAGCATAGATTATACATTTCCTACTTTCATTTCAACAAGCATAGATTAGTTATTTCCCGCTTTCATTTCAATTATGCAATTTCATTTCAGCAAAATAGATTAGTCCTTTCTTGCTTTCATTTCAATTTTGCATTTTCATTCCAGCAAGATAGATTTTAGTTAGTTGCAATTTGGTGTTCAATAAATTTTAGTTTTGTAGATACAAGAAGAGAAAAAAAAAAACAAAAATCAACCAAAAAGGTTTCCTTTCATGCCTTGTAAGAGTAGAGATAATTCAGAAAAATGTTTGCACAACACCCCCACTACTTCACACAACCAACATTCTCTCTTCCTCGATGGTTGTAATTAAGAAGAACCCTTAGGTGGACAACAAGACATATTTGAAGAACCTATAGGGGAGAAGAAGAGGAAAATATTCCTCTGGAGCAAATGGTTGAAAACAGAAATGTTGGTAGAAGTACCTTTTCTTCCAACTTATCCATTGAAGGTGAAATTGGAAACATGTGGGAAAATTTCAAGAGCGAGATGAGACAGACCATTGCCATGCAAATGGATACCTTGCGAATCCAAAAGAAGCAAGAGGAAGCCGAGAGGGCTTTGGCCATCTTTTATCCTAGGTGCACTAGAAAGCATCCTAGGAACGAATGTCCATTGCACTCCATAGAAGTGTGTTTTGTCTGTGAAGAAGACCATCATATGAATGAGTGCCCTTCCTTGCCTGAAATTAAAGCTGCATATCAGAGTGCCAAAGGTGCCACTGAACCACTCTATTTCATGAACCAAACAAGGCCACATGGACCCAGACCGTACCATCAGGGAATGCAAGGGACATCCTAGACTTATTACAACCCCTATCAAGCCACTTCCATGCCTTCTTGGGGTCCCCATCCTCATCCTTCCTGGTCCACACCCCCTCCTTGGCCATATCCATCTCAATATCATGCTCAACTAGCTATTCATCCATTTCACCCCTATGCTCAGCCACAACCTCAATGGAATGCACCTCATCAGGGGTGGAGGCCCTAGTGCAACTCTCCTCCCACTCCTTTGCCTCCACCACCTACTCAACCACAACCATCGCCTCCTACTCCACCAAGGAAGCCCCAAATGCCTGCTCAACCAAGCTTGAACTCAAATAATAGGCAGGCTCAGCAAGTATATAGTGAGAAACCACTTGCCCAACCACAACCCCATCCATGTCCATCTCAAATATACACCCCCACTTAGCTACCTGTACCACCATTTCCAAACCTGCAGATTGGAGTAGCTCAACCCAATTGCAAAATTGAGGTACAACACTTCCAAACAACTCCTCTTGAGCTCAATGATATTCACAATAGCTCAGGAAGAGTATTGCAAAAAAGAGATTATATTGAAAGCATTGAATGACCACATCCAGCAAAAGAAGATTCAAAAGAAGAGATCAAAGGACCATTGGCTACACTTGATTAACAGAAGGCATCAAAATTAGAGATCAAGAGAGCTCCCTCATGGTTACCATCAAATCCTCCATGCATTTAAGAGAAAAATCAGCAAAAAGAGGAAGATGTGAAGGTCATGATAGAAGAAGACATGAAGAATGATCCAGATCAGCAAAAGGACCAAGGACGCCCTAGCTATATTAAGATATGGTTCCAGACGGTCACTAAGTTGCAGTAGTACTCTCTTCTTCAACTATGTTTGATCCCTTCAAAGTCAAATCATTTGGTCTCTGAAATCCAGATACCTGTTAAAGCATGCATTTCAAGCCTCCACATCATTTTGTCTATCATCTCGATGTGCACATGGCTCCATTGGAAGTATTCCTATACTTGAAAATGATTTTTTTTTTCAAGTAGGGTAGGGTAGGAAAAAAAAAATGAAAAAAATGAAAAATAAGAGAGAAATAAAAATATAAGGTGAAAACCTCTTTGGAGGCACCTCAGATTGGCCCATTGATTGAAAACCTCCATGAGGCATTCAATGGGTTGGAAAGAAGAGAAAATAAGAAGAGAATAAGATACCTGGGTGAAAACCTCCCTTGGAGGCGTCTAGGGTAGGCAATTAGGGTGAAAACCTCCTTGAGGTGCCCTAGTTGTTTTCAACAAAAAAAAGAGAAAAAAATGAATTTCCAGTTGTATTGCAGGTTTGCAGAACTTCAGGAAGCAGCAGCAGGTACCAAGAATGCTTTGAAACCAATAACAACACCTATCCTACCTTCCCTCACCCTTCTCCATCATTCTTGACATCCTTTCCACCTCACTGTGCTTTTTTTCTGAAAACTGTGTTTTCTACAGGACGATCTTGTAGAAATTACAGAAAACTAGAAGTGGACTTTAAAATCAGTTTGAGGAATAGGGAAGCTTCATAAAGGGTTTATAAATCCTCCTACAGTCTTCAAACCCCTCTTCCATCAATTCCAAGTCTACATTATAGCCCAAGATCATTTTTTCAAAAACTGCAGAATGTTCTGATACAAAAATACATAGAGCAAAAATTTGTTCTTTCCCTAACTGGAAAAGCGTGCATCCATTTAAAAAATTGTTTCATGGGGAGTTGTATAGGGATGAAGGAAACATACCCAAGCAATTTTAGCCAACTCCAGTGCACGGTTTCCAAGAAATCAACCTCCATCACCTTCAACCATTTTTGCATTTTCTCCATATTTGTCCATCCATTTAAAAACCTGTTTCATGGCGAGATGCATATAGGTGATAGTAACCTGCCCAAGAAATTTCAGCCAACTCCAGTGCATGGTTTCCAAGAAATTGACCTCTATCACCTTTAGCCATTTTCATATTTTCTCAAAATCCGTGCATCCATTGACCACAATTTTGATATGGTAGGTGCATAATGATGATAAAAACATGCTCAGAAAATTTTAGGTCAATCCGGTCTATCGTTTGAGAGCTATGGACAAAACAAGCTGTTGTCCTGCAAAAATCCAGCATCAGCAGCATGAGGGTGCAAATCTGAAGGTTGAAATAGACTCCTGTAGCTTAGATCCAGCCAGAGGATACCTGCACAAGAAAAATAGCCATGTATCAGCAACCAGACAAGCATGCATCCATACAAACAAAGGCATGCAGCAGAAGGCAATGCCACAACACCTCATAGCAAACGCATTTGACTTCCAGGTAAGTGACTAAACCCATTCCTCTGTTGCATGAATGTAATTTAAGAACTACATGGACAGTGAGATGGTTGTGACTAAAAAATATCGGTGGTCAACTAACTAGCCACCCTCGTCCAGTTCAAACAGTGCCTTGTCCAGTTCTACAACACTCAGCCAGAAATCATATAGCACACGTGTATAGTCAACTCATGGGAAATTTAAAAAATAGGTAGTGACAGATGTTTTTAACTCCAGTGTAATTGGTGTCAGGTGATTAACAGGTACAGAACATACAGTTCATAATAACATTGCTGTGGGGACCAATGGTTTGCATGGGGCCAATGTGCACTTGGCTAGCTCACCCTCCATCAACGGAAGTCTCCATAAACAGCCAATCAAACTCATCTTTGAAATACTCTCACCACCGTTGTTTCCATTTTATCATCGTCCACAGCTGTAACAAGCTCTATACCATCTCCATAGCAGGGAACCAATCATTCTTTGCCATTTTTCAAATCGCTTCTGCTTATCGGCATTCTACAGGAAGCTATAACAGTTCTACAGGAGTGGGAACATCGTCTACAGGGAGGTTTCTACAAGAAAGGTAGAGAACAGCACTGCAGAAAGAAAACTTGGGATTTTCGTCGAAATTCAAGCTCAAAACGAGGTCGGATCAGGAAAACTTCTCTGTTCATCATTTGTTTGAGTAAGGTGGTGAATTAGACACAACATTAGAATGAAAAAAGAGAGTGAAAGTCTGGCTGCACATTGAAAAAAGTGAAAAGTCTACCTGCATATTTTCTTTGAGTTCTACACAGTTCTCAGTTTTTTCTTTCCTATGCATTCGAAGTCTATCTTCTCCTTTCTCAAATTCTTCTGAAGAGAAATATGCAACCATAGGAGCTAAGCCTGTGTGAAAAAATGAATTTGCAAGACTATCCACTCTTTGAAAGAAAAAATTGTGTTATTTGTTCTCTGTTTTTTCAAAAAATTAATTTATTTTCAAACACTGAGAAGCAAATTTAGGTTGTAAAATTTTGAAGAGAGGAAAAATTGTAAATTGTTGTTGTGAAAAAAAAAAAATCCAAGAGCAGTAACAGGTTCTACAGGAACACCTACAACCAGTTCTACAGGAGGGGCAGTGAGCTGTCTTTTTTAAAAGAAAAAACGGGTTTTTGCAAAATTTTTGGCTTTAGGAGGTAGGTTCCATGCATACCCACCTTGATTATCGATATGTGGAAGGAATGATATCATTTTAAGGAAGGATTAAACCTGAAAAAGAAGAGTAATTGCATTCAAAATTTTTGCCTGTTTTTTAAACAAAAGGAAGAAAACAAACAATTTTATCTGTTGCATGTTTCTACAAAAGAAGTGATGCAATTTTAGGGAAGAATTAAGCCTGAAGAAGGGAGAAATTTCATTAAAAACAAAGGGCTACCTGTTTCTTAGAAAAAACACAGTTTTCCCTTTTTTTCCTGTTTTCTTCAGAATTCTTGTCTGCATCCCTAAATTTGGTGTTCAGAAAGGGTATAAGCATAATGACAAAAGGATTCATAGACTCCAGCATTATGTTTAAGGTAGGGAGTCCAAATCAGCTGGCTCACCATGGGTTAATTAAAATTTTAGTGGAAGAAGCCCTCCATACATTCACACTCCTTATAGCATGGGAAGTCTTCAAAAACATGACAGTAGAAGGTGACATAAAAGACCTCACCTATGATATCAGTCCTTCTGACAATGAGGAAGAAGAGCAGAAAGGGGGAGAAGATGAAGCAACTGATGACTCAGCAGGAATAGGAGAGGATAAGGATGAAGATACAATAGGATGAGAAAAAGAGAAAGCAGAGGCAAAACAATGAAAAGGGTCCCCTGAGACTCTAGAAAGTGAGGCAGCAGCTAGTCTCACTACCCTGAGCACACCAATTAAGCCAAAAGAAAGAGAAAAAGGCAGGCCTCCATGTATTTTAAGACCAGGAAAAGCACAAGAATTCAAACAAGCAGAATAGGAGGAGCAGTGGAAGGACATGGACAAGAAGGAAGAATTTTATGGCACACATGAGTAGACCACTTCAGAAGCTTGGGATGATAGGCAGGCCACCAGGGTCATCAAGGATGAGGAGATGGATTAGTTGCTCAGAGGATGAGTAACACCTTCAGTACGGAGGTGATGATAAGCCCCAGAAATGGGTAATTATATTGGCTCATTTAGCCTCCTAATTTGACTGAATCCACCATTCTCATTATTTTATTGCATGTTTTTAATTATATTTATGCTAATAGAGTGAATTGGGTTAGACATTATGCCAAAACGTCTAATGTGTGCTTTATGCAGATTTTTGGTCAATTTTGAGACACAATCAAAGGTTTAATGAGCACTTGGCAACCAAATTCATGGAAGAACAAGGGAGAGGATTTGTAGGAAGGTGTCCCCTTCATTTGTGAGCCCTTACCTCAGATTCTCCATCAAAAACTCGGAGCACAAAGCCAAAGGGAAGCTAAGCAAGTCAACTAGGACTGTTGTCATCTTCAATTCCAGGAAGTCGAGTTCCTTGATTTTAGGAGGATTGTTGAAGGTCCCCATTTCTATAAATAAAAAGGCTTAGGGCCTTAGTTTTTTTAGTCAAATTTTAGTTAGATTTTAGTCATTTTTTTAGTCCATTGTCACACTTTAGTGCTGCTCTTTATCAGCACATTTTCGAGCTTCTTCTTGTAGATAGTTTGTGGGATGTAACTATTATTTTTTTATCAATGAAGATGAATCTTGCTTTGTGCTAGCTCTGATATTTCTAGGAGGCTGTAGCTCTTGGCGTTGGGCCCAACCTAACTGCCAGTACCTCCTTTGTGTACTTTTATGTGTTTTTCTTACCTTCCTAGAATAATTTCTGTTATTTAGGGTAGAATCTTGCTTCATTACTTAGGTTTCTTTTGATGATTTAGATAGTTGTTCATGCTTCAGCTCGATTTGATGGTTTGTTAATATAAAATATCCACAAAAAGGATACCAAGTTGTCCTTGATCTCAGGTCTCCCTCCTCGGGATCATGAATTGAGAGCAAGGTACACTTGCTGCCACAAAAACACTGGTTTTGCCTTCTTATGCAATTGATACTATTAGATTTTGAATTGGAAAAGTTGATATCAATTGTGTCTTCATGCTCATATCTGTTCTTGCTTAGTTTCCATAGCTATCTTGCATAATTTTCTGTTTATACGTTGTTGTTCATCATATTTCTGGCTTTTAAGAGTAGATTAGGTCAACGTAGATAGATCTCTATTTTTTTGTCTTTGTTTGGATCAGTTTTTGGAAAGTAATGTGCAGAACACCTGTAATACATCCCTATATATCCTTCCTCCATTATGCAAACTGTTCCAACCCCTCACTCAAGATTTCTTCTCTTCATTTTCCACACTTTCCCAACTAACCCTAATTTCTATATCTTTTGTGCAACATTGCTTTCTACATCCTTGAACAAATCCAACCATCTTCATCACTCCTTGGCTTCATTCACCAGGTCTCACACCTCTTAAGAACATTATCCGTCATTCATTCCCACTTCCCACCATTTTTCCTCCATCAATGTTCAAAAAAATCACTTTTGGCCTATTCACGTAGAGTTTCCTGTAGAATTTCCTGTAGATCCCCTACAACCTCCTATAGAAGATAACGCGAGTAGATTTTTGAGATCTGAGCATGGTGGAAATCTCTAGGAGGGTGCTAGGGACCCCTTAGGTCCTCTCCATACCTTCCTAACCCCATGAAATCACCCACTCCATTTTCTTTCACCGATAAACCTCTGCACAGTAAAAAATCGTTAAAAAACATGCATAATAATTTTTGCATAAAATTGCTCAAAAATACAAAAAGATGATTTTTCTATATTTCTTTTCAGAAGTAGCTTAAACACATGTATTTTACCTCTACAATAGTCCATGTCATCGATTTCAGTAGTTGTACATCTCTTTTCTTGCACAAGTAGGGTCAGTCAGTAAAACTAGGGTTTGCTAGGGTTTGCATTTCCTTTCATCTTTCATCTTCTTTCTGAAAATAGGCTAGCCTATTTTGAGTTAGCCTTCATCCATCACAATTAAAAGCGTCTTCTAAGAACTCATAGAAGTTGGCTTAAGCTCCTAGCGAACTTGTGCCAGTTGATCAAGTGACAGCCTGCAGTAAGAGCTAGTACTAGTGCATATAGCACCGTCGCTTCCAAGTTTATTACGAACTACTGGGTTCATAAAATTAAAGTAGGGAGTCCTAGGATTTACAGCATCATTGCTGCAATACTGGAGCTCAACAATTCCCCTCATCATCTATGCAATTTTGTTGAAGAGGATGCCTAACTTGGTGCTCTTGACCCATTTTTTCTCTTTGTTTAATTTGGGGAACATTCCTCCTAATGTTTTGGTTTCTACTTTGAGAAGCATTTGGGTTCTCTCTCACCTAAGTTTGCTCATTTAGGTTTACTCTTTGCATCATGTGATTCACTATTCTCACTAGGTTATCAATCTTATGGTTAACATCATAGGTAAGACGTTCCTTTTTATGGTAACTCTGCGTTCAGATTTTAGTTTGGCCTTCTTGGCCAAGATGTTAGCTTGAACTTTAATAGAATTTTCTTGCATTTATTCCAAAGTTGTCAGGTCTCTCTCTAATTTCATATTCCATGTCTACATTGAAACCATCTGGAAAATCAATTAGAGCTAGGACAGGGGCAACCTTAATGTCTTGTAGAATGGTGTTGTAAATAGTATTGAACCATTCACAATATTATTCCCCACTTTCATTTGGTTTTATTTTCAATATTTTATATTCATTTAGGAGTTGAAGTGGATTCTTCTTGATCTTCGATCTATCTAAGAATGTTTGATGAAAAGCATCAAGGTTCGCTATACTTCCTGCAGGTAAACCCCAAAACCATTTTTTGACATCACCTCCTAAACTTTGGGCAAACAATCTCATTTTAACATCAGCTTCATCAACTTCTTTAAGGTCAAATACAATGTTCATCCTATCCACATGCTGCTGAGCAGTATAAGCACCAGCATTATCAAAGGTTATAATTTTAAATTGATAATCTCTAGGCATAGCATTTAGTTGGCTTGGCAACACTAAAGGTGCATACCTACCTACCATAACTATTTTGAAAGATTGACTTAAACATGGACCTAATGTAGGTGTAGTTTTGATAACTACGGGGATAATAGGAATACCTTTTTGAGAGATCAAAGGTGAGGAAGTTGATACTATGAAATGAGTAGTACTGGGAGGTTGTAGATGAACTGACTAAGGTTGTAGATGAATTGACTAGGAGGAGTGACTAGACAAAGAGGCTGATGCAACTGTTAAAGAATAAAATTCTACAGACTTTTGAATAAAAGCTTCTTCAATAGCTTGCTTCAACACTGAAATTAGACCTTGTAATTTGTCAAATTGATGTAAAGATTCAAGATCAGGATTTGTTTCAAGGTATTGGTTTTTGGGTATGTATGGTTGTAGTATGGCTTTATCAACGACATTTTGATCTACAAAAGCCTCAGACTTTGATCTAAACAAACTATGCTGGAAAGGCAAGTCAAACTCTATATCTTGTATAATTTCAAATTTCTTTGGGAGAGAATTACACCTTGACAAAGGAATATTCTTAGGAAGAGAATTGAATCTAGACAATGGGCTATTACTACCTTGACTCTCTGTAAAAATTTATTTCTAAGTAATTTCTCAGGGTTATCTACAAATTTAGCAGGGTTAGGGTCAGGGTGAGATCTAGTGAAAACTCTTTTGGGAGCCAAGTCTATTAAAAAGTCATCACACAAGTAAAAATAAAAATAAATGACATGAAATATGTACAAAATAACAACCTCAGATCATGTATTTCATAATGATATAAAAGTTTTTTAATGAAATACTGATTAAAACCAGGGAATAATAATGTTTTGGATTAAAAAGTATTCTTCCGCAATATGGTTTCCACTATTTTGTCGTTCTCTATTTTTGAGGTTGAGGGAGTAAACACATAAGACAACATCAAAACCACTTTGGAAGCTGGGCTCTAGCCCTACCAGCTTCAGAGAGGGATCTCTTTGTTTAATTTAGCTTTGAGTTAGTCTAAGTTTTAGGCTAGCTATGATTGTAATTGTTTGTTTTTTTTGATTGGTTTGCTTGATTTGAATGTTATAATTCCATTGGGATGTGGATTCTATAACCAAAACTGGAATTTTGCATCAATTTATAGAGGAGTTATTACAAGGAAATCTAGATTTCACTATCTAGATATTTTCATAAATTAAATGGATGGTGAAATAGCATTAGTGTAAGGTTCAGTAGAAATAAAGGATAAATTAAGAATTCCTTGATCTGACTTCAGTGAAAAATATGAAAATTAACAACAGCCAAAATACGATGCTCTAGATAACAAATCCTATTTATCATAGTTTCTTTTGATTAATACAAAGATTTAAAATAATAGAGAAAGGAAAAATAGTGTTTAAACAAATAGACAGAAGAGACACATCACCATTAAGTAAACCACATGAATACTGTGAAAGGTTCCTGTATTATTCATGATCGAGTTCTTGAAAATTACAATATGCAAAAGGAAATTACATTTAGAAATCAACCCTTAATACATCAAAAAATGAAGTATTTATAATAAAAATTACAAAAATGCTTTACAGAATCGTTGTCAAACCAACAATGTATTATTAGCCTAATTACAAACTATATCATTTAATTTTGGCAAAAGAATAGGCCACATAGGCTATTGAAGAGAATGGTGGCCCTGTCTTGATGGTTTCAGTTGCTTAGTCATATCGAAATAGTATGTGATGCTGAACCGGCCCTCGTGATGGTTGTTGCACTGGAAAAGTGGTTTTATTGCTCCTAAGTTATCCTTTAGTCCAGTAAATCAACCAACTCCTCTCATCTATTTTCATCTGGCACTGTCAACTTTGTTACCCTGCAGTAAATTTCATCTACCTCTATGTATTTAGCAAAATTTGGTTTTACGGTAAAAATATGTTTTAACTCATTCTGCACATGGAAATCGTTTGACATGGTTTCTAGAATGCCTTTGCTATCATACTTCCTTTAATTCCACTTAACGTAATGCCTATTTTAGCTAGTTATTTCATCTTCAGGATATAGTCTTCCTGAGTTATCAACTTACCATTTATGAAATATATAGTCAACAATCCCTTTTGCATTAAGGCTTCAATTCCATTTGCAAACATCTTTACTTGAAACTCTAAGGTTTCACACCTTTCCTCCAACTAATAAACAATATTTCTCTTTGTCAAGACGTTCTTCACTTCCAGAATGGTGTAATTTCTATCACTGACTACTCCTTCCTCCAACTCATATCTGGACTTTCAGTGTAAGAACTTAATTATATTGGCAGCTTCTGTTGGCATCTCTCCCATCTGTTCCCTTCCCTACACAATAGTTTTTGTAGCCTTCTCTATTACCTCTTTCTTCTCAAATATGATTTGGATAGAAGGCCAAATATCATTCATAGAGTGTAATATGTTCATCCAAATAGTTTCCTTGTCTTGGAACAAGGTGTGGCCAATTGAAGTGTCTTTGTCTGCCTGGCGTGACTTTTCCAATAGTCTTTGGGATTACTCCAATTCAGTAGCCCGAGGAGCCTCACCTTTGGCCTTTTTCAATTCCAAAGCTTTGAGTTTGCCCTGAAAGGTCTCAATTTATTTTGATTGCAGTGATATGTTTTGAAGTGTCTAGGTTACCTATTCACCACTCAGAGTTTGAGTTGAAGAAGTAGCAACTCTCCTATTCTTAGAAGCTGAGAAAGAGGTACAATATCTACGAAGACAATGGCCATTTTTAGACTATGTTCCTTCTCCTTTATCAGCTTCTCCAGCTGTTCCTGCATCTTCCTAATCTTTATATTCTGGTCTATGATTAATTTCATCATATCTTCTTTCTATGCTTCATACTGTTCAATACCATTGGTCATCGGGTCCTCTATGGCTGACATCTTGAGATGCTTCCTCAATGTCGCAATTTCCAAGTTCTTCTTTCTAATAGTCTCCTCAGCAACATTAACATATTTAGGGCCATACCCTATCTTGATCACGAAATCTTCCAAAGTCTTGATCCTATTATCTTTGGCCAAGGAGGACACTTTCTCCATCTTTAGCTATGGCTGGACATTTGCAAAAGAAACCTGCAATTTAGAAAGTGACATTGCAGTGTTAGTTAGAGTGGAGGATATCATTTCACCAACTTTTTTATGCATCTCCATTTGATCAATGGGATGTATGCCCTATGTGCTGAATTAAAAGGTGGTGCTCTTGTAGTCTGCTATTGATTTGGGTTGTGGAATCTGGGCTTGAAGAAAGGCCATCTGCATTTTACCACGCTCTGTGTTAAAGTGGAAAATATGGAGAGGAATCGTAAAATGGGATCATCTACCCACTAATCAAAATGATAGCCTAAAATGTCAAAATCATAGAAATAATCTGCTTGGCATGATCAGGGAAAATGGAAGAAAGATATGGAGGATTATCCTTGGGTAATTGGGCATTCTCTGGCAAGAAAATCTCAAAAATTTGGCTCTAGTGGAAAAGTCCAGCTTTTGTTAAAGTTGGGTGAGGGCTTCTAGCAAGAAAGGGGCAACATTTTCCACAGTGGCGACCAACATCATTTCGTCAATGGATTTTTTTGTAATGGTGAAAACAATCTCACCTGTAGGGGAAATTATGGCTCTTTGGGAAGGGACGTAATAAGATTGACACCTTTTTGTAAATTCTTGGTCTTTGAATGTCAAGGGTAAGATAAAATGCTGGGGGTTAGACTCCCAAAGCCCAATTTAATATGTTTTGTATGTGTTCTTATCCTCTAACCAACAATATAATTTCAGAAAATTGTAATCGTACTCTGTATCATTTATCCTGTAATCTCTATCTTCTAATGGTATATGATCTAAATCTACATAAGGGGGAGTTAAATGATTATTGTTCTTACCTTGGGTTATCATTTTAGGAGGTATGACTATAAATAATATGTGTCTCGGATGAATTTGTAGAGGAGGCTTACCGAGGTCGGAAAAATAATGGACTCTCAGGTGAAAATAGGAAGAAAAGTCAGTTTCTGTCATAGTCTGAACATGGGAATGCTCTTATGGATATCATTGTGGGAAATTGTGAATAACAGAAACAATTAGGAGTGAAAGGTTGAGAATGATAGGCTTATATTTATCTAAACACTCTGACAAAAGTCCCACTGGAAATGTCGTGGGACATTAGGCTGAACGATTACCCAAGAAAATCAAAATAAATGAAGAATGGTTATTTGGCTGGGAACACATTCAATTGGCCCATCAGTCATGCCATGTGGCAAGTAGTGAGTGGTGGAGGAAGAGTGGTGGGCCTAGTAGGATGGATAAGGGAAATGTGGTTTCTGGAGGGGGTAGCGGGCGGTTAGTGGTGTCGGATCAGGGGGTGGAAAATCACCACATCCCGCCATGTAAAAGATGGCATCTGGTGGAAGAAACCACTTTCTGGACCCCCCCCTCCCCCTTGCGCTGAAGGAAGAATGTAAAGGGGGGGTAGAAAAAGGACAAGGTTCATGGATGAAGTGGGGGACTGGATCTCGAGGCACTCAAAGCTACTGAATTTTTCTCATAAGTGACAAAGAATATCTACCCTTTTGTGCTTTTAATATTTGATTTTCAAATATAGGATAAGGATGGCTGACGAAAAATATGAAATAGTTTTTTCATAGTGCACACATTTCCCATTTGAACTTGGGATAAGGGATATAAGGAAACACTTTGAGATACTTTATCCCATCATGCATATTATGACCTTTCATGGTATTCTCAAACTTAGGACAAAATTCATATAGGTAAATATTTACCAAATCACCTAATCTACCTACCCTTAGTTAGACTAGCATTTTATTTCTGTCTCTCGGGTGCACTTAGACTAGCAAACCCATTTTGTTTTCTTTTATTCATAATGAAAAAACTATCTAACCTATCCGTTATTTCTCCTATTGACCCAGATTAAACAGTTGGATCAATGTCATTTTCTACCTAACTAATGATTTACCTAGATTAAACTACTGGATAAACCTTTATTCTCTATCTAATTTAGATAAATTTATAGGATTTTAATCATTATTAAATTGTATGATTAAACTAAAACTAGTGACTGTGGCATTTTGAACAAGATGCACACAACTTTTATTTTACAGAAATGAACCAAAAACTATATATGAGTAGTGGCATTTAGACTTGCAACACTTTTAGTATTATTTCTATATGTTTTTCTTTCTTTTGGTGGGGTTCAATCTTTTCTTATTTTTCAATATTCTTGTTTTTCTCTTTATTTTTTCTTCTTTATACCCTCTTTTAATTTTTTATTCTATTTTTTCTTCTTTTTTGGAAATCATTGGTAGATTGACAAGTATTTAAAAAATAGGATTCTTGAGATACAACACTCAATTACCTTGAGATCCTATAAATTATAGGACCCTAACACAACCAGCATGAAAGCACAATCAACACACAACACAAGGAGAGTGCAACCATGCTTTCATACCACTTTGTTACACCCTCCTCCCACATCTACCCACGAAACTGGCTAGCCAAGGTAAACATGCAACCAGAGGTTACTATGACTAGATTCGACCTCCTATGTGACCATAAGGAAGTGGAATCGATAAAACAAGACCTTAGAAACCTCCCTCAAGTGCTTCACGACGTTCAGGAGCTAATCCACCAGTCCACGCAATGAAACCCTGATCTAACGTAGCATTTCAATGAATTAGACCCACAGTTACTCCCATGACAAGGCATGCATGTGACTGTAAAGCTATAGTCATTCCCACAGTGTCTGCAAGGGAGAGAGTACAATCTCTCTCATCTAGTTTTGTGCCAAAGACTATGATATTTAAGCCACTTTTTCAGGGCTATGCTCCAAACCAATGCCTATAAATTAATGAGACTCTCCATGAAATTAAATGACACCAGGACAAAGCTTTTAACACAAAAATTGATCAATGGCTTGACCTAACCAGGATGAACCATGAAAGACATTTCTTCAAACACTTAGTAAATATGCAAGCTACAGGTGTAAATAACAGATCTGTGCATAGAGGTATCATACTTATGTTCGAAATAATACTGAGAGGGGGGGTGAATCAGTATTAGCAAATCATATACTTTTTCATTTTTATACTCAGATTCATATATGCGACTTCAGTTAAGGATATCTGCATATATACGCAACTGTGCTAAATGAAACTAGCGTACATCCAGTAAACTTATGATTCAGTTAGTTCATCTTCAGTGAATGCATCGAAACATTATTAACCATATGAATAGTAAACTGGTGCAGTAAAACAGAACAGATCATCACACACAAGAAACACACATGAACACCATGATATAAGGTGGAAACCCAATGTGGGTGAAAACCACCTACTGCAATTTGTCTCTATCTTCCTTTAATAAGAAACTTCTTTTTACAATAGTATTGGTGCAGTCTTATACCAATACATAGGCTTCTACCTGAAGAAGTCTACAACCTTCTTAGCTCTTGTACTAGCCGATCCATTTACTAGTACGTAGGCGTCGGCCTACTGCAGGCTCCAACCTTCACTCGTTTTCCAACTGCTATTGGAAGGGAGCTCCAACCCCCTGGATCTTGTACTGGCTAATATGTTTACTAGTATGTAGGTGCCGACCTACGATATTCTTTCTTCCTCCAGGGACCACATTTCATTAATTTTCATACTAGATACTCTTGAAGCACAACATCATAATCTGAATCACCAATCTCTAAATCACCCAATACTGAAACACTGAAACCCTGTGAACAACACAGTCACGAGAACACAGAAGAGACAATAGAACTCTACAACAATAACCAGATCATATCTCATAATGTATACACTACTACGATGAACCAAACTAGCGTACATACGCGCTTTTACCAAAGCCAACCCGCGTACAGATCTGCAAATATTTACTCATAACTTTGCAACTGTTCCTAACATCAATCATACCCAGATCATAACTTCATACAATAAAACATGCGTCAATAGATCTATTCTGTCCATAATCAAACCATATAATGATAACCATTCAAAGCCTTAAGATCCCATTGTTCATTCTCCTCCACATGAGTGCATCCTTGGTTCAGATCAATCAAGGCATCACCAGCCCATAACCAGCATCTGGATCTCACACTTCATCATATCTTCATCACTTCCAGACTTATCCCACTTGGCTTAATGATATTCTCCTTATATAGGTTTAGTCTTATCTCAATACGATGGTCCAAAACCATGTAGAACCAATACCTTGGACCCAATACCAGGGGTCGACACTTTGGACCAAATACCATGGACCAATACCAAAATACCATGGACAAAATACCACGGACCAAAACCATGGTTTCCGACATGTACGCGCCTTTCATTCTGTGAACCTGCATGTGTACATGTACATGGCTTTTTCTCCGCTAACCCACGTGTATATGCACTTTCATCACAGTCAACCTGTGTATACCTCTCTCTTGAGTTGCTGCACTATGATCTGAGTTGCCATCAAGGACAACACGTGTATCATACCTCTGAGTGAGTTTCCATCAAGGAAAACACTTGAATCATAATGCCAACAATCTCCCCCTTTGGACTTAATGGCAACAACCATACCAAGTCACTCTCCCCCTTTGACATCAAGGGCAAAGGGCAGACCAAGATATTATCTTCTTTGATCTCCATCTGCTGTCCATACTCCCCCTGAGTACTTGCTGAAATCTCTAATTGAGCTCCCCCTTTGTACATGCCAAGATGTTCCAATCCGTCCATGCTACCCCTAAGCACATGCAAGGTCTACAAAAGCATAACATGACTCTATACATACATTAGTCTCCCAATCAAGTGGGAATACACCATTTTGACTCATCCACCCAACCAAGTGGGGATATACATGACTCAAATTACATCATTCATCCCATGCATAGTGGGGTAACATAATACATCATATGACTCATAAAGACCAAGGACCTAAACACACCCGTGATAGTTATCAACAACTATCATACACTATATGATATGTACTATGAGCATCCGTCATTAGCATCTAGACCTGTGACCTGCAATACCATTCTTCTGACCAACCAACAACAAGTAGCAAGATGTATTATTTAGCTACATAAACATCATCACCAAAGAATTCTCATCAAAATGCCAACAATGCATTTATTTAAGTATATGCTCCCCCTGAGCCTGTGCCATGCCATCATTAAACACTGAATGAACCATATTAGACTCCTGTACTGTTGCTTTTCTTCAGAACATCATATACACGACTCTGCAGCATCTAACTCGTGTATATACGCGGCTTGTCTTCATGAAACAGACGTATGAGATTTAGAACACAGAGGTTCCACATTTTCAGCTTCCTCTGAGTCTGTCATGTCTCTGTACTCTGCTATGCCACCTTTTTCTGGTTGTACTTCCTTTTTCCTCCATATCTTGAACTGTAATGAAGTTTTCTCCTTTTGGTATGGTGTCCAAAATATTCTTCTACATTCCTTTGCTATGTGTCCAAGCTTGTTACATGCATAACATCTTACATGTTTCATATTCCTTCTGTAGCAATCAACAACTTTGTGTCCAAACGTATTGCAAGAAAAACAATATCCCTTGAAGTACCTAGACTGCGATGATATTTCTGTGTGATGGTCTTGAACCATTCTATTTCTGCATCTGGCTGCAACATGTCCACGATTATGACATACATAACATTCAACATTATTCATCGGAGGAAATAATCGTCTATTGCTTCCACAGTTAGGAGAAAAATATTTTCTTTGAGGAATTTCTTTCCTTGGTTGCGATGGGATTGTCCTCTCATCTTCTTGCTGAGCATTTTAGATTTTGCATTAGAGTTCCTTGCCTTACTTTGTGAACTAGATTCACCTTCAATAGATTCATGAAAACAAAGACCAGTTTTGATAGCAGGAGACCTTTGACTACTAAGAATATCATCCAGGATCTTAGTACTATCTTGAAATCATAATAGCTTATCTTTTTCTTCTAATTTACCTTTCAAGATATTTACCTCAACCTGATGTTGTTCTTCATTTTCCAGACATTGCTTCTTCAAAGTTTCCTCAGACTTTCTTTCTTCTTCCGTTTGTTGCCTTAGTTTGAGAATCTCATTTTCTTGTTCTTCATTCAGCTCCTGCAGCATTTGACAAACTCTAAGGGCACATTCCATTTGAGCTTTTAAGCTAATAATTTCATCTTTGAGGGCACTCTCCCTTTTGCTAGGTAGATATTGTTGATCTATGATTCTATCTGATGCTCCATTTGCTTGTCCATCTTCAATCTGAGGTGATTCAGGATCTGAATACTTGCTTCCACTAAACGGCAGGCTGTCATTGTTCCTTTGAGTTGTCTTCTTCTTTTTTCGCGCTTTCTTTCCCATTGTTCTATGGATCTCCTTCAAGCGATCAAGCTTTTAACAAAGGACCTGCTCTGATTCCAATTGTTGGAAATAATACTTGGGGGGGGTGAATCAGTATTAGCACATCATATACATTTTCATTTTTATACTCATATTCATATATGCTACTTCAATTAAGGATATCTGCATATATATGCAATTGTGTTAAATGCAACTAGCATACATCCAGTAAACTTATGATTTAGTTATTTCATCTTCAGTGAATGCATCAGAACATTATTAACCATATGAAAAATAAACAGGTGCAGTAAAACAAAACAGATCATCACACATAAGAAGCACACATGAACACCATGATATAAGGTGGAAACCCAATGTGGGTGAAAACCACCTACTACAATTTGTCTCTATCTTCCTTTAATAAGAAACTTCTTTTTACAATAGTATTGGTGCAGTCTTATACCAGTACGCAGGCTTCTACTTGCAGAAGGCTACAACCTTCTTAGCTCTTGTACTAGATGATCCATTTACTAGTACGTAGGCGTCGGCCTACTGAATACTCCAACCTTCACTCATTTTCTAGCTGCTACTGGAAGGGAGCTCCAACCCCCTGGCTCTTGTACTGGCTGATATGTTTACTAGTACATAGGTGTCGGCCTACGATCTTCTTTCTTCCTCCAGGGGCCACGTTTCATTAATTTTCATACTAGATACTCCTGAAGCACAACATCATAATCTGAATCACCAATCTCTGAATCACCCAATCCTGAAACATTGAAACCCTGTCAACAACACAGTCACTAGAACACAGAAGAGACAACAGAACTCTGCAACAATAACCAGATCATATCTCATAATGTATACGCTACTATGATGAACCAAACCGACATACATACGTGCTTTTACCAAAGCTAACCCGTGTACAAATTTGAAAATATTTACTCATAACTTTGCAACTGTTCCTGACATCAGTCATACCCAGATCATAACTTCATACAATAAAACATGCATCAATAGATCTAGTCTATCCATAATCAAACAATATAATGATAAATATTCCAAGCCTTAAGATCCTTATCCATCTTTCGTCCTCCTCCACATGAGTGCATCCTTGGTTCAGATCAATCAAGGCATCACCAACCCATAACCATCATCTGGATCTCACACTTCATCAAATCTTCATCACTTGCAGACTTACCCCACTTGGCCTAATGATCTTCTCCTTATATAGGTTTAGGCTTATCTCAATACCATGGTCCAAAACCATGTAGAACCAATACCTTGGACCCAATACTAGGGGTCGACCCCTTACCAAATACCATGGACCAAATACCACGGACCAAAACCATGGTTTCCGACATATACGCGCCTTTCCTTCTGTGAACCTGCGTGTGTACATGTACGCGCCTTTTGCTCCACTAACCCGCGTGTATATGCACTTTCATCACGATCAACCTGCGTATACCTCTCTCTGGACCTGCTGCACTATGATCTGATTTGTCATCAAGGACAACACCTGTATCATACCTCTGAGTGAGTTGCCATCAAGGAAAACACTTGAATCATAATGCCAATAACTTATCTGAGATTCAATGTTAAGCATGGTCTACTTATCACTTTGGCTTCCATTTCATCCATTAGGTCATAGATACATTAGTCATTCAATAACAAGAAGGAACACGATGAGAGCCACTTATGGTTGTTGTCATAAAAACATGTAAATAACCAACATAACAGGGACATAAATAACAATGAAATAATATCCATATAAACCACATATAATCAAACATAATTCTCATAGAGATGCAAGGAAGAATAACATTTCATTAAAGATAAAAAATCTAAACTTGGGATGGGACTTCCACATTCCACCAACCATAGAATAGCTTATCCAAATCTCTCTTCAATCATTCACCCTTGTGCCATATTACAAGTGTGAATGTGGGATCTCATAGAATACATTAATAAAAACTCATCTAGGGCTTCCAAAGGCTATCCAGCTCAACCCATCAAACACTAATTCCATGTCATAGTCAGTCATCATAAAAACAAAATCAAATTAGTCTTTATCCCAGCCTTCCATGACTCTAGCGTGTTTGTTCCCACCTATCTCCTAGGACTAGTAGCTCAATCCAAAACTTTCCCCAGGCTCCAGAGCACTTGTCCAACCAAGGCTCCAGGACTAGTAACTCAACCCACAACTTTTACCAAGCTCTAGAGCATTTGTCCAACTAGGGCTATGGAACTAGTAACTCAACCGCACAAGGGCTCTAGAGTGTTTGTCCAACCAAGGCTTCCAGGAACAAATATCTCAACCAAAGCTAACGAAACATGAGAACCAACCAGAAAACAAAGAAATAAACCCACAACACCATGATTATCCAGAAAATGGCAAGGATAGGTAAAACAACTGTCAATATAGGCAATCCTCAATGCCAGTGATAGATCATGACCAAGAAACCACATGCATGTGCCGTCCATGCCAAAAATAGTGAAGAAACCATACATGGAGCTTAGTACCTACAAGAAAATATGACGTAGATTTCGACGTTGATGGCTTCTTGCACTTTCCCTCTATTCCTCTACCTTCTTGCTCTAAGAATCCAAGTATGCCACACCCTATGAGAGTGCTCCAATAAATCTCTAAGTATCCAAGAGTATGAGAGAGATAGGGAGAGAGAGAGAATAATCAGAGACCCCCAATACTGAATTGATCAAGTTGTGCCAACTAATCCTCAGAAGTGTTTTTATTAATGAGGCATCTATTTCATCATTTTCCATTATTTTCCTTCAATTTCCTCCTCACATGCAACCTGCGACCTTTCACCTTCCTTTTCTTCTAATTTCCATTATGTTTACAAATAAAATGCCAATAAATGGCTCATGCCTTTCCAAATCCTTATCCATTTCCTTTGCCAATTTCCTTAGCCATAATAAACCAAATCAACACCATTAAGGTTTTCCACCCACCATTCAACTTGCAATACATGTCCCATCACCATCACCTTTTATATTTTTACATGAGTTTTTAAGGAGGGATGTTACAAGAGAGATATGAATGAGATTGCACATAGACATAGAGATAGAGTATATTGATGTTCTATAAATATTTCATGGTGTAACTTGATGGATTAGGATAGTGAGCCATGACAATTGCAATGTAACTTAGAGCTTTCATAAATAATACAATAATTTGTTTGGTTTCATTTTTTATTGTTTTGCATTATGTCATGGATTTATCTACTATGGTGAGTTAATTCTTAAATTAATGCAAAAATTAAGTGTATATTTCAAATTTATTTTTATGTCGAAAAGAGAGTGATAGTTGGGGCCCCATGTGTCCATCATTGTAGAACTGTCCAGGTTCCTACAATCCCTTAGGTGACATTCTACTTGCTTGCATGTGATGCCGAAAGGGCCAATGTGTTAGGTGTTTTTTTGGTTGTTTGCCTCTAAATCCAGGTTTGTATTGTTCACACCAACAACTTTCTGTCATGTAACATGATTAGGTGAGAAAATTGTTTTGTTACAACTTATTCTAGTGCCAGTGTCTCAATTTTGGGTATTAATCTTTGCAATGTATTGCTCTTAGTTATATTTTTAGTTTAATTCATAAAATTCTAGCTTTTACGATATGAAATGTAAAAACAATTAACCTCTACTATGGAAAAAACTATGTTCTTCCTGGTTTGAAAATTAATATCAACTATCTAAATTTACAAAAAAATATATTCATTTTTAAATTTTCTAATAAATATAATTCATCGATCATGCATGAAATTTTCCATATAAAATCTTAAAAGAATTTCGTAATAGTTTTAATTTATCCAATATATTTTTATAGGAATTAAATTCTTAAAAATACATGCCTTATTTATAAATTTTTAATTGCTTTTTAATAGTTCTAAGAAAACTATGTTATTGAAAAT
This sequence comes from Pinus tabuliformis, assembly GCA_031772625.1. NCBI lineage: Eukaryota > Viridiplantae > Streptophyta > Pinopsida > Pinales > Pinaceae > Pinus > Pinus tabuliformis. Next base: position 1,665,830,877 of record CM062819.1, on the reverse strand, counting down.
GTACGTTTAATTAATTTATTATGGGACAAATTAAGAATTAGAAAATAAAAATAAAAATTTATTATTAATTTAAAGAAAATCAATTGTTTTAGGAACGCTATATATATATATATATATATAGAGAGAGAGAGAGAGAGAGAGAGAGAGAGAGAGAGAGAGAGAGTTATTTTATGTATTAGGTTTTTATATGCTTATTAATTAAAATAAATATTCAATGGTTACAATATAAATCATTATTTTAATTTATATGGTAAATTAGATTTTTTCTTACGGTTAAATATTGTATTACCTTGAAGACAAGTGTATATATGGAAATTCTAGATGATTTAGGTTAGTACTTCAATGGGAAGAGGAAACAATAAGAGGTAGTTCACCCTCTATAGAGAGACAGAGGATAAGAAACTGTTCAAAAAACTAAAAAGTATTATACCTAACTAAAAAACAAGCCAAATATGCCATGGGAAAATATAATAAAACTGAAATGAAAAATAAGCTTGAGCATAAGGTATGACTAAGAAGATAGTTCAAAACTATAGCTACGAAGTGGAAGTGGTCCTAATTTTTTCTAGGGGTGTTTCAAGTCAATGACTTGATGCCAATTTGTTGCTTTATGTGATCTAGACACTCATTTCAGGTCTACATATGATGGTGCAAGTCCTCCATGGAGTGAAGGAGGTATGCCCAATGATGAAGCCCATTGATTGAGATGATGTCATGGAGAAATCTTAGTGCCAATATAAGTCAATGTTTTTCATGTATTGATTGAATCGTCCACTTTTGTGTCAAATATCCAACATCTAATCTTCCATATTTACGAGAACCTCAATGTATAAGATCTAGCATCAATGAGTAGATCATTCTCCCTCCATGTAGGTGAGTTGATCCTTGATGGGGCCCAAGGTAAGCTTGCAAAACTAGGCACTAGTTTCCTCCAGGTGGTAGTGGGTTCATGTGTTCCCCCTAAGAAGCTCATTCCATGTAGTAGGCTACTCCTCGAAAAACTTGTGTATGCTAAAGAGGAAGGATGGAGGGACCAATAAGAAAGTAAGAGAAAGAAATAAAGGGGAGAGAGGAATACACTATAGGTATGAAGAAATGATCCACGTGTAGGAGGGTTGAAGGCAGCTAGATGACCATGAAAGGTGGCTATGATCTAGGAATGGAGGGGATAGCAAGCATCCCACAAAAACGTTAAGCCAAGTTAGGAATTAATGAGGGAAGAAACACAAATTTAGAAAAAGGAATAGCAATGGAGTAAGAGTTTCCTAGTGGAAAAGACCAAAGAGAAGGTGTTCTAGCTCTAAAGCAATCCAAGTATTGTGAAGAGTACATTGGTCAATAATAATATATAAAGAAATACTTGCAAATAATACAAGAAAGAAAATACCATATGGGGGGTTATTTAAACTGGATTCCAAGAAAAGTGACTAGAGGCGTCTAAAGCCCCCATGAGCACTCTTCCTACATGTAGGGGGGAATACAAATGAAGACAACACCATACACGTTGAGCCTACGGGGGGAACAAGACAACTGAGTGGGGTGAATTCTCTAGGGTTTCAATTGGAAATTGTTACCATTACTCTAATATGTATGGCATGGTCATTCTATTTTGGAGCACCGAAATCTAGACAAGGGATCCAAAATAGGGCTCAACTAGTGCTCGAAATGGAGGGATGACATGATATTCCACTAAGGATCGAAAAGATCTAGGGATTGCATTTTAGGTAGGATAATCTATAGGACAATATACAAATTGAGCCATGAGAATAAGTGAAATAATATACATTAGAACATAAATAAAAGTCACACGAGTCAAGGCCCTATGACTAGTCTCAATGGGTGGCGATAATTCATAGATAGTGTAGGAACTATCCATGAGATCGAGAGTCTTGAGAGAAACTCACATATGGTGAGAGCTCAGGAAGAATAATGTCATAAGAATACTTTATGGGGCTATGCTGCCATGTCCCCCATCTACTTGGCTAGGTGAGGTGATGTCAACCCTCTACCAACCCCAACCCCACCTTTTGCACTGTAAAACCACTATCTAAGAATTGTAAAATAGGTCTTAATTCATAACTATTATTTATATTTTGTACATATATCACAACTCTATATATAGAAATATTATCATTTCTATTTATATGTTTATTAATTAAATTCATTAAGTGTTTATATGTTTATTAATGATATGATTCCAAATATCATGGTTACAAATATGAGTTATTACTATTAATTTTGTTTTTAATGTGATTTTTATATTATGGTTTTTTCTCCAAAGCATTGCTTGTAATTTCATTGATAAAAACAAAATTACAATATACGAAATTGAATTGAATCAACTTCTTATTCTTATTACCACTTACTTTTTATTACTTTTTATAATTAATTACATTATGCTTTATTATTAATATTATTTATCTTATTCTTCACATAAATCACCACGAGAATATCTCCTACATTGTAGGTTGTAGAACACCTCTTGGCACAAACATATCATGAAAGCGTAGTCTAAACATTAGATGTTTTTTTTATTTTTCTTCAGCATGTTTTTTAACGAGTTTTCTTTAAATTTGGAAAAAAAGTATTATAATGGAAAAAATGAATTTTTGTGTTCTTAGAGTGTGTTTTATTGGATATTTGGAATTATCTAAATGGTTGGTGGCACCTAGTAAGTTAGCATTGATGTCAACCAAACTAGCATTGAGGATAGAGGGAGAAGACATTGGCATTAATGGGCATGTTGTTCAAGGGGAGTCTCATGGTTGCTACATTGTTCTCTAGAGAATCATCATAGTAGCATGCTTAGTGGAGAAGCCATAAAGAGATGAAATGATGGTTGGGGAGTCTTAGACTTTGGATGAGATTATTTTAAAGAGATCATCTTAGGTTCTCCTGAAAGTGGCATAGTTGGAAAGTTGCTAGAAAGATTGTTTTAACGATATGTGGAATTCTACAAATGGCCCACTGGATCAAAATTTATAATCACTTAAAGGAAGGATCTTGAAGTCATTAGTAGCATAGCCTAGAACCATCAAACCATGGAATCGTGGATGTCTTTGAAACCCTAAGGTTTATTTAAAAGTGTTATGGGATTTCAGTGAGTTGGGGTAGTGGGATGATTAGAATCCTGGAATGTCGAAAGCCACACAATCCTAGAGATTTATTTGAAAGTGTTATGGGATTGCAGTGAGTTGTGGTAGTGATAAGCTTAGAACCCCAAAACCCAAGAAGGCCTTGAACCTCGAAGGTTTATTTAGAAGGTGGTTTGGGATGGAAAGGACCTGAGCTAGTAGGGGACAATAATTGACAGAATGTCAAATGATAGAACCTGTAAAAAAACTTTCTTAGAAATGAAAATCCTAAAAGAAATTTCAATGGAGTATCAGGAAAAATGTTCTAGGAGATAGGGAGTTTGTTGAAAGTTGACAGTTCTATAAAATTACGGAAGACGCACTCGGGTCTAGGTTTTGCAGTGGTTTTCATGTGCTTTTCCGATCAAAGGCCTTTGAGCCATGAATAAGGCTAAACACCGCAGGAAAGGATTTATAGGAGCTTGGGCCAAAATCAATGGAAAGGTGCTAGGGAATTTTCTAAGGCTAGGTGGTCCAAGCTCGAAACCCAACGAGCACATACGATAATGAGGAATGCTATTAATAAATGTTATGGACGTTGGAGGATCTATGATTTCAAATAAGGGGTGATACACACACACACACACACACACACACACGCACGCACGCACACACACACACACACACACACATGGAAAAAAGGTCAATGTGGGCATGTTTTAGGTATATGTTCAAAGGATGTATGAGTCGTCAACTCTCCATGTCACATCAATGAATGTATCAACATATCTAGCACATAGTATACAGAGGTTGTATGAGTTGGCAATTGATAGTAAGTGTGCACAGAGAGGTTAGTTCCATTTGATTAATAATGAATATAAAGTTTTTCCTGAGCTAAAGAAAACATCCTTTAATAATTACTTGCATGCCATGGGGAAATAAATGAAGAAGAATTTTTTCGAGATGTCATATCACCAAAACCATGGGCTCCGACAAAGTGTTGCAACTACTATAGGAAGGAGACTCATGTCTTTAAGGTCTCTGAGAAGTAGTTAATAAGGAATGGTGAGCATTGCTTGAGTGTGCAGGATGACTAAGTGATTTTTACAGTCTAAATTCAATGAAAGTTATTGTTGACTGTGCAAGAAAGATTGAGATTCCCTTTAGAGTATGGACAATTCGTAGGTGGCCCATTCATATATTTAATAGTGCTACAATGTTTTGAAAGTTTTGATGGAAACCAATAGATCATTTCATTTTGTAGAACACTATCAAGTATAAAGACAACATAGATATTAGGAGGACACCAGAGACGTCATCAACCTTCACATGATGGAGTAAAAAATCACAAGAATTCCTTTGAGCAAGGCAGGGGGGGAGTAAAATTGTTTTGAGTGGAAGAGTGCAACGTTGCGAGTGTGTAAATGAAAGAGTGATTGGGGAAAGTTTTAATTGATATACAATGTAGTAGAGGGCTCAGACAAGATCTAGTTAAGCAGTAAAGAGTGGGGTTAAAAGGAGTAATGTTGATCAGAAGGAAAAGAGTTGGTATTTCAGTAGATCAAAATTTGATTTCTGTGTATATGTATTAGCCTCTATTTTCAGTTTGAAAATTCTGTGAAAAGTAGAACAATGGTTAGAGTGGCTAGTGGCCTACATTCATAATAGGTTGGTGCATCTTAGAAAGTAGTGGCTTACTGTGTTAAGGGGATTTTGACCTCCTGTGAGTGTGTTCTCATAAACAAATTGATGTAATTAAGTAGGTGCTTAATTTACATCGTAACAACAAACAAATAGGTTGTTTTGTCCATTTGGTTTTCCGCATAAAAATACATTTGTCAATTTGTGTGTGATGTTCATTTGATGGATTATGTGTACATGTGAATGGATTATCTCATTGTTTATTCATATTGTATTATGAATGCGGTCACAAGTAACTAGTAGTAAGAAAAGAAAAAAATATTTCTGCTTAAAGCTCTAAAAATCTGACTGTTAGTGATTCACCCCACCTCTTAATAATTCCTTATTTCAACAATTGGTATCAAATCTAGATTCCTTCATGAACAATTAATCTCTAGAAATTATATCAATAAGGAATTAGTTCTAGGTAATAGAGTCAGATCGCTTACTCAAGCAGGTTAGAAGTCTTCGATGGGACAAACTATGCTTTTTGGAAAGTTATGATGGAATCGTGTCTTAGCTCTCTAGAGGTAGATGTTTGGAGCTCTGTCCTGATAGATTATGATGTTCCTGATATTCCCCCACAGATTCACACAGTAAAAAGGTGTATGGAAATAATTCTCAACCGAGGAATGCCATTCTCTTTGGCCCTAGTCAATCTGAACTCGTAAAAGTTATGCACTCTAAGTATGTCAGGGAAGTGTGGGTCAAGCTCACTTAGAGTAATGAAGGAGATGAAAAAGTCAAGTAGGCCAAACTTCAAACCTTGAGAATGAGGTGTGAAAGCTAAAAAATGAGTGACAAAGAGAGCATAGCATAAAACTTCATCATCGTTAATGAAGTAACCAATATAATTAGAGGACTTCGTGAAGCTATCAAAGAAAATTCAATCATTCAAAAAGTCTTAAGATCTCTACCTATGAGATTGAATGGAAAAATATTTTTCCTTGAAGACATGTTTGACCTGAAGAATCTCATAGTGGACCAATTCCTTAGTGCTCTCATAACCTATGAGAAGAGAGCGGGAAAGGAGAAGTTTCAACAAAAGGTGGAATCCTTCAAAGTGTTTAAGAAATATAAGGAGCACAAATACCATCAATATTTCTCTAGCTATGAATCTGTTCAGGAGTTTGCTCACTTTTCCTAGAAGCTAAGGAATGGCTTATGAAAGCATAAAGGGAAGCTTCACTTCAAATGCTTTGAACGTGAAAGAGTTGAAAATTTTTCGCCTAAGTTCCCTTACAAATAAAATAAAGATGATAATAAGTTGAAATGAAAATATCAAAAACATGAAAGGAAGAGACTCTCTAAGAAGAAGGGGTTCTACTCCAAAGAGGATAACTCAGAAGTAGAGTTAGAAAGAGAAGGTACCTCAGAGGATGAATCAAATCAGTGGTTACTCATGGAATTTGGAGTAGACTCCAAGAAAAGAAATATTACAGACTCTGAAGGACAAGAAGGAGAAGTAGGAGTAGTGTATTTTGAAGGATAATTGATTAATTATCCTAGTGAGATAAATAACAGTAGAAGAAATAACATGCAACTAAAAGAGTAGTTGCAATGTGTTGAAGAAGACATTAAAACTAAAGATAACTTACCTCTTCGAATAAAAGAGAAAGAAAAATCATGTGAGAAACTAGAAGAAGGGAACATGCATCTAAAGAAAGAGTTATTCAATGTAAAGAATAACATTAACTTAGAGACATGCAAAGAAGAAAATTTGTCCCTGAAAGTCAAATTAGAAGAACCTAAGTGAAAATAATAAGTTATTAATGATTTGATCCATGAATGGCAAGAAAATTGTCTAAGTCTCGAGGCATAGGCTATCTCTCTGAGAATCGATATTGAGAGACTAGAGCTCGAATAGGTGTAAATGAAAAGTTTTAAAAAGGGACAAGAAATATGGATCAGATTCTAAACATTCAAAGGTATCTAGAAAACAAAACAAGTATGGGATATTCTAGACCTCAATAATCTTCTATGAGGAAGATGAACTTCAGGTCCATAGGATTTGAGGAACATCAGATCTATGTAAAGGTGCATCAAGAAATAATCAATAAATATAACAAGGTAAGAAGCAAGAGAGGATCCCATCACTAGAATAAGAATTCCAACTTCTCAATGGAGTTGTACCAATAGAGAATGAAGCAATAAGGAAGACAATAGAGGTACCTTGATGTACGAACTCATGCAATTTCCAACCTCATGTACTCTAATTTACTTTACGATCATTTCTATAAGTCTCATATATTTGGACATAAATTTATTGATTGTAGAAGGGTCAAAATTGAAAGAAATGAAAATTTTATATACAACAAGTATCAGTATTATAGATCTCGAAAATCTCCTTCCATAAATAGATATCCCTTCTCTCCCATGATGGATGATGTGAGCTGTTGAAATGTAATAATTTCTGGCACAGGGCAAGTGAGTGAAGAAGCAGATTTGAGTCTTCATCTAAATCCCAAAATGCTTGGTAGAAAATTTCTTAAAAGGATAAGAAGAATTGGAACTGAAAGTATGGAAAGAGGATGGAATGTGGATTTTTTTATGAGCACATGATCAAGAAAATAAAAATTATGCCAACAATGGTTTTTCCAAGCATATGAGAGGGGATAAAAGTAAATTCTTGTCTCTAAAATAAAAGGAAAGGGGGAATAATGTCATATTCAACAATGATTCTCTAGAAAAAAGTAAGGGAAATGGCATATTAAGTCTTGATAAGAACACTAGAGATAAAAAAGTATAGTATGCGAAAGGTATCAAGTACAACCTAGTTAGTCTGAGAAAAATGTGTGATAAGCATTATAATGTGACCTTTTGATTGAAATATTATGAGATCATACATGAAAATAATGGAAAGTTAGTGGGAAATTCCATCAAAACACACAATGATGTATATGTGTTTGACGATTCCAAAGTAAGTTTTTATTTGAGTAAGACAAATGAAACCCGACTATGTCATATGAGAGTTGGTCATATGAATTTTGAATATCTCATAAAAGTCAATAAGATAGGATTTGTGAGAGGTTTTTGAAGACTCTCAAAGCCTCATAATTCAATTTTCAATTATTTTCAATTTAGAAATTAGACCAGGAATTATTTGAAGACAAAGAAATTCTCTTCATCTAGACTACTAGAGTTAATTCACATAGATATTTGTGGCCCAACTATGACTAAAATCGCAAGAGGAGAGAGGTATTCTATGTTTCTTATTGATGATTGTAACAGGGCCACATGGATCATTATCTTGAAATAGAAACCATAAGGACCTAAACATTTTAATACATGTAAAGCATATATAGAAAATGGGAAATAACTAAAGATCAAATTATTAAGATTAGATAGAGGAGGAGAATACACATCAAGAGAGTTTGAAGAATTATGTGTAGAGCATGGCATAAGGAAGCACTGTGTTTTAGCCAATACTCCACAACAAAATGGAATAGATAAGAGAAAAAAAGAAGAAAATTCTAGGATATGGCCAGATCTGTGTTGGATGAGGTAGATGTTCCTCACACCTTTTGGGGAGAAGAAACACAAGTAGTAGTGTACCTATAAAATAGAACAAAAATTAGGCCTAATAGTCATAGAACTCCCTAGAAGTTGTGGAAGGCCAGACCTACTTTATTAAAACACTATAAGGTTTTCGGGAGAATTTTTTTTATCAAGAAGAATCAAAAAAATCCTAGAAATTTTGATTCTTGTGTTGATGAGGGTATATTTATTGGGTACTCAGCCTGAAGTAAAGGATATTGGTGATACAAAAATAGGACAAAGAGAGTTAAGGACTATGTTAATATAGTAGTGGATGAAGTAATGCCACAATCAAAGCCTTCCAAAGGACAAATGAACTCATATGCAGAAGAAATCTCAACCACCATACTCTTACATCATGAAGAAACAAAGGAAGATGATGAAGTTAAAGGAACAAGTACAACACCAATGTTGTTATAGACATTTTTGTGCCTCGCGTCAAGGAGCAGGGAATGTCGATAATTACAGGGATCCTCAGTCCCTAAACATGTTGTTCTTACCCCTAAAAGAACAAGGTCATCAATCAACAGCACTTCCAATCAGTTCTCCACCTGAAAACACTTCAGAACAGGCTTATTTTGGATCATGTCAGCTGCTTAACTGAGCTTCTGCGCTGTATTGCAACTGTCCCACTCTGTACCTGCACTGGAAGTCAAAAACAATGAAGGCTACCTGCGCTGGGCGAGATTGGCCAAGTGGCACAGTCATCCTGCAAGGTGTCAGTTGCCCAGGAAGCTTCCAAACTGACACTTGGGTCATGAGATTCGCCCTGTGATGAGCAAGAGGTACTTGATCACCATGTGTAAGCAAGGATCTCCAAGTGGACACAGGAACTGAAGATTAACTGAAGATGGAGAGGACACTAGTCAGCTATATGCCAGCCTCCAGCTGACTCATCCTTTCCTCTTCCCTCCTATATATAGAGCTCTTCTATGAGGTCTAAAGAGGCTAGAATTTTGTATAAGCAAGGAGGTGTTGTTGGTACACTGCCAGGATTATTGGGTGGTTGTTTTACTAGAGGTGAAGAAGAGAGTTCTTGCTGCCGAGGAGGTGCTGCTGGATTGGAGCCAACATCATTGGTTGTAACTTCCTCTGGAACCCTGTTACTTTCTATCAATAAAGTTTGCATGTTCTTCTATATACTTGTTTTACATAGATGCTTTTGTGTTTACATGTATATTTGATGCAACCTAATCCATGCTTCAGTTATGATTGCTTGTATCTCGTAGTTTGCTCCCTTTTGTTGTGCAGATTCTGTGTGTAGCTGGATCGGCTTGGAGAGCAAAGAGCTGGGAACAGGATACAAAGCGAGAAGGACAAGGATCGACTAAGCGCAAGACACCAGGTTGGTTGACCCTCTTTCCATTCTCTTTGTGCTTTCATAAAGTGGAACATGAAAACTTTATCATTCAGTTGTTGCTAAAGACTGTCACCTTTAGAAAGGGTTAGTGTCATCCGCATCAGATACTTTTCCCCACAACAAACTGGCGACTCCACTGGGGAGATCCTAGTATCTTGTTGTTGTAGAATTTTGCTATTCATTTCTTGAAGAAAAGAGTACCGAATCGAAAAGCTTTTGACTCTATCAAAAGCGAAGTAGAGGGTTTTGCTACTCTTGCTCCTTTGCTGAGCAAATTCAAGATTTAAAGAGCTAATCTACAGATGAATCCTTACTCTTAGTGATAGATCTTTATCCTCTTGATCATCCCTTAACCTGTACTTAACCCATAGCATTTTATTTCAGTCAAAACAGTACATTTTTGAGCTTTTTATGACCCGGAATTCTTAGCAGACGTAACTCTCGTAAGTCAGTGCAGGCTGTCCACAGGCAGTCTGCATTACAGCGCAGGTGCTCCCTTTGGGAACTGCGCTGAGAGTGAAACTGGCAGACCAGTGCCTGCGCTGGTCCAGTTGGCCTTAGTCTAGCTCAGCTCTTCCTTTGTGTCTTGGCCCTGTTTGCACTTGTTTTTGGCTGATTGCTTGCTGGTTATTGTATTTGCTGTAGACCACTTCTCCTTGACATTATTCCGCCTCAGTTGTGTGATGAAATTGTAAACGTTCTTTCAGTATTTCTTGTTTCAGTTACAATTTCCCATTGTGAAAAGCGAACCTAGTAGCTGTGGCCTCTTAGATTGCGATCTTATGAGTTAGTGTTATTGTTGTTCATAGCTGTTTTGGATTGGTTTGCTTCTCACTTTATGGTTTGAATCTATACTTTTCCTGTATTTAAAACAAGTCTTTCATAAGGTGTTCTTTTGATTGTGGACAAGCTTGTTTATTTCTACTTGAAAGTTGATTCAAAAATCATACAACAGTTTCCTTTTGTTAAGCATCAACATTAAGGATAACGAAAAGAAATACATGCATTGTGCATTTTGCATTTGACTGTATGCTTGACGATTTAGGAAAATGTTCATTTTAGTGTGTGTTCTTTGATCTGTGGAAAAAGTTGTGTCTTGCTCTTTCCTCAAGTAGATTAAGGTTTTCAAAGTTGAAAGATTGAAAAGATTTTGCTTCTCATTCTTAGATTGCATATAGGAAGTTGTATATATACATCTCGTGGCGAACCTGAAAGGCAAACTGTTAAGAAAGATCAACATTAAAATAAACTCAATTTACATAACAACGCTTTGGAATTTAACGCAAACATCTAGAGGTCTAGGTAGAGACGTGTTCCGGCGTCGTTAAACATAGTGACTGTCGATCTCTACGAAGGTGGGTGATTCCTCCTGAGAGTCGGTGGCACTAACACGGATTTGAGCTCCCGCGTACCGTCGCGTATATTGGGATACCCCTATAGGCTTTTATCCTTTATCCTTAGGAAACCGTGTCGGCCGCCCTACTGATCGCGATGCAGTGAACACAGCATTCACGAAGATCGACCACCCGTACCGTAAAACGTATTCTGTGGTTTCGCGAAAGGTTTGGCACACCCTCTGCCTAGATCTCCAGAGCAGTTTCTTTTGGCCTTTTTCAAACTCTATAACTGAAAAGGTCCAACCGAGCATTTGTCACTTCGGGCTCGTTAATACATCGAAGGCGACTAGAGTCATCTTTAGCTTTTTCTCGACTCTTAAAACATGAAAAAGCAAGTTTGTGTCTAAAAGCATCGTAAATAAAATTTATTTTAAAGCGGAACATAATCACCTGTTATTCCCACGTTGATCTTTCAGTTGAAAAGTATGGAGCCCACCAACCAAGGAAGTAACCTTGGCGGAAGTCCAAATCCCTTCTCCTCTTGGGGAGATGTTGGTGCGCCTCATATGGCTACATTGTCACTTCCAGGATTGACAATCGGCCTTCCTGTTTGGCTCTTTTCAACTAATGTTGTCCAAATCGCCACTAATCCTGAGCAGTCGAATCAACTGTCAGAACAATCTAGAACTACCCACCAGCCTTCCACTTCTTGTGATACTTCCTCTGATCCTTCATCTTCGCAAGGTAGAGCTGGCAAAAGTCAGCCTCCCAAGGAGAAGAAGGAAAAGAAGAAGAGAGAGAAGAAGCAGAAGGAGCCTCTGGCGAAGGCGACTGGGGGCAAGCAGAAGAAAACTGACAAAAACCCACACACTGCATCGACCGGGCCTAAATCGCCATGTGTCATTTGCAAAGGGATCCATTTCCATCGTGATTGTCCTTGTATTCCCCGGATACTAAGGGACTGGTCCCCGAGGTTGCACAATCCGGTAGCATCAACCTCTGGTTGTCAAGTTGATTGCATTCCCTCAACTAGCGAGAGTGAAGGACGAAGAAGGGGACCAAGATCACCCTGTCTATTGTGTGAAGGTCACCATGCCATCCACAAATGTCCATTCTTAGATGAGGCAAAGAGAGTTTTGGAAGACCGCCCGGTGTCACCGGTGCAACTTCCGCCTGGATACCGAAAACTCGCGCCTAATCCCTCGATAGTTGAAAATCCAGTTGAACCACTCAAGTGGTCAGCTGATGTGTCATTCATTGAGAATGAACCTACCGAATCTAGACCAGACGAAAGTCTAAAGGTCGAAACGGCAGTTGACCCGGTTCTTCCTTCAAAGGTTCTATCGTCCAATGACTCCGTCATTGAAGACCCGTCTTCAAATGACACCGTCACCAAAGTGTCGTCTTCATGTGACACCCTCACTGATGAGAACAAGGATGACACCATCCAGGTTCTCTTTATCAGAACCGACTCAGATGAGCATCAGGGCAATGCGCCCATTCCTTTATCGCAGGAAGGAACATCATCAGAGTCGTATCCGGCCGTTTATTCGGTCCCACCACCAAGCAACCTGGTTGTATCCTTTGATTGGAATCAACTAGGCAGACCCCGGTTACCAGCCAGTGTTCCATTCAGAATCATTGTCCAGATCTATAGAATGGTTATGGCCGGTACTATCATTGATGAAGGGGCGTCTGTGAGTATCCTTTCCTCTGTTGCTTGGAAAGCACTGGGTTCCCCAGCGCTTTTACCTGAGTTGAGAAATCTCTCAGGTTTTGATAAAGGAACCAGTCGACCATTAGGGATCCTCCCCGATGTACCTGTTACATTGAAAGGGAAGACCGTCAGGATGAACGTGTTGGTAGTTCAAGGACCCTTGGATTATAACCTACTCCTTGGACGCGACTATGTTTATTGCATGGGAGCGATAGTCTCCTCACTCTTTAGAGTAATGTGTTTTCCACACGAAGGAAGGGTGGTCAAGCTCGTAGACCAACTTTCATTTCCAGGATCTCGCATCGCAAATAGTCAAATACCAATCCTAAATGGTCTGTTCGCTCAAGATTCGCCTCCGCCCCCAGTCCTCCTTCCCGATGAGCGTGAGTAATTCGGAAAGAAAGACTAGGACCCAGGGGGCATGCACCCTGGTCTGCTTCGGGCAGAAGAAACTCCGGGTATAAGGAAGAATTTCCGCAGAAGAACATGACTAGTCCGTACCCCGTCCGAAGGAAGTGGGGTTGTTCTGGAATAATGATATTTTGTTAAAGTTATGTGTTTGGGAATCATTCACCTTTTGTCTAAAAAAGTGGGCAATGCCCAAGTAGGAATTCCCTTATTGTAACAAGTAGTCACCATCTTTAAATTCAAGCCTCGCCCATCGAAACATGTGTTTTGAAGGATAAGCAGGGGCAGTAAACTAAGAAGGAGACCGTATTGTTGTAACAGAGGGTAACCATCTTTGGACAACCCAATGATAGACACCGCCGAAGAAAGAGGTTGATTTGCGGCAGCGAATAGAACCACTCTTCGGATAATAAGAAAGAGGCAAGCCTCCCTCGATAATACCAATGTTTTATCTTTGGGTAGTGTTCTTCTATTGTCACATAGCTGTTTGTTAAAAGTGGGCCGACAGGAAGTCTGAGTACTGCGTAAGACCCCTTAAAATAACGAGAAGACAAGTATCGTTAGCATTAGATTAGCAAGATGACAAATAAGTAAGAACACCCAAAGAAAAACAGAAGTAGGGGAGAGGAGGGGCAGCCTCGAAATTCTATCCTATACCTGGGGGCATGCAAACTTTCTGGAGTGTAAGCTAGGGGCGGTTATTTATCTGGTTTTAAGATTAGCCGTTTCCGAACTTGCATGAAAGAAAGCCTGTGGGGCAAAGGTAAAATTTGCCAAAATTGGAGCATAGCTGTGGTAAGGCCCAAGCTCTATAAAAAATGGATCCTTAGAGGAGGCGTTCTTTTTATGACTGGTATATCGAGCAGTTTTAGCATATAGTTCATGCTCGTTAAAAAATAAACGCAAATTCGAGCAGTTTTATGACTGAATTTATGCTCGGTAAAAAATAGAAAAGTGTGAGCAAAAGTTTCCCCCAGAGTTCAAGCTCATGGAAAAAATGAACCGGTAAATAACCTTTTGAGATCGTAAATTCATCAGCCATAAGAACCTTGATCGTGTTTTCATCCATCACCTCCACTGTTCATTTGGCCGATCATTCACTTCCATTTGTGTGTTTACCTCTTTTGAGAAATAGCTGCGAAGAGTGATTTCACCTAGCCATCCTTGTGACACTGCCGAGATTGGAAATTCCAACCTGTACCTGGAATCTGTAGCTATCCCTGTTTATCACTCGTTCCTCAAAAGACGAGTCTTCTTTCAGCTCTTTTCACTGACTCGTAAAATATGAAAAGTTTGCTGAGTTTTGGCCTTCCAGCTCGTTAAATAACCGGAACGCTATCCCTCCTCTAAATTTTAATCTTTTTGGACCTGAGGGATTATTGCACAAAAGGATCGAGCGCTTGTCTTGTTCGGCTCGTTAAAAGTACCGAACGGCCATCCCTTCTGTATTGTTTTATACTTTTTCAGACTTAAGGTATTTGCTGACGAAAAAGGAATTATGGAGTTAACTTTCCGTACCTTTTTAGACTCTCTAAAAATGAAAAGGACCGAGTTTTCCTTGTCGTTAGACTTGTTAAAATGATTAAATAGCGACAAACTTGTCTTTAGACGAGAACGAGTTTCCCTATCGCTAGGCTCGTTAAATCTTAGCGATGGGCTTGCCCGAAGGGCAGGTTATAGAACAAGCATATGTTATCCTCCTCAAGCTTGACAAAAATAAAGAGGTACTGGTCAGAAATGACTGGGGAAAAATTGGGAGAACATCAAAGTTTAGAGGTAGCAAGTCACTCTTGAACATGACACTTTTCTTCCGTATCACATCGGGTTGGGTTGTCTCATTCACCGGTTTCATCACCATGGTCCTCGCCACACCATCCATTTGGGGTAATGCTACCGATCCATCACATCAGTGTCGTTATATGTTCAAGAGGGGTCATTCAGAAAGTGTCAACCGTGTCCCATCCACTACCATACATTGTCCTTCATCCATTTCATGATCGCCACCCTGAATCATATGTCACAATTTGTTTCCACCTCCACTAAATCATTAGCTCCGTTCCGTGTCATTGATGTGGGATTCATTAAGGCCCTCCTTTGACGGATAGCTTCTTGTCGACTTCAGCTCATTATCCAAGAAGTCGATCTAGGAACACCCCCATCGGTACTTTGAAGCTTGCATGCCTCAATGGCAAGTTTCTCACTTCCGGCGACAGGTATACATCAATGACCTTCGACCAGAAGATTTTGCGTGGCGTTCGACGCCAAGTCCTTTATTCACGCCACGTGAATTGTACTGCCGTACCTTGAGGGTCATCGTCATTATTGGTGATTCCTCTCGCGCTTGTTAACGGTTTCCATTATTGACCGGTAATCAAGCGATGTCTTTCCATGTTCGACTTCAGCGTAATTCTCACATGGACCGACTTGTACTTAGAGTGAAGATCGAACGAGTTTGAAGACCCCGGATCTAGTTTCATCCATCCGGGCTGCGATATATATTCAGGAAATATAAAAGCATTTTCCATGTACATCATTGCAGCAGATGATCATCCTCCTCAAAGGATGATGATTTTAGCGGAAGATTATCAGTCTGTCTTCAGACGATCATCTGTCATATGTACCAAAATGTATTTGTAAAAGCTGAGCATGGGAATGCCCGCCTCAGCTAGATCATGAGAATAATGATGAATGAAAGATAATGTATTGTATTGTATTGTATTACAGGGCACTCTCCTCAGCACTGGAACGAACTTCGGACCCTCTAGCTAAAGCATTTCACCCGATTAACGGCCTCATACTTTAGGGGGCAACTGTTATAGACATTTTTGTGCCTCGCGTCAAGGAGCAGGGAATGTCGATAATTACAGGGATCCTCAGTCCCTAAACATGTTGTTCTTACCCCTAAAAGAACAAGGTCATCAATCAACAGCACTTCCAATCAGTTCTCCACCTGAAAACACTTCAGAACAGGCTTATTTTGGATCATGTCAGCTGCTTAACTGAGCTTCTGCGTTGTATTGCAACTGTCCCACTCTGTACCTGCGCTGGAAGTCAAAAACAATGAAGGCTACCTGCGCTGGGCGAGATTGGCCAAGTGGCACAGTCATCCTGCAAGGTGTCAGTTGCCCAGGAAGCTTCCAAACTGACACTTGGGTCATGAGATTCGCCCTGTGATGAGCAAGAGGTACTTGATCACCATGTGTAAGCAAGGATCTCCAAGTGGACACAGGAACTGAAGATTAACTGAAGATGGAGAGGACACTAGTCAGCTATATGCCAGCCTCCAGCTGACTCATCCTTTCCTCTTCCCTCCTATATATAGAGCTCTTCTATGAGGTCTAAAGAGGCTGGAATTTTGTATAAGCAAGGAGGTGCTGTTGGTACACTGCCAGGATTATTGGGTGGTTGTTTTACTAGAGGTGAAGAAGAGAGTTCTTGTTGCCGAGGAGGTGCTGCTGGATTGGAGCCAACATCATTGGTTGTAACTTCCTCTGGAACCCTGTTACTTTCTATCAATAAAGTTTGCATGTTCTTCTATATACTTGTTTTACATAGATGCTTTTATGTTTACATGTATATTTGATGCAACCTAATCCATGCTTCAGTTATGATTGCTTGTATCTCGTAGTTTGCTCCCTTTTGTTGTGCAGATTCTGTGTGTAGCTGGATCGGCTTGGAGAGCAAAGAGCTGGGAACAGGATACAAAGCGAGAAGGACAAGGATCGACTAAGCGCAAGACACCAGGTTGGTTGACCCTCTTTCCATTCTCTTTGTGCTTTCATAAAGTGGAACATGAAAACTTTATCATTCAGTTGTTGCTAAAGACTGTCACCTTTAGAAAGGGTTAGTGTCATCCGCATCGGATACTTTTCCCCACAACAAATGTCCAAAACTCCCTCAAGGTATGTAAAACAACAACATCAAAATAATTAAAATATTGGTGATCAAAGACTTGGGGTTCAAAGGACAAGGTTCCTTGGTAGCCTAAGTTGCACAAACCTAGCTATCTTATCTCAGATTGAGCCAAATAATCCCAGTCATGCAAGTGAGGATAAATACTGGATTAAGGAAATGAATGAAGAGCTAGATCAAATCGAAGAGAATGACACTTGGTAGCTTGTTCGTAGACCCAAAAAGAAAAATGTTATAGGAACCAAATGGGTCATCAAAAATAAGTTAAATAAGAAAGGTCAAGTGGTTAGGAACAAGGCTCGCTTAGTATATAAAGGATATTCCCAAATAGAGGGAGTAGATTTTGAAGAAATCTTTTCACCTATAGCTATACTAAAAGCTATTAAAATGTTTCCTTCTATTTCTAGCCATAAAAACATCAAGGTGTATCACATAGATGTGAAATCAACATTTCTCAATCAAGATACGGAATAAAATTTTTATATTAACCACCAATAGGGGTTTTTGCTCACAAAAAATGAATGGTTTGCATGCAAACTAAAAAAGGATTTACATGGAATCAAACCAACCCCCAAATCCTAGTATGCAAGACTAGATAGATACCTTCAACAATAAGGCTTTAGGAGGGGTACAATATATATATAAAATCTAAATATGGCCACCTATTAATTGTGGTAGTGTTTGTAGATGACATAATATTTGATAGTGATTTGGAGCAGTTGGGACATCCATTAACAAAATCTATGTAGATAAAGTTTGAGATGTCCATGATAGGAGAACTATATTTTTTATTAGGATTGAAACTCTCTCAATCAAAAGATCGAGTATTTATCTCCCAATCCAAATACCAGTGAAAGTCTCTAAAGAAATTTTGACTAGAATATTGCAGGTCAGGCAACACCCCAATGGTTACAAGTTGTAAGTTATGCAAGAAAGATGAGACATTGATAGTTAATCAGATTATCCGCTTAGAGATGATAGAAATTTTTCTATATATCACAAAATATAAACCATATATCATCGAAGAAATAGGCTTGTTATCTATATTTCAATCTTCCCCCCGTGAAAGTCATTTCCTTGATGTCAAAATGACCTTCAAATATCTACAAGGCACAACTAAGTATGGGTTGTCATTTTTTATGGGAAGAGAATTTATATTAAAGGCCTATAATGATGTTTGTTTTGAAGGAAGTATTGATGACAGGAAGAGAACCTCATGTGCGGCATTACTTTTAGGAAACTACTTAGTGTCTTGGGTCATGAAGAAATAAGACTTCGTTTCTTTATCAACTACTAAAGAATAATATATTACAATTACCACTTGTAGCTCACAAATTCTCTGGATGAAGAAGACCTTGAAGGACATTAAAGTAGATTTGATTGATCTAATTTTAATCATGTGTAACAATGCTAGTGTTATTCGCTTCTCTAAGAATCCTGTCCTGCACTCAAATAGCAAGAACATTCCTATGAAGCTTCATTTCTTAAGAGAACAAGTTGAGCTAACATTGTTTGACTTGAATATATGGACACTAACAAATAAATTTTAGACATATTTGCTATGACACTTGCAAGCGATACCTTTCTGTATCTCCTACATTAGATAGGGATCATGACTCCTTCTCCAAAACGAGACAATTACAATGAATGTTGACGGCTGCTTGACTTGAAGGATCAATTGAAGAGTAAGTTGTGATGTTTTAGGGTGAGAATTTAGGAGGATCATTTACCATTAATGATGAAGGGGAAGAGAATTAATAATTCCAATAAGAAGAACAACAATGAAGAAAACCATGCTTGGTTTTAGGGGGATCTTAGTTTGTTTCCATTAATTCCAGATGGAGATATTGTTTCAGAGTTGGAATTTTCTAAATGGCTGGTGCCACCTAGTATGTTGGCATTGATGTTAAGTAAACTATCATTGAGGATAGAGGAAGTGACGTCGGCATTCATGAGCATGTTGTTCGTGGGGAATCCCATGGTTCTTTTAGTTTTCTGTACAAAATCATCATAGTAGTAGGCTTAGTGGGGAAGCCACAAAAATATGACTATGATGGCAAGGGAGTCCATACTTGGAGGAAATTATGTCTCAAGAGATTGTCTTAAGTTTATGTGGAAGTGGCATAGTTGGAAAGTTCCTAGAAATATATTTCTAACGACATGTGGAATCCTGTAATTGGACCTCTAAATCAAAACTTATAGTCCATCAAATTAAGAATATTGAAGTAATTTCTAGCAAATATTGGAACACCGAAACCTTTAAAGGCTTAGAACCCTAGAGTTTTATTTAAAAGTGTAAAGGGATTGTAGTGAGTTGAGGTAGTGGGAAGCCTGGACCACTAGAGATTTAGTTAAAAATGTTACAATATTATAGTGAGATGGGTTAGAGGGAAGCTTGGAACACGAGAATCCTAGAAGGCCTAGAACTCGGCAGGTTTATTTAAAAAATGGTCTAAGATGGCAATGATTGTAGCTAGCAGGGGACAACAATTGATGGAGCATCAACTGACAGAACCTGTAACATAATTTTCTCAAAAATGAAAATGCAAGATGCAATTTGAATGGAGTGTCAGCCAAACAGTGTCCAGAGAGGGGGGAGTTTGCTAGAAGTTTACAACTATGTCAAATGATGAAAGGTGAAATTGGGTCTAGGTTTTGTTGTGGTTTTCATGTTTTTGTGGCCAAGGGCCTTTGAGCTATCAATTAGGCTAAATAATGCGGGCAAGAATTTTGAAGGAGCTTGGGCCAAAATCAAAGGAAACGTGCTAAGGAGAGTGCTAAGGCCAGGTGGTCCATGTCCAAAACACTACGATCCCATAACATCTCGAGGAAGTATATTAATAAGATTTATAGACATGTGAGAATCCAAGATTTCAACTTAGTGGTGATACACACACACACACACACACACACACACAGATATATATATATATATATATATATATATATATATATATATATATATATATATATATATATATATATATATATGTATGTATGTATGTATATATATACACTAAAAAAAGGCACTGTGGGCAAGCGTTGGACATATTTTGAGGGATGTGTGAGTCAACAAGTCTCCATGTCACAACATGAATGAGTCAACATATCTAGAACATAGTGTACAGAGTATGGATGACTCAACAACCCTCCATGTCATAAATATTAATGAGTCAGCATATCCAACACATAATATACAAAGGATGTATGAGTCACCAACTGATGGTAAATGTGCACTGAGAGGTTGGTGCCATTTGATTAATGATGACTATAAAGTATGTATCGGACTAAAGCAAGCCTCATATAATAATTACTTATATGACACAAGGAAATATATGAAAAATAATGGTTCTCGTACATCATATCAACAAATCTATGGGCTCCGATAGAGTGTTGCAATTGCTACAGGAAGGAGAGCCACACATCCAATACGCTTAGGTATTTGAGAAGTAGTTAAGAAGGAATGGGGAGCCTTGGTGGAGTGTGGAGGATGACCAAGTGATATGCAGCAGGATGAATTAAATGAAGGTTCTTGTTTAGTGTGCGAGGAAGATTGAGATTGAATTCATAGTATGGAGAATCCAAAGGTGGACCATTCTTATATTTGATACATTTGTAGTGTCATGGAAGGTTTTATGGAACAATAGAATATAGTGCTATGTTGTAGCACACTATCAGGTACAAAGACAACAAAGACAACAAGAGGGCACCATACACAACGTCGACCTTCACATAGTAGATGAGAAACACACAATATTTCCTTTGAGAAATAGGGGGGAATGTATAATTGTTGTGATCAGAAGAGTGCAATGTTGTGAGTGTGTAAATGAAAGAGTGATTGGGCCAAATGTTAACTCGGATACAATGTAGAAGACGACAAACAACAGAGTTGGTTGAGTGGTAGAGAGAAAAATTCAAAGGAGAACCGCTCAAAAAAAGGGAAGGACTTTGTATTTTAGTATATCAAATTTATATTTTTGTGTATATGTATTAGCCTTTATTTTTAGTTTGAAAATTGTATGAAAAGTAGAATAATGACTATAGTAGCTAGTGGCCTACATTCATAAGAGGTTGGTACCTCTTTGAAAGTAGTGGCTTTCTATCTTAAGAGGGTTTGGGCCTCTTGTGAGTGGGTTCTAATGAACAAATCGATATAATTAAGTAGGTTCTTAAATTACATTGTAACGACAAATATATTGGTGGTTTTCTCTGTTTGGGTTTCCATGTAAAATACTTGTGTCAATATGTGTCTCATGTTCATTTGATGGATTGCGTGTACCTGTGAACGAATTATCATAATTTTTATCTATATTGTATTATGAAGGTGCTCAAAAGTAACTTGTTGTAAGAAAAGAAAAAAACGTGTGTGCTTGAAGCTCTAAAAACATCACTATTACTGATTCATCACCACCCCCCTCCCCCAAGTAATTCCTTATTCTAACATCTTTTAAGGCTAGGAATCCATTTATACGTTGAAAAGGAAGGGAAAATCTCACCAAACTCTATATCTTGAAACTTTGATGAAAAATGAAAAAATGATAAAGAAACTATAATTCAATTATGATAAACAAAGATTCTTAAGTTTCACACAATAATCATTTGGATGATTTTACTCTGTTCTAATATATATATAACGTTTCATTAACCTATCTTAAGAGGAAAATAATGAAGCATAAGCCTTGAAATATGTGTTATCCTTTACAATCAATTAGGAGATCTCATTCATAATGGAATCCTTCCTTAGTGCTCATAATGTTGGATATATACAATATTTGTAGTAATAGCAAGATGGTTTTTCGGTCAATTATATTCGCCCTCATTTTTCAGAAAATGATTTCTGGATGATGGGTGACTAGTCCTTGAAAATGATAGTTTTATAGTTTAGGATTTGAAAATAAAAATATATTTTTTTACTATGTTTGAATGTGATTATTTAATTTTTAAATTTTTAAAAAAATCTATATGAATCATTTGCGTAATAGTTTTAAAACTAACATTTTGCATTAGAGAAATATTTTTACTTTGGGGGGATGAATTTTTCCTAAGAGTTTGTCTTCTTTAAGGTCTATGATATTCTCATGATGAACCTATTTAGTGGGAGCTTTGAGGTGGTAATTATTATATTAAAATAATGGAAAGAAGCTCCAGAGTGGAGATTCAGAAGTTCGATGGACAAAATTTTGACCTATCAGAGCTCAAGATGTAGGATTTTCTACTAGACAAGGAACAATGAATACTTGTATACACGAGTATGAAACCTACTAATATTTATAGAGAATATTCGAGAAAGTTAGAAAGAAAGGAAAGGAATACTATTTTCTTTTGTCTCTCAGATTTGGTGTTATTGATTGTCTTTAGACAATATATTTCAAAGAATTCTTGAGCAAATTTAATGAACTAAGTAGGACTTAATGTGCCTCAAAAAAATGTTGTATCTATAAAAGAAGTTGTGTAATATAAGGAAACAGGATGGAAACTTTGTGATGGAGAATTTTAATTATTTCAATACTCTAGTAAGTAGACTTGTTTCAAATGATATTATGTTTGAGAAAGAATATTAGTGTATTCCCTTGTTATGTTCTCTACCATATTGTTGGAAGATTTTGGTTTTAGGAAATGATCATAATAATTAGAAATCAATACTAAATATTATGGATGTAATCGCATCCTTATTATTAGAGAACATAAGAATAAATCCATGGGAGGAAATCCATGGGAGGAAATAACATGGATTTGCTAATAGTAATGGGTTATTCTAAAGAAAGAAAAATAAGGTCACACGAGGGATGTTTAAATCTAGACGAAAGTGACATCCTAATTTACCTCCTTTGAAAATTTTGTAACTAAATTTGTGTAAAACTATACATGGACAATTTAATTTTATGCTATATTGATCACCATGAATTAGAAATACGATTGCATTGCAAACATTGCAAATATTTTTCTTTTGTGGTTTAATGAAATGGTGTTTATCAACACTAGTAAATAATGAATTCCTCTAGCATCTATAATATGACAAGAGGGAAAATTTAGAGGGGTTAAATGGATTTCTTTATTGTTCCTCTAACTATACTACCTTAAAATCTTCCCTTACTAAATATACGAGTAGTGGAAAAAAACAAATTCATGGTGCTATTCCATGAATCTTAATCTTTAGCAAGGTGTCTATCCTACATTCTTGGAATATAGATAAGTAGTGGGAGGACTTCTTGTTATGGGAAATTACTCAAAACTTGAAACAAAAGAAAAAGATTTAGGAACAAGGGAAGAAAGGAGGGTTTTTAGAGAGGACAAGGGAAGATAAAATAGTGCTATGAGTATATAGATCACACTAGCCATGAAACCCTATGTGAATATCTATTAAAAGAGCTACAAGAGAAAGAGAATTTTGCAAGAATTTTTGTGAAATCAACTGAGCATTTCTACCTATTCTATACACAACATAACAAGAAGAGACTTCTGAGGGACTAAGAAGTAGAGAAGGCATTACTTATGCGGTTGTGAGAGGCAGGTAATTTTGGAGCCAATAAGTTCTTTGCTCTTGCAAAACCTGGTAGTGGGAGTCATCCTTTTTGAATTTCTTATATACTGAACTCAAAACCATTATTCCTACATCTCTTTGGGGGTATGGTCACCTTACTAGGGTGTGGAATTCATAATTTGAATTATTAACCTCTCAATTTTTTCATAGGCAGATAGAAGGAATACATGTTATATAACTTTGTATTTTGTTCATTTCAATCTCTTTGGAATTGAAGAAATAATAATTAAGGTATTAGTATAGAATTTCAAGTTTATTCTCTTTCGTATTATGATAATTCATATATAAAATTGGAATTATAATTCTTCGTAGTTTCTAGTGATTTATGTCTTATTTCCTTGTGATATGTTCAAAAAAATTGTATATAAAAATGACCTACTCAAGAGTTTCAATTATTTATGAAAGTCACTAAATCATTCAGATTTCGGTTTTGGAAATTTCTTTCTTTTGAATGTGAAATAGAGAACATATCCATACATATTTATGGAAGAAAAATTATGTTTTATTATGTAAAAAATACTTGGTTGTAGCTTGTAAGTCTTTTGAATCTTATCAGCTTGTATATGTATATTTGTTTACAATTGCAACTAACATTAAAGTATATAAACAATTTTGGAAAATTTTGGGATTGGAGGTTTTTAGCCATAATCCTTAGTCACAAGGGCTAGTAGGTGTCACAACCATGAACATAGAAGAGAGGGAACAAGAAACATAATCAAAACATCTGGAAATAAAATATGACAAGTAATATTGTTTCTATGATTTTGCATGTGTTTCCCTAACAATTAGTGGAAATTTGAAGTCTAAAATGGGCCTCCTATAGAAAATAATAAAATAATAGTCAAACAAATAAAATAAGAAGTATGGACGTTTAAATAAGAACAGAGGAATCTACATTTTTATTACATTTTTAGCTTATCACTTTACAAGTTTACTCAAATGTTCAATGCAAACACACATTTGATGCATAGTTTAATTCCACATGCAATGACTACTAACTCTACATACTTCCTAGCAGACCCACATAGAAAAAAATGAAAATACATGAAAGAGACGTATTCAAAACACCTTTTTCATGTATTCTTAGTTTTTTCGATGTGATTATACTTAGAAGTATACAAAGTAGGTACTTATTCAATGTTTTATTAAATTTCCTATCTAGTGAATGTCTACACTTGACATTTGGTTGAACCTATAAGGAAATAAGTTGAATATATATTTTGAAAAAAATCTTCTTCTTTTCCCTCCAAAATATTTCTCCCTAGGGATGATATCATCACATTGAATCATATTGGTTCTTTTAAAGTAAATTTTGTTAGTATCTTTTGTATTTTATGCCTATTTCTTACATTAAAATTATCATATAGATACGTGGGAATCAAATTATCCAAAAGATTGATAGTATGGAAAATAATCTATTTCTATGAGTTATGATGTATTTCCCTCATACATGATATAATCTCCACATTTTAAAAATATATAACTGAAAAAATAATCATTTTTCCTCTATTATCAAAATTATTTCAATATATCTTCAGAATTAGAAAGACTTGTAGAAATTTTTTGAGATTAGGATATCATCAACTATAGTAGATATCCAAAAATCCATCTTTTTGCAAATATGGTCATTTAAAAAAAAAAGGATCTATGTGTTGTGTAATTGATGTTCCTATCATGTAGAAGTGGCATACTATGATTCAAACATGTGGGTATAGAAATTACCACATGTCAACAATGTATTAAATGAAAGAACATATTGGGTTGTTGATACATGGAGACCGGACAAAAATATGTCACCCGTATGTTAGCTATATTTTTGTTATCATGACATAAGATAGTGAAAATTAAAAGGGCCGTAAATTTATTTCCAAAACACATATTTGGGTGAAATTCATATCTTTTGAAATCTCTTCACATGAAGAATATGATGTCAACCTTAAAAAACGAGTTTAAATTGACTGAAATCAGAGGAAATTTGTAACCCACACCCTTAGGCTAGATTAAAGCATTGGAACATAAATACAACAATGAGATCACAATAATCAAAATTATTTATCGAATTCTATATATTGTCATTCATTATCTTAAATTTGGTTATAATTGTAAATTTTAATTATTAGTTACTCGATTTTGTTAGAAATTTGTATCATAGCAATGGTTAGAAAACTTAGTTATACATGGGTTGAAAGTGAAATGATAATGAAATAGTTACTATATGCTTATTTAGTAGAAGAATTTAACACCATAACTTTCTTTAACCTTAAAGAGATGGCAGCGGGGCAGGGTAGTGAGATAAAGAGAGGAAGTAACACCACAAGAGTTTCAATACAATACCAACAATATGACACCCGTTAAAGAGGAGATCTGGAGACCCCTGCACATATGACTGACCACCTACAATTCGAGGATTTTATAAGCCAATGCACCCTCATAGAAATTCTTATATTGTGGGCACTGAAAGATAATTTAGACTTGGATTCAAAGAACATGGAGATGATATAAAAAATGGTTGAGATAAATCATCTTCCCATGTAGAGAACTATCCCAAAACTAATCACCATATTTTCATCAAAAACACTAAGTTCATAGATAAAGAATGCCATAAAATAATAATAATAATAATATAAAGCATCCTTAGAGATAAGGAAACATCCAAATAATATAAATAGGGATGCTAATATAGAAGTCAATAACAATCGGCTCTCCTTACTCTCACTACTCTTTGAATAATTTAACCTTGTGTATCCTTTCTCTCTTTTTTCCTTTCTATTTGTCCCTTCTTTGATATGGTGGGTTTCTTTTCTCCCCATGGATTCTCTCTCACTCTCTCTTGTTGCATTTCCCCATCTTCTCCCATCCCTCTCTTCTTCCCTTCATCTCTTTCCTATGTTTCCGGTCATCTATTTTTCCGCTCCTTCCGCTCATTAGCTTTCTATTCACTCTTTCTATTCCCTCTTGTTTTTATCTCTCCTTATTATTCCTTTTGTATTGGTTTCTATATTCCCTTTGTATTGGGTTCGTATTCCACCATCTAGATTTTCCTTTATCTCCTCTTTTCTTGTGCCTTCTCTTTTCATTTTTTTTCTTCTTCATTTCTTTTCTTGCCTCTATAATGTATTTAAATCTCTCCTTACTTTCATTTCCCCTTCTCCTTTCCTTCCTCTCCCCAACTCACTTCCCATGACTCTTCCCTTAACATTTCCTCGTTTTACAAATCTTTCTACTTTTTTTCCTTTCGTCTTTTCCCTCTCCTTAGTGCTCTCTTTTGTTACTTTCTATCTTTTTACTGAAAATTTAATCTCATTTACTTAACATGCTTCCCTTTCCCTTTTGAATTTTCCTTAGTCTCTCTTTCATTTTTTAAACCTTACCTTTTTCATAGATTCCTAAACATTAACTTTTAAACTTCCCCTCGTATTAATTAACGTGTTATATTATACTTTTAATAGCATTGACATGCTAACATGTTATACTATATTTTTAATAGCATTGACATGCTAAGGTTCTTCCTATAGAGTGTATATTAATTTTTAAAACTTTCTTATTATAATATAAAGCATTAATTAATATGTTTAGATTTAGTTATATATCGAAAATTATACTATTTATGATAATAAGAATGGGGATAAAAAAACCATTATCACTACTACAATATTTCATTGATCTTTATCGTTTTAAACCTTTCGGTTATTATCATCTTAATAATTAGTTTCTCTCTCGCATTACCGATACATATACATACCATTAATACATGATTATATATTTTAGGTTTAGTGTTTTAATATTAATATGATTATTATAAATTTATTGGAACATTTAAATTTTTGTCTTCCTTCATTTTTTTCCCGCTCGAGTTTTCTTCTCGGATTTTTTCCTTGATGAATTTTGTTGTTCTTTAGTTCTATAATTTAACAATAATACATAAATTTTTAAATAACATACTTATATATTATATGAATTTTATTTAATTAATTTTTAAATAACATACTTATATATTATATAAATTTTATTTAATTAATTTTTAATATACTACTGTGTTTTTCGCATATTAAATAATATTTTCAATTTCATTTCATTATATATTTCGCATATTAAATAATATTCTCAATTTCATTTCATTATATATTGAAAAAATATTTTTTAAAATTTCATTATTTAACCCCTTATTAATGACAGTTCAATACACATTCTTAATGTAAACAAATCTTACTTTCACTAGATATTGTAGCTATCTATTTTTTCATTAACATTTTTTATACCTTTTTAAATTTTTTCATTAACTTTGATGTCCAGTTTTTATAATACTTGTCAATATAAAAACCGCCTATATATTCCCAATATATTATGTCACTTTTTCCTCAATATATATCCCCCAATATAAATACATGTGATATGATATTGATCCCCGAGCGAAACCCCATGATATATATATAATATCGAAAAGTATAAACTTAAAAAAAAAATGAAAAAGGTATACATATGTATTATCAAGATTTTAATGAAATTAAGAATAATAATATTTTTATATATAAAGATTAGATAAACAACCCCGGATGCGGGTGATACGATGGGCGGTAATGAGGAGCCACATGCTAGTCATGTGCTGCCTCAGGTTTAGAGGATTGCCGCCAGGGAATAAAGGGTAGGGTGAACAGAGGATAACATTCAATGCTCCATCCGGGTTGTTGGATCGACTGCAGCGAGCAGTTATGGTGATCGAAGCTCGAGGTAACGATGAAGTGGTTAAGAAAGGTGGCGGGATGGCTCGGCATGAGCTGGTTCATGCTCACTATTTGGTATTTGGTGTTCAGGCTCTTGCCTAGTCTTTGGCTCTCTGGGAAACACCTCTTGCCGTCCCTCTGTCTGTTGGGTGCCGTTTCAAGCCTGAAAGGTAGGGTGGATGCAATCTCAAGTTTGTTGGGTGCCGTTTGCTCGCCTCTGTTTCTATTCCGCCTCCCTACCACGCATTGTTCCTTTCCCCCGGTGCTCTTGCAAAAATGGTTAGGCCTCGACAGCGCCTGCTCAGCCATCGAGGCTCTGCCCGAGGAGGGTCCTCTCATCCTCCAGTTGAAGAACCCCACTCCCACTGCTGTTGTTGCCGATGCCATCGTATTGCTGAAGCCAACCCCATCCAAGCAAGCCAATTCATGGACTCCGGCAGCCCAGATTCTGACCCAGCACCTACGCCTGCCTTTGGTTCCGCCATTTTTACCTTCAGTAGCTCTCTGGATAGACCCCGTATCAATGCCCACGTTTCAGTACTTTTCCTTGAGGAATCTCAGGTTGATAGTGATGGACAACCCAGCAAGGGGAAGCACCCGAGCGAGAGTTCAGAAATCGTCAAGGCGATGCCAGCGGAGGATGCAGAGCATGTTCCCAACCTTCCTCAGCCTCAAGAAGTGTCGACATCCAAGGGGGACAATGTCGACTTGGATCCCTACCCTTCTGCAGAGGAAATGGAAAAATATGGTTGGTGCAAGGTGGTCGAGGAGGAGCCGGACGAATAGCTGTCCATCCGCTCAATATCACATCCTTCAGCGATACTCAGGTTTTGTTTTGGCTTTCGGTTTTTGTCATGTTGTCTTAATGCCTGTTCTTGCTATGTCTTTTGTTGCCCCTGCGTGGGTAAATGCTGAAGGTTGTTTGGTGCCCCTGCGTGGGATGAACACTTGTGGTCCAGAGCCCCTGCGCGAGATATCTAGTTTGAAATGGTCGCATTTTTGGAAGTCTAAGACCCTTGCCAGGGATGTTTTGTTCAGTCATGGAGTCCCTGCGAGGGCTGCCCTTTTGATTCCTCCCAATCCAGAGTGCCACGGGTTGGCCTCTGGTAAAAAGACTCTATGATTGTAAATGTCTTTCTGGTTCCTGTAAATAATAGATTAGTCTTAACGAGAAAAAAAAAAAGATTAGATAAACAAATAATCATAAAATATAATGTCTAAATGAAATAGAGTACAAATAATAACTTTATTCAATTCAATTTATTAGATTATAATTATATTTTTAATAATAAATTTACAGAAGTCCATATATATATATATATATGAATATATAAATAATAAGAACAAAATTAAATCATCTCTATATATAACATGATTTTTTTTTAATTTATAAAACATTTTAAACAAAAATGACACAAAATAATTTCATGTATATATATTCATGATTTTAATAAATTTAAAATTACAAATATGTTTATGTATAAAAATAAGTAATTTATATAAATATAAATAATATTATTAATAACAAATATAAATCTATTTTACTTTTAGATTTATTAAATATTTAGAAAAATCAAATTCTTAGAAATTTGATAATAAAATATAAAATTAATATATGAAACCATGACCTACCTCCGATTGATCTATATATGCTTTACCATCTATAAATAGTTTAACATTTATAAACTCTCACCCATAGTGTCTTAAAAGCCTTTAGAAGTAGAAGTTAAGCTATCTCTAAGAATCAAGGATACTTACATGAATGTGCCTGCGCAAGAAATCCTTAAGCTTATATTCTTAAGAGCGTCTTAATGGGAATGGAAGATAACAAAGAACCTCTCTTTAGATATCGTATGATATTATTGATGAAAATATTATAATATTGTGATAATTATATGGAAATATTTATTTTTGATATGTAGATTATTTAGCGTGTGAAATAATAATATCATTGTAATTAGGGAATTATATAAATTAAATGAGATAAATATTGATAAGTATTGATTTACAATAAACATTGAAATACTTATTTTATGATACATGTCATATTTTAAAAATTAAAAAAAGAAAAAAATTAGCAAAATTATAAGTTTATTTTAAATAATTATTATTATCCGTTATAAACATTAATATATGAGTTAGACATATATGCATTTAAAAAACATGTAATAAGATTTTTAACTATGAATTCACCTCCATTTTATCATGCAAATTCTTAATCCATATATAATTTCTGCTATAATACCATGAACTAATACCATAATTTAATAATATCATATATTAAAAAAACATAAGTCATTTCACATACATCTGGTTCATATGATAATTTTTAATTAATAAATTTAATTAAAAAAATAAAAAGGAACAATAATTCATATAAAGCTATAAAATTTTTAGTTAATTAATTTTATTAAAAAAATAGAAAAAACCTGATTACTTTTGAAATACAACTTAATCTTTTTATTAATAAATATATTTTAATATATTGAATAAAATTATTCTTTTACTATTCATTCAATAATAATTATCAATAATTAAACCTAATAATAATTATAACTAATTAAATAAAAATAATGTTGAAAACATTATCTGAAAATAAGCATGCCTAACAACATATTTAACCAAATAAAATTACAATTAATATGGACAAACTCAAACTCACCTACAACTCGTGAAGATCATGTCAAACCTATAAATGCCATGTTTGTCTTCGCCATTTTCTACACGGAGGTAGAACCGCGAAACCACAATGTTGCAGAAGAGCCATTTTCCCGCCATTCCCGTTGCTGACGACCTCAAATGGTTTCATGCGGGATGATTATGCTCCATTCCGTTTCCGTAACGGCGGGTTCAACATCTGTTCTACCAATATTTTTCAACTAGGGTTTGAAAGTTAAAGGTACATCTTCCGGTGGAAATCCATCCTGCCGTTATCTCCGCGCTTGTCAGCTGCTTTCCTTCACTAATTGCAGGCCCACC
This sequence comes from Pinus tabuliformis, assembly GCA_031772625.1. Classification (NCBI taxonomy): domain Eukaryota; kingdom Viridiplantae; phylum Streptophyta; class Pinopsida; order Pinales; family Pinaceae; genus Pinus; species Pinus tabuliformis. Next base: position 1,665,799,611 of record CM062819.1, on the reverse strand, counting down.
CTACGAAGACTAATATCGCTTGGAATTCTGGAGTATAGGTATCAATGGGAGTGTTGAACTTAATTTGATTGTCGTTTGCACTTGCAGGGATGTTTTGAAATTGGGCAGATGGAGATAGTTAAAAAATCATTCCCTTCATCTGACTTCTAAATATTCTGAAAACCGACCATCCAAATAATTATGACTCAACTGTCCAAATAATTATGACTCAACTGGAGTGGAATAAGGGGTTTCACACTCAACAATAGGATTGAGTTCAAAATATTCTCAAAATAAAAAATCCAAATATGTATCCCTCAATTGGAGTCTGGTAAGGGGTTTGACTCTCAACAAAATCTCCATCTGACTTCGAAATAATGTCAAAATAGACCATCCAAATAATTATGACTCAATTAGAGTGGGGTAAGGGGATTGACTCTTAACCATAAGATTGAGTTCAAAATATTTTCAAAATAGAAAATCCAAACATGTATGCCTCAAAGTGGGCTAAGCGATTTCACTCTCAACAAAACCTCCATCTAGTGGGGTAAGGGGATTGACTCTTAACCATAAGATTGAGTTCAAAATATTCTCAAAATAGAAAATCCAAACATGTATGCCTCAAAGTGGGCTAAGCGATTTCACTCTCAACAAAACCTCCATCTCACTTCGAAATATTGTCAAAATAGAACATCCAAATAATTACGACTCAATTGAAGTGGGGTAAGGGGATTGACTCTCAACAATAGGGTTGAGTTCAAAATATTCTCAAAATAGAATATCCAAATAAGTATGACTCAATTGCCGTGGGGTAAGGGGTTTGATTCTCGACAAAAGTGGGGTTGGTTGTGGTGGACTAGCATGTTACATAAATTAATCAAAAACATAATTCTATGTATGTTCTGGCTGGTTTTAGAAATATATATTATGAGCTATTGAGTTCAAAATAGACCATCAAAACAAGTATGACTTAATTGGCGTGGGTTAGGGGTTTGACTCTCAACAAAAGCGGGGCTGGTTGTGCTGGACTAGCGTGTTACATAAATTAATCAAAAACTTTATTCTATATATGTTTTGATTGTTTTTTAAGATATATATTACGAGCTTCTCTAAATTTTCGGTATTTTTTATAACTTACGATTTAGGTTCTTCCGATTAAGTGAATTAAAAAAAATGGTGTTTTATATTACATTAGAATATTTCCACGGACGGGAATGGGATAAGTCTGGTGGATTTAATGTATCATTTAAGAATTCCATGCAATCTACAAACATCATAGAATGACTTCAATGTGATATAAAAATCATCTAAAAGTTGTATGTGACCACTAAATTACCATGGTTTTTTTCAGGCGACCACTAAATTACCATGGTTGGGGCTGGTTTATATATTGGACCGAAAAAATATTTTTATAATTCAAAATTGCGGGCAAGACTGTTAAAATTAGATAATGTATAAAATAAATTTTATCTTCGCAATTCAAAATAATCTATAGTCATTTCTTATATGTAAAATCTTTAACATCTGCCTTCCATTTCCATTTCTAGTTCTTCATTTCTGATAGCTTGGCCCCAACTTTTATTGAAATGGTAATTTCTTGTTTACAAAATCATAGCTAAAATTAATTGGACACAGAAGAAGCTCTAATGTAAGTAGGATACTTGTGGCGCTGATTCTGACGGTCATGAATGAGACGGGAGATATATTAAGAGTAAATCCTTGGTCGAGGTTGGTAATTGTAAAGTCTCCAATTTTGAGAATTAAAAAAAGTGATAATAACTAATCAGTTTACCATGAATATTTTTTGTCCTTAAGCTATTGCAGGTGGTGAATATCATCACTCTAAACGTCTCCGTAACATTGTAGTTATAAATGAAATGGTTACCTTGCGGTTAGAAATCATGGGGTTGAGTAGCTGTATTTTTCTTCGTTTCACTATTAGTCAATCCATATGGCCTTCTCTTTACACAGGTTTTCATTTCCCATGCCTTTAGAGCAAAATCTTTTGAGCCTTTTTTGTAAACATGACCATATGATAACTTTTATATATATTACAATTGGACTCAATTCTGCGCTAGCAACTTAGAATGGTGATTTCGAACATTATGTCATAAATAAGTATGTGTTGGTGTGTATTTGGGAACTTTACATCCTATGTATGAATTTGTTGGTGTGTATTTCGGTGCACTTAATATAACATTCAACCCTCAGCTCCTAACCATATATGTGTGTAATACTCCTCTCGAATTTCCATTGAATATATAGATATAATTATTGGCCTTTGTACAACGTTTATATATTTGACATATGTCAAATTTTGTTGAAAAATTTTTAGCATTATTGAGACGAGGGGTGAACTAGTACTGTGTCTTCTTAACAATTTTGGGCAATTTAAATTTTTTATGTTGAATCGAATATGTTAACCAACAACACATTAGATTGTCTTATAACTACAACTATATATGGACTTAAAACAAGATAACCATTAGAGAAACAACAAACAACACGTCGAAACATATCCACACAAGAGACACACTGAAAACACTTCTCTGGGAAAAAACCACCCTTGTTGTTCTTGCACTGCTCTAAATCTCTACTGTGTCAAGCAATGGTCTTTTACAGAGTTTCCAACTCCCATCACCTAGAGACTCGAACTCATATACAATCAACTAACTCCCATATGCTAAGAGACTCGATTTAACTGATCAGAAGATTATGTTCTCATAGGGATCTACGGACTACGATCCATTGAAGCCACCACACATTCTTACCCAACTCTGACTCGACAATCCAATTTTGATTGGATGAAGAAATTATTCATTTTGCTAAAGCTTCAAAATTACTACTCCACTCTCATGAAGTCACTTCTCCTCTACTCTATGCAAACCTCAATTTCATTCATTTTCAAACTGGATCCAAGACACTTTAGTCAACATTGGTTCAACTATACAGTACGATCTCCAACAAGACAACATCAATATAAATGAATAAAATCACCACAATCATATGCTCTCCACTCAAGAGAAATAGTGGCCATAATGTATGCATCAACTCTAAATAACGTAAGCAACCACTAACATAAACGTAATTCATACTAAGCCATAATAGAAAACACTCAATCCAAAAATATAATTATTGCATAATACAATCAACACCACAAAACACAATGGCTATGTGCCAATTGCACCAGTAGCACCCACGAAACAAATATGAGGATCATAATCTTGGAGCTATATCAAGCTTTCCATCTGTACCAACAACTCTACTACAACATTGTGCATCTTTGATATGCAATCTAAAATTTTGCATCAATACTATGCTTCAGTAAATAGATATGTTCATTTTGCTACTAGTAGAACTCATACATTGAACAAATCCTGCTAAAAAATAGGTCTTAAGCATATTCAATTTTTCCAATCTTCTCTTACTCGCATACACATTCATCTGACCATCACTCATCTCAAAATTGAAGAATATAGAACATGAAGGAAAAAATTCACTTTTGGAATGGGATTAAGAGAGCACAAAGTTGACAAAATCCAACCATAATCATCACTACTTATAAAACATGAAGGGAAAAATTCACTTTTGGAGTGGGATTAAGAGAGCACAAGGTTGACGAAATCCAACCATAATCATCACTACTTGTGCACTAAATGTGTTCACACCCATTGGAGTACTTGTGTACTAAAGGTGTTCACATCAATCATTTCCGACCTTTATCAACTAATATAGAAGATTTTGGGAATTTCTAAGTCAAAATATATCTAATGTGCGTGAGGAATCTATCTAGAGATTTTTCATGAAGAAGCTCAATCACACACACAAAACTACATGATCTCGGTTGCAACTATATGCACAAGCTTGTCTTCATACGATTGGATCCTTTCAACCACATGTAGAAGCTTGCATGGGTGCGGTTGGGACAAAGCATAACGAAAAACATGATTTATCTTATCAAAACCTCTACCACTTGTTGGATCACCTTCTCTAGCATCCAAACTCACCATCGAACCTCTTCCATGTCCCTTAACACCTATGAAAATAGGCCAAACATGTCTCCCAAATGTTAATACCAAGTAGACCTAAAGGGCCAACAAACAAAGGTTGACTTGTCTATCAACAAGTCCATTTCTCTCCTCTAACACCTGCATAAGTTGAAACACTTTTGAACACACTATGTATTATCTTTGTATCATCATCATGAGACCAACACACTGTTAGGATAAGTCATATCCATGAGCAGAGATGAAGATCCACTATGCCAGCATAACTAGTGTCCCATCTCAACAACATGAATGAAACTTGAGCCATCATCTCCATCACATGTAGTAGCATCTCTAATACATCCAATCAATGGACAAGAAGGAATCCCAAGATTTCCATCAAAGCACATGCCAACACATGCCACTACTCCATGAACACCATAAAACCAACACCCTACATCATCAAAGGTAGACATCAATGCCAACATAACAAGATCAATGCCAACTCAACTAGATTCAACCATGCTACAATAAGGTATCCAAACATCAGCTATACTACTTAGGGTTGACATGAATGACAACATGAGCTAGTTTCCATCATGAACCAATGCCAACATGAGCAAGATGGAACCATACCCACCATAATGCCAACAATCTCTCCCTTTGGCATTGATGACATCCATACACAAACTCTAAAGCATCATCATCTATCACTCCCCCTTTGACATCAATGGAAAAGGGTTAACTCCATCTGATAAGGTAACAAAATCCCAAGCACAAATAGTAGAGAAATTGATCTCTACATGGGTTAAAATAATGCATATCAACCAACTTCCATGCCTCTCATATAGATATCGGCAAGAAGCATAATAAACCGATTAACATGTAGAGAAACATGTGCAACCAACAACCTCTAGCAACAACAACAATATGCACAACTGTAACAAGCATCAATGAATAATATCACATAATATGTGCATATACATAAAGAAACCAACACTTATCTCTATAGCACCTAACTCATGGCAGTAGCATCGACATAGGGAAACCATAGATAATCTCCACCACAACTACATGGCAGCGACATCAATAGTTATCACCAATCTCTTTTCTCATATAATGACGTCAGTAACTCGAACAGTCCAGGTATAACATGAGGCACACCATAAACACCTCCAACTAGACCATAATGCCAACAATATGATGGATTTTTACACATCATATTTTCACTATCCCTGTACTCCCCGTTCAATGGTCCTGGAGGAGCTCTACAGTGAACCTTACATGTTACCCTTTCATGAAGAAACTCCCATTGTGTCCCTCTTCATGAGCAGAAGAATTCTCTTTTGCATCGTTTCCCAAAAATCTTCTGTTTTTTCTAGTTTACAAAACCGACGCTAATGACCAGTGTCCTCCTCGCACTGATATGTAGAGATTAACATTGTACCTAGCGCTGACCGGAGCGACTGGGCCTTGTTCCAGTTGCATTGATCCTCTTTTGGAAAATTTTTTAAATAAGGAGCCAAAGCTTCGATTTCTAGATGCTTCGTAATGAAAGTCTAGTAAATGGTTGAGCAGGATGGAGTTGAGGATGTCAATTTGGGCTCCTTTCCCCTATAAGGGTGGAACTACCTCAAGAGATAAGACCTTATACCATGAGAAGAGGAACCATCTCCCATCCATTCATGCTATATAAACCTCCATTTTTCGCAAGCACAAGATAGTGTTAATGTTGGTGTGCTAGTGCTAATTAAGTTTGGTGTAAACAACAAGCTATTAATAGTTCTAGCTCTCTAGTTGTGTGTGAGGGAGAATTGTGAATTTGGTTTAGTGTGAAGACTAAAAGGAAGAGCCTTAAAACTATCATTGTTGAGGCTATCATGGAATGCTAACAGAAGTATGTGGGAACCTAGTTTTTTCAGAGGAGAACAACAACATCAAGACACTAGTTGTAATCTCTTCTTGATTTAATATATATGCAACTATCAATTGATTTCCTACATAATGTGTCATCTCGCATGTTTATGGCTTAATGCTTCTTGTTTTTTAAGTAGGTTGAATTACAATTTGTCTATTATCACAGTTGTTGTTTGTTGTTGTTTACTTGTTTCAGGTGTTTGAAGAAGGAAATGGGAGATTGTTGGATCAAGAAAGCAAGGTCATCACCAAATGGGATAAACGTACTAAGAGGTAGGCCCTCTTAATTTGTTCTAACCTAAGTAAATATTCATAGAATGCCTCTGTTGTGGCTAGACCCACTATCGAGCTAGAGGAATTGTTTGTATCTGCACATATAATTTTACTTCACCACGGATTGGTGACTCCGCTGGGGAACCAATCCTTCTGTTTGTTTGTTTGCAATTTCATGGTTTTGTGTGAACTTTTCTAGTTTCACCATTTCCCTTTAGTTCTATCTTATTTCCTTTGCTTACTACTCTGGGTTTGAAATTCATAGTAGTAAGTCTGGTCCCAACTTAAAAGAAAAAAGAAATTCTTTGCATTCTCACTTAGTGTGCTTATTTCACTGACAGTCACGTCGATCAACATGATATGCTGAGAAACAATCATGCTGACCTCCTTTTGGTAGTTGTTGTTAGTTAGGAAGTTACACCGATGCCTATAAGTTAAGATTAGGGTTCACCCCAGATCGTGGACAATGTTTTTTCTCTCATGATTTCTACCCTATAAGTTGTCTAGATCATCTTCTCCCTGACTAGAAAGTTGGTTTTCATTTAGTTTATTTTCCTATTGATTTTCCATCTTTTCACTTGATTTCCTGGGTCATTGGATGGTTAATGGCAGTAGGGAATCTAGATTGTCATCCATTCAGTTGATTTTGAACTTAGTGAGTCAAGTTATTGGTACTTTCACTCGCATTTCATTTATGGTCCTTTTACGGATTTGACCTCCATTACACAAGTTTGAAAAGTTTTCAAATGGTTGTCTAAACGTCTCTTTTCCGACATAGATCACATTTCTTGTCTTGCTTTTGGTAAAGCTCACAAACTCACATGGTTGGGATGAACTAGCCTTCTTTTGGTGTTATCGAAAACCATGTTGGTCCTACTGGATCAACCAATGTTCAATACCAACAAGTCTAAAATGTCGTTCGTTAGTCTGGGTCAAGCAATTTCCAGTATCAGTAGCCTTATGAGGCTCAAGTTTAGTACCAAGCTCCTTATGTTCCATATGGTTCTCAAGGAATGGTCAATCCTCCTTGTTTCCTTCATTCTGGGTAGTATTTTCAACCTGGCCCATCTACTTTTCATGGTGGCTATGGCTCGATTCAGTTCAAAAATTTTCCAGGAACTATTCAAGTACCCTTGCAGCAGTAAGGACAACCTCTACAACAACAAGGGAAACCTTTGTTGCAGCAAGGGCCATCCATGGAATAGCAGGGGTAGATGATATTGCAGCAAGGACCACTACAACCACCGTAGGGGCAACCCTTGCAACAGTTGCAACAAACCATGCAGCAACAAATGTAGTATTCTCCACAAACCTCCCAGCCTATATCTTCGCAGGGCCAACCTCTATAGCCACAATGACAACCTTTTTAGCCACAAAGTCAATCATTACAGTAGAAGGGCCAACTCGGGCAACAACAACAATTATATGCATATCAACAGGGTCAACCCTTGCAAGGACAAGGCCAGAGTCAAGTCTTGCAACATCAGGCCCAAATCCTAATGACCTGGGGCAACAGGTACAAAATCCTTTTATCCAAGGGCAGTAGGTCTATAATCCCTATGTCAAGGGGCAAAAAGGGTACAATCCTTATGTCCAAGGACAACAGGTACAAAATCCTCTTGTTCCAGAGAAACAGGTTCAGAACGCATATGTTTAGGGATAATAGGTGCAATATTCCTATGTTCAAGGTCAACAGGCTCAACAACCTCTTAACCCGTATGTTTCTTATCAACAACCTATGACCAGACAGGTCCAAGGTGTTCAGGGTAAAAATCCTTCCTACGGCCAAGGTAAACTATAGTGGGGGCAAAATAAAATTTCTTATGCCCAAATCCCTACACTATGGGCAAAAATCCTTACCAGTAGGGATGGGCTCCTCCTTTTTTGACCCGCTTCTCGACCTCCAATGCCTTTCAATACTCAGTTGTCATTCTTTGCCACACTAGAGATGTGAAATATGTCTCGACTCATGATTGTCCAATTCTTCATTCACTCTATTGGCCTCTGGTTCCATCCAAGATCTCGAGCGATTGTCCTAAGTTAGATGGGAAAGAAAAAGAAGATCCTCAAGCCCATGTGATGACATATCACCTTTGGTACTCTTCAAATTCCTATGTTGGTGATTCTATTCATCTCCATCTTTTCTAATCAACCCTCACACGTTTTATAGCCAAGTGGTACATTAAGCTTCCTTGAAGTACTTACCATGACTTCAACTTGTTAGCCTTGGCTTTCTTCACGCATTTCCAGTTGCCAGCTCGCTATAAAAATGGCACCTATTTGCACACATCACTCAAGAAAGATACCTTGACACACATCTCTGATCATATCCATGAATGGCAACATAGATGTCACCTGATCAAATTCAAGATTGATGATTAGATGCTCACTGAATGGTTTACCAAATCATTCGTCAGTCTAGTTGCTCGTGATATAGCTATGGGTGGATGCATTACCAAATAACAAGGCATTGATCATGCCCAGTACTTAGATCTCATTTATTCCTAATCCAAAAATTTGTATGAGTTATTACCCAGTGCTCCACGGCCATCATCCGATCCAACGACGTCGAAGTCATAGGCTACACCTCCTGTTAATGGAGTAATTGGTGCAGTGTCCCAGACCCCTAACAAATCTTCTTCCGAACAGAAGTTGGTCTCAAGCACTGCTTCTAATATTTCTTCTAAGAATCCCCCTAGCTGTGGTAAAACCTCAGAGGTCCACGCTATCCACTCTACCACAATGAACAAATCCTCAAAAGGTAAGAAGAAAGGCAAAGGAAAGGGTAAATATGATGCCCCAAAACAAGGTCCTCCTAAGTCATCTGCATGTGATTCTTCATAATGGAAGCCTAAGTATCCATGCCTCATTTATGAGGAGGATCACTATACTAAGGATTGTCCCCGACGGTCCGAAGTTAGTTGTTTTCTCAAAGGGACCTCAGCTGTCCTGAAAGAGCCATTTCCGTCTCAGTAGACTCAAATGGTAGACCAACCTCAATCATCTACTTCCTCAAGATATCAAGTGTTTATGATGATTACACCTATTAATGTGGCTACTATATCACAAGATTACCAAACCCCTACTCCAACAACCTTGAACGAGAAAGAATCCACCCCTTCTTCTTCTACCCTGAGTTCTGGCCCTCTTCATATTGAGCACCCCAACATAGATTCCACCATTCAACCACCCTCTCGTGGTGTGCTAAGGAAGCACTCGTACAATCCCAACGCTCAAGCTAGTCAGTAGTATAATATTGTTCAAGGTTTGGCTTAGGTGTCATCAGCTATGTCAATTCTCGAGGTACTACAAATCTATCCGTCTTAGCTAAAATCCTTGTTGTTAGCTATTGGGGGTATTTATCCTACCGATTCTAATTTGATATGTTTTGATCTAGAGAATCACATTCCACGATTGCCTCATCATATTGCCTTTCTCGTTCAGGTAATCATCAATGAGCAAACCATTCATAGGACTGTCATCGATGAAGGTGCTTCTACTTACATCATGTTGGTCTCTTGCTAGAAGGAAATTAGTTCTCCTACTTTGAACCAATCCCCTAACACTTTGGAAGCTTTTGACGAGCACGATTTTTGACCTTTCGGTGTCTTACACAACCTTGCCATTACTTTGGAGGGCAAAACAGTACACGTCGAAGTAGAGATTGTTGATGCTAATCTCCATTATAATCTTCTACTCGGACGAAGATGGACCCATGTCGTGCATGTTGTAGCCTCCACACTATTTCGCATGATTCACTTTCCCCATCAAGGGAAGATAATAACGGTGGACCAACTATCATTCTTTGCCTCCTCCTCCTCGGATGGCAATGTTCCATATGTCAAGCACATTGGTGCCCCTTATGAGAGTGTGGGGGAAGGTCTTTTTAAAGATTTTGCCTTGACAGGAATTTTTCCGCTCCCACCTCCTCATGTTTCCTCTCTCAACATGATCTTAGTCAAAACTGATCCTTGGCTCATACCTTCACCATATATTTTTGATACCTGTGGTGACGTTATGCCACTTAGTCGTACCGAAATCAATTATGTGGAAATTGTTTTGGCCTCAATTTCTGTAACCTCTGATTTTCCTGCTTCAAGCACTTCCCTCGATACGTATTCTCAATCCCCATGGCTTAGTGCTTTGGAATCTCCTGATCCCTTAGCTAAGACTTTTCTTGCTGACAAGAGTATCATGGAAGTAATGTCTCTGGATTAACCACTTTGGAATGATACTCATCATCGTTCCTCATTCCTTCCTAGCCCGATGATCATGTCTATGTGTTTTAAGGATTTCTCTTCTCTACTACCTATTGACATGTCATTTAATTCTAAAATGGTTAAGCTCTTTCAGCTGAGGTCCCCTTTATCCCTTCATGGACTCAGGATTTTTCTCCCTCCCCACGTTTTTAACGATTTCCCATTATTGCAATGGGGTTGCCACCTGACTCGTAACCCTCCCTCGCCATGGGGCATGGGGGAAATGCCTTATATGAGTTATACTCTATTATTTAGCTGAGTCATTGCTTACTTGTCATGTCAATGGTAAAACTTTGGTGGTCATATGTGTTGATCGATTATCTGAGTCTGAGCATGGAGACTCTCAAAAAGTATTATGCTTAGGTCATCTTCCATGGTTACTTGTGTACATTAGTCTATCATTCATTTTTGTGTAGTGTAGTTTAGTGTGTTAGTTTTCAAGTAGCTTTCATGTTTACTATGTTTTTCCTTGTTTTGTAGATTTTTGTGACACCCCACATCAATTTGGCTGAAGGTGCTTGTCGTAGTACCCGGAATCTATCCTCTGCAATGTGGGCTATTTATGACCCTCATGGTGAGTTGATTGATCTTCAAGGTATTTCTTTAGGTCGCACAAGTAATAACATTGTTGAATATAATGTAGTCATCGAATTGTTGTCAAAAGCCATTGGTCTTGACATTCAAGAGTTGGTTGTCAACCTATATTCACAACTTATTGTCCTTCAAATCAGCGGGCAATATTCTGTTAGAAACCCTCAGATATTGAGAATGTATCTACATATTCATCTACTAGAAAGAAATTTTGATTACATTACATATCATCATGTTGCTAGATGCATCAATACATTAACATATGCATTAGCTAATTATGTGTTCGATAGACATTTACGAATCATGTGAAGAGCCAAAACAAATCATTTTCACCGTACTAAGCAGGAAAATACAACATATATATGGTAATAATTTTTTATACTTCAAAACCCCAAAAAATAGTGTGTGTTCAAGTAACATCGATGACTCGCAGGCCTCATATATTAGTGGCACACACGCCTCAAAAATGTAAAATGCTGGACTTAGGAACTAATCAGCAAGGGGATCATGGTAACATGAAACTTCTCATGCAACATGAGTCAAAAATTGGCGGATCCGGTCTGATACTCCCATTGTATGCCTCTGGTACTCCCACCATGAGTCGACCCCTCAAGGTTCCTCGTGATCTCCTCCTCGATGTCACTCCCCTCCTGATAAGGAGCGACATCAAACTGGTGAGAGGTGAGCCTAGCTATCAGGGACATCCCGATAGGACGCTCTGGTCCAACATCTGCATTGATAAAGAAAAATGTAATGAAAACATATATATAAAAAACAATTAAAAAATCACAAAATTAAAAATTGGTTTTTTACCTTCGTCGTCAAAGTCCTCCCCATCTGGTAGCAGCGTGTTTGGATCTCAGAGGAAGTTGGTACCACTGTATGTCCAGTCCTCCATTACAATCAGTCATCGTCGTAGCCATGAAAAGAAGGCAGGTCTGTAAGACATATGCTGGCCCCCAGTGATTCTAGGCATCAAAGGACTCCAACGAACCATCGATGGGTCTCATTGCATCAGAAGATCTATCTCAGTTAGGTAGTATTGGAACAATGACACTCGTTCAAGGAAAAAGATCACTAGTACAGATCTGAAGAAAAATTGCTTCAGATTCCCTGCCTTAGCTTTTGTTAGTTGGCCTTTTATCTTGATCTTCACAGCTTCGGCCAATTGATGACCACCAATGATGTAAAGTTGATAACATATAGAAATTTTGACTTCTTAGTCTTGTGCACTACTTGGGACCCCACCGCTCTGTTGGTAGTCAATAGTAGCACTCTCAGTGTCAGATCTCACACAGTGGCAATCTCAATCATGCCGCTCTTGGATTTTAGGGCTTCAGGGAAATGTTGGACAAGTAGTATGGATATGCTTTACCCAATCAATCATGAGCCATATAGGTTGATTGGTTCCCCTCTCCGAGATAGTACTATGATGAAATATATGTTTGAAGTTTCTAACTCGAACTCCTGGTCAGCAATGGTGAATATTTCCCGATTTATGTCCCCAAGACTAATCAGGTATCGAAGCAACTCAGGTTGAGCCTGCATCCCTAGTTTGAGAAAGAACTTGAGGAGCCCACAGTTCCTCAAGCTTTTCATGCAATTTGTATCATCCATTTCTTGGGTGTCCACATCTTCGTGCTCATGTTCTTTCTAGTCTACCATTTTCGACAATTCTTTCCTACAAAAACCATGTATTCATGTGAATAATCATTTTTAGCAAGTAAAATTTGGATCCAAATGTTGAATTTGAGAGGAAAATGGATTTTTCCTTGTTCATGACGTCGACGTACCTATTTTAAAAATAGTTTCATCGACGATGTGGTTGGCCATTTCAATTACCCTCGACTAGCATGATTTCGTGCCCAGAAATCACCTTGACCAAGGGTGAATTCCCCCCCCCCCCCCCCCACAAGAACAAATTCAGGTAGAGCGAAGGCATAGGCATCGTAGGTAGAGGCGAGAGAAGAAGCGTAGCTAGGACTTGAAGTCAAAGCATAAACCAAGCTCATAAGTATCAAAGGCTCGGCAGGAATCAGAACTATAATAGTGGGAGGTGCACCGAAACTACTAATCTCGTAAAGGATCAATCGTAGCAGAATAAAACCCATGACCTTCCCTTTTACCATATTACTTGCTCCGCCTGTACTTTTCTTTTCCGGTCACTGCCTTTCCTGTTCTGTATTACCACCCCTATCTTTCCTATCCTACCAATGTATAGGTTCGACTGATCATGTAGGTTGTGATGAACAGTTTTGTTGAGGGCTTTCACTTGGATGAGGAAAGTGAGTTGAGCTGCTAACTAAGGTTCAAATCCTTTATGATTAAAGGCCACAAGATTGGAATCCATTGGGTCAAACCCACCTATTGCTAATAATATAGGTTTCTTTTGGGAGGGGCAATTTTGCAGTACTTCAAGTGTCGACATACCAGATGGTGATTGGGCTAGATCCTCTACTATATTATAATTATGTGCTGCTCGAGCACGAGGATTAAATTTCTATTTGTGTACTACTCCCTTTGGTGGCTTTATCATTAGACCAAGAAAAATGGGTGGCACAACTTCGGTTGAAGTTGTTGTCGAGCTACTAGGTTGATCTGTAGCTTTGTTGTTCGACAGCTGTGGATTCTCACGATCTTTGTTCCTTGTCGATATCAAAGCATCGTTTTGCTATTTTGAAATGGAAAAAATAAGCACTTGGGATGGGGAAGCATTGTCGCTAGCAACCAGATTGGTTTTTGGGTTTGGAAATGGATCAGTCAAGACCGCTGAGGTTTTTGAACTTTCGAAAAACTTCTTAACCTCAGTTTTATGTGGACAATCTCTCATCCAATGGTCCTCATCGCATATGAGACATGGCTGATTGGGTTTCTTTCGCCTAGAAGGGTTTGTAGAATATTTTTCAAGAGATGAATCATATTGTTTCTTCTTTTTTCTTTTCCCTTTCTTCTTGCCACCTGGCTGCTTCGGTTGTTTGCCTTTGTCGATTGACACAGCATTAACCTCCGAAGCAAGAATTTATTCATTTTCATTTTGACCAGAAACCATACGGGCTTTCTTAGATGTAGCCTTTGTGGTTTTTATGCTGGTAGTACCTATCATGCCATTGCCAGCATGAGAGTCTTTGTTTGATTTAGGAGGAGGAGGAACGGAAAACTCTAGTCTAGGAGCATCAGTGATTTTATCGTAGAGCATGCCAGAATGAGTATATATCAAGCCTAGATATTGTGCACGAGCAATGATCTGCTCTTTAGTGAGAACCCCCCACCTTGGCCACATCTTTTGTAATAGAAGGTAATAATGACTTAATAAACCATTCTGCTAGTAGCTGATTAGGAACATTTTTAACATTCGGTGACGACGTCGCCACTCATGAATATGATCAGTTATGTGAGTGGCTGTCATCTGCTTAAAATTGGTAGGAAGCTTTGTTCATGTTTCATACCTTATGGGTAGCTAAAAATGGGTTAAAACGGTTATGGTAAGGGTGCCAAAGTTATCGAATGAAGCTCTATGAAATTCGATGTACCATTTTGCTGTTGGACCAGTTAACGTTCACTGAAATAGGTGAAGCATAATTGAATCATCATTGAGAGTGTTGGACGAACACCACAGATGAAAGGTCATCACATGATTCGACAGATCTTCACCTGGATTTCCATTAAATTTAGGAATATCTGACATAAGTTTATGAGGAATCGCCAGCCACCAAGGGGCAAGAGAAATTGGATCATTTGTTAGCCGATTCAAATCTGGTAATTCCAACGTTGTGAAAAAAGGCAACTGTTGATTCAATTTTGGTGAGCATACCCAGGATAATATGGGATTGCCTGAGCAGTGGGTCTTTACATGCTAGCATAATGCATTTGATGCTGATAACTTTGATAAGGTTTATGGGCATAACCATTATGATATGATTGATGGTGACCGTTTTGAATATACGGCTGCCCATTACCCGCAAAGTTTTGTTGCTCAGGTCCCTGGTAAGCTTGATGGAATTGTGGTTGTTGATATTGCACCAGCCATGGTTTTCAAGTCATTTGTTGTTGTCCAATACTGGATGTTTGACCAAGATGAGGGGTGATAGTACCCATTTGAGCCTGATTCGCTTCAGTTAAGGAGCCAGTAATCGGTGATTGTGGTTGAGTCGTTGAGACAAGAGGTTGTTGTATTACGACTTGAGAGACATGAGGTTGACATACAACAGGTAGCGCTTGTACTTGTGACAACTTTACAATAGTCGGTGTAGTGGGATAATTCGACATAGGTAGATTTGGTTGCATTGAATATACAACTCTTCGCTATTGAGTCAATATTCGCACCCAACTACTGGATGCAATTCCAGGTTGACCTGAATCCTATTATGAACTCTCATATAGTTTTTCTCCTGGAGGGAACAATGAAAAGGCAAACTGCCCCCCATATGGCGGAAATCCAGTGTTCAAAGGAAAAATTGATCCTTGTAGACTAGACTGCCAAATTGATAGTGTTGTGGAGGATCAATTTGCTGAGACTCAACATAAGAAATTCCATATATTATTCCAGACGAACAAACAGGAATAGACCATACTGTCGAAACAGTCGTTGGGTTGACTCCATCTAACGGTTGAGAGCTAGTTGGGACAAATGGTATACCAGTGAACATTGTCAGAGTAGTGGTAGGCAGTTCTATTACTGCTGTATTGGATAACAGAGTTCTAGATGTCGATGGTTGTTCAGACATATTGAGTCTATCCAAAATACTTCCTAGCGATTCTACAAGAACTTATGATGAAGGTTGACTATCTTTTGAATTAGAAGGATATAGGTGGATCCCAATTCCAAAATGTAGTGGGGTACTTGATGGAATATCCTCCACAATCTCTTCAATTGCAATTAGTCCAGGTCGAAGAGGCATACCATCAAGTCCGTAAAATATTTCTAGTGTAGAAGAAGGTAAGCACTTTGTAGCAACAGATGTTGGAGGGTTAACACATTCTGAATCAGTCCTAGATGGAGTTGGTTCAGGAATAGGTGTATTTACCATTACAGTAGGATTAGTTCTAGTGTCCTCTTGTAATTGTGGAACTTCTTCTGTAGAGGTATGGATACTAGAAATAGTTGGAGTAACCGGAGTTTTTGAGGATGTTGAAACACAAGTTTCAAAAAAACCAGGAGACTTTGACCCAATTAAACAAGATCGGTTGGCCCGGAATGGTTTTGTTTCCTAAGTCAAAGACGGATGACTCGTTAGTCTTCGCGAATGATGGGTTTTTGATTGAATTTCTTCCACGCTTGCGGATTACTTGATCAACTCAAAATAAAAAGGGGAAAATGTTATTCTGAATTAAATGATTTTTATGATTCTTTGACACAACTTTCTTTTTCAATTTTTAGGAGTCGAGAAAAAGCTAAAGATGACTCTAGTCGTCTTTGATTTTTAATGAGCCTGAAGTGACAAGTGCTCAGATGGACCTTTTCTTTTAAGGAGTCTGAAAAGGAATGAACATGACTACTCTGGAAATCTAGAAATAGCGGATTACCAAACGAATCGCAAAACTGCATAATACTTTTTATGGTAGGGCAGTCAATCTTCCTGAATGTTGTGTTCAGTGCATTGCAATCGATAGGGAAGTAGACATAGATTCCTAAGGATAAATGATGTAGCCTATTGTGGTCTCCCAATATATACTCAATGGTATGTGGGAGCACAAGTCCATACTGTCACTTTTCATCTCAAAGAGGAGGAATCACCCAACCTATGATGAAAGCGATAGTTACCAAACTTTACGACACCAGAATATGTCTCTAGCCTAGACTTCTAAATGTTGTGCGTTAGGTTCCAAAGTGTTTTTATGTTCATTGAAGCTTATTCTACAGTTGATCTTTCTTAAGAAGTTTGCCTTTAAGGTTCACCGCATGATGTAGATATGCAATTCCTAAATATGCAATCTAAGATGATAAACAGTTGTTTACTTTCTTTTTGCAATGAAAATCCTAGCTACTAAGGAAAGAGAGATGAAATTCTTTCAACATAGAGCAGAGAGCACATACTAGATGCACTTTTCCTAAATCAACTTCAGCATGAAGTCATAATGCAAATGCACATGCATGTATTTTTTTTCAGTTTCCTTAATGTGAGAATGACAAAAAGAAAACTAAGTATAGATCTGAACTATTTTCTTTCAAGGCGACAGTACTAACAATTTTCCTTTTCGAAAAACGAAAGTAAGGTCAAGACGACACTTTTTGATTTTGAATTTAAAACTGCTTTCGACACTTTAAGTACTAATGATTCAAATAAAATACAATGGCAAAAGTGTAATCAACTAGCTAAAAGAGTAATGCTTTGTAGCACTCTTTTTCTTGACTGGAAACGACACTTGCGATACTTTGAAATCAAAGGGTGATAGTTCGATTAAGCTACTATTTGCAAAGGAGAACTGTAAATGATGAAAAATACATTAAGAAACATTCACAATTCCTTCTGATGGAGGTTGAATAATGCAAAGGAAGATGGTTTCAACAGAGATATACTAATCATATACAGCAAAACTACTGAATAAAGCTGAAGACAATGAAGGAAAAACCAAAATCTGGAGGCAGAAATAGTCTCATTCAATCATCACACTTGTAACATAGGGAAACAGAGATGCATCTCACCTACAACACATGGGAGGTACAATGCATCCAGGTTTCCAAGAAGAGATAGTGCGATGGTCAAGGGATGAGACTATGCTTGGTTTTCACTCACAGTTTGCAACTAAGTTCATGGATTTAGGCTAAGGTAATGATTGTCAGTAAACACAAAGTATAGGGCTTGATCTAATGAGGTTATTTGAGCTACCACCAGGGCACTTAGGATGTTTGCAAGCTATATGTTCAATTCATAAACCAACCCGAAGATTGACTGGAGCAGCGTTGATCTATGTTGTAGTTGCATAGAAAAAGCAGTTTGAAGGTTAGTCGGCTTAACTTCAGGCTCCATCTGTGGTTTATAAAGCAAACAAAAGTAACAAAATCAAACAAAATATTTGATCCCCAGCAGAGTCGCCATTTTGTTATCGGGAAAACTAGTGTCCATTCAGAGCTAATAGTCCCACTAATATAGGTAGCTATCTTAGAAACAAACAAACTAAAGCTACTTGTGTTTTCATTTATGAGAAATAGATGGGAGAGAAGCAGAGAGTACCAACCTTAGTCTTTTGCTAGTCTCCTTGCTTGTTTCCTCTCTCCCTTGATAGGGCTTTCACCACTCCTTTCTCACTTGTCCCACTTCAAAGAACACCTTGATAGAGATCTATAACCATAAACAATATAGGATCAGATGTATATTAACCATACAAATGCATACATAAATACAACATTCAAAGATATACAAGTATATGGAGGAAAACTCAAATAGCTTTATTGATAGAAGTAGTAGAAGAGAGGTTTACAACCAAGCTGTTTGATCCAGTTCCATCCTCCCAGCATGAAAGCCCTCTTAACCTCATACCAAGCAAGATCACCCAACAATGTCTTCAAAGAGAAACCAACAACACTTCCTTCCAAATTACCAAATTCCTCATTTTGATCTCTTGGATGAGGGATCCATATATAGATGTTTACAGGAGAGTGAGTCAGCTTCTGGGATTTTGATTAGTGTCATTTCATTGATAGTTCTTGGTTCCACTTGGAGATTTCAGATCTCTTACTCATCTTTGGGCGAATTTAGAGAGGCAAGTGTCATATGAGCAGTTCCTAGAAGATTCTCTAGGTTACCACCTAGCAAACTGCTTCTGCCATTTGTCTACTCTTGCTCATCGCACCCTACAGAAGGGCTTTCTAGTATGCATCACAACCCCTGTGTGTAATAGGTGAGATGCATCGCACCCTATGCATGGAGCAGTCTGCATGGTCCAGTTTTGACTAGTTCTGAGTAGTTTTTCATGGAGAACTTCTAGGAGATGATGTAATCAGCTAACCTTGTTCATTTAGGGTATGAAACAACACTTTTAGGGGTTTAGAAGCCCTTGGTTTATGGACATATGTGATTGGGGTTGTAGTGCCCAAATATGTCTACAACAGTGATAGTGAAAATACTAAGGGCTATAGAATCTATGTAACCGGTCAAAGGAAAGTCGTGATTAGTCATGATGTCACCTTTGACGAAGATATGGCCCTTAGCAAGGTGGATAATCTTCCTACTTTAAGGAGCTCTCAAGAAGCTGACACCAGGGAACCAAAAGAAAAAGAAGATGAGACAATGACCGATGTGGAAGAACCCACGGATACTATTGATCCTCCTCTGCCTGAACCTTCCTTTTCTAAGAAGAGGCCCTCATGGCTTAAGGGGACACTTGATGATGCTGAATGACACATCGCACCCCGAGGAGCCTTCCATGAAAGTAAGAAGCCGAACAAATATTAGGGATACCTAATCATCATGAGCACGATCATCCAAAATGAGCCTTCATCATTCATAGATGTCATTAAGCATCAAGTATGGAAGCATGCTATGACCGAAGAATATGAGTCTATAATGAAGAACAATGTCTGAGATGTGGTCCCTAGACCCCAGGATAGAACAATTGTCACTTCTAAATGGCTTTACAAGATAAAGCATGCCGCTGATGGAAGCACGGAAAAGGATAAGGCTCGTTTTGTCACTCGTGGCTTCTCCCAGAAGGAAGGTATAGCCTATGATGAGATATTTTCACCTATTGCCTGATATACCACCATCCGCTCAATCATATCCCTTGTTGGTACACAAGGATGGAACCTACATCAAATGGACATTAAGACTGCGTTCTTGCATGGTTCAATTAAAGAAGAGGTCTACATGGAGCAACCCGAAGGATTTGAGATTTATGATCAAAAATCTCATGTGTGCAGGTTGAAGAAGGCCCTCTATGGGTTGAACCAAGCACCCCAAGCATGGTATGAGAGGATCAATAACTACTTGATGAAGCCAAGATTCACTAGGAGTGAAGTCGACCCTAACCTTTACTTTAAGGTTGTAGATGACAAACCTCTCATACTAGTGCTATATGTTGACAACCTCCTTCTAACAGGTGTAGACCCTCTCATTCACAAATGTAAGAGGGAGTTGGCTTCTAAGTTTGAAATGAAGGACCTAGGACTGATGCACTATTTCCTAGGACTTGAAGTCTCGCAGAAGCCATGGGAGATTTTCCTATCTCAAGGAAAATATGTGGTGAAGATATTGGAAAGATTTGTTATGGTGGATTGCAAGCCCATAACTACCCCAATGGAGCTTGACATCAAGAAGTTAAGTGGTAGTGTTGTTGGACCTTTCTTATGAAATGCCACTGAGTATCATCAACTTGTCAAAGCATTGACGTTCTTAATGAACTCCCATCCAGATATATGCTTTGTAGTCAACAGATTAAGTCAACATATGGTTGAACCTCACCACATACATTGGATTGGTGCCAAGAATATGTTGAGATACCTTTGTGGCATAATCACTCATGCGTTAAGTAACACTGCCGGAGATGTGAGACTTCTTGGATATACTAATGCTGATTGGGCAGGCAGTGTGGTGGACTGTAAGAGCACTTCCGGGTGTTGTGTCTCCTTGGAATTTGCTTTGATATCTTGGATGAGCAGGTAGTGTACATTGCTGCTACCATGGCCACCTCTGAGGCAGTGTGATATGAAAGCTCTTCAGTGAGTTGTTTGGAATTACATCGGATACCACCATGATCCGGTGTGACAACTAGAGCAGGATTCGTTTATTAGAGAATCCTGTATTTCATGATCACTCCAATCATATCGATATCAAGTACCACTATATTCGAGATATGATGCAGCAAGGAGCTATAGGGTTCTAACATATCGATACAGATGAACATGTCGCCGACATTTTTACAAAGCCCCTAGGAAAGGCTAAATTCCTAACTTTCTGAAAACAACTTGGTGTTACTCAGAGACCCTCTAACGAGGGTCAAGTATGATGTACTAAGCTCTGGGAGCTCAAGGGGGGTGCGGGGTACCTATTGGAGTGACATATGACCATAGGGTGACTCACCATCCCTTGTTGGTGCACTTTGTACAGGGTCAAAGGTTCAACCTTCCACTGTGACAACCCGTGGTGACTATGGAACATGATGATTAGTTCTCCTGTGGGCCTGTATGATGTGTTCTCCATGGCAGTTGTGGAACAGGAGGATTAGCTCTCCTGTGAGCCTGGATGATGTGTTCTCCACGGTGGTTGTGTAACAGGATGATTCGTTCTCCTGTAGGCTAGGATGATTAGTTCTCCATGTCATCCACTGGATAGGATGATTCACTCTCCTGTCGATAGGATGATTAGTTTTCCTATCGAGGCATCCTACGCATGTAGTCTGGCACTCATGGGAAGTACCTCTCATATGATCAATGAGCAGGGGAATGAGGATAGGGACCGAGGATAGGGACCATAGTAGTACTGATGGACGCATCGTTGTATCTTCCATACTCCCTATGCTAGGATGACCTTCATTGATTTGGGATCAATGGTATTGGTCTGGGACCAGTGAGAGTGGTACCCATTGTGACAATGATTTCAGGTCAGTAGAGGACTGGTCTGTAACCAGTGATACACACTCTAACACTGACTTCAGGTCAGTGGAGGATGGTATGATACATCCTCGATCACTTCTTCTTCTTCTTCTTCATAGTTTGAGCAGAGTAGAACAGAGCGGAGCAGAGAAAAGAATAGCAAGGCAGAGCAGAGTAGATCATAGCAGGGGTCAAGTTGTATAGGGCAGTACATTTGATGAATGAATAGTAGTGACAGTCTGACAGATTGCAAATGAAGTTCTCCCTAGTTGAGAGGGAGTGTTAAAATTGGCAACTAGGGCTAAACTTCATGTGGGTCACCTTATTCATGGCTGATTATATTTTTCTTGGATTCCTCTCGTCGAGAGGTGTGGGATTGATCTAAATATCATCCAATTCTGATAAGTATTTATGGAGATATGAATTTATTTAGATTATGGACTAATTGTCAAAGTTGGCCAGCAACTTATGTAGGCTCAAAAGCCCAACAGATGCATCTATTCATCATCAACATTTTGTATATAAATACAAGGAGCATTTTCCTCGTTTGTACATTTCACTTCTCATCACACATCTCACTCTCCTACGCGAAAAAAGAGTGTCTCCTCTCTCCTATGCAGAAAGCTCTCTCTCTCTCACACATTGAAAGGAAGGACAATTTTTCTAAGGATTACAAACTACAGATCTAAACTTTGACCAACTTTCTCTCTCTCTTGAATATGTAGTAGGTGAAGCTGACTCTCCTTGGAAAGCTGCAATTTTTGGCATACAAATCGAGGTGATCTAATAGATATTGACTGATGCCACTAACACCACTGATGCCAGTAATCTAGGTGATCTGACAGATATTGACTGATGTCGCTGATGTCACTGATGCCAATGATGCCACTGATCTAGGTGATCTGACAGATATTGACTGATGCCACTCATGCTTCTGATGCATTGATCTAGGGTTTGATGCTGCTAATATAAATCAGATTTTTGTACTATTTCTCTCTGCTGAATTATTGAAGATAAAAGAAGATTTGATCAAAGGGTTTCCCCTTATTACGGTTTGTTCCTAGCTATATGCCACATCTTGTGTCTCTTGTCTTGGATTGTTTTCTGTTGATCGTTTAATGTTCTATCTGCACTTTACTTATGTACATGTGATTGCTAATATGTGGACAATGAAAAATAAGTAAATTGCTCTAACCATAGAACATTCCATAATTTAATATCTAAGCATGAGCCCCTCCTTTTGAACAATTGGTCCCATTATCAGTCCATCATTCCACCTTACCTCATAACTATCTCCCACTCCTATCCTTCGTATCTTAACATTTTTTGGCTTTATTCCATTTTTCTTTCGATTTGACTTTCACTGTGTGTGGAGTGGTCTAACTATTTTCTTCTCGTCGACTGGCCAAAGGTGGTCAAGTTAACTAGTGACCTTTACTTATAAAACTAACTCTCACATGATCCTACAATTTTTATTATATCGTACTAACAAGAGAGCATGAGTAAGAAGACATACATGTGGGTAAGGTGCTTTGTTGATGATGCATGTTGGAGAGTGGTGTGTTATGAAACCAGCTCAAGAAAAGATATAAAAGATAGATCAACGCCTTAGAATTCAGCCTCTTCGAGGGGGCAACCTCCTTTACATTACGTAAATGAACAATTCTTGGATGATACAAATGACAAAACCTCCTTTCTATATATAGGAGTCTAAGGAGTCACAATATAATCCAGCCGACCTAACAATAATAATATAAAGCCACAAAAATAACAATAGAGGGATTCTATGGGGCACAGAAATAACAATATGGGGGTAATAGGGGCACAACAATATAAATAAGGGGTATAACTACAATAGTAATGGGGTAATCACTAGTATTATAGGGACCCAACATGCCCCTCTCCTTCAAAAAAGTGTTGTCCTCAACGCTTGAGTAGTTCTGGATACTTCTGCATAAAATTCTCATCCTCCCATGTGGAATCTTCAGCGGATAAGTTCTTCCACTTGATAAGATACTCTGAAATTGATCGATTTCGTAGCTGTCGAGTTCTTGTTTCTGTGACTGCTTCCGGTTCCAATATAATTTTTCCTTCCTCGTCAAGTTCTGGCAATATTGTTTGAACTGGGAGCTTGTCACCTATAACCTTCTTTAAACATGAAACATGGAAAACTGGGTGCAATCGAGAAGCTGCAGGAAGCTCCAATTTGTATGCCATAGTACCAATCTTTTCCAACACCTTGTACGGACCATAATACTTTGGTGATAATTTATTATCCTTCTTAGCTTGCTTTAGGGACATTTGCTTATATGGTTGTAGCCGTAGGAATACCCAATCACCTACATCAAAACTTCTTTCACTGCGATGTTGATCTGCCTGTTGTTTCATTCTATTTTGTGCCAACACGAGGTTATCCTTTAAGAGTTGGAGGACTTGTTGTTGATGTTCGATGTGATGTTCCACTGCCTGAACCTTAGAATTTTCTCTTAAATATGATGTGATGGATGGTGGTTGATACCCATAAAGTGCCATAAATGGGGTCATTTTTGTTGCTGTATGGAAGGAAGTGTTATACCACCATTCAGCCAGAGGCAACCATTTGACCCATTGTGTCTGTTTATCAGATACAAAGCAACGAAGATATCCTTCCAAACATTTGTTTACTATCTCAGTTTGCCCATCAGATTGAGGATGATAAGATGAGCTATGAGCTAACTGAGTACCAAGACAAGAAAATAATTTGTCCAAAAATTTCCAGTGAAAATGGGATCTCTGTCACTTACAATAATCTTTGGGTTTCCATGTAGCTTTTGAACTGTTTCCATAAATGCAGTAGAAACTGTACTGGCTTTAAATGGATGTGATAATGCACAAAAGTGTGCATACTTGGTAAGTCTGTCAACTACCACCATGATGACACTCTTTCCCTCAGACTTGGGTAAACCTGTGATAAAATCCATTGAAACCTCCTCCCAACGTTGGCTTGGAATGGATAAAGGTTGTAATAGACCCGGTGTCTTAATTGTTTCAACTTTATTTTGTTGGCAAACCAAACATTCCGCCACAAACTTTTGAATATCTGATTTAAGGCCATCCCAAAAAAATTCCTTCTTAACCCTGTGGTAAGTTTTTAAAAATCCTGAGTGCCCTCCTAAGGGAGAAGTGTGCAATTCCATAAGAATCTTTTGTTTTAGCTGGGAATTCTTACAGAGGTATAAGCGATCTTTGTACCATAACGAATCATTTTGCCAGCTAAATGTATCAGAAGTACTGGAATCTTGTTGTAGCTTTCGAATAAGTGCCCACACTTCTTCGTCATTCTTCCATTCCTCCTTTGCTTCGTTTATCCAATCTGGTTGGATAATAGAAATGGCACACAACAATGCTTCCACATCCTCATCCTTTCTTGAGAGTGCATCTGCCACCACATTTTGCTTCCCTTTTTTGTAGATGATTTCAAAGTCATAACCCAACATCTTTGTGACCCACTTTTGTTGCTCTTCAGAGGATAATCTTTGTTCTAAAAAGTATTTAAGGCTATCATGATCCGTTTTTACCTTGAAGTGTCTTCCCATTAGGTAGGGTCGCCATTTCTTAAGTGCATGGAGTATTGCCAACATTTCCTTCTCATAAATAGCTTTGCTTAAAAACTTTCCCTTGATTGGACGACTTTCAAAAGCAATGGGTCTTTCATCTTGCATTAGAACAGCACCAATTCCATTTCCTGAAGCATCACATTCCACAATAAAGGTTTTTGTGAAGTCCGGTGTAGCTAAGACCGGTGCTTGGCACATTGCCTCTTTAAGATGTTTAAAGGCCTTTGTTGCTTTCGGAGTCCATGAAAATGAATCTTTCTTCAATAATGTTGTTAGAGGTGCTGCTATTCTCCCATAATTCTTAACAAACTTGCGATAATACCCTGTCAACCCAAGAAATCCTCGCAGATGCTTTATGGATGTGGGGATTTTCCATTCCTTAATGGCTTTAATTTTGCTAGGGTCTACCTTAACTCCTTCATGAGATACAATATGACCCAAATATTCCACCTCCTGGACTCCAAAGAAACATTTGGATCTTTTTGCATATAATTGTTTCTCCTCCAATAGTTGTAGCACCTTGTCAACATGTTCAACATGATCCTTCCAAGACTTGTTGTAGATTAGTATATCATCAAAAAATACTAACACAAATTTTCTAAGGAATGGTTTGAAAATTGAATTCATCAAACCTTGAAATGTTGAAGGTGCATTGGTAAGGCCAAAAGGCATGACCAAAAATTCATAATGACCCTCATGAGTTCTAAATGTCGTTTTTGGAATGTCTTCAATCTTCATTCTGATTTGATGATATCCCGAACGAAGATCCAACTTGGTGAAGTAAATTGATCCATGCAATTCATCCAGTAATTCATCAATGACAGGAATGGGGAACTTATCTTTAATAGTGAGCTTGTTGAGCTCCCTATAATCTGGACACATGCGCCATGATCCATCCTTCTTGTGCACCAATACTACTGGAGCTGAGAAAGAACTTTGACTCGGTTGAATTATACCAGCCTCTAGCATTTCTGCAACCATACGTTCAATTTCACTTTTTTGGACATATGGATATCTGTACGGCCTGATGTTTGGAGGAACACTTCCTGGAATCAGATGAATAGCATGATCATGATCACGCATAGGTGGGAGACCTTTGGGAGTCTCAAATACCTTGGAATGATTGTCCAGGACTTTTTGGAGATCTGGAGAAATAGATGATTCCAATGTGGAAACATCTAGCGAACATAATTGTGCAATTACACCTCTTTGCTCCTTTTTTAGAAGCTTTGTCATGCCATTAGAGCTGATTATCTTTCCTGGTTTCCCTGCAATACCCCTTAATTCAACTTCCTTTCCTTCCACAGAAAATTTCATGAAAAGTTCTTGAAAATTAAAAGCTATTGTACCCAAGGATTGTAGCCATTGGACTCCTAGTACAACATCAGCACCTCCCATTGGAATGGAAAGCATTGGGCTAGTCAATACATATTCTCCCATGGATAGCTTGATATTATGGCACTTTCCAGAACAATTTATTGTTCCTCCATTTGCAATCATCACTTGACACTCTGGTGCTGGATATAGGAAGCAATTCAATTCTTTTGCTACCCTACAATGAATAAAATTGTGGGTGCTTCCTGAATCAATCAACACTATTACCTTTTTCTTCTTGATTTGTCCTTCTATCTTGATGGTTTGAGGAGTGGTAATTCCCGCCAATGCATTACAAGATATGGTCGGATTTATTTGTTCTTCATCTAGGCTTTGTTCCTGGAATATATCCTCTTCTTTTGACCTTTCTTGCTCCTTTTCTTCTTCCTCTTCACAATCTATGTAGAATAATTTCTTCTCAGCACACTTATGACCTTTTGTGTATTTGCTATCACAATTGTAACAAAGCCCTTTTGCTCTTTTTTCTTCCAATTGTTGTGGTGTCAACCTTGTAGGTTGTGGAAGACTATGGGCAACAACACTTCCGTCTTTATAGTTGTGAATGGTATGCTTCCTAGTTGCCATAATTTTGCTTTCCATTTTTCTTGCTAACCTGAATGCCTTCTCTAATGAATCAGGTTCCCAAAGGCGCACATCATGTTGGATATTATCCTTTAAAGACCCTATGAACACATCAATCCTATGCTCCTCTGGAATATCTTTTACCCTTATGTTCAATTTTTGGAACTCCTCAATGTGCTCCATTATTGAACCCTTTTGTTTGAGACTTATCAATTGGCTAAAAAAAGTGTTGCTTTTTGTATCCTCATAATGTGCTATCAATTCTTCCGTAAAAATTGCCCAAGTGATAAATTGTTTACGAGAACAAAGCCATTGATACCATACAAACTGATTTGGTTCCAAATATAAAGTTGCCATACGTACCTTTTGTGTGTTTTGCACATTATTGAGATCGAAGAATTGCTCCATCTGTAATATCCATGTGGCGGGATCCTTGCCATCAAACTTCCTCATATCGATTTTTGGAACATGGTGAGTCTTTGATCCAACATTAGAGTCTATGGAATCATGATTAACATTTCTTTTGTTCTCATCATGAGTTTCCTTTAGTACTCTTTCACCCTTATTGACCATTTCTTGTAGCAACTTATTCATATTTATCTTCAATTCTTCCATCTTATCATCCATGCCATCAATTTTAGCGTCCAGGCCATTCACCTTAGCTTCCATGCCATCCATCTTAGCTTCTACACCTTTCTTTAAACAGTCCATCTTAGCTTCTACACCTTTCTTTAAACCATCCATCTTAGCTTCTACATCTTTCTTTAAACCATCCATCTTAGATTTTGTTCCTTTTTGTGCAAGGGATAGTTGTTGCACTTGGTCTTGTAATTTTGATATATCATGTTGCATTTCTTCCTCTTCTTCATGAGTCATGCTAGAGCTTTCAGGTTCCTTACTAGGTGTTTGCATTTTCTTTCCTCGGGGCATCAGTTACCGATAATAATGCTCTACTATGCCCTTTGAATTCCTTCAAAATAAATTTTCAAACCAAGCCTAAGCAAAAATTTAAAAAAATCTACACACCTTTTTTCACTTTGTAGGAGCTTGATATTGACTCTGATGTATCTCTGTACTGTCCAATCATCTAGTTCTGAAATTGTGACCTATAGTAGCTCTCTGTGTCCTCTTTCCAATGCCACTAGTCTGATCCAAATTGGATTCTCCAAGAAAGAGTTATGCATAATCTCCCAAGATGACCTGATTATAGACCTTTCCAGAAGAGTTACCTTGTATGAAGTTCCACGTGTACAATTTTTGACCTTTGGTTCTGAAAACGATATACAAGAAACTACATTCCGTCCTCTTTCTGTACCTTCTTACGAAATTTCAATCCGATCCCCAAAGAAAAATTTATGACGATTTTCCCTAGGTCACCTGTTTTGAATGTAATTCAGGAGTCTGCAAAAAGACCAACTTCCTCAGAGCATATCTTTGCAAATATAGCACAAAAAGATCCGAAATTCAGACCTAAGGTTCAGCGTAATTTCTTCTCAAATGGGTTTTTTTTGCCACTTATGAGACGTCACAGAAAAAACGTTATAGCGAAAATTCCACGATGACTTGTTTGGAGCAGCGAAACCCTAGAATCCAAAGCTCTGATACCAAATGTTATGAAACCAGCTCAAGAAAAGATAGAAAAGATAGATCAACGCCTTAGAATTCAGCCTCTTCGAGGGGGCAACCTCCTTTACATTACATAAATGAAAAATTCTTGGATGATACAAATGACAAAACCTCCTTTCTATATATAGGAGTCTAAGGAGTCACAATATAATCCAGCCGACCTAACAATAATAATATAAAGCCACAAAAATAAAAATAGAGGGATTCTATGGGGCACATAAATAACAATATGGGGGTAATAGGGGCACAACAATATAAATAAGGGGTATAACTACAATAGTAATGGGGTAATCACTAGTATTATAGGGACCCAACATGGTGCCTCTTTGTTGTCCTTTTCAATCTGCATATTTTTCTATGTATTTCCTCTTTTGATGCTTATTTCTTTTGATGTGTAGGTGCTATACCTTGCTGTTGGTGATCTTATAGCTGCAGCTAAGCTCTAGAGGAGCTTATTCATCCCTATAGTCCCAATTCTTATTAAGATTGCTGCAATTTCTGTGGTTTCCTTTGTGGGATAGGCTGCTTCAGGAATTCCTACAAGATACCTACAGGATGTCCTATAGCTGCCTCTCCCTCAAACTTTCATACTTTTTTTCTCAACTCTGAAGGATAAGGGATGTTCAAATGAGTGGACAAGGGTGGTAGGGAATGGTAGGTGAGAGATGTTACCTTTGGGTATGGTTCCTCTTTCCCTCTTCTCTCTCTCTTCTGTTTTTATTTCTTCTTGTAATATGTATTTTTTTGAATTGATTTCTTTGATGGATGTAGGGGTGACATGGTGATGAAAGGAATGGATATGGTGTGGCGGGCGTAAACGGTTTTTCATCCAGACATAGGCTTGTGCAATCACCTTGCTCTCACACTATCCTTCTTGTGGTTTTCAAGGTCACTGTCATTCCTACAAGAAACTTATGTAGGATTACAAGGAATCCTATAGAAAACATAGAGTTTGAATGAGATGAGCTGGAGGGGTTTATAAATGGAAGACTAGGTGAATAGTGGAAGATATAAGATGGGCAGATTAAAACAAGGCTCTTGTAGGCCCTTCTATCCTTCTCATGTTGTGCTTATCTTCCTCTTGCTGACCTGCAAAATAGAATTTCCATCTTTTGTATATTTTCTCTTTTTTCTATTTTTTTTTATTTTCTATTTTTGTAAAACATCTAGTCTGCCTCTAAGGAGGTTTTCATCCTAGTTGACTACCCTCCATGCCTCGAAAGAGGTTTTTACCTAGAGATATTTTTTTCTCCTTTTATTTTTTATTTTTTTCAAAATACCCTTGGGCCACCTCAAGAGGTTTTCAACCCAATAGTGGGACTCAGGTGCCTCATGGAGGTTTTCACCTAAGTCTCTTGATTTTTTGTCTTTTTTTCTTTTTCTTTTTTTTCTTCTTCAGGGACTTGGTGTGGTGGAAGTTGAAACTTTCTCCACCACCATCACTATCTTTCTGATGTTATTAATGAATTCTTGCTTTCGAAATGGACTCTTGTATATCTCTAATCTATACCCATTTAAAAGCAAAGGGATAGCCTCTGCATCAATGGTTCTTATCTGCACAACACCATTATCATGGCATTTTTCTATTACATAAGGCCCAAACCATCTAGGTCTTAACTTGCCCTTAAAATCCTTGTACCGGGAATCACACAACAAGGACCAATCTAATTCTTGAAACTATTTATATTTTATATTCTTGTCATGCCAAATTTTCCTTTAAACTTGAGTCACCTCTATGTGCAGGAGGGCCTGCATCAAATTCATCTTACCCATTCAACTGGAGAAATATAACATGTTGTGCCCTAGCGATATCTAGATCTAATTGTGCTACTATCCTTAAGATGTTTTATTCAAATTCAATGGACAAGAGGGCTTTCATCCCATAGACTAGCTCATAAGGGGTAAAGCCAATGGTTGTTTTCCAGGTGGTATTGTAAGCCTAGGTGGCCTCAACTAATATGTTTTCCCAAACCTTTCTGTTGCTTATAATCACCTTGGTCAAAATGCCTTCGAGTGCTCTGTTGGTTACCTTGACTTGCCTATATCCTATGGGTGGTATGGATTGGATGTTTTATGCTTGATCTTCTATTGGCTTAACAAATTTTCAATCATGTAAGATGTAAATTAACTACCTTGACCAATGACCAGTTATCTAGGGTACCCAAACTTATAAAACACATTTTCCGTTAAGAATTTAACGATAGTTTCTTTTGTTGATGCTTTGAGGGCTTTGGCTTCAGCCCACTTAGTTGAGTAATAAGTGCACACAATGATGTACTACTTTTGTTTGGATGGATGGTCAATGGACCTGATGAAATCCATTTTGCACTTGTCAAATGGCTCGAAAGTCACTTGAGGTTGTAGAGGTATCTCATCCCTTGCGCTAGGTTTCCCCATCCTTTGGTAGTGATCACACTGATTGGTATACCTCTTGACATTTTGGTGAAGAGTGGCCCAGTATTAACTAGATTGCAATACCTTGACTGATGTTCTTTTGGATACAAAATGACCTCCATAAGGCCCATCATGATAGGCCAGAAGGATGTTGAAGACTTCCTCCTTCCTGACACATCTTCTTAGAATTTGATCTGGACCTAGCTTGAATATATTTCCCCTAATCCAATTGAATGGGGTGCTCTTTCATATGATCCTGCTCTTTTCCTTGGAGGACAAGTTTGGTGCAAATTATGCAAACACTAGGTAGTTTTATATATCAGCAAAGCATGGAGATAGAACTGAAATGGTGAATAAATGTTAATCTTGTAACTGATCATCAACCATTCCTTCCTCCCCTGTAGGAAAAGTCAAACTGGATAGAAAATCTGCAAAAACATTCTCATTTCCAACCTTATCAATAATAGTTAAATCAAACTGTAGCAATAAAAGTAACCATCTAATAATCCAGACATTTACATCAGGTTTATTCATCAAGTATTTAATTGCAGCTTGGTTAGTATGTACAAAATGTTTCCGTCCTCCTGCTTCATCATGATTTGCATAGTGTGCATCTGTACGACAAGGGTTTGCACCATTTCACTCTTAAAATATTGCAACATGTTTCCCATTTCACTTCTTATAGATGTATTGGAAGAGGATGAGCTGGCCACTATTTGAATACCCCTACCCTTTTTCCTAGCTGCCCTAGAATCGTTCTTAAAAATGGTCTTGATATCTTCATAGGGTAGCTACTAAATTTCCCCTTCTAATAGAAGGTTTAGGGTATCCAGGAGATCTTCCATGACCCCCCTGAGTAGGACTAGCTTATGTGACTGAGGATCAAGTGTGCACCTAGCCCTTTTATAGCTGAGCTGGAATATTTCTTCATAATCCTCTAAGGACTCATCATGGCCCAAGGTCATTCTAAAAAATTCCTCTTTGGTGTCTTTGGACTTGCAGTAGTCACTATATTTGTTGTTGAAAGCTCGCTACATCTGAGCACAGGTAGTGAAACTATCCCCAGGTAATCCCACGAACTAGGGTAGAGCTACATCCTTGAGAGTGGATGGGAATAATTTCAACTTCTGATTGTCAGTGGTGTAGTCATAAGTTCTTCATGTGACAGTGAATTCAAACAAGAAAGTATCTGGATCTTTTGAGATCAAGCCATGGAAGTGAGGAAGAGTAGAGGGGCTTATGTTTTTCATTTTATCATCCCCATTGGTTTCTCTGATGGGAAAAGGACCCTCAATTCTTTCTCTATCTCCCTTTTCATTTATATTTTTAGCCATTATTTTATTTTAGCTATAGGCTCTTCAAAAATCTCTGCTTGCTCGCCTAAGGGGTCGTCTAATTCACAACGACCAAAGAAGAGGGAAGGTTGGTTGTTTGAAGTGGTGGGGATATTTGGTAGAAATTTTATTAAGTTATCCATATTCCTACGAGGCATGAAAGAGGTGTTTTGTTTTCCTTTTTATTCAAGATTTAATACTTACTAGAGAATAGAAAAGAAAACTAAATTGAAACTAATTTTTCAATGAAATAACTTGCTGAATGGGAAGGAAAGCAAACCAACTTACAAATATCTTGCGAAAATGAAACTAATAGCAGAATGAAAGATATAAGAAATGGAACAAGGAAAGCAGAAATCACACCTTCTCAGTCACCTCCTTGGCAACGCCACCAAAACGTGATGAGCATCAATATTGCAACAAAAATTCTACAACACCTGAGGCTACCAACTTTTTTTCATCAACCTGGGCTTCGTACAAAAATGGAGGTGACAATGCTGTATACACAAGTAGATGCAATGGGTCCGCTCTTTTGTCACACTTGAGCTAGGTGATAGACCACTAGGGTTTCTCAAACCAACCTTCTATTGATTTAGAAGAAGTTTTATTACTAAATGAGAAAGGAGAAATTTATCGTAATTGAGAGAATTGAAATGCTACCTACTGCAGTAAAGAAAGACTAAAATAGATGCTTAGAAAACACAACTCATCTAGCCTATTTGTTAAAGTACCTTGCTTCAAAAGAATTATAAGCTAACACATTTAAAATCCTAGCTAACCTACGCATGAAATCTATTATAATAGAAAACTTAACTAATTTGCACATGAATAAGCATAACAACCTTTTCCTTTTTGTCTTTTTTGTGAAACATGAATGCTAATTATTCATGATAATATGGCAGGTGGGTTGGGTGTGGAGAGAGATGGTTGTGATGGGTTAGATGGCTTGGGAGGAAAAAGGGGTCTTATCATTAGTACAAAATGACTAATCAGTTACTAAAAAAGCAACTAAAGTTTGCATATAAATGACTATTTTTTAGTCAGTGATCAATAGTAGCTAATTTACAGTATCTTATAATGTGACCAACCTTTAGTCACTTTTAGCTTGGTCATTAAATGGTTTCCTCAATTTTACCATCTAGTAGTATATTTAGTCATAAAATTGGTCATTAATTTTTCATTGGTTTAGTCATTAATTTTCACAATTAATGACCAAATATATAACAAAATATATTACTATATGAATCCTCGAGAAAATCATTAATGACCAAAACGGTGGTCGTGTTATAAGATATTGTAAATTAGCTACTAATAGTCATATATATACAGATCTTAGTCATCATTTAAAACCCATTAATGACCAAAGAAATATGACTAAATTTTAGTCGTGTTATAAGATGTTGTAAATTAGCTACTAATAGTCATATATATGCAAAAATTAGTCATCATTTAATAATAAAATATTTATCATTTGCCGTAGTCATTTATCTTTTTTTGGTATTTTCATATTCATTATATAAATGATTGATTTAGTAGCTTCTATTCATTTCATTTATTCATGTTTAGCATTAATTAATATAAACTACTAATTTAGTAGTTTTATGTTGATTTTATGTGTTTATTAATAATCACCATAAATTAATTAGTATGATTTTGCGACTAAATTTTAAGAAAATGTCATAAATGTGCATATTTATCTAATATGATAACACAAAATTACATATGTTAATTATAAGACTAAATAATATCAAGTGAAAATAAAAATGATTTCAATCATATAAATTTTATTAAATAAAATCTCATGTCTTACAATATGAGTTTCCAACTTAATATGGGTTGGACTACAATTTACACATGAAATATTGTTTCATCATTTCAAAACATTATCGTTGTGTTGCCAAAGCATTGCAAGTGAATTCATCAACTCTAGAGGCTTGACCATCAGTATATATGAGTGTGTCTTATGCAAGATATTGGCTCTAAGGGTATCAATAGACAAATTCTCTTCTCTCTCTCATTTTGCATTTGTTGCTCCAGTGTTATTGTTCTCCTCTTTCTTCAATTGTTGCTTCTTACCATCAATATTGAGTTCCTCTCCTGAAAATGAAGGAAGATACAATGTAGAGAATAAGACATTAAAAAAGATGAATTATGGAATATAAAATAAAGTAGACTATTGAAGATATATATGAAATATACCTAAACATTCGATAGTGGCCACTATGTAGCTAGATGATCTGTATAAATAAAGCAAATAAAATGTCACCATATAAAATGGAACAGGAGGGCAATTAATCATGCATGCTCGGATTTATTATGTGTGCACACATCATATTGCTCACTTCTAATTGTATCAAAAACAAAGAGTATGCACAATGACATGTAGTGACATGTGGGTGTCTATTTGACTCAATGATATGCTTGATTTTTTAACCCATTCCAATCCTACCACAATGAAATTAAGAGAGACAAAGACACAAAAAGGACTATCAATAAATGCAATTAGAGACTTTAGAATGCAACCCAATTGTATGTGAATGTAACGATAAGTATTTGCAGCTTCTTGGTCATCGATGAGCATCAAATCACACTATGAAAAATTCCTTGCATCAAGATAATTTGGTTGCACCTACACTAATCCTCTGTAGTAGTCCCTTGACTTGCCTGTAGATATAATTTTAGAAACAATCCTACTCCTGCAATTCTTCCCTATATGGATCACCTTTGTCCACCCGTATTGATAGTTATTTTTCAAGGCAAGATAATATAACTCTCCAATTCCATCATTGCATTTCAAAACAATGCTTGAGTATTTCCCGGTGATTGTTGAACCAGTGTCTACTTAGGTCCATAAAATCTTTGATTTGTCTCCATCACAAAAACATCTTTTCATAATAAAATTATAAATCCCACATCTGCATTCCTCGTTCCTGGCATACCAATTCTTTAAGATGGAATACTTTATCATTGCTCCCTCCGTGCAATAGATATCCACTACTATGGCATGGATATGATTGGTGTCATAAAATGGTATAGTTCATCCTTCAATATATGTCACAAAACTGCTCTCACCTCACAGAACTCCTCTCATCTTCAAAAATAAGATTCCTCTCAAAATTCTTGGTATCCATCTCATTCATCCTGAAATAAGTGGATAGTTTCATGGGTAACAAAGTGTGCTTGGAGATTTAATAGGAGCTATCACTAAAAAAAAAAATACAATGTAGCATAATAGATATTAGTAGGAGAAACAACTCTGCCAAGCTACTTCCTAACTAGATAAAGATACTCCTAAATTACCTCTTATAACAAACAAAATATAACATCAACTGCCTATATAATCTACCTATGCATGGTGGCAATGAAAACACTATCGAAAACAACATCTACAACAATGTTGGCCATCTATTCTTCTAGTCAAGGGCATGCCCAGGATAGGCTCCACCTCATTCAGGCTCCTCTTATTCTTCTACTCTCTCTGTTTAGGTTTAGAATAATACCAAAGGTCTTCGAAATTGATGGGTGGTTAAAAGTTATCAGACCATTGAGTTCTTCCATTTTTAATGATTGTTTGTAAGAATTGAATCTAAATTGCAAAAGTAATTCAAGTTCCTTTTTTTCAGTGAAATTAACCTAATATTTGGAGATTTGTAAGGTTTAATGCATCTAAGTAAATTCTACTTAAAATATAGTAACATGGTTTTAAAATGTGGGTATTGAGATCAGAATCTAAGGATGAAACATAAAATATTTTATGTTCGTGATTACAAGAAGTTTTAATTTCATGTAACAAAGTTTGAGGAAGGTCTAGCACTTGCATCCTACTAGAAAATTTTCTTGCCTCACTTGAGCCCTTTTAATTTTGGCATGGTATAGTCCATTAAACAAGCAATCAACCACTAAAAAAAAGGTGAAAAGAAAAAATAAAATTTCCTGCATTTTGACCCTAGAAAAGTTAGGGTGGAGGGAATTGATCTGTACAATAAGGACATGAAAAATGCTTACTTGTCCATTGTCTTTTGATGAATTGTTGATGCAATCAAGATATGCATTATCATAATCATTAAACCCTTTGTACAACAAGGACATGCAAAATGCTTACTTGTGTATTGTCTATCATAATCATTAAACCCTTTGTACAATAAGGACATGCAAAATGCTTACTTGTGCAATGTATTTTGATGAATTGTTCGTCGCAATAAAGATTTTCATTATCATAATCATTAAACTCTCAACTCTAAATAAAATGTATCACTTGATCATATAAACCCTCAAAATTATTTACCCATAAGAACAAAAATCCTCTTTAGAAAAAGGAAGAAGAGAGACGAAATTCATACCCATGTACAAATTACCAAAATATCATCATCATTAAACCCTCAACTCTAAATAAAATTTAAGCTTTGATCATATAGAACCTCGAAATTATTTACCGATAAGAACAAAAATCCTCTTTAGTAAAAAGGAAGAGCAGAGACCAAATTCATACCCAAGTACAAATTACCAAAATATCCACGCCCAATGACCTTGCCCTTGCTCCACATAATCGTTGATAGTCTCATAAGGTGTTTCCCATGCAAAATCCATCTCGGGTTCGAATCTCATGAAATCCATCAATCAGGTTGATGGTCTTCCTTCTTCTAGAATTTCCACTCAAATATAGACAACTCAGAGAAAAATACGTCTTCCTTCTTCTAGAATTTCCACTCAAATATAGACAATGCAAAGAAAAATACAGTGCTACTTGAACTCAAGGCTAAAACGGAAATGAAAAAGAAAAGAAATATTTATAATAGAAAAAATAAAATAAATATTTATAATATAAAATAAAATATATAAATTGCAATTTGGTTAAATGATTTATTTCTAAAAAGAAAGAAAGAATAAGAAGTTAAAAATGATATTGGGATGAGTGTAAAGATTTAAATATGACCTCAATTAATAATAAAAAGTTAAATTAATAAAAATAATAAAATTTAATCTGTTATATTTTGATTTTGTTATTAACTTGTGAATAGGCTTTGTTACAATACCATGGGCCAATACCATGCCTTATCAATACTACAAGTCCAAAAACATAACTTATTTCACAACCAAAATATTTTACAACAATATGACAAGATTCTGAACTGTGGATATTCACCCCCACATTATGGTAGATATTATTAACTTGTAAAAAATAACCTTTGAAATGATTGATCTAAAATATAGGTTTAATATTTTACAACAAATACCATGGGCCAATACCATGGCTTATCAATACTACAAGTCCAACAACCATAACTTATTTCACAACTAAAATATTTTACAACAATATGACAAGATTCTTAACCTTGGATATTCACCCCCACATTATGGTAGATATTATTAACTTGTAAAAAATAACCTTTGCTACAATAAAATGGGTCAATACCATGGACTATAAATACCACATGCCCAAAAAACATAAATTATTTCACAATGAAAATAATTTATAACAATACCACATGCCCAAAAAATATAAATTATTTTACAATCAAATATTTTATAACAATATGAAAAGATTGTTAACCGTGGATATGCACCATCACTTTGCCATAGATATTAACTTGTAAATCCACTTTGTTACAATACCATGGGCCAATACCATGGCTTATCAATACCACATGCCAAAAAACCATAACTTATTTCATTGTAAAAATATTTTATTTTAATTTAATTTTACAAAAAAAATTAATTGAATCTAAAAGGGAAAATGTTACAATTTCAAATATATCTAAACCCTCTATCCTCACGACTACTAAAAATATTCCCATAGAAATTAAAATAACATTTTGATAAAATTGAGCTAAGATCGATCTATGCCTGTTCTTTAGATATATATATATATATATATATATATGTATGTATGTATGTATGTATGTATGTATGTATGTATGTATGTATGTATGTATGTATGTATGTATGTATGTATGTATGTATGTATGTATGTATGTATGTATATCGATCCATCAAAGCTAAGGATCCAAGGGATGGAAGCAAGAAAATTGACTAATTATAATAGATTAAATATAGTGAATTATTTTTTAAAGGTTTTCATTATTTTATTCTCTTTGACATGATTGATTCAAAATATAGGTTTAATATTTTACAAGAAATTAAGTTTTTCTAATTTAGATAATTTTTTAAACACAATACAATGTGATCAAATTTAAGAGAGAGTTGGGGAGGGGATGGAGATACATAGTGATACAATGAAAAATTTGAAGGAGAGAGAGAGAGAGAGAGAGAGAGAGAGAGAGAGTGATAGGGTGCAGAGAGAGTGAGGTGGGAGAGAGGGAACGGGAGGAACAGAGAGAGAGAGAGAGAGAGAGAGAGAGAGAGAGAGAGAGAGATATGGAGTTGGAGTGAGAGAGAGAGAGGGACGAAAGAACAAATACATAGAGAGATATAGGTCGAGAGGGAGTGGAGTGAGAAGGGAGATATGGAGAGAAAGTGAGGGAGAGAGGAGAGGAGGGAAGAGAAAGGAGAGGAGAGGATAGAGATAGGGATAGAAGGGGAAGAGAGAGAGATGAAGACATAGAGATGGAGAAGAATAGGGAGGGTGGGATATAGTGATAGAGTTGGATAGAAGAGAGAGAGAGAGAGGGAGACTGATTTGTGGGGAGAGATAAAGGGAGGTGGAAGAGAAGGGATAGAGAGGAAGGAAGATAGATATGAGGAGAGAGAGATGGAATTTGATGGGGTACGAGAGGGAGGGAACAAGAAAAACATAGATGGAGAAAGCTGGAGAGAGAGAGGGGGTGACAAGGGAGTCATGGACAGAGACTAAGGGAGAGAGGAGAGTGGGAGGGAATAGAGAGAAGTATATATGGAGAAAGGGAGAGAGCATGTGTGTATGTTTAGGGGGTGAGATAGAGAGAACGAATAACAAAGAGATAGAAATACAAATATAGATGTTATATAGTATCATATACCCAACCTAGATCCATATTAACCATATAAATATCAAGTGCCAAGAGGGATCCAATCTCTCGAGGTGAAAACATTTCCTCAAGTTTTTCACTAGAAAAAAAGGTTTCCACCTCGAGAGATTGGACCCTTCTCAATGCTTGATAGATCGAGTGTTAAGATGGATGTAGGTTGGTTAATACGAAATTAAAGTAGTTTTTATTTGATAATATAGTCTTAAAAATTAAAATTTCCCTTTAAATTAATTTCAAATTAGAACTATATCTAATTAGATTCAATGAATAGATTTTTAAAAAATACATAAAATATTCTCTATTATTAAAAAATATATTTTTAAAATTACAAATTATTACAGATAC
Organism: Pinus tabuliformis; assembly: GCA_031772625.1. NCBI lineage: Eukaryota > Viridiplantae > Streptophyta > Pinopsida > Pinales > Pinaceae > Pinus > Pinus tabuliformis. The sequence continues at coordinate 1,665,759,862 of CM062819.1, read as the reverse complement.
ATAGTGCAAAGTTGGCTCACCTATACACCATGTGATGATGAAGAAGTGTTTAAGGAAGGATAACCTTTCTACCAATCTTTAACAACCTTTCAATCCCCTATCACTTGTAAGTTTATATTCCTTGACACAATTAAGATGACTAACATAAAAAACTGGTTCATATTATTGTAGTACTTGTTAGGTAGTTGCATTTTTGTTCTTAGACTAAATTAGTCAATCAGGTTAGCCATTTTTAGTTGTATTACTTATTAGCTAGTCACATATTTTAACCCGTGACTAAATTAGTGATTTATATTAGTCATTTTTACTTTGGTCACTGAAGATTGCTCATTTTGGGTAGTATCTCACTTGCAAAACTTTTTTAGTCACCTAGTCACTAATTCCTCATTTTCTACTAGTGTATCCTATCTTTAGTGAAGCATTTCTCACAAATTAGGCTCAAAACAGGCCACTACAGGTTGTCCTACAGGATGTCAACATGATGTCCTAATTCACCTACAAGATCCCCTATTTTCCTACAGGAATAGGCTGAAAGGATAAGAAGTGAATTGGATAGTGATATGGGGCTTAGGGAAGGTGAGTGAGGGAAGAAATAAGGCAAGGAGGTGGTTGAGACTCCCTCAGAACTCAAACCAAAGTTGTATGATGGTTGGATTTTCTCAACAAGCATGGCAAGTTGTTCTTGTGAAATAATAACTAGGATTACGAACTTGGTGGCTTTTGGAAATCATGGATGGGAAGGTTACGTTAAGGCTGCTGATATGAGGACTTCCTGCACTATTGAAACTGCTGCAATATGCCACTAGTAAAAAATGAGTAATCATTGACTAAGTGACCAAAAATGAGCAATCTTAGGTGACAAAACAAAAAATGGCTAACATAAATCACTAATTTAGTTGCGGGTTAAAATATGTAACTAGGTAATAAGCAATACAACTAAAAATGACTAAAATGAATGAGTAATTTATTCTAAGAACATAAATACAACTACCTAGCAAGTACTACAAAAATATGAATCATTTTTTTAGGTCAATCATCTGAATTGTGTCAAGCAATCTAAACTTACAAGTGATAGGGGATTGAAAGGTTGTTAAAGATTGGTTGAAAGGTTATCCTTCCTTAAACACTTTTTCATCCTCACATGGTGTATAGGTGAGCCAACTTTGCAATATGTATCTCTAATAATTTGTACTTTTAAAAATATATTTTCTAACAAAAAAATATTTTATGTATTTTTTAAAAATCTATTCAATGAATCTAATTGTGTCTACTTCTAATTTAAAATTATTTTAAAGGGAAATTTTAATTTTTAAGACTATAATATAAAATAAAAACTACTTTGATTTCATATTAATTGACCTACATCTATCTTAACCCCAGATCTATCGAGTGTTAAGAGGGGTCCAATCTCCTGAGGTGCAAACCCTTTTTTTTCTAGTGCAAAACTTGAGGAAATGTTTTCACCTTGAGAGATTGGATCGCTCTCGACACTTGATAGTTATAGGGTTAATATGGATCTAGGTTGGCTATATAATACTATATAATAACTATATTTCTATTTGTGTCTCTTTCTTATTCCTTCTCTCTATATCACCCCCAAAACATACACACACTCTCTGTCCCTATCTTCCCCTTCTCTTTCTATCTCTCTCTTCCCCTTCTCTTCCTCTCTATCTATATCCTTCTCTATATTCCCTCCCACTATCTTCTCTTCCTCACTGTCTCTCTCCATGACTCCCTTGTCACCCCCTCTCTCTCTCCACCTTTCTCCCTCTATGTTTTTCTTGTTCCCTCCCTCTCCTACCCCCTCCAATTCCATCTCTCTCTCCTCATCTCTATCTTCCTTCTTCTCTACCCCTTATCTCCCGCCTCCCTCTACCTCTCCCCACCAAATCACTCTCCCTCTTTATCTCTCTCTTCTATCCAACTCTATCACTATCTCATCCCCTCCCTATTCTTCTCCATCTCTATGTCTCTATCTCTCACCCTTCCCCTTCTCTCCCTATCTCTATCCTCTCCCCTTCTTTCTCTTCCCTCCTCTCCTCTCTCCCTCACTCTCTCTCCATCTCTCCCTTCTCACTCTCCTCTCTCTCCACCTCTATCTCTCTATGTCTTTGTTCTTTCCGCCATCTCTCTCCCACGCCAACTCCATCTCTCTCTCTCTCTCTCTCTCTCTCTCTCTCCTTCCTCTCGCTCTGTCTCTCTCACCTCACTCTCTCTCCCCCCATCACTCTCTCTTTCTCTATCTCTATCCTCCAACTTTTTCACCATCTCGCTCCCTCTCTCCACCCTCTCCCCAACTATCTTTTAAATTTTATCACATCGTATTGTGTTTAAGAAATTATCTAAATTAGAAAAACTTAATTGGTTGTAAAATATTAAACCTATATTTTGGATCAATCATGTGAAAGAAGATAAAATAATGAAAAACTTTCAAAAATCATGCAGTATATTTAATCTATTATGATTAGTAAATTTGCTTGTTGTCATTCCCTGGATCCTTAGCTATGATGGATCAATGCAGGTTCTTATATATATATATATATATATATATATATATATATATATATATATATATCTCTCTCTCTATATATATATAGATATAGATATATATATATATATATATATATATATATATATATATATATATATATATATCTCTCTCTCTCTATATATATATATAGATATAGATATAGATATAGATATAGATATAGATATAGATATATATATATATATATATATATATATATATATATATATATATATATATATATATATATATATATATATACATATACATATAACTGACATAAATTAGTCAATTCACTTGCTCTCATCCCTTGGAACCTTAGCTATGATCCATCTTAGCCTAATTTTAATAAAACCTTATTTTAATTTCTATGTGGATATTTTTAGTAGTCACGATAGACAGTTTAGTTATATCTCGAATTGTAACATTTTCCCATTGTGAAATTAAAATAAAATAAAATATTTTTACTATGAAATAAGTTATGGTTTTTTGGCATGTGGTATTGATAATCCATGGTATTGGCCTATGGTATTGTAACAAAACCGATTTAATATCCTTGTTAAAGTGAGCATGAATATCCATGGTTAATAATCTTGTCATATTGTTATAAAATATTTGATTGTGAAATAATTTACCCTTTTTGGGCATATGGTATTGATATAAAATATTTTGATTGTGAAAACATTTATGTTTTTTGGGCATGTGGTATTGATAATCCAGGCCTATGGTATTGAACAAAGGCTATTTTTTTAGAAGTTAATAATATCTACCATAATGTGGGGGTGAATATCCACTGTTAAGAATCTTGTCATATTGTTGTAAAATATTTTTGTTGTGAAATAAGTTATGGTTTTTGGACTTGTAGTATTGATAAGCCATGGTATTTCTTGTAAAATATTAAACCTATATTTTGGATCAACCATGCCAAAGAAAATAAAATAATGAAAAACTTTAAAAAAACAAGCACTATATTTAATCTATTATAATTAGCCATTTTTCTTGCTCTCATATCTTGGACCAATTTTTCTTGCTCTCATAACTTGGACCCCTATATCTATGTTGATTCTTTATATATATACATACATTCATATATATGTATGTATGTATATATATATATATATATATATATATATATATATATATATATATATATATAAAGAACCAGCATAGGGTGAATACCTATGGTGAACAATCTTGTCATATTGTTATAAAATATTTTATTGTGAAATAATTTATGCTTTTTTGGGCATGTGGTATTGATAATCCACGGTATTGCACCATGGTACTGTAACAAAAACTATTTTATACAAGTTAATAATATGTAGTATAATGTGGGGGTGAATATCCACGGTTAAGAATCTTGTCATATTGTTGTGAAATAAGTTATGTTTTTGGATTTGTAGTATTGGCAAGCCATGGTATTCGCTCATGGTACTGTAACAAAGCCTATTCACAAGTTAATAACAAAATCAAAATATAACAAATTAAATTTATTATTTTTAATAATTTAACTTTTTATTATTAATTGATGTCATATTTGAATGTTTACACTCATCACAATGTCATTTTTAACTTCTTCTTCTTCTTTTTAATTTAGCATCTTAGGCAAAAATAACAAATTATTATTAAAAATAAATAATTTAACCCAATTGAAATTTATATATTTTATTTTATATTATAAATATCTTTTTTATTTTTTCTATTATAAATATTATTTTCATTTTCATTTCCAGTTTAGCGCTGGTTTCAAATAAAATATTTACAGATTACAACATCACATTGTAGCACTGTATTTTTTGCTTGTCTATATTTGTGTGGAAATTCTAGAAGAAGGAAGGCCATCAAAGCGATCTATGGGTTTCATGGGATTCCAACCCTAGATGGAGTTTGCATGGGAAACATGGGGAGCATCAATGATTAGATGAAAGAAGGGCAAGGTCACTTGGCATGGATATTTTGGTAATTTCTACAAGGGTATGAATTTGGACTCTGTTCTTCCTTTTTACTAAAGACAATTTTTGTTTGTATGGCTAAATAGTTTCTAGGGTTTATATCATCAAAGCATAAATTTTATCTAGAGCTGAGGATTTAATGATTTTGATAAGGGTAAGGTCACTGGGCATGGATATTTTGGTACTTTGTACATGGGTATGAATTTGGACTCTGTTATTCCTTTCTACTAAAGAGGATTTTTGTTATTATGGGTAAATAATTTCGAGGGTTTATATGATCAAAGCATAGATTTTATATAGAGTTGAGGGTTTAATGATTATGATATTTTGGTAATTTGTACGAGTATGAATTTGGACTCTTTTCTTCCTTTTTACTAAAGAGGATTTTTGTTTGTATGGGTAAATAATTTCGAGGGTTTATATGATAAAAGCATAAACTTTATCTAGATTTGAGGGTTTATTGACTTTGATAAGGGCAAGGTCATTGGGGGTGGATATTTTGGTAATTTGTACATGGGTATGAATTTCGACTATGTTCTTCCTTTTTCAGTAAAGAGGAATTTTGTTCTTGTGGGTAAATAATTTTGAGGGTTTATACGATGAAAGCATAAATTCTATGTAGACTTCAGGGTTTAATGATTATGATATTTTGGTAATTTGTACATGGGTAGGAATTTGGACTCTGTTCTTCCTTTTTACTAAGGAGGATTTTTGTTCTGATGGGTAAATAATTTCGAGGATTTATATGATCAAAGAATAAATTTTGTCTAGACTTAGGGTTTAACGATTATGATATTTTGGTAATTTCTACAAGGGTATGAATTTTAACTATGTTCTTCCTTTTCACTAAAGAGGATTTTTGTTCTTATGGGTAAATAATTTGAACGTTTTATATGATCAAAGGATAAATTTTATCCAAAGGGTGTAATGATTATGCTATTTTTGTAATTTGTACATGGGCATGAATTTGGATTATGTTCTTTTTTACTAAAGAGGATTTTTGTTTGTATGGGTAAATACTTTTGAGGGTTTATATTATCAAAGCATAAATTTTTTCCTGGAGTTGAGGGTTTAATGTGTGTGGATATTTTGGTAATTTGTACATGGGTATGAATTTTCATTCTGTTCTTCCTTTTTACTAAAGAGGATTTTTGTTCTTATGAATAAATAATTTCGAGGGTTTATGTGATCAAAGCATAAATTTTATCTAGACTTGGGTTTAATGATTATGATATTTTGGTAATTTGTACATGGCTGTGAATTTGGACTCTGTTCTTCCTTTTTATTAAAGAGGATTTTTGTTCTTATGGGTAAATAATTTTGAGGTTTTATATGATGAGATCATAAATTTTATCTACAGAGTTAAGACTTTAATGGTTATATCTAGAGTGGAGAGTTTAATGGTTATGATGCAGATCTTGATTGCAACCAACAATTCATCAAAAGACAATGCACAAGTAAGAATTTTTCATGTCCTTATTGTACAAAAGCTTTAATGATTATGATAAAGGTATTGATTCTGGCCCACAATTCATCAGAAGACAATGGATAAGTAGGCATTTTACATGTCGTTATTCTACAGATCAGTTCAATCCTCGCTAAGGTTTCTAGGGAAAAGTGCATGAAATTTTATTTTTTCTTTTCACCTTTTTTTAGTGGCTTATTATTTTTGTAATGGACTCTACCATGCCCAAACTAAAAGGGCTCAAGCAATGCAAGAAAAATTTCCTGGGAGGATGAAAATGCTAGACCTTCCTCCAACTTTTTTACATGAAATTAAAATTTCCTGTAATCATGAACATAAAATCTTTTATGTTGCATCCTTAGATTTTGATCTCAATGTCTACATTTTTAAACCATGTTACTATATTTTAAGTAGAATATATTTAGATCCATTAAACCTTACAACTCTCCAAAGCTTAGGTTAATATCAGCTAAAAAGAAGGAACTCAAACGACTTTTGCAATTTGGATTCAACTCTTATAGACAATGATTAAAAATGGTAGAACTCAATGGTCTAATAACTTTTACCCACTCATCATTTTCAAAGACCTTTGTTATTATTCTGAACCTAAACATAGAGAGTAGAAAAAGATGAGGAGCTTAGATGAGGTGGACCCTGTCTTGCTTCATACTTTTCAAAAGTTGGGCATACCCTTGACTAGAAGAACAAATTGATCAACATTGTTGTAGATGTTTTTTTCGATAGCGTTTTCATTTTTACCATGCAAGGTAGACTCTATCGGTAGTTTGAGTTATCTTTTGTTCATTATAAGAGGTAATTCAGGAGTATCTTTTTCTAGTTAGGAACTAGCTTAGCAGGGTTGTTGCTCCTACTGATAACTATTATGCTACAGTTTATTTTTTTATTTTCTTAGTGATAGCTCCTTCTATTAAATCTCCAAGCACACTTTGTCACCCATGGAAATTTTCACTTATTTCATGATGAATGAGATGGGGAATAGGCATTTGAGAGGACTCATATTTTTGTAGATAGGAGGATTTATGTGAGGTGAGAGGAGTTTCGTGACATATATTGAAGGATGAATTGTACCACTTTATGACACCAACCATCTCCATGCCACATTAGTGGATCTCTATTGCACTGAGAGAGCAATGATAAAGTATTCCACTGTAAACAATTGCTATCTTAGGGATAAGGAATGTAGATGTGGGATTTATAATTTTATTACGAAAATAGTTTTGTGCGATGGAGACAAATCAATGATTTCATTGACCTGAGTAGAGACTGGTTCAAAAATCACCTAGAAATACTCAAGAATTGTTTTGAAAGGCGATGAGGCAATTGGAGAGTTCTATTTTGTTGCCTCGAAAAAGGATTATCAATAGGGGGGAAAAAGATGATCCATATAGGGGAGAATTGTAGGAGTAGGATTGTGTCTAAAATTATATCTATAGGCAAGTCAAGGGAGTACTACAAAGGATTAGTGTAGGTGCAACCAAATTATCATAATGCAAGGAATTTTTCACATTGTGATTTGATGCTCTTGGGTGACCAGGAAGCTACAAATACTTATCATTACATTCAGGTACAATTGAGTTGCATTCTAAAGTCTCTAATTTCATTTATTGATATTCCTTCTTATGTCCTTTTCTCTCTTAATTTAATTATGGTAGGATTGGAATGCGTTAGAAAATCAAGCGTATCATTGAGTCGAATAGACACCCACATGTCACTACATGTCATTGTGCATAATATTTGTTTTTTATACAATTAGAAGTGAGAAATATGATGTGTGCACACACAAAAAATCCTAGCATGCATGATGAATACCCCTCCAATTCCATTTTCTATGGTGACATTTTATTTTCTTTGTTTATACAAGTCATCTAGCCACATAGTGGCCGCTATTGAATGTTGAGGTATATGTCATATAAATATTTATAGTTTATTTTATTTTATATTCAGTTATTCATTTCCTTTCACAGTGTTTACTCTGCATTGTATCTTCTTTCATTTTTAGTCGTATACTACTAGATGGTAAAATTGAGGAAACCAATTGATGACTAAGCTAAAAGTAACTAAAAGTTGGTTGTGTTATAAGATATTGTAAAATAGCTACTATTGGTCGCCGACTGAAAAATGGTCATTTATATGAAAATTTTAGTTGTTTTTTTAAGTAAACAATTAGTCATTTTGTACTAGTGTATGCATCATTGCTGGCATTTACTCATAAACCATTTCAGAACAAGAGAGGTTTACATCAACATAGGAAAGCAATATTTCATCATTTATTTGCCTAGTTCATGCATGGAAATGCTTGCAGCTTATTGTGAAAACATCATGAAATCTAAGACAAAGATGATTATATCATAAATTACAATTGCAACCTATCTTTTAAAACTAAAAGATGTTGACCTAATTAGTAGAAATACCCTAAATTTCATTAGAAAGCGGAATTTTGTCTTTTTGGGCTGAATGAGGGTTTTTCCTCAAACCATGGTCCCTAAAGGGAGGAATGAAGCAAGATCCACCTGTCATCATCCTTTTTCGTATTTATTTATCTCTCTAGATTTATTGTTAAAGCTATGCCCAAATGGAAGTAAACTAATGAAAATCACCAATACTTGTAATGTAACAATGCCAAAATCAATTCAACAAGTATTTTATGAAATAACCTAAGGATACAAGTATAGCAAGAGGAACCTACGCTACTAGGGTTGGGCCCTAACCCAAGAGCTTCAGCCCTCTAAGTCAACTCAGTGCCGGATTTAGGGAATGCTCACTCTCATTAACATGTCAAAAAATACAAAACATTGTTTTTGTCAGAATCCTTCAACTTGAAAGTTCTTAGTTATATTGCATAGACAATCTGAATCTTAATGAGGCTCTAGGCCTCCTTATTTATAGAATTGAATTTGCTAGCAACTTCCTTACATATTGGGGATGCTTGGCTCCCAATCTCTAGATAAAATAGTTCTTAACTATCACTAGCTCAGCTGCTAATGGTCCTCATTGTTGGCTAGTTGAATTGTTTATTAATTAAACAGTCAAGTACCACATTAATTTGTCAACCTGGGAAAGTCTTTTATTTCAAAGGCTACCGCGTACTGTATGTACTTAATTTTTAAAAGCATTAAAGAGCTGTAGTATACACAATTTTGTTTCTCACTCTATGTTATAACTGTGCATTGCAAAAGTAAAATGAAAGCGGTTAACTCAGAATACAAATCTAAAAAGAGAAGTGATGGATGCTCTGTTAGCAGAGGATCAGGACCCTATCCTCCAGGTAAGGACATTCAGAAACTGCCCCTGTAACTAGATTGCTAATACACACTGCAACTCTAATTCACCGGTGAAATATCCTCTAACAGTTTCAAGCAATTAACAAAACAGAGTACCAGCAAAAAGGAAATCATCAGAGGTAATGCTACAGAATCCAAAATAGCTACCAGCAAAAAGAAATTACAAAACACACTTACACACTTGACAAAAAAGTAAGTGGGTGAATCTTGTGAGGAAGGTGGGCCCAGTCCCTCTCACAAGATTCCCCAGAACACAAATGCTAGATTAGGTGCTTAGAACGATCTTCTATTCATCTGCCAAAAGATCCAGTTACAATAAAAGTTCAGACTTTGCTGTTGTCTTTTAGAATTTCACTTACAAACTATTTTTCTCCACCCTTCTCTAATGTAGATGTCTCCTCTTTATAGAGGAGACATCTATTACAATAGACTGTCATAGTTCATACAGTTAAACCTTTCTGTCAAAAATAAGAAATCCATCCTTGTTACAGGATGTTGTTACAACAGTGTGACAATGTATTCTTTCTTGGGTCTCTTACTGTTACACAGCTGGTAACCGAACTTCGACCATCTTCTTGGAATCCTCGCACTATCCTTTGCCGCTTCCCCATGGTTGCTGATTTAGTAGACCCATGTTGTTCTTGATATTTTAGCTACTGTAACTGTGTTTTACCCTTTTTGGACATTTGCTGATCATGTTGTGTCAGCGTGGAATTCTGGTGATCTTCTGATAGTTGTCTTTTCTGGTGTTGCAGCAACTGCGTAGTTGCTGTTTCTGGTGTTACAACAACTATGAATTATAATTTCTGTAGACTTTAAACAGTTCAACGGTTACTTAGCAACTTAGTTAGCTTTTCCAGAGATAAATATAAAGATAACATGAATATGTAATGAATAATTAAACACATAGTCATGTGGAGAGTTACTTCATACCTTGGGGTAATTAGGTCATTATGTAATCAAAGCTTTCAACTTATGAACTGAAAAAGGATAATATTATAGCAAAAATATAAGGTCAAAAATGGTCAATTCTGAATCCTAACATCCCCCCCCAACTGAAGAGATTGAATGTCCTCATGCAATGCTTACTCTGAATCTGAGACGGAGTATTGGGATGAACAGTGTAAATTACTGAGACAATAGTTATAGGAAGTGGTATCAAACTTGTCTCTGAACCCACAAACAATTTGTATTTGCCTCCATGCTGCCGCCTCTTCCTTTTTGGATAATCCAAACTGGCCCTTGTATTGTTGACCAGATAATGATAGCAGTGGAAATTTAAATCTGTAGCCAATCCAATTTTCAGCACATTGTTGCATGCATCTAACATAGTAAGGTACCCTTGAGATTGCTGCCTGTAAATTAGGTGGATTATAAGGGTGATATTCCTGCCTCTCCTTGGGGCAGTTTTCCCAAAATAGGTTGTTTGCCTTGACAGCCAAGGGTGCCTTGGTTCTCACATAGTGTTGGCAGTCTCTCAGGACCACTGCTTGTAGTTGCCTGACGTGATCCTTCATTTCAGGGTCACTTAACATTCTTCGGTGTTGTGCAATGAAAGTGGCTGCATTTTGAGGTTCAGCCCTGATCCATAGAAGGCAATTCTGTTCATTATGTTGTGCTGAGATAAAAGCGTTTTGCCATGTAAGTTGGTTGGCTAAAAAGGAAATGAAATCTCTGAGCTGTATGTCGCCAACAACAGGTAGTATATTCATGTTTCTCTCTTCGGACATGGCTTCATTGTGGAGATAAAGCTCGCACAACAAATTCTGATCATTTTTAGGTGCCTCTGCAAAGGTTTGCATAAATTGTTCTGATGTAACCACCTGATGAGGTCTACCTTCTCGATCTGCCTTTATCTGTAAGAATGTCAGTCGTTCCCTCAAGAATGTTGCATAATTGAAAGAGGGTTTCCTTATGGCAAGTATTCTTTGGAATAACTCAAACATCTGGGACAATTTGGCTTTTAGTTCCTTAATTTCTTTGTACTGAGCTCTAGACTGCTCAAGTGCTTCCCAGTTCTTGTATGCATAATTGAACCAGATCCCCTTTTGCTGTTGGAATGATTTGCCTTGTGACAGCTCATATTCTCTCCACCATTTTCCTTTTAATTCTTGAAAACTATCGGTTTCTGTGCATGCATCACTAACAGAGGGAGGTTCTGTTTGTGTAAAGGCATAAACAAGGATAATATGCTCTGTGATAATTGGAGTAGGTCGGGATGATCCGATGTCTTCATTTCCATTTCCAGCTACTGTTTCTTCTTCTTGTTCTATATTCTATATTGATTCCTGTGTAACTACTTCCTCCTCTTGTTCCATAGCAATTTGGGTAGGCCAGGGTGAATCTATGTCTTCTTCTTCATTTCCTCCTGTAACTACTTTTTCTTCTCGTTCTATGGCAATTTGAATAGGCCTGGGTGAGTCTATGCCTTTTTCTTCGTTTCCTCTTGTTTCCTGTGTAACTTCTTCCTCCTCTTGTTCCATAGCAATTTGGGTAGGCCGGGGTGAGTCTATATGTTCTTCTTCATTTCCTCCTGTAACTATTCCTTCTTTTCATTCCCTGGAAATTTGAGTAGGCCTGGGTGAGTTTATGCCTTTTTCTTCATTTCCTGATTCCTGTGTAACTGCTTCCTCCTCTTGTTCCATAGCAATTTGGGTAGGCCGAGGGGAGTCTATATCTTCCTCTTCTTTATTCCCTGTTACTTCCTGTGTAGTTTTTGGAGAACTTGCTAGTTCTTGTGTTTCAGCAAGTTCTTCTATTTGCTCCCATGCAGCTTCTGGAGAACTTGCTGGTTCTTGTGTTTCAGCAAGTTCTTCTGTTTGCTCCTGTGCAGTTTCTGGAGAACTTGCTGGTTCTTGTGTTTCAACAAGTTCTTCTGTTTGCTCCTGTGCAGTTTCTGGAGAACTTGTTGGTTCTTGTGTTTCAGCAAGTTCTTCTGTTTTCTCCTGTGTAGTTTCTGGAGAACCTACTGGTTCTTGTGTGGCAGCAGGTTCTTCTGTCTACTCCTGCACCTTTTATGGAGAGCCTACTGGTTCTTGTGTGACAGCAAGTTCTTTTGTCTGCTCCTGCACCTTTTCTGGAGAGCCTACTGGTTCTTGTGTGTCAGCAGGTTCTTCTGTCTGTTCCTGCACCTTTTCTGGAGACCCTACTAGTTCTTGTGTGACAGCAGGTTCTTCTGTCTGTTCCTGCGCCTTTTCTGGAGAGCCTACTGGTTCTTGTGTGTCAGCAGGTTCTTCTGTCTGTTCCTGCACCTTTTCTGGAGAGCCTGCTAGTTCTTGTGTGACAACAGGTTCTTCTGTTTCAGTAGAGGGTTGTGGTGTTTCCGTCTGTGTAACAACATGTTCTTTTGTTTCAACCACAACAGCAGGGACATCATTCATTGGTTCTGCCACTACTTTGTATCCTGCTTGAGTATATATCTCGCCACAATTGGCACACATATATTCATTCTCCTTACTTTTCTCTACTGCAGATGCTACTCGTGCTAAAATGTGCAAGCTAAATTCATTTTGATAGGCTTCCATGATCCTTATTATTTCCTCCTGGTAATCTTGGATTTGGGATTTCAGAAATTCAATTTCTTCTTGCAGGGCAGATATGGTAGGCTGAGCTTGTGGAGCGGCAGGTCCCAGTGGAGGCAGAGGTTGTGCTTCAACATTGATTTGATCACTTATACCCTCGACAGGTGGTTCTTGTGTGTCACTTGGAGTAGTGGTTGTTCCTTGTGTTGCAGCTTCTTGGCCAATATAACCTTGGGTGTCGGAAGCTGGTTCTTGTGTGACATCTGCCTGAAAAGATGATGTCGCGACACTATGAACACTCTACATCTCGACCTCCGAGGGTGAGGGAGAGGAGTTTCCAGGGCTGGTGGGAATGCGGGTTTTTAACGTGATGGGTGGTGAGCTGGAGGGGGTGTGGCTAGGAGATTCAGCTATTACAGACGACCGAGTCCTTTGCTTTGGTAGAGAAGCAGGGAATTCAAACATTTTTCTTTTCAGGCTGGCTTTCTTTAAGATAGGGACAGTGGCAGAAATAGTAGCTGCTTTAGCCGAAGCCCTAGTTCTTCTTCTTTTTGGTGGGGTTTCATTTTTCTGCTGCATTTTGTGTTTGAGCAGGGCAATAGGAATGTTATCATCAGAGTCATCGGTAGAAATACCAAGTATGGGAATGGATGGATTGGTTCTATTGGGGGATGGGGTTGTTTCCGTGGGTATTTCTACTGCTGATTGTTCATTTTCAGCAACTTGTGGGGGTGTTTGCTGGAGGACTTCTTTGGGCGTTTGTTCTGGAATGTCGTCTGCTTGCTGAGGGATTTCCTCGGGTATTTGCTCAGGAATGTCCTCTGTTTGCTGAGGGATTTCTTCAGGTATTTGCTCAGGTATGTCTTCAGCTTGGTGAAGAATTTCCTCTTCTTGATGAGGAATTTCCTGTTCTAGCTGGGGAATTTCTGCCTCTTGATGGGGATTAATGGGGGATGGAGGGTTATTTAAGGCGAGGCCTCTATTTATCAACAATTGAGCTAGACGGTGGTGTTTCAAGGAAAGAAGCGGACGCTTTGCGTTGACAGTGTAACGTGACATGTTTTTAAGACATCCCAATAAATAATATGGCATATTTATAAAATGACCATTCCTCAAATGATTCAACAAGACGAAATCGTGCTGGTAAATTACCTGGTACCAGCCTTCACACGTCAGGTATTGCTTCACAAATTCAGCAACTTTCGGCCACGGTTGAGGCAATGACTGAAGTGCTACGCCTCTGCCCTTGGGTTCCACCTACTCGCCTGGTTGAAGAAAATCCTACTGCGCATTAAGGAGCAAGTGCTTCCTACTGAACCACCATATGCCATTAACTGGTAACCCGGTAACTTGGGCTATGACTTCCTCCGTGACTGGGATTTGAACTCCCTGAACGATAGAAAATCCCTTTGTTAAATTGCATGCAAACTCGAGGACTTGCCACGCGTCGAAGTCTGGAAGTCTCCTAAAATAATCTAGCTATCCCGCTTGCAGAAAGATTTGATGAACCTCGGGATAGAGCTCAAGAAGTGTTGTTGTGCCAGGTTCATATGTGATGAGATTTCCTCCCATAGCTGTTGTTTCAGTGAAATTCTCAGTTCAAAGCCGAGCTTCCGAGTTCAGTTCAGAGTAAACGTTGCAAATGGTAACATGCCGTGATGGGATGACTTTTACGTATTACCGAGAGAGTTAAGGGTGGTGGCAGTTGGTGTAGTATGCAATTATGAGAGCGCTTTGGTAATCCCCTCCCCCTATGCGTAAGTGATATGATTGGAAGTACAATTATTCGGTAGTCCTATCATCATCTCTGAATTAACTATTATTTAATGTCCATACATAATCATGCGTACCTTTATGTTTTACCTTTTTGGTTGCTGCGTCGAAAAATCTTGTCTTATCTTTTGCTAGATCATAATGATTACAGTAGGTCTAAGAGCATGAGAATACCGACGATTTTTAATAATAATGACGGGAAGTGATAGTGGAGTATTGTAATCATCACACGAAACGGTTTATTTTATAAAAAAAATTCATTTCTTGGGGGCTGAAGTGGAGAGACTGGTACTTTTATAAATGAGAGAATTGCTGAAAAAGGTATTACAGGATCGGGAAGTGGTGTTGCAACAACGGGATTGGTGTTGCAGCCACTGGAAGTGATGTTACATCAACAGGAAAAGATGTTGTGGTAACGGGAAGAGGTGTTGGAGCAACAGGAATTGGTGTTGCAGCAACAGGGCTTCCAAGTCCGCAAAGTGATTCCTTTGAAGCTTTTGTTCTCAGCTATTTTCCACAGCTCAAATCTGCAAAATACTAAAATGTAATATAGCAACCCTTGGCAGGGATTATTAGTTAAAAAAAAAAGAATATCTAATCTAAAAAATGCATAAATAAACAGAAATTTAAGTTCTTTGAGGGACAGCAAGTACCCCTAGAAAAGAATACTGTTTAATTGCCATGCAAGTGGCTTTAAAATCTTCTTTAGAAATAGGCCTCTAATATAAACGGAGTCGATAGCCATTCACTAGTAGTGGTGTTCTGCTTCCATCAATTGTTAAAAGTCTAACTGTCCCATTTGGAAAAACAGCATCCACTTCATAAAGCCCTAACCACCTTGTTCTTAACTTACCTTGGAAATTCTCGAAACGGGAATCATAAAGTAGAGCTCAGTTACCTTTCTGGAACTGCTTTTGCTTGATGGTTCTATCATGCCACCTGCTTCTTTGTTGCTGTATCATGGTTGTTTGATGGATGGCATCCAGTCTTTTCTCGTCCAATTCTTGAAGTTGCTGCAACCTGGCTATCTGTGCATCAGTCAAATCAAGGTTAACAGCTAAAGCAGTTCTAAAGTTTTGATCTCAAACTCTACAGGGAAGATAGCGTTTTTTCCAAAAACTAATTCATAAGGTGAAAAGCCTGTAGTATTCCTCCAACTAGTTCTATAGGCCCATAATGCCTCGGGCAACCTTTGAAACCAGTCCCTTCTATTCTCCTTTATTTTTTTTGTTAGGATGGCTTCTATGACTTTATTGGTGCTTTCTACCTGCCCATTTGCTTGGGGGTGATAAGGTGTAGTCATTTTGTGCTTAATATGATATTTCTGAAGCGTATTTTTGAAGCCATGAGAGTCGAAAGGAGGTCCTCCATCTGTGACTAATTCTCTGGGCAATCCAAATCTAACAAAGATTTCTTCAAATAAAAATGTTAGTACTGCTTCTTCATTAGCTTTAAGGAGTGCCTTAGCCTCTACCCATTTAGTCATATAATTTGTGCATACTAATATGTACACTCTTTGATTGGATGGAGGATTAATGGGACCTATAAAATCTAATTCCCATTTCTCAAAAGGTTCAAGAATTACCTAGGGATTGAGTGGCATCTCATCCCTGTGATTAGGCTAGCCCTTCCTTTGACAGCTATCACAAGCCTTCACATATTTTCTAGCATCTTTGAAGAGTGATGGCCAATAATAACCCATTCTGAGTACCTTGTGTGCTGTCCTTTTATCTGCAAAATGTCCTCCACAAGGGCCATCGTGACAAGCTTTTAGTATATCATAAATTTCATCTTCACCAATGCACCTCTGGATTTCCTGATCGATTCCTGTATGGAAAAGACACCCGCTTATCCATCTGTACCTAGCACTTTGTTGGATGATCTTTCTTCTTTCCCTATGTGATAGGTGTGATGGTAATTTTCCTGCAACTAGATAATTGGCAATGTCTGCATACCAAGGTGAGTGAGCAGATACTGCAAATAAATACTCATCAGGAAAAGAATCATCTACTGGAGCATTTTCATCAGTTTTTAATCGAAAAAGGAAATCAGCAACTACATTTTCTTTTCCTGGCCTATCTACAATTGTGATGTCAAATTCTTGTAATAATAATAACCATCTGGTGACTCGAGCATTTGTAACTGATTTATTCATCAAATATTTAATGGCCGAGTGATCAGTATGCACAAAAGTAGTGTAGCCAGTAATATAATGTCAAAATTTATTGATAGCATAAATGACTGCTAGGAATTCCTTCTTAGTGACTGTATAATTCAATTCAGCTGGTGTCATATTCTTACTGATAAAATAAATGGCATAGGGAAGACTATTTTCTTCCTGGCCCAGGACAACTCCAATTGCAGTGTCTGAGGCATCAGAGGATATATGAAAGGGTAGTGCCCAATCAGGTCCTCTCAAAATGGGAGTTGCAGACAACTGATGTTTAAGTTCATTAAATTCTTTTTCACAATCATCAGTCCACTTAAATTCATCATTTTTCGTTAATAACACAAATAGAGGAGAAGCTATTTTGGAAAAATTCTTAATAAATCTTCTATAGTATCCAGCATGTCCTAAAAAGCTTCTTACATCAGTTTGTGTTTTGGGGATAGGGAGGGTCTGAATTACCTGTATTTTAGCTGGATCGACTTGAATTCCTAGGAATGAGATGAAGTGACCCAATACAATACCTTGATTCATCATCATATGACACTTTTCAGTGCTTAAGGCAAGGTGTGCTTCTATACATCGCTTAAGTACTTTTTCAAGATTCTGCAGTGCATCCCCAAAAGTCACTCCATAAGGAGTAAAGTCATCCATAAATATTTCTAATGAATCATTTAGCATATCAGAAAAAATCCCTATCACTGCTCTTTGAAATGTTGCTGGAGCATTACATATCCCAAATGGAAGTACCCTGTAAGCAAAGGTTCCCCATGGGCTAGTAAATGTGCTCTTGTCTTGGTCTTGGGGTGCAATCTTAATCTGATTACATCCACTAAACCCGTCCAAGAATGAAAATAATTTCTTACCTGCCAAATTATCTAATACCTGATCAATGAATGGTAAAGGGAAATGGTCTTTCTGGGTGGCTTTATTCAGTGCTCTGTAATCCACACATACTCTCCATTTGCCATTTTTCTTGGGTAAAATTACAAGTGGGGAAACCCACTCACTAACAGATATAGGGTATATAAATCCTGCATTCAATAGTTTTTGAAGTTCCTCCTTCACAATTTCCCTTAGGTTGGGGTTCATTCACCGCTGGGGTTGACAGACTGGATGTGATCCCTCTTTAATATAAATACGGTGGGTGCATAGCTTAGGGGAGATCCCTTTCATGTCTGTATAGTCCCATGAAAATGCTTCTTTATTTTCCTGGAGTAACTTTATTAACTGTTGTTTTTCGTTATCAGTTATGTTAGGATTTATATTTAATGTTTTGCCAGGCTCAATTTCTGTTGTTGTACTTTTGGAGGGGCTGCCTACTGTTGTCTGAAATAAATTTTTATCTTTCAGGTTCTGCTGAGATTCAGATTCCAAGATTGCAGTGAAGTGATTGTACATTTCTGGGTTGACTAAGAAGGTTCAGAAATGAAGCTGCTGATTAATTCATCTTCGGTAGAGTCTTTGAAAGTTAAGGCTTGTCCGATAGTCAATATAGGTTGGGTTTCTTCATCCTCATAATCTACCCATACAGAATTGTCATTATTAATCATGGTTGTAGCATGAGGATAAAGGGTAAGCTGTTTGGTTTCCTATCCATTAGAGATGGTCAATGATCCTGATCTACAGCTGATGAAAGCATATGTTGTAGCCAGCCAAGGTCTTCCTAGAATCAGCGGATGACCCCCCAACTTTGTTTTAGTTTGTAACACCACAAAGTCAGCTGGGTAATTCCAGGATTCTACAGAAATAATTTAAATCTTCAATGACCCCTTCCGGTTTAATTGTAGAGCGATCAGTCAATTCTAGGATGGTTGGAGTTTCCCTAATAAAGTTTTTTAACTGAAGCAATTGTGTTGTTTCAAGTGTCATAATATTTATTGCAGCACCTAAATCTACTAGAACTTTAGAGACAAAATTTTTTCCAACCTGAACTGTTACTGTAGGGTGACCAGGGTCACCATACTTCACAGGATGATCTTTTTCTGTCATTAAAGCAGTCAGTTCTCCCATCACATGAACTGTGAGGGGGTCCTTAGTTTTTCTTCCAGGTTTTTTTATGCAAATATCTCTAACAGTCCTAGCATAAATGGGAACATCTCTTAATGCTTGCAATAATGGAATTTTAACGTATAAATTCTGTAGTTCGCCTAAAAGGTTAAAAGCAGGTTTCTCAAGTGCTTTAGTGAGAGCCAGTCGTTCAGGAAATGGTGGATCTGTTGTTTGATCATTGTTGTTAGATGCTGATTCTACTGTTTCAGCATTATTGTTAGCTGGTTTTTCTTTTGTAACTTCCTCTTTATCAGAGTCAGTAATTTCATCAATGATTGGTTCAACAATTCTCCCTGAGCGAAGGTGGATATCGTTACATTGCATGGGGGAGACAGGCTGATTTTGAATATCAATTGCTTGCAAGGCTTTATTATTATTTGGGTTGGGGTTGGGTTGCACAGGCAGCTGCAGTCTAATTGCCTGGTTATTTGGAGGAGTATTGGATGGTAAGGAAAGAGACTGTTGATGTTGAGGAAATGGCATCTGTTGGGCTGCCCAGTTTGGATTCCATTGATTAAAATACGGTTGTTGGGGAGCCCAAGGATTCCATATGGTAGGATCAGGAAAAGGAAGATTTGGTTGTTGCATAGGTGGAAAATTCATTGTGTTAAAGGGTGGGTACTGCATTTGGTTCATGGGTGGGTAATTTGTTTGAAAAGGAGAATGATTATTCCAACGACTAAATGTTGTGTTAGAATTGATACCTTTTCTTTGTGGCCATTGCCTCCTCTGTGTCATCAGGTACACTGCTTCAGCCTCTTCTTCAGTTGACTGCAATGCTGCTTTAATTCTAGGCAAAGAGGGGCATTGCTGGGTCTCATGGTCCTTTTCGCAGATCGTGCAGATTGGTACTTTATCTAGTGGGCATTCCCTGAGTGGGTGTTTTTCTCTACATTTGGAACAAAAAATAGCTAGGGCAGCTTCTGCTTTTGTCTGTTTCTTCTTTACCTGCAGAGCATAAATTTTTGAAGCAAAAGAGCTTAACATCTCAGTTTTAAATTCTTCCAACAAATTACCTATTTCGGCCCTTGTTGCTCCTCCACTTGCTGACTTCTGAACTCTTGAATATACATTGTCCCTGATTTTTGATCTGCTCACTGCTCCTCTTGAACATCTCATGCAGAGATTGATAATTTCATCAAATGGTTCCTTGGAAATGTCCCCTTTTCCCAGCATGTTCAACATGTCCAAGCAGTCATCTCGTACCCCTTTCAGCAATATAGTTTTCAGAATATCTTTACTCATGTTAGGGTGGTCAGACCGCTACAGATTATATTGCAATCTTTCCACAAAATCTTCCAGATTCTCATCCTCCTTCTGAACCATTTTAAACAATTTTTCCTTCCTTTCTCTTGTCCGGCAGTAATCTTGATACTTGCCCAAAAAACTTTCTTTCATCTGATCCCAAGTAGTGATTGCCTGAGCTCCTAAGCTCATAAACCACCTTAACGCATTCCCTTTCAGTGTTGCTGGAAACAGTTTTAGTTTCTGATTAGGGCTCACATAATCATAACTTTTACATAGTATATCGAATTCAAAGAGGAATTCATCCGGGTCTTCAGAGGATAACCCATGAAAGTTGGCTAGTGCTGAGAGTGGAATGTTTTTCATGGGGTTTGCTCCTCTTGGGAGCTCTCCAATAGGGAACTCCAGGGTAGAGAGTGATTTTTCCCCTCTTCCTTCTGCTCGGTTATCCTCCATTGGTCTTTTTCCTGAGTCGCTTACTTTATCTTCTGTATCTTCAGGTTCTTTAGGTTCTTCTACTGGTTCCTCAGTGTATTCTGGTACTTCCAGCTTCCTTTCAGGTCCCAGTACTTCCTCCGTCTGTCGATTTGTTTGTGAGGAATACTGGATCTGAGGTCTCTGGGAACTTGTCCTCTGTGATGTTTCAGCCTTTGAGATGATTTCGTCAATAAAGGTTTTTCTTCCTCCTCCGCCTTTGCCGCCTATGAAATTAGGTTTCCTGCGTCCTCTCATGCACCTTTTATTCTTACAAAGAAATCATTAATGCTTTCAGAAATCTCTAGTCGCCTTCCCCGGCAACGGCGCCAAAATGTTGGCTAGTTGAATTGTTTATTAATTAAACGGTCAAGTACCACATTAGTTTGTCAACCTGGGAAAGTCTTTTATTTCCAAGGCTACCACGTACTGTATGTACTTAATTTTTAAAAGCATTAAAGAGTTGTAGTATACATGATTCTATTTCTCACTCTATGTTATAACTGTGCATTGCAAAAGTAAAATGAAAGCGGTTAACTCAGAATACAAATCTAAAAAGAGAACTGATGGATGCTCTGTTAGCATAGGATCAGGACCCTATCCTCCAGGTAAGGACGTTCAGCACCTGCCCCTGTACCCAGATTTCTAATACACACGGCAACTCTAATTCACTGGTGAAATATCCTTTTACAGTTTCAAGCAATTAACAAAACAGAGTACCAGCAAAAAGGAAATCATCAGAGGTAATGCTACAGAATCCAAAACATAGTACCAGCAAAAAGAAATTACAAAACACACTTACACACTTGATAGAAAAGTAAATGGGTGAATCTTGTGAGGAAGGTGGGCCCGGTCCCTCTCGCAAGATTCCCCAGAACACAATGCTAGATTAGGTTCTCAGAACAATCTTCTATTCATCTGCCAAAAGATCCCGTTACAATAAAAGTTCAGACTTTGCTGTTGTCTTTTAGAATTTCACTTACAAACTGTTTTTCTCCCCCCTTCTCTAATGTAGATGTCTCCTCTTTATATAGGAGACATCTATTACAATAGATTGTCATAGTTCATACAGTTAAACCTTTCTGTCAAAAATAAGAAATCAATCCTTGTTACAGGATGCTATTACAACAGTGTGACAATGTATTCTTTCTTGGGTCTCTTACTGTTACATAGCTGGTAACCGAACTTCGATCATCTTTTTGGAATCCTCGCACTATCCTTTGCTGCTTCCCCATGGTTGCTGATTTAGTAGACCCATGCTGTTCTTGATATTTTAGCTACTGTAACTGTGTTTTACCCTTTTTGGACAGTTGCTGATCATGCTGCGTCAGCGTGGAATTCTGGCGATCTTCTGATAGTTTCCATTTCTGGTGTTGCAGCAACTGCATAGTTGTTGTTTCTGGTGTTACAGCAACTATGAATTATAATTTCTGCAGACTTTAGACAGTTCAACGGTTACTTAGCAACTTAGTTAGCTTTTCCAAAGATAAATATAAAGATAACATGAATATGTAATGAATAATTAAACACATAGTCATGCGGAGAGTTACTTCATACCTTGGGGTAATTAGGTCATTATGTAATCAAAGCTTTCAACTTATGAACTGAAAAAGGATAATATTATAGCAAAAATATAAGGTCAAAAATGGTCAATTTTGAATCCTAACACTCATGATTTGGTTGCCTACAACTTCGAGTTGGTGTGATTAGAGGGATGTTTGAATGAGTGAGGATTTAATGAGGAAGATCGAACTCCTATAATCTCTCCTTCTTATCTCATTCGAGTTCGTGCTGCTGAATTAGCAATAATTTGTTGCCAGAAACATGCAATCAATGCACATTAGACCGCTAGACATAACATCTTAACTTTTACTCATCTCATTTAGAAAAATATAATTAAAACATTTAAGGAATTATGAGAAGAATTGATTTTAGTAAGATTGGAGGTGTATTAAGGTCCATATATTTTAGCCAATGATGAGCCTCATCAATTCTCTACCATATTGTTAGAATATTTTGGTCATAGAAAAAGGCCATAATAATTCGAAATAAACACTAAATATTATGGATGTAGTTGTGTCCTTATTATTAGAGAAAATGAGAATAAATCCATGGCAGAAAACAACATGCATTCCCTAATAGTAATGGATTATTCCAAAGTAAAGGAAAATAAGGTTACATGAGGGATGCTTAAATCTAGATGAAAGCGGCATCCTAATTTACCTCCTTCGAACATTTTGTAAATAAATTTGTTTAAAGCTATACATGGAAAATTTAATTTTATTCTATATTGATCACCAAGAATTAGATATACCATGGTGTTTCAAACATTGTAAATATTTTTCTTTTGTATTTTAATAAAATGGTGTTTACCAAGTCTAGTAAATAATGAATTCCTCTAGGGTCTATGATACCACAAGAGGGAAAATTTAAAGGGGTGAAAGGGATATGTTTATTTTTCCTTCAACTATCCTACCTTACAATCTTCACATATTAAATATATGATTAGTGGAAAAAAACAATTTGATGGATCTATTCCATGAATCTTAATATTTAGAAAGGTGTCTACCCTACATTCTTGGAATATACGTAAGTAGTGGGGGACTTCTTGTTATGGGAAATTACTGGAAAATTGAAACAAAAGAAAAACATTTAGGAAAAGGGGAAGAAAGGAGGGATTTTAGAGAGGAAAATGGAAGATAAAATAGTGCTATGAGTATATATATCACACTAGCCATGAAACCCTATGTGGATATCTATTAAAAGAGCTAAAGGAGAAAGATGATTTTGCAAGATTTTTTGTGAAATCAATTGGACCTTTCTACATATTCCATACAGAACATAAGAGGAAGAGTCTTCTAAGGGATTAATAAGTAAAGAAGGAATTACTCATGCGGTTGTGAGAGGTAGTTAATTTGGGTGCCAATAAATTATTTGTCCTTGCAAAACTTGGTAGTGGAAGTCATATTGGTTCAATTTCTTATATACTGAACTAAAAACCATTATGTCTACATCTCTTTGGCAGTATGGTCATCTTAATAGGGTGTGGAATTGTACAATAAAACTACTAATGGTTTGGAAATAATATCTTAGTATACCTTTTTTCTAATCATCCTTGTCCTATTTAGATAAAAAGAAATCTACATGTTATAATTTGTTATATTATTCTCGTTGGAAATTTTAAGTATGCTATGGATAAATAAATAGAGGCATTTTTCAAAATTATAATTTTAATTATTAACCTCTAAAATTATTTCATAGCCAGATAGAAGGAATAAATGTTATATAACGTTATCTTTTGTTCCTTCCATTCTGTATGGAATTTAAGAAATAATAATCAAGATATTAGTATAGAATTACAAGTTTATTCTCTTTGTTACTATGATAATTCATATATAAAATTGGAATTTGCATTCTTGGTAGTTTCTAGTGATTTATGTCTTCTTTCCTTGTGATATTTTCAAAGAAAATGTATATAAAAATGACTTATTTAAGAGTTTCAATTACTTATGAAAGTCACTGAATCATTTAGATTCAGGATTTCGAAATTTCTTTCTTTTGAATCTGAAATAGAGAACATATTCATACATATTTATGGAAGATAAATTATGTTATTTTATATAAAAAATACTTGGTTGTATTATGTAAGTCTTTTGAATCTTATCAATTTGTGTAAGTATATTTGTTTACAATTGCAATTAACATTAAAGTGCATAAAGAATTTTGGAAAAAAATTTGATTGGATGTTTTTGGCCATAACCCTTACTAACAAAGGCTAGTAAGGGCCATGACCATGAACATAGAAGAGAGGGAACAAACAACAAAATCCAAACATCTGGAAGATCTAAAGTATGACAAGTAATATTGTTTCTGTGATTTTTTGTGTGTTTCCCTAACAATTATTGGAAATTTCAAATCTAAAATGGACCTCCTATAGAAAATAATAAAATAATAATTAAACAAATAAAATAAGAGATACGGACTTTTAAAGAAAAACAAAGGAATATACATTTTTATTATATTTTTCTCTTATATCTTTATAGGTTTACTCATATGTTCAATGTAGACACACGTTTGATGCATAATTTAATTCCACATGCAATGACTACTAACTCTACATACTTCGTAGTAGACCCACATTGAATAAAATGAAAATACATGAAAGAAACTTATTCAACCCACATTTTCCATGTATTTTTAGTTTTTGCGATGTGATTCTACCTAGAATTATACATAGTGGATACGTCTTCAATGTTTTATTAAAATTTTCATCCAGTGATTGTCTACACTTGACATTTGGTTAAACCTATAGGGAAATAAGTTAAATATATATTTATAAAAAAATATTATTATTTTCCCTCCAAAACATTTCCACTAGGGATGATATCATCACATTGAATCATATTGGTTCTTTTAATGTAAATTTTGTTAGTATCCAAATTATTTCAATGTATTTACAGAATTAGAAAAACTTGTAGAAGTTTTTTGAGATTAGGATATCATCAACTATAGTAGATATCTAGAAATCCGTCTTTTTGGAAATATGGTCTTTTAAAAAAAATCATATCTATATATTGTGTACTTGATGTTCCTATCCTATAGAAGTGGCATACTATGATTCAAGCATGTGGGCATAGAAACTATCACATTTCAACAATGTATTAGACAAAACAACATATTCGGGTGTTGATACATGGAGACATGACAACCATCTGTCACCCATGTGTTAGCTATATTGTTGTTATCATTACATAAGATAGTGAAAATTATAAGGGCCATAAATTTATCTCTAGAACACATATTTGGATGAAATTCATATT
This sequence comes from Pinus tabuliformis, assembly GCA_031772625.1. NCBI lineage: Eukaryota > Viridiplantae > Streptophyta > Pinopsida > Pinales > Pinaceae > Pinus > Pinus tabuliformis. Next base: position 1,665,734,561 of record CM062819.1, on the reverse strand, counting down.
TTTCGAAATCTCTTCACATGAAGAATATGATGTCAACCTTAAAAAGTGTGTTTAAACTAATTGAAATAAGAGGAAGTTTGGTAACCCATACCCTTAGGTTAGATTAAAGCATTGGAACATAAATAAGATCATAGTAAATAAATTACGTATCGAGTTCTATATTTTGTCATTCATTATCTTAAAGTTGGTTATAATTATAAATTTTAATTATTGGTTACTAGGGTTTGTTAGAAATTATTATCATAGAAATCATTAGAAAACTTAGCTATGCATGGGTTGAAAGTGAAATGATAATGAAATAGTTACTATATGCTTATTTATTAGAATAATTTAACACCATAAGTCACTTTAACCTTAAAGAGATGGTAGTGGGGCGGCAGAGTGAGATAAAGAGAGGACGTAACACCATAAGAGATTCAATAAAATACCATGAATATCAAAAGCATTAAAGAGGAGATGTGGGGAATCCTCTAGATATGAATGACCACCTACAATTCTAGGATTTTATAAGCCAATGTACCCTCATAGAAATTCTTATATTCTTGGCATTGAAAGATCATTTAGACTCAAATTCAAGGAACATGGAGATGATATAAAAAATGGTTGAGATAAATCAACTTCCATTGTAGAGCACTCTTCCAAAACCAATCACCATATTTTCATCAAAAACATTAAGGTCATAGATAAATAATGCCATAAAGAAAAAGGAAACTATAAAGTATCATTAGAGATAAGGAAACATTGAAATAATATGAATAGGGATTCTATTCTAGAAGTCAGTAACAATCGGCTCTCCTTACTCTCACTACTTCTCGCATAATTTAACCTTTTATGTCCCTTCTTGCTTTTTTCCTTTTTATTTGTCCCTTCTCTGATATGTGTGTTTCTTTTCTCCCCATGGATTCTCTCTCACTCTCTCTTGCTGCATTTCCCCTTCTTCTCTAGTCCCTCTCTTCTTCCCTTCATCTCTTTCCTATGCTTCATGTCGTCTATTTTTCCCCTCCTTTCGTTCATCAGCTTGCAATTCACTCTTTCTATTCCCCCCTATTTTTATCTCTCCTTATTATTATCTTGTAGTCCCTTTGTATTGGTTTATATATTCCCTTTTTATTGGTTTCCTATTCCACCATCTATATTTTTCCTTTATCTCCTCTTTTCTTGTACCTTCTCTTTTCATGTTTTTTTCTTCATTTATTTTCATGCCTCTATAATGTATTTATATCCCTTCTTGGTTTCATTTCCCTTTCCTCTCCCCAACTCGCTTCCCATGACTCCTCCCTTAACACTTCCTCTCTTTATTGGTCTTTCTACTTTTTCCGTTCCTCTTTTCCCTCTCCTTAATGTTCTCTTTTTATCCCTTTCTATATTTTTACTAAAAAAAATTATCTTACTCACTCAGCATGCTTCCTTTCCCTTTTAAGTTTCCCTTAGTCTCTCTTTCATTTTTAAACTTTACATTTCTCATAGATTATATTCTTCAGCACATATTAATTAAAATGTTATATTATACTTTTATTAACATTGATATCATAATGTTCTTCCTACATTATATATTACTTTTTCAAAATTTCTTATTATAATATAAAACATTAATTAATATTTAATTATATATCGAAAACTATACTATTTATGATAATAAGAATTGAGAATAAAAAAAAAAATTATCACTACTATTCCATTTATCATTATCATTTAAAACCTTTAGGTTATTATCATATTAATAAATAGTTTATCTCTCGCACTACCAATACATATACATAGCATTAATACATATACATAGCATTAATACATGATTATAGATTTTAGGTTTAGTGTTTTAATATTAATAAGATTATTATAAATTTATTGGAACATTTAAACTGTTGTCTTCGTTGATTTTTTTCCCTAGAGTCTAGGATTTTTTCCTCGATGAATTTTGTTATTTTTTATTCTATAATTTAACAAATATATTAATTACAATTTATATATATATATATATATATATATATATATATAAACTAACAAGGATTTTATTTAATGAATCTTTAATATATCATGTGTGTTAGTGCTATATTAAATAATATTTTTAATTTTACTATATATTATAAAACATTTTTAAAAATCTCATTATTTAACGCCTTATCAATAAGAATCCAATACACTTACATAATGTAAAACAATCTATCTTTTAATAGATATTATAGTTATCTATTTTTTCATTAACATTATTTATGCTCATTTAATTTTTTTCTTTAATTTTGATCTTCATTTTTTATAACTGCCAATATAAAAACTCCCAATATATCCCCAATATATTATATCACTTTTTCCTTAATATGTATGCTCCAATATAAAAGCCCATGCTATAGTATTTCTCCTCAAATAAAACCACATGATATATATATATCTATATATATATATATATATATATATATAATATTAAAAATTATATTCTTAAAGAAAAATGAGGTGTATATATATATGTATTACCCAGAATTTAATGAAATTAAAAATAATAATATTTCTATATATAAATACTAGATAAACAAATAATCATAAAATATAATGTCTAAAATAATAACTTTATTCAATCCAATATATTAGATTATAATTTTATTTTTGTAATATATATGTATTTAATTGATAAGAAAAAAAATCAATATTTAAAAAAAAAATTAGTATAGATATATTACATGAATTTCTTTTTAAATGTATTGAAAATTTCAAACAAAAATGACATAAGGTAATGCCATATTATTTATGTTTTTTCATAGTTTTAATAAATTAAAATTAAAAATAAATTTATATATAACGATATATAATTTATATAAATATAAATAATATTATTAATAGCCATCATAAATCTATTTTACTTTTGGAAGTTCAACACTAAAACATCGAATTGTATATGATATCTAGACATATCTCCGAGTCTCAATCCAATGCTCAATTAAACATAATCAGCTAAAGACCCAAATCCAAATCTAAAATGCAACTGTAATGCAATGGGTTACGTAGCAGTGCATGTTGAGTAATTTAAAATAAAAAGATAAAGTGCAATTCAATCGCAAAGTTTTGTGAATCCTGAATAAAAGAACAAATTATAAAAATGATAATTCTGCACCTAAAAATATGAGAAAACTGGAAACGAATATCTCAGCTCTAATTTTTTTGGAAATATAAACTATCTCTAAGAATCAAGGATAATTACATGAATGAAGTGAGCTCAAGAAATCTTTAGATATCGTATGATATTATTGATGAAAATATTTTAATATTGTGATAATTATATGGAAATATTTATTTATGAGATATAATTATTTAGTTTGTGAAATAACAACATTTTTGTAGTTAGGGAAACCATATAAATTAAATGAGATAAATGTGGTAAGCGTCAATCTATAAGAAAGATTGAAATACTTACTTTATGGTACATCTCATATTCCAAAAATTAAAATAATTATAAAAAATTAACTAAATTATAAGTTTATTTTAAAGAATTTTTATTATCAGTTATAAACATTAATATATGAGTTAGACATATATATATATATATATATAAAGTGTAATTTAGCTGTATTTTGTGGTAGAAATTCTTAATCCATATATAGTTTTTCTAATAATACCATGAACTAATACTATAATTTATTAATACCATACATTAAAAAACAATGAGTCATTTCATATCAGTCTTGTTCATATGATATTTTTCAATTAATCAATTTAATTAACAAAACAATAACTAAATTCATATAAGACTATGATATTTTTAGTTAATCAATTTAATTTAATGGATAGAAAAAACATGATTACTTTTGAAATACAATTTAATTTTTTATTATTAAACATATTTTAATATAATCAATAAAATTATTTTTTAATTATTTATATAATAATAATTATTAATAATTAACGCCAATAATCATTATAACTAACTAAATAAAAATGTTGAAAACATTATTTGAAAATAAAGATGCCTAAGAACATATTGAGGAACATAAAATTACAATTGATATGGACAAACTCACCTACAACTCGTGAAGATCATGTCAAACCTCTAAATGCCATCTGTGTCTTCGCCATTTTCTACATTTTGTCGCTGTTACCAGAAACGGCACGGAGGTAGAACCGCGAAACCACAACGTTGCGGAGAAGCCATTTTCCCGCCATTCCTGTTGCTGACTACCTGAAATGGTTTCATACGGGATGATTATGTTCCATTCCGTTTCTTGCGGCCGTTTCTGTAACGGCGGGCTCAACATCTGTTAAAAAATCATTTCCTCCATCTGACTTCTAAATATTCTCAAAATCGACCATGCAAATAATTATGACTCAACTGGAGTGGAATAAGGGGTTTGACTCTCACCAATAGGATTGAGTTCAAAATATTCTCAAAATGGAAAATCCAAATATGTATCGCTCAATTGGAGATTGATATTTTCAAAATAGAAAATCCAAATATGTATCCCTCAATTCGAGATTGAATTCGGAATATTCTCAAAATAGAAAATCCAAATATGTATCTCTCAATTGGAGAATGAGTTCAGAATATTCTCAGAATAGAAAATCCAAATATGTATCCCTCAATTGGAGTGTGGTAAGGGGTTTGACTCTTAACAAAATCTGCATCCGAGTTCGAAATATTGTCAAAATAGACCATCCAAATAATTATGACTCAATTGGAGTGGGATAAGGGGACTGACTCTCAACAATGGGATTGAGTTCAAAATATTCTCAAAATAGAAAATCCAAATATGTATCTTTCCATTGGAGTGGGGTAATGGGTTTTATTCTTAACAAAATCTATATTTGATTTTGAAATATTATCAAAATAGAACATCTAAATAATCATGACCATGACTCAATTGGAGTGGGGTATGGGGATTGACTCTTAACAATAGGATTGAGAAAACAGCTTTTCGGATTAGTCAAATTGTAAGGATTGGGTTTACATTTTGAACCAACTAATGTGGTTTATTCTCAAAACAAGATGAGAAATCAAATGATCTGATACAATAAATAGCATAGATGCATCAACGCACCGTATTAGCCACTTAAAATTAGTCTATTAGTCTTAAATCTAACAATAAGATTAAGTTCAAAATATTCTCAAAATAGAATATCCAAATAGAATATCCAAATAATTATGAGTCAATTGGCCTGGGGTAAGGGGTTTGACTCAACAAAAGTGGGGTTGGTTGTGCTGGACTAGCATGTTACATGCATTAATCAAAAACATTATTCTATGTATGTTCTGATTGGTCTTAAAAATATATATTACGAGCTTTTGAGTTCAAAATATTCGCAAAGTAGACCATCCAAACAAGTATGACTCAATTGGCGTGGGGTAAGGAGTTTGACTCTCAACAAAAGTGGTGCTGATCGTGCTGGACTAGCATGTTACATAAATTAATCAAAAACATTATTCTATGTATATTTTTATTGTTTTTTAAAATATATATTACGAGCTTATCTAAATTTTCGGTATGGTTTAAACCGTAATTCGGTATTATTTATAACTTACGGTTTAGGTGCTTCGGATTAGTAAATAAAAGAAATTGTTGTTTTATATTACATTACAATATTTCCACATAAGGGAGTGGCATAAGTCTCTAGTGGATTTAGTGTATCATTTAAGAATTACCTGCACTCTCCAAACATCATAGAACGACTTCAACCTGACATAACCATCATCTAATTGTAACATGTCCAATTTTGAGAATTAAAAATAATAACAATAATGGATCAGTTTACTATAATTTTTTTTCCTTAAGTTATTGCGGGTGGTGAATGTCATCACTGTCAACTTTTCTTTAAGATTGTTGTGATAAAGGAACTGGTTACCTTGGAGTTAGAAACCATGGTATTGAAGAGTTTGTAATTTTCTTTGTTTCATTGTTAATTAATTTATATGGCTTTCTTTTTATACAGGTTTTAATTCACGTGTTTTAAAAAAAAGTTGTGGCTTTTTTTTCTTCTTATACAGGTTTTAATTCACCTGTTTTAAAAAAAAATTGAGGCTTTTTTTCGTTTCAATTCACGTGTTTTAAAAAAAAATTGATTGAGAATTGAGGTTTTTTTTTAAACTGATTATATCATAATTTTTATTGAACAGAGAGGTTCATTTTACAACATACCTAAAGATGTCAGTTCTTCATCAAAATTGAAATTTTATTGATACAGACCAAAATAAAAAATCTAAAGAAAATAAAAATAAAATAGCTATATAAAATATTTAAATAATATCTTCTCACTAAAAAATTACAAATAAAAAAATAAAATCTCTCTCCACTCATATTAAATCAATATTTAAAATAAATATATAAAAATATATATTACAACTGCAATTGAACTGAATTCTTTCCTAGCAACTTAAAATGGTGATTCCGAACATTACGTTCTAAATATGCACGTGTTGGTGTGTATTTACGAAGTTTACATCCTATGTATTTATTTGTTCATGTGCATTTCGGTTCACTTAATATAAGATTCAACCCTCCGCTCCTAACCATGTGTATATGTGTGTGTAATACTCCTCTCGAATTTCCATTGAATATATAGATATAATTATTGGCATTGGCACAATGTTTATATATCTAATATAACACATGATTAACTTTGTTGGAAACTTTTGTGTACCCTTAAGAGTACCATGTATATATATATATGTGTTTGTAATATTTTTCTCAAAATTTTATTTAATATATAGATATATTTATACGTATTAATATAATGTTTATATATCTAATATATGATAATTTTGTTAGAAATTTTTGTGTATTAATAAGTGTAGGTGAATCAGTAGTATATCTTATTAATAATTTTCATTAATTTAAACCTTTTTATTGAATCATATATATTAACCAGCAAGACATTAGATTGTCTTATAAACATAAACCATATATGCACCTAAAATAAAATAATCATGAGTTCAACAACGAACAATGCATCAAAACACATCCACACAAGAGACACAAGATATTTGGTGGAAAACCGTTCTCTAGGCATAAAACCATCGTTGTTGTTGTTGCACTGCTTTGAATTTGTATTATCTCAAGAAATGGTTCTTTACATAGGTTCAGTGACTCCCATGAGTCAGACATTCGACCTCATACACAATTACCTAACTCCCATCACCAATGAGACTTGATTCTAATAATTAGTTTGGAAGACTATATTCTTACATGGACCTATGGACTACCATCCACTGAAAGCCACCACGATCAACAATCTTCACTCAACTTTGATTTGAAAATTGAATTCTGTTTGGATCAATAAATTATTCCTTTCGATGAAGTTTCGAAATCATTGTTCCACTCTCATGAAGTCATTGTACCTCTACTCTATGCAAACCTCGATTTCATTCATTTTCAAAGTGGATCCAAAACACTCTAGTCAACATTGGTTCAACTCTACAATATGATCTTCAAGAACAAGACACCATCAACATAAATAAATAAAATCCCCACAATCATATGCTCTCCACTCAAGAAAAATAGTGACCATAATGTATGCATCAACTCTAAATAATGTAGCCATAATAATAAACCCTGAGCCCATAAATTTAGCTATTGCATAACACAATCAACAGCATAAAAACACAATAGCTATGTGCCAAATACACTAGTAGCACTTGCAAAACAAATGTGAGGGTCATAAACTTAGAGCTATATCAATCTCTCCATCTGTACCAACAACTCTACTACAACACTTTGCATCTCTCATCCGCAATCTGAAACTTTGCATCAATACTATGCTTCAACAAATAGATCTTCTAATTCTACTTCCAATAGAACTCATACACTAAAGAAATCCTTCTCACAAATAGGTCTGAAGAATATTCACTTTATGAAACCTTCTCTTATTCACATACACACTCATCCAACCATCACTCATCTCCAAACAGAAGAAAATAAAATATGAAGGGTGAAATTCACTTTTGGAATGGGATCAAGAGGGCACAAAGTTGATGAAATCCAACCATAATCATCACTACTTGTGCACTAAAGATGTTCACACCCGTTGGAGTACCTAATCACCCATTTCTGACCTTTACCAATTAATATAGAATATTTTTGGAAATTCTAAGACGAGATACATCTGATGTGCATGAGGAATATGGAGAATTTTTCATGAAGAAGCTCAGATGCACACACAAAACTGCTTGATCTCAGTTGCAACTGTATGCACAGGCTTGTCTTCATGCAGTTGGATCCTTTCATGTACATGCACAAGCCTGCATGGGTGCGGTTGTAGCAGAGCATAATGAAAAACATAAATTGTCTTATCAAAACCTATGCCACCTATTGGATCACCTTATCTAGCATCTAAACTCACCTTTGAACCTCTTCCATGTCCCATGGGACCTCTGCAAATAGGCCAAACATATCTCCCAAGTGTCAACACCAAGTGGACCTAAAATGTCAACAAGTAAAGGTTGACTTGTCTGCCAATAAGTGATTTTCTCTCCTCTAACACCTGCATAAGTTGCAACACTTCTGAACACACTATGTAGTATCTCTACAAAATCATCATTAGACCAACACATTATTGGAATAAGACATCTCCATGAGCATAGATGAAGACCCAGTATGGCAGCTCAACTAGTCTATCATGTGAACAACATGAATGGAACTTGAGCCATGATTTACATCACCTGTAGTATCATCTCCAATACCTCCAATCAATGGATGACTAGGAATCCCAAAATTGTCATGAAAGAACATGCCAAGACATGCCACAGCTTCATGAACACCATAAAAGAAACACCCTACATCATCAAAGGTTGACATCAATGCCAACATAACAATCAAAATGCTATCTCAACTAGATTTATCCATACTAGAAGGAAGGCATCGAACATCAGATAGTCTACATAGGGTTGACATCGATGCCAGCATGGGCTTTCTACCATCATGAACCAATGCCAACATTAGAAAGTTCTAACCATGCACACCATAATTCCATCAATCTCCCCCTTTGGAATTGAAGACAACCATACACGAAGTCCAGACCATCATCATCTATCATTCCCCTTTTGACATCAATGGCAAAGGGTTAACTCCATCTGATAAGGAAACAAAAACTAAAGTATAGACATTGGAGAAATTGCTATCTACATGGCTTAAAATAATGCATATCAACCAAAATCCATGACTCTCATAAAAATAGCAACAAGCAGCATAACAAATCGATTAACATATAGAGTGTCATATCCAGCCAGGAAACTCTAGCTGTAACAATAATATGCACAAGTGTAAAGAGCATCAATGAAGAATATGAAATAATATGTGCATATACAAAAAGAAACTAACCCATATCTCTATAACACCTAACTCATGGTGGTAACATCCACATGAAGAAACCAAAAACAATCTCCACCACAACTACATATAAGCAACATCAATATCTATCATCAATTTATTTTCTCATATAATGATGTCAAGAACCCAATATTCAAGGCAAAACATGAGGAACACCATGAACACCTCCAAGTGGATCATAATGCAAACAATATGATGGCTGAATTAAATAGGAACAAATAATGGTCCCGTGAATATATGTCATCTCTAAAATCAACTCCAACCTACAATGAACCAATACCGCTGCAAACAATGCTTCCTTGCCACAAATAGAAGCACCTTATGGACCAAGACTTCAGGTAACCATGATTATATGACATAGATCATTGTACATACATGGTTTTAGAAATGACATAAGACCTGATAAATCACCTCATGTGACCATAACATGACCTCATGTCCCATGACTAGATGTCCCAAAGATACATACAATAAAAGTGCATGGCTTCATGAGCATTTGACATGGATATATCAATGAGTACATGGTTGCTATAATCATCCCCTATGGACCAATGACTAAAATATGTGAGATATCATAGTTGTAACAACATCATTAGCCCACACATGTGGTTGTATAAATGACTCTATGATACTCCTTCAAAACATGTTTATCATCAAAATGACTCAAACCACTAATGATTGGACTCAACACCAATGTGAAATGATCAAATAATGGTAGATACATGGGAATAATAGACTCCATATAACAACCTAAAAATGGATGATCCATTCTTTCATGTCATATCTATGCATCTTGTACCAATGAAATACTTCTATGCATGGTTGTACCACCTTTTGAACCAACTTGTTAGTGAAAACAAAAACATATACGTGGCCGAAAATGCACCTTTTTCTACTCATGGAAAGGCATATAGATATGCTACAAACACATGAGAAAAAAGAAGTGAAAAAACACAAAACAAATCATGAAGCTCCATACCATGCATAGCTCCCTCTGAGCTCAACATAACTTTGAAAAGTAGATTGATCCCGTGGACCTGAAATGTGAAATATGCTCAATGAATTCATAATATGTTGCTGCAACAACTTGTGCTCATCAAACTATCACACTGCTACTATATGCTCCTCCTAAGGTTATGCACCTCCTATGAACTCTGTAGTCCTCAATAAATATGCAATAAATAATTATGGACTACAAGAGGGGCTGCTCTTCTCTACTTGAAGATTCGATGCTCCTTCTTTCTCCACACAGTATCTTGTCGCTTCTTTTCTTCCCACACTAGTTTTATCCTAGGTCCTCTTTGTTTTTGTTTCTTTTGCTGATTTTTCCTTGAATAATGGGGAAACAAGTAGTCTCTTTCCATATGGCCAAAGTTATGACATGTGTAGCACTCCACGTGGCCAAGATATGAAGAAAGAGGATCAAATATCTTTTTTCTCATGCCATATCTATACCTTGCATGCAATGTGCTTCTCCTCCATTGGTTAGATATGTAATTATATGCCTTATGGCCAAACAAGTTACATGAAAAGAAATAACCATAAAAAGCATAATTATACATGTTGGTCAACCTCCTTGGTTGTTAATACTGTTGCAATCTCTGTTGATTGGGTCTATACATTCTTCTCTTGTAGTTGGCTGCAACATGTCCAAGCTTGTGGCAGTTGTAACACTCAACCTTGCCCATCAAAGGAATGAAGGGGCTTTAACTCCTTTTAAATCTTACATATTTTCCATGATCTTCTCTTGGAGAATTTTTTTTTTTTTTTTTCTAAAGGTAGGAATTCTTTGAGGTTTTCTTTTCTACTACTATTAGATCTGTTGTTTGATATGTTGTTGGTTCTGCTTCTTGTTTCCTTTGTTGGTACTCTTGTGGTTGGTATTTTTCACTATAGGCTTCTTGGGTTCTTCTTCATTTTTTTACTTGAACACAAACTAGAATCGCCCTTTTGAAATCTAAGACCAAATCTATCCAATGATGATCTCCAGATCTCAAGCAAATGTTCCAAGGCTAAAATGCTCTTCTCCATCTTCCACTTCTTTCTAAAGTACAACACATCACCTTTTAATCTCTCACATTCATTTTCCTTTTCTTGGTACTACTTCCTCATACCTTTCTCAACTTTTCTGATTCTTCCTTAAACTTGACCTCCTTATCATCACAAATATGAAATGGATTTTCTTGATCCTTGCGTGCAGTTGTTAGTCTATAAATCTCATTTGTAAGAACCTTAATATCATTCGCATATTCACTAGGCACTTTAGCATAATCAAAATCTAAATCCCCAAAATGGTAGCTAAAAAGAAAATCATTTTCATATATAGCTTTGGGTTCATTTTGTTGCAATGCCTTTGGCTCTCGATCATCTAATTTTTGCACATTATTAACTAAACCTCCTCCATTAGGAAGATAAGAATCTTAAGATTGATTTTTTTGGGTTTGGAGGCCATTCTTCTTATTCTTCTTCTTGTTCTTCCTTTTCTTGCTCTTTTTCTGATTATGCATATTCCTACTAGTACTATGTCCAAATATGGACTCTACTTTGTCTCACTTTTTTTTGGCATATTTTAAACCTACTGGTTTCTTCAAATCACCATCATGAAGATTCATATAGATAATGAATCTAGATTTCACATCGTATTGCAAAATTTTAGGTGTAATTGGATCCTTGCCACATATTTCACATACTAGTTTCCGAATGTTATATCTATAAGAAAAGAATTGATATTTAACATTTTTTCTCCATACCTTGAAATTTGGAGTAGTGCGGACAACCACTCCTTAAGAATTCATTTTGAAAAAAAAATCATTTTTTTGCCAACAAACCCAAGATATTCTCTCCAGTGATCAAGTTGCAACCAAGAGCCCCACTCTGATACAAATTGTTATAAACCATCTAGAACTACTAAGAGGGGAGGTGAATCATTAGTGTGTTTTATTAACAATTTAACCAATTTAAATTTCTATTGAATCACATATATTAACCAACAACATATTAGATTTTCTCATAAACATAAACCATATATGCTGTTAAAACATGATAACCATGAGAGAAACAATTGAAAACACATCAAAATAGATGAACAGAAGAGACACAAGATATCTAGTGGAGAACCATTCTCCGAGAAAAAACCCACCCTTTTTGCTATTCCACTGCTATGAATATCTATCATGCCAATCAATGGTGTTTTGCATATATTTCTTTACTCTAATCATCTGGAGTCTCAACCTCATATAAAATTAACTGACTCTTACTAGCCAAGAGACTTGATTCTATTGATCAACTCAGAAGACTATGTTCTTGCATGGATATATGGACTACAATCCACTAAAAACCACCATGATCAATGATCCTCGCCCAACTCTCATTGGATGGAGAAACTGTTCCTTTCATTGAAGATTCAAAATCGCTACTTCACTCTCATTAAGTCATTGCTCCTCTACTCTATGTGGACCTTCATGTTATTCATTTTTAAACTGGATCTAGGACATTTTTTCTCAACATAGATTCAACTCTACAATATGATATTTAGAACAAACCATCAACATAAATAAATAAAATTACCACAATCGTAGGCTCTCCACTCAAGAAAAATAGTGGGTACATTGTATGCATCAACATGGAATAACATAATCAAACAATGACATAAACATAGCTCATACTGAGTCATAATAAGAAACCCTCACTCTAAGAATATAAATACTGCATAATACGATCAACAAATTAAAACACAATGGTTATGTGCCAAATGTGCTAGCAACACCTGCAAGACAAATGTGAGTGCCATAAAACTGGAACTATAACAAGCTCTACATTTGGACCATCAACTCTACTTCAATTCTCTCTAGCTGTGATATGCAGTACTAAAATCCGCATCAATAATATGCTTCAACAAATAAGTCTCCTCATTTTTCTACCATTAGAACTCATACACTGAAGCAATCCTTATCAAAAATAAGTCTGAAGCATATTCACTTTATGCAGCCTTCTCTTACTCACATATACACTCATGCAACCCTCACTCTGCTCCAAAGTTGAGAATAAAAAACATGAAGGGTGAAATTCAGTTTTAGAATAGGATCGAGAGAGCGCCAACTATTTTCCATGATGTTCTCTTGGACAAAAATGTTTTTTGAAAGTAGGAGCTCCTTGAGGTTCTCTTTTCTCCTATTATTAGATGTGTTGGTTGATATGTTGTTGGTTATTCTTCTTGTTTCCTTGGTTGGTACTCTTTTTGTTAGTATTTTTCACTACAAGCTTCCTGGGTTCTTCTTCATTATTGTTACTTGAATACGAGCTAGACTCACCCTTTTGAAATCTAAGACTAGATATATCGAATGGTGATCTATGGATCTCAAGAAAATTGTCCAACGTTATAATTCCCTTCTCCATCTTCTACTTATTTCTCAAGGACACCACTTCACCTTCTAATCTCTCACATTCATTTTCCTTTTCTTGGTACTGCTTCCTCATACCATTCTCAACTTTTCTAATTATTCCTTAAACTTGGCCTCCTTATCATCACAAACATAAAATAGTTTTTCTTGATCCTTGCATGCACTGTTAGTTTAGAAACCTTAGTTGTAAGAACCTTAATATCATTCTCATATTCACTAGGCACTTCAGCATAATCAAAATTTGAATCCTCAAAGTGGCAACTCAAAAGAAAATAATTAGCATCTATAGCTTTGGATTCATTTTGTTGCAATACATTCGCTTCTTGATCATCTAATTTCTACACATTATTATTTTAACCACCTGCATTAGGAAGATGAAACTCTTATGGTTGAGCTTCTTGGTTTTTAAGGGAATTCTTCTTATTCTTCTTTTTGTTTCTCTTTTTCTCAATTTCCATATTACTAATAGTACTATCTCCAAATATGGACTCTTCCTTGTCCCACATTTCCTTGGCATATTTCAAACCTACTAGTTTCTTCAAATCACCATAATGAAGATTCATATAGATTATGCATCTAGATTGCACATTCTACTGCAAAATTTTAGGAGCAATTGGATCCTTGCTACACCTTTCACGTACTAGTCTCCAAATGTTATATACACAACAAAATAACTAATATTTAACATTTTTTTTCCATACCTTGAAATTTGCAGTAGTGAGAACAACCACTCCTTGAGAAGTCATTTTGAAAAAAAATAAAAAAATTTGTCAACAAACCCCAAATATTCTCTCTACCAATCAAGCTCCAACCAAGAGCCCCAATTTGATACCAATTGTTAGAAACCTTTCACAACTACTAAGTTGTGGGGCGGGGGGGGGGGGGGGGGGGGTGTGAATTAGTAGTGTGTTTTATTAACAATTTCACCAATTACTGAATCACATGTATTAACCAAGAACACATTAGATTGTATCATAGACATAAACCATGTATGCACCTAAAACATGATAACTGTGAGAGAAAAAATAAACAACACATAAAAACACATCCACACACTACTACATGTACGGGGGTTTTAAGAAAATATTTAAGACAATTTTTGAGTCAATTGTCTTAACTTAAGAAAAAAAGAAACTTGCATATTGTCTTTAAGCACGTGTCTCAAAATTAGTGTCACAAAACTATTGTCTTAAAAAATTATCTTTATAAAGACAATATAGAACACAGATTATTATTATCTCTATAAAGACATGAATTATTGTCTCTTAAGAGACAATTTCATTTGTCTCTCCAGAGACAATTTCATTTGTCTCTCTAGACGAAATTTCATTTGTCTCTCTAGAGACAATTTCATTTGACTGCGTAGAGACAATTACATTTTTGTCTTTCGAGAGACAATCGCTGAAATTAAAAACATATTGTCTCTATAGAGTCTATATGTCCATAATTCTAGCTATTGTCTCTCTAGAGATAATATGAAAAA
Organism: Pinus tabuliformis; assembly: GCA_031772625.1. Taxonomy (NCBI): domain Eukaryota; kingdom Viridiplantae; phylum Streptophyta; class Pinopsida; order Pinales; family Pinaceae; genus Pinus; species Pinus tabuliformis. Next base: position 1,665,719,376 of record CM062819.1, on the reverse strand, counting down.
GTATTTAAAAAGAATAAACAAAATCATTTTGAATGTTCTTTTAACGTGGTTTCAACATGCAAAGCTCCCAAATAGTGATTTTAAGTACCTTAAATCTATGTTCTTTATGGATATCAGAAAAAAAAAAAAAAAACAAAAAAAAAACAAATTCCAATATTTTTAAAGCTAAGAGTGAAGTCATTTTAAATCTAAATGAAAAAACAATACTGGAAAGCAACCTTGAAAATAATAAGGGAACACACTTATATTTTCTGAAAATACATTCATCTCATTTGAACATGTAGGATCCTCAGTTGGAACTTCATTTTAAGACATATTATGAGGCAAAAGAAAAATGTTCTAGATTTCTACATCCTACGAGAGGGTTTACTCTCTAACATATAAATTTAAATCTTGAATAACACTGAATGGTGGAAATTAAATTCATATCCAATGGTTAAATCGACAATTTCAAGACCCTTGTATAATTGGAATTGGCCTCCATGATAAAAAAGAATTGTAATAATGTGTATGCATTTGAATCTACAATTGATTAGCAATCTTGTCTTCATGAAGGTTTTACAAAAGATGGAAAATTGACACAAGTCCTCGCAACATGATATAGGCCAATTCTCAATCTATTGGTGACCTACAAAGTTATCTTCTCCACTACTGGTTTTCGCAATTTCAGTTAGATCCATCTCTTGTTTCTAGCCCGAGAATTGCTACAATTGGTATCCAAATTGGTGATGATCTAGTTCCTGAGGAAGCTTCATATCCAATGAATCTAATTTAGGTAATGAACTATTCTGATAAACTCCTTTGCAAGATGAAGTTGCAGAGAAGTCCCTATCACTAGATTTTTTCTGGGCAGTTAATTGTTCCTTGGAGGCACATCAAACCAGCCATCCTTCTTCTTCTTAAGAATAAAATAATAAATTCCTGTAAGGCAAGTTCTATACCATTGCTCAACCATTTCCAAGAGATTTACTTAATGAAATAAAGTAAAATAAATGTAGTGCGTACCTGAAATAGAAATGTGTGCACTCTTAATATTTCTCCAATATCAGTTGCCTTACCTTGCTTGATTCCCCGGATCAGCTACAAACGCAACTGTAGATTCATTTCCCAGCTACCATCGCAATATTAGTTTTGAGATATATGTTGGGTAAGTGTCATATCTATTCATAATAAAGCCTATTTAACCTTATATTCAGTCCATGTTCAAAATTTGAAATTAGCATACAAACATAGCAGATTCTAAGTTGATATAAATCTGATAAATAAAAAATTAGTTGTGTATGTATGTGAAGATTAAGAAGAGAACCAAAGAGTTGATAAATATTCACTTTCATTATCATAATGCATGTTAATATGAAAAAGATAAAGAGAGAGAAAAATATAAAATGCACATATCTCTATTTACATCCAAAAAGAAGTGATCTACATTGATATGAACACACTGAAGTTTGACATATGTTAGAATAGAGTTTAATATGTATGGACATTTCATAAAATTCTATAACAATTGAAGCTAAAAAAAATGACTATTGGAGTCAAAATTGTTGTATGAAGTAAAAAAGAGCTAATTTTTTTATATCGAGTGGTTAAATGTGTGATTCTTCAATGCTTTCTTCATGTAGGTATGTGATAGTTAGTGAGGTTATTGGAAGAGAAATTTTCTACTATATTTTGATGTAAAAAAGAGATACAAAAAATGATCTACTTCTTCTTTGGTTTACAGGAGCTCCTAGTTGCGTGGGTTTCACTGGATTCGTCTATGAGATTGGTTAGCTATGATATCTCTTTCTCTTATTACCTATTTCAATTCTCAAAATGTCTATTTACTGAATCAGTTTTGATATTGTATACATTTAGTTTCGAAATTGAGTAATCTGGGAAACAGGCATGTGAACTGTTTATTGAAATGGCCATGTGTAAGTTCATTTTTGGCCATGTTATTGTAATTGACACCCAAAACCGAGTCAAATTCTATTATACTTGGTAGAATGTATCTTGTGTCATACTCCAACATTTCTTCAACATCTAAAGCGATTTTTGCAGCAATAATCAGTAAAGCAGTAGTCTCAGGTTTCTTTCTCCATGGAAATTCACCAATCACCAGTCTCATTTCCACCTACTATAGAACCACAAAAATAGGTGCACATGTCAAAATAAGCAAAATATTCTTCCATCCCTCTATTAGTTTCATCATCATAACAACAAAGGAAATTAATGCAATCCCAATGGCTTCTCACCAAAAGCTTTGGTCTCGTCAAACAGGATGTGTTGTTCAAATACAAACATCCCATAAACTAAGAAAAGGATTTGTGTAACAACAGGAATGGGGTGCCTCTCAACTGCCATCTCAATAGGACATGTAGCATTTCATGTTGGGTTTAATGTGGATAGGCTATTAAGTACAGTATCACCCAAACATGGTGTACCCCTTGCTTCTACTATGAATTCAAATGCCACTAAAAAATGTAAATATAGCATAGTGGAAAGTAGGGCAGACCATATCACAAACATGTGTGCCATATAAATTATCTTATCAGGGTAGTGTTTCAGGCACTAAAATATCTCTAAAAAATTAAGCAAGGACATTGATCACCCCATTAGATTGAATTGTTGTAGTACCAACACCCACAACTTCTAGCATATAGTCTCTAGACACAAATATCACAAGACTACATCAGTGACGATATGTATGTACACTTGATCTATTCCATGGTAAAAATGTGGGAGCCCATCTAGTAATAACAATAAGGATGTCACCACAAATGGGTTGCCAATGGAAAACTTAATTGTTGTCATAGTCATAATAGCAACAACAAAAGTGACAAGGGAAAAATGGAATGCAAAGTTCCATGTCCATGTTTAGGAAGCCCATATATGGAACCTCCAACTTCTGGACTAATGTAATGATATTGGGATGTGGCATAAGTGCCAAATTTCATAGCAAAGAAGATCTTATCTATGCCAGGTGAACAAGGCTTTGGCCCATACCCATGTAGCATATTGTACATGTATACTGGTTCAAGCTCTAAGGAAACCAATGTGTGAATATTTGATACATTAGTTTTTCATGCAGCTAATCTATAAATGTTTTTAGTTATTAAGTTCCATTTTTTTTGCATAAGGTAAAATTAAATCCCTGTATACTTCTTTTGGGTGCCTTCATAGTGGAAAATGGTCAAATCACAAAAGGTATTTTCTAATGGTTCAATGCATGTCTTGTTAATACAATCGAGGCTAGCCTATTTAATATTATATACAGTCCATGTTCAAATATTGAAATTAGCATACCAACATAGCAAATTCTGGGTTGATATGAATCTGATAAATAAACAATCAGTTGTGTATTTATGTGAAGATTAAGAAGATAACCAAAGAGTTGATAAATGTCCACTTTTAATAGCAGAATGCATGTTAATATGAAAAAAAGAAAGAGAGAGAAAAAGATAAAAGACACATATCTCTATTTACATCCAAAAAGCAGTGATTTAGATTGATATGAACACAATGAAGTTTGACATATGTTTGAACATAGCTTTTCCACAACTATATGTCATTTGAATACAACAATGAAATCTTTATTTCAACTTATGTCTAGAAGTGTAAAATAGAAAACATCTTCAAATTACCTACAGGCCAATTTTCCAAAATCAACTTCAGCCTCATCTTCCTCATAAGGGGTGGTAGAAGATTTTGTTTGAGAGCTGGAAATCACAAGTTGTTGCCAGTTGCGGTGAAGGAGAACCTGAGGCTGTAGCATCATGTTTTGCAAGAACGCTTTGTAATTCATCATTTAATCAAATATCTTGACAAATAATCTCATCATCTGTATTTTCATAATCAATAATATATTATCAATAAACCAAATTAAAATTTCCCAGAAACAAACTTAACGAACTCAAAAAACTTCTTACAATGTCTAAAGACCCATATGTTTTTAAGCTTAATTCTTAATAGAATTTCCATGTACTAGAGTGATTTTAATAACTAAATGAAAAATATATAACACTCATTTCATGGACTTGAGTGTAAAGAGCAGAAACAAAAAAATTAAAGCATTCAAAATAAGATTAGATTTTGCAAGAAGTTGAAATTGATGCCAAACAAACATTTCAATGGGTGTGCCATCAAAATTAGACTCATGATGTGAAAATGGACCTAAATCCACTTTATAATACAAATGCCATTTTCATTCCAAATTTTAACTCTATATGGAGTTGACATTAATAACATAAGCAAATAATATTATTAAAAAGTAATAGCCAATGGTAGAATATGCTAATATAGTCTAAAAAACTTCAATTCAATGTTGATAGTGTACATATATTAAAAGTAAATAAACTCAAATCTTAACTAATAATGCATTGTGTGATATAAATTTTGAATCGAGCCAACATATAATCGCTCCACCTCAACCAAGAGCCACTAGTGCTAAGAAGAAGACATCTACTAACATTAATGTAGCTGCATATGAGTGGATTCAATGTATGGGGGCTTCACTCAATTAACCTCTAACATAGCACATACATTTGTGGCATACTAAACAATACCATTACTTTGACTACATATTGAGAAATACCTCTAAAAATCACTTTATTTAACCCCCTATCAATACTAACCCAATACACCTTCCAAATTTAAAAAACCCCTACTTTCACTAGATATTGTAGATATTCATTTTTTCGTAAACATTTTTTATACCCCTTTATATTTATATCCCTTTATTTTTAGTAACAATGGTAAGTATATTCTGCACCTAGAAAGAATAACCTAAATACTAGGTAGCTGAAAACATGAAAGTTTTAATAAAAAAGAGGCAGATATAAGTTGGTTGATTTACAAATACATGTGTGGAAAATTTGAATGGAAAATACACAGTTTTGAACTCTCAATTGCATCTATCTTCTATTGAATACTGAAAAATATACACTACAATAGTTCAAAATAAAACCTTGATAACCAAAACAATGGTGCGCCTTTCATCTTGTTTATAGAAAAGAAGAGGAGAGAAAGTACAATGAATATGGACACATGAAAAATCATATTTGGTTGTACTTTGTCAAATCATATCCCTAACCTGATCACCTAGTGCACCATAGTTGCATGCTAAGAGTGCCAAGTAAGTGTGTCTCCATCAAAAAATGAATCGAAGCATGCAATCATGCATCCCTTCCTTGAGATCTGTGTCCTCTACCTAATATGGGAATTTCTCATGCATAAATATTCTAATTGACTAAGGATTTGTAGTCTCTTAGTAAGAATATATCATGCATGATAAAAATAACAAAATAAAAGCTCTAATAATAGAAAAACTCTACCCAAAATTGAAATTGCTAAATTTGAAACAACATCTAAACTAGAATTAATTGAAGTTGTGACATGCATTCCCTTAGCATGCATGCACTGTCCAAACAATAGTCTATTTCACTATCTCCTATGGCATGCATGTGCCCTCTACCAATCAATAGTATATATCATTGTCTCCTTCACTTTCATTCAACCTATTCATCACTAATGTAAGGAAAGGGTGAAGGTGCCATATATGTTGTCTTCTCTACTGCCCCATCATTGAGAGGATCACTAGCGTAGAAACATGTAAAAAATCTTAATGCACACATTAGACATAGATAATAGAGGTATTACTACTGTAATGCGTGTATGTTCTAGAGAAAGGATGGTTCGGAGTGGGGGATGAAGAAGGAAGCGAGAGTAGAAGCAGGAAGTGGTAGTGGGAGCAGGAGTGAGTAGTGACATTTTCAAACGTCCCAGGTTGGGAGCGATTTTGGGAGTGAATTTTATGTAATATATATTTTTATATATCTTGATGCATATATGTCAACAAAATATTGTAGAATGATGAATTTGTGTTAAAAACATAAAGGCATGGATTAAACCATATGAAATCATTCATCTAGTAGTTATAAACTTCATCAAACGTAGGTCCAAAAATTACAAGTTCTCATTTATATAGGATGTAAGCGTGCACATAACCAAATTAACATGAGGTGAAATCCATGTCTTAATCTAAAATACATCAACAAATAGGCTTTGGATGGCCTCTAGAATCCAAAAAATCACGCTACAATAGATAACTACATATCGTCAAAATAATTGTCTATCTTGGGATCTTTGTCATTAATATCACCCTCTAAGCATTAACATAAGATAGAAAAAATGTAGCATGTTATGTCAAGATTTCATTTGAGTGCAAGGTACATTTCTAGAAGGGTCATGATAAAGGAGTTTAACAACCAATGTCACTATCATCAAGGCACATAAAGAGCTTGGTTCTCTTCATCAAATATGAGTCTTCATCAAATATGAGTTTCACACCCTAGTACATGAAAAAATCCAATGGAAACATTGTGATCTCCCCAATCCTGAAATCCTCAAAAAACTAATAAGTCTGTTGGATTTTAAGTGAGATCTAAAATTCTACTTTCTCCATATGAAATCGAATTAGGTCAGAACTACTCTCAAACATCCTGAGTCATTTCATGGTAATGTTAAAAAATTAAGAGGAATGATGAAAATGAAAGATAAAGGAGATTGTCACTTTTACTTTAAGAATTTAACATTACCATGAATTGCATGTCAATACTAGGGCCATAGGTTTGAATATTAGGCTATTGTGGACCTAATATTACCATAGTTTTTTCTTTCTCCCTCCCACAATACTCTTGGACCTCTATTTTTCTAGCCCACTTATTTTTTGCCTCCACGTGGCCAATGTATTGTATAAACAATATCTTATAATACATGTATTGTTATACAAAATATAAAATCCCTTTACACCCTATTATATGCTCAATATATTATTTCATTTTTCCTCATTTATTATCTCAAAATATGAACACACATAATATGGTATTGCTTTTTCAGTGAAGCCCTCGTGATTCAATGGTCGACCCTACAAAGCCAGAGTCTGGAACAGGCTGGACACAATATTTTGAGTATTCACTGAGATTGAAAATACCCTTTCAAGCTCTTCAAATAATCAATCAAATCTTGTCTTCCAATCTCTAATTTAGGTGGACAACTTGGGGTTGTGGAGGGAACAACAACTGAGACACCATGGTTGTTGCTTGGCACAAATGATCAAGTCATTGGCCTCTCAAAGGGCATGGTGCATTATTTCAAACATTTTTGGATGGGCCCAAGGAGAATTCTTCGTTTTTCTTGGAATTGAATTGAATTTTGATATGGCATAAGAAAATACCCATATGGGTGAATTCAGTATCAAGATCACCAAGCACATTGGTTAGATATGGGAAATTTTTCTCTTATTGTTTGTTTCAATGCTCAAAATTGCTATTACGTGAATGAATTTTCTTCTTAAGTTGTTTTTCCACAACTATATGTCATTTGAAGACAACAGTGAAATATTTATTTCAACTTATCTCTAGCAACGTAAAATAGAAAACATCTTCACATTACCTGCGGGCCAACTGTCCAAAATCATCTTTACCCTCATCTTCCTCCTAAGGGGAACTAGAAGATGGTGTTTGAGAGCTAGAAACCATAAGTCGTTATGGTAAAGGAGACCTTGAGGCTATAACATCATGTTTTACAAGCATGCTTTGTAGTTCATCATTTAATAAAAGTCCTTTCCAAAGAAGCTCGTCATGTGTATGGTAATAATCAATAATATATTGTCAATAAATCAAATTAAATATTCCCACAAACACACTTAAAGAACTAAAAAAAATTATACAGTGTCTAAAGACACATATATTTATAAGCCTGCCTCTTAATAGAATTTCCATGTACTATAGTTATTTTAAATAAATGAAAAATATATCATACTCATTTCATGGACGTGAATGTAAAGAGAAAAAAACAAAAAATAAGGAATTCAGAATAAGACTAGCTTTTGCAAGAAGTTGAGATTGATGTCAAACAAATATTTAAATGGGTGTGCCATAAAACATAGTACTCATGACATGATCATGGACCTAAATCCACTTTATAATACAAAGGCCATTTTCATTCCAGATTATAACTCTATATGGAGTTGACATTAATAACAGAAGCAAATAATATTATTAAAAAGTAATAACTAATGGTAGAATATGCTCATATAGTCTGAAAAAGTTCAATTCAATGTTGATGGTGCACAAAGATTAAAAGTAAATAAACTCAAATCTTAACTGATAATGCACTATGTGATATAAATTTTGAATCGAGCCAACATATAATCGCTCCACCTCAACCTAGACCCACTAGTGCTAAAAAATAGAGATGTACTAACACCAATGCAGGTGCATATGAGCAGATTCAATGGTTGACCCTATGAAGCTAGAGTCCAGAACAGGTTGGACACAATCTGTTGAGTATTCACTGAGATTTAAAATACCCTTTCAAGATCTTCAAATAATCAATCAAGTCTTGTCTTCCAATCTCTAATTTAGGTGGACAACATGGGGTTGTCAACGGAACAACAACCGAGACACCATGGTTGTTGCTTGGCACAAATGATCAAGTCATCAGCCTCTCAAAGGGTGTGGTGCACTCTTTCAAACATTTTTGGATGGGCCTCAGTATCTTAAGTTCATACAAAAAAATAACTGATATCATGGGAAATTAGAAATTGAGATATCCTCTCCCTTTGAAACCAATGTAAAATGTATATGCTTCTTGCTATTTAGAGTCATATTAATCCTAAAATTAAATATCTTAATATGACGCTACAAGACTACTTTAGTGTAATATATATGCATTCGATTAAATTTTCCTTGGGGTTTGAGATAAAAATTTAAAATCAAATTCCCCTAAAACCTTAATATTTCAGGTTGCGAAAGATTTAGATCTTCTATGCTAAACAATTGGATCAGTGCCAATGAACAAGACACAAGCACAATACACAACATGTAATACCTAAGGTTTATATCTTCTATGCTAGAGAATTGGATCAGTGTCAATGAACATGACACAAGCACAATACACAACACATTATACCCAAAACCCTCAGGTTAAACAAAGACACTTCAAAATATACAACAAAATAACCATGGGTTAAACTAATACATAGAAATTGAAACTCAAAAATAGGGCTATGAGAAGTCATGCAAAAGGTCAGTGAGGCTTGAAATGAAATGCAGGTAAACTAGTTAAGTTAGAGTCAGAGACATGTCTAGATAGACATATTGAAGAAATGAAGGAAACATTGAATCTAAGTGAAATGGTGGACACATCAAAGTTGAAATTCTTGTGGATGAATCAGAGCCGTAAATCCAATAAAAATGGCTAAAACAACATGTTTAAACTAATCAAACATGGTGTAGAGATACAGGGCCACGATGTAGGGATTTGTTGTAATGATTTGAACAATACAAATGCCGATGACCTCTTACTTTATTTCATTCATTTCTTAGCAACATCGACAACCTCTTTGATTCTTTAATTCATTAGCCTTTCATTCATTCGTGGTAAAGAGTGTTAAATAATATACAATGCACAAAAAAATATGAAGTAATGAATTGGAATTATTTCTATCAGCAGAACATAGATGAACAAAAATACTGAAATTTTCTAATTAAATATAATTTAACTCACCATTTCTAAGAAATAATTCATCTCCATGAACCAAAAACTACTATACCAAAAATGCACAAATTAAATACGTAACAGGTTAAAACCAAACACAAGACTATGAGAAATCATGCAAAAATCCAGGGATGCTTGGCATGGCGATAAACTGGTTAAGCTAGAGATGTGCACAGGTGGATTGAAACAATGAAGGGGAAATTAATTTAATAGAAATGGTGAACACATTAGTTTTAAATTATTGAATACATCAAAATACATCAAATTATTTCCATATTGTTATGAGAATAAAAAATTATGAATCCAAAAAATAAAGAGTTACAGAATATCACAAATTCTTCCATCTTTAAAAGAGAAATTCTTCAATTAAAAACTATTCTTGGTCTTCTCAAGCTATCTGCCACCTGTGGAGTTGAATGCCTTGATTTCCTCTTGAAAACTCCTTCAAATGTTGCTAGAAAAATTCGCTCATGAATTTGTCCCATGAAAACTGGGTCGATTTATTTTGTGCCACAAAATATCATATGAAACTCGATCCTATGTTCAACTCATCATTGATATTCTGTGAATTCATAGTTGCCTGCTCATTTGACTACCTTCAATCTACTGGAGCATTTAAGAAAAATTTACCACTTAGACTGTGAGTTGTTGATTTCATCCTCCCAGAAATCTGGATCTTATATTAAAACCCCTGAGATGTGCTCATAAAATTCCTGAAAGTATCGATATGAATCTTACTACCAGACAACATGGCACTTATCAATTGTATCCATATATTTCAATGGTTAAGAATACTCTTCCCCTAAAAACTATTTTGTTTTTGTATATTTGAAAAGAGCGTTCCTAAGTGTGTATGATTATGAAAGAGACAACCCTAATTCAAATATTTATTTCTCATTCTATACCACACAAAAATTGTTGTCCATGGACTTAAAATCAATGCACAATGATCTTTACAGTAAAATAGACATGGAAGTTTTGAACAGGATCAATGGCAATGAAGATGACACAAGAAAAATACACAACACGTGATACCCAAAATGGTGAATACATTAGTTTGAAATGATTGAGGGAGCAAGGCATGTTCTCTTCACACATAACAATCCACCCTTGAACAAGTAGAAATCAGAGAGGTTGAATATTTCACTGACCTGATAAAATGGACAATGTGTTGAGTAATAATGGAGTGCACAAAATCCATTGCTAGAAATGATACAAAGGATAAAACATTCTTGAGGAAAACCATATTTTAGTACATACCCCAAGAAAAACAATATATAAAAGTTAGTAAAGAAACATATGGAATTAAAGAAGTATTAAATTAACTAAAAAAAAAGGATTTATACCTAATATGGTAGAGTTGTGTTTTTTAACAACCCTCCCCCCCATTTATTGATTTCATAGTTAATATTCTATTAATAAATGGGGTCCCTTTATAAAAAATCCTCCAAGAAAAACTTACCACTTAAGCGCTTTCTTTTTATTTTTTTAGAAATAAATTAAGGTATCAAGTCAAATCCCTTTAAGACTACCAATACTCGCTTTTATCGCATCCCGCTAGACCAAGTGTGTCAAAGATTAATTAACAACCAGTATCCGCGAATTGTGATGGAAAGGATCACCATATTTAACTTAGGATATCATTACACTTTCCATTTAAAAGCTAAGACTTAAGGCATTTGTTGTAAATTGAAATGCCTATCGCAATCACATATCGGCTTTTATAAAAGACGAAACTCACAAATCCTATCATAATATTCGAACTACGATATTATGGTAGAGTGAGCCAATACTTATCGCATTGTGACAATTTACTTAAAATCCAATCTTGTGAACTACAAAAGTTTGTGAAGTGTGATAGAACCCGGACCTGAAAAAAAGAAATGTTATAAACTATAAGTTAAGTCCGACACTTAGTAGAAAGGCACATTATAAAGTAATTATTCATTTAGGAAAAATATGTTCTATACAATGAAAGGTATGTCACTCACCTCACATCTCGAAGAATAATAAATAACTCCAGAAAAATGCACGACGGAAAATGCGATATCATGATTTGTAATATTGGAATAATCTTATCGCAATCGCATAATTGGCATTTCACACTTTCAACTTTCCAGCTCAAAATTCTTTCCCTTCCCATTTGTGATACGTAGTTTAAATGAGTAGTAAAGGCAATGATAAGAGATCTTAGTGCATATTTCATAAGTTTAATGGAAATTATGTTAAGAGTGGCTCGACATGATTTGATATCTTTTCATATGAATTTTGAATAAAATCTCCTTTCTTGTCACCTTTCAAGGTTAAATTTCTCATTTAATTCTCACTATCATTCTTGTTGTGCATTTACCTGATAACTTCCATTGCTCTATTTTAGGAAACCTCCATAGAAAACAAAATGAGAAAGAATGGAAAAGAAGAGAAAGGCAACTGCATCTAAGAAATCAGACATGCTACCACTTTTGTTTGATACAACATGCAGGAAGGACGATGGAACCACGACATGGGAAGCCATGTATAACCTGTTAGAAGAAGAGCAGCCCAGGCCACTGATAACAAAGGCCACGGTTAATGCTCATGAGTCATCTGACACCTCCTGCTTTAAGACAACTTGTTCATTCTTACACCAAATAGCTACGAGACCAAAGATAATACCATACATAGATATGGTGAAATGGGTAATCGATGAGGTAGAGATCTCAAACAAAAATTTCAAGAATAAAAGGCAACAGATCATGGGGCATTTCTCACCAGACAATCTATGCCTAATGTACCATCTACTAGAGCCTCAAAAGCTCTATAACAAAGAGTTCCTTTAGCATTTCACAAAATAGAACGAGGACATGTTCGACGTTACACAGACCAGAGATCAAGTGGAGGAAAACTCAAACCGGACAAAGTTGGTATGTGCTTAATAGCATCCATCTCCCCCCCTCAAAGTTTCACAGTAGCAATGATGTGTAGGTTACTTAGTAGACCCAATAGAACCAAATTTTCCATGGAATGGATCTCGTTAATAGATGCAGCAGTTAATGCAAAAATTATGAACTGGGGTCATATTTTATTAAACAATTTAGCAAAGGCCATTATGGAGTATAGAAAGAAGAGAAATGTTTCTGCAAGGATTTTTCCGCCTTTATTTATGACTTCTTTTGCTATTGACGCAATTTGGATTAGTTCTCAGTTTCCAAATAGGAGATGTAAGTGGACTGTACAGAACCTGCTCCCCATCCATATATACCATAAAATTTTGTGGGAATCCAAATTCTACCACCAATTTTATAAAATATGTCAGGGTGTTATGCTGCCTATTCACAAAGAAATTTTTGATAGAACAACCCCTAGGTATTCTAAAGAGTCCGAAGTAGATATCTTGCCAGTAGCCAGATTGTTTGGCGAAGAGACATTCATCTACATTAGAGTTTTTGTAAGCATTGCTTCTTCACATGTCCTCCCATATTATCTCCCCAACAAGTTGTTAGCCAGAGAAATAGCTTACCAGACAACAGGGGAGGGCAGTTTAATGCTCAGAGGTTCCTATACCAATATGAGTCACAATTTTGAATGACTAAGGTGTAACCTTGTAATATTGTACATACCTTTGTTTTCTGCAAATTTTTTCCATATTAAAAAATAAAGAAATGTAAAGAGGGTATCTCCTAAAAGAATAATCAAAGGACAAAAGAATAACAAAAGGTCAAAAAGGAAAGACATATGAACCCCAAAAGACAAAAATAGACCATGAAAGTGTGCAAGTCAAAATGCCATTGCTATTTAATTTTATGCATAACAATGATTGTGTGCAGCTTGTTACTCATGCCACAATCGATGGTAATCAAACTGTTTAATCTTCATTATACCATGCTTTGAAATTTATGTTTATAGTTAGTGAATAAAATCTGACTAAATTGTGTAATCTTGGTAGATCATTAGATAGGTAGAGTAAATGAAAGGAGCTCATCAGTTTAATCTGAGACCTTGGATGAGATATGGTTAGAATTAGATAGTTTCCTTTGTAAAAGGAAAGAAAAATATTGATAAGGGTTTTCTAACCTAAATTTACCCAAATAAAATGAAGAAAAAAATGCTAGGATGAGTAAATGTGTAAGTAGTACAAAGATTGCAGAAATATCATGTGATTACACAAAAGCATTTATGTCATGGTTTTAAATTCATCTTTCAAATGAGCATAAGCAGTAAACAAAGAAAAGAAAATGGTTCACAATATGGTTTATTTAACATCCCCTCATTCATTTCACCACTTTACTTCATTAATTTCCCATAAATAAGTTCTCATACTTAAATCCTACAAGTCAAAAAAGCTCAGAGCATTTCTCTGACTTTTGGAGGGACCGAACCCTCGGCTAAATGACTTCAGGGGACAAGTGCTAGAACCCCCTTCATGAAAACACATTCCTCCTTCATTTCCCCTCATTTCCCTTATAAAATCACACTTTCCTATGGTTGACATCATTTACCTAGGAAAGGTGGGAAACCCCTTGTAAAATCCTTTAACACAAAAGACCCACCAAAAGTCTTTTTCCTAAGTATAAATCTAAACACGCAATTGCATATACTTTACCACTTTTTTACTTAGGAAAACCCACTCCACCATCATTTTCATACTAATTAACTAATTCTATTATATAAATCCATTATAACCATTTTCCCACAAATAATTAAAACCCTATATAGAATATCCCAACCCTTAGTTTTAATAAAAACTAATATAAATTACCCCTTATCCCGATATAATTTCACTTAATTTACCTAACCCCAGTAAAAGTTAATTTAATCCCACATTGTCTTCACCAAAATCCCTAATCCCTCGTTAAAGCCCAGCCCAATCACTTTACCTTGGATTAGGCCCTAAACTAATCCCGGACCACCATAATTAAATCCCTGGGCCCCCCATCAACCCCTGTCATTTTCCCCCATGCGGCTTTGCCTCCCAACTACCATTGATCTTCCCTCGCCCACATCCAAAAGTGCACAATCATATTGGCCATGCCCGATGAATGAACAATAACTGCCTGATAAAGTGGTTTTGCTCCCAGTCCCCGATGTTACATGTCAAATGATGTATGACATCGGGTGACCCCTTGTTATAGACATTCTTGTGCCTTACAGCTCTAAGCATGAAATGTCCATAAACCAAGGGCTCCTAAGTCCCTAAAAGTGTTGTTCCAACCCCTAAAGGAACAAGGTCAACAAATTACAGCTTCTCCCAGAAGTTCTCCACCAGAAACTGCTCAGAATAAGTCAAATCAGGATCATTTCAGCTGCTCCACTAGCCAAGTGTGTTGCATAGCACCTAAGTCCACTAGCTAGGTGCGTTGCAACGCACCTAAATGCACTACCAGGGTGCGTTGAGCGGGAAATGACAAATGGCAGTGTCATTCCGTGAGGTGGAGAGACAATGGAAGCTTCTAGAATCTTTCCCAATGACACTTGCCTCATTGAATTCGACCAAGGATGAGTAAGAGGCTTTCAGTCTCCAAGTGGAAGCAAGAAATGACAGAGAGAAGCCACTAATCAAATCATGAGCTGACTCATCCTCCTTGCATACATCTATATATGGATCCCTCATCCCAGAGATCCAGAGGCTATAATTTTGCACATTGTAAGGAATTGTTGTTGGTTTTGAAATACATATTAGAGAATTGGGTGATCTATGCTTTGTTGGGGGTGAAGAAGGGACTTCTTTGCTGGGAGGTTGATGCTGGGTCAGGAATCATCGGTTGTAACTCCTCCTAGATCTTCTTGTATATCAATAAAACTATTTGAGTTTCTTCTCCATGCTTGTGTTTCATTGATGCTTGTTACATTTATATGGTTAACTTAAATCTGATCCTAAGTTATTTATGAATATAAACCCATGTCTTTGTATAGTTTCCTTCTTCTATGATCTTACAGGTACTTGGTGAAGCTGTGCAAGTAAGGGAGCAGGTAGCTGGAAGCTGTCAAAGAGGAGAGAGATTGGATCAAAGGACTAGCGTAAGACACGGGTTGGTTCATCCTATTCCTCTTTGTTTATAGTTCATAAAGAAGAATACAAAAGTAGTTTTCTCTATTTGTTTCTAAGGTAGCTGTCACACCTTAGTGGGATAGAGTAGTTCTAAATAGACACTTTTCCCGATAACAAAATGGCGACTGCGCTGGGGATCATGTCTAATTAGTTTTTTTGTGTTTCTCTTGTTGTTTGTTTCATAAACTTATAAGTAGCAATCGAACTGCATTTGCCATTAACAAATGCAAAGTATACACCTGCTGCTTTAGTCCATTCACTGGATCTGTTTATGATTTGAACAGCTGATTCATAGACTAGCTGATTGCCCTTGTGATAGCTCTTAGACCCCCCTTATATCTACCTCTGATTGTGCATTACTGATTGCTTTTACTCGGCCAAAAACCAAAGATTAAACTACAAACCGTGACCCAGAACCCGGATAGAATTCTCGTTTTTGCCGCAGCGTAGGCTCTATGAAGAGGTTCTGCATTTCAACGCACTTCCCGAGAGGGCTACCTGCGCTGCAATGCAATTTCTCTATGTAACAGGTGCGCTAATCAGCCTAGCCCTGTGCAGTTGAGGTTCTTTGCTTCATTCTATTAGTTTTGTCTCTGATTTTTGCAGCCTGAGATTAGTATATGACTGTTTCAGACCCCTTTTACTTACTAATATTCCGCCTCATTTGTACAAAAGAACTGTAGATGTTTTTATGTGTTTGTTGAGCCGTTTATAGTTTTCTATTGCAAAAGTATAATAGTCGTAATGTCGTCCTTTCATTTAGATCTGTCGCAAGTGTTGATTTCGATCATAGGAGAAAGTTTGTTTGTTGTTGATGGTCGATTATGCTTTTAATTTTTCCTTTGGTTTGAATTTGTGACTTTCTAGTGTCGAAACGAGTATTTATTTCAAAATCATAAAGTGTCGTAATCATCTCTACCTTTTGATTTCGAAAAGAAGCTTGTTTGTATTTGTCACTTGAAAACAAATTCAAATTTGTACATCAACTTTCTTTTTAGGCATCAATATTAAGAAAGTGAAAAACAAATGCATGCATGTGCATTTGCATATTGACAGTATGTTTGGCTTGATTTAGGAAAGTGAATTTACAGTGTGCTCTTTGCTCTTTGCGAAAAGATTGTGTCTTTCTTTTCCCCTAGTAGCTAGGATTTTCATTGCTGAAAAGAGATAAAAGTTTGTTTATCATCTTTAGATTGCATTTTAGGAATTACATCTACATCTCGTGGTGAACCCAAAAGGAAAACTTCATAAGAAAGATCAACTTAAAATAAATTCAATGAACCTAACAACGCTTTGGAACTTAACGCACAACATTTAGAGGTTTAGGCTAGAGACGTATTCTGGCGTCGTAAAGCCTGGTAACTGTTGTCCTCATTGATGGTTGGGTGATTCCTCCACTTTGAGACGATAAGTGCTAGTACGGACTTGTGCTCCCACGTATCGTCGAGTATATATTGGGAGACCCCTATAGGCTTAAATCCTTTATCCAGAGGAAGTCGTGTCGGCCGCCCTACTGATCGCAATGCACCGAACACAGCATTCGGGAAGATTGACTGCCGTACCGTAAAAAGTATCCTGCAGTTTTGCGATTGGTTTGGTACTCCCTCTACCTAGAACTCCAGAGCAGTCCCTTTCGTTCCTTTTCAGACTCCTTAACGGAAAAGGTCCATCTGAGCACTTGTCACTTCAGGCTCATTAAAAATCAAAGGAGACTAGAGTCATCTTTTGTTATTTCTCAACTCTTAAAAACTGAAAAAAACAAGTTGTGTCAAGGCGTGTTAAAATTTATTTTAAACGGAATTTTCATACCCCTTTCCTACGTTGATCTTAGGTTGAGAAAATGGAGCCTACCAACCAAGGAATTCCCCTTGGTGGAAATCCTAGTCCCTTCTCCTCTTGGGGAGATGTTGGTGCGCCCCATATGGCCACATTGTCACTTCCAGGACTGACAATTGGTTTGCTTGTATGGCTCTTCTCAACCTCTGTCGTTCAGAACACCACCATTCCTGAACAATCGAATCAGCAAATAGACGAGTCCAAAGTTGCCCACCAGCCTTCTACTTCCTCAAATTCTTCCTCTCCTCCTTCCTCTTCGCTTGATTGAACTGGTAAAGCTAAAAGCCATGTTCCTAAGGAGAAGAAGGAAAAGAAGAAGAAAGAGAAGAAGAAAAAGGAGCCAAAGGCGAATGGGGAAAAACGAGTGTCGTCTAACATAAATCCACACACTGCACCGACCAGGCCTAAATCGCCATGTGTCATTTGCAAAGGAGACCACTTTCACAGAGATTGTCCTTGCATCCCCCGGATACTAAGGGACTGGTCTCCTCGTTTGCACAACCCGGTGTCGTCAACCTCTGGTGATCATGTTGAAAGCATACTGTCAACTAGTGAAAGTGAAGCCCCAGGAAAAAAAGGGAAAGCTAGATTTCCTTGTAAACTGTGCGAAGGCAATCACGCCGTCCACCGTTGTCCCTTATTAAACGAAGCTAAAAGAGTTTTGGATGATCGTCCGGTTTCACCGTTACGACTTCCTCTTGGATATAAAAAAACTCTTGCCAAGTTCATCACTAGTTGAGAATCCAACTGGCCCGCTCAGGTGGTCGGCTGAAGCGCCTATCATTGAAGATTAACCATCTGGATCCATACCAGACGAAAGTCAAAAGGTCGAGGCGGCAGTTGACCCGGTCTTGCCTTAAGAGGTTTCATCTTCAGATGATACAGTCACTGAAGAGAACAAGGATGACACCGTCCAAATTCTCTTCATAAACACAGACTCCGACGAACATGGGGGCAATCTACCCATTCCTTTACCGCAGGAAGGAAGTTCGTCAGAGCCATACCCGGCCGTCTATTCGGTCCCACCTCCAAGCAACCTAGTTGTCTCCTTCGACTGGAATCAACTAGGTAGACCTCGTTTACCAGCAAGTGTACCATTCTGAATTATCGTTCAAATATATAGAATGGTCATGGCTGGTACCATCATAGATGAGGGGGCTTCTGCGAGTATCCTTTCCTCTACTGCTTGGAAAGCACTTGGTTCGCCATCGCTTTTGCCTGAGATGAGAAATCTGACAGGCTTTGATAAAGGAACCAGTCGACCTTTAGGGATCCTTCCCGATGTGTGATAACATTGAGAAGGAAGACAGTTCGCATGAACCTAATGGTAGTTCAAGGACCCTTGGATTATAACCTACTCCTTGGACGAGACTATATTTATTGCATGGGAGCCATTGTCTCCTCGCTCCTTAGAGTAATGTGTTTTCTGCACGAAGGAAGAGTGGTCAAGCTCGTGGACCAGCTTTCATTTCCCGGATCACGCATAGCAAATAGTCATATACCGTCCCTAAATGGTATTTTCACGCAAGAAATGTCTCAATCTCCAGTCCTTCCTCCCGATGAGCGCGAGTAATTCGAAGGGATATGACTGAAACCCAAGGGGCATGCGTCCTGGTCTGCTTCGGCAGGAAAACTTCAGGTATAGGATAGGTTTCCGCAGGAAAATATTCCTAGTCTGTACCCCCGTCTGTGATTGGAAGAGGGGGTTATTCTAGTACAGGATTCTATTGTCAAAGTTATGTAAGTGGGCGAGCACCGCCACTCACCTTTGTTTATCTCGGTAGACATCGCCGAAGAAATGTTTTGTTTGCGCCGTGAATAGAACAATCTTTGGGTAGCCTGTAAGAGGTAGTACCCTTCCTGATAAAACGAATGTTTTGTCAGCTCGAATAGAGGGTGACCTTGAAACTCTGTTTTATACCTGGCGGCATGCAAACCTTTTAGAGTGCAAGTGATGGGCGACTATTTATTTTTTAAATTTTTAGGACCTCTAACCCTTTAAACTCATAGGATTAGTCGTCACCTAACTTGAATAAAGAAAGGATGTGGGGCAAAACTCTAAAAATTGCCATTTTTATATGAGACATTCTTATCATATGACTGGATTAATCGAGTAGTGTTACCGCAAGGTTCAAGCTCGTTAAAAAATAAACCCGCACCGAGCAAATGTTTCCACCCGCTTTTAAGCACGTTAAAAAATGAACTATTCCCTGGTAAATAACCACCGTGAATGTAGCACTTCAGCGATTAAAGCCTTGGTCGTGTTTGCACCGTCACCTCCACTTTTCCATTGGCCGATCATTCACCTCCATTTGATTGTTTACCCATTTTGAGGAATAGCTGCGAAGAGTGATTTCACTAGCCATCCTTGTGACACTGCTGTGATTGGAAAATTCCTAACCTTACCTGGAATCAGCTGCTACCCATTGTATCACTCGTTCCTCAAAAGACGAGTCTTCTTTAAGCTCTTTTCTGACTCGTAAAATATGAAAAGATTGCCGAGTTCTGGCCTTCCATCTCGTTAAAGCGACAGGAAGTGCTATCCATCCTCTAGATTTTAATCTTTTTGGACCTGAGGGATTATTGCACAAAAAGATCGAGCGCTTGTTTTGTTCGGCTCGTTAAAGCGATCGAAAATTCATCCCTTCTGTATTGTTTTATACTTTTTTAGAGTTAAGGGATTAGATGACGAAAAAGGAATTTTGGAGTTACCTTTACGTACCTTTTCAGACTCTCTAAAAATGAAAAGGACCGAGTTATCTTTGTCGTTAGACTCGTTAAAAAGGATAATAGCGACAAACTTGTCTTTAGACGAGAACGAGTTTCACTATCACTAGGCTCGTTAAAACATAGCGATGGGTTTGCCCGAAGGGCAAATTATAGAACAAGCATATGTTATCCTCCTCAAGCTTGACAAAAATAAAGAGGTACTGGTTAGCAATGACTGGGGAAAAATTGGGGAGAAAACTCAAAGAATCTTTATTGGTAGCAAGTCGTTCTTGAACATGACACTTCCACTCCGTGCCCGAGTTGGGTTAGGTTGTTTCATTCACTGGTCACATCGCCATGGTCTCGCCATACCATCCACATTTGGGGTTAATGCTACCAATCCATCACATAAGTGTCGCCGACATGTTCAAGAGAAGTCATCCAGAAAGGCCACCTGTGTCCCGCCCACTACCATACATTATACTCCATTCTTTCATGACCGCCACCCTGAACCATATATCATCAGATCGTTTTCACCTCCATCAAAATCATTTGCTCCATTCCATGTCATTGATGTGGGATTCATTAAGGCCCTCCTATGACGGATCACTTATTGTCAACATCAGCTCATTATCCAAGAAGTTGGTCTAGGAACACCCCATTTAGTACTTTGAAGCTTGCATGCCTCAATGGCAAGTTTCTCACTTCCGGCGACAGGTTTACATCAATGACCTTCGACCGAAAGATTTTGCATGGTGTTCGACGCCAAGTCCTTTATTCACACCACGTGAATTGTACTGCAGTACCTTGAGGATCATTATCATTATCAGTGATTCCTCTCGCGCTTGTTAACAGTTTACATCATTGACTGGTAATCAAGCGAATGTCTTTCCATGTTCGACTTCAAAACATTTCTCACATGGATCGACTTGTACTTCGAGTGAAGATCAGACGAGATTGAAGACCCCGAATCTAGTTTCATCCATCCGGGCTGCGATATATATTCAGGAAAATAAAGACATTGAAATGTACAGCATAACAGCACAGATAATCATCCTACCAAAAGGATGATGGCTCTATCAGAATCATCAGTCTACCATCAGACGATTGTCTGTCCTATGTACATGAAAATGAATTTATAAAGCTGAGCATGGGAATTCCCGCCTCAGCTAGATCATGAAAACACTATGAAGATAATGTATTATAGTGTATCTTATTACAGGTCTCCTCCCAGCATTGAAAGAACTTTGGATCCTCCTAATAAAGCATTTCACCCGATAAACGGCCTCATACTTTAGAGGGCAACTGTTATAGACATTTTTGTGCCTTACAGCTCTAAGCATGAAATGTCCATAAACCAAGGGCTCCTAATTCCCTAAAAGTGTTGTTCCAACCCCTAAAGGAACAAGGTCAACAAATTACAGCTTCTCCCAGAAGTTCTCCACCAGAAACTGCTCAGAATAAGTCAAATCAGGATCATTTCAGCTGCTCCACTAGCCAAGTGCGTTGCATAGCACCTAAGTCCATTAGCTAGGTGCATTGCAACGCACCTAAATGCACTACCAGGGTGCGTTGAGCGGGAAATGACAAATGGCAGTGTCATTCTGCGAGGTGGAGAGACAATGGAAGCTTCCAGAATCTTTCCCAATGACACTTGCCTCACTGAATTCGACCAAGGATGAGTAAGAGGCTTTCAGTCTCCAAGTGGAAGCAAGAACTGACAGAGAGAAGCCACTAATCAAATCATGAGCTGACTCATCCTCCTTGCATACATCTATATATGGATCCCTCATCCCAGAGATCCAGAGGCTGGAATTTTGCACATTGTAAGGAATTGCTGTTGGTTTTGAAATACATATCAGAGAATTGGGTGATCTATGCTTTGTTGGGGGTGAAGAAGGGACTTCTTTGCTGGGAGGTTGATGCTGGGTCAGGAATCATCGGTTGTAACTCCTCTTGGATCTTCTTGTATATCAATAAAACTATTTGAGTTTCTTCTCCATGCTTGTGTTTCATTGATGCTTGTTACATTTGTATGGTTAACTTAAATCTGATCCTAAGTTATTTATGAATATAAACCCATGTCTTTGTATAGTTTCCTTCTTCTGTGATCTTATAGGTACTTGGTGAAGCTGGGCAAGTAAGGGAGCAGGTAGCTGGAAGCTATCAAAGAGGAGAGAGATTGGATCGAAGGACTAGTGTAAGACACAGGTTGGTTCATCCTATTCCTCTTTGTTTATAGTTCATAAAGAAGAATACAAAAGTAGTTTTCTCTGTTTGTTTCTAAGGTAGCTGTCACACCTTAGTGGGATAGAGTAGTTCTAAATAGACACTTTTCCCGATAACACCCCTCTTGAGTACCGCTCGCACTACAAAAGTGGTACGATAGCCCTCCAAAACTGCTTCCCCCACTTAATCAAAAAACCATCACTATTCATTCGAAAGTGAACCCACCAAAAATGAATTGTTTTCTCTGTTAGAGTCGGTCTGGTCATCCCTCCGTCAAAGATCAAATCTCTTTTTGCATTTCATTTTTAGGTGTCTCGCTCATTTCACTCAGTTGCATTCTGCTAGGGGCATGCCATAAACTCTATCAGAAGGGCTTTTGTCATTTATCCCTCTCATGCTTTGCACTGCTGGCTCAGGTCTATTCATCAAAATAAAGTTTTCATGTCTTTTGACCAGCAAGAGTTATTTTCAGTCACTAGGTCTAGGGTTTCACAAAATGTGTCTTCATAATGTCCAATAAAGTCAGCAGGCCAGAGGGAGGTTCTTTCAAATTTGTTGTTTAAAGATTTTCATCGTCATATGGATGGATTATGACTTTTCTTCAAAACTCTGTTTTGAAGACAAGTTGACATTTCGTTTTTCTTGTAATAATTTTCAAAAAAATTCAGTTCTTGAATTCTTCAAGCACAACCCTGGTCTCCTTTTTCCAGCTCTCATGTCAGCTATTCCTGCAAAAAATTGCCAAGAATTTCATCATTCCAACCAAAAAATCAAGGAGGAAACAAAAGGATAGAGTTGTATTAATTGTGGAAATGTGCCAATTTCAAAACATTACAAAAATGGGTTTTGAAGAACCAAAAATCAAATCAATGTCTTTATAAAGGTTTTGCCATGAAGATCAATGTCATTCTACATGCCAAGGTCAAAGAGAATAATTTCAAAGTGAATTGGGTTAGCAAGTGTGTGTTTTGGGGTCAAATTGCTTACAACTAGCCGGCGCGACACACAGAACAGGTGGCGCGGTGCACTGGGAGCACGCGGCGCACTGGGTTCTTGGCGCAGCGCATACAGTCCACAGCCCGAATTTGCTTGAAATTTCTCCAAGTTGCTCATTCCTTGCGTGGATTTGACATGTAGAGCCTTCTTCTTGATGTTGCATCAAATTTTGTGATAAGTGGTGGTGGTTTATGGGTGATAACAGTCGAAACAAAAATCCAAACCCTCCCTCTAAATTGCCTTTAAAGGAAGATTGTTGTGGGTTATTAAATCTTTGATTTGTCACCAAGGACTCTCCTCCTTCATATTTCTCCCTTGTTTCATCATTTCCTATCCCCCCACTGAGCTCATCAATCCTACATTTTCTTTCCTACATTCAAATCCCAAAACCCCAAAACCCTAGCCCTTATAAAATATCCTAACTGTATACATAAAACCCCTCTAATGTCCCTCCTTTCCCTAATAAAATTTATTCTAATATTCCCTAATCCCTTATTGTTTCCCCTTCCTAACATTCACTTGTTGCATTTTTTTCCCCTTGGTGGCAGAATCCAACTATATTGCATTACAACACAGTAGTTTCATACATCATTAAAGAGCAGTCCAAGCATAGTCCATATACAGCAGCATCTTTTCTTCAAGGTATTTTGTACAGCAGTCATGGCATCTAAGCATTCATCGAACTATGAAGTGGAAACCCAAAGTGACTCACCCTTGGAAGAACAGGCATCCCGGAGGCCTCATAAAGGTGGCAGACATGTTAGAGAAGAACCAACCACCCTTACAGAATTGTAGGCCTGCCCTCTTGCCATGTTTTGTTTTCAGCATCAGTCATGCTATGAGTTTCGTCAAAAGGTGGCTAGTGTTCAATTTGATCATGAGTTGGCTCATCTTTTTGTGCTACACTTACATGGAGATCAAGCTACCTTATTTGGTGTCACCTTCATGCTTACACCAGAATCTATCTCATTAGCAACCGGTATACCAAACATTGGTGAACCATGGCACAAGAAACAGAAGATTGACTGGCAGCATTATGAGCCATACATTAAAACCAGTTTCTTGAGGCAGCTCAAGAGAGTTTTCCCATTCCAATATCTGAAAGATGAATATGCTCAACTAATGAAGTTTATCATGAAATATTTCCACCGTGAGGGACGATTCTCTCGTCTCTATGCTTATCACATCAGGATGCTCATGCATTTCACCAGGGTACGGATGATGAAAATTCCGTATTTCATTTGCCGGAACAAAGAGAGGATGACCACCTTTATGCAGCACAAAACCCCTCAGCAGCAACTTAACAGTCTCTATCATTTTGCTCTTATTAAGATTTTGGTGGTTCATCAGCTTGGAGTACAGCGCATCACCTGGGATGATATCATCTCTCATGAATTCTTCAGAGCTTCATAGGGATTATCGGAGGTTAAGCATGAAGGTGGACCTTCTCATCAGTATGAGTGGCATGAGACCGCTAGTGTGCCTGTATTCATCACATATCAGAGAGGCACCAGACATTTGTTTGCAGCGGCAAAGTGAGTGTTATCTCCCCCTGAGGTGGAAGGGGAGTCATTTCCTCCTTCAGCATCACAGGTACAGGACAAAGGTAAGAGGCCAATGCAGGATGAGGGGCCTTCAGGTGAAAGAGAGACTGACTTCATTCCCATTCATGATGATGATACAGATACGGGCCCACAAAGTGCCAAGCTTATGGAGATCATCCAGGAGCAGCAAATAGAGATCCAAGCCTTATCCCTTGACTTGGATAGAGCTAGGTGGACCATGAAGTACTTGGAGTAGAGGAACAAACAGCTTGAGGATCAGCAAGCAATCATGGAGCTACAAAACATTCGTGAGAATCGCTAGGCTGCACAAAGGAGAAGAATCGAGCTCACGTCATTGGAGAAGGAGATTAATGAGGATCGGGAGGCCAATCTCAAGAGAGTTAAAATGCACTTAGAGAGGCTATTAGACAAGGCCAACAAATACCATTCATTGTTGATACACATGGCTTTCCATTACATGGCACGAAACAAGGTCTGCAAAACCCGAATTATGAATTTAAAGGCAAAATTTAGAAAGGAAATAAAGAAGCAAAAGAGGAAAAGGGAGCTTGATCATCTTCAAATATTGGCCAAAGCCCCTTTAACCTAGCATAACACTTAATGAAGAAGCTCCAGCCCAAATTTCAAGAAATTTGGGCATTTTTTGCATTTTTGTACCAAAAACAACGTTTTTCTCCCTCTGTGTCGCGCCACATGGCACGCGCTTATGATAGGAGCCTCCAAATAAAAAAATATATATATATTTTTGGATTTTTCATGAAAAATCATGACTTCTGGTGTATGGCCAAGAATTTTGGACAAGTTTTGAGTCCTCAGGAGGTCAAAAACACCCTAAAAATGACCTCTCTGCCCCTAATTTCACACACACGAAGTAGTCTTGGGCGATTGAGTTTTTGGAGGGGCAAATGGACACCAAATTCAGAAAATCCACTTGGGTTAGAAATTAGATAGGTAATTCTTTCCAACAAGAACACTTGGGCTCAATTTGGACTTCAGGAAGTGTCTCAAACTCAGCCTCAAAGGGGCACAATGCATACAGATTTTGGCGTAGTGCACAGAGGATTTTTGCTCAGTTTTTCACCTTCCAGCTCAAAAATTCGGCCAGTTTGACTAGTTTTTCTTTGTGATATAATTTTTGAACTATCTTGATGTAATTGGATAAACATGATGTAATTTTGGCACTTATTTACTTGTTCTAGAGGATTCATTCAATAAAAAGTGAAAATTTAATGAATGAATCAGTTTCCTACCTTATAGAGGCAAGTTGTTTTGATTGCCTAGATTTTAGTTCTTTGTTTAGAATTGGTTGAAACAGCTCCTAGAATGATGAGCTCGACCCCTAGAGGCAAGGGAATGGGTTGGGCTAGTCTATATCATGTAATTCCTAAGTCATTTTTAGGGTTTGACTCTTGGGAAAAGTTTGGCACTCTATTGTACATTTACTTCTGCATTTTTGGCTAAGGAAAAACCAGGGTTTTGCAGTGCTATTTTGGATCCATGTGGCTTTATGTTTTGATGGTGTGCTTCTCTCAGTAATTGTAAGTTCATTAGTGTCATGTGTATCATTTTCCTCTCTTTTCTTCTGAATTTGAACAAATGAGTGACTAAGGTGGAATCCATTAACTATTATGCTCTGCCTTTGAATTTGTTTAAGTTTTCATGTTTTCATCTATTTAAGGGGAATTCTTGAGACTCTCTTGCTCTCCTTAGCTCATCACCAGTCCAATCTATTCATCCACTCAATTTAAAGCATCAAAACTATTGCCTTCCTTTCCCCAATCAAAACTTTGCAGAAACCATGCCTCATCCCCGAGCCCAATTTGCCTTTCCCTGTTTCCAACGCAAAACCCTCAAAAAATCTAATCAAATCTTTTGCACTTAATACCTAGCCTAAAATCAGTTATTAAATCATTCATCTCAAGCCCCATTGATTATCATTCAGTGAGAATGACCCATAGAGAGCCCTCTCCTGTCCTCGTAGGGCTAGCTATGAGGCTGAGCGTGGTTTGATGTGGACCTAGAACCTTGTCTTTTCAGCCTGAGGCAAATCTAGGCTCTAACATAGTGGTGACCATACTGGGGAAGAAAATGGTTTGCTTGTTGATGTCATTGGTTTTCTAAGCTACAGACAGAGCCTGAAGTTATGCCAGGTAGCCATCGAAATGATTTTGCTTGGCATTAGTGCAAGTAGATAAACGTTGCTTCAGTCAATCTCCAGTCGAGCTTGTAATGGTGACACTTGACTTGTAAATCACCCCAGTACATTTGAGAATTCAAAGCTTTTGGATGATAAGTTTAGAATTTGAAAGGTTAAAAAAGTTGTTTATGTCCCTTTGATTTCTTGAAAATAACACGCTGGCTTCAAAGATATATACAAGAGCTAATCGAGATCCAAATCCTCCCCCTTTCTACAAAAATCCTAATCTGATTTCAAGAATTGTTCACCAAGAGAGCTTTGTCACTCCCGTGTTTAAATCTCGTTCATGCCCTACAATTTTTAAGTATCTTGAAGAGCTTGATTTTCATGAAAAATTTGAATTATCATTATTTGAAACCAAATCCGAAAGTGCTCTTGGTTCTACAGTTCCAAATCCTGACTTTACTGCAGCTCTTGAAGTTGAAAGAAATAATAAATCAATTGAGAATTTTATCTTGAAGCACCTCCAAAGTGAAATTCACGCTTCAAATATCACTAATTTCCTAGAAGCCGCATCTGTATCCCTCGGATCTTCTGTAATGGCATCCACTTCAAGAATCCCTACCGAACCTCCCTTCATTACGACCCTTCCCCCGCAGCCTAACATTGTTGATCAAAATTCTGCTATAAATTCACCTCCATCTACTCCTTCTACATCCAAAATTGCTTCACCTTTGCGTACACCTCCTCATACACCTCACACATCAGCTGCACCCTCTCCCCCAACATCGCCCAACCCAAATCCACCAAGAGCAATGGCTGCTCGGTTTGCACCTCTCGCGCTGCCTCAAGTTTTGGGTGACATGCCCGCAGATTATCAGAGTAAAATTCCTTTGTTTGATGGCACTCCTCAAAGTACCATGGCTCAGCAACATGTGGATAAGATGACGAATTTCTTTGAGCTTCATGAGATTGATGTTGAAAACGTGACCATGAGATTATTCATGCAGACTTTCGCAGGTGAGGTAAGAAAATGGTTTAGAGCTTTGATAGCTAGAAGTATTCCCACATTAGAAGAGCTTCAAAAACAGTTCTTGGATCATTGGGAAGTCAAGAAAGATCCTCTTCAGATCACATCTGAATATACCAAAATCAAGCGGAATGCTGGTGAGTCCGTGCAAGACTATTGTACTAGATTTAATGTGGTTTATAATGCAATTCTTGATGACTTAAAGCCAACTAGAAGGTCAGCTTTGCTAAAGTTCTTAGATGGTTTTGATCTGGACATGGCTTATCAATTAAGAGAGAGAGATCCAGCTACCTTAGAAGAAATGCAGAAAATTGTCGTTAGTGTTGAGGCAAATTTGAATGACAAGAGAGCTAGATTGAAAACCGAGAAGAAAGTCTCAATAAAGGAAGAGGCTTCTACCTCAGATCAGGTGCTCCGCAAGGTAGAAAAGATGATTGAAAGGTTAACACTTGATAAGCTTGAACCACAGATCCAGAATCCTAATTTCCGTGGACAGCAGCAACCTCAATTTAGGATCAAACAGCGTGAGAAGCGAACACAAGAACCGGCATCACAATAGCAACAAGACACCTCTTCAGCAGAATTTTGTTGGTCCCGAATCTGATGATGAAGACCATGTAATAGGGGAAGAAAATCATTTCTTTACTCCTGATGAGATGCCCACTTTTATCACTGAAGATGATGAGTATGCAGAAAGTTCAGTTGTACAGCAGGATGCAGATTTTATCTTGGAAAATGACACAGCTCTTGAAGAGGAGTCAGATGAGTATCAGAGAGGGTATATGCATGCCTTGTCTACCCAACAGCATCAGTATTCATTAAGAAATAGAAATGTCCCCATCAATGAAATCCAGAAGAGAAAGGAAGGTCCAACATCTAAGAATGAGCGACCGGTTGCACCAAAGAAAGGCAAAGAAGTTGTTGATCCTTTGCCTAACAAATCTCCATCAGCAAATGAACGAGTCAATCAGCCCATTGTACCAAAAGATAAAGCTGAGAAGAAAGAGGTTCCAGCGAAAGAGGTAGAGAAAAATTCCACTTTTAGTTTAGAAAATGAAATTTCTAAATTGAAGGTATCCATTCCCTTGATAGAGCTGATGAAGAACAACAGTTATAGAGGTCAGGTCACCAAAATTCTGAATTTTGATCCAATGTCTGATATGGTGAGTGTGGAATATGATCAACCTGAACTAATTTTTGGAACAGCATTGAATGGTGAGTCTTCGGATAGTGATGCGCCACCTTTTTATATCAATTTGAGAGTGATTCAGTTTGTGTTTCATAATGCTATGTTTGATTCCGACGCCTCCCATAATCTTATGCTGAAGACTATCATGGAGAATTTAGGTTTGGACATTACTAGGAAATACCATGATCTCTATTCATTTGATTCCAACATGGTGAGATGTATTGGGATTATTAAAGACTTGGTAGTCAGTTTGGATCAGATTCCTGCAAAGAACGTTTTGATGGATGTGGTGGTGGCTGATATAACTCCTCAGTTTGGAATGCTTCTTTCCAGAGCTTGGGGAGCAAAGATCAAAGGAACTATGCAGCTTGATTTCTCGTATGTGACGATTCCTGTGTTTGGCGAGATGAGAAAAATTTATCGGGAGGAGAAAATGAAATACATGATTACCAGCAAGGAGAAACCAATTAATCATCCTATCAATTATGTACATACAGATTTAGAGTCTTTTGTTTTCTAATCAGATAGTTTCAATGAGATTGATAGTCAGTTAGTTGCAGTAGATGATATTCTAGAAATAGAAGAGAATTTCAGAGAAGTTTTGAAGAAAGAAAGTCAAGAACAGGGCAATACCATTCAGTGATCAAAAAAGGATAATAGACAGCAAGCAGTAAAATTATAGCAAACAGAGTTTCAGCACTTAGAAGAAGAGGAAGATGGCCTGTGGACTATGGATTTCGATGTCACAGTGGGAAATGATGGTGCTGGAATTGGAATTTGGGTACGCTATCATTTTTCTGCTCCAAACAAAGTGCCGAGTAATGTGTGGGTATGTTCTTACAAACTTTCTTTTGATTGCTCAAACAATGAAGCTGAGTATGAGGCTTTTATTGCTGGCCTAAAGATCCTAAGAAAGTTGAATGCTAAGAATATTGCTGTGTATGGCGACTCTGAATTAGTGATTAAGCAAGTTAAAGGCAAATATCAAGCAAATCATCCTCGGATGCGGGCATACCAGAATGTTGTTCTAGACATTTTGAAGTTGTTTTCAGATTACACTTTGACGTGTGTGCCTCGTATTCAAAATAGTATTGCTGATGCACTTGCTAAGGCAGCGAGTAATTTGAAGATTCCTATGAATTCAAGTAATAAATTTGAAATTCATGTGAAACATCGTCCGATTGTCCCAGACAATCAGAGATATTGGCAAGTTTTCCAAGATGATGAGGAGATTGATGATTTTCTGCAAAACAAAGGTAAGTTCAAAGATACCTCAATTGATGTACAGCATGATGACGGAAAAGATGATGTGCAGATCAATCAAATGGAAGTGTTGCAGCTCAAGGATAATGTGATTCCTAAAGGCTTGATTCCTTTAGAAGAACTCTTTGATCATGATGACGTAGCCCATAAACCAACATTGCAGCCAACAGAAAAGGGAGTCGAAGAGTTGAACATTGGAAGAGCCGAGCATCCAAAGATGGTAAAGCTGTACAAAACATTGCCACCGAAGGTAATAGCAAAATATATCAGTTTGTTGTCATCTTTTGTCGATGTGTTTTCTTGGGACTATTCTGATTGGAAAACATATGACACCAATATAATTCAACACACAATTCCTATTAAGCCTAATCAAAAACCTTTCAAACAGAAGTTAAGAAGGCTTAATCCAAAATTGCTGCCATCAATTGAGAAGGAGATAAATAGGTTGTACAAATTAGGAATCATTGTTCCCATCCGTTTTTCTGATTAGATATCTAATTTGGTGCCTGTATGAAAGAAGACAGGTGAGATTTGTTTGTGGATTGATTTTCAATATCTCAACAATGTTTCATTGAAGGATAATTATCCGCTGCCAAAAAAGGATCACGTACTTCAGCAAGTAGTTGGAGCATCTCGCATGTCACTACACGATGGTTATTCCAGATATAACCAAATTTTAGTCCATGAAGATGACCGAGACAAAACAGCGTTCACCACTCTGTGGGGAACCTTTCATTACGCCAAAATGCCTTTCGGTTTGAAGAATGCGGGTACAAATTTTCAATGGGCAATGGAATTGGCTTTTGCAAATGAGAAGGATGTCTTCTTGGTTGTGTACCTTGATGATTTGACCGTGTTTTCCAAATCAGATGAAGAACACTTTTATCATTTGAAAATTGTCTTTGAAAAGTGCAGAAAATATTGTGTGTCGTTGAATCTTAAGAAGAGCTTGTTTGCCATGGATGAAGGCAAACTACTTGGGCACATTATCTCAAAGGATGGCATCCGTATTGATCCAGCACGTGTGGAAGCAATTCAACAGATTGGCCTGCGCCAGAATAAGAAGGAGATTCAATCGTTTAATGGTAAGATGAATTTTCTGCGGTGCTTTGTTCCTAATCTTGCTAAACATCTAAGAGAGATTACAAACATGATTAAAAAGGACAGCCAAGTGATGTGGACGGAAGAGGCTATAAAATCTTTCAATTTAGTAAAATTGGCTCTTTCTTCAGCCCCGTTTCTAATCAACCCAGATTATAATCAGGATTTTATATTGTTTTCATTTGCTTCAGAGCAGCTGTATTAATGCAGAAAAAAGATGAGCATGAAAGACCCATTGCTTTCTTCAGCCAGACTATAAGAGATGCTACTTTGAAATACAACATTGTTGAGAAGCAAGCCCTTGCACTTGTAAAAGCACTGAAAGATTTCCGTGTGTACATTCTGCATTCCGATATTTTAGCTTATGTTCCTAACGCTACTGTCAAAGATGTTTTGGTCCAGAAAGATCCCGAAGGAAGACGTGGTAAGTGGATAGCAGCTTTGCTGGAGTATGATGTGGAGATAAGGCCCATAAAGCTTGTTAAAGGACAGGGATTGGCGAAATTGATGTCTGAATAAAATCTGCACGTCTTAGACATAAATCTGATCGCTACTATGTCTGATGAAAATGAGGAAAGTTCGTCACTTCATGTATCAGAAATGTTTGTTCTTTCTCCATGGTATTCAGATATCATATATGTCCTTCAGAATTTGTCCGCGCTTCCTGGTATGGCTAGAAACAAAGCTAGAACTCTTATGTTAAAGGCTACTAAGTTTTGTATTTTGAATTCTGCACTTTATTGGAAAGATCCCAGTGGTGTTTTGTTAAATCGTTTGGTGGAGGAAGAAGCGAAGAAAGTCATGGAGGATTTCCATAAAGGAGATTGTGGTGGTCACATTTTTTTTAAAACAACGACAAATAAAATTCTGAGGTCTCGATACTATTGGCCGAAACTAGTTGCTGATGTGTTCAAGACTGTCAAGAGCTGTCATAACTGACAGATTTTTGAAGGAAAAAAGAAATTACAGCCTTTGCCGCTTAAGCCTATTGAGGTGAATGTCCCTTTTCAGTAGTGCGGGTTGGATTTCATTGGTGAAATTCAGCCCGCTTCTTCATGTCAGCATCGATGGATCCTCATGGCAATAGATTATTTCACGAAGTGGATCGAAGCAATTCCAACTAGGCAAGCTACGGATGAGGTAATAATTTCATTTCTCAAGAATAATATTTTGTCTCGTTTTGGTTGCCCGAGTAAGCTAATCACTGATAACGCGGCAGCTTTCAAGTCAAAAATGATGGTTGAGTTTTGTAGTAAATATCATATTACTTTGGGGCACTCAACCGCCTATCATCCACAAGGTAATGGATTGGCGGAGTCTTCCAACAAATATTTGGTTAATATCATTAAGAAGATGCTAGAAATGAACAAGAAGAGTTGGCATAAGAAGTTGGTCCATGCACTTTGGGCAGACCGTGTGAGTCAGAAGAAATCCATTGGTATATCCCCCTTTGAGTTAGTTTATGGAGTTGATACAGTGTTCCCTACCTCTCTTGCAGCTTCGGTATTCAAACTTCTTCAAGAGGCTGGTAGTGAAGAGGATCCAAAGCAAAGAAGACTAAATCAAATGGTCCACTTGCAACAGACATGGGAAGATGTTTTTCAAAACACATTCAAGTTGCAGGAGAGAATTAAAAATATTATTGACAAAAAAGCAAAGGTGGACAAATTTCAGTTGGATGATGTGGTTTTAAAGTGGGATGCAAGAAATGAAGAAAATGGCAAGCACGGTAAGTTTAAAAATATTTGGAAAGGTCCTTTTAAGATTGCAGCATACCGGCATCAAAATGCCTTTCTTCTGAAGGAGATGAACGGGGAAGATTGTCCACGAGGGCCAGTCAATGGTCGGCTACTCAAGTGGTACCTTTTCTGAGTTATTTCTGTTGCTTTCATTGTCATTGTAAATACCATTTTATTTCAGTTTCATTGTAAGTGTGTGTTGTGATCTTTTCTTCAGTCTGGGGCCCGAAGTGAAGGCTATAATTCTGAAGAAAGATTTCAGTTTTGAGTTCAGTTTGTCGAGTCAGTTTTTTAGTCATTACAATTTCATCATTGAGTCGTTTTGAGTCAAGTTTCAGTCAAATAAATTGAGTCAGGGTCTTGTATTGTTTGTTGAAATAATGACTCCATAGCCCATCGACGAAGGCACTATCTAGCTCTTCCAGAGATCTGCTATTCTTCGCACCTCCAAGGAGCTACCATCCCCATTGGATCCAATGTTAGAGTCGGTCTGGTCATCCCTCCATCAGAGATCAAAACTCTTTTTGCATTTCATTTTTAGGTGTCTCGCTCGTTTCACTTGGTTGCATTTCGCTAGGGGCATGCCATAAACTCTGTCGGAAGGGATTTTATCATTCATCCCCCTCATGCTTTTCACTTCTGGCTTAGGTCTGTTCACCAAAATCAAGTTTTCATGTCTTTTGACTAGCAAGAGTTATTTTCAGTCACTAGGTCTAGGGTTTCACAAAATGTGTCTTCATAATGTCCAATAAAGTCAGCAGGCCAGAGGGAGGTTCTTTCAAAGTTGTCATTTAAATATTTTCATCGTTATATGGATGGATTATGACTTTTCTTCAAAAATTTGTTTTGAAGACAAGTCGACATTTCGTTTTTTTGTAATAATTTTCAAAAAAGTTTAGTTCTTGAATTCTTCAGGTGCAGCCCTAGTCTCCTTTTGCCAACTCCCATGTCAGCTATTCCTGCAAAAAATTGCCAAGAATTTCATCATTTAAACCAAAAAATTAAGGAGGAAACAAAAGGACAGAGTTGTATTAATTGTGGAAAAGTGCCAATTTCAAAACATTACAAAAATGGGTTTTGAAGAACCAAAAATCAAATCAATGTCTTTATAAAGGTTTTGCCATGAAGATAAATGTCATTCTAGATGCCAAGGTCAAAGAGAAGTGTTTCAAAGTGAATTGGGTGAGAAAGTGCATGTTTTTGGGTGAAATTGCTTGCAACTAGTCGGCGCAGTGCACAGAACAGGTTGCGAGGCGCACTGGGAGCACGCGGCGCATTGGGTTCTTGGCGCGGCGCATACAGTCCACAGCTCGAATTTGCTTGAAATTTCTCCAAGTTGCTCATTCCTTGCATGGATTTTGCCAGGTAGAGCCTTCTTCTTGATGTTGCATCAAATTTTGTGATAAGTGATGGTGGTTTATGGGTGATAACGGTTGAAACAAAAATCCAAACCCTCCCTCTAATGTGCCTTCAAAGGAAGATTGTTGTGGGTTCTTAAATCTTTGATTTGTCACCAAGGACTCTGCTCCTTCATTATTTCTCCATTGTTTCATCATTTCCTACCCCCCCACTAATCTCATCAATCCTACATTTTCTTCACTACATTCAAATCCCAAAACCCTAGCCCTTATAAAATCTCCTAACCCTATACATAAAACCCCTCTAACCTCCCTCCTTTCCCTAATAAAATTTATTCTAATATTCCCTAATTCCTTACTGTTCCCCCTTCCTAACATTCCCTTGTTGCATTTTTCCCCTTGGTGGCAGATTCCAACTATGTTGTATTACAACACAGCAGTTTCATACATCATTAAAGAGCAGTCCAAGCACAATCTATATACAACAACATCTTTTCTTCAAGGTATTTTGTATAGCAGTCATGGCATCTAAGCATTCATCAGACTATGAAGTGGAAACCCAAAGTGATTCACCCTTGGAAGAACAGGCACCCCAGAGGCCTCATAAAGGTGGTAGACATGTTAGAGAAGAACCAACCACCCTTACAGAATTGCAGGCCTGCCCTCTTGCCATGTTTCGTTTTCAGAATTAGTCATGCTATGAGTTTTGTCAAAAGGTGGCTAGTGTTTAATTTCATCATGAGTTGGCTCATCTTTTTGTGCTGCACTTACATGGAGATCAAGCTACCTTAGCTGGTGTCACCTTCACGCTTACACCAGAATCTGTCTCATTAGCAACCGGTATACTGAACATTGGTGAACCATGGCACAAGAAATAGAAGATTGACCGATAGCATTACGAGCCATACATTAAAACTAGTTTCTTGAGGCAGCTCAAGAGAGTGTTCCCATTCCGATATCTGAAAGATGAATATGCTCCACTAATGAAGTTGATCATGAAATATTTCAGCTGTGAAGGACGGTTCTCGCATCTCTATGCTTATCACATCAGGTTGCTCATGCATTTCAGCAGGGTACGGATGATGAACATTTCGTATTTCATTTGTCGGAACATAAAGAGGATGACCACCTTTATGCAACACAAAACCCCTCAGCAACGACTTAACAGTGTCTATCATTTACTCTTATTAAGATTTTGGTGGTTCATCAGCTTGGAGTACAGGGCATCACTTGGGATGATTTCATCTCTCATGACTTCTTCAGAGCTTCACGGGGATTATCAGAGGTTAAGCATGAAGGTGGACCTTCTCATCAGTATGAGCGCCATGAGACCGCTAGTGTGTCGGTATTCATCACATATCAGAGAGGCACCAGACATGTGTTTGCAGCAGCAAAGCGAGTGTTATCTCCACCCGGGATGGAAGGGACCTCGTTTCCTCCATCAGCATCATAGGTACAGGGTAAAGGAAAGAGGTCAATGCAAGATGAGGGGCCTTCAGGCGAAAGAGAGACTAACTTCATTCTCATTCATGATGATGATACAGATACGAGCCCACAAAGTACCAAGCTTATTGAGATCATCCAAGAGTAGAAAACAGAGATCCAATCCTTATCCCTTAACTTAGAGAGAGCTAAGTGGACCATGACGTACTTGGAGCAGAGGAACAAATAGCTTGAGGATCAGCAAGCAGTCATGGAGCTACAAAACATTCACGAGAATCGCCAGGCTGCACAAAGGAGAAGAATTGAGCTCACGTCATTGGAGCAAGAGACTAATGAGGATCGGGAGGCCAATCTCGAGAGAGTTAACATGCACTTATAGAGGCTCTTGGACAAGGCTGACAAATACCATGCATTACTGAGACACATGGCTTTCCACTACATAGCACGAAAGAGGGTCTGCAAAGCCCGAATTAGGAATTTAAAGGCAAAATTGAGAAAGGCAATAAAGAATCAAAAGAGGCAAAGGGAGCTTGATCATCTTCAGATAATGGCTAAAGCCTCTTTAGCCCAGCATAACACTTAATGAAGAAGCTCCAGCCCAAATTTCAAGAAATTTGGGGCATTTTTGGTATTTTTGCAAATTTTTGTACAAAAAACAGGGTTTTTCTCCCTGTGCACCGCGCCACGTGGTGTGCGCTTATGATAGGAGGCTCCAAATGCAAAAATTTTATATTTTTGGATTTATCATGAAAATTCATGACTTCTAGTGTATGGCCAATAATTTTCGGCAATTTTTGAGTTCTCAGGAGGTCAAAAATACCTTGAAAATGACATCTATGCCCCTAATTTCACACAGGAAGCAATCTTGGGCGATTGAGGCTTTGGAGGAGAAAGTTGGCACCAAATTCAGAAATTCCACTTGGGTTAGAAAGTAGACAGGTAGGGCTTTCCAACAAGTACACTTGGGCTCAATTTGGACTTCAGGAAGTGCCTCAAATGAAGCCTCAAAGTGGTGCGATACATACAAATTTTGGCACGACGCACAGAGGATTTTTGCTTAGTTTTTCACCTTCCAGCTCAGAGATTCAGCCAGTTTGACTAGTTTTGCTTTGTGATGTAATTTTTGATATATCTTGATATAATTGGATAAATATGATGTAATTTTGGCACTTATTTACTTGTTCTAGAGGATTCATTCACTAAATGTGAAAATTTAATGAATGAATCAGTTTCCTACCTTATAGAGGCAAGTTGTTTTAATTGCCTAGATTTTAGTGCTTTGTTTAGAATTGGTTGAAACAGCTCCTAGAATGATGATCTCGACCCCTAGAAGCAAGGGAATGTGTTGGGCTAGTCTATATCATGTAATTCCTAAGTCATTTTCAGGGTTGGACTCTTGGGAAAAGTTTGGCACTCTATTGTACATTCACTTTTGCATTTTTGGCTAAGGAAAGACCAGGGTTTTGCAGCACTGTTTGGGATCCATGTGGCTTTATGTTTTGACGGTGTGATTCTCTCATTAATTGTAAGTTAATTAGTGTTATTTGTATCATTTTCCTCTCTTTTATTCTGAATTTGAACAAATGAGTGATTAAGGTGGAATCCATTAACTGTTATGCTCTGCCTTAGAATTTGTTTAAATTTTCATGTTTTCATCTATTTAAGGGGAACTCTTGAGACTCTCTAGCTCTCCTTAGCTCCTCACTAGTCCGATCTATTAATTCACAAAATTTAAAGCATCAAAACTATTGCCTTCCTTGCCCCAATCAGAACTCTGCAGAAACTGTGCCTCATCCCCGAGCC
This sequence comes from Pinus tabuliformis, assembly GCA_031772625.1. Lineage (NCBI taxonomy): Eukaryota > Viridiplantae > Streptophyta > Pinopsida > Pinales > Pinaceae > Pinus > Pinus tabuliformis. The sequence goes on along the minus strand of CM062819.1, from coordinate 1,665,681,407 downwards.
CAATTTGCCTTTCCCTGTTTCCAACGCAAAACCCTCAAAAAATCTAATCAAATCTTTTGAACTTAATAGCTAGCCTAAAATCAGTTACTAAATTAGTCATATCAAGCCCCATTGATTATCCTTCACTGAGATTGACCCAGAGAGAGCCCTCTCCTATCCTCGTAGGGCTAGCTACGAGGCTGAGCATGGTTTGATGTGGACCTAGAACCTTGTCTTTTCAGCCTGAGGCAAATCTAGGCTCCAACATTCTCTATAAAAGAACATGAAGCCTTATTTTTCCCTCTTTTGCGTATTCTCGGTATAAATTCTAGAAGCCATTGTCAGCCACTGCAAATGCCTAATTTACCCACAAACTTCCAATTCCACTCCAGAAAATGCTGCAGACAACCAGCCAAACTTTTCAGACTATACCAGGACTACGCCAGCCATTGGAGCTTCATGAACCAGCAATTTTACATCCAAATCACCTAATTCCAGGTATTTCATCATGAAATACCTCTTACCCCTACAAAATTTCAAAATCTTTGGCCTGTGCAGTATTTTGAGTTAAGAAATTGAGTAAAAATATTATCAATTAAAAAAATTACTTGCTTAAAACCTCTAATAAACCCCCCTATAGCATAATTGAAATCCACAAGAACTGAATTATGGTTGCCTTTGTTTCTATGGATGTTAGACCCATTACTACTCCACATTTAGACCTAGACCACCTTCCCTTGGTTGACAGGGATTTCCAAATCAAGGACACAACTGCAATAGAGCTCCCACTTGAAATCCATTACTTAAGAAAAGACAGATACCTAAACCATATAGATGATATTGGCCTCTGGGAGTCCAATTTACTTAGATACTAGTTCCCCAAGTTCATATCATTCCAGAAATCAACCATATGTGCTATGCATTCTATGTCCCAAGCCATAGAGCCATAATGTCTCATGACTAGAAAGTTTTATTCACTATCACAACTGAGTCAATTAATGAAATGTTGTAGTTTCAACCAGGGTCAAACCTAACCCTACTCTCAATTGGATACCTACTGGACTAGTATCCTAAGCTAAGCCCATTAAGATTGGCCTTGTTTTTTGAGACCTTCATCAGAGAAGGAAAGCATATCCCTAAGGACACCCCTCCATACGTAGCAGCTATTTTTCTCTTAATGGAGCCAGAACATTGTAACCATGATATCTTGTGTTTTGGGTTACTCTACAAGTGAATATATTGATGAAATCATTCTTGCTCTCATGTCCCTCTATACCCCATGGCAGCCTCCTACAATCATATATGAGTTTTCCAATTTCATAGTTGATAGGATGCATGAGGAGTTCGCAAGAATGGGAAATGAGAGAGTATTCAAATACTCCTCTGTTTTGTAACATCTATTTTGGTATTATCAATCAGATAAGTTTCCCTTTACTCTCTAGACGCTTGACACCAGGGGCCAGCCCAGATCTATCATCTTTTGGATGCCACTTTTCCATGGGTTTAGATCACGTTATATATACTCTGATTTCATAGAATCTTTTGTGCGTCCAATCATGACTATGCTCACTGGGAATCCTCCACCTAGGATAAGCCCAAAGGTAATGAGAGTCCTCTAGCTTTCCAGGAAAATCAAAGTGGGTGATTGGTACCTGTACCAAAACCACATAGAAATCAGAATATATGGTTGCCTACTTGCACCATATAAGTTGCCAAGATACCTCCGCAGGAGGTTGTTTGACTTAGAATATTATAGATAGATCATCAATGCAGATGAGGTCAACTTTATCAATGCCAAGAAGAAGGCCAATTTCAAAGTCAAAGACCAGTTAAGCCCCTTCATATGCAATAACAGAGAGGTAGGGAAAGAGGTAGACCTAATCCTACAAATCCTGAAATTCCAAGGAAGTTTTGTACGAAGATATGACCCTTTAGAGTTCATAACCAAGAAAAGGCAAAAGGTCAAGCTAGGACCTTTTATCCAGCACCCCATACTAGAGATAGAGGCATATGAAAATCAAATAGAATGGGTGGAAAATACCCTAGTAGATAGTGACAGTACAAGGGTAGCTGTAGAAAATGCTCCGATTGATTCGGAAAAGTAGCTTGATGACAACACTTTCCTGCAGGTGCTAGAAGACTAAGAAAGGGCCATGAGCACCCCTCTAGTCACATAGACTCCTCAAAATGAGGAGAAAAATCCGAAAAGAAATAGAGAGGGAGATTCCACTTCAGGAATGGACACCTCTAATTTGCAATAGGAAACAAGTCACAACAAGAGGCCAAGGCTCAATCAAGCCTCTGAACAGGAATACACAAAAGGATCAGCATAGGTTACCGACACAGAGGTAGAAAGAAGTAGGCCCACTACTCCACATGAAGACATAAAAGAGCCTTCCACATCACAAACTCAGATGTTGGAAAGGAAGCTTAGTGTGGAAGTGTCTTCCTTTAGTAGGCATGCTGACAAAGACTTGGATATAAAGGATAGGTATAAGGAAATCCAAATGAAGAATGAGAGGCTTAAAGCCCAAACATATGCCCAATACCTAAATCTCACTCCCACAAATCAAACAAGGTGAATGTCCACCTTTGACATCAGGAAGGGAAATCTCTAGATGTCCTTTATCAAACCTATAGCTCAGTAGCCCAAAACATCATTAGATTACAAGAGGGTTGACTTTGAAGTGTTGCCAAGGGATATTCATCCCATACACCAAATAGAACTGCACAAATAGGCTGGAGAGATAATATACTCCACCGTAACAGGTAAAGCCATAGCTGCCCATCAGCTACAAAATTCAGTAAACAACATCTCAGCCCAGTTTTAGTTTGTGAAAGCCTCCTTACAGGCGAAGGATATGAGGATTAAGTATTTGGAAGACTTAATTATTGAATTGGGACATGATCCCAAAAATATTAAAGCTACCGAGTAGCTCATAAAGAAGAAGAACGATGATATTGTTGCAATGAAGAAGCAATTGAAAATTCCCCAACCACAACATCCTCAAACACTGGAAGTCATAGAGAACCAAACCAAACATGAAGAGTTGATGGACTTAGTCCTAAATCTCAATGATCAACTTAGGGAGACAGAGAAGCAATTAGATAGCTTGATCTGATTGAAACAGACTCACATTGCATTAACTTCTGCAAGTGTCATCCATACTGTGTGTACAACATTCCCTTCTACACTGGCAACTTCACTTGCACCAACAACTGCACCTGCTACATCATTTCCAGTAACAACAGAATCTACCATAACAACAGATGTATTAGGAGAAAAGGCTGCATAATTAGTTAAAGCTATGGAAGAGATGTCAATTCAGGCTACATAAATGAAAATACTAAAGGAAAATGTGGGATGTTTAGAGATTGATTATAAACTTACACAAATAATGCAAAAGGAAGAAACTCAGAAGACCAACACAATGAGTGAAAGGGTCAAAGCCTTGGAGAAGGACTTGACATTAGAGAAACCCCTTGGGGCAAGCCAAGGAACTGTTATGGTCCAATATCATTGACTCCGTCAAGGATATTTGGCCATCTATAACTCCTTGGGCAAGCCAAGGAACTCTTAAGGGCCAATATCATTGACTCCGTCAAGGATATTTGGCCATCTATTCAAGTTATCTTTGAGAGGATATTTGGCCATCTATTCAAGTTATCTTTGAGCAAACAGAACTGATAAAGGTAGCTATAGTAGCTATTCAAAAAGTCAAAGAGGAATTGGGGGATAAGCTAGAGGATTCCAATAGACTCATCCATTTCCTAACAGAAAAAACAGATATGAGATTTAGGAGCTCAATATAGAAGATAAGACTGAAACCATTTCGGAAGTAAGGAAGGTCCTTTCCGAAAGAATCTTCATGCTCAACTTAGAACAAAAGTGCGATAACATGCAGGTGGTCATTGATAGATTTATGGCCAAATTCCAAATTTTGAGGAAGAAAGGTTTGCCTAGTCCATTGGTCATTAATGATAAACTTATCACACAGCTGGACTATGATAACAGATTAAGGCGGTTGGCTAAGGAACAAACTAGCACTTCATCTATAAAAGCAATGCCAATAGGCAAAGTTTTTATAACACCTTTGAGAACTTGTTTTTTCTCCAGCATGAGGTCGATGAGATATATAGGAGTATGATGAATGATAGATTACCTAACGCAGAATGGTGGGAGACAATACCTAATTTACTAGTGAGAAATTTACAGCAAAAATTCACTGCAAGTAACAATAGAACAACCAAGTAAATAGATGAAAACAGGACAACAGGGTCAAAGAGTATTGATGAGCCCCAAAAATGGATGATTATTTGGGCTCATTCAACCACCTAATTCGACTTAATCCACCATTCTCATTAGTTTATTGCATGTTTTTTATCATATTTATGCTAATAGAGTGAATTGGGTTAGTCATTATGCCAAGAAGTCTAATGTGTGCTTTGTGTAGCCTTTTTGGTCAATTTGGAGACAAAGTCAATGGTTGAAATGAGAACTTGGCAGCCAAATTCATGGAGAGTATTTTTAGGAAGGTGTTCCCTTCATTTATGGGCCCTTACCTTGAATTCTCCACCATCAGCTCGGAGTTCAAGGGCCACCAAATCAATTAGCACAAGGGCAGCCAAGCAAGTCAAGTAGGACTGCTGTTAACTACAAGTCTTGGCCAGCCGAGTCCCTAAAGTTTAGGAGGACTGTTGGGGTCCTCAATTTGTATAAATAAGAAGGCTTAGGGCCTCATTTTGGTTAGCTAGTGGTTATTCATTTTGTAGCTGGTAGTTACCTAGTGGTTAGTCATTTTGTAGCCAATGGTTAGTCATTTTGTAGGCAGAAGTTAGCTAGTTTGTAGTTCGATTTTTATGCAGTAGATTAGCTTTGCTTTCAGCACATTTTCAAGTTTCCATTGTGGACAGTTTTGATGTAACTCTTCTTTTTTTGCTCAATAAAGATGAATCCAGCTTTGCACCAGCTCTAAATCTCTCTTAGGAGGCTGTAGCTCTTGGGGTTGGGCCCATCTCAAGCGCCCAATACCTCCTTTGTTTACTTTCATGTGTCTTTGCTGCATTCTTAGAGTAAAATCTGCTATTTAGATTTAAAACTTGTTGTGTTATTTAGGTTGCTTTTGATGATTAAAGTAGATTTTCATGTTCAGATGGATTTGGATAGATTAATAACATAAAGGATCCTTGGAAAATGGGGCTCAAGCACCTCTGATCTTACCTCTCCCTCAGTGGGATCGTGAGTTGGGACAAAGGTGACCTTGTTGCCCACAAAAACGTTGTTTTGCTTCACCATGCAAGTATTAGTGTTGGATTCTTAGTTGTCAAACTTGATATTAGTTTTGACTGCATGCTTAGGGTTATGATTGCTTAGTTGCATAGTTAGTTCATCTGATTTTGTGCAAATAAACTTCTGTTCCATTTCTTTTGCTATTATCTAGGTCAGATTAGGTCAAGGAAATTAGGTTCTTGATTTTCCAAGTCTTCATTTAATTCGAAAAATAACTTGCAGAGCACCTGTTATCCTTCTCTATCTACCCATAATCCATCAGATAATATGCTCCAACCCTTAGTCCATGAGTCGTACCCTTCATTTGCCATACTTTCCCCACCTTGCCCTAATTCCTACATTCTTGTGCATCATCGCTTCCTCCATCCTTGAACAAATCCAATCGCTCCTTAGCCTCATCCACCAAGTCCTAGACCTCTTCACACCCCTATTTCACCTCCATACTCATTCCTCCATCCTTTTCCCTCCATCCATGCTCCAAAATCCCATTTCGAAACATCCTGTAGAAGAATTACAGAACATCCTGTAGAAATCCTGAACATCCTGTAGAACCCCTGCAGACTTCCTGTAGAAGCTCATAAACACGGTTTCTTGGCAGCCAAAGTTTGTGAGACTCTCTGGAAGGGTGTTAGGGACCCCTTAGACCATCTCTGAACCTTCCCAACCTTTCCCAAGCATTTCTCCCCCTTGATCCACCTCTGTACAGTAAAAAATAGTTAGAAGCACATGCATGATAATTCCAACAACTTAAACAAAAATACAAAAAGATGTTTTCTTCAGATAGAGGTAGTCTAGACACATGTATTTTATCTTCATAGAAGTAATGGCATCTCTTTTAGTAGTTTGCATGATCTCCTTTGAGTCAGTAGGAATAGCTGGTAGAATTAGGGTTTGCTAGGGTTTGCGTTTCTTTTTGGCTTTCAGTTTCTTTTTGCAATTAGATTAGCTTCCTTCGAGTTAGCTTTCATCCATCAATTAAAAAGCTTCTTCTAAGAGCTCATAGAAGTTGGCTTAAGCTCCTAGCGGACTTGTGCCAGCTGACCAAGTGACAGCTGCGGCAAGAGCTAGTACTTGTGCATACAGCACCGTCGCTTCCAAGTTTGTTACGAACTATCGGGTTGATAAAATTAAAGAAGGGAGTTCCAGGAGTTGCAACATTATTGCCGCAATACTGGAGCCCACCATCTTTTTGGCGCCGTTGCTAGGGAAGCATCAGAGTATTGGTGATTGCTGCTTTTCTTCTATTTTCCACTACAATCTTCTGCTAAGTAGTTTATTTCATTTCCATTATGCAATTTCATTTATGCAAAAGTAGATTAGCATTTCCCGCTTTCATAGATTAGCATTTCAATTCCACAATTTCATTTCTGCAAGCGTAGATTAACATTTCAATTCTGCAAGCGTAGCCTAGCATTTCATTCCTGCAATTTCCTTTGAGCAAAGTAGATTAGTCCTTTCCTGCTTTCGTTTCAATTCCACATTTCCATTTCAGCAAGATAGTTAGTTGCAGTTCAATTTATTTTAGTTTTGCAGGTACAAGTAGAAAAAAGAAAAAATCAACCAAAAAGATTTCATTTCATGCCTTGTAGGAGTAGAGATAAGTTAGAAAAATATTTTCACAACACCCCCCTTTGCTTCACACAGCCAAACTTCTCTCTTCTTCGATGGCTGTGAATAAGAAGAACCCCTGGGTGGACATCAAGACATATCTAAAGAACCTCTAGGGGAGAATAAGAAGAAAACATTCCTCTAGAGCGAATGGCTACAAGCAGAAATGTTGGGAGCAGTACCTTATCCAAAAATGAATTTGTAAATCAGATCGAAGATTTCAAGAGTGATATGAGGCAGTTTCTTGCCATGCAACTGGATACCTTGCGGATCCAAAGGAAGCAAGAGGAAGCCAAGAGGGCTTTGGCCATTTTTTGTCCTAGGTGCACTGGAAAGCATCCTAGGAACGAATGTCCATGGTACTCCATAGAAGTGTGTTTTGTATGTGAAGAATACCATCCTACAAATCAGTGCCCTTCCTTACCCAGAATCAAAGCTGCATATCATAGAGCAAAAGGAGCCATTGAATCACTCTACTATATGAACCAAAGGAGGCCACATGAACCTAGATCTTATCAGCAAGAACTGCAGGGGACATCCGAGACCTATTATGACCCCTATCAAGCCACTTTCATGCCTTCTTGGGGTCCCCCTGCTCATCCTTCCTGGTTCACACCTCCTCCTTGTTCCTTCACAGATCCATATTATTCCCCACCAGTTGCTCATTCGTTTCACTCTTATGCTCAGCCACAACCTCAGTGGAATGCACCTTATCAGGGGTGGAGGCCCCAGTACAACTCTCAACCCGCTCATTTTCCTCCACCACCTGCTCATCCACAACCATCGCCTCCTCCTCCACCAAGGCAACCCCAAATGCCTACCCAACCTCAACCCCATCCACATCCATCTCAAATATACACCCCCACTCAGCTACCCATACCACCATTTCCAAACCCACACATTGGAATAGCTCAACCTAATTACAAAGCTGAGGCACAACATGTCCAAATGACTCCTCTTGAGCTCAATGATCTTCACCATAGCTCAGGAAGAGTGTTGCAAAGCAGAGATTATCTTGAAAGCATTGAAGGACCACATCCGGCAAAAGAAGATTCAAAAGAGGAGATCAAAGAACCATGGGCTGCACTTGATTTAGAGAAGAGATCAGAATCAGAGATCGAGAGAGCTCCCTCATGGTTACCATCAAATCTTCCATGTATTCAAGAGAAAGATCATCAAACAGAGGGAGATGAGAAAGTCATGATAGAAGGTGACATGAAGAATGATCCAGATCAGCAAAAGGACCAAGGATATCAAAGCTATATTGAGACATGGTTCCAGACAGTCACTAAGTTGCAGCAGTACTCTCTTCCTCAGCTATGTTTGATCCCTTCCAAGTCAGATCATTTTGTCTCTGAAATCCGGATAACTGTCAAAGCATGTATCTCAAGCCGCCACATCATTTTGTCTCTAATCTCAATGTGCACATGGCTCCATTGGAAGTATTCTTACACTTGAAAATGATTTTGTTTTTCAAGTAGGGTAGGGTAGAAAAAAAGGGAAAAAAGAAAAAAATGAAAATAAGAGGAAAAATAAAAATCTAAGGTGAAAACCTCGTCAGAGGCGCCTTAGATTGGCTCATTGATTGAAAACCTCCATGAGGCGGTCAATGGGTTGGAAAAAAAGAGAAAAGAGAATAAGATCTCTGGGTGAAAACCTCCCTTGGAGGCGCCCAGGGCAGGCAATTAGGGTGAAAACCTCCATGAGGCGCCCTAGTTGTTTTTCAAAAATAAAGAGAAAAAGAAAAAGAAAAATAAATCTAATTTCCATTGAATAATTTCAGGTTGCAGCAATGACATTGCAGGTCAGGAGGATCACTAAAAACAAAGACAAAGGAGTTTTTGTGCCTTCTAGAGGAAGTTCTATATTTCTACAGGAAACATCCTGTAGAACCTTCAAGCGAGCCAGATTCGATTTTGGAAGGGGGTCTAAAGCTTGGAATCCATTGGTTATGCATGCAAGCATTCATGTTACCATTTCTCACCCTTTTCCATCATCTTTTCCACCTCATTGTGCTTCTCATTGTGCTTCTACAGGAAGTTCCTATAGTAATTTTAGGAAGCTAGAAATGGATTTCAAAAAGGTGGTTTGGCGAACATGGTAGCTTCCTCAAGGGTTCAAAAGTCCTCTTGCAATCTTCAAACTCCTCCTCCATCATCTCCATACCTGCATCACAACCCAAGCTCAGTTTTTCTTTCCATACCTGCATCACAACCCAAGCTCAGTTTTTCTTTCCATGCAAAAACTTGCAAAATGCTTTGAAGAGAAAATACATAGAACAAAATTTGTTTTTGCCATAACTTGAAAACCATGCATCCATTTGAAAAACCGTTTTACAGAGAATTGTATAGGGATGATGGCAACATGCTCGAGCAGTTTCAGGCCATTCTGGTGCACGGTTTCCAAGAAATCAGCCTCCATCACCATCAGCCATTTTTGTATTTTCTCCATATCCGTGCATCTGTTTCAAAACTTGTTTCATGGAGATATGAATATGGGTGATAGTAACCTACCCAAGTAGTGTCAGCCGATTCCGATGCACGGTTTCCGAGAAATTGATCTCTGAAATCTTCAGCCATTTTCCATTTTTCTCGAAATCTGTGCATCCATTGATCACGATTTTGCTATGGGAGGTGCATAGCGATGATAGGAATGCGCTTAGCAAGTTTCAGATCAATCCGGTTTATCGTTTGGGAGCAGTGGCAAAAACAAGTTCTGGTCGCAACAATAGCTTGAAGTTGCAGATCTGAACGTGGAAATGAACTCCCGCAGCATGCATCCAGCCAGAGGACACCTGCACAAGGAAAACAACCAAAAATCATCAGCCAAGCCATCATGCAACCATAGAATCAAATGCATGCAGCAATGACAGGCCACAGCAGCTCACGGCAACCATTCGACTTCGAGGTATGTGACTGAAACTCATTCTTCTATTGCACAAATCTAATTTAAAAACTGCATGAATGAATGGAATGGTGGAATTGAACCACGAATATAGCAGGATTAAGCCGATAATTCCTTGTCCAATTCTCTATCAATCAACCAAGAATCATGCAACGTATCTGTTAGACAACTCACGTGAAAATTGAAAATAAAAAAAAACAGACAGTGGTAGAGGCTTTAACTCCAGTGCAACTGATTAACAAGAAGAGGACATGCAGCTCATTATAGCACTGTCGTCTGCATGTGGCCATGTACACCTGGCCACCTCACTCCTTCACCACAAATCACGTAGCAATTAACGAACGCTCAGCTGAAACTCACAGACTGTTGTTAACTTTCACTTGCAACATTTTCAACTGAAGTATGCATCCTCTGATTCCACAAAATGATTAACCCATCATCCTCCATTGAGCTTTGTGGCCTGGTTCACAATTCTCCAGCGTATCGGGCTCACTTAGAGGTGCAGGGACACTCTACAGGCGTTTCTATAGGAAGTCGTCTACAGGAAACGCAGAAAACAGCTCTGCAGAAGGGAAACCCAAGATTTTTGTCAAAATTCAAGCTTGAAATGAGAAAAGTAGTTAATGCTCGTGTCCAAGGTTACCAAGGTTCTTGAAAGTATTGATTTTGGAGTTTTTCAAACGCATTATAGATCTGTTAATGGTGGAGCAATCTGTTTGAATTCAGAATCTGATCATCTATTTCATAGTCCATGGAGGATAAGATATTCCCTGCTTGGTCTAAAACTGTTGAAGAATGCTTAGAAGACTATGATGTGAGCTTAGAGAATGGTTTAAATTCTCATGAAGTGGAAAAACGCCGTCAAATATATGGATGGAATGAGCTCCCGAAGAAAAATGGTACACCTTTGTGGATGTTGGTAGTGGAGAAATTTGATGATACAGTTGTTAAAATACTTCTGCTGGCAGCTGGCATTTCATTTCTTCTCGCCTACTTTCGTGATAATGTGTCTTCTGAGGAGGGCATAACAGCCTATGTAGAGCCCCTGGTCATTCTCCTGATTCTCATCCTCAATGCCATTGTTGGAGTATGGTAGGAGAATAATTCTGAGAAGGCTTTGGAAGCTCTCAAAGAAATGCAATCTGATCATGCAAAGGTCTTGAGAGATGGACATTATGTTGTAGATCTTCCCTCCAGAGAACTTGTTCCAGGAGATATAGTGGAACTGAAGGTGGGAGACAAGGTTCCTGCAGACATGAGAATTATGTCCCTCAAGACATCCACCTTTAGGATGGAGCAGAGCTCCCTGACCAGAGAGAGCATGCCTGTGGTCAAAAGAACATATCCAGCCACCTTGTGTGACTGTGAGTTGCAGTCGAAAGAATGCATGGTGTTTGCAGGAACTACAATTACCAATGGCTGCTGCACATGCATTGTTGTGAGCACTGGCATGTTTACAGAAATAGGTAAAATTCAGGCACAAATTCAGGAAGCTTCAATGGAATGTCATGATACCCCTTTGAAAAGAAAGTTAGATGAATTTGGTGAAAGACTGAAAATAGTGATTGGTGCCATTTGTATTCTTGTCTGGATCATGAACTACAAATATTTTCTTTCATGGGAAGTCATAGATGGGTGGCCAAAAAAATATCAGGTTTTCCTTTGAGAAATGTATGTACTACTTTAAGATTGCTGTTGCTCTGGCAGTTGCTGCTATACCAGAGGGATTGCCTGCTATGATTACTACATGTTTGGCTCTTGGCACTCGTAAGATGGCACAAAAGAATACTATTGTGCGTAAGTTACCGAGCGTGGAGACTTTGGGTTGCACCACAGTGATTTGCTCTGATAAGACAGGTACTCTTACAACCAATCAGATGTCTGTCAGTGAGTTTATAGCCATAGGGCACAATACTGGTTCACTTAGAGAGTTTACTGTTGAAGGAACAACATATAATCCTGAGGATGGAAAAATATTGGATTGGCCTGCACATAATATGGGGGAAAATTTAGAAACTCTGGCAAAAGTTGCTGCAGTTTGCAATGATGCAGGGATATCTTGTCAAGGTCACCAATTCCATGCTACTGGTATTCCCACTGAGGCAGCCTTGAAGGTATTGGTTGAAAAAATGGGAGTTCCAACCCAATGGCAGGTGATACAAGTGCCATTCTCAATAGTGGCACAGTGAAATTGGGCAATTGTGATTGGTGGATACAAAGATCAAAGAGGCGGGCTTTATTGGAGTTTGATTATGATCGAAAATCCATGGGTGTTATTGTCACGAAACCAATGGGACAAAATCGTCTGCTAGTGAAGGGCGCCATGGAAAATTTGCTTGAAAGGAGTGCTTTTCAACAACTTGCAGATGGATCAGTTGTTGAATTAGATGATGCATCAAGGGAATTACTCTTGAGGAAGTTTCATCAAATGAGTTCAAAGGCTTTGCGTTGTTTGGGGTTGGCATACAAGGAAGTTTGGGGAGAGGGCAGCAGAAGGAGAAATTGGCCGAGATTTTAGCTAGGGAGGTAGCACCTGTGCTAGCCACCCTAAGCACATCCATCCCGTTCATGAACACTCATTTTTTCAGGGTTCGAGCACAATTTAGTCATGGTTCAACCTTCTACAAGAAGCTACAGGACTTTCTACAGGAAGTTCTGTATTTTTACCAGAAACATCCTGTAGAAGCCTTTGGGCAGGCCAGAATCAAGTATGGAGAGGGATTTGAAGCTTGAAGTTTGTTGAGGAGGCATGCAACCACTCTTTTCTTCCATCCTCCACTGATTTCATCTCCTTTCACCACCATTGCCACCATCAGATTGAGTATATTTGCACAATCATACCAAAGCTGAGAATTCTCTAGAAAAAGGAGCAAGTAGTGGGAAGAAGCAAAGAGAAAAGCATGGTTTCATGACAGAGAAGAGGGCATCACTTCAGAAGCTTGGAATGACAGGGAGGCCACCAGGGCCATCAAAGATGAGGAGATAGATTGGTTGCTCAGAGGATGAGAAACACTTTCAGTAGGGGGGTGATGATGAGCCCCAAAAATGGATGATGATTTGGGCTCATTCAACCACCTAATTCGACTTAATCCACCATTCTCATTAGTTTATTGCATGTTTTTGATCATATTTATGCTAATAGAGTGAATTGGGTTAGTCATTATGCCAACAAGTCTAATATGTGCTTTGCGTAGCCTTTTTGGTCAATTTGGAGACAAAGTCAATGGTTGAAATGAGCACTTGGCAGCAAAAATTCGTGGAGAGTATTTTTAGGAAGGTGTTCCCTTCATTTATGGGCCCTTACCTCGAATTCTCCACCATCAGCTTGGAGTTCAAGGGCCACCAAATCAATCAGCACAAGGGCAGCCAAGCAAGTCATGTAGGACTGTTGTTAACTACGAGTCTTGGGTAGCCGAGTCCCTAAAGTTTAGGAGGACTGTTGGGGTCCTCAATTTGTATAAATAAGAAGGCTTAGGGCCTCATTTTGGTTAGCTAGTGGTTATTCATTTTGTAGATAGTAGTTAGCTAGTGGTTAGTCATTTTGTAGCCAATGGTTAGTCATTTTGTAGGCAGAAGTTAGCTAGTTTGTAGTTCGATTTTTATGCAGTAGATTAGCTTTGCTTTCAGCACATTTTCAAGTTTCCATTGTGGACAGTTTTGATGTAACTCTTCTTTTCTTGCTCAATAAAGATGAATCCAGCTTTGCACCAGCTCTAAATCTCTCTTAGGAGGCTATAGCTCTTGGGGTTGGGCCCATCTCAAGCGCCCAATACCTCCTTTGTTTACTTTCATGTGTCTTTGCTGCATTCTTAGAGTAAAATCTGCTATTTAGATTTAAAACTTGTTGTGTTATTTAGGTTTCTTTTGATGATTAAAGTAGATTTTCATGTTCAGATTGATTTGGATAGATTAATAACATAAAGGATCCTTGGAAAAAGGGGCTCAAGAACCTCTGATCTTACCTCTCCCTCAGTGGGATCGTGAATTGGGACAAAGGTGACCTTCCTGCCCACAAAAACGTTGTTTTGCTTCACCATGCAAGTATTAGTGTTGGATTCTTAGTTGTCAAACTTGATATCAGTTTTGAATGCATGATTAGGGTTATGATTGCTTAGTTTCATAGTTAGTTCATCTGATTTTGTGCAAATAAACTTCTGTTCCATTTCTTTTGCTATTATCTAGGTCAGATTAGGTCAAGGTAATTAGGTTCTTGATTTTCCAAGTCTTCATTTAATTTGAAAAATAACTTGCAGAGCACCTGTTATCCTTCTCTATCTACCCATAATCCATCAGATAATCTGCTCCAACCCTTAGTCCATGAGTCGTACCCTTCATTTTCCATACTTTCCCCACCTTGCCCTAATTCCTACATTCTTGTGCATCATCGCTTCCTCCATCCTTGAACAAATCCAATCGCTCCTTAGCCTCATCCACCAAGTCCTAGACCTCTTCACACCCCTATTTCACGTCCATACTCATTCCTCCATCTTTTTCCCTCCATCCATTCTCCAAAATCCCATTTCGAAACATCCTGTAGAAGAATTACAGAACATCCTGTAGAAATCCTGAACATCCTGTAGAACCCCTGCAGACTTCCTGTAGAAGCTCATAAACACGGTTTCTTGGTAGCCAAACTTTGTGAGACTCTCTGGAAGGGTGTTAGGGACTGCTTAGACCCTCTCTGAACCTTCCCAACCTTTCCCAAGCATTTCTCCCCCTTGATTCACCTCTGCACAGTCAAAAATAGTTAGAAGCACATGCATGATAATTCCAACAACTTAAACAAAAATACAAAAAGATGTTTTCTTTAGATAGAGGTAGTCTAGACACATGTATTTTACCTTCATAGAAGTAATGGCATCTTTTTTAGTAGTTTTCATGCTCTCCTTTGCCTCATTAGGACTAGCTGGTAGAATTAGGGCTTGCTAGGGTTTGCGTTTCTTTTTGGCTTTCAGTTTCTTTTTGCAATTAGATTAGCTTCCTTCGAGTTAGCTTTCATCCATCAATTAAAAAGCTTCTTCTAAGAGCTCATAGAAGTTGGCTTAAGCTCCTAGCGGACTTGTGCCAGCTGACCAAGTGACAGCTGCGGGAAGAGCTAGTACTTGTGCATACAGCACCGTCGCTTCCAAGTTTGTTACGAACTACCGGGTTGATAAAATTAAAGAAGGGAGTTCCAGGAGTTGCAGCATTATTGCTGCAATACTGGAGCCCACCAAGTATCAGGTGAAAGATTAAAATTGAAGAAGATTCAAATGTAAAAAGACCACAACTACAAGCCAGCATAAAGGCCTACAAATCCAACCATAAAAGCCAGTACTACCACAATAAAAGGTAGAGCATGCAATAGTTCAATTGCTGTCTCTATCTTCTTCCAAGAAGATACTTGTATTTCCTAGAATAAATCTCAAGTTTCTTTTGAGATATTTTTTAATAGTTTTTGTATAAGTAATTCACCATTCGAAGTATGTAGGGTG
Source organism: Pinus tabuliformis (assembly GCA_031772625.1). Lineage (NCBI taxonomy): Eukaryota > Viridiplantae > Streptophyta > Pinopsida > Pinales > Pinaceae > Pinus > Pinus tabuliformis. Next base: position 1,665,666,152 of record CM062819.1, on the reverse strand, counting down.
GATTTTGATACATTTCTATAGACCTTTGATCAAATACTCTAAACTATTGTATCACTATTTGGACCAACAAGCTGGATTAATGAATAAAGACAAGACATTTCATTGGATTCATATGTACAGTGAAAGTGCAGACAAGTATTTTATTTTGTATTTCTATTTTTCTTTAAACGATTTCCAAAATATTTAATGTATTTGAAATATGAATGCTATAATATGGAATGATATCTCAGAATTTTCTTCATTGCACTCTTTTTTAACTATTATGGATTTTAATGTTTTCTACAAATTATCAAAATTAAGGAATTCTTAATTGCTCCTTAGTCTAGGTAGTCACCCTCCGATATATGGTAAAGGATTCTTAATTTCCCTTTGCTCATGATTAACCTTTGTTCCTCATTTTAATCTTCGTTTGAGAATTCTTAAGGGTTCTCCCACCATGGTTAAGATTCATTCCATCCATCCGGTCCAAAGACATGCACTTTACTCTGCTAGCTTTCCCTTTGAACACTCCCTGTAATGGGTTAATTCTAGTTTTACTGCCCTTCTTTGATTACATAGCCTGATAGTCCAAAGACATCATTCTATCCATCTGTTTTAAGGATTCGACCATCCAACCCTCAATACAAATGAAAAGTCCCTGAACTTTAAGAACTAGCCTAAAATCCCAGCAAAACAAAGCTAAATCATATAGAGAGAGCCCTCTCTGAGTCATAGGTTGGCTAGAGCCTATACTTAAAAGATTGGTTTGCAGTTACCTCAGTCTTTTCCTTCTCCTAATAACTTCTAGGGAAAAATTCTGAGTGATAACATAATGGCAACTACATTAGGGACTTCAAATTCTCAGTCTTAATAAAGCTTTAATAAAATCCTAAGGTTTTATTTTAAGCCTCTTAAAGTCCCTTTTTAGAAGCTCCTTAAAAAGAAATCTCACAAAAAAATTTAAAAAGTTTGAAATTCTGGCTTCCAGGAAGACTCATTTTACTAGGGCTAATCTAGACCCAAATCCTGCCTGAGTGTTTGATAATACCAACTTGATTTAAAAAAAATCCAAAAAAGAAGAAAGTTTATTTAATCAGATACCTTTAGTTAAAGCTAATTCATGCCCTCATGAATGGTTATTTCTAGAATAACTTGAATTTGATGGGTTGTTCAATAAGTTTGGAGCAGGAGTAAGATTGTGGATATATAACTTGGAGAATAATCACTTAGAAGGCCATGCATACAAACTAAATTTTAAATGTACTAACAATATGGCTGAGTATGAAGCATTAATTTCATGTCTTAAATTAGTCATGAATTTTGGATTTAAAAGAGTTTCTGTCATAGGAGACTCTGAACTAGTTGTAAAACAGATTGATGTTGTATATATGACAAAGGACCCTAGCTTAATTTGTTATAGAGGAATTATTGTAGAAATACTTAATACATTCTTAGAAACCAAGCTTGTAGTAATCCCTGGAAAACACAATATGTAAGGCCATAGTTTAGCAATGTTTTCTGACACTTGCAAGTTACCCTTCCAACCTAACAATCAGTAAATTGTTGAAGTTAGGCATAGACCTGCAATTCTAGATAATTTGAAGAATTGGCAACTATTTTCTAATGATAAACAAATAAATAACTTTTTAAATTTAGAAGAAGAGTTTGAAAATCACAACATAGATACTGATACATCGATCGATCCTAACTCTAAGGATTAGTTAGAAATTAATGAGATAGAGGGTGATGAACTAGATAGACTTAACCCAACTAAATTTACTAAATTATATGTGCATAACTTACAATGAATTGAGACTGATGAAATACTAAGTGAAGAAACTAAAGTAATTAATCTCAAGGATAACTTATCAAAGGGATTAACCCCTCTGGAAGATGTATTTGGTTTAAATGATGTTCCTCGGAAACCTAAATTGGAACCAGTAAGGTCTAATATAGAGGAATGTAATATAAGCACCAGTGAAAATCCAAAATTTGTCAAAATTTCAAAATCATTACCTCCCACTGAAAAAGTAAAATACATTAAGTTTTTGAAATAATTTCAAGATGTTTTTGCTTGGAGTTATGAGGACCTAAAATCCTATGACACCAACATCATCCAGTACACAATCCCTATTAAAGAAAATCAAAAGTCTTTCAGACAAAAACTTAGAAGGATCAATCTTCGTTTATTACCTTCAATTGAAAAAGAATTTCAAATGATATATGATGCCAAAATAATTGCACCAACCATATTTTCTATTTGGGTCTCAAACTTAGTTCCAATCAGGAAGAAAACTGGTGAGATCAGAATCTGTGTGTATCTCAGAAACCTCAACAAAGTGTCACTAAAAGACAATTACCCTCTCCCTCTCCACAAGATGGATCACATTTTACAAAGGGTAGTTGGATCAACCAAAATCTCATTATTGGATGGGTTTTCTGGTTACAATCAAATTTTGGTTCATCCAGATGACCAACCGAGGACTGCCTTCACTACTCCTTAGGACACATTTATGTATGTGACAATGCATTTTGGCCTAATGAATGCAAGAGCCACATTACAAAGGGCTATGGATATAGTCTTGCAAAAGAAATTCATGATTTCCTTGTGATATACCTAGATGATATTACTGTTTTTTCAAAATCTGACAATCAACATTTGGATCATCTAAGACAAGTTTTTATTAAATGGAGGAAATATGGAATCTCATTAAACCCCAAGAAATCCTTGTTTGGGTTAGAAGAAGGAAAGTTATTAGGTCACATAATCTCAAAAGATGGCATAATAATAGACCCTACAAGAATAGAAGCCATCTTGCAAATACAACACCCAAGGAACATTAGAGAATTTCAAGCTTTTTAAGCAAAAATTAACTTTCTTAGAAGATTTATATCTAATCTAGCGAAATTAATTAGATCACTTAACAATATGCTGAAAAAGGATTCGACCATAAAATGGATTGTTGAGGCTAAAAAAATCCTTTGAAGACATTAAACTGGCCTTAACTAAAATGCCTGTGTTAATTAGTCCAAAATTTGACAGAGATTTCATTTTGTTTTCTTTTTCTTCTGAGCACACAATAGCTGCGTTTCTATTTTAGAAAAACGACCAGGGCTATGAAAAACCTATTGCTTTGTTTAGCAGAGCCCTGAGATATGCCACCTTAAAATACAATATAATGGAAAAACAAGCATTGTCTTTAGTTAAAGCCATTAAAGATTTCAAGGTATACATTTTATATTCTCATATAGTAGCCTATGTTCCAAATTCAGTAGTCAAAGACTTCCTAACTCAGGAAGGTCCAGATGGAAAGAGGGGAAAGTGGATTTCTACTATTTTAGAGTATGATATAGAAATCAAACCTACTAAGCTAATCAAGGGCCAAGGTTTAGCCAAAGTCATCACTGAATTAAACTATCAGGCCTTGGATATAAACTTTATTGTAGCAATAGATGATGGAGAGGAAATGACGACTCCACTAATCAGCCAGGCCTTTATTGAATCACCTTGGTATGCTGATATTATCTATGTTTTACAAAATTTACAAGCTCCTCCTGAATTATCTAGAACTAAAAGCAGGTTTTTAAAGATGAAAACCTTGAAATTTTATATATTAGATAATTCTTTGTTTTGGAGAGATCATAAAGGTATTCTTCTTAATTGCTTCTTAAAATATGAATCTGACAAAGCATTGCAAGAGTTTCATGAAGGTGACTATGGAAGACACCTTTATTGGAAGATCATTGCACATAAAATTCTTAGAGATGGATTTTACTTACCTACCTTGTTTTCTTATGTCAAGAAATATGTGACCTCATGTCACAAATATCAAATTTTTTAGCGAAAGAAAAAGCTTTTAACTTTACCCCTCAAGCCAATCTCTGTTGAAATACCTTTTCAACAATGGGGTTTAGACATCATTGGTGAAATTCACCCACCCTCCTCTACGCAACACAAATGGATCCTCACAGCCACAAACTATTTCACAAAATGGATAGAGGGCATACCTTCAAGGCAAGCCACAGATATTGTTATCATAACCTTCCTTGAAACCAATATTCTATCATGATTTGGATGTCCAACTAAGCTCATTATTGATAATGCAGTAGCCTTTAAATCCAAAAGAATGATAGATTTCTGCAATAAGTTTCATATCACCCTAAGCCACTCTACAGCCTATTACCCTTAAGGAAATGGACTAGAAAAATCCTCAAACAAAAGCCTGGTAAACATCATCAAGAAGTTCTTAGAGGACAATAAGAAAACTTGGAATAAGAAGCTAGTCAATGCCTTATGGGCAGATAAACTAACCACTAAGAAATCAATTGGTACTTCTCCCTACCAACTAGTTTATGCGATGGAAGTTGTTTTTCCATCCTCCTTGGGAGTACCAATAATGAAGATGCTTGAAGAATTGCAAGTTGAACTAAATAGTATCCAGAGAACTATCAACCAAACAATTCATCTTCAACAAACCAGGGAAGAAGTCTATATCAGGTCTCAAGTTGTGTAGCAAAAGGGTTAAAAAGATTTTTGATAAAAGAACCAAGGCTGAAGATTTCTAATTTTGTAACAAGGTGCTCAAGTGGGATTCAAGGAGGGAAGACAAGGGTAAACATGGGAAATTTGATTTCCTATGGAGAGGCCCATATGTCATTTATGCTTTCAGAGGTAATAATGCTTCCTTTCTGAGAGAGATTGATGGTATAGAGGCAGAAGGTGGGCCAGTGAATGGTGGAATTCTAAAACATTATTTTCAGCCCAGTTACTAATTTTTCATTTCCCATTTATACATATTCTATTTTCAAAAGTCTATTTTGGATTGGATGGTGATTTTTGAAGTTGAAGCCCGAAGAGAAGGCCCTAAGCTTCAAAAGATCTGTTATGATAAGTATCAATAATGTAGATGCATAGAGGAAAATTTTGCAAGGAAACATCAACAACAATTCAGAGGCTATTGCTCTAGAAAGTTCTTGACATTTGACTAGAAAATGCCATCCCCAAGTGGGGCCATTGTTAGGTTCCTATACCAATAGGAGTCATAATTTTGAATGACTAAGGTGTAACCTTGTAATATTGTAGATACCTTTTCTTTCTGCAAATGTTTTACATTAAAAAATAAAGAAATGTAAAGAGGGCATTTCCTAAAAGAATAATCAAAGGACAAAAGAATAAGCAAAGGTCAAAAAAGAAAGATATATGAACCCCAAAAGACAAAAAGAAACCATGAAAGTGTGCAAGTCAAAATTCCACTACTATTTACTTTTATGCATAATAATGATTGGGTGCATCTTGTAACTCATGCCACAATCCATGGTAATCAAATTGTTTAATCTTGATTATACCATGCTTTGAATTTTATGTTTATAGTCAGTGAATAAAATCTGACCAAACAGTGTAATCTTGGCAGATCATTAGATAGGTAGAGTAAATAAAAGGAGATCATCAGTGTAATCTGAGCCCTTGGATGTGATAAGGTTATAATTAAATAGTTTACTTTGTAAAAGAAAAGAAAAAGATTGATAAGGGTTTGCAAGCCTAAATGCGCCCAAATAAAATGAAGAAAAAATGGTAGGATAAGTAAACGGGTAAGTAGTAGAAAGGTTGCAGAAATATCATGTGATTACACAAAAGCATTTATGTCATGGTACTAAATGCATCTTTCAAAGGAGCATAAACAGTCAACAAAGCAAAGACAATTGTTCACAATATGGTTTATTTAACATCCCCTCATTCATTTGAGCCCTTTACTTCACTAATTTCCCATAAATAAGTTCAGTACCTAAATCCTACAAGTCAAAAAGGCTTAGATCATTTCTCTGACTTTTGAAGGGACCGAACCCTCAGCTAAATGACTTAAGGGGACATGTACTAGAACCTCCTTCATGAAAATATATTCCCCCTTCATTTCTCCTCATTTCCTAATAAAATCACACTTTCCTATGGTTGACATCACTTACCGAGGAAAAGCGGCAACCTCCTTGTAAAAGCCTTTCACACAAAAAAGCCACCAAAAGTTTTTATCCTGAGTGTAAATCTAAATGCACAATCGCATATAATTTACACCTTTTTTACTTAGGAAAACCCACTCTGCCATCATTTTCATACTAATTAACTAACTCTATTATATAAATCCATTGTAACCCTTTTCCCGTAAATAATTAAAAACCTATATATAATATCCCAACTCCTTAGTTTTAATTAAAACTAACATAAATTATCCCTTATCTCAATATAATTTCACTTAATTTACCTAATCATAGTAAAATTTAATTTAATCCCGCGTTGGCCTCACCAGACTCACTATTTCCTCATTAGAGCCCCTCCCGATCACTTAACCCTAGATTAGTCCCTAAAATACTCCCAAACCACCATAACTAAATCCCGAGGCCCCCCATCAATCCCTGTCATTTTCCTTTGTGTAGCTTCACGTCCTGACTACCGTTGATCTTCCCTATCCCACATCCAAGGATGCACAATCATATCGGCCATGCCCAATGAATGAAAAATAACCGGCCGATAAAGTGGTTTTCCTCCTAGTCCGTGATGCTATGTGTCAAACGATATATGCCATAGGGCGACTCCTCCCAAATACCTCCTGCACCATGAAAGTGGTACGATGGCCCTCCAAAACCACTTCCCCCACTTAACCGAAAAACTGTCACTATACATCCGAAAGTGAACCCACAAAAAATTAATTGTTTTCTCTATAAAAGACCACAAATCCTTGTTTTACCTTTTTTCACGTATTCTCTATGTAAATTCTAAAAACCATTGTGAATGCCTAACTTACACACATACTTCCAATTCCACTGTAGAGGATGTTGCAGACAGCTAGCCAACCTTTTCAGACCGTACTAGGACTATGCCAACCACTGCAACTCCCATGAACTAGCAATTTCAAAGCCAAATCGCCTAATTCTAGGTATTTCACCACAAAATACCTCTTACCCCTACAAAATTTCAAAACCGTTGGCCTATGTAGTATTTTGAATTAAGAAATTGAGTAAAAATACTATCAATCAAAGAAATTACTTGCCTAAAACTTATAAAAAACCCCCCTACAGCATAATTCAAATCCATAAGAACTGAATTATGGATGCCCTTGTTTCTATGTGTTGGGTTGTGTTATATTATTTCCACGACTAGCCCACGTAGTTAACCGGGGTGTTAGAAAGGGCGGGCTCCCCCCTCGCACCCCTCATTGTGTCGATTGCATAGTGGGGGGGAGTCACAGGGGGTTTCAGGGGTGTAGGTAACCCTATATTAGGTTGGGCGGACCTATCTATGGTTTTGTGCATGATTTTTTCACATGGTTTTGGACACGATGGTTTTTGGTCCATGGTATTGGATTCTTCGGCATGTATAAATATGTATTGTAACATTGAAAGGAACATAATGAAAAATCAAGCTGGTAGTCCCGTTTTTGGGATCGGGGAGAATCTCTATGTATATGTGTTTTATGTTATATGCTTCGGCAATGTTTATTTTCTGTGTTTTAGAATTTGTATGTAAGTAATTTATGTATGGGGTTAAAACCTACATTTTGTATCAGAGTTGTTTTGGCTTCAAGGGGACACCTCTGGTGCTAAGGGGTTTCACTCGAGCTTGTGGTAGACCATGGTTAGTGGGAGATCTGTGGTATCCATTTTGGTAGTGAAGGAAGATGGCGAGGAGTGGAAAGATAGAGATCAAGAAATTTAATGGTCACAGTTTTGAGTTCTGAAAACTCGAGATGGAGGATCTGTTGGTGGATAAAGATCAGTGGATTGCAGTAGATCCAGGTACTAAACCAATGTGAGTGTCTGATGAAGAATCGTAGAAGTTGGATCGGAAGGCAAAGAGCACAATACGATTGTGTGTCTCAGATTGAAGTATTGCTGAATGTATCAGGGGAAGCTACAACGAAGGTTTTGTGTGACAAGTTAGGGACTTTCTACCAATCTAAGTCTCTAGTGAATAAACTCTTCCTACGAAGAATGATGTATAACCTTGGGACCAGAGAAGGATAGTCGATGACAAAGCATATGAATGAATTTAATATTATGTTAAGTCAATTATCGTCTATTGATATCAAAATTTCAGATGAAGATAAGTGCATTAATTTGTTGTGTTCTCTACCAGATTCATGGGATATTCTAGTTATTGTAATAATGTTATAGCTCCAAATCTCACTCTTATGGTTTGTGATGCTGTACTCATGGCCTAGGGCAACTCCTCCTTCCAGACCTGGTCCTAAAATTTAAAAAACAGTGTTTTATCCCTTATACGCGACATTGCCCTGAGTTAAACGCGTGTATACGCGGGTCTGTGTATAGCCAACCCGCGTGTATGTATTAAAACACTTAAAAAAATATAAAACTCCTCATTTTCGGGCGGAGATCACGGGTTTTACCTGCTGATCACCTGTTAGTGCCCGTGGCCCAACTGTTCCCAACCAACTCCTAACTAAAAAACTACTTTGGAGATGGTATAAAATGACCTCAAAGGGAAGGCCTAAGGGAGGAGAGAATAGATAGAAAGGTTATTATGCTAAGATTTTTCCCTTGACCAGGTCTGAAGTCCCTTGTGCCTTCTGCACTTCCCCCATTTTGTACAGGAAACCTTTGTTTCCTTGTGTGTTGATGTTCATCCACCATTTATGACATCATGGAGAGAGTCATGGAAGGAGTTTTGTTAGAGGCTTGAGGCTAGAACAGATCCGGAAGGAAGCTTTGCTTGGAGCCTACTGCAGGTGATTCAGGTGAACATATTCCTTTTTATGTACTTTATTTGTCTATAATAAAAGAAACACATGTCTTGGTTCCCGAAATGAATCTTCTTTATGTTAATGATAGTCATGTTTAGAATTCATATGTAAATGGTTGTTTGAATTTCATAACTAACTATCTTTCTTTATAACATGAAGATGGTTTCTTTATAAGTTTTTGTCCATTTACTGCTATGTCCTTTGAATTGGTTGTTTTGCAGGACAAAAGATAAGAAGGGAACTCCAAGAAGGGTTTGGACCCTAAAGGCCTTCTCAAACGTAGGACCAAAGGTACGTACCCTTGTCATAGAATTTGCTTACAATAGCATAATGGTTGTATGAATGCATGTTTCTTTGAATAGATAACTTTCAGTCTGCTAGGGTTTCAACCCAAAAAGCACTAGGGGAGTAATTCCCTCTATCAGAATTGGCGACTCCACTGGGGACAACACTCTTGCTGTTCCTAGTTTGGGTATTTTTCAAGCCAATCAGGGCTCAGCTGCCTTTTCTGCTTGCTGTTACTGTCTGGTTTGTTCTTGAACTTTAAGCTTTGCTAGTTTCTTCAGTTTCTTTTTTATTTTTCTTGAAGCTTTTCATACATGTTGTTTTTCTTAGATACAGAGGCATATATATGCTTGTTTCTTTGAGTTAACCCACGTATACGCAGGTTTCCTCAAACACAGTCCCGTATACACGCAATCTATACTTAAGTACAGTCGCGTATATATTGCAATTTTCAAGATTTATAAATCTTTTTAGCCTCTGAAGGTTTGTCTGGTGGTTTGAGTCAGTCTGAAACAATCATTTTCCAGTATCAGTTATTTGTTTTACAGCGCGAATCTCATTCTGAATTCTCTCTGATTATAAGGAGTATTGGTCTTTTTTTTTGTTGATTGCAAGCGTCATCGTTTTTGGCTAAAGCATGCAAGATTTCTTGTTCGGAATCTTGACTGCTTTGTTTCAGCAGGGTGGGGAGATTGAATTCAATCTTTGTGTTAATCTTGCTTTTGGTGACTTTTTGTTTGCTTGACAAGATCGCTTTTTGTACCATCCACTCCTTTGTTTCATGAAAGTTGTTGTTTGACACTTTCTTGGAATTTGTCTTTTTGATATTTTTGGTTTTCATTGCCAAGGCTTTCATTGCTGCTTTTGATTGTTAAGAGCGATTTCAAACACATTTATTTTTGTTGGGTTTTCGTCCATTAAGTGGTGTTGATTCACAAAAGTGTTTAATTGCCTATTCTTCAATCACAAGTTTCAGTGTTGTTGAGAGCATTTTTTGAAAAGACTTTTTTGTTTGTTGCTTTGAAGAAAATCTTTGTTATTCTTTCTTGAACTTGCTTTTCATTTGATTTCCTTTTAGTGAAGTGAAAGTGCTTTATGTTTTTCTTAGAACTTGTTTTTAGTGTTTAGACGAAATGAATGGTAACATCTCATATTCTATCTAGGCATTGTAAGTGGCAAGATAAAGATTGATAAGCAAGCAACTTTCATTTTTGGTTTTTAGAGTAGTTTTAGATCTTGCATCCACATATAGTTGTTGCATTAGGATAGATTTGCATCCCCTTTCAGGCACATATAGCTTTGTTAACTTTTGTGAGTGTGAAGTGTGAATTAACGAAAAGAAAAGGAAAATTTGTTTTATTAGAAGTACCTCTGAACCCTATAGAAATTGCTCTTCATCGAAAAATGAAAAAGTGCATGTGCATGTAGTTAAGTTTTTATTAATTTCTTTTGCGTAAAAAAACACCACTAGTTTCACTTTCGTTACCTTGTGACTTAAAGAACAACCTAATAAAATCAAGCACTAACTAAAATTCACTGGAACTTTTTGTTTTAGTCAGTTACACCAACAAGATTAGGATTTTAGGGCCTTGGATTAGGCGAGTGGAGAGTTAACTCTCCAAGGCCATATAAACGTCAAACATAGGAGTCTGAATAACGAGAGAAAATCCAATAGCGTTAGGAAGACCAGGAAAGCTCTGGATCTGGGAGTTAAGCACGAGGGTCTGTGAAGACAGGGAAGAGAGATACCCCCTCTCCTACTTGTCTGAACTTACCACACGACTGTTCCGCCTGGCTTCTGCGACGAGTTGGTATCCATAGTTGCTACTCCTAGGGAACTACACAGGTGGCTGCGGAGGGGAATCCTGTGGCACCTGAGGTTGACGTTGCATCACTCTCGATAGTACTACTGGAGGGCACCCTTGCAAAGCCTGGGGGCTTGCACCGGCGCAGGCTATTTTTAGGAGATCAGTGTAACTTCCTCTGATACCTTCACTGATAGGACTGGGCCCTCATCATCCCAGACTATCTTCGGAAGGCCCCTTATTTCACTTTCTCGTATTTTGGTGTCTGGTCTTAATCACCCGGAGCAGAAATACTTGGAAGTTGTTTGACTGGCTATATCTTTAGGGACTTTATAGTGTGTGCTCTGTGCTCCTAGTTGGCCTAGCTTTCAATTTTTTGAGTCTTTAGTTAGATCATAACAAAAAATTCAAAGTGGCTAACCGATCTCCAAGACGGTCTCGAAGAATTCGTGGTCTCTCGCCACCAAGTTTAGAGCCTTCTCCTAGAAGGCACAGAGGCAATGCTACCGGTGGGTTCCGTCCCACGCTGGTTGACGCATCAGGGATTGGTCCTCCTCTCAGGGGCATTAGCGGCCAAGCAAGGCCTAGCACTTCTGAACAAGAGAGGAACACTCCAGTCCTTTCTCGAGTTCTCTTTCAAGCGGAGAATAACATAGAGGTAGAAGAACTTTCAGAGTCGTTAGCGGCTCCAAATTCTCCACTACCCTCTATTCATCCAGACGTACTGCAATACGTTGGGACTCCGACGCATAGACCGTCAAGTCCAGGTTATGCTACGTGCTTACCATCGATGACCACTACTGGAAGCATGGCTTCTACGAGTGCTATGACTATGCAAACCCCAACATCGGTGCAAGGGGGAGGAACCATTTCCATCTCCTCTGCTTCCTTGTTTGGATCTTTTGCTAGCACATCTATAGTTGGGTCTACCTCCATTCCCTCCATGAGTGGAAATGCCCAAACCAATGCTTTTGGTACTGGATTCTTCCCATTTGGCACCCATTCACAGGGTATTCCATCGGTTTCGCTTAGTGCCACTACATCCATGATGGGCGGATCGGCTTCATTCCAGGGTTTTCCTTTTGGAAGTGGTCATATACCACATTCCAACCCAACGGTAGGATCCATGCCTTTTTCTTCTATGGGACAAAGTAGCAATCCTTTCCAAGCTTGGACTAACGCTGGGGTTAGTAGCGTGGGAACTGGGAATCCGTTTATCGGCCAACAAGCGAATAGGCCGTACTCCACGGTTAGTATGTTTCAAAGTATTCCTCCCCTTGCTTCAACTTGGAATCTGTATCAGGGGTTATCAACTCCCTACAATCCTTTAGGAGGGAACTTTGCTGGTTATGGAGGTCATACGGTCGGAGTTGGTCAAACTCCGAATTTTGCTGGACCACAAGGCTTGCCTTTTGGTTCAGCCGGTTCTACTGGTTACTTCGGGTAGCCTGGTGCCTCCCAAATTCCAAGACAATCGTTTCAGAGCTTTGGGAGTTCTGCCCAGTTTGGGTGGAATCCCCAAGGTCCTCCTAGGCTTCCGTTTCTGGCAACGTTGAATTTTCCAGATCTCACTACGTTAACAAATGACCCAATCAAGTACAATCCGGCCTGTCCTCCGGTCCCAAACAAACTCCCTTTGGACATTCCAAAATTCGAAGGGAAGAGTGGCGAAAACCCAGGCGACCATGTAACCACATTCCATTTGTGGTGCTCATCTAACTCCCTTATCGATGACTCGATTAGGTTGAGACTCTTTCAGCACACCTTGATTGGTAATGCGGCCAAATGGTATATAGAGTTGCCAGGGGGCAGCTTTACATCGTTCGCTGACTTAGCCAATATTTTCTTAAATCACTTCCAGTTGCCTGTCTGCTATGATGCCGGAACTGAACTTCTGGCCACCTTTCGTCAGGATAAGGCAACCCACATTTCCGACCATATTCAGGAATGGAGACGGAGAAAGAGGCTCATTATAGCCGAAATCCCTCCGAAGTACCGTCTCGAGTGGTTTTTGAAGTCTTGACAACCCAAGATCTCCAAATCTGTCTCCATGTCTGGGGTCTATTCTGAGGAGCAAGCCATTTTTAGGGCCCAACAATTAGAATTGATCTATTCTCAGTCCGGGATCCTACAAAAGTACTTGCCAGATGCTCCTGGATCTAAGGTTGATGTAGCTAAGTCGAAGCGAGGTCCGCACGCGGATGGTATCGTCGGGTCAGTAGACACAACTACCGTGAACTTGTTGAATCAATTGCAGCAGTTGTCCTTGCAAACTGCTTCTAACAACCAAGTCACATCGTTTAATCCCCCCGCTTCCCAAACTTCTTCAATAAATGCTGTCCAATCTGATAACCCCAAAGGAAATCAAAATTCCAATGGGAAAAAGAAAGGACGAGGTAAGAAAAAGAACCAGGATGGGAAGCCTGATGCAAATAAATCTGGCAACAACGCTGGTGGTGGTAGAAATGAGTCGAGAAAGAAAGTCAAGTTTCCCTGCAAATTGTGCAGTGGAGACCATCTAACTCATCTCTGCCCTAAGATTGAAGATGCTCAATGCTTGTTAGGACAGCAAGGGACTTCTAGTTCTCAAGCTGTGTTAACCAACCCATTTCCCCAAGGGCAGCAACTTCTTGCTAGCGCGAGTTCAAATCCTGGAACCTTCGCTGGGGGCAACCAGGAAGGGGAAAAATCGTCAAATGTTTTCATGATGGGTTCTAACGTCCATGTGGCTACTCGGTCACGTGATTATGGTGAAGCCGAAACTTCCAAGGACAAGACTGTTCCCGGAAGTACTGACCTTCATATTGAGCGACCCCCTGTCGAGACTATACCACAGATACCGAAAGGTTCCGCTAAATGCGCGACGACTAATCCTAATGCTAGGGCCACCCAGAATTACTCCATAGTGGAGGATCTGGCTCAGAGTCCGTGCGCCATGTCCGCTTTAGAGGTTCTCCAGTTGTGTCCGACTCAGAGAAGTGCTTTACTCTTCGCAATTGGAGCACTCGATCCAGCTAACTCTTTAGTGCTCACTTTTGACATGTTAAATGTCAGAAAGCGACTCCCTCATCATATGGCTTTCCAAATAAAGTCTACATACCGAAAAATCAATATTTTTCACACCGTGATAGATGAAGGAGCTTCCACATGCATTATGTCAATGTCATGCTGGAAGGCTATTGGATCACCCTCGGCTGTTCCTTCACCCACCATTTTGACTGCATTCGATGGTCATTCTCATAAGCCGCATGGGATTATCCCGACCTTTCCTATATGTGTTGGGGGAAAGGTCGTCAATATTGAAGTAGAGGTCGTAGATGCTAACCTGGACTATAATCTCCTATTAGGAAGGAACTGGGTATACGAGATGGATGCCGTTGTTTCGACTCTATTTCGTGTCATTTGCTTTCCTCATGAGGGGAAAATCGTTAAGGTTGATCATTTGGACTATTGTCCAGTCGATCCTCAAGCAAGCTCTGACTCTACTGTCCCTTTAGTGGATAACCCTCGCCCGCCAACTGAGAATTTAGGAGTAGGGATGTATTCCTCATTGATGGGTACATTTGATCTTCCCTCTCCTTTCGCTAAAATTAATGCTATTTCATCATCTAAGGAGTCTCCTCGAGAAGAGTTCTTTCGAACTCGTTATTTTTCAGACCCTTGGACCTTACCTTCACCTATGACCACATTAGTTGAAGGACAAGTAAATGGAATGGCATTTCCTATATCTGTAGTTGAGCTTAGATATCAGTCTATCGTAGACTCTGCAGACAACCAATCTACTCCTTTTTTCGAAGAGGAGTTAGATGGTCATGTGGCCCCGGCTTGGAGCCTTGATTCTACCTCTGCCTTGGACTGCTTAGATTCGATTCTACCTTCTGAAGAAGCAATCCTTGAAGTAATGATGGGTATAGATTGACCTTGGGAATACTTACACCATCGTTCATACTTTCTTCCTCCATTGCAGGAAGTAGAATCTAGATTCTCCGAGCTCTTCAGTAGTGATGTTTGTATGCTGTCAAACCCTTTGGCTCCAGCACACATTCGTGGCGAAGGTAATATGTCAGTAATTTAAAAAACGATACCTATAAACATCTCTAGGGACCCTAACGTCATCGAGAATATCTTCATCGGAATTGAGTGTTCCCTTGAAGAAATTCAAATCTACACCGACCTTTTTAAGGAATATCGTGATGTATTTGCTTGGTCTTATGAGGAAATGCCTGGCATTGATCCTTCTATTGTTCAACATGAGATCAAGACGTATGAAAACGCGAAACCGGTTCGTCAAAGGCTTCGGCCGGTTAACCCTAGGAAAGCAACAGCTATCAAAGCTGAGGTTGAGAAGCTGCTAAGGGCGGGTTTTATATACCCTGTTCCTCTTACTGACTGGGTTTCTAATCCAGTCCCTGTGGACAAAAAGCAAGGAACAATCCGAGTATGCATTGATTTTAGGGACCTAAACAAGGCTTGTCCGAAAGATAATTACCCCACGCCATTCATTGATCAGATTATCGACGAGTGTGCCGGTAATGAAATTTTTTCCTTCATGGATGGCGTTTCGGGTTATAATCAAATCTCTATCCATCCTGAAGATCAACATAAGACAACTTTTATATGTCCCTGGGGTACCTTTTCATATAGAAAGATGCCTTTTGGTCTTAAAAATGCTGGAGCCACTTTTCAGCAGGCCATGTCATATGCTTTCCACGACATCAAACATGTCATCGAGGCATACTTGGATGATCTCGCTGCTCGTTCTCGTAAGAGAACTGATCATCCTAGTCATCTTCGATTGGTTTTTGAACGTTGTCGTTTTTATAAAATCCGGTTGAATCCCAACAAGTGTGTTTTTGCGGTTACATCCGGTCGGTTGTTAGGGTTCATTGTGTCTAATGAAGGGATTCGGGTTGATCCCTTCAAGGTTGAGGCAATAGTTCAGTTGCCTCCCCCGTCCTCAATTCGACAACTTCAAAGTCTTCAAGGGAAGGCTAATTTCTTAAGATGGTTTATAGCAAACTATGCCGAGATCACTAAAGGGTTCATGCATTTGCTATGAAAAGGAGTTCCATTTGTGTGGGACGACTTTGCACAACGGTCGTTTGATGCTTTGAAAAAGGCATTAGTCTCTGCCCCGCTTTTGAGTTCACCGGATTATGGTAGAGACTTCCTTTTATATCTCGCCGCAGCAGAATCAACCATTGGTATGGTTCTAGTTCAGGAGGATGATGCTCTTATCAAGCACGTGATTTATTATTTGAGTCGAGGCTTAATAGGTCCTAAACTTCGCTATTCTCCGGTTGAGAAGTTGGCCTTGGCAGCTGTCCATGCTGTCTAGAGGCTCCGTCATTATATTTTACTATGCAAAACTTTTGTCTTAGCGGCAGTCAATCCATTTCAATTTGTCCTTAGTAGGCGAGTGATTGGGGGCAAATATAATAGATGGATAGTCATTTTGCAAGAATTCGATCTCGAGTTCTTGTCTGCCAAGTCTAAGAAATCCATGGTTTTCGCGGAACTAATTTCTGAGCTACCTTGTGGAGAGGATACTGTTTATGAGGAAAGTTTTCCCGACGAACATTTATTCCTCATCTCTTCACTCGACCCTTGGTATGGAGATATCATTGTCTATCTCCATACTTCGAAGTTTCCCTCTACTTTCTCATTGGTGACACATTATACCGTCGAGGGGTTGATTCAATCCTTCGGCGCTGTTTAACCTTAGAGGAAGCAGAGTCTGTGCTCAATGACTGCCACAGTGGAGCTTGTGGTGGTCATTTATCAGGGCTTGCTACAGCCCAGCGCATCTTACGTGCCGATTATTTATGGCCTTCACTCTTTAAAGACTGTGTGGAAGCGGTCAAATGCTGTCACCCGTGTCAAATTTTTACTCGGAAGATGCGCGCGCATCCAGCTCCCCTTTTTCCCGTTGTCACCATCGGTCCCTTTACCAAGTGGGGTATTGATTTTACAACTTGTAATCCGCCTTCAGTAGCGAATCACAAGTACATTATCGTGGCCGTAGACTACTTTACGAAGTGGGCTGAGGCCATGCCCACTTATAAGAACGATAGTGACACGGCAGCTTTGTTTCTTTTCAATCAGGTTATCTCAAGATTCAGTATCCCAAGAGAGATTGTCACTGACCATGGCAGTCACTTCCAGAATCAACTAATGTCCGAATTGGCTCTTAAATTAGGTTTCCGTCAGGAGAATTCGTCCCCTTATTATCCTCATGCCAATGGACAGGTCGAGGCAGTCAATAAAACTCTTAAGACTATACTCCAACGGACAATCGATAAAAATCGGTCCAATTGGCACATCATGTTGTATTCGGCTCTTTGGGCATACCGAACCTCCGTCAAAACGGCTACTGGTTTTACTCCTTTTCAGTTGGTTTATGGGATGGAATCTATCTTTCTGGTCAAATGTGAAATTCCATCTCTTAAGTTGGATGTTGAGCTTCTTCCTGAGACTTCGAGTCTCGAAGAGCGCCTAGTTCACCTGGAACATCTCGATGAGCAGCGTCAAGATTCCACCATGATGAATGAGGCCCATAAGAAAAGGGTTAAAACGTAGTATGATAAGTCTGTCCGTCCTCGAGTCTTTTCTGAAGGTGACCTTGTCCTAGTCTATGACCAAGATAAGGACGCCTTCTGGGCAGGAAAATTTAAGCCTATGTGGTACGGTCCTTTCATTATTAAACGAGTTTTAGAAAAAGGATCGTATGAGTTAATTGATTTCGAGGGAAACAAGCTGGTGGAGCCCCGAAACGGGCTCTACCTAAAGAAGTACTTTGCTTAGTTTTGACCAGGCAATGGCTTCTTTGTATTTTATGTATATTTGTACATATATCATTGAGAGTTTTTTGATATCAACACTTTTTGGTCTGCTGTGGCAGGTGTTGATGGATGATTTGGTCTATTTTGGGTTTGCCGATGGTGCTAGTCGGCACACTCGGAATCTTGCTTCTGCAGCTTGGGTACTCTATTATCCAACTGGTCAATTGATGGTATCAAGAGGCGTGTGCATCATTCATGCTTCAAACAATATGGCCGAGTATACTGCTGTTATTAATTTATTATCTGAGGCAATCTCTCATGAGATCGACTCGTTGGTAGTATATCTTGATTCTCAATTGATAGTGTCTCAATTAAATAACATTTATCGGGTACGGGATCCATCTTTATATCGCCAATATTTAAGGGTGAAGTTGTTGCAAAGATCATTTACTTATATTAATTATTTGCATATTCCAAAATCTCATAATTGGTTAGCTGATTCTATCGCTAATCAAGCATTAGACTGGCATATTAATCATTCATCACAATAAAATCAAGCATCAAAAAGTCAAACTGTATATATATATATATATCGTAAAATGTCTCGAGTGTACATTTGTGTGTCCAAAAAATATACAAAATTGGGACTCAAATGCCCATAATCATGTCCGGCATATCTAATGCCTTGGCTCAGGATGAGCGTCTAAGTATGTCACTATAGCATTGGCCACACGCCGAAAAATGCGAACCCAGTCACGTGGCATGCCAACCACATGACGCTGCATATCCTCAGGAATGTCCTCTATGATGGCCATCGGTAACTCGGCAGCTCAACCTCGCCAAGTGTCGATGGATGTTGTTCAGAGTCCGTTCTGTATCAGCAGCCACCTCTTCGGCTCCTCGGCCGTGCCGTCCATGCCGCAGGAATCCATCTGGTCGTATCGGCCCGATGTCTGGAACATGATCACCATATCAGTCATTTGAATCTCATCAAAAATATTTTTCAAACTTCATTATTATATTTGAAAAATCCAAAAAAAATCATAAAACCAAAAAATCTTACCAATCTCGCCCCATGCTGCATTCGGTGGTAACACTAGATCAGGATCTCCTCAGAAATCCAGCCCAGCATAGGGGTAGTCATCCACGGCGATGATCTGCTGATCCCACTAGGTGAAGAAGTCATCGTCGAAAGTAGTCCTTGGGACCTCCCCACCGCCCAGACGTTTCATCAGATCAGCCCACCGGCCCATGCGTGGATCACGTGGGGTGATGATGGAAACTGCTACCGTGGGGCGGAGTGCGGGAACCTTCTCGAAAAAGAAAGTACACAAGATGCTCCCATATCCAAAGTTTTTAGTCTGACCCCTCCTGATAGAAGTGAGCTGGCTATTCATGTTGGCCAGAAGAGGAGTACACCAGTCGAACACAGTAGCGAGACAGTCAACTGCCATGCTCATGTTTTGCCGTGACGCCTGATGCAGAGAGGATGATCCGTTCACCCGAGCCATGGTAAACAGGATTATCCTAAGTGATAAACTCACCACATGTGTGATGGAAATCTGGCTCCCAACCTTCTTGGGATGTCTCGGGCAGTATATCTGTACATAGTCCTCTATCGAGAGGGCACTCCGTGACCTGCCCCGGGACTGTACTACCTCTCCCCTTTAGGAAAGGCCCGTGATAAAATAGATATCCTCCACTTCTACCCTGAGCGGCATCTGATCGATCATAAAAGCTTCCTCATCGACATCCCAATAATCAATGAGCATCTCAAGCAGACGCGTGTTCGCTTTCATATTTGGCAATTTGAAAAATTTAAGCAAACCACATCCCCGTAGGGCATCTAATGCTTCTGGACTGTTCATAACTTCATTGTCTACTGCTGCGTGCTCTCTTTCATGCCACGTGACAGGCATCCTGAGAAAAAATTGATTCAAAGCCGTTAGTTTTCGTTTAAAATGGTTCGCGGCGTATACGCGGGTTCCTGTGCACACAGTCGCGTATAGGGCCCGCGTGTACGCGGGTTCGATATTACCAACCCGCGTATACGCCGCGAGGAAATTTTGGACAAAAGTTCAACGGTGAAACCTCAATAAAAAATCCTAAAACTTGTCACAATCAATTGCAAGCTAAGTATAAGAGTTACCTGGAGGTTTTCGACGAGTTTGAACGGTTGAATCTGGCTGTGGGAAGTTTGCTCCTTTTGCTCCAAATATTTTGCTCTCGAACTCAAATGGTAAAAATGGTGAGTCCAAAATGCTTTTTATAAGTTTTGAAAATGAATTTTTTTTTCAAAACTTTATTTTGTTTGACCTCATGTGACTTTTAACTTGGGAGCTTGGAATGTCGAGATTGGTCTATTTTTCAGGACATTTTGGATGATTTTCAGTTTCGAGACGGTTCCATGACTGCTGACCCGTCATGGCAGGTATCATGTTCTCACTGGCATATAGGTTAGGGACACCATTTTTCCGTTGCATTATGCACACTAGCCTCCATTTGACTAATACATCTGCCATAGGGTCGATCCCATCGTGTTATGGTTCATAAGTCATCTTCACTCGCCGATTCTTTAAATCATGACACGATGGTAGAGCCATCCTTTACATGGGCATCCTAGTTAGCACCTCACTGAAATTTGTTGCCCATGCTGCTCCGTTTTGAGTAGGCTCGGGAGTCCTCTGTAGTCCCGCCATGACTTATGCGTTGAAGACTCATTCCTATTAGCTTCTCCGCTTTGTTCTGGCCATATACCCTAGAGGCTCCTTTGTGTTGAGTTGTACTACTGCATTGCATGTTGACCACTTGCACCTTTTGGCCTAGAGCCGGCTTCTCTTGGACTCGTGTTTAAGCCAACTTTTGACCATGACATCTGCAAAATCAACCTGCATACCCTTGACTTCTGCAGCTTGACACACCTTGACCCATGGAAGGAACATACCTTTGAGTGTCACTGACCTGTTTTCACCTCCCTGCATTGAGCATAGGAACGTTCCTTTCTCAGGAACTAGATCATCTGTTTCACCGACACTCATTCTTTCCACTATACCATAGCATTCTTTTATTCTTTTTCCGGCTTAACAGAAAAAGACAAAAAAATTAAATATTCCAAAAAGAGCGGGAACGGGACATTATTTCCATTTATTGTTGGTAGCTAGAGTCAGTCGTGTCGCCCTTGAACAAATCACTCAAAACGAAGTCTCCTCTGTATGGGTGGGATTTAGTTTGACTTAGGTATGCCATAACCTTGTTATTGAGTCAGTTCTCCCCCGATTGGTTATCTCTTCCAATCATATGGAGGGTTCGTTCGTGCCTCCTGCATGGCGAACTTATACAGAGTCATCATATGCTGCCACATAGTCACATTGAGTCGTGCTTTTGTTCAAGGGAAGTTAGCCTGAGTCGGCCTCTCTGCGGTGTCTCTTGACTCATTTTTCAGTCGGCCATCCCTGGTTGTCAGTGTCATGTCTATCATCACATCAGTTATTGACGACGACATCTTGCTCTGAGGACAGGCCTAGAGCTGCACCCTGGCCCTATTTTCATTATTGATAGGTTACCTTGTGCTCAGCATCGATCAGTATCATGGGTCTTTGACTGAGTGGTTTCCCTTGTGTTCGACATCAGCATACATTATCACACATTGGGATTCGTGTAGTAGCTTGGTTTCCATTTGACCCTGTTGGTGGATACCTCGCCTCTGTGTCAGCTTTCATTATTGGTTGGTTCAGAGGGTTTCTGCCGTGCGCTAGCCACATCTTGTGTACGCCGGAAACGTACTTCGGTTGGGTTACTACATCTTTTTTCATCTGATTCCTTCCACATTATTTGCCTACGGGTTACACTCGCGCTAGATTGATGAAGGATGCCTTAGTGCCTTCCTTCTATCGGATCTTTCCCTATCGACTCCGACTCATTGCTCTGGGGCGAAGATCTAGAGTCCATTCGGCAGTACCTTGGGGTTTGCAGTCATTAGTGGCAGATCCTTCGCTATCAACAGTGGGAAACCATCATTGTCTCCTGATCGATAGATTCTTATAGGTGTTTGACTCCAGCTCATCTATTCACACTTGTTAGATTGTATTGGGTACCTTGACGCTCATTATTATTATCGGTGAGTAGTCTCGCGTTTTTTAACGGTATACATTAATGACTGGTAATCAAACGATTTCTCACATGTTCGACGTCAGATCATTTATTCCCATGGTGTAGAAATGTACCACGACAGTCGGTGAAGATTTCAGGTTGTATCAGCATTCATTGGTTCACTTGACGGTTGCTCCTGTTTCTGCTAGTTGACACCACTCCACTTTATATGTTGCAGTCAGTCATGGCGACATTCTATATGCTGGCACCTAAGTTTGTATTGTAGTACCATCCTATTCCATCGTGTTCAGTTGGTACCTTTTGGGATCAGTCTTTGATATCACTGATCCATTGCATCTTTCAGCATCATTGACAGTCTTATATGTGATATTCCGACATGTACTTGTTCATTATGATCAGATGATCCATTATGTATCTTTTAGTCATTTATACTTATATACTTAGTGGATCCGCTTGTACTTGATATGCGGACATGCTTTACTTTTTCTGAGCATGGGTATGCCCGCCTCAGACAGTGTTTCTTTCTGATCTCCTTTGGTGGCTTGGCAGGCTGAATTCTGGTGAAGTCCTCCTTGGTTTTTGACAGACTTCCTTTCCATGTACTCACATAATATATTTCAGCCATCATGTACCCCTTCTGACCTCATATATTAGGGGGCATCTGTTATAGCTCCAAATCTCACTCTTATGGTTTGTGATGTTGTACTCATGGCCTAGGGCAACCCCTCCTTCCAGACCTGGTCCTAAAACTTATAAAACAATGTTTTATCCCTTATACGCGACATTGCCCTGAGTTAAACGCGTGTATACGCGGGTCTATGTATATCCAACCTACGTGTATGTATTAAAACACTTTAAAAAATATTAAACTCCTCATTTTTGGGTGGAGATCGCGGGTTTTACCTGCTGATCACCTGTTAGTGCCCGTGGCCCAACTATTCCCAACCAACTCCTAACTAAAAAACTACTTTGGAGATGGTATAAAATGACCTCAAAGGGAAGGCCTAAGGGAGGAGAGAATAGAGAGAAAGGTTATTATGCTGAGATTTTTCCCTTGACCAGGTCTGAAGTCCCTTGTGCCTTCTGCACTTCCCCCATTTTGTATAGGAAACCTTTGTTTCCTTGTGTGTTGATGTTCATCCACCATTTATGACATCATGGAGAGAGTCATGGAAGGAGTTTTGTTAGAGGCTTGAGGCTGGAACGGATCCAGAAGGAAGCTTTGCTTGGAGCCTGCCGAAGGTGATTCAGGTGAACATATTCCTTTTTATGTACTTTATTTGTCTATAATAAAAGAAACACATGTCTTGGTTCCCGAAATGAATCTTCTTTATGTTAATGATAGTCATGTTTAGAATTCATATGTAAATGGTTGTTTGAATTTCATAACTAACTACCTTTCTTTATAACATGAAGATGGTTTCTTTATAAGTTTTTGTCCATGTACTGCTGTGTTCTTTGAATTGGTTGTTTTGCAGGACAAAAGAGAAGAAGGGAACTCCAAGAAGGGTTTGGACCCTAAAGGCCTTCTCAAACGTAGGACCAAAGGTACGTACCCTTATCATAGAATTTGCTTACAATAGCATAATGGTTGTATGAATGCATGTTTCTTTGAATAGATAACTTTCAGTCTGCTAGGGTTTCAACCCAAGAAGCCCTAGGGGAGTAATTCCCTCTGTCAAATAGGTAGCAATGCTACTGCCTTGCAGTTTGATGAAATAGTCTCATCCTTTCCGATGGAGGAGATGATACAAAAAAATATGGAGAGCCAGAATGGTGATGCCTTGTCTGTACGAGGACGGTACCAGAACATAAACAAAAAAAAGTCATCGAGTGGGAGATTTAAATCTTCAGGAAAACCTGTAAAGGTGGTGTGTTGGAAATGCGGAAAGGAAGGGCACTACAAAAGGCACTGTAAATCTAAACTCCTAACACAGGAAAGGGATCTTATGATACTCCTTCTACACAGGAGAAAACTACCTCAGATGAAGGTGAGGATGTGTACTTGGCTTCTTTAAGTACATGTGTAGATCATGAGGCATGGTTGATTGACTCATGTGCATCCTTTCACTTCACTCCCCATAAAGAGTGGTTGTGCGAGTATGAGAAATACGATGGTGGTGATGTCTTCTTAGAGGATGATAACAAGTCTAGAATCATTGGTCATGGAAAAGTAAAGTTGAAGTTGCAAGGTGGAAGGTTTAGAACAGTTCTAGGTGTTCTACATATTCCTGCATTAGCCAGAAATTTGGTTTTTGTAGGCAAGCTGGATGATGCAAGTGTAAAAACAATGTTTGAGAAGGATACCTACAATATGGTTCAGGGAGAATTGGTATTGATGCAGGGAGTTCAAATTGGAACTTTGTACAAGCTACAAGGTAGCACTGTTGTTGATGGGGGCAACAGTTTTGTGGTTCCTAAAAGTGGAGCAAAAAATCTAGTTGTCTCTGGAGAGAAGACCATGTTGTGGCATCAAAGGCTTAGACATATTGGAGAGAAGGGCTTTCGAATACTTCATGGTAAAGGTATGGTAGAATGTATGACTAATAGCTCTCTGGATTTTGATATATGGGAAGTAGAACTAGGTGAGTTTCCCCTCTGGTGGTAAGAGGGCGAAACAGATATTAGAGCTTGTACAAAGTGATGTGTTTGGACCTGTGAAGGTTCCATCACATGGTAAGCCTATGTACTATGTATAATATATAGATGACTTCTCAAGGAATACATGGATATATTTCCTTAAGAAGAAATCTGAAGTCTTTAATAGGTTTAAAGAATTTAAGGCTCTGGTGGAAAACTAGACAAAGAAGAAGATAAAGGTGTTGAAGATAGATAACGGTGGAGAGTTTTACAGTAAGGAATTTGAACAATTATGTAAGAAGTGTGGTATAGCACGATAGAAGACTATTCCATATACACCTCAGCAAAATGGAGTTGCAGAAAGAACGAATATGATGTTTATGGAAAGGGCAAGAAGCATGCTCAGTGGTGTCACGTTAGGACAGGAATTCTAGGAAGAGGCAGTGGAGACAACATGTTACCTGGTCAATAGATAACCTTCATCAGCATTGGAGGATAAGAATCCACAAGAGGTATGGACTCGTAAGAAACCCTCTCTTTCACATTTCAGGGTATTTGGATGTGATGCATATGTACATGTTCCAAACGAGAAACGAACCAATTTGGATAGTAAATCTGAAAAGTGCATCTTTATTTGGTATAAGGATGGCTTAAAGGGTTCTAAGCTTTGGAGCCCAATAACAAGGAAGGTTGTGTACAGTCGAGATGTGGTGTTCAAAGAGGTGAAAGATGTTATTAAACATGAAGTCCAACCAAATAAACCTAAGAAGATAGAGTTTGAGCTAAAGGAGGAATCAAAAGATGAAGAGCCACAAACTTCGAGTGTGAGAAGATCAGTTCAAGAAAGAACGCAACCAGAAAGGTATAGTCCATCTGTCTTCTATTCAAATTTTGCTTTATCTATTATTGATGATGATCCCAGAACTTTGAAGGAGGCAGTAGATTCAAAGGATGGAAAACTATGGAAAGAGGCCATGGTTCATGAAATGGCATCTTTTCACAAAAATGAGGCTTGGGATCCAGTGGAGTTGCCGGCTAGAAGGAAAACCATTGGCAGCAAATGGGTCTTCAAGAAGAAGATAGATGAAAAAGGAAAGGTGGACAAATACAAAGCTTGGTTGGTAGCAAAAAGTTATTCCCAAGTGCTGGGAATTGATTTCGGTTATATTTTTTCTCCTGTTGCCAAGGTAACTTCTATTAGATTACTTTTATTTGTTGCTAGTGCTTTTGATTTTGAGGTAGAACAAATGGATGTGAAGATAGCATTTCTTCACGTGGATCTGGAAGAGGAGATCTACATGAAGAAACCTGAAGGCTTTGCGGTGAAGGGTAAGAAAGAACTGGTATGCAAGTTAAAGAAGTCTTTGTATGGATTAAAACAGTCACCGAGGATGTAGTATCAGAAATTTGATACATTTATACGGGGACTTGGCTTCACCAGAAGCAAAGTAGATCACTATGTGTATTTTAAATTAATCAGTGACTGTGTTAAATTTATCTGGTGTTGTATGTGGATGATATGTTACTGGTTGAAAATGACAAAGAAATTATCCAGGATTTGAAGACCCATTCGTCCTCCAAATTTGACATGAAAGATCTTCGTGCTGAAAACTATATTTTGGGCATGGAAATTAAAAGAAATTGGACAAAGAGGAAGCTCTAGTTAAACCAGAGGAAGTATGTGAAGACAATATTGCAGAGGTTTAAAATGCAAGATAGTAAACTGGTGAAGGTTCCTATTCCTGTAGGTGTAAAGTTATCTGTTGAACAGTGTCCCAAGACATAATAAGAGGAAGAGGACACGTTTTGTGCTCCATATGCAAGTACAATCGGTAGCCTAATGTATACGATAGTCTGTACTAGACTAGACATTGCACATGTTGTGGGAGTATTGAGTAGGCTTATGTCAAAATTAGCGAAGGAGCACTGGACAATAGTGAGGTGGATTTTCAGGTATTTGCATGGAACTAGTGATTATGGTTTGTGCTACCAAGGAAGACTAGGATTGGATAGAGTGTTGGATATCCATGGCTTTGTTAATGCAAACTGGGCTAGAGATCTGGAATAGAGAATATATACAAGTGGGTATGTGTTTAACTTATTTGGAGCTACAGTCAGTTGGATGAGTAAGAAACAATCTGTAGTGGCACTATCAACTACAGAGGCATAATACATGGAAGCCACCCATGCAAGCAAGGAATCAGTTTGGATGCAAAGATTGTGTTCAAGTATGGGATTAGTACAGGGAGCTATAAGGATAGATTGTGACAGCCGAAGTGCAATTCTCTTGGCAAAGAACCCTGCATATCATTTGAAGACCAATCACATTGATGGTCAGTATCACTTGGTGAGGGATATGATAGAGGAAAAAAGGGTGTTGTTGGTAAAGGTAAACACTTTTAAGAATACTGCAGATGCATTGACAAAATCTGTGAGCTCTGAGAAGTTCTCTTGGTGCATATAAACAACGGGCATTGCAAGGATGGATAAATGACTAAGCTCTCTTGTGTCCCCCTGTAGAAATAAAACAACAAGTGGGAGAATGTTGGGTTGTGTTATATTCTTTCCACAACTAGCCCACGTAGTTAACCAGGGGGTTCGAGGGGGGGCTGAGCCTCCCCCCTTCATTTTGCCGATTGTGTAGCAGGGGAAGTCATAGGGGGTTTGACGGGTGCAGGCAACCCTACTTTATGGACACTATATTAGGTTGGACGAACCTACCTATGGTTTTGTGCATGATTTTCACACATGGTTTTGGACATCATGGTTTTCAATCCATGGTTTTTGAATGCGATGGTTTTCGGTCCATGGTATTGGATGATTTTTCATGTATAAATATGTATTGTAACATTGAAAGGAACATAATGAAAAATCAAGCTGGTAGTCTAGGTTTTGGGATCCAAGGGAAAATCGCTATGTATATGTTTTTAATGTGTTATGCTATCGCATTGTTTATTTTCTATGTTTTAGAATTCATATGTAGGTAATTTTTGTATGGGGTTAAAACCTACACTATGGATGTTAGACCCATTACTACTCCACATTTAGACCTAGACCACCTTCCCTTAGCTGACAGGGATTTCCATATCAATGACACAACTGCAATAGAGCTCCTACTTAAAATCCATTACTTAAGAAAAGACAGATATCTGAACCATATAGATGATATTGGCCTTTGGGAGTCAAATTTACTCAGATAAAAGTTCCCCCAAGTTCACATATTTCCATAAATAATCCATATGTGCTATGCATTCTATGTCCCAAGCCATAGAGCCATAATGTCTCATGACTAGAAGGTTCTATTCACTTTCATAGCTGAGTCAATTAATGAGATGTTGCAGTTTCAACGGGGTCAAACCTAACCCCACTCTCAATTTGAGACCTGTTGGACTAGTATCCTAAGCTAAGCCCATCGAGATTGTCCCAGTTGTTTCAAACCTTCATCTGAGAAGAAAAACATATCCCTAAGGACCCCCTCCATATGTAGCAACTATTTTCTCTCAATGGAGCTAGAACATTGAAACCATGATATCTTGTGTTTTGGTTACTCTACCAGTGAATACATTGATGAACTCATTCTTTCTTTCACGTCCATATATGACTTTGCCAGTTTCATAGCTGATAGGATGCATGAACAGTTCACAAGAATGGGAAGTGAGAAAGTATTCAAATACTCCTCTATTCTGTACCATCTATTTTTGTATTATCAATTAGATAAGTTTCCCTTTACTCTCCAGAAGCTTGACACCAAGGGCCAATCCAGATCTGTCATCTTTTGGACCCCACTTTTCCATGAGTTTAGATCACCCTATACATACTCTGACTTCATAGACTCTTTTGTGTATCCAATCATGACTATGCTCACCAGGAATCCTCCACCTAGGATAAGCCTAGAGATAAAGAGAGGCCTCCATCTTTCCAAGAAAACCAAAGTGGGTGATTGGTACCTTTACCAAAACCACACAGAAATCAGAATATATGGTTGCTTACTTGCATCATATAAGTTGGCAAGATACCTCCGCATGAAGTTGTTTGCCTTAGAATGCTAAAGATAGATCATCATTGCAGATGACGTCAACTTTGTCAATGCCAAGAAGAAGGTCAATTTCAAAATCAAAGTTTAGTATGTCCCTTTATATGCAATTCCAGAGAGGTAGGGAAAGAGGCAGACCCAATCCATAAAAGCCTAAAATTTGAAAGATGTTTCATATGGAGAAATGACCTTTTAAGGTTCATAACCAAGAAAATGCAAAAGGTCAAGATAGGACCTTTTATCCACCACCCCATAGTAGACATAGAGGCATATGCAAATCAAATATAATGGGTGGAAACTACCCTAGTAGATAGTGACAGTATCAGGGTAAATATAGAAAACGCTCTAATTGATTTGGAAAAGTAGCTTGATGAGGGCACATTCCAGCAAGTAACATATGAGCATGCCTCCAGTCAAACACAATCCTTAGAATGAGGAGAAAAATCCAAAAAGAAACAGAGAGGGAGATTCAACTTCAGGAATGGACACCTCTAATTTGCAATAGGAAACAAGTCATAGCAAGAGGCAAAGGCTCAATCCCGCCTCTGAACAAGAATACACAAAAGGATCAACATAGGTTACCAACACAGAGGTAGAAAGAAGTAGGCCCACTACTCCATCTGAAGACATACAAGAGCCTTTGACATCACATACTCAAATGTTGGAAAGGTAACTTAGTGTCAAAGTATCTTCCTTCAGTAGGCCTACTAAAAAAGACCAGGATATTGTTGGGTGTGGAGCCTCATTATCTTCTGTATTCAAAGGTATCTCCACATTGGACCCCAGTTCGAAATGGGGAGGCAATGCTGCCCATAAAATATTCACTGCAGGGAGTCTCTGGGGGGGCAACTGTGACCTTTTTGGACCCACTCCCCGCGCCCCCCCTTAGCAGGGGGTTTCTGGTGCAGCGCCCCCTGTCATGCGAAAAGAGCCAATTTTGCGGACAAAACCAACCTCCCTAGAAGCTTAAGGCTTTCTAGTGACAAACAAGACAATTAAGAACAATCCTTCTCTAAATATGCATTTACCATATAAGAAATCAAGTGTTTAGATCCTACCTGTAGTCCAACGCTGTTGTAGTAGTCCAGCCTCGTTGATCCGGATGAGCTCCTCCTTCTCTTCGAAACCTGCATTCACTAACAATCAAACGATTAAATAGCACCTGAATATCTCATAAAATAAAACATATTTAACATACAGACCAAGGAGTATATGAAACAACTCATAAATAACAAATTGTTGAGAAGAATGGACTTATTTGTATTAATAGGAAACAAAAGAAACCATTACAACCTAAGCCTTGGTGTTGTGCAAGTTCCTCCCAGGGTCCAGCAAGAGTTTTCCTTTACTTTGATCAGCTCACCCACTTCCAAATGAAACAAGAAAGGATGGGAATCTCTCCTCACAAGCTTCTACAAGGAAGTCCTAATCTCAGCAGCATCTACGCTTAGGAATGTTCAGCTTTCAACCTCCCCTCCCTCTAGCCCAATGCCTGTATTTATAGTGCTCTAGAGGAAGTTAATTAGGTCCACCATCAATGGGATAAGCCCCTCTTTGGATGGGTTAGCTCCCCTCTTGATGGGATAAGTTCCTCTTTCATAGGGATACATGAACCATCTGGAGGCGCTCAATACACGTCAAACAAGCTTCTAGAATGCTCTAGAAATGACCACAAGTAACTTTTTTGGAGTGAAACTTGCGCCTTTTGACCTTTACAGGAGTACGCACCCATTTCTTTACAGACAAAGCATACAAGTACGCAGGTATTGTGAACTTGGGTTGCGTACACGCAGGTAAGGCTGAGAGAAACTGCGTACCCAGAGATAATTGACTTTAAATGACTTTTCTCTCTTTTTTGGAGTTTGACATGGAAAGCAGAGGCATGAGACTTGCCAAGGAGGATAGTATGACAGTTGATGAAGCCATACTAACTACAAATGGTCATGGTGACATTTTTTAGTGTAACACCCCCGAAGCTAAGAATAGATGTGAAATTGCCTTGTAGAAGTATAGTAGTTTCTAGTCAATCTAGGCCGTTCGTTAGGTGGAGATCTGACGGTAGAGGTTATGTTTAATTTGGGGTTTTCTACCCTTGAAGGCAACCCCTCACTATATATGAGGGAATTGTATTGCATCTATGTATATATGTATTATGAGTGAGGATGACAGAGGATATTGAGAGCGAAGAGGGAGTTACAACAGAGCTGTTGTAGGTTGTATCTCTTCAGTTTGTTGGATAATATAAAAAGAAGGACTAGTTGTTCCTTTGTAGACATAGCCCAAACTAGGTGAACTGCGTATATTTGTGTCTCTCTTGTTTTATGCATTTTCAGTGTTTATATTTCGGCAATATTTTATGTTTTCCATTCCTATGTAACATATAATTTTCTAACAACTAGTATCAAAGTCGAAGGTCTATTTGGCTGATAAACTCACAGGAGAGAAGGGTTTTTGGCTCGAGTGGGAGAAATGGTGGAAGATGGTATGTTTAGGGTTGAAAAATTCAATGGCCAAAACTTCCAGCTGTGGAAGATGTAGATGGAAGATTATCTGTATCAGAGAGAAGGGAAAAGAAGGAGACGCACAGCAAGAAAACAATTATGAAGCGAATGTGACAGGTGATGTGTTGCAATATGCTTTGACTCTTTCTTTAGAAAATATTATTGATGCCTGGGTAGTAGATTTAGGGGCCTCATTCCATGCCACATCTGATAAGAAACATTTTCATGATTATGTTCAAGGAGATTTTGGACAGGTTCAATTGGGTGATGATAAACCCTATAAAATCATTGGAATGGGTACATTTTTCTTCGAACAGCGAAATGGAAATCATTGGTTGTTGAAGGAGGTAAGGCATGTTTCAAATCTAAAGAAAAATCTGATTTCAACAGGGGCATTGGGAGGTGAAGGTTGCATAAATACTTTCACAGATAAAACCTAGAAGGTCACTAAGATCCCTGGTATTAGTGAAAGGAGGAAAGGTTGGTACATTGTATTTATGCAATGGTATTTCTAATTCTACTAATTCTTTAACATCAATAAGAGAAGATACAACATTATGGCATCATAGGCTCAGTCACATGAGTGAGAAGGGGATGCAAATTCTTCACTCAAGAAATTTGTTGCCAAGTTTGAAGCATGTCAATTTAAAATTCTGTGAGAATTGTGTTTATGGAAAATAGAAGAGAGTTAGATTCCTTAGAGTTGGGAAAGAAAAGAAGAGTGGAAAATTAGAGCTTGTGCATATAGATGTATGGGGACCTGCTGAGGTATCACCTCTTGGTGGCTCTCATTATTATGTTACTTTTATTGATGATGCAACCAGAAAGACCTGTATTTATTGTATTTGAAATAAATCTGATGCATTTGATACTTTCAAGAAATGGAAAGCTTTGGTTGAAAATGAGACAAGAAAAAGGTTGAAGTGTCTCAGATCAGACAATGGAGGTGAATATTGCAACAAAGAGTTTGGTAGGTACTATTCTGAGAATGGAATTCGTAGAGAGAAGACAGTTCTAGGAACACCACAAGAAAATGGTGTGTCAGAAAGGATGAACAGGACAATCATGGAGCGTGTAAGGTGCATGAGATTGCATGCAGGACTGCCTTTACAACACTGGGAAAATGCTATAGACACTGTTGTTTATATAATAAATAGAGGGCCTTCAAGTTCCTTGTATGGTGATATTCCAAAGGAGACATAGACAGGTAAAAAGGTAAACTACTCCTTTTTAAAGACTTTTGGTTGTCAAGCCTTTGTCCATATTAATAAAGAAAATAGAACAAAACTTGAGGCAAAATCAAAGAAGTATACCTTTATTGGATATGGTGTCAATGATTTTGGTTATCGCTTATATGATTATGAAAATCACAAAATCATTAGGAGCAAAGAGGTAATATTCAATGAAAAGGTCTTGTATAAGAATCAGTTGTAGGAAAACAAACAAGAGAAAGAAAACAAAAAATACATAGTGCTTGACGATATCACAGGAAAAGTGATGGTGCTTGAAAACCATAATGATTGATAGCCAGAACAACAACCACAACAACAACAAGCACCTCAAACTCCTGAAGGTGGTGTTAGAAGATCTACCAGGATAAGTAGACCCCCCTGAACGATACTCTCCTTCATTATATTATGTATTGTTGACTAATTCTGGTGAACCATAATGTCATGAAGAAGCAATGCAGGTAGAAACCAGGAAGAAGTGGGAGCAAGCCATGAAAGAAGAGATGGACTCCTTAGCACATAACCAGACTTGGGACTTCAGGTTGCTTGCGGGTGAAACAACATTACAGAATAAATGGGTTTACAGGTTGAAGGAAGAAGATGGAGGTAGAAAAAGGTACAAAGCTAAACTTGTGGTGAAGGGGTTTGCACAGAAGAAAGGTATTGATTTTGATGAAATATTTTATCCTGTTGTTAAAATGACTTCAATCAGAACTATTTTAAGTCTAGTAGCAGTTGAAGATTTGCATCTTCAGGAGTTAGATGTAAATACGGCCTTTCTCCATGGGGATTTGGAGGAAGAGATGTACATGCAACAGCCACAAGGATATCAGGTAAAAGGGAAGGAGAAACTAGAGTGAAGGTTGAAGAAGAGTTTGTATGGCTTAAAAAAAGCTCCAAGGCAGTGGCATCTAAAATTTGACAAGTTTATGTCTGAACAAGGTTATACTAGATGTCACTCCGATCATTGTGCTTATTTGAAAAAGAAAAATGAGGGCATATATATTATATTGTTATTGTATATAGATGACATGCTTGTTGAAGGGTCTAACATGCATGAAATAAATGTGCTCAAAAGAAAATTGGCAAATTCATTTGCAATGAAGGATTTGGGAGCTACTAAACAAATCCTTGGTAGGAGAATAACTAGAGACAAAAAAAATTGAAAATTAACATTGTCTCAGAATGAGTACATAAAAAAGGTGTTGAAGAGGTTTAATATGCACAATGCAAAACCAGTTAGTACACCTTTTGCTAGCCATTTCAAACTTAGTAAGGAGATGTGCGCAAAGACCCAAGAAGACATGTATTATATGTCTAAAGTTCCATATGCATCAACAATTGGAAGCTTAATGTAAGCAATGGTCTGCACAAGGCCTGATATTGCACATGTAGTGGGAGTTGTAAGCAGGTACATGAAAAATCCAAGAAAAGAAGATTGGATGGTAGTGAAATGGATTCTCGGATATTTGCAAGGTACCACAAATCAAGCATTATGCTTTGGTGGTTCAAGCATTTCTCTACAGGGATATGTTGATGCAGATATGGCAGGTGACAGAGATAACAGGAGGAGCACTATAGGATATGTATTTATTGTAGGTGGAACAACTGTCAGTTGGGTCTCAAAACTACAAAGTGTTGTTGCACTCTCAACAATAGAAGCAGAGTATGTTTATGTTATAGAGGATAGTAAAGAAATGATTTGGTTACAAAGGTTTTTGGATGAATTGGTTAAGAAGCAGGAGTTGGGCAGGTTATACAGTGACAGCAAGAGTGCCATACATCTTCCAAAGAACTTTGCATTTCATTTGAAGACTAAACATATACAGCTCAAGTACCATTTTATATGGTTAGCATTGGGAGATGGATAGCTGAAGCTGCAAAAGATACACATTAGCCAGAATCCTACAGATATGCCAACAAAAGTTGCAACCAGGGAGAAACTGAGAATTTTCTCATTTTAAATTGGTATTTAAGTATGATGAAGAAGATGAGAAACAACTAGGTCCAAAGTGGAGTCATTTTCTAGCAAATGAAGCAGTGGTGGAGTTGCTATAATCAGTGTCCAAGTGGGAGGTTGTTGGGTGTGGAGCTTGATTATCTTCTGTATTCAAAGGTATCAGCACATTGGACCCTAGTTCGAAATGTGGTGGCAACACTGCCCGTAAAATATTTGCTGCAGGGGGGGTCTGGGGGGGCGAATGTGACCTTTTGGGAGCCCCCCCTAGTGGGGGTTCCAGGGCAGCGCCCTCGAAGCTAAGAATAGATGTAAAATTTCCTTGTAAAAGTATAGTAATTTCTAGTTAATCTGGGTCGTTCATTAGGTGGAGATCTAATGGCAAAAGTTATGTTTAATTTATGTTTTTCTTCCCTAGAAGGCAACCCCTCACTATATATGAGGGAATTGTACTGCGTCTATGTATATTGGTATTCTGAGTGAGGAAGAGAGAGGAGATTGAGAGTGAAGAGGGAGTTACAGTGGATCTGCTGTAGGTTGATTCTCTTCATTTTGTTGGATAATATAAAAAAGAATGATTGGTTGTTTCTCCGTGGATGTAGCCCAAACTGGGTGAACCACGTATATCTGTGTCTCTCTTATTTGATGCATTTTTGGTCTTTATGTTTCTGCAATATTCTATGTGTTCCATTGCTCTGTAATGTATAATTTTCTAACAGATATATAGGACTGGTATAAGGAAATCCAAATGAGGAATGAGAGGCTTAAAGCCCAAACATATGCCCAATACCTAAATCTCACTCCCACAAATCAAACAAGGTGAATGTCTGCCTTTGACATCAAGGAGGGAAAGCTACAAATGTCCTTTATCTAACCTATAGCTCAGCAGCCCAAAACGTCATCAGATTACAAGAGGGTTGAGTTTGAAGTGTTGGCAGGGGATATTCATCCCTTAAACAAAATAGAATTGCACAAATAGGCTGGGGAGATGATATACTCCACCCTAACAGGTAAAGCCATAGCTTCCCATCAACTACCAAATTCAATAAACAACATCTCAACCTAGTTTCAGTTGGAGAAGGCCTCCTTACATGCCAAGGATACGAGGATTAAGTCTTTGGAAGACTTAATTATTGAATTGGGACACGATCCCAAAGGTATTAAAGCTACTAAGTAGCTGATAAAGAAGAAGAATGATGATATTGCTACACTGAAGAAGCAATTGAAAATTCCCCAACTGCAACATCCTCAAACACTGGGAAGTCATAAAGAACCAAACCAAACATGAAGAGTTGATGGACTTAGTCCTAAAGCTAAATTATCAACTTAGGGTGATAGAGAAACAATTGGATAGCTTGATCCAATTGAAACAGACTGACATTCCATCCACATTTGCAAGTGTCATCACTACTGTGTCTACAGTAGTCCATTCTACACTGGTAGCTTCACTTGCACCAATAGCTCCACCTGCTAGAGCATTGCCAGTAACAACAAAATCTACCACAACAGTAGATGTATCAGGAGAAAAGGCTACATAATTAGTTAAAGCCATGGAAGAGATGTCAATTCAAGATACATAAATGAAAAGACTAAATGAAAAGGTGGAAAGTTTAGAGACTGATTATAAGCTTGGACAAATTATGCAAAAAGAAGAAACTCAGAATGCCAACATAATGAGTGAAAGGGTCAAAGCCTTGGAGAAAGACTTGACATTAGGGAAACCCCTTGGGCAAGCCAAGGAACTTCTATGGGCCCATATCATTGACTCCATCAAGGATATTTGGCCATCCATTCAAGTTATTTTTGAGCAAACGGAACTGATAAAGATAGCTACAGTAGCTATTCAGAAAGTCAAAGAGGAATTGGGGGATAAGCTAGAGGATGCCAGAAGACTCATCCATTTCCTTCACAACAAAAACATATATGAGCTTCAGGAGATCAATATAGAAGACAAGACTCAAACTATTTTGGAAATAAGGAAGGTCCTTTCCAAAAGAAACCTGATGCTAAACTTAGAAGAAAAGTGCCATAACATGTAGGTGGGCATTGATAGATTCATGGTCAAATTCCACATTTTGAGGGAGAAAGGATTTCCTAGT
Organism: Pinus tabuliformis; assembly: GCA_031772625.1. Classification (NCBI taxonomy): domain Eukaryota; kingdom Viridiplantae; phylum Streptophyta; class Pinopsida; order Pinales; family Pinaceae; genus Pinus; species Pinus tabuliformis. The sequence continues at coordinate 1,665,630,042 of CM062819.1, read as the reverse complement.
CCATTGGTCATCAATGATAAAATTATGACATGGCTAGACTATGATAACAGATTAAGGCAGTTGGCTAAGGAACTAACTAGCACTTCATCTAGAAAAGTAATGCCAACAGGCCAAGTTTTGTATAACACCTTTTACAACTTGTTTTTTCTCTAGAATGAGATTAAACACTTATTCATCACAAACCCCAATTTTTCCAAGTATACCGAGGCCAATGAGATATATAGGAGGATGATGAATGTCAAATTACTTGATCCATAATTATGGGAGACAACGACTGATTTACTATGACAAATTTACAGCAAAAACTTACTACACAGTAAAAATAAAACAACCAAGTAAAACAGATTAAAACAGGATAGTAGGGTTAAAGAGTATCAAGTGAAAGATCAAAATTGAAGATGATTACAGCGTGAAAAGACCACAACTACAAGCCAACATAAAGGGCTAAAAATACAACCATAAAAGACAGCAGTACCACAATAAAAGGGACAACATGAAACAATTCAATAGCTGTCTCTATCTTCTTGTAAGAAGATACTTCTATTTCCTAGAATAAATCTCAAGTTTGTTTTCAGATATTTTGTAATAGTTTTTGTATAGATACTTCACCATTCAAAGTATGTAGGGTGGATTCTCATACATTTCTATAGACCTTTTGATCAAAGACTGTAAGCTATTGTATCATTATTTGGACCAACAACCTGGATTAATGAATAAAGACAAGACTTTTCACTGGATTCATGTGTATAGCGAAAGTGCACACAAGTATTCTCTTTTGTATTGTTATTTTTCTCTAAAAGTTTTTCAAAATATTCAATGTAACTGAGATCTGAATGCTATAATATGGAATGATATCTCAGAATTTGCTTCATTTCACTCTGTTTTAACTATTATGCATTTTAATGTTTTCTACAAATTATCTAAATTAAGTAATACTTAATTGCTCCTTAGTCTAGGTAGTCACCCTCTAATCTATAGTAAAGGATTCTTAATTACCCTTTGCTCATGATTAGCCTCTTTTCCTCATTTTAATCCCTTTTTGAGAATTCTTAAGTGCTCTCCCACCCTGGTTAAGATTCATTCTACCCATCTGATCCAAAGACATGCACTTTACTCTGCTAGCTTGCCCTTTGAACACTCCCTTTAATGGGTTAATTCCAGTTCTGCTGCCCTTATTTGAATCCATATCCCAATATTCCAAATACATCACTATATCCATTTGTTCTAAGGATTACACCATCCAACCATCAATACAAATCAAAACTCCCTGAACTTTAAGAACTAGCCTAAAATCCTAGCAAACAAAGCTAAATCATATAGAGAGAGCCCTCTCTGAGTCATACGTTGGCTAGAGCCTATACTTAAAAGATTGGTTTGTGGTTACCTCGGTCCTTTCCTTCTTCTGATAACTTATAGGGAAAAATTCTAAGTGATAACTAACGCGAGGAGTGCCTAAATAGAAGAAAGCTATTTGGCAAACCTTCCTATTAAAATGCAGTGCTTTTGCACTACACGATTATGGACATGCAATAAAGCGAGTAGAGATTATTATGTATCTAAAGTTGGCTACAGTTCCAGGAAGGAAATACGACCCAAATCATGTTGCTAAAGAATTTACTACTATGGTAAAAGTCAAATTGTTCACCCATGAGGAGGATGCCTTTGATGACCTCTTCCAACAAGAAGAAACATTTTCACAAGTTCTACATATGGCATCATTACTATTGACCCTAGAGGATATTAATGTTTTCCATGTATACATGAATAAGAGACTGTTAAAGGTTCCATTCGACCTATTGCAGATTGAACAAATAAGAGAGCCAACTCCTAGCGTAAGCTTGGAAGGAAGTTACAAAGAAAATTTTGAAGAAGAAACACAAGAGAAGTCGACTCATGAGTCAGAGAAATCAGAATGATAATCTAAAAATGGATGAGGAAACACAAATAAATATTATGAGAAAGACACAGCTTGAAGTACAGAGGTAACAACCGAATAGACCTTGGCAAAGAGGTAGGAAGAGGTTGCTTCTACTTCAGTTCAGTCAGGTAAAGCTCCAGTCATTGACCTGGAACAATAATGGGAGAAGTTAAATAAGAAGCTCCATACAGACACAAACCTTGAGTAAACATCTGAACTGCAAACCCCCAAGCAAACCGAACATAAAGCAAATCCATAAGCAATAGGGGAAGAAGCTACAGGTACTCAGGATATTTCGATTATTCCTACTATTCCTACTTCCCAAATTGTACTAATAATTGATGAGATACCTCCATTAGATACATTCTATAGTCTTACTCATAAGGCTATAGTTAAAAGACAAAGGAGGAAAAGGAAACTGGACACTACTGCTATTACGACTCTAGAAAATGAACCAATGGATGTTGTCTAGAAGGACACGCCTGTTGACCCATCAGAGAATCTCACAAAGTTATCATAGTTCAGAGGGGCTTATGCCACAACAACCATCGATAAGGCAATAGAAGTCCGAATGCCTCTGGAGGAAAAGGAACATAAAATTCTACTTCTTGAACATCAATTAGCACAAGAAAAAACTAATTAGTAGGTAGAGCAACAAGTAGCACAACTTCAAAGGGAATTCGAGTAGATGAGAATACAACACCATGTGAGAATATCATAAAATGATGCAATAATTCATCATGTGCAAGCTATATTGGATACATTCTGAGATAACCCACAAATCAATGAATTCATCAAAGGATAAGTCAACCTCAATTCCCTATTAATGCAGCAAGACGAAATATTCTACCATATTGATATGATGTTTGAGTATGAATGAATCCACAATTTTTTTTAAGAATTTAACACCTCACAATAATCAGAGGATGGAAGGAAGGATGACCTAGCAAAAGTGGAAGAGTCCCACAAAGATATTTTGTTCATAGATTGGGATTCTCGGTTGAAACAGGCAGAAAGGGAAACAACGATAGCGCTAGGAGCGGCAAGCAACATAATAGAAACTGTAAATGAAAACCTTCATTGTGCCAAACTTGTTAAGAAGTGTGTACCAGGGTTTCTACCGAATGTCGAGCAACTAGAGCGGCAGTGGAAACAGAAAACGTAGGAAAAGGAAGAGGCAATTAAACAGTTAAACAGGCTGAATTGGGAGACACACTAGCAGTTTCTAGTAACCACATAGCTAGTGGATGACTCTGAGGTGTTTAACAACCTTTAGATGAAATATGGTGCCAACATTGACAGATGCAATATTTGTTGGGCAATTAAAATCTACAATCAATTAGCTGCCTCAGCTCAAGCCAATGATTGATATTTGTGACCTCAAAGATCAAGTTCAAAGGAGCTAGTCATTAATTTATTTCACTTTTAATTTTATTTTTGCCCATTTTGAGGAAGGTTGTTTGAAACCTCCTCGGCTATTTTTATAATAATCTACTTTGATGCATATATTTTACAATTTAATCCCCTCTCATGCATTTAAACATGGGTCCAGAAATTTTATCGAAAACATTTTTCAAGACATTACACTTCTGTACTTTTGAGAAGTTTTTAATGAAATGAATGGAACATGTTCTATTTTGCTTTGAATATCTAGCATGATCTACTGAAATGCACTTATGTACTCTTAGAATGTGTTGGATTGAATGAAATTGGATCAATATTGTTGAAGAAAATGAGCATGACTTATCATATATGGTACTTTTATTGTATGATTATGTTTGATTTATGTATTCAGTATTACTCCTTCTCTCGATTGTTTTATGTGTGAAAGTTAGGATTATAGTTTTGCATTATTACACTTCTGTATGATGTCAACTTTGATTCCATTTTCAATACATGAACGATTTTTATATGTGATATATTTCTCTCAATTGTTTTGTCTAACTATTTATCCAGAACAATTATTGTTAAATGATTTTGTTTCTTTTAACAGTTGAATGATCTTTATTACTAATTGATGTAAGACATTATTGTAGATCACATATCTCATTTTATTCCTGGGTACAGATCTAAAAATAAACTTTCTCAATTTGCAGCTGTACCAGACATTAGTTAGACCCAGAACATAGCATTGCGACAATATGCAGATCTAGAAATAAGCATAATCAACCATATCATGATAGTGCATTTCAAACCATTAGATCCCGATCTATCCTTAGATCTAGTCTTCCATCAACCAATGTGATCTCTCCTTGGCTTAGATCAAGCAACCCAGCACCTGCAAATCAGATCTCTTTCGCTCTTAGATATTCAAGCCCTTGTCGAAAGATGCTTTTGCCTAATGATCTTCTTCTCCTTATATAGCCTTAGGCCTTGCTCAATACCAAGAGCCAAAACCATAGTAACATAATACCATCAACTCCAAAACTAGGGATCGATACGCCCGTCGAGACACAATGGTCCGAAACCATAGGCACAATTTCCAAGGTCTAACCACCATGGACCAAAGGTGCTTTTCCACAGACACGCGCTTTTTCTTAATCCAACTAGCGTGTACACGCGACTTGGGCTTAACTAACCTGCGTATATGAACTTCCTTGGCATGCTGTACTAAGATCTGTCTTCTGATTAAGGTGCCATCACCTGTACCAGCTTCTGAGCACCTGTACCAACCTCTGAGTGAGTTGCCATCAAGGACAACATTTGAATCATAATGCCAACAATCTCCCCCTTTGGACTTGATGGCAACCACCACACCAAGTCACTCTCCCCCTTTGACATCAAGGGCAAAGGGCTGTGCTCCCCCTGAGGACATGCTGATACCTCTGCTTGGCTGTGCTGACTCGTGCTCCCCCTGAGAGTAGGCCAGATCTGCAAAAGATGTTCTTCAACAAGAACCAAGACTTATACACCATAAGGGACCGTCCTATCACCAAAAGACTCAATACATACATCCATACTCCCTACCAAGAGGGGACATATCAGAAATAACCAATTATATTACAGCATTCATCCCAGGCATAGTGGGGAAACCAACATAGGCCGTTACATGACCTTGACACCATAAAAGAGATATGACAAGAGAAATACATGACATAGAGACAACAGATCTAGACCAAGACTTAGGAAAGGCACCAGCAGCATCTGATAAACATCTTGTTAGATCAGCAACCAGGATTTCTTTCTGAGCTCCTTCTCCTGAAACCAACAACCAAAACATCTGAATGCCAACAATGCTTTATGAGACTTTTAAGCTGCTCCCCCTGAACCTGTGCCTGTTGCACTCCCTGAAACTGTGCCTGAAGAATTCTGACATTCCCATTGCTGTTCAGAACTCCAGAGGTTTCCCTTGCTGTTCAGAACTTCATATACGCGATTTCTCCTGTATAAAACAGCGTCTGTACGTGGATATACTTTCTGCAACAAGCGTCCAACATACACGCGACTTATCCATCATGAATCCGCGTATATACGCGCATATCCCTTCCGTAACCTGCGTATACCAACTTTTTTGTCAAACAAAACTTCAACAACAGGATGAAGCATCAACTACTCCCATCTTTTGTCTGAGATATTCAAAAGTTTCCCTGGGCAGTGGTTTTGTGAGAATATCAGCAACTTGCTCCTTAGAAGGAACATACTCCAACTTGACCTTCTGCTCAAGCACTTGCTCCCGAAGAAAATGGTACTTGATTGGTATGTGCTTGGTCTTTGAGTGCATGACTGGATTCTTTGAAATGCTGATTGCACTTGTATTATCACATAAGATAGAGACAGGTGGAGCGCAAGTGATTTGAAAGTCCTGCAAGGTCTGCATCATCCAAAGAAGTTGTGTGCAACAAGATGCTGCAGCCACATATTCTGCTTCAGCTGTAGATAAGGCAATCGAACTTTGTTTCTTGCTGAACCAAGATACTAATCTGGAACCCATGAAGAAAGCACCACCACTTGTGCTTTTCCTATCATCCACACTTCCAGCCCAATCTGCATCTGTGTAAGCATGAAGAGTGAGATCCGTATTTCTAGGATACCATAAGCCATAGTTTTGGGTCCCTTGAAGATATTTGAAGATTCTTTTGACTGCCTGAAGATGAGTTTCTTTTGGGTTGGCTTGAAATCTTCCAACCATTCCTACTGCATGAGTAATATCTGGTCAAGTACCTGTCAAATAAAGCAAACTCCCAATCATGGATCTATATAAGTGGGTTGGTGAACTGCTGCTGATTCATCATTTGCACTGAGGCTACATCCTGTAACCATGGGTGTACATACTGGCTTTGACTCTTCCATTCCATACTTCTTCAAGATCTGCTTGAGGTATTTGGTTTGAGACAAGAAAATACCTCCTTCATTTTGTTGGATTTGCAATCCAAGAAAATATGTCAATTCTCCAAGAAGTGACATTTCGAATTCTTTCTGCATAACCAAGGCAAAGTTTTGACTCATAGTCTCTTCATTGCTGCCAAAAATAATATCATCAACATAAACAACAAGTATTAGCAATTTGTCATTTTCAACTTTTATATAGAGATTGCTATCTGCTGATCCTTTTGAAAAGCCTTGTTGGTGAAGATATTTGTCCAACCGATAGTACCAAGCCCTTGGAGCTTGTTTGAGTCCATAGAGTGCCTTTTTCAATCTGCATACAAGGTTTGGATCATTCCCAAGAATGAAACCATCTGGTTGTTCAATATATACTTCTTCTTCTAAGTCTCCATTCAGGAAGGCTGATTTCACGTCCATTTGAAATACCTTGAAGTTTTGAAGGCTTGAGAAAGCAAGAAACATTCGGATGGCCTCAAGTCTTGCCACAGGAGCAAAGGTCTCTTCAAAATCTATTCCTTCTTGCTGTGCATATCCTTTACAAACAAGTCTGGCCTTGTTTCTAATTACTTCTCCATTTTCATTTAATTTATTCTTGAAGACCCATTTTGTTCCTATTACATTCTTATCTTTTGGTCTAGGAACTAATTCCCAAGTGTTGTTCTTTTCGATTTGCTCAAGTTCTTCATCCATTGCTTTGACCCAACTTTCATCTTTGCATGCCTCTTTCACATTTTGTGGTTCAATGGAGGAGAGTAATGCCAAGTAGCTTGAAGCTTCTGCAAGAGTCCTTCTTGTTTGTACTCCTGTTTCTTTCTGCCCCACAATCTGAGTTTCCGGATGATTCTTTTGGACATATCTGGATGGAGTCTTCTCTTCTATTCTTGTCTGCTCCTCTGGTTCTTCTTGAAATTCTTCTTCTTCTTGAGGTTCTTCTTCTTCATCATTTCGCCTTTGAGAGTAACCTTCATCTTCTTCAATGTCTTCACGATGAACTTGCCTAGGAATATATCCCTTCTCATCAACCACTATATCAATACTGTCAACAATTCTGCCAAGTCTTTTATTGTAGCACTTGTATGCTTTGCTATGTGGAGAATAGCCAAGAAGAATGCCCTCATCTGCCCTTGGTTCAAGTTTGCCGAGTTGCTCATCAGTATTCTTAATATAACATTTGCTCCCAAAGATCTTGAAGTGCTTCACGGAAGGAGTTTTACCACTCCAAAGCTCATGAGGAGTTTGAGTGCTATTTACTCGGACATTTGTTTTGTTAAGAATAATGACAGCAGCATGAGCAGCTTCACCCCAGAAGGTTGCAGGAGTACCTGATTCATCGAGCATAGCATGAGCCATTTGTTGGATGGTTCTGTTCATTCTTTCCACAACCCCATTTTGCTGAGGAGTTCTAGCTGTAGAGAATTCCCTTCTTATCCCATGTTCATCACAGAAATCGAAAAATTCATTTGATGTGAACTCCCCACCTCTGTCAGATCTGAGGCATTTAATTTTGTGTCCTGATTCATTTTCAGCCAATGCTTTGAATGATTTGAATTTTTCGAATGCTTCATCTTTGTGCTTCATAAGCCCTAACCAAACAAACCTTGAGAAATCATCAATGAATAATATCAGATATTCTTCTCCTCGAGGTGTCCTTTTCCTAAATGGACCACATACATCTGTATGAACTAGCTCAAGAGGAAAGCTAGTTGATCCTTCCTTCTCTGGAAAGTTAGTTCTGGTTTGCTTTCCAAACTGACAAGATTTGCATATGGTGTTGTCTGGAATTTTGATATCTGGAAGATCGCGAACTGCCTGATATTTGCATGCTTTCCTTATTTGTGAGAAGCTTAGATGTCCCAACCTTCGATGCCATAACCAATGCTCTTCATCCTTGCTAAGATAGCATTATTGTTGTCCTTCTTCAAATATGTACAGATTATTTGGAGTTCTTTTGCCTTTGAGAACTGTTTTACCTGTATCAAGATCACGAACAAGACATCCATTTGATCTGAAAATAACCTCGGTTCTTTGATCACACATCTGACTGACACTTAGAAGATTATGCTTCAATCCATCAACATACAAAACATTTCCAGCCTTGACCTTTTCCTTCAAAGGAGCAATACCTTTTCCTTTTATAGTTGCAGGAGTATCATTTCCAAAAGAGACTTTCTTTCCTTTTTCTAAAGTAGAATAAGATTCAAGCTTTTCTTTATCACCTGTCATATGTTTCGAACATCCACTGTCAATGTACCATAGATTTTCCTGTCCTTCTGCATAAAATGCTATCCCACATCTTTCTGTTTGAGGTTCCTTTATTCTCCATGTTTTGGTGCTTGTGGCTTGTTCCTTTTTCTCCTGAAACCTGCTCCTGCATTCAGAGTCTTTATGACCAAAATTATTGCAAATAGAACATTCAACTTCATTTTCAAGAATCGAAAAGTTGTTATAGGTCCTTTTTGTAATCCCTGTCATACTTCTTTGTTTTTGAGCTTCCCTAGTCATGATTGTTTTATATGCAACACACTGAGCTGCTTTGTGACCAAAGTTATGGCAAGAAAAGCATTGTCCATTGAAGAAGCTTCTGCGGTTATTGAATCTACCAGCCAACTGATTGTAATTTCTATTTTCATCTATTCTTGTGCCAAACTGAGAAGATTTTACCTGTGGTAGGTTGTAGCTTTTGTTCACCCTTAAGAAGGATTGTCCCTGATAGTTTCTGTTTGTAATTCGTCCCTGCTTTACCTGATTATCTTCATTGTTCTTCTGCTCATTTCTTCTTGCTGCATCAAGATAACTTTTTGAGGTGGATGCTTGAGAGGTTTCTCCATTATAGCCCAAACCTGTTTTGTTTAGAGGAGACCGCTGCACATTGATAATCTCATCCAAAGTTTCAGATCCTTTGACAAACTTAAGATTAATAGCTTTTGTTTTCTCAATCTCTTTTCTGAGACCAACAATTTCACCTTCTAGTTTTTCAAGATGTTTTTCCTTTTCATCAATTTGAAATTGCAGAGTATCAATGATCACACTCTTTTCTTCTATGCATCTCTTGAGTCTAGTAATTTCATTATAGAGATTATCCACATCTACAGCATCCTCATAATCATCATCTTCAAATGCCATTAACAGTTTATATTTATTACCTTGTTCATCTCCTTCATAGCTAGTGATCATTTTGTCCCATATCTCTTTTGCTGATTTGAAGTGCATGACCTTCATGAATTCTGTTTGGGATATACTTCCTAATAGAGTACTGACTGCTTTTGCATTTGTTTCATATGTCTTTTTCTCAGCTGGATCTGTAGGAGTAGCTGAAGGAAAAGCATATCCTGTTTCTACAATGTTCCAAACTTCTGTACCAAGAGATTGAAGATATGCAGTAACTCTTACCTTCCAATAATTGAAATTTGTTCCATCAAAAACCGGTGGCCTGATTGATGCTTCTTTCTCGTAGTTGCTCATGATGAATGATCTACCTTCAAGCGATCAAGCTTCTCTGAAGGACCTGCTCCGATACCAATTGTTGGAAATAATACTGAGAGGGGGGGTGAATCAGTATTATCAGATCAATCAAACTTTTCAATGCTCAGAAACATATACGCTACTTAGTTAAGTAAACCAGCGTGTACACGCTACTGTGACTAAGTAAAACAGCGTATAATAAGGAAACTCACAATTTAGTTAGCTTATTCTTCAGTTAAGTGCATCAGGACATTATTCACCACATTAACAGTAAACATGTGCAGTATAACAGAACAGATCAAAAGCCACACACATGAACACCAAGATATAAGGTGGAAACCCAATGTGGGTGAAAACCACCTGCTGCAAGTTGTCTCTATCTTTCTTTAATATGAAACTTCAGTTTACAATCTTTTGTACTGGTGCAGCCTTATACCAGTACGCAGGCTACAACCTGCAGAAGGCTACAACCTTCTCTCGTTCTCCAAACTTCCTTGGAAGGGAGCTCCAACCCCCTTTGCTCTTGTACTAGCCAAGATACTAGTACGTAGGTGCTGACCTACAATCTTCTTTCTTCCAGGTATCACTTTTCATACATTTTCAGACTTGGATATTCCTGAAGCACAACATTACAATCTGAAGACCACAATTCATTCAATTTCCCCAACAGATCATTGAAGCATAAAACAACCAAACTTTGAATCACTGAACCACTGAACCCTGTCAATCACCAGTTACCAGAACACAGAGCAGACTACAGAACTCTGCAATAACAGTCAGACCCCACTGTAAACCCAAAATCAAGCTTCAAAAGATATACGCTACTTCAATGAGCAAAACCCGCGTATACACGCGCTTTTACCGAAGCCAACCTGCGTACAGATCTAAAAATAAACTTTCTCAATTTGCAGCTGTACCAGACATTAGTTAGACCCAGAACATAACATTGCGACAATATGCAGATCTAGAAATACGCATAATCAACCATATCATGATAGTGCATTTCAAACCATTAGATCCCGATCTATCCTTAGATCTAGTCTTCCATCAACCGATGTGATCTCTCCTTGGCTTAGATCAAGCAACCCAGAACCTGCATATCAGATCTCTTTCTCTCTTAGATATTCAAGCCTTGTCGAAAGATGATTTTGCCTAATGATCTTCTTCTCCTTATATAGCCTTAGGCCTTGCTCAATACCAAGAGCCAAAACCATAGTAACACAATACCATCAACTTCAAAACTAGGGATCGACACGCCCGTCGAGACACAATGGTCCGAAATCATAGGCACAACTTCCAAGGACTAACCACCATGGACCAAAGGAACTTTTCCACATACACGCGCTTTTTCTGAATCCAACTAGCGTGTACACGCGACTTGGGCTTAACGAACCTGCGTATATGAACTTCCTTGGCATGCTGTACTAAGATCTGTCTTCTGATTAAGTTGCCATCACCTGTACCAACTTCTGAGCACCTGTACCAACCTCTGAGTGAGTTGCCATCAAGGACAACACTTGAATCATAATGCCAACAATCTCCCCCTTTGGACTTGATGGCAACCACCACACCAAGTCACTCTCCCCCTTTGACATCAAGGGCAAAGGGCTGTGCTCCCCCTGAGGACATGCTGATACCTCTGCTTGGCTGTGCTGACTCGTGCTCCCCCTGACAGTAGGCCAGATCTGCAAAAGATGTTCTTCAACAAGAACCAAGACTTATACACCATAAGGGACCGTCCTATCACCAAAAGACTCAATACATACATCCATACTCCCTACCAAGAGGGGACATATCAGAAACAACCAATTATATTACAGCATTCATCCCAGGCATAGTGGGGAAACCAACATAGGCCGTTACATGACCTTGACACCATAAAAGAGATATGACAAGAGAGATACATGACATAGAGACAACAGATCTAGACCAAGACTTAGGAAAGGCACCAGCAGCATCTGATAAACATCTTGTTAGATCAGCAACCAGGATTTCTTTCTGAGCTCCTTCTCCTGAAACCAACAACCAAAACATCTGAATGCCAACAATGCTTTATGAGACTTTTAAGCTGCTCCCCCTGAACCTGTGCCTGTTGCACTCCCTGAAACTGTGCCTGAAGAATTCTGACATTCCCATTGCTGTTCAGAACTCCAGAGTTTTCCCTTGCTGTTCAGAACTTCATATACGCGATTTCTCCTGTATAAAACAGCGTATGTACGCGGATATACTTTCTGCAACAAGCGTCCAACATACACGCGACTTACCCATCATGAATCCGCGTGTATACGCGCATATCCCTTCCGTAACCTGCGTATACCAACTTTTCTGTCAAACAAAACTTCAACAACAGGATGAAGCATCAACTACTCCCAGCTTTTGTCTGAGATATTCAAAAGTTTCCCTGGGCAGTGGTTTTGTGAGAATATCAGCAACTTGCTCCTTAGAAGGAACATACTCCAACTTGACCTTCTGCTCAAGCACTTGTTCCCGAAGAAAATGGTACTTGATTGGTATGTGCTTGGTCTTTGAGTGCATGACTGGATTCTTTGAAATGCTGATTGCACTTGTATTATCACATAAGATAGAGACAGGTGGAGTGCAAGTGATTTGAAAGTCCTGCAAGGTCTGCATCATCCAAAGAAGTTGTGTGCAACAAGATGCTGCAGCCACATATTCTGCTTCAGCTGTAGATAAGGCAATCGAACTTTGTTTCTTGCTGAACCAAGATACTAATCTGGAACCCATGAAGAAAGCACCACCACTTGTGCTTTTCCTATCATCCACACTTCCAGCCCAATCTGCATCTGTGTAAGCATGAAGAGTGAGATCTGTATTTCTAGGATACCATAAGCCATAGTTTTGGGTCCCTTGAAGATATTTGAAGATTCTTTTGACTGCCTGAAGATGAGTTTCTTTTGGGTTGGCTTGAAATCTTCCAACCATTCCTACTGCATGTGTAATATCTGGTCGAGTACCTGTCAAATAAAGCAAACTCCCAATCATGGATCTATAAGTGGGTTGGTGAACTGCTGCTGATTCATCATTTGCACTGAGGCTGCATCCTGTAACCATGGGTGTACATACTGGCTTTGACTCTTCCATGCCATACTTCTTCAAGATCTGCTTGAGGTATTTGGTTTGAGACAAGAAGATACCTCCTTCATTTTGTTGGATTTGCAATCCAAGAAAATATGTCAATTCTCCAAGAAGTGACATTTCGAATTCTTTCTGCATAACCAAGGCAAAGTTTTGACTCATAGTCTCTTCATTGCTGCCAAAAATAATATCATCTACATAAACAACAAGAATTAGCAATTTGTTATTTTCAACTTTTATATAGAGATTGCTATCTGCTGATCCTTTTGAAAAGCCTTGTTGGTGAAGATATTTGTCCAACCGATAGTACCAAGCCCTTGGAGCTTGTTTGAGTCCATAGAGTGCCTTTTTCAATCTGCATACAAGGTTTGGATCATTCCCAAGAATGAAACCATCTGGCTGCTCAATATATACTTCTTCTTCTAAGTCTCCATTCAGGAAGGCTGATTTCACGTCCATTTGAAATACCTTGAAGTTTTGAAAGCTTGAGAGAGCAAGGAACATTCGGATGGCCTCTAGTCTTGCCACAGGAGCAAAGGTCTCTTCAAAATCTATTCCTTCTTGCTGTGCATACCCTTTACAAACAAGTCTGGCCTTGTTTCTAATTACTTCTCCATTTTCATTTAATTTATTCTTGAAGACCCATTTTGTTCCTATTACATTCTTATCTTTTGGTCTAGGAACTAATTCCCAAGTGTTGTTCTTTTCGATTTGCTCAAGTTCTTCATCCATTGCTTTGACCCAACATTCATCTTTGCATGCCTCTTTCACATTTTGTGGTTCAATGGAGGAGAGTAATGCCAAGTAGCTTGAAGCTTCTGCAAGTGTCCTTCTTGTTTGTACTCCTGCTTCTTTCTGCCCCACAATCTGAGTTTCTGGATGATTCTTTTGGACATATCTGGATGGAGTCTTCTCTTCTATTCTTGTCTGCTCCTCTGGTTCTTCTTGAGATTCTTCTTCTTCTTGAGGTTCTTCTTCTTCATCATTTCGCCTTTGAGAGTAACCTTCATCTTCTTCAATGTCTTCATGATGAACTTGCCTAGGAATATATCCCTTCTCATCAACCACTATATCAATACTGTCAACAATTCTGCCAAGTCTTTTATTGTAGCACTTGTATGCTTTGCTATGTGGAGAATAACCAAGAAGAATGCCCTCATCTGCTCTAGGTTCAAGTTTGCCAAGTTGCTCATCAGTATTCTTAATATAACATTTGCTCCCAAAGATTTTGAAATGCTTCACGGAAGGAGTTTTACCACTCCAAAGCTCATGAGGTGTTTGAGTGCTGTTTACTCGGACATTTGTTTTGTTAAGAATAATAACAGCAGCATGTGCAGCTTCACCCCAGAAGGTTGCAGGAGTACCTGATTCATCGAGCATAGCACGAGCCATTTGTTGGATAGTTCTGTTCATTCTTTCCACAACCCCATTTTGCTGAGGAGTTCTAGCTGTAGAGAATTCTCTTCTTATCCCATGTTCATCGCAGAAATCGAAAAATTCATTTGATGTGAACTCCCCACCTCTGTCAGATCTGAGGCACTTAATTTTGTGTCCTGATTCATTTTCAGCCAATGCTTTGAAGGATTTGAATTTTTCGAATGCTTCATCTTTGTGCTTCATAAGCCCTAACCAAACAAACCTTGAGAAATCATCAATGAATAATATCAGATATTCTTCTCCTCGAGGTGTCCTTTTCCTAAATGGACCACATACATCTGTATGGACTAGCTCAAGAGGCAAGCTAGCTGATCCTTCCTTCTCTGGAAAGTTAGTTCTGGTTTGCTTTCCAAACTGACAAGATTTGCATATGGTGTTGTCTGGAATTTTGATATCTGGAAGATCGCGAACTGCCTGATATTTGCATGCTTTCCTTATTTGTGAGAAGCTTAGATGTCCCAACCTTCGATGCCATAACCAGTGCTCTTCATCCTTGCTAAGATAGCATTGTTGTTGTCCTTCTTCAAATATGTACAGATTATTTGGAGTTCTTTTGCCTTTGAGAACTGTTTTACCTGTATCAAGATCACGAACAAGACATCCATTCGATCTGAAAATAACCTCGGTTTTTTGATCACACATCTGGCTGACACTTAGAAGATTATGCTTCAATCCATCAACATACAAAACATTTCCAGCCTTGACCTTTTCTTTCAAAGGAGCAATACCTTTTCCTTTTATAGTTGCAGGAGTATCATTTCCAAAAGAAACTTTCTTTCCCTTTTCTAAAGTAGAATAAGATTCAAGTTTTTCTTTATCACCTGTCATATGTTTCGAACATCCACTGTCAATGTACCATAGATTTTCCTGTCCTTCTGCATAAAATGCTATCCCACATCTTTCTGTTTGAGGTTCCTTTATTCTCCATGTTTTGGTGCTTGTGGCTTGTTCCTTTTTCTCCTGAAACCTGCTCCTGCATTCAGAGTCTTTATGACCAAAATTATTGCAAATAGAACATTCAACTTCATTTTCAAGAACCGAAAAGTTGTTATAGGTCCTTTTTGTAATCCCTGTCATACTTCTTTGTTTTTGAGCTTCCCTAGTCATGATTGTTTTATATGCAACACATTGAGCTGCTTTGTGACCAAAGTTATGGCAAGAAAAGCATTGTCCATTGAAGAAGCTTCTGCGGTTATTGAATCTACCAGCCAACTGATTGTAATTTCTATTTTCATCTATTCTTGTGCCAAACTGAGAAGATTTTACCTGTGGTTGGTTGTAGCTTTTGTTCACCCTTAAGAAGGATTGTCCCTGATAGTTTCTGTTTGTAATTCGTCCCTGCTTTACCTGATTATCTTCATTGTTCTTCTGCTCATTTCTTCTTGCTGCATCAAGATAACTTTTTGAGGTGGATGCTTGAGAGGTTTCTCCATTATAGCCCAAACCTGTTTTGTTTAGAGGAGACCGCTGCACATTGATAATCTCATCCAAAGTTTCAGATCCTTTGACAAACTTAAGATTAATAGCTTTTGTTTTCTCAATCTCTTTTCTGAGACCAACAATTTCACCTTCTAGTTTTTCAAGATGTTTTTCCTTTTCATCAATTTGAAATTGCAGAGTATCAATGATCACACTCTTTTCTTCTATGCATCTCTTGAGTCTAGTAATTTCATTATAGAGATTATCCACATCTACAGCATCCTCATAATCATCATCTTCAAATGCCATTAACAGTTTATATTTATTACCTTGTTCATCTCCTTCATAGCTAGTGATCATTTTGTCCCATATCTCTTTTGCTGATTTGAAATGCATGACCTTCATGAATTCTGTTTGGGATATACTTCCTAATAGAGTACTGACTGCTTTTGCATTTGTTTCATATGTCTTTTTCTCAGCTGGATCTGTAGGAGTAGCTGAAGGAAAAGCATAGCCTGTTTCTACAATGTTCCAAACTTCTGTACCAAGAGATTGAAGATATGCAGTAACTCTTACCTTCCAATAATTGAAATTTGTTCCATCAAAAACCGGTGGCCTGATTGATGCTTCTTTCTCGTAGTTGCTCATGATGAATGATCTACCTTCAAGCGATCAAGCTTCTCTGAAGGACCTGCTCCGATACCAATTGTTGGAAATAATACTGAGAGGGGGGGTGAATCAGTATTATCAGATCAATCAAACTTTTCAATGCTCAGAAACATATACGCTACTTCAGTTAAGTAAACCAGCGTGTACACGCTACTGTGACTAAGTAAAACAGCGTATAATAAGGAAACTCACAATTTAGTTAGCTTATTCTTCAGTTAAGTGCATCAGGACATTATTCACCACATTAACAGTAAACATGTGCAGTATAACAGAACAGATCAAAAGCCACACACATGAACACCAAGATATAAGGTGGAAACCCAATGTGGGTGAAAACCACCTGCTGCAAGTTGTCTCTATCTTTCTTTAATATGAAACTTCAGTTTACAATCTTTTGTACTGGTGCAGCCTTA
This sequence comes from Pinus tabuliformis, assembly GCA_031772625.1. Taxonomy (NCBI): domain Eukaryota; kingdom Viridiplantae; phylum Streptophyta; class Pinopsida; order Pinales; family Pinaceae; genus Pinus; species Pinus tabuliformis. Next base: position 1,665,613,302 of record CM062819.1, on the reverse strand, counting down.
TACCAGTACGCAGGCTACAACCTGCAGAAGGCTACAACCTTCTCTCGTTCTCCAAACTTCCTTGGAAGGGAGCTCCAACCCCCTTTGCTCTTGTACTAGCCAAGGTACTAGTACGTAGGTGCTGACCTACAACTTTTCATACATTTTCAGACTTGGATATTCCTGAAGCACAACATTACAATCTGAAGACCACAGATCATTCAATTTCCACAACAGATCATTGAAGCATAAAACAACCAAACTTTGAATCACTGAACCACTGAACCCTGTCAATCACCAGTTACCAGAACACAGAGCAGACTACAGAACTCTGCAATAACAGTCAGACCCCACTGTAAACCCAAAATCAAGCTTCAAAAGATATACGCTACTTCAATGAGCAAAACCCGCGTATACACGCGCTTTTACCGAAGCCAACCTGCGTACAGATCTAAAAATAAACTTTCTCAATTTGCAGCTGTACCAGACATTAGTTAGACCCAGAACATAACATTGCGACAATATGCAGATCTAGAAATACGCATAATCAACCATATCATGATAGTGCATTTCAAACCATTAGATCCCGATCTATCCTTAGATCTAGTCTTCCATCAACCGATGTGATCTCTCCTTGGCTTAGATCAAGCAACCCAGAACCTGCATATCAGATCTCTTTCTCTCTTAGATATTCAAGCCTTGTCGAAAGATGATTTTGCCTAATGATCTTCTTCTCCTTATATAGCCTTAGGCCCTGCTCAATACCAAGAGCCAAAACCATAGTAACACAATACCATCAACTTCAAAACTAGGGATCGACACGCCCGTCGAGACACAATGGTCTGAAATCATAGGCACAACTTCCAAGGACTAACCACCATGGACCAAAGGTGCTTTTCCACAGACACGCGCTTTTTCTGAATCCAACTAGCGTGTACACGCGACTTGGGCTTAACGAACCTGCGTATATGAACTTCCTTGGCATGCTGTACTAAGATCTGTCTTCTGATTAAGGTGCCATCACCTGTACCAGCTTCTGAGCACCTGTACCAACCTCTGAGTGAGTTGCCATCAAGGACAACATTTGAATCATAATGCCAACAATCTCCCCCTTTGGACTTGATGGCAACCACCACACCAAGTCACTCTCCCCCTTTGACATCAAGGGAAAAGGGCTGTGCTCCCCCTGAGGACATGCTGATACCTCTGCTTGGCTGTGCTGACTCGTGCTCCCCCTGAGAGTAGGCCAGATCTGCAAAAGATGTTCTTCAACAAGAACCAAGACTTATACACCATAAGGGACCGTCCTATCACCAAAAGACTCAATACATACATCCATACTCCCTACCAAGAGGGGACATATCAGAAATAACCAATTATATTACAGCATTCATCCCAGGCATAGTGGGGAAACCAACATAGGCCGTTACATGACCTTGACACCATAAAAGAGATATGACAAGAGAGATACATGACATAGAGACAACAGATCTAGACCAAGACTTAGGAAAGGCACCAGCAGCATCTGATAAACATCTTGTTAGATCAGCAACCAGGATTTCTTTCTGAGCTCCTTCTCCTGAAACCAACAACCAAAACATCTGAATGCCAACAATGCTTTATGAGACTTTTAAGCTGCTCCCCCTGAACCTGTGCCTGTTGCACTCCCTGAAACTGTGCCTGAAGAATTCTGACATTCCCATTGCTGTTCAGAACTCCAGAGGTTTCCCTTGCTGTTCAGAACTTCATATACGCGATTTCTCCTGTATAAAACAGCGTCTGTACGCGGATATACTTTCTGCAACAAGCGTCCAACATACACGCGACTTATCCATCATGAATCCGCGTATATACGCGCATATCCCTTCCGTAACCTGCGTATACCAACTTTTCTGTCAAACAAAACTTCAACAACAGGATGAAGCATCAACTACTCCCATATTTTGTCTGAGATATTCAAAAGTTTCCCTGGGCAGTGGTTTTGTGAGAATATCAGCAACTTGCTCCTTAGAAGGAACATACTCCAACTTGACCTTCTGCTCAAGCACTTGCTCCCGAAGAAAATGGTACTTGATTGGTATGTGCTTGGTCTTTGAGTGCATGACTGGATTCTTTGAAATGCTGATTGCACTTGTATTATCACATAAGATAGAGACAGGTGGAGTGCAAGTGATTTGAAAGTCCTGCAAGGTCTGCATCATCCAAAGAAGTTGTGTGCAACAAGATGCTGCACCCACATATTCTGCTTCAGCTGTAGATAAGGCAATCGAACTTTGTTTCTTGCTGAACCAAGATACTAATCTGGAACCCATGAAGAAAGCACCACCACTTGTGCTTTTCCTATCATCCACACTTCCAGCCCAATCTGCATCTGTGTAAGCATGAAGAGTGAGATCCGTATTTCTAGGATACCATAAGCCATAGTTTTGGGTCCCTTGAAGATATTTGAAGATTCTTTTGACTGCCTGAAGATGAGTTTCTTTTGGGTTGGCTTGAAATCTTCCAACCATTCCTACTGCATGAGTAATATCTGGTCGAGTACCTGTCAAATAAAGCAAACTCCCAATCATGGATCTATAAGTGGGTTGGTGAACTGCTGCTGATTCATCATTTGCACTGAGGCTGCATCCTGTAACCATGGGTGTACATACTGGCTTTGACTCTTCCATTCCATACTTCTTCAAGATCTGCTTGAGGTATTTGGTTTGAGACAAGAAAATACCTCCTTCATTTTGTTGGATTTGCAATCCAAGAAAATATGTCAATTCTCCAAGAAGTGACATTTCGAATTCTTTCTGCATAACCAAGGCAAAGTTTTGACTCATAGTCTCTTCATTGCTGCCAAAAATAATATCATCAACATAAACAACAAGTATTAGCAATTTGTCATTTTCAACTTTTATATAGAGATTGCTATCTGCTGATCCTTTTGAAAAGCCTTGTTGGTGAAGATATTTGTCCAACCGATAGTACCAAGCCCTTGGAGCTTGTTTGAGTCCATAGAGTGCCTTTTTCAATATGCATACAAGGTTTGGATCATTCCCAAGAATGAAACCATCTGGCTGCTCAATATATACTTCTTCTTCTAAGTCTCCATTCAGGAAGGCTGATTTCACGTCCATTTGAAATACCTTGAAGTTTTGAAAGCTTGAGAAAGCAAGAAACATTCGGATGGCCTCAAGTCTTGCCACAGGAGCAAAGGTCTCTTCAAAATCTATTCCTTCTTGCTGTGCATATCCTTTACAAACAAGTCTGGCCTTGTTTCTAATTACTTCTCCATTTTCATTTAATTTATTCTTGAAGACCCATTTTGTTCCTATTACATTCTTATCTTTTGGTCTAGGAACTAATTCCCAAGTGTTGTTCTTTTCGATTTGCTCAAGTTCTTCATCCATTGCTTTGACCCAACTTTCATCTTTGCATGCCTCTTTCACATTTTGTGGTTCAATGGAGGAGAGTAATGCCAAGTAGCTTGAAGCTTCTGCAAGAGTCCTTCTTGTTTGTACTCCTGTTTCTTTCTGCCCCACAATCTGAGTTTCTGGATGATTCTTTTGGACATATCTGGATGGAGTCTTCTCTTCTATTCTTGTCTGCTCCTCTGGTTCTTCTTGAAATTCTTCTTCTTCTTGAGGTTCTTCTTCTTCATCATTTCACCTTTGAGAGTAACCTTCATCTTCTTCAATGTCTTCACGATGAACTTGCCTAGGAATATATCCCTTCTCATCAACCACTATATCAATACTGTCAACAATTCTGCCAAGTCTTTTATTGTAGCACTTGTATGCTTTCCTATGTGGAGAATAGCCAAGAAGAATGCCCTCATCTGCCCTTGGTTCAAGTTTGCCGAGTTGCTCATCAGTATTCTTAATATAACATTTTCTCCCAAAGATCTTGAAGTGCTTCACGGAAGGAGTTTTACCACTCCAAATCTCATGAGGAGTTTGAGTGCTATTTACTCGGACATTTGTTTTGTTAAGAATAATGACAGCAGCATGAGCAGCTTCACCCCAGAAGGTTGCAGGAGTACCTGATTCATCGAGCATAGCACGAGCCATTTGTTGGATGGTTCTGTTCATTCTTTCCACAACCCCATTTTGCTGAGGAGTTCTAGCTGTAGAGAATTCCCTTCTTATCCCATGTTCATCACAGAAATCGAAAAATTCATTTGATGTGAACTCCCCACCTCTGTCAGATCTGAGGCATTTAATTTTGTGTCCTGATTCATTTTCAGCCAATGCTTTGAATGATTTGAATTTTTCGAATGCTTCATCTTTGTGCTTCATAAGCCCTAACCAAACAAACCTTGAGAAATCATCAATGAATAATATCAGATATTCTTCTCCTCGAGGTGTCCTTTTCCTAAATGGACCACATACATCTGTATGAACTAGCTCAAGAGGCAAGCTAGTTGATCCTTCCTTCTCTGGAAAGTTAGTTCTGGTTTGCTTTCCAAACTGACAAGATTTGCATATGGTGTTGTCTGGAATTTTGATATCTGGAAGATCGCGAACTGCCTGATATTTGCATGCTTTCCTTATTTGTGAGAAGCTTAGATGTCCCAACCTTCGATGCCATAACCAATGCTCTTCATCCTTGCTAAGATAGCATTGTTGTTGTCCTTCTTCAAATATGTACAGATTATTTGGAGTTCTTTTTCCTTTGAGAACTGTTTTACCTGTATCAAGATCACGAACAAGACATCCATTTGATCTGAAAATAACCTCGGTTCTTTGATCACACATCTGACTGACACTTAGAAGATTATGCTTCAATCCATCAACATACAAAACATTTCCAGCCTTGACCTTTTCCTTCAAAGGAGCAATACCTTTTCCTTTTATAGTTGCAGGAGTATCATTTCCAAAAGAGACTTTCTTTCCTTTTTCTAAAGTAGAATAAGATTCAAGCTTTTCTTTATCACCTGTCATATGTTTCGAACATCCACTGTCAATGTACCATAGATTTTCCTGTCCTTCTGCATAAAATGCTATCCCACATCTTTCTGTTTGAGGTTCCTTTATTCTCCATGTTTTGGTGCTTGTGGCTTGTTCCTTTTTCTCCTGAAACCTGCTCCTGCATTCAGAGTCTTTATGACCAAAATTATTGCAAATAGAACATTCAACTTCATTTTCAAGAATCGAAAAGTTGTTATAGGTCCTTTTTGTAATCCTTGTCATACTTCTTTGTTTTTGAGCTTCCCTAGTCATGATTGTTTTATATGCAACACACTGAGCTGCTTTGTGACCAAAGTTATGGCAAGAAAAGCATTGTCCATTGAAGAAGCTTCTGCGGTTATTTAATCTACCAGCCAACTGATTGTAATTTCTATTTTCATCTATTCTTGTGCCAAACTGAGAAGATTTTACCTGTGGTAGGTTGTAGCTTTTGTTCACCCTTAAGAAGGATTGTCCCTGATAGTTTCTGTTTGTAATTCGTCCCTGCTTTACCTGATTATCTTCATTGTTCTTCTGCTCATTTCTTCTTGCTGCATCAAGATAACTTTTTGAGGTGGATGCTTGAGAGGTTTCTCCATTATAGCCCAAACCTGTTTTGTTTAGAGGAGACCGCTGCACATTGATAATCTCATCCAAAGTTTCAGATCCTTTGACAAACTTAAGATTAATAGCTTTTGTTTTCTCAATCTCTTTTCTGAGACCAACAATTTCACCTTCTAGTTTTTCAAGATGTTTTTCCTTTTCATCAATTTGAAATTGCAGAGTATCAATGATCACACTCGTTTCTTCTATGCATCTCTTGAGTCTAGTAATTTCATTATAGAGATTATCCACATCTACAGCATCCTCATAATCATCATCTTCAAATGCCATTAACAGTTTATATTTATTACCTTGTTCATCTCCTTCATAGCTAGTGATCATTTTGTCCCATATCTCTTTTGCTGATTTGAAGTGCATGACCTTCATGAATTCTGTTTGGGATATACTTCCTAATAGAGTACTGACTGCTTTTGCATTTGTTTCATATGTCTTTTTCTCAGCTGGATCTGTAGGAGTAGCTGAAGGAAAAGCATAGCCTGTTTCTACAATGTTCCAAACTTCTGTACCAAGAGATTGAAGATATGCAGTAACTCTTACCTTCCAATAATTGAAATTTGTTCCATCAAAAACCGGTGGCCTGATTGATGCTTCTTTCTCGTAGTTGCTCATGATGAATGATCTACCTTCAAGTGATCAAGCTTCTCTGAAGGACCTGCTCCGATACCAATTGTTGGAAATAATACTGAGAGGGGGGGTGAATCAGTATTATCAGATCAATCAAACTTTTCAATGCTCAGAAACATATATGCTACTTAGGTTAAGTAAACCAGCGTGTACACGCTACTGTGACTAAGTAAAACAGCGTATAATAAGGAAACTCACAATTTAGTTAGCTTATTCTTCAGTTAAGTGCATCAGGACATTATTCACCACATTAACAGTAAACATGTGCAGTATAACAGAACATATCAAAAGCCACACACATGAACACCAAGATATAAGGTGGAAACCCAATGTGGGTGAAAACCACCTGCTGCAAGATGTCTCTATCTTTCTTTAATATGAAACTTCAGTTTACAATATTTTGTACTGGTGCAGCCTTATACCAGTACGCAGGCTGCAACCTGCAGAAGGCTACAACCTTCTCTCGTTCTCCAAACTTCCTTGGAAGGGAGCTCCAACCCCCTTTGCTCTTGTACTAGCCAAGATACTAGTACGTAGGTGCTGACCTACAATCTTCTTTCTTCCAGGTATCACTTTTCATACATTTTCAAACTTGGATATTCCTGAAGCACAACATTACAATCTGAAGACCACAATTCATTCAATTTCCCCAATAGATCATTGAAGCATAACACAACCAAACTCTGAATCACTGAACCACTGAACCCTGTCAATCACCAGTTACCAGAACACAGAGCAGACTACAGAATTCTGTTATAACTGTCAGAACCCACTGTAAACCCAAATTCAAGCTTCAAAAGATATACGCTACTTCAAGGAGCAAAACCCGCGTATACACGCGCTTTTACCGAAGCCAAACTGCGTACAGATCTAAAAATAAACTTTCTCAATTTGCAGCTGTACCAGACATTAGTTAGACCCAGAACATAGCATTGCGACAATATGCAGATCTAGAAATAAGCATAATCAACCATATCATGATAGTGCATTTCAAACCATTAGATCCCGATCTATCCTTAGATCTAGTCTTCCATCAACCAATGTGATCTCTCCTTGGCTTAGATCAAGCAACCCAGCACCTGCAAATTAGATCTCTTTCGCTCTTAGATATTCAAGCCCTTGTCGAAAGATGCTTTTGCCTAATGATCTTCTTCTCCTTATATAGCCTTAGGCCTTGCTCAATACCAAGAGCCAAAACCATAGTAACATAATACCATCAACTCCAAAACTAGGGATCGATACGCCCGTCGAGACACAATGGTCCGAAACCATAGGCACAATTTCCAAGGTCTAACCACCATGGACCAAAGGTGCTTTTCCACAGACACGCGCTTTTTCTGAATCCAACTAGCGTGTACACGTGACTTGGGCTTAACTAACCTGCGTATATGAACTTCCTTGGCATGCTGTACTAAGATCTGTCTTCTGATTAAGGTGCCATCACCTGTACCAGCTTCTGAGCACCTGTACCAACCTCTGAGTGAGTTGCCATCAAGGACAACATTTGAATCATAATGCCAACAATCTCCCCCTTTGGACTTGATGGCAACCACCACACCAAGTCATATGTTTCGAACATCCACTGTCAATGTACCATAGATTTTCCTGTCCTTCTGCATAAAATGCTATCCCACATCTTTCTGTTTGAGGTTCCTTTATTCTCCATGTTTTGGTGCTTGTGGCTTGTTCCTTTTTCTCCTGAAACCTGCTCCTGCATTCAGAGTCTTTATGACCAAAATTATTGCAAATAGAACATTCAACTTCATTTTCAAGAATCGAAAAGTTGTTATAGGTCCTTTTTGTAATCCCTGTCATACTTCTTTGTTTTTGAGCTTCCCTAGTCATGATTGTTTTATATGCAACACACTGAGCTGCTTTGTGACCAAATTTATGGCAAGAAAAGCATTGTCCATTGAAGAAGCTTCTGTGGTTATTGAATCTACCAGCCAACTGATTGTAATTTCTATTTTCATCTATTCTTGTGCCAAACTGAGAAGATTTTACCTGTGGTAGGTTGTAGCTTTTGTTCACCCTTAAGAAGGATTGTCCCTGATAGTTTCTGTTTGTAATTCGTCCCTGCTTTACCTGATTATCTTCATTGTTCTTCTGCTCATTTCTTCTTGCTGCATCAAGATAACTTTTTGAGGTGGATGCTTGAGAGGTTTCTCCATTATAGCCCAAACCTGTTTTGTTTAGAGGAGACCGCTGCACATTGATAATCTCATCCAAAGTTTCAGATCCTTTGACAAACTTAAGATTAATAGCTTTTGTTTTCTCAATCTCTTTTCTGAGACCAACAATTTCACCTTCTAGTTTTTCAAGATGTTTTTCCTTTTCATCAATTTGAAATTGCAGAGTATCAATGATCACACTCTTTTCTTCTATGCATCTCTTGAGTCTAGTAATTTCATTATAGAGATTATCCACATCTACAGCATCCTCATAATCATCATCTTCAAATGCCATTAACAGTTTATATTTATTACCTTGTTCATCTCCTTCATAGCTAGTGATCATTTTGTCCCATATCTCTTTTGCTGATTTGAAGTGCATGACCTTCATGAATTCTGTTTGGGATATACTTCCTAATAGAGTACTGACTGCTTTTGCATTTGTTTCATATGTCTTTTTCTCAGCTAGATCTGTAGGAGTAGCTGAAGGAAAAGCATAGCCTGTTTCTACAATGTTCCAAACTTCTGTACCAAGAGATTGAAGATATGCAGTAACTCTTACCTTCCAATAATTGAAATTTGTTCCATCAAAAACCGGTGGCCTGATTGATGCTTCTTTCTCGTAGTTGCTCATGATGAATGATCTACCTTCAAGCGATCAAGCTTCTCTGAAGGACCTGCTCCGATACCAATTGTTGGAAATAATACTGAGAGGGGGGGTGAATCAGTATTATCAGATCAATCAAACTTTTCAATGCTCAGAAACATATACGCTACTTAGGTTAAGTAAACCAGCGTGTACACGCTACTGTGACTAAGTAAAACAGCGTATAATAAGGAAACTCACAATTTAGTTAGCTTATTCTTCAGTTAAGTGCATCAGGACATTATTCACCACATTAATAGTAAACATGTGCAGTATAATAGAACATATCAAAAGCCACACACATGAACACCAAGATATAAGGTGGAAACCCAATGTGGGTGAAAACCACCTGCTGCAAGATGTCTCTATCTTTCTTTAATATGAAACTTCAGTTTACAATATTTTGTACTGGTGCAGCCTTATACCAGTACGCAGGCTGCAACCTGCAGAAGGCTACAACCTTCTCTCGTTCTCCAAACTTCCTTGGAAGGGAGCTCCAACCCCTTTGCTCTTGTACTAGCCAAGATACTAGTACGTAGGTGCTGACCTACAATCTTCTTTCTTCCAGGTATCACTTTTCATACATTTTCAGACTTGGATATTCCTGAAGCACAACATTACAATCTGAAGACCACAATTCATTCAATTTCCCCAATAGATCATTGAAGCATAACACAACCAAACTCTGAATCACTGAACCACTGAACCCTGTCAATCACCAGTTACCAGAACACAGAGCAGACTACAGAATTCTGTTATAACTGTCAGACCCCACTGTAAACCCAAATTCAAGCTTCAAAAGATATACGCTACTTCAAGGAGCAAAACCCGCGTATACACGCGCTTTTACCGAAGCCAAACTGCGTACAGATCTAAAAATAAACTTTCTCAATTTGCAGTTGTACCAGACATTAGTTAGACCCAGAACATAGCATTGCGACAATATGCAGATCTAGAAATAAGCATAATCAACCATATCATGATAGTGCATTTCAAACCATTAGATCCCGATCTATCCTTAGATCTAGTCTTCCATCAACCATGTGATCTCTCCTTGGCTTAGATCAAGCAACCCAGCACCTGCAAATCAGATCTCTTTCGCTCTTAGATATTCAAGCCTTGTCGAAAGATGCTTTTGCCTAATGATCTTCTTCTCCTTATATAGCCTTAGGCCTTGCTCAATACCAAGAGCCAAAACCATAGTAACATAATACCATCAACTCCAAAACTAGGGATCGATACGCCCGTCGAGACACAATGGTCCGAAACCATAGGCACAATTTCCAAGGTCTAACCACCATGGACCAAAGGTGCTTTTCCACAGACACGCGCTTTTTCTGAATCCAACTAGCATGTACACGCGACTTGGGCTTAACTAACCTGCGTATATGAACTTCCTTGGCATACTGTACTAAGATCTGTCTTCTGATTAAGGTGCCATCACCTGTACCAGCTTCTGAGCACCTGTACCAACCTCTGAGTGAGTTGCCATCAAGGACAACATTTGAATCATAATGCCAACAATCTCCCCTTTGGACTTGATGGCAACCACCACACCAAGTCACTCTCCCCCTTTGACATCAAGGGCAAAGGGCTGTGCTCCCCCTGAGGACATGCTGATACCTCTGCTTGGCTGTGCTGACTCGTGCTCCCCCTGAGAGTAGGCCAGATCTGCAAAAGATGTTCTTCAACAAGAACCAAGACTTATACACCATAAGGGACCGTCCTATCACCAAAAGACTCAATACATACATCCATACTCCCTACCAAGAGGGGACATATCAGAAATAACCAATTATATTACAGCATTCATCCCAGGCATAGTGGGGAAACCAACATAGGCCGTTACATGACCTTGACACCATAAAAGAGATATGACAAGAGAAATACATGACATAGAGACAACAGATCTAGACCAAGACTTAGGAAAGGCACCAGCAGCATCTGATAAACATCTTGTTAGATCAGCAACCAGGATTTCTTTCTGAGCTCCTTCTCTTGAAACCAACAACCAAAACATCTGAATGCCAACAATGCTTTATGAGACTTTTAAGCTGCTCCCCCTGAACCTGTGCCTGTTGCACTCCCTGAAACTGTGCCTGAAGAATTCTGACATTCCCATTGCTGTTCAGAACTCCAGAGGTTTCCCTTGCTGTTCAGAACTTCATATACGCGATTTCTCCTGTATAAAACAGCGTCTGTACGCGGATATACTTTCTGCAACAAGCGTCCAACATACACGCGACTTATCCATCATGAATCCGCGTATATACGCGCATATCCCTTCCGTAACCTGCGTATACCAACTTTTCTGTCAAACAAAACTTCAACAACAGGATGAAGCATCAACTACTCCCATCTTTTGTCTGAGATATTCAAAAGTTTCCCTGGGCAGTGGTTTTGTGAGAATATCAGCAACTTGCTCCTTAGAAGGAACATACTCCAACTTGACCTTCTGCTCAAGCACTTGCTCCCGAAGAAAATGGTACTTGATTGGTATGTGCTTGGTCTTTGAGTGCATGACTGGATTCTTTGAAATGCTGATTGCACTTGTATTATCACATAAGATAGAGACAGGTGGAGCGCAAGTGATTTGAAAGTCCTGCAAGGTCTGCATCATCCAAAGAAGTTGTGTGCAACAAGATGCTGCAGCCACATATTCTGCTTCAGCTGTAGATAAGGCAATCGAACTTTGTTTCTTGCTGAACCAAGATACTAATCTGGAACCCATGAAGAAAGCACCACCACTTGTGCTTTTCCTATCATCCACACTTCCAGCCCAATCTGCATCTGTGTAAGCATGAAGAGTGAGATCCGTATTTCTAGGATACCATAAGCCATAGTTTTGGGTCCCTTGAAGATATTTGAAGATTCTTTTGACTGCCTGAAGATGAGTTTCTTTTGGGTTGGCTTGAAATCTTCCAACCATTCCTACTGCATGAGTAATATCTGGTCGAGTACCTGTCAAATAAAGCAAACTCCCAATCATGGATCTATAAGTGGGTTGGTGAACTGCTGCTTATTCATCATTTGCACTGAGGCTACATCCTGTAACCATGGGTGTACATACTGGCTTTGACTCTTCCATTCCATACTTCTTCAAGATCTGCTTGAGGTATTTGGTTTGAGACAAGAAAATACCTCCTTCATTTTGTTGGATTTGCAATCCAAGAAAATATGTCAATTCTCCAAGAAGTGACATTTCGAATTCTTTCTGCATAACCAAGGCAAAGTTTTGACTCATAGTCTCTTCATTGCTGCCAAAAATAATATCATCAACATAAACAACAAGTATTAGCAATTTGTCATTTTCAACTTTTATATAGAGATTGCTATCTGCTGATCCTTTTGAAAAGCCTTGTTGGTGAAGATATTTGTCCAACCGATAGTACCAAGCCCTTGGAGCTTATTTGAGTCCATAGAGTGCCTTTTTCAATCTGCATACAAGGTTTGGATCATTCCCAAGAATGAAACCATCTGGCTGTTCAATATATACTTCTTCTTCTAAGTCTCCATTCAGGAAGGCTGATTTCACGTCCATTTGAAATACCTTGAAGTTTTGAAGGCTTGAGAAAGCAAGAAACATTCGGATGGCCTCAAGTCTTGCCACAGGAGCAAAGGTCTCTTCAAAATCTATTCCTTCTTGCTGTGCATATCCTTTACAAACAAGTCTGGCCTTGTTTCTAATTACTTCTCCATTTTCATTTAATTTATTCTTGAAGACCCATTTTGTTCCTATTACATTCTTATCTTTTGGTCTAGGAACTAATTCCCAAGTGTTGTTCTTTTCGATTTGCTCAAGTTCTTCATCCATTGCTTTGACCCAACTTTCATCTTTGCATGCCTCTTTCACATTTTGTGGTTCAATGGAGGAGAGTAATGCCAAGTAGCTTGAAGCTTCTGCAAGAGTCCTTCTTGTTTGTACTCCTGTTTCTTTCTGCCCCACAATCTGAGTTTCTGGATGATTCTTTTGGACATATCTGGATGGAGTCTTCTCTTCTATTCTTGTCTGCTCCTCTGGTTCTTCTTGAAATTCTTCTTCTTCTTGAGGTTCTTCTTCTTCATCATTTCGCCTTTGAGAGTAACCTTCATCTTCTTCAATGTCTTCACGATGAACTTGCCTAGGAATATATCCCTTCTCATCAACCACTATATCAATACTGTCAACAATTCTGCCAAGTCTTTTATTGTAGCACTTGTATGCTTTGCTATGTGGAGAATAGCCAAGAAGAATGCCCTCATCTGCCCTTGGTTCAAGTTTGCCGAGTTGCTCATCAGTATTCTTAATATAACATTTGCTCCCAAAGATCTTGAAGTGCTTCACGGAAGGAGTTTTACCACTCCAAAGCTCATGAGGAGTTTGAGTGCTATTTACTCGGACATTTGTCTTGTTAAGAATAATGACAGCAGCATGAGCAGCTTCACCCCAGAAGGTTGCAGGAGTACCTGATTCATCGAGCATAGCACGAGCCATTTGTTGGATGGTTCTGTTCATTCTTTCCACAACCCCATTTTGCTGAGGAGTTCTAGCTGTAGAGAATTCCCTTCTTATCCCATGTTCATCACAGAAATCGAAAAATTCATTTGATGTGAACTCCCCACCTCTGTCAGATCTGAGGCATTTAATTTTGTGTCCTGATTCATTTTCAGCCAATGCTTTGAATGATTTGAATTTTTCGAATGCTTCATCTTTGTGCTTCATAAGCCCTAACCAAACAAACCTTGAGAAATCATCAATGAATAATATCAGATATTCTTCTCCTCGAGGTGTCCTTTTCCTAAATGGACCACATACATCTGTATGAACTAGCTCAAGAGGCAAGCTAGTTGATCCTTCCTTCTCTGGAAAGTTAGTTCTGGTTTGCTTTCCAAACTGACAAGATTTGCATATGGTGTTGTCTGGAATTTTGATATCTGGAAGATCGCGAACTGCCTGATATTTGCATGCTTTCCTTATTTGTGAGAAGCTTAGATGTCCCAACCTTCGATGCCATAACCAATGCTCTTCATCCTTGCTAAGATAGCATTGTTGTTGTCCTTCTTCAAATATGTACAGATTATTTGGAGTTCTTTTGCCTTTGAGAACTGTTTTACCTGTATCAAGATCACGAACAAGACATCCATTTGATCTGAAAATAACCTCGGTTCTTTGATCACACATCTGACTGACACTTAGAAGATTATGCTTCAATCCATCAACATACAAAACATTTCCAGCCTTGACCTTTTCCTTCAAAGGAGCAATACCTTTTCCTTTTATAGTTGCAGGAGTATCATTTCCAAAAGAGACTTTCTTTCCTTTTTCTAAAGTAGAATAAGATTCAAGCTTTTCTTTATCACCTGTCATATGTTTCGAACATCCACTGTCAATGTACCATAGATTTTCCTGTCCTTCTGCATAAAATGCTATCCCACATCTTTCTGTTTGAGGTTCCTTTATTCTCCATGTTTTGGTGCTTGTGGCTTGTTCCTTTTTCTCCTGAAACCTGCTCCTGCATTCAGAGTCTTTATGACCAAAATTATTGCAAATAGAACATTCAACTTCATTTTCAAGAATCGAAAAGTTGTTATAGGTCCTTTTTGTAATCCCTGTCATACTTCTTTGTTTTTGAGCTTCCCTAGTCATGATTGTTTTATATGCAACACACTGAGCTGCTTTGTGACCAAAGTTATGGCAAGAAAAGCATTGTCCATTGAAGAATCTTCTGCGGTTATTGAATCTACCAGCCAACTGATTGTAATTTCTATTTTCATCTATTCTTGTGCCAAACTGAGAAGATTTTACCTGTGGTAGGTTGTAGCTTTTGTTCACCCTTAAGAAGGATTGTCCCTGATAGTTTCTGTTTGTAATTCGTCCCTGCTTTACCTGATTATCTTCATTGTTCTTCTGCTCATTTCTTCTTGCTGCATCGAGATAACTTTTTGAGGTGGATGCTTGAGAGGTTTCTCCATTATAGCCCAAACCTGTTTTGTTTAGAGGAGACCGCTGCACATTGATAATCTCATCCAAAGTTTCAGATCCTTTGACAAACTTAAGATTAATAGCTTTTCTTTTCTCAATCTCTTTTCTGAGACCAACAATTTCACCTTCTAGTTTTTCAAGATGTTTTTCCTTTTCATCAATTTGAAATTGCAGAGTATCAATGATCACACTCTTTTCTTCTATGCATCTCTTGAGTCTAGTAATTTCATTATAGAGATTATCCACATCTACAGCATCCTCATAATCATCATCTTCAAATGCCATTAACAGTTTATATTTATTACCTTGTTCATCTCCTTCATAGCTAGTGATCATTTTGTCCCATATCTCTTTTGCTGATTTGAAGTGCATGACCTTCATGAATTCTGTTTGGGATATACTTCCTAATAGAGTACTGACTGCTTTTGCATTTGTTTCATATGTCTTTTTCTCAGCTGGATCTGTAGGAGTAGCTGAAGGAAAAGCATATCCTGTTTCTACAATGTTCCAAACTTCTGTACCAAGAGATTGAAGATATGCAGTAACTCTTACCTTCCAATAATTGAAATTTGTTCCATCAAAAACCGGTGGCCTGATTGATGCTTCTTTCTCGTAGTTGCTCATGATGAATGATCTACCTTCAAGCGATCAAGATTCTTTGAAGGACCTGCTCCGATACCAATTGTTGGAAATAATACTGAGAGGGGGGGTGAATCAGTATTATCAGATCAATCAAACTTTTCAATGCTCAGAAACATATACGCTACTTAGGTTAAGTAAACCAGCGTGTACACGCTACTGTGACTAAGTAAAACAGCGTATAATAAGGAAACTCACAATTTAGTTAGCTTATTCTTCAGTTAAGTGCATCAGGACATTATTCACCACATTAACAGTAAACATGTGCAGTATAACAGAACATATCAAAATCCACACACATGAACACCAAGATATAAGGTGGAAACCCAATGTGGGTGAAAACCACCTGCTGCAAGATGTCTCTATCTTTCTTTAATATGAAACTTCAGTTTACAATATTTTGTACTGGTGCAGCCTTATACCAGTACGCAGGCTGCAACCTGCAGAAGGCTACAACCTTCTCTTGTTCTCCAAACTTCCTTGGAAGGGAGCTCCAACCCCCTTTGCTCTTGTACTAGCCAAGATACTAGTACGTAGGTGCTGACCTACAATCTTCTTTCTTCCAGGTATCACTTTTCATACATTTTCAGACTTGGATATTCCTGAAGCACAACATTACAATCTGAAGACCACAATTCATTCAATTTCCCCAATAGATCATTGAAGCATAACACAACCAAACTCTGAATCACTGAACCACTGAACCCTGTCAATCACCAGTTACCAGAACACAGAGCAGACTACAGAATTCTGTTATAACTGTCAGACCCCACTGTAAACCCAAATTCAAGCTTCAAAAGATATACGCTACTTCAAGTAGCAAAACCCGCGTATACACGCGCTTTTACCGAAGCCAAACTGCGTACAGATCTAAAAATAAACTTTCTCAATTTGCAGCTGTACCAGACATTAGTTAGACCCAGAACATAGCATTGCGACAATATGCAGATCTAGAAATAAGCATAATCAACCATATCATGATAGTGCATTTCAAACCATTAGATCCCGATCTATCCTTAGATCTAGTCTTCCATCAACCAATGTGATCTCTCCTTGGCTTAGATCAAGCAACCCAGCACCTGCAAATCAGATCTCTTTCGCTCTTAGATATTCAAGCCCTTGTCGAAAGATGCTTTTGCCTAATGATCTTCTTCTCCTTATATAGCCTTAGGCCTTGCTCAATACCAAGAGCCAAAACCATAGTAACATAATACCATCAACTCCAAAACTAGGGATCGATACGCCCGTCGAGACACAATGGTCCGAAACCATAGGCACAATTTCCAAGGTCTAACCACCATGGACCAAAGGTGCTTTTCCACAGACACGCGCTTTTTCTGAATCCAACTAGCGTGTACACGCAACTTGGGCTTAACTAACCTGCGTATATGAACATCCTTGGCATGCTGTACTAAGATCTGTCTTATGATTAAGGTGCCATCACCTGTACCAGCTTCTGAGCACCTGTACCAACCTCTGAGTGAGTTGCCATCAAGGACAACATTTGAATCATAATGCCAACAATCTCCCCCTTTGGACTTGATGGCAACCACCACACCAAGTCATATGTTTCGAACATCCACTGTCAATGTACCATAGATTTTCCTGTCCTTCTGCATAAAATGCTATCCCACATCTTTCTGTTTGAGGTTCCTTTATTCTCCATGTTTTGGTGCTTGTGGCTTGTTCCTTTTTCTCCTGAAACCTGCTCCTGCATTCAGAGTCTTTATGACCAAAATTATTGCAAATAGAACATTCAACTTCATTTTCAAGAATCGAAAAGTTGTTATAGGTCCTTTTTGTAATCCCTGTCATACTTCTTTGTTTTTGAGCTTCCCTAGTCATGATTGTTTTATATGCAACACACTGAGCTGCTTTGTGACCAAAGTTATGGCAAGAAAAGCATTGTCCATTGAAGAAGCTTCTGCGGTTATTGAATCTACCAGCCAACTGATTGTAATTTCTATTTTCATCTATTCTTGTGCCAAACTGAGAAGATTTTACCTGTGGTAGGTTGTAGCTTTTGTTCACCCTTAAGAAGGATTGTCCCTGATAGTTTCTGTTTGTAATTCGTCCCTGCTTTACCTGATTATCTTCATTGTTCTTCTGCTCATTTCTTCTTGCTGCATCAAGATAACTTTTTGAGGTGGATGCTTGAGAGGTTTCTCCATTATAGCCCAAACCTGTTTTGTTTAGAGGAGACCGCTGCACATTGATAATCTCATCCAAAGTTTCAGATCCTTTGACAAACTTAAGATTAATAGCTTTTGTTTTCTCAATCTCTTTTCTGAGACCAACAATTTCACCTTCTAGTTTTTCAAGATGTTTTTCCTTTTCATCAATTTGAAATTGCAGAGTATCAATGATCACACTCTTTTCTTCTATGCATCTCTTGAGTCTAGTAATTTCATTATAGAGATTATCCACATCTACAGCATCCTCATAATCATCATCTTCAAATGCCATTAACAGTTTATATTTATTACCTTGTTCATCTCCTTCATAGCTAGTGATCATTTTGTCCCATATCTCTTTTGCTGATTTGAAGTGCATGACCTTCATGAATTCTGTTTGGGATATACTTCCTAATAGAGTACTGACTGCTTTTGCATTTGTTTCATATGTCTTTTTCTCAGCTGGATCTGTAGGAGTAGCTGAAGGAAAAGCATAGCCTGTTTCTACAATGTTCCAAACTTCTGTACCAAGAGATTGAAGATATGCAGTAACTCTTACCTTCCAATAATTGAAATTTGTTCCATCAAAAACCGATGGCCTGATTGATGCTTCTTTCTCGTAGTTGCTCATGATGAATGATCTACCTTCAAGCGATCAAGCTTCTCTGAAGGACCTGCTCCGATACCAATTGTTGGAAATAATACTGAGAGGGGGGGTGAATCAGTATTATCAGATCAATCAAACTTTTCAATGCTCAGAAACATATACGCTACTTAGGTTAAGTAAACCAGCGTGTACACGCTACTGTGACTAAGTAAAACAGCGTATAATAAGGAAACTCACAATTTAGTTAGCTTATTCTTCAGTTAAGTGCATCAGGACATTATTCACCACATTAACAGTAAACATGTGCAGTATAACAGAACATATCAAAAGCCACACACATGAACACCAAGATATAAGGTGGAAACCCAATGTGGGTGAAAACCACCTGCTGCAAGATGTCTCTATCTTTCTTTAATATGAAACTTCAGTTTACAATATTTTGTACTGGTGCAGCCTTATACCAGTACGCAGGCTGCAACCTGCAGAAGGCTACAACCTTCTCTCGTTCTCCAAACTTCCTTGGAAGGGAGCTCCAACCCCCTTTGCTCTTGTACTAGCCAAGATACTAGTACGTAGGTGCTGACCTACAATCTTCTTTCTTCCAGGTATCACCTTTCATACATTTTCAGACTTGGATATTCCTGAAGCACAACATTACAATCTGAAGACCACAATTCATTCAATTTCCCCAATAGATCATTGAAGCATAACACAACCAAACTCTGAATCACTGAACCACTGAACCCTGTCAATCACCAGTTACCAGAACACAGAGCAGACTACAGAATTCTGTTATAACTGTCAGACCCCACTGTAAACCCAAATTCAAGCTTCAAAAGATATACGCTACTTCAAGGAGCAAAACCCGCGTATACACGCGCTTTTACCGAAGCCAAACTGCGTACAGATCTAAAAATAAACTTTCTCAATTTGCAGCTGTACCAGACATTAGTTAGACCCAGAACATAGCATTGCGACAATATGCAGATCTAGAAATAAGCATAATCAACCATATCATGATAGTGCATTTCAAACCATTAGATCCCGATCTATCCTTAGATCTAGTCTTCCATCAACCAATGTGATCTCTCCTTGGCTTAGATCAAGCAACCCAGCACCCGCAAATCAGATCTCTTTCGCTCTTAGATATTCAAGCCCTTGTCGAAAGATGCTTTTGCCTAATGATCTTCTTCTCCTTATATAGCCTTAGGCCTTGCTCAATACCAAGAGCCAAAACCATAGTAACATAATACCATCAACTCCAAAACTAGGGATCGATACGCCCGTCGAGACACAATGGTCCGAAACCATAGGCACAATTTCCAAGGTCTAACCACCATGGACCAAAGGTGCTTTTCCACAGACACGCGCTTTTTCTGAATCCAACTAGCGTGTACACGCGACTTGGGCTTAACTAACCTGCGTATATGAACTTCCTTGGCATGCTGTACTAAGATCTGTCTTCTGATTAAGGTGCCATCACCTGTACCAGCTTCTGAGCACCTGTACCAACCTCTGAGTGAGTTGCCATCAAGGACAACATTTGAATCATAATGCCAACAGAAACCTCAATAAAAAATCCTAAAACTTGTCACAATCAATTTCAAGCTAAGTATAAGAGTTACCTGGAGGTTTTCGACGAGTTTGAACGGTTGAATCTGGCTGTGGGAAGTTTGCTCCTTTTGCTCCAAATCTTTTGCTCTCGAACTCAAATGGTAAAAATGGTGAGTCCAAAATGCTTTTTATAAGTTTTGAAAATGAAATTTTTTTTCAAAATTTTATTTTGTTTGACCTCATGTGACTTTTAACTTGGGAGCTTGGAATGTCGAGATTGGTCTATTTTTCAGGACATTTTGGATGATTTTCAGTTTCGAGACGGTTCCATGACTGCTGACCCGTCATGGCAGGTATCATGTTCTCACTGGCATATAGGTTAGGGACACCATTTTTCCGTTGCATTATGCACACTAGCCTCCATTTGACTAATACATCTGCCATAGGGTCGATCCCATCGTGTTATGGTTCATAAGTCATCTTCACTCGCCGATTCTTTAAATCATGACACGATGGTAGAGCCATCCTTTACATGGGCATCCTAGTTAGCACCTCACTGAAATTTGTTGCCCATGCTGCTCCGTTTTGAGTAGGCTCGGGAGTCCTCTGTAGTCCCGCCATGACTTATGCGTTGAAGACTCATTCCTCTTAGCTTCTCCGCTTTGTTCTGGCCATATACCCTAGAGGCTCCTTTGTGTTGAGTTGTACTACTGCATTGCATGTTGACCACTTGCACCTTTTGGCCTAGAGCCGGCTTCTCTTGGACTCGTGTTTAAGCCAACTTTTGACCATGACATCTGCAAAATCAACCTGCATACCCTTGACTTCTGCAGCTTGACACACCTTGACCCATGGAAGGAACATACCTTTGAGTGTCACTGACCTGTTTTCACCTCCCTGCATTGAGCATAGGAACGTTCCTTTCTCAGGAACTAGATCATCTGTTTCACCGACACTCATTCTTTCCACTATACCATAACATTCTTTTATTCTTTTTCCGGCTTAACAGAAAAAGACAAAAAAATTAAATATTCCAAAAAGAGCGGGAACGGGACATTATTTCCATTTATTGTTGGTAGCTAGAGTCAGTCGTGTCGCCCTTGAACAAATCACTCAAAACGAAGTCTCCTCTGTATGGGTGGGATTTAGTTTGACTTAGGTATGCCATAACCTTGTTATTGAGTCAGTTCTCCCCCGATTGGTTATCTCTTCCAATCATATGGAGGGTTCGTTCGTGCCTCCTGCATGGCGAACTTATACAGAGTCATCATATGCTGCCACATAGTCACATTGAGTCGTGCTTTTGTTCAAGGGAAGTTAGCCTGAGTCGGCCTCTCTGCGGTGTCTCTTGACTCATTTTTCAGTCGGCCATCCCTGGTTGTCAGTGTCATGTCTATCATCACATCAGTTATTGACGACGACATCTTGCTCTGAGGACAGGCCTAGAGCTGCACCCTGGCCCTATTTTCA
The DNA here is from genome assembly GCA_031772625.1 of Pinus tabuliformis. NCBI lineage: Eukaryota > Viridiplantae > Streptophyta > Pinopsida > Pinales > Pinaceae > Pinus > Pinus tabuliformis. Next base: position 1,665,591,918 of record CM062819.1, on the reverse strand, counting down.
TTATTGATAGGTTACCTTGTGCTCAGCATCGATCAGTATCATGGGTCTTTGACTGAGTGGTTTCCCTTGTGTTCGACATCAGCATACATTATCACACATTGGGATTCGTGCAGTAGCTTGGTTTCCATTTGACCCTATTGGTGGATACCTCGCCTCTGTGTCAGCTTTCATTATTGGTTGGTTCAGAGGGTTTCTGCCGTGCGCTAGCCACATCTTGTGTACGCCGGAAACGTACTTCGGTTGGGTTACTACATCTTTTTTCATCTGATTCCTTCCACATTATTTGCCTACGGGTTACACTCGCGCTAGATTGATGAAGGATGCCTTAGTGCCTTCCTTCTATCGGATCTTTCCCTATCGACTCCGACTCATTGCTCTGGGGCGAAGATCTAGAGTCCATTCGGCAGTACCTTGGGGTTTGCAGTCATTAGTGGCAGATCCTTCGCTATCAACAGTGGGAAACCATCATTGTCTCCTGATCGATAGATTCTTATAGGTGTTTGACTCCAGCTCATCTATTCACACTTGTTAGATTGTATTGGGTACCTTGACGCTCATTATTATTATCGGTGAGTAGTCTCGTGTTTTTTAACGGTATACATTAATGACTGGTAATCAAATGATTTCTCACATGTTCGACGTCAGATCATTTATTCCCATGGTGTAGAAATGTACCACGACAGTTGGTGAAGATTTCAGGTTGTATCAGCATTCATTGGTTCACTTGACGGTTGCTCCTGTTTCTGCTAGTTGACACCACTCCACTTTATATGTTGCAGTCAGTCATGGCGACATTCTATATGCTGGCACCTAAGTTTGTATTGTAGTACCATCCTATTCCATCGTGTTCAGTTGGTACCTTTTGGGATCAGTCTTTGATATCACTGATCCATTGCATCTTTCAGCATCATTGACAGTCTTATATGTGATATTCCGACATGTACTTGTTCATTATGATCAGATGATCCATTATGTATCTTTCAGTCATTTATACTTATATACTTAGTGGATCCGCTTGTACTTGATATGCGGACATGCTTTACTTTTTCTGAGCATGGGTATGCCCGCCTCAGACAGTGTTTCTTTCTGATCTCCTTTGGTGGCTTGGCAGGCTGAATTCTGGTGAAGTCCTCCTTGGTTTTTGACAGACTTCCTTTCCATGTACTCACATAATATATTTCAGCCATCATGTACCCCTTCTGACCTCATATATTAGGGGGCATCTGTTATAGCTCCAAATCTCACTCTTATGGTTTGTGATGTTGTACTCATGGCCTAGGGCAACCCCTCCTTCCAGACCTGGTCCTAAAATTTATAAAACAATGTTTTATCCCTTATACGCGACATTGCCCTGAGTTAAACGCGTGTATACGTGGGTCTATGTATATCCAACCTACGTGTATGTATTAAAACACTTTAAAAAATATTAAACTCCTCATTTTTGGGTGGAGATCGCGGGTTTTACCTGCTGATCACCTGTTAGTGCCCGTGGCCCAACTGTTCCCAACCAACTCCTAACTAAAAAACTACTTTGGAGATGGTATAAAATGACCTCAAAGGGAAGGCCTAAGGGAGGAGAGAATAGAGAGAAAGGTTATTATGCTGAGATTTTTCCCTTGACCAGGTCTGAAGTCCCTTGTGCCTTCTGCACTTCCCCCATTTTGTATAGGAAACCTTTGTTTCCTTGTGTGTTGATGTTCATCCACCATTTATGACATCATGGAGAGAGTCATGGAAGGAGTTTTGTTAGAGGCTTGAGGCTGGAACGGATCCAGAAGGAAGCTTTGCTTGGAGCCTGTTGAAGGTGATTCAGGTGAACATATTCCTTTTTATGTACTTTATTTGTCTATAATAAAAGAAACACATGTCTTGGTTCCCGAAATGAATCTTCTTTATGTTAATGATAGTCATGTTTAGAATTCATATGTAAATGGTTGTTTGAATTTCATAACTAACTACCTTTCTTTATAACATGAAGATGGTTTCTTTATAAGTTTTTGTCCATGTACTACTGTGTTCTTTGAATTGGTTGTTTTGCAGGACAAAAGAGAAGAAGGGAACTCCAAGAAGGGTTTGGACCCTAAAGGCCTTCTCAAACGTAGGACCAAAGGTACGTACCCTTATCATAGAATTTGCTTACAATAGCATAATGGTTGTATGAATGCATGTTTCTTTGAATAGATAACTTTCAGTTTGCTAGGGTTTCAACCCAAGAAGCCCTAGGGGAGTAATTCCCTCTGTCAAATAGGTAGCAATGCTACTGCCTTGCAGTTTGATGAAATAGTCTCATCCTTGCCGATGGAGGAGATGATACAAAAAAATATGGAGAGCCAGAATGGTGATGCCTTGTCTGTACGAGGACGGTACCAGAACATAAACAAAAAAAAGTCATCGAGTGGGAGATTTAAATCTTCAGGAAAACCTGTAAAGGTGGTGTGTTGGAAATGCGGAAAGGAAGGGCACTACAAAAGGCACTGTAAATCTAAACTCCTAACACAGGAAAGGGATCTTATGATACTCCTTCTACACAGGAGAAAACTACCTCAGATGAAGGTGAGGATGTGTACTTGGCTTCTTTAAGTACATGTGTAGATCATGAGGCATGGTTGATTGACTCATGTGCATCCTTTCACTTCACTCCCCATAAAGAGTGGTTGTGCGAGTATGAGAAATACGATGGTGGTGATGTCTTCTTAGAGGATGATAACAAGTCTAGAATCATTGGTCATGGAAAAGTAAAGTTGAAGTTGCAAGGTGGAAGGTTTAGAACAGTTCTAGGTGTTCTACATATTCCTGCATTAGCCAGAAATTTGGTTTTTGTAGGCAAGTTGGATGATGCAAGTGTAAAAACAATGTTTGAGAAGGATACCTACAATATGGTTCAGGGAGAATTGGTATTGATGCAGGGAGTTCAAATTGGAACTTTGTACAAGCTACAAGGTAGCACTGTTGTTGATGGGGGCAACAGTTTTGTGGTTCCTAAAAGTGGAGCAAAAAATCTAGTTGTCTCTGGAGAGAAGACCATGCTGTGGCATCAAAGGCTTAGACATATTGGAGAGAAGGGCTTTCGAATACTTCATGGTAAAGGTATGGTAGAATGTATGACTAATAGCTCTCTGGATTTTGATATATGGGAAGTAGAACTAGGTGAGTTTCCCCTCTGGTTGTAAGAGGGCGAAACAGATATTAGAGCTTGTACAAAGTGATGTGTTTGGACCTGTGAAGGTTCCATCACATGGTAAGCCTATGTACTATGTATAATATATAGATGACTTCTCAAGGAATACATGGATATATTTCCTTAAGAAGAAATCTGAAGTCTTTAATAGGTTTAAAGAATTTAAGGCTCTGGTGGAAAACTAGACAAAGAAGAAGATAAAGGTGTTGAAGATAGATAACGGTGGAGAGTTTTACAGTAAGGAATTTGAACAATTATGTAAGAAGTGTGGTATAGCACGATAGAAGACTATTCCATATACACCTCAGCAAAATGGAGTTACAGAAAGAACGAATATGATGTTTATGGAAAGGGCAAGAAGCATGCTCAGTGGTGTCACGTTAGGACAGGAATTCTAGGAAGAGGCAGTGGAGACAACATGTTACCTGGTCAATAGATAACCTTCATCAGCATTGGAGGATAAGAATCCACAAGAGGTATGGACTCGTAAGAAACCCTCTCTTTCACATTTCAGGGTATTTGGATGTGATGCATATGTACATTTTCCAAACGAGAAACGAACCAATTTGGATAGTAAATCTGAAAAGTGCATCTTTATTTGGTATAAGGATGGCTTAAAGGGTTCTAAGCTTTGGAGCCCAATAACAAGGAAGGTTGTGTACAGTCGAGATGTGGTGTTCAAAGAGGTGAAAGATGTTATTAAACATGAAGTCCAACCAAATAAACCTAAGAAGATAGAGTTTGAGCTAAAGGAGGAATCAAAAGATGAAGAGCCACAAACTTCGAGTGTGAGAAGATCAGTTCAAGAAGGAACGCAACCAGAAAGGTATAGTCCATCTGCCTTCTATTCAAATTTTTCTTTATCTATTATTGATGATGATCCCAGAACTTTGAAGGAGGCAGTAGATTCAAAGGATGGAAAACTATGGAAAGAGGCCATGGTTCATGAAATGGCATCTTTTCACAAAAATGAGGCTTGGGATCCAGTGGAGTTGCCGGCTAGAAGGAAAACCATTGGCAGCAAATGGGTCTTCAAGAAGAAGATAAATGAAAAAGGAAAGGTGGACAAATACAAAGCTTGGTTGGTAGCAAAAAGTTATTCCCAAGTGCTGGGAATTGATTTTGGTTATATTTTTTCTCCTGTTGCCAAGGTAACTTCTATTAGATTACTTTTATTTGTTGCTAGTGCTTTTGATTTTGAGGTAGAACAAATGGATGTGAAGATAGCATTTCTTCACGTGGATCTGGAAGAGGAGATCTACATGAAGAAACCTGAAGGCTTTGCGGTGAAGGGTAAGAAAGAACTGGTATGCAAGTTAAAGAAGTCTTTGTATGGATTAAAACAGTCACCAAGGATGTAGTATCAGAAATTTGATACATTTATACGGGGACTTGGCTTCACCAGAAGCAAAGTAGATCACTATGTGTATTTTAAATTAATCAGTGACTGTGTTAAATTTATCTGGTGTTGTATGTGGATGATATGTTACTGGTTGAAAATGACAAAGAAATTATCCAGGATTTGAAGACCCATTCGTCCTCCAAATTTGACATGAAAGATCTTCGTGCTGAAAACTATATTTTGGGCATGGAAATTAAAAGAAATTGGACAAAGAGGAAGCTCTAGTTAAACCAGAGGAAGTATGTGAAGACAATATTGCAGAGGTTTAAAATGCAAGATAGTAAACTGGTGAAGGTTCCTATTCCTGTAGGTGTAAAGTTATCTGTTGAACAGTGTCCCAAGACATAATAAGAGGAAGAGGACACGTTTTGTGCTCCATATGCAAGTACAATCGGTAGCCTAATGTATACGATAGTCTGTACTAGACTAGACATTGCACATGTTGTGGGAGTATTGAGTAGGCTTATGTCAAAATTAGCGAAGGAGCACTGGACAATAGTGAGGTGGATTTTCAGGTATTTGCATGGAACTAGTGATTATGGTTTGTGCTACCAAGGAAGACTAGGATTGGATAGAGTGTTGGATATCCATGGCTTTGTTAATGCAAACTGGGCTAGAGATCTGGAATAGAGAATATATACAAGTGGGTATGTGTTTAACTTATTTGGAGCTACAGTCAGTTGGATGAGTAAGAAACAATCTGTAGTGGCACTATCAACTACAGAGGCATAATACATGGAAGCCACCCATGCAAGCAAGGAATCAGTTTGGATGCAAAGATTGTGTTCAAGTATGGGATTAGTACAGGGAGCTATAAGGATAGATTGTGACAGCCGAAGTGCAATTCTCTTGGCAAAGAACCCTGCATATCATTTGAAGACCAATCACATTGATGGTCAGTATCACTTGGTGAGGGATATGATAGAGGAAAAAAGGGTGTTGTTGGTAAAGGTAAACACTTTTAAGAATACTGCAGATGCATTGACAAAATCTGTGAGCTCTGAGAAGTTCTCTTGGTGCATATAAACAACGGGCATTGCAAGGATGGATAAATGACTAAGCTCTCTTGTGTCCCCCTGTAGAAATAAAACAACAAGTGGGAGAATGTTGGGTTGTGTTATATTCTTTCCACAACTAGCCCACGTAGTTAACCAGGGGGTTCGAGGGGGGGCTGAGCCTCCCCCCTTCATTTTGCCGATTGTGTAGCAGGGGAAGTCATAGGGGGTTTGACGGGTGCAGGCAACCCTACTTTATGGACACTATATTAGGTTGGACGAACCTACCTATGGTTTTGTGCATGATTTTCACACATGGTTTTGGACATCATGGTTTTCAATCCATGGTTTTTGAATGCGATGGTTTTCGGTCCATGGTATTGGATGATTTTTCATGTATAAATATGTATTGTAACATTGAAAGGAACATAATGAAAAATCAAGCTGGTAGTCTAGGTTTTGGGATCCAAGGGAAAATCGCTATGTATATGTTTTTAATGTGTTATGCTATCGCATTGTTTATTTTCTATGTTTTAGAATTCATATGTAGGTAATTTTTGTATGGGGTTAAAACCTACACTATGGATGTTAGACCCATTACTACTCCACATTTAGACCTAGACCACCTTCCCTTAGCTGACAGGGATTTCCATATCAATGACACAACTGCAATAGAGCTCCTACTTAAAATCCATTACTTAAGAAAAGACAGATATCTGAACCATATAGATGATATTGGCCTTTGGGAGTCAAATTTACTCAGATAAAAGTTCCCCCAAGTTCACATATTTCCATAAATAATCCATATGTGCTATGCATTCTATGTCCCAAGCCATAGAGCCATAATGTCTCATGACTAGAAGGTTCTATTCACTTTCATAGCTGAGTCAATTAATGAGATGTTGCAGTTTCAACGGGGTCAAACCTAACCCCACTCTCAATTTGAGACCTGTTGGACTAGTATCCTAAGCTAAGCCCATCGAGATTGTCCCAGTTGTTTCAAACCTTCATCTGAGAAGAAAAACATATCCCTAAGGACCCCCTCCATATGTAGCAACTATTTTCTCTCAATGGAGCTAGAACATTGAAACCATGATATCTTGTGTTTTGGTTACTCTACCAGTGAATACATTGATGAACTCATTCTTTCTTTCACGTCCATATATGACTTTGCCAGTTTCATAGCTGACAGGATGCATGAACAGTTCACAAGAATGGGAAGTGAGAAAGTATTCAAGTACTCCTCTATTCTGTACCATCTATTTTTGTATTATCAATTAGATAAGTTTCCCTTTACTCTCTAGAAGCTTGACACCAAGGGCCAATCCAGATCTGTCATCTTTTGGACCCCACTTTTCCATGAGTTTAGATCACCCTATACATACTCTGACTTCATAGACTCTTTTGTGTATCCAATCATGACTATGCTCACCAGGAATCCTCCACCTAGGATAAGCCTAGAGATAAAGAGAGGCCTCCATCTTTCCAAGAAAACCAAAGTGGGTGATTGGTACCTTTACCAAAACCACACAGAAATCAGAATATATGGTTGCTTACTTGCATCATATAAGTTGGCAAGATACCTCCGCATGAAGTTGTTTGCCTTAGAATGCTAAAGATAGATCATCATTGCAGATGACGTCAACTTTGTCAATGCCAAGAAGAAGGTCAATTTCAAAATCAAAGTTTAGTATGTCCCTTTATATGCAATTCCAGAGAGGTAGGGAAAGAGGCAGACCCAATCCATAAAAGCCTAAAATTTGAAAGATGTTTCATATGGAGAAATGACCTTTTAAGGTTCATAACCAAGAAAATGCAAAAGGTCAAGATAGGACCTTTTATCCACCACCCCATAGTAGACATAGAGGCATATGCAAATCAAATATAATGGGTGGAAACTACCCTAGTAGATAGTGACAGTATCAAGGTAAATATAGAAAACGCTCTAATTGATTTGGAAAAGTAGCTTGATGAGGGCACATTCCAGCAAGTAACATATGAGCATGCCTCCAGTCAAACACAATCCTTAGAATGAGGAGAAAAATCCAAAAAGAAACAGAGAGGGAGATTCAACTTCAGGAATGGACACCTCTAATTTGCAATAGGAAACAAGTCATAGCAAGAGGCAAAGGCTCAATCCCGCCTCTGAACAAGAATACACAAAAGGATCAACATAGGTTACCAACACAGAGGTAGAAAGAAGTAGGCCCACTACTCCATCTGAAGACATACAAGAGCCTTTGACATCACATACTCAAATGTTGGAAAGGTAACTTAGTGTCAAAGTATCTTCCTTCAGTAGGCCTACTAAAAAAGACCAGGATATTGTTGGGTGTGGAGCCTCATTATCTTCTGTATTCAAAGGTATCTCCACATTGGACCCCAGTTCGAAATGGGGAGGCAATGCTGCCCATAAAATATTCACTGCAGGGAGTCTCTGGGGGGGCAACTGTGACCTTTTTGGACCCACTCCCCGCGCCCCCCCTTAGCAGGGGGTTTCTGGTGCAGCGCCCCCTGTCATGCGAAAAGAGCCAATTTTGCGGACAAAACCAACCTCCCTAGAAGCTTAAGGCTTTCTAGTGACAAACAAGACAATTAAGAACAATCCTTCTCTAAATATGCATTTACCATATAAGAAATCAAGTGTTTAGATCCTACCTGTAGTCCAACGCTGTTGTAGTAGTCCAGCCTCGTTGATCCGGATGAGCTCCTCCTTCTCTTCGAAACCTGCATTCACTAACAATCAAACGATTAAATAGCACCTGAATATCTCATAAAATAAAACATATTTAACATACAGACCAAGGAGTATATGAAACAACTCATAAATAACAAATTGTTGAGAAGAATGGACTTATTTGTATTAATAGGAAACAAAAGAAACCATTACAACCTGAGCCTTGGTGTTGTGCAAGTTCCTCCCAGGGTCCAGCAAGAGTTTTCCTTTACTTTGATCAGCTCACCCACTTCCAAATGAAACAAGAAAGGATGGGAATCTCTCCTCACAAGCTTCTACAAGGAAGTCCTAATCTCAGCAGCATCTACCCTTAGGAATGTTCAGCTTTCAACCTCCCCTCCCTCTGGCCCAATGCCTGTATTTATAGTGCTCTAGAGGAAGTTAATCAGGTCCACCATCAATGGGATAAGCCCCTCTTTGGATGGGTTAGCTCCCCTCTTGATGGGATAAGTTCCTCTTTCATAGGGATACATGAACCATCTGGAGGCGCTCAATACACGTCAAACAAGCTTCTAGAATGCTCTAGAAATGACCACAAGTAACTTTTTTGGAGTGAAACTTGCGCCTTTTGACCTTTACAGGAGTACGCACCCATTTCTTTACAGACAAAGCATACAAGTACGCAGGTATTGTGAACTTGGGTTGCGTACACGCAGGTAAGGCTGAGAGAAACTGCGTACCCAGAGATAATTGACTTTAAATGACTTTTCTCTCTTTTTTGGAGTTTGACATGGAAAGCAGAGGCATGAGACTTGCCAAGGAGGATAGTATGACAGTTGATGAAGCCATACTAACTACAAATGGTCATGGTGACATTTTTTAGTGTAACACCCCCGAAGCTAAGAATAGATGTGAAATTGCCTTGTAGAAGTATAGTAGTTTCTAGTCAATCTAGGCCGTTCGTTAGGTGGAGATCTGACGGTAGAGGTTATGTTTAATTTGGGGTTTTCTACCCTTGAAGGCAACCCCTCACTATATATGAGGGAATTGTATTGCATCTATGTATATATGTATTATGAGTGAGGATGACAGAGGATATTGAGAGCGAAGAGGGAGTTACAACAGAGCTGTTGTAGGTTGTATCTCTTTAGTTTGTTGGATAATATAAAAAGAAGGACTAGTTGTTCCTTTGTAGACATAGCCCAAACTAGGTGAACTGCGTATATTTGTGTCTCTCTTGTTTTATGCATTTTCAGTGTTTATATTTATGCAATATTTTATGTTTTCCATTCCTATGTAACATATAATTTTCTAACAACTAGTATCAAAGTCGAAGGTCTATTTGGCTGATAAACTCATAGGAGAGAAGGGTTTTTGGCTCGAGTGGGAGAAATGGTGGAAGATGGTATGTTTAGGGTTGAAAAATTCAATGGCCAAAACTTTCAGCTGTGGAAGATGTAGATGGAAGATTATCTGTATCAGAGAGAAGGGAAAAGAAGGAGACGCACAGCAAGAAAACAATTATGAAGCGAATGTGACAGGTGATGTGTTGCAATATGCTTTGACTCTTTCTTTAGAAAATATTATTGATGCCTGGGTAGTAGATTTAGGGGCCTCATTCCATGCCACATCTGATAAGAAACATTTTCATGATTATGTTCAAGGAGATTTTGGACAGGTTCAATTGGGTGATGATAAACCCTATAAAATCATTGGAATGGGTACATTTTTCTTCGAACAGCGAAATGGAAATCATTGGTTGTTGAAGGAGGTAAGGCATGTTTCAAATCTAAAGAAAAATCTGATTTCAACAGGGGCATTGGGAGGTGAAGGTTGCATAAATACTTTCACAGATAAAACCTAGAAGGTCACTAAGATCCCTGGTATTAGTGAAAGGAGGAAAGGTTGGTACATTGTATTTATGCAATGGTATTTCTAATTCTACTAATTCTTTAACATCAACAAGAGAAGATACAACATTATGGCATCATAGGCTCAGTCACATGAGTGAGAAGGGGATGCAAATTCTTCACTCAAGAAATTTGTTGCCAAGTTTGAAGCATGTCAATTTAAAATTCTGTGAGAATTGTGTTTATGGAAAATAGAAGAGAGTTAGATTCCTTAGAGTTGGGAAAGAAAAGAAGAGCGGAAAATTAGAGCTTGTGCATATAGATGTATGGGGACCTGCTGAGGTATCACCTCTTGGTGGCTCTCATTATTATGTTACTTTTATTGATGATGCAAACAGAAAGACCTGTATTTATTGTATTTGAAATAAATCTGATGCATTTTATACTTTCAAGAAATGGAAAGCTTTGGTTGAAAATGAGACAAGAAAAAGGTTGAAGTGTCTCAGATCAGACAATGGAGGTGAATATTGCAACAAAGAGTTTGGTAGGTACTATTCTGAGAATGGAATTCGTAGAGAGAAGACAGTTCTAGGAACACCACAAGAAAATGGTGTGTCAGAAAGGATGAATAGGACAATCATGGAGCGTGTAAGGTGCATGAGATTGCATGCAGGACTGCCTTTACAACACTGGGAAAATGTTGTAGACACTGTTGTTTATATAATAAATAGAGGGCCTTCAAGTTCCTTGTATGGTGATATTCCAAAGGAGACATAGACAGGTAAAAAGGTAAACTACTCCTTTTTAAAGACTTTTGGTTGTGAAGCCTTTGTCCATATTAATAAAGAAAATAGAACAAAACTTGAGGCAAAATCAAAGAAGTATACCTTTATTGGATATGGTGTTAATGATTTTGGTTATCGCTTATATGATTATGAAAATCACAAAATCATTAGGAGCAAAGAGGTAATATTCAATGAAAAGGTCTTGTATAAGAATCAGTTGTAGGAAAACAAACAAGAGAAAGAAAACAAAAAATACATAGTGCTTGACGATATCACAGGAAAAGTGATGGTGCTTGAAAACCATAATGATTGATAGCCAGAACAACAACCACAACAACAACAAGCACCTCAAACTCCTGAAGGTGGTGTTAGAAGATCTACCAGGATAAGTAGACCCCCCTGAACGATACTCTCCTTCATTATATTATGTATTGTTGACTAATTCTGGTGAACCATAATGTCATGAAGAAGCAATGCAGGTAGAAACCAGGAAGAAGTGGGAGCAAGCCATGAAAGAAGAGATGGACTCCTTAGCACATAACCAGACTTGGGACTTCAGGTTGCTTGCGGGTGAAACAACATTACAGAATAAATGGGTTTACAGGTTGAAGGAAGAAGATGGAGGTAGAAAAAGGTACAAAGCTAAACTTGTGGTGAAGGGGTTTGCACAGAAGAAAGGTATTGATTTTGATGAAATATTTTATCCTGTTGTTAAAATGACTTCAATCAGAACTATTTTAAGTCTAGTAGCAGTTGAAGATTTGCATCTTCAGGAGTTAGATGTAAATACGGCCTTTCTCCATGGGGATTTGGAGGAAGAGATGTACATGCAACAGCCACAAGGATATCAGGTAAAAGGGAAGGAGAAACTAGAGTGAAGGTTGAAGAAGAGTTTGTATGGCTTAAAAAAAGCTCCAAGGCAGTGGCATCTAAAATTTGACAAGTTTATGTCTGAACAAGGTTATACTAGATGTCACTCCGATCATTGTGCTTATTTGAAAAAGAAAAATGAGGGCAGATATATTATATTGTTATTGTATATAGATGACATGCTTGTTGAAGGGTCTAACATGCATGAAATAAATGTGCTCAAAAGAAAATTGGCAAATTCATTTGCAATGAAGGATTTGGGAGCTACTAAACAAATCCTTGGTAGGAGAATAACTAGAGACAAAAAAAATTGAAAATTAACATTGTCTCAGAATGAGTACATAAAAAAGGTGTTGAAGAGGTTTAATATGCACAATGCAAAACTAGTTAGTACACCTTTTGCTAGCCATTTCAAACTTAGTAAGGAGATGTGCGCAAAGACCCAAGAAGACATGTATTATATGTCTAAAGTTCCATATGCATCAACAATTGGAAGCTTAATGTAAGCAATGGTCTGCACAAGGCCTGATATTGCACATGTAGTGGGAGTTGTAAGCAGGTACATGAAAAATCCAAGAAAAGAAGATTGGATGGTAGTGAAATGGATTCTCGGATATTTGCAAGGTACCACAAATCAAGCATTATGCTTTGGTGGTTCAAGCATTTCTCTACAGGGATATGTTGATGCAGATATGGCAGGTGACAGAGATAACAGGAGGAGCACTATAGGATATGTATTTATTGTAGGTGGAACAACTGTCAGTTGGGTCTCAAAACTACAAAGTGTTGTTGCACTCTCAACAATAGAAGCAGAGTATGTTTATGTTATAGAGGATAGTAAAGAAATGATTTGGTTACAAAGGTTTTTGGATGAATTGGTTAAGAAGCAGGAGTTGGGCAGGTTATACAGTGACAGCAAGAGTGCCATACATCTTCCAAAGAACTTTGCATTTCATTTGAAGACTAAACATATACAGCTCAAGTACCATTTTATATGGTTAGCATTGGGAGATGGATAGTTGAAGCTGCAAAAGATACACATTAGCCAGAATCCTACAGATATGCCAACAAAAGTTGCAACCAGGGAGAAACTGAGAATTTTCTCATTTTAAATTGGTATTTAAGTATGATGAAGAAGATGAGAAACAACTAGGTCCAAAGTGGAGTCATTTTCTAGCAAATGAAGCAGTGGTGGAGTTGCTATAATCAGTGTCCAAGTGGGAGGTTGTTGGGTGTGGAGCTTGATTATCTTCTGTATTCAAAGGTATCAGCACATTGGACCCTAGTTCGAAATGTGGTGGCAACACTGCCCGTAAAATATTTGCTGCAGGGGGGGTCTGGGGGGGCGAATGTGACCTTTTGGGAGCCCCCCCTAGTGGGGGTTCCAGGGCAGCGCCCTCGAAGCTAAGAATAGATGTAAAATTTCCTTGTAAAAGTATAGTAATTTCTAGTTAATCTGGGTCGTTCATTAGGTGGAGATCTAATGGTAAAAGTTATGTTTAATTTATGTTTTTCTTCCCTAGAAGGCAACCCCTCACTATATATGAGGGAATTGTACTGTGTCTATGTATATTGGTATTCTGAGTGAGGAAGAGAGAGGAGATTGAGAGTGAAGAGGGAGTTACAGTGGATCTGCTGTAGGTTGATTCTCTTCATTTTGTTGGATAATATAAAAAAGAATGATTGGTTGTTTCTCCGTGGATGTAGCCAAAACTGGGTGAACCACGTATATCTGTGTCTCTCTTATTTGATGCATTTTTGGTCTTTATGTTTCTGCAATATTCTATGTGTTCCATTGCTCTGTAATGTATAATTTTCTAACAGATATATAGGACTGGTATAAGGAAATCCAAATGAGGAATGAGAGGCTTAAAGCCCAAACATATGCCCAATACCTAAATCTCACTCCCACAAATCAAACAAGGTGAATGTCTGCCTTTGACATCAAGGAGGGAAAGCTACAAATGTCCTTTATCTAACCTATAGCTCAGCAGCCCAAAACGTCATCAGATTACAAGAGGGTTGAGTTTGAAGTGTTGGCAGGGGATATTCATCCCTTAAACAAAATAGAATTGCACAAATAGGCTGGGGAGATGATATACTCCACCCTAACAGGTAAAGCCATAGCTTCCCATCAACTACCAAATTCAATAAACAACATCTCAACCTAGTTTCAGTTGGAGAAGGCCTCCTTACATGCCAAGGATACGAGGATTAAGTCTTTGGAAGACTTAATTATTGAATTGGGACACGATCCCAAAGGTATTAAAGCTACTAAGTAGCTGATAAAGAAGAAGAATGATGATATTGCTACACTGAAGAAGCAATTGAAAATTCCCCAACTGCAACATCCTCAAACACTGGGAAGTCATAAAGAACCAAACCAAACATGAAGAGTTGATGGACTTAGTCCTAAAGCTAAATTATCAACTTAGGGTGATAGAGAAACAATTGGATAGCTTGATCCAATTGAAACAGACTGACATTCCATCCACATTTGCAAGTGTCATCACTACTGTGTCTACAGTAGTCCATTCTACACTGGTAGCTTCACTTGCACCAATAGCTCCACCTGCTAGAGCATTGCCAGTAACAACAAAATCTACCACAACAGTAGATGTATCAGGAGAAAAGGCTACATAATTAGTTAAAGCCATGGAAGAGATGTCAATTCAAGATACATAAATGAAAAGACTAAATGAAAAGGTGGAAAGTTTAGAGACTGATTATAAGCTTGGACAAATTATGAAAAAAGAAGAAACTCAGAATGCCAACATAATGAGTGAAAGGGTCAAAGCCTTGGAGAAAGACTTGACATTAGGGAAACCCCTTGGGCAAGCCAAGGAACTTCTATGGGCCCATATCATTGACTCCATCAAGGATATTTGGCCATCCATTCAAGTTATTTTTGAGCAAACGGAACTGATAAAGATAGCTACAGTAGCTATTCAGAAAGTCAAAGAGGAATTGGGGGATAAGGTAGAGGATGCCAGAAGACTCATCCATTTCCTTCACAACAAAAACATATATGAGCTTCAGGAGATCAATATAGAAGACAAGACTCAAACTATTTTGGAAATAAGGAAGGTCCTTTCCAAAAGAAACCTGATGCTAAACTTAGAAGAAAAGTGCCATAACATGTAGGTGGGCATTGATAGATTCATGGTCAAATTCCACATTTTGAGGGAGAAAGGATTTCCTAGTCCATTGGTCATCAATGATAAAATTATGACATGGCTAGACTATGATAACAGATTAAGGCAGTTGGCTAAGGAACTAACTAGCACTTCATCTAGAAAAGTAATGCCAACAGGCCAAGTTTTGTATAACACCTTTTACAACTTGTTTTTTCTCTAGAATGAGATTAAACACTTATTCATCACAAACCCCAATTTTTCCAAGTATACCGAGGCCAATGAGATATATAGGAGGATGATGAATGTCAAATTACTTGATCCATAATTATGGGAGACAACGACTGATTTACTATGACAAATTTACAGCAAAAACTTACTACACAGTAAAAATAAAACAACCAAGTAAAACAGATTAAAACAGGATAGTAGGGTTAAAGAGTATCAAGTGAAAGATCAAAATTGAAGATGATTACAGCGTGAAAAGACCACAACTGCAAGCCAACATAAAGGGCTAAAAATACAACCATAAAAGACAGCAGTACCACAATAAAAGGGACAACATGAAACAATTCAATAGCTGTCTCTATCTTCTTGTAAGAAGATACTTCTATTTCCTAGAATAAATCTCAAGTTTGTTTTCAGATATTTTGTAATAGTTTTTGTATAGATACTTCACCATTCAAAGTATGTAGGGTGGATTCTCATACATTTCTATAGACCTTTTGATCAAAGACTGTAAGCTATTGTATCATTATTTGGACCAACAACCTGGATTAATGAATAAAGACAAGACTTTTCACTGGATTCATGTGTATAGCGAAAGTGCACACAAGTATTCTCTTTTGTATTGTTATTTTTCTCTAAAAGTTTTTCAAAATATTCAATGTAACTGAGATCTGAATGCTATAATATGGAATGATATCTCAGAATTTGCTTCATTTCACTCTGTTTTAACTATTATGCATTTTAATGTTTTCTACAAATTATCTAAATTAAGTAATACTTAATTGCTCCTTAGTCTAGGTAGTCACCCTCTAATCTATAATAAAGGATTCTTAATTACCCTTTGCTCATGATTAGCCTCTTTTCCTCATTTTAATCCCTTTTTGAGAATTCTTAAGTGCTCTCCCACCCTGGTTAAGATTCATTCTACCCATCTGATCCAAAGACATGCACTTTACTCTGCTAGCTTGCCCTTTGAACACTCCCTTTAATGGGTTAATTCCAGTTCTGCTGCCCTTATTTGAATCCATATCCCAATATTCCAAATACATCACTATATCCATTTGTTCTAAGGATTACACCACCCAACCATCAATACAAATCAAAACTCCCTGAACTTTAAGAACTAGCCTAAAATCCTAGCAAACAAAGCTAAATCATATAGAGAGAGCCCTCTCTGAGTCATAGGTTGGCTAGAGCCTATACTTAAAAGATTGGTTTGTGGTTACCTCGGTCCTTTCCTTCTTCTGATAACTTATAGGGAAAAATTCTAAGTGATAACTAACGCGAGGAGTGCCTAAATAGAAGAAAGCTATTTGGCAAACCTTCCTATTAAAATGCAGTGCTTTTGCACTACACGATTATGGACATGCAATAAAGCGAGTAGAGATTATTATGTATCTAAAGTTGGCTACAGTTCCAGGAAGGAAATACGACCCAAATCATGTTGCTAAAGAATTTACTACTATGGTAAAAGTCAAATTGTTCACCCATGAGGAGGATGCCTTTGATGACCTCTTCCAACAAGAAGAAACATTTTCACAAGTTCTACATATGGCATCATTACTATTGACCCTAGAGGATATTAATGTTTTCCATGTATACATGAATAAGAGACTGTTAAAGGTTCCATTCGACCTATTGCAGATTGAACAAATAAGAGAGCCAACTCCTAGCGTAAGCTTGGAAGGAAGTTACAAAGAAAATTTTGAAGAAGAAACACAAGAGAAGTCGACTCATGAGTCAGAGAAATCAGAATGATAATCTAAAAATGGATGAGGAAACACAAATAAATATTATGAGAAAGACACAGCTTGAAGTACAGAGGTAACGACCGAATAGACCTTGGCAAAGAGGTAGGAAGAGGTTGCTTCTACTTCAGTTCAGTCAGGTAAAGCTCCAGTCATTGACCTGGAACAATAATGGGAGAAGTTAAATAAGAAGCTCCATACAGACACAAACCTTGAGTAAACATCTGAACTGCAAACCCCCAAGCAAACCGAACATAAAGCAAATCCATAAGCAATAGGGGAAGAAGCTACAGGTACTCAGGATATTTCGATTATTCCTACTATTCCTACTTCCCAAATTGTACTAATAATTGATGAGATACCTCCATTAGATACATTCTATAGTCTTACTCATAAGGCTATAGTTAAAAGACAAAGGAGGAAAAGGAAACTGGACACTACTGCTATTACGACTCTAGAAAATGAACCAATGGATGTTGTCTAGAAGGACACGCCTGTTGACCCATCAGAGAATCTCACAAAGTTATCATAGTTCAGAGGGGCTTATGCCACAACAACCATCGATAAGGCAATAGAAGTCCGAATGCCTCTGGAGGAAAAGGAACATAAAATTCTACTTCTTGAACATCAATTAGCACAAGAAAAAACTAATTAGTAGGTAGAGCAACAAGTAGCACAACTTCAAAGGGAATTCGAGTAGATGAGAATACAACACCATGTGAGAATATCATAAAATGATGCAATAATTCATCATGTGCAAGCTATATTGGATACATTCTGAGATAACCCACAAATCAATGAATTCATCAAAGGATAAGTCAACCTCAATTCCCTATTAATGCAGCAAGACGAAATATTCTACCATATTGATATGATGTTTGAGTATGAATGAATCCACAATTTTTTTTAAGAATTTAACACCTCACAATAATCAGAGGATGGAAGGAAGGATGACCTAGCAAAAGTGGAAGAGTCCCACAAAGATATTTTGTTCATAGATTGGGATTCTCGGTTGAAACAGGCAGAAAGGGAAACAACGATAGCGCTAGGAGCGGCAAGCAACATAATAGAAACTGTAAATGAAAACCTTCATTGTGCCAAACTTGTTAAGAAGTGTGTACCAGGGTTTCTACCGAATGTGGAGCAACTAGAGCGGCAGTGGAAACAGAAAACGTAGGAAATGGAAGAGGCAATTAAACAGTTAAACAGGCTGAATTGGGAGACACACTAGCAGTTTCTAGTAACCACATAGCTAGTGGATGACTCTGAGGTGTTTAACAACCTTTAGATGAAATATGGTGCCAACATTGACAGATGCGATATTTGTTGGGCAATTAAAATCTACAATCAATTAGTTGCCTCAGCTCAAGCCAATGATTGATATTTGTGACCTCAAAGATCAAGTTCAAAGGAGCTAGTCATTAATTTATTTCACTTTTAATTTTATTTTTGCCCATTTTGAGGAAGGTTGTTTGAAACCTCCTCGGCTATTTTTATAATAATCTACTTTGATGCATATATTTTACAATTTAATCCCCTCTCATGCATTTAAACATGGGTCCAGAAATTTTATCGAAAACACTTTTCAAGACATTACACTTCTGTACTTTTGAGAAGTTTTTAATGAAATGAATGGAACATGTTCTATTTTGCTTTGAATATCTAGCATGATCTACTGAAATGCACTTATTTACTCTTAGAATGTGTTGGATTGAATGAAATTGGATCAATATTGTTGAAGAAAATGAGCATGACTTATCATATATGGTACTTTTATTGTATGATTATGTTTGATTTATGTATTCAGTATTACTCCTTCTCTCGATTGTTTTATGTGTGAAAGTTAGGATTATAGTTTTGCATTATTACACTTCTGTATGATGTCAACTTTGATTCCATTTTCAATACATGAACGATTTTTATATGTGATATATTTCTCTCAATTGTTTTGTCTAACTATTTATCCAGAACAATTATTGTTAAATGATTTTGTTTCTTTTAACAGTTGAATGATCTTTATTACTAATTGATGTAAGACATTATTGTAGATCACATATCTCATTTTATTCCTGGGTATATTTATATTTAGATAATGTTAGATTAAGATATATGCGTGTATTTAATACTTAGATTATATTAAACTTAGTTGAGTCATTTTCCGTTACATCCTATATCATCCCATCAACATTATCAAATCAATCCTCTCTAGGAAATTAGTCCCATTATCCCCAGTTGGAGCCACAATACCAAATGGAAAAGGAGTTGCTTTCAAGGTCCAAACCTGGTGGCTATCCCTCATGTTGTCGTAGCGAATTTCAAGTATTTAGCATTTTGGCGCTAGAAGGAGGGCCAAAATATGAATGGCAAGAAAATATGTATCAAAAATCTATTATAAGACTAAAACTCCCTCACCATCACCTCCAACTTCTCGGTCACATTCGAAATCCCCAAATCCTAGGCGTGAACATGTAAAGAAATCCTTAGAATCCACTTTTGTTTTTCCAAACAAATTAGATAAATCTTCTTCTATAGAAACTCCTGAAGTTCAATCTTCAATCCATAAATTGCAAGGGATTTCCATGTTTGACGAATAATATGAATTATCTCAAGCTAGTGTTTATTCTCAATTTCCTTCCTCTGATAGGTTAACCAGATCACAAGGCAAAAAAACTGGGATTCCCCTGTTTGAATTTCCTCTACCTCACCCTCGAAGGAAAACTAGGAAAACACAATCTAAAGCTCATAGTGACATTCTCTCATCATCACCTAGTGCACCCTCATTCATTCCATAATCTTCATCAGAAAGTCAATCATCCACCTCACAACTCCAGATTGTGATTTACACTAGTATTGGAGCACAAGCCTCTACCCAATCACCTTCAAATACTGGAAAATTTTCTTCTACATAGAGATTCACGATCAAAGACCCTAGAAAAATCCAGGAGTTGTTCAAATTGCAGGACCATTACATCCACTACTTGCGCATCCAGAAAAATTGTTGCAAAAATTCAACCTGGATGATGCTCTCCATGTTGAAGAATACATAGATAACTTCATGTTGTCCATAAATTGAATGAAGTGGCAGAAGAAGATGAAGTTGTAAGATTATTCCCTTATACCTTATAAGGATCAGTAGGATCATGGTATTTTTCATTACCATCTGGTTCCATTAATAGTGGGGATGCCTTTCAAGAGCAGTTCCTAACCAAGTTTGGAGATGACTGATCGAAAACTACTCTTCTCAATGATCTCTCCAACTTGAAAGTTGAACCTAGAGAAACAATTAAGGACTTCAATTCACATTTTAACAAGTTATTTAATAAGATCTGAACAGAATCCAAACGTAGTGATGACATTCAAAATGAATGGTAGATTTCTTCTCTTCCCTCAAACAAAACTGTTTTTGTCGATAGACCTGCCAAACCTACTTTGGCAGAAAACATGGCAAAAGCCATAGATGTGGAAAATTGCATTTTAGCCTTAGATAAAAAGAATGCGTTAGAAGAAAGAAAATCCAAGAAGGTAACTTTTAGGGGTGAATCCAAGAAGGAAGCACCTACAGATCCTTTTGATCTTGAAGGTCTACAAAAGGTCCTTCAAACCATGTCGAATGAAATGGTCGACATTAAAAAGCATGTAACCGAGACTTCTTGAAGAAAATCTTATAAACCTTACAAAAGGGATAATTCCCCTAATCCTAAACATCCAAATAGAATATCAAATGCTGAGTCAGATGTGGAGGAAGAGGAAATCTCAACAACTAAAGAACAAAGTGATGATGAAGAGGTAGTTGAATTACAAGGAATGTGGGATTTAATTGTTCATAATGAAGAATCAGAAGAAGCATTACCTATCGCGACCAGGAGTAGGAATACTATTGATTTGCCACAAATAGATAAATCATAGAAATCATCAACTACAACCCTCAAAGACAAAGAAATAGGTAATAAATCTTCCCCCAAATCCACTCAAATGACTCCTCCTCAATCAAATTATTTTCCTTTAGCCAAAACCCTGCTAGTATCTGATGGAATGGAATACAACATTTGTCAAATATATGAAAATGACTATGACTAATATTACATTCCACAGGCTTAGCAAGTTAAAGCATCAATAAAAGCTATTGCTCAAAGAGA
The DNA here is from genome assembly GCA_031772625.1 of Pinus tabuliformis. Taxonomy (NCBI): domain Eukaryota; kingdom Viridiplantae; phylum Streptophyta; class Pinopsida; order Pinales; family Pinaceae; genus Pinus; species Pinus tabuliformis. The sequence continues at coordinate 1,665,570,915 of CM062819.1, read as the reverse complement.
TAAAAGTAGTCCCCACTTCTCCTCTTCTCACTATTGTAATCTCATAGGATGCTCAAGAAATGGGTAGGCCTCCTAGTACTTCATCAGACAAAATAAGTTAAATTGGTATTGCTTTACTAGGTGGAAGATCTTGTTAGTGTCAGTCTTTCCAGCCTTCCTCCAGTGATCAAACATGCTCTTACAAAGTCATTTTGAGGTGTTAAGGTCAAATTTTGTCATTTCAGTGAGTCTTCAATCAAAATTTGGTCACTAGGTATTAGGTCTAGGGTTTGCTTTTACTCCTTCGAAAGTTGTCCAAATGTTAGTCCATGTCACCATTCAACTGAGTGTACCATCATTCAGAGGTTGTCATCATCATGTCAAGTTCCACTGGGTCATTTTACACCTTGTTCATGCTTCAGTTGTGCCTAGGTAAGGTCCATTTCCCTCTCCTAGGGTTTTGAGGTAATTTCTCTTGGATGGCCAAATCATCAGCAAAACTTGTATCCTGATGTTCATACACCTTCCCCTATCCTTCATGTACCTTATTACACACTTCCCATCACTGAGATCCCCCAAATTCCTCATTTTCGCACAAACCCTAGTTTCTTGCTACAACTTGGCAATTTTCTAGGTTGGGCCTGTGTTTAGCCCTTTTGGACCCCTTGCCCTCACTCAATTTCTGAAATTCCACTTTCCCCTACTTCCTAACATCCCTCCCTACTTCCAAGAATTTTCCCAAGAATTTAGAAGTCCCTTATCCCCTTCATTTCGCTTCATTTCGACAAATCCCCTGTTCCACACATCGGGATAGGTTTTCCTCCAATGATGTTTCTAAGCAATAAAAGATGAATTTGGGAAAACTGAGAGAGTTTTTTGTCCAAAATAAGCCAAGGAAGAAAAACTCCTTCACTTTTATACAGGTTTCATGGTTTTAGAGAAATTTCAAAAATACAATTGCCTCGGGAGAATTTATGCACCTCTGAAGTGACCTGGGGAAAATCAAGTTTTCTCATAGCTTGGTTGGCCAAATGACTTACTTGATGAGTAAAATGATATCTAGACACAAAGAGATTTCCAATGAGCTATCATGAACTCCATTTGGAGTTGAGGAAGGCATTCAAAAGTTGACTACAACAACACTCTGCCTTTAGGCAGCCTCATTTGGCACATTTTGACCAGTCTTGGGAGATTTGATTTTTGACAGTGAAAATTAACTCCAAATTGGAAAATTCTAGTAGGGTTGGAAAGCAGACTTAAAAAATTTCCAATGAGCTATCCTATGCCCAATTTGGACACCGAGAAGGCTTCCAAAATTCTCCTGCAAAAAGTGCTACGCACAGGCTCTATGCGTCGCGCCTCAAATGCAATGCACCGTTCCTTCCCTATGTGCTGCGCCAATGTATTTTTCACTGAGAAATGTAGCCCAATGTGCCACGCCTTCCCTATGCACCACGCTAGTTGCCCAGTGCGCCGCGCCACCAAAAACTTCAAAAGCTTGCTGCAATTTGCCCTAATCTCGTGGATCATCACTTGTACAAGTAAGTTGGGCTTCCATCATTGCTTTTCATCCAAGTTTGGTGCCATGTCATGGTGGTTTATGGCTACTAATGGTTGCAACAAAAACTATCAAACCCTAGCTCTAAAAGCCCTCAAGCCAATTGCTGTTAGGGTTGCAAATCCATTGTTTTGGTACCAAGGTTCCCCCTCCATTCCATTTTTCCCTTCTTTCCGTCATTCCCTTCTCCCTTATTCCATTTTTCCTTAATCTCATTCTTCCCTATCCTAAAAAATTACTAAAATCCTATTCCCAATTCCCTACCACACATTTCCAAATGTAAAAACCCCAAACCCTAACCCTATACAAAAATTCCTAACCCTATAAATAAACACCCAAACCCTCCCATATCTCCTTAACTAAACCCTACCCTAATAGTCCCTAATCCCTCATTGTTTCCACCCTCCACAATCCCACATATCACTCTTTCCCTTGGTAGAACAAGACAAGACACAAATCAATGATTTTAGGCAACTGCAGGAAAGACTTGTTTCCAGAAGGTAGGTAGAGAAGAGAACGTAAACTGGGAATAAATGCTTAATTGTTTGGGAAACCATGTCTTCCAATGGAGTATAAATTGTTTTTTGAAAGGCAGGGGATAAAAACTGTGTTAGACTTTTCCCTGAAGGAAAGAAATTTTGATGGAAGGAAGGAGTTTAAGAGGAACATATTCTGGTTAATTGTCATTGGAGGTGGCTTGGTACTTGTCCACATATTGCTTCTTTTACTTTTGCAATTGGGAAAGTGGATATGGCAAACAGATAGGCCCAAATCTGGTGCTCTGGTGATACCAAGATTTGAGATGTTTTTGTTGATACTTGCACTGCCATGTATGTGCCAGGCAGCTACATTTCTCATAAAATATGGATCAATTGCTGCAATAATTATTGGTGTGCTACTGCTAGGTAGCTATTCTGTTGTCAGCATTGGTTGTCATTTCAGTTGCTATTATTATCGGTGTGTTTTTGCAATACAGGGAAGTTGATCAAGAAATTAAAAAAGATCATGGGTATCAAAACATAGTTAAAATGTTAATTGGACCCAACAAAAGAGTAGTATGGATCCTGAGGAATAATTTGAGATAATCATTTATAATTATATTTGGTCTGTTGTTTGAGGATTTGCGACGACCATCTAAGGTCATGTTACCTCAGATAGAAAATGTAAGGGCTAAAAATGACAGGGATAGAATGTTAACTTCTAATGGTGGAGAGGATACAGTTGTACCTATGCTTCAAAATTTTTTGGGATCCTCAGAATTTATTACACAGTCTTAGATTTAGCAAGAAGAATAGCACTAGGGATCATTGGTGGTGCTTATTGTACATCTGAATCTTCGAGGAAACAGATTTTAGTTGTATTTTCCATTACAAATTTACAACTTTTATTTTTGGTTGTTGAAATACCTTACGTTAGTAGACGAGTTCGATTGTTGGAGAAGGTCAACAAGGAGAAACACTTGTGGAGACACATGGAATTTCATTACATGGCGCGGAACCAGGTTTGCCAAGCGCGAATAAGGAATTTAAAGAGAAGGCAATAAAGAAGCAAAAGAGGCAAAGGGAGCTCAATCGTCTTTAGATATTGGCCGAAGCCTCTTTAGCCCAGCATAACACTTAATGAAGAAGCTCCAACCCAGATTTTAAGGAATTTGGGGCATTTTTGGTATTTTTGCAACTTTTTGTGCAAAAAACAGGGTTTTTCTCCCTATGCGCTGCGCCACGTGGCACGCGGTTATGATAGGAGGCTCCAAATGCAAAAAAGTTTATAGTTTTGGATTTTTCATGAAAAATCATGACTGTTGGTTCATGGCCAAGAAGTTTGGGCAAGTTTTGAGTCCTCAGGAGGTCAAAAACACCCTGAAAATGACCTCTCTACGCCTATTTTCACACACGGGAAGCAGTCTTGGGAGATTGAGGTTTCGGAGGGGAAAATGGGCACGAAATGAAGAAATTCCTCTTGGGTTGGAAAGTAGACATGTAGGGATTTCTAGCAAGTACACCTGGGCTCAATTTGGACTTTCAGGAAGTGCCTCAAACTCAACCTCAAAGTGGCGCGATGCACAAAGAAATTGGTGCGGCGAACAAAGGATTTTTGCTCAATTTTTCACCTTCCAGTTCAGCAATTCGCCCATTCTTGACCAGTTTTGCTTCTTGGTGTTACTTTTGACCTTTCGTGATGTAATTTGATAACCATGATGTAATATTTTCACATTTTTAACTTGTTCTAGAAGATTCATTCACCAAAAGGTGAAATGTGAGTGAATGAATCAGTTTCCTAGCATATATGGGTAAATTGTTTGACTACCTAGTTTTCAGTTCCTTGTTTAGAATTGGTTCAAACAAGTCCTAGAATGATGAGCTCAACCCCTAGAGGCAAGGGAATGGGTTGGGCTAGTCTATATCATGTAATTTCTAAGTCATTTTCAGGGTTGGACTCTTGGGAAAAGTTTGGCACTCTATTGTGCATTCATTTTCTGCATTTTTGGCAAAGGAAAGACCAGGGTTTTGTAGCACTGTTTGGGATCCATGTGGCTTTATGTTTTGATGGCGTGCTTCTCTGAGTAATTGTAAGTTTATCTAGTGTTATGTGTATCATTTTCATGTTTCTTCTTCTGAATTTGAACAAATGAGTGATTAAGGTAGAATTCATCACTGCTATGCTCTGCCTTTGAATTTGTTTAAATTTTCATGTTTTCATTTGTTTAAGGAGAATTCTTGAGACTCTCTTGCTCTCCTTAGCTCCTCACCGGTATGATCTATCCATATCACTCACTTAAAAACATCAAAGCGATTTCCTTCCTTGCCCCAATCGGAACTCTGCAGAAACTGTGCCTCATCCCCAAGCCTAATTTGCCTTTCCCATTTTTTCAACAAAACCCTAAAAAACTCAAATCAAATTCATTGCACCTAATATCTAGCCTAAAATCAGTTTCTAAATCAGTCATCTCCGGCCCCATTGAGTATCTTTCGCTGAGATTGACCCAGAGAGAGCCCTCTCCTGTCCTCGTAGGGCTAGCTACGAGGCTAAGCGTGGTTTGACGTGGACCTAGAACCTTGTCATTTTAGCCTGAGGCAAATCTAGGCTCTAACAGATCTAAATCTCACACACCTCCATTTCTTTTCACTTTTTTAGTTTTCAATAAGAATTTGCGCATTTGTTTAGTTGATTCTCGAGCTTCATCCAACATTCTACCAAAAAACTGTTTGTGCAGAATTGAAAGCAGAACCCCAAAAATCTGTTGTTCGCATTGTGTAGTTAGATCGATCTCAAGTCGAAGTCATAGGAGAAATCAATCAGGTCACTATTAGAATCTCATCTAACCCAAAATTATTTCATGTGATTGATGTTCATGTGGCAGATATCTCAGAATTCTATGGTTTAATCCTCAGTAGAGACTGGTCTAAAAAGCTTCATGGCTATTTCCCAACAGACTAGTCCCAAATGTGGCTCCCTTATAACGACAAGCCAAATCAAAACAACATTGAGCATGAGGAACAAGAAAATTATATCATCATAGAAATAGAGGTTGAAAATGAGCATGTTGTATATAGTAACAATATCATTGGAAATTATTCATTCAAGTCATTCCTAGGTAATTTTAATGCAAATATATCACCCTTTTTGGAAAATTTTGTTACATCACAAGTCAAAAGCTATTCTCAAACAAATTCTTCTAAATGTAGAAGAAAGTCTTTCGTATTAATCACATTGGTCGCATTTGGTCATCGTTTTGAACCAACTAATGTCATTCATCCTCACGACTAGGTGAGAAAGCCATTTATCATAAGGAATAGATAGTAAGGATGCAACATTGCCCAGAAATAGTTGTTAAAAACTAGCTGTTGGTGAATTAGTTAAAAGGTGAAGAAATTAATTATTAGGGAGTTAGTGGTAAGGACTTATTTCATTAAAATATTCTATGTTTAGTTAAAAATAGTTGTTAAGGAATAACTAAAAATAACAAAAAATAAAATATTTATTTTTAATTAATAAAAAGAAGTTATTTATTAATAATTATATCATTTTATAGTTAGAGGTTGACCAATTAGAAAACTAGTTGTTAGGAAACTAGAAACTTTATCCCAATGTGATCAAAAAAATATTAAAAAATAAGTTTATATTATTCAAATTAAAGGATAATAAGAAAAATACTACTAAAAAAAAAAAGGAAGCAAGCAAAAGAGAAAAAAATCCAGAAAGAGAAAGAGGAGAGGGGAAAGTAATGGAATGATGACTTACAATGAGAGAGTTGGAAGCTAGCTCTTTCTCAATTTCCAACCATCATAGAGTTAAACCTACTCGTGATGATCCTATCTCTAAATTTCATCTCCCGTATATCCAAGGAACCACAGATAGGATTTCCCATATCCTCAAGAAGATTAATGTTGCTTCTTCGTTTAAACCTCTCAATAGAATTAAGAATTATCTTAGATCTATTAAAGACACTATTGATCCTTATGACTCAAAATGGGTTTACCTTGTTCCCTCCTCCTGTGGGATCCCCTACATTGGAGAAACAGACAGATCTATTAAGCAGAGGAACAAGGTAAACCCCTAGCCCTGCTCATCAGTGTTAGCTGAGAATGTAGAAAAATCCAAACACCATGTCTGCATTAAAGAATCCAAAGTCAACACTACGGTCGACCGCTTCCACCATAAGAAGCTTAGAGAGGTGACTGAGATAGGAAGGTGTTATAGTCATATTTGGCCCTGCTCATCAGCATTAGCTAAGCATGTAGAAAAATCTAAACACTATGTCTGCATTGAAGAATCCAAAGTCATCGCTAAGGTCGACCACTTCCACCCTAAGAAGCTTAGAGATGCGATTGAGATAGGAAGGTGTTATAGAAATATTTGGGCACTGTAACCCCAATCATATATGTCCATAAATTGAGGGCTCCTAAGCCCCTAAAAGTTTTGTTTCATACCATAAAGGAGCAAGGTCAGCTGATTACATCATCTCCTAGAATTTTTCCATGAAAAACCACTCAAAACTGGTCAAATAAGGACCATATAGACTGCCCATTGCAAAGGGTGCGAGGCATCTCACCTACCACATGGAAAAAGTGCGATGCATACTGAAAATCCCTTCTATAAGGTGCGATGAGCGAGAGCAGACAAATGGCACAAGCAGTTTGCTAGGTGGAAGCCCAAAGAATCTTCTATAAGCTGCTCATTTGACACTTGCCTCTCTGAGTTCACCCAAGGATGAGTAAGAGATCTAAAATCTCCATGTGGAGCTAAGAACTATCAAAGAGATGACACTAATCAAAATCCCAGAAGCTGACTCACCCCACTGAAAATATCTATAAATGGGTCCATCATCCAAGAGATCCAGAGGTTGGAATTGGGTAATTTGCAAAGAGGTGCTGTTGGTTTCTCTTTGAAGACATTGTTGGGTGATCTTTCTTTGTGTGAGGTGAAGAGGGCTTTCATGTTGGGAGGATGGCACTGGGTCAGACCAAGTGGTTGCAATCCTCTCTTCTACTACCTTGACTAATAAAGCTATTCGAGTTTTCCTCCATATTCTTGTGTATTTCTAAGTATTGTGTTGATATATGTATTTGTATGGTAAATATATATCTGATCCTATATTGTTTACAGTGAAAGATATCTATGCTTTGATGGTATTATGTTGTTGTGAATCTACATGTTCTCTTTGAAGCTGGACAAGTAAGGAAGCAGTGGCGAGATTTTGTCAAAGGGGAAAGGAAACAAGCAAAGAGCCAAGTGGAGGACTGAGGTTGGTACTCTTTGCTTCTTTCCCATCTCTCTCTCGTAAAGGAAAAACAAGTGACTTTAATCTGTTAGTTTCTAAGATAGCTACCCATCTTAGTGGGACTAGCAGCTCCAAATAGACACTATATTTCTCGATAACAAAATGGCGACTTCACTGTGGAGCGATTAGTTTGATTGCTTGTCTCTATTTGTTTGATCCATAAACCATGGACGGAGACTGAAGTTAAGCTAGCTAGCCTTCGAACTGCATTTGCTATGCAAGTGCAAAGTAGATCAACGCTGCTTCAGTCAATCTCTAGGTTTTTTTATGAACTAAAAAATTGACATGAAAACATCCTAAAGTGCCCTGGAGGTAGCTTGAGTAACCTCATTTAGATCAACCCTATACTTTGTAGTTACTGACTATCATTTTCTTGGCTTAAATCCTTGGACTAAACTTCAAAATGTGACCAAAAACCAAGTTAAATTCTGGTTCCTTGACCATCGTACCCTCTCCTTTAGGAAATCTAGATGCATCGCACCTCCCATGAGTAGTAGGTTGGATGCATCCCTGTTTCCCTATATTACAGGAGCGATGATCAGACAAGACTAGATCTGCCTCCAGATTTTGGTTATTTCTTCACTCTCTTTAGTTTTATTCAGGAGTTTTGCTGTCTGTGATCAGTAGACCACTGTTAAAACCCCCTTCTTTGCATCATCCAACCTCTATTGTACAAAGAATTGTGAATGTTTTTATGTATTGTGTGCCATTTACAGTTCTCTTTTACAAAATAGTAGCTTAATTGAACTGTCGTCTTTTGATTCGAAAGCGTCGCAAGTGTCATTTTCAGTGAAAGAAAAGAATACTTCTCTTTTTTATAGTTGATTGCACTATTAATCTTGTATTTGATCTGAATTAGTAGTATTTCAAGTGTTGAAAGCAGTTTTCAATTCAAAATCGTAAAGTGTCGTCTTGTCTCCTTTTCGTTTTTTGAAAAGAAAATCATTACTACTGTTGCTTTGAAAGAAAAGATAATTCGGATTTGTATTTAGCTTTCGTTTTGTCATTCACACATTAAGAAAGCGGAAAACAAATACATGCATGTGCATTTGCATTTAGACTACTTGTTGATTTTGATTTAGGACAGTGCATCTAGTGTGTGCTCTCTGCTCTATGTGGAAAGGATTTCATTTCTCTTTCCTTAGTAGCTAGGATTTTCATTTCAAAAAGAAGATTAAACGACTGTTTATCATCTTAGATTAAACTTCAGGAATTTTATATCTACATCACGTGGTGAACTTGAAAGGATAATTTCTTAAGAAAGATCAATTGTAAAATAAATTTAATGAACATAAAAACGCTTTGGAACCTAACGCACAACATCTAGAAGTCTAGGCTAGAGACATATTCCGACGTCGTAAAGCCTAGTAACTATCACTTTCATCGTAGGGTGGGTGATTCCTCCTCTTTGAGACGATAAGTGCCAGTACGGACTTGTGCTCCCACGTACCATCGAGTATATATTTTGAGATCATAATAGGATATATCCTTTATCCTTAGGAAGCCGTGTCTGCCGCCCTATTGATCGTAATGTACTGAACACAACATTCGAGAAGATTGACTACCATACCGTAAAAAGTATTCTACAGTTTTGCGATTGGTTTGGTAATCCATCTGTCTAGATTGCCAGAGTAGTCTCTTTCGTTCCTTTTTAAACTCCTTAAAGGAAAAGGTCCATCTGAGCACTTGTCACTTTAGGATCATTAAAAATCGAAGGCGACTAGAGTCATCTTTAGCTTTTTCTCGACTCTTAAAAAGTCAAAAAGCAAGTTGTGTCAAAGCATCTAAAATTTATTTTAATCGGAATAAAGTCATTATTCCCTCGTTGGTCTTAGGTTGAGAAAATGGAGTCCACCAACCAAGGATTTCCCCTTGGGGGAAGTCCTAGTCCTTTCTCCCCTTGGGGAGATGTTGGTGCACCTCATATGGCCAGATTGTCCCTTCGAGGACTGACAATTAGCCTGTCGGTATGGCTTTTCTTGACCTCTGTCATTCAAAGAACCATAATTCCCGAACAATCGAATCAACAACTAGATGATACCAGAGTTTCCCCCCAACCTTCTAATTCATTTACCTCTCTCTCTCCTTCTTCCTCTTCTCTTGGTAAAGATAGTAAAACTAAAAACCAAGTAACTAAGAAGAAGAAGGGGAAGGAGAAGAAGAAGAAGGAGCCAACGGAAAAAAGGGGCAATCGTGCATCGTCTAGCGAAAATCCATACATTGCACCATACAAACCTAAATGTCCATGTGTCATCTACAAAGGAGACCACTATCACCGAGATTGTCCTTGCATCCCACGGATCCTAAGGGACTGATGTTCCCTCTTGCACAATCCGGTGTCATCAACGTCTGACAATCATGTTGAAAGTACACTATTAACTAGTGAAAGCGAAGTCATGAGACAAAAAGGAAAATCTAAATTTCCCTGTAGACTGTGTGAAGGTGATCATGCCCTCCACTGTTGTCCCTTCTTGGACGAAGCTAAAAGAGTCTTGGATAATCATCCTGTATCATCACAGTGACTCCCTCCTGGGTACAAGAAACTCTTGCCAAATCCATTGCTAGTTGAAAATCCGACTGACCCACCTTTGGAGTCGGTCGAAGCACCTATCATTGGAGATAAACCCTCTGAGTCCACATTGGACCAAAGTCAACAGGTCTAGATGGCAGTCGACCCCATCTTGACTTCAGAAGATTTACCTTCACATGATACAGTTACCGAAGACAATGAGAATGACACCATTAAAATTATTTTCGTAAACACAGACTCCGATGAACATGGGGGAAATCTGTCCATTCCTTTATTGTAGGAAGGAAATTCATCAGAGTTGTATCCAGTCGTTTATTCGGTCCCACCTCCAAGCAACCTAGTCGTTTCCTTCAATTGGAATCTACTAGGCAGACCTCGTTTACCATCTAATATACCATTTCGGATCATAGTGCAAACTTACAGAATGGTCATGGTTGGTACCATCATAGATGAAGGGGCTTCTGTGAGTATCCTTTCCTCAACTGCTTGTAAAGTGCTTGGTTTTCCATCGCTTTTGCCTGAGATGTGATATATAACAAGCTTCGATAAAGGAACCAGTCAGCCCTTACGAATCCTTCCAAGTTTGCCTATAACTTTGAGAAGGAAAACCGTTTATCTAAACATAATGGTAGTCCAAGGACCTTTAGATTACAATCTACTCCTTGGGCGCAACTACATTTATAGCATGGGAGCCATCGTCTCCTCACTCTTTCAAGTAATGTGTTTTCTGCATGAAGGCAGAGTGGTCCAACTCGTAGACCAACTTTCATTCCCCGATTCACACATAGCTAATATTCAAATGCCATCCCTAACAGGTCTTTTTGCATAAGGAATGTGTCATCAATCTCCAGTTCGTCCACCTGCTGAACGCAAGTGATTTGGTGGTTGTGACTGAAACCCAGGGAGCATGCACCTTGGTCTGCTTCAGCAGGAAAACTTCAGGTATAGGTTAGATTTCCGCAGAGGATATGTGACTAGTCTGACACACCCATCTGTTTAGGAAAATGGGATTAGACCAGAATGAAATACCTCTGTTAGAAGGTAGGCATTTCACAATAGAACAAATGTTTTTCTTTCAAATTGAAGGGTAACCTGGAGAAGGTAGGCCTTTCCCGATAGAACAAGTGTTTTTTCTGCAAATTGAGGGGTAACCAAGGAAACTCTACTTCACTATATGTGGGGGCAAGCAAACCATTTTGCGTGAAAGTGAAAAACAACAATTTATTTTCTTAGTTTGTAGGTTCTTAACCCTTTAAACACATAGGATTGGTCATTCCTAGCTTACATAATGAAAGGAGTCGGAGCATAATTTCGAATGGTGCAAGCTCCCTAAAAAATGAACCTATTGATGAGACATCCTTATTATACGACTGGCATGAGCAGTTTTACGCGAAGTTCAAGATCATTAAAAATTAAACCTAGCAATGAGCATATGTTCCACCAGAGTTTAAGCTCATTAAAAAATGAACCCACCTCTGGTAAATAACCATTGTGAATGCATTTTCATCAGCTTTTGAGCCGTGGTTGTGTTCTTACCATCACATCCACTCTGTTGTTGCCGATCATTCGCCTCCATTTGATTGTTTAGCCCTTTTGAGGAATAGTTGTGATGAGTGATCCTATTAGCCACCTTTTTACACTGTCGTGATTGGAAAGTTCCAAACCTTACCTGGAACTAGCTGCTATCTGAAAACATCACTCATTCCTCAAAAAACGAGTCTCCTTTAAGCTCTTTTCATCTGACTTGTAAAATATGAAAAGATTGTTGAGCGATTGGCCTCTCCAGCTCGTTAAAGTGATTGGAAGTGCTATCCGTCCTCTATATTTTAATATTTTTTGGACCTGAGGGATTATTACACAAAATGATCAAGCGTTTGTCTTGTTTGACTCGTTAAAACTATCGAAAAGTCATCCCTTTCACATTGTTTTATACTTTTTCGGACTGAAGGGATTATGTTATGAAAAAGGAATATTGGAGTCTTCTTTCCGTCTCTTTTCAGACTCTCTAAAATTGAAAAGAACTGAGTTATCCTTGTCGTTAAACTCATTAAAACAATACCGACAAACTTGTCCATTCAGACAAGAGCGAGTTTCACTATTGCTAGGCTCGTTAAAACATAGCGACAGGTTTTCCCGAAGGGAAAATTATGGAACATGCATATGTTATCCTCCTCAAGATTGAAAAAAATAAAGAGGTACTGGTCAGAAATGACTGGGGAAAATTGGGAAGAAAACTTGAAGAAACTTTATTGGTAGTAGGTCACTCTTGAACATGACACTTTCACTACATCACCATGATTGAGTCGGGTTGGGTTATTCCATTCACCAGTCGTATCACCATTGGTCTGCCATACCATCCACTTTTGGGGTTAATGCTACCAATCCATTTCAGTGTCACCGATATGTTCAAGAGAAGTCGCTCAGAGAATTCACCTACCCAGCTCGTGTCTCATCCACTACAATACCTTCACACTTCATTCCTTCATGACCACTACCTTGAACCTTGTATCATCAAATCGTTTTCACCTCTACAAAATCATTTACTTCATTCCGTGTCATAGATGTGGGATCCATTAATGCCCTCTTATGATGGGTCACTTATTGTCGACATCAGCTCATTATCCAAGAAGCTGACCTAGGGACAACCCTTTTAGTACTTTGAAGCTTGCATGTCTCAATGGCAAGTTTCTCAATTCTGACGACAGGTTTATACTAATGGCCTTCGACCGAAAGATTTTGCGTGGTGTTCGACATCAACTCATGTATTCACACCACGTGAATTGTATTGCAGTACCTTGAGGGTTATCATCATCATCGGTGATTCCTCTCGTGTCTGTTAACAGCTTACATCATTGGCTGGTAATCAAGCGATGCCCTTCAATGTTCAGAACATCTTTTCACATGGATCGACTTGTACTTTCGGGTGAAGATTGAATGATTTTTGAAGACCCTAGATCTAGTTTCATCCATTTGGGCTGTGATATAATTGGGAAAATAAAGAAATCAAATGTACATTATTGCTGCACAGATAATCATCCAAACTAAGGGATGATGGCTCTACCAGAATCATCAGTCTGCACACAGACGATTGTCTGTCCTATGTACATGAAAATGAATTTATCAAGCTGAGCATGGGAATGCCCGCCTCAGCTAGATCATGAAAATATTATGAAGATAATATATTTTATTGTATCTTATTACAGGTCACCTTCCAGTGCGAAAAACCTCAGATCCTCATTATAAATCATTTCACCTGACATCAAAATATTTACAACCTCATGCTTTAGGGGGCAATTGTTATAGACATATTTGGGAACTTTAATCCCAATCACATATGTCCATAAACCAAGGGCTCCTAAGTCCCTAAAGGTGTTGTTTCATACCCTAAAGGAGCAAGGTCAGCTGATTACATCATCTCCCAGAAGTTTTCCATGAGAAACCACTCAGAACTGGTCAAAGCAGGACCATACAGACTGCCCAGTGCAAAGGGTGTGATGCATCTCACCTACCACGTGAAAAAAGTGTGATGCATACTGAAAATCCCTTCTATAACGTGTGATGAGTGAGAGAAAACTAATGGCACAAGCAATTTTCTAGGTGGAAGCCTAGAGAATCTTCTAGAAACTGCTCATTTGACACTTGCCTCTCTGAGTTTGCCCAGGAATGAGTAAGAGATCTAAAATCTCCATGTGGAACTAAGAACTATTAGAGAGATGACACTAATCAAAATCCCAGAAACTAACTCAGCCCCCTTCAAATATCTATAAATGGGTCCCTCATCCAAGAGATCCAGAGGTTGGAATTGGGTAATTTGCAAAGAGGTGCTATTGGTTTCTCTTTGAGGACATTGTTGGGTGATCTTGCTTTATGTGAGGTGAAGAGGGCTTTCATGCTGGGAGGATGGCACTGAGTCAGACCAAGTGGTTGTAATCCTCTCTTATACTACCTTTACTAATAAAGCTAGTTGAGTTTTCCTCCATATTCTTGTGTATTTATGAGTATTGTGTTGATATATGCCTTTTTATGGTCAATATATATCTTATCCTATATTGTTTACAGTGAAAGATCTCTATGGTTTGATGGTATTATGTTGCTATGAATCTACAGGTGCTCTTTGAAGCTGGACAAGTAAGGAAGCAGTGGAGAGATTCTATCAAAGGGGAAAGGAAACAAGCAAGGAGCCAAGCGGAGGATTGAGGTTGGTACTCTCTGCTTCTTTCCCATCTCTATCTGATAAAGGAAAAACAAGTGACTTTAATTTGTTTGTTTCTAAGATAGCTACCCGTCTTAGTGGGACTAGCAGCTCTGAATAAACACTATATTTCCCGATAACAGAAGGCATGCCAAAATGCTTAATAGGGATGATGGTTGGAAATTGAATAAGAGCTGGATTCCAACTCTCTCATCATAAGTCCTCATTCCCTTCTTTTCCCCTGTCCTCCTCGTTCTCTTTCTATTTTTTTTTCTCTTTTATTTTCTGCCCTTTTTTTTTAGTAGTATTTTTCTAATTATCCTTTAATTTGAATAATATAAACTTAATTTATAATATTTTTTTGATTACATTGGGATAAAGTTTCTAGTTTCCTAACAACTAGTTTTCTAATTGGTCAACCTCTAACAATAAAATGATATAATTTATTAATAAATAACTTCTTTTCATTAATTAAAATTCAATATTTTATTTTTTATTATTTTTAATTATTCCTTAACAGCTATTTTTAACTAAACATAGAATATTTTAATGAAATAAGTCCTTACCACTAACTCCCTAATAATTAATTTGTTTACCTTTTAACTAATTCATCAATAACTAGTTTTTAATGGCTATTTCTTGGCAATCTTGCATCCTTACTATTTATTCCTTATGATCAATGGATTTCTCACATAGTCCTAATGATGAACCACATTAGCTAGTTCGAAATGTAGACCAAATCCAATCATTGTGATTAATCCGAAAGGCTTTCTTCTACATTATGGATCACAAAAGTCTTATATCTAATCTTATAAATGTATCAATTTTGTAGATAAACCTGTAGTTGAGTCTTTATTTTGGAAATTATATTTTGATGGATTGAAATCTAACGATGCGGCTGGAGCAGGTTTCATATTGGTTAGCTCCAGAGGGGAAAAAATATGCTAGCACGCAGAATTGAATTTCAATGCACAAATAACATTCCCGAATGTGAAGCATTATTTCAAGGGTTGTACAAACCCATCGGTCTTGAAATCAAATACTTCAAGTATTTGGAAATTTGGAAATTGTAATTAAATAAGTGAGGAATATTATACATTGTCTCTCAAGACATCTGAAACATTATCAATCACTAGTCAAAGACCTCACCTCTCATTTTACAACATTCAACATTTCCCCAATTCCAAGACTTCAGAATGCAAGTGTGGATCTTTTGGCTAACATTGCATCCAAGCTCATTCCACCATGAGATTATTTTCCTGATCGCTTTTCTATAGAATTAATTTTTATACCTCCCATTCTCGACAACATAACCAATTGGCTAGTTTTTAACAACGATCCAAATATCATAAATTTTCTAACATCTAATGGCTCTTATGATGACTAGATAATAGATGAAGATTAACATGATATCTAGCTTAAGTAGGAAGAAATAAAAAATTTTGTACATAAATCCATGGTTAAGATGGAAGATTTATATGATCTTAAGGATAGATTCAAGAAACCTTCTAACTCAAGGCTTCAAAGTTCAACTTTGAGGTTCAAATTAGTTAATCATGGAACTGACCTTAAACCTTGATATATTAATCTGTGACTTGGTCTTACATCTGACGAAAGACTAGCCTTTATTAATTTGTTACGTAAATACAGAAACGTTTTTGCTTGGAACTATGAAGATCTCCAGACATATGATACTTCCATCATTCAGCATACTATTCCTATGATATCCGATGGAAATCCTGTACAAAAGAAGTTGAGAAAGATTCACCCGAATTTAGAAAATCAGATTAAATCTAAATTGAATAAGCTTCTCAAAGCCAAAATATTTTTTCTTATTAGGTATTCAAGGTGGGTTTATAACCTTGTTCCAGTCGTGAAAAGGAATGGTGATATTCAAATATGTATAGGCTTTAGTAATCTCAACAAATCTTGTGAGAAGGACAACCTTCCATTGCCTCCTATGGAACAGATACTACAATCAGTTGTAGGCTAAGAACTAATGTCTTTTCTGGATGGATTTTCAGGTTATAATATGATTCTTGTACATCGAGATGATTGACTAAAGACCACATTTCAAATCAAATGCGGAACATATGCTTACCAAAAGATGCTATTTGGGTTAGTTAATGCTAGTGCAACATTTCAGAGAGCCATGGATACAACTTTCAAAGGTTTGGTGAATAAATTAGTGGTAATTTATTTATATGACATAACTATGTATTCAAAAAAGTGTAGTAATCATTTAAAGGATTTAAAACAAATATTTGAACATTGTCAGAGATATGGAATTTCTCTAATCCCCAAGAAATATTTTTTTGCTTTGAGTGAAGGAAAACTTCTTGTATTTATTGTATCTAAAGCTGTCATTCACATTGATCTTGATAGGATAAAAAAAAAATCTGAAATCTCTTTGCCTCATAATAAAAAATCCATGCAATCTTTCCTAGGTCAAATAATATTTTTCAAGTGATTCATCCCTGAATTTTCATGAATTGTTTTACCCCTCCAATCTATGATTAAGAAAAAATCTATTTTTAAATGGGGACATACCCACCATGAAGCTTTTAATATGATCAAACAATCAATCATAAATTCTCTGTGTTTAGCAACTCCTAATTTTTCTGATCATTTCATTTTATATACCTTTCATTTTCAGACATCATCTGCAGCTATATTAACTTAGGTCAAAGATGACAAAGTCGAAGCACCAATTTATTTCATTAGTTCCAATTTGCAGGGGGCTGAATTAAGTTATTTAGATGTTAAAAAACAAGCTTTCATTATTTTCAAATCAATAAAACATTTCAAACCCTTTCTTCTCAAAAATCTCACTAAGGTAGTAGTTCCATTCTTAGTGGTGAGAAATTTACTAATGCAAGAAAGGAGAAAAGAGAAAAGAGAAAATTAGGTAACAACAATGCAAGAATATGACATTGACAACGGACTAGCTAAAATTGTTAGAGGTCAAGGTTTTTGTAGAATGTTAGCAAGAGCATCCAACTTACCAGCACTACAAGATTTAGGTGATGATATACAAATATTTGAGGTAAGCCTCAATGACACTGAATCTAAATATGTTGATATCATCTTTTATTTGGAAAATGGATATGTCACCATGAAACTCAGTTACAAAATAAAAAGGGCTTTGAGGATAAAAGCTAAGCAATATGAAATCATCAATGATTTTTTGTTTACGAAGAATTATGATTTTGTTTTACTTAGATGCCCTGAGAAAACTGAGGTAGAAAAGGTTTTGCATGAACTCCATGATGGACTAGTTGGTGGACATTTTGGAGGAGACACAACAACACATAAAACCTTGCATGTTGGCTATTATTGGCGAAACTTATTCAAAGATGCACACGAATATGTAAGAAAATGTAAAATTTCTCAAACAACTACTGGTTGATAGAGGAAACCCGCATTAGCATTGCAGCTGGTCAACATTGAACAACCATTTGAACAATGGAGATTGGACATAATAGGTGAGATTGTTCCTCACTATTCAAAGAAGCATAAATATATCCTTACAGCAACTAATTACTTCACTAAATGGGTGGAATAAATTCCACTTAAGGTAGCCAATTCTGAAAACATCATTGAATTTATTGACCAATTTATTATTATCAAATTTGTTCTACAAACCGCCCTCATGTTTGACAATGCATATTATTTCACAGGAAATTTTATGACATAGTTTTCTCTTAAATGAGTTTTAAAACTTAAATATTCTTCTAACTATTATCCTCAGGGAAATGGTTTAGCCGAATCTACAAATAAAAATCTCATAAGGATCATAAAATGACTTATTGATCAAAGTCAGAAAAACGGGCATAAATCTTTAACATTTTCTTGATGGGCAGATCAAATAACACAGAAGGCCTCAATATGCACTTCTCCTTATAATTTTTTCTATGGGCAAGAGGTTGTTCTTCCTACAAATGTAGTTATTTCCTCAGAATCCTTGGTTCAATTTGTTGAAGAAACTCCTTCCTCTTCTATGCAGTTAAGACAACTGCAAATCCTCAAACTTGGAGAAGAAAGAGATAAAGCCAAAATCATACATGCACATCATCAATAGTTAGTTAAACCTTCATTTGATGCAAATTTTGTAAGTCCTAAATCCTTTCAGCTCAAATTTCTTGTATTGAAGTGGGATAAATCACATGAGGAAAAATGTAAACATACCAAATTCTAAAGAATGTTGCTTGGCGCATTTCAGTTTACAGAATAAATCGTCCCAACAACCTTTCTGTTGCAATATTTATCAGGCAAGAGAGATTCTCTACCCGTTAATGGGCAGATTTTCAAAAGAAAAAATTCACAGAAGATAACCTCTTCTATCCCCTGTACATTATTGCCTTTACTTTTTTAGGAAAATAAAAGTTAAATAGTATTTACTTTTTGCATTTCAATAATAATCTCTTTTATATTTTGTTTTTTTGCTTGTATAAGTAGAGATTGTTGGGAATATATTTTTCACATTTGGAACATAATCTAAGTTCTATTTCTTTGAAACTTTCTTTTTCCACCAAAATCATTTGTCCTTTTATAAAACCTCAACTTTATAAAGAAACCCTTGTTCTACCATCAGTCAAGAAAAGTATCTTTAACAAAGCAAAGACTCTCTGTAGATAAGCACCTTTAACTCTATAATTTTCATCCAAAAACTCTTGAGTCAATGATTCTCCCCATCTAGTAAACTTTTCTCTCTTTAGAGTGTCATTCTAAAATATACTTAAACTTAAAGGATAAGAGGTCTCATCAAGAGTCGACTTACCATGTTCATAGGGAAATAATAAACTCACATTACCAATACTTCATATCAAAATAAGGTAATGGATTGAGATTATTTTAATCAAAAGACAAGGGGTCTCATCATGAGCCAACTTGTTTATTTGAGTTACAACCAGTGAATGGCATTGTCAATTTTGGCCACCAAACCAAGACAATGACCTTTAAGTAGAAAAAATGAAAATTTTTAGAAGAAAAAAAAACTATCTAAAAAATAAAGAAAAAAGAGTAAGTATATGAATATGAATTTATCTCTAAAACTTGCACTCTTATCTGCATGGGATACTGAACCTTTGATGGTTAAAATGTAACCTTGTCAAGGCTATGGACCCCTACTTGTTGTTGGGAAAAGTATCTATTCAGAATGCCCCTATCCCACTCTAAGGTGTGATAGTGCCTTAGCAACAAACAAGGAAAACGACTTTCGCATTCTTCTTTATGAAATGTAAATGAAGAGGAAGGATGTAACTAACCTGTGTCTTTCGCTAGTTTGTTGATCCAATTGTTCTCCTCTTTGTTTGCTTCCTGCTGTCTGCTCCCTTGCTGGCCTAGCTTCACCAAGTTCCTGCAAGATCACAAAAGAGGAAACTACACAAAAGACATAGATTTACATTCATAAATAGCTTAGGATCAGATTAAGCTAAACATGCAAATATAACAAAACATCATTGATATACAAGCATATAGGAGAAACCCAAATAGTTTTATTGATATGATAAGAAAGTCCAAGAGGAGATACAACCAAGTGAGTCCCGATCCAGCATCTACCTCCCAGCAAAGGAATCCCTTCCTCACCTCCAACAAAGCATAAATCACACAATGCACTAATCTCAATCTCAAACCAACAACAATTTTCTGTAAAGTACAAAATTCCAGCCTCCGGATCTCTAGGATGAGGGATCCATATATAGATGTAAGCAGAGAGGATGAGTCAGCTTATGTTTTGACTTGTGGCTTCTCTCTGTCAGTTCTTGCTTCCACTTGGAGGCTGAGAGCCTCTTACTCATCCTTGGTCGAACTCAGTGAGGCAAGTGTCATTGAGGAAAATTCTGGAAGCTTCCATTGTCTGTACACCTCGCGGAATGACACTGCCATTTGGCATTTCTCGCTCAGCGCACCCTGGTAGTGCATTTAGGTGCGTTGCAATGCACCTAGCTAGAGTACTGGGGTGCTTTGCAACGCAGGCAGCTAGTGGAGCATCTGAATTGATCCTGAATTGACTGATTCTGAGTAGTTTTTGGTGGGGAACTTCTGGGAGAAGCTGTCATTGGTTGACCTTGTTCCTTTAGGGACAGGAAAAACACTTTTAGGGACTTTGGATCCCTTGGATTATGGACATTTCATGCTCAATGCTGTAAGGCACAAAAATGTCTATAACAGTTGCCCCCTAAAGTATGAGGCCGTTTATCGGGTGAAATGCTTTATTAGGAGGATCCGAAGTTCTTTCAATGCTGGGAGGAGACCTGTAATAAGATACAATACAATACATTATTTTTCATACTGTTTTTATGATCTAGCTGAGGCGGGCATTCCCATGCTCAGCTTTATAAATTCATTTTTATGTACATAGGACAGATAATCGTCTGATGGTAGATTGATGATTCTGATGAAATCATCATCCTTTTGGTAGGATGATTATCTGTGCTGCAATGCTATACATGTCAATGTTTTTATTTTTCCTGAATATATATCGCAGCCCGGATGGATGAAACTAGATCTGGGGTCTTCAATCTCGTCCAATCTTCACTCTAAGTACAAGTCGATCCATGTGAGAAATGTTCTGAAGTCGAACATGGAAAGAGATCGCTTGATTACCAGTCAATGATGTAAACTGTTAACAAGCGCGAGAGGAATCACCGATAATGATAATGACGCTCAAGGTACTGCAGTACAATTCACGTGGTGTGAATAAAGGACTTGGCGTCGAACACCACGCAAAATCTTTCGGGCGAAGGTCATTGATGTATACCTGTCGCCGGAAGTGAGAAACTTGCCATTGAGGCATGCAAGCTTCAAAGTACTGAAGGGGTGTTCCTAGATCAACTTCTTGGATAATGAGCTGATGTCGACAAGAAGCGATTCGTCAAAGGAGGGCCTTAATGTATCCCACATCAGTGACACGGAATGGAGCAAATGATTTTGATGGAGGTGAAAACGATCTGATGATATATGGTTCAGGGTGGCGGTCATGAAAGAATGAAGTATAATGTATGGTAGTGGATGGGACACGGGTGACTTCTCTGGATGACTTCTCTTGAACATATCGGCGACACTTATATGATGGATTGGTAGCATTTACCCCAAAGGTGGATGGTATGGCGAGACCATGGTGATGTGACCGGTGAATGAAACAACCCAACCCGACTCAGGCACGGAGTGGAAATGTCATGTTCAAGAGCGACTTGCTACCAATAAAGGTTCTTTGAGTTTCTTCCCAATTTTTCCCCAGTCATTGCTGACCAGTACCTCTTTATTTTTGTCAAGCTTGAGGAGGATAACATATGCTTGTTCTATAATTTTCCCTTCGAGCAAACCCATCGCTATGTTTTAACGAGACTAGCGATAGTGAAACTCGTTCTCGCCTAAAGACAAGTTTGTCGCTATTAATCTTTTTAACGAGTCTAACGACAAAGATAACTTGGTCCTTTTCATTTTTAGAGAGTCTGAAAAGGTACGTAAAGGTAACTCCAAAGTTCCTTTTTCGTCATCTAATCCCTTAAGTCTGAAAAAGTATAAAACAATACAGAAGGGATGAATTTTCGATAGTTTTAACGAGCCGAACAAAACA
Organism: Pinus tabuliformis; assembly: GCA_031772625.1. NCBI lineage: Eukaryota > Viridiplantae > Streptophyta > Pinopsida > Pinales > Pinaceae > Pinus > Pinus tabuliformis. Next base: position 1,665,549,292 of record CM062819.1, on the reverse strand, counting down.
AGCGCTCGATCTTTTTGTGCAATAATCCCTCAGGTCCAAAAAGATTAAAATCTAGAGGAGGGATAGCACTTCCGGTCGTTTTAACGAGCTGGAAGGCCAAAACTCGGCAATGTTTTCATATTTTACGAGTCAGATGAAAAGATCTTAAAGAAGACTCGTCTTTTGAGGAACGAGTGATAAAACGGGTAGCAGCTGATTCCAGGTAAGGGTTGGAATTTTCCAGTCACGGCAGTGTCACAAGGATGGCTAGTGAAATAACTCTTCGCAGCTATTCCTCAAAATGGGTAAACAATCAAATGGAGGTGAATGATCGACCAATGGAAAAGTGGAGGTGACGGTGCAAACACGACCAAGGCTTTAATGGCTGATAATGTTACATTCACGGTGGTTATTTACCGGAGGATAGTTCATTTTTTAACGAGCTTAAACGCGGGTTGAAACACTTGCTCGATCTTATGTTTATTTTTTAACGAGCATGAACTATGTGCTAAAACTGCTCGATAACATGGTCTAGTTTTGATTTTTTACCATAAATAGCTTTGCCTTTTCAAAGATAGTACTGTTCTTTCAATTGCTTCATCAAACTAGTTAGAAATGAACAACATTTGCTTGAAAATGAGATTAAAACGCTAATATTTTACTTTGAACTACGTAAAAAGCAATTAAAAAGTGTTTTTACCTCTCATTTTACCATTTCATTTGAACTTGGTTTGTTGGAGCTTTGGAGGTGCCTCTTCCCCCTTGATTTTCATCACCAGATTTCGGGAGATTCTGTGGACGATTCTCGGCGCCGTCTAGACCAGGTAGGAGCTAAACCTGAGCTCTTTCATTTCATGGTTTCCTTTCTGCATTCTGTGCTTCATTCCCTGCTTTTCTGAGCCCCTAGGGTTTGATGGGCTCGTTCTGCCATCAGCGCACCTTGGGCACTCGAAACCTGCGCTGAATGTTGACCATTGTGAAGGTAGTTTGACATTCAATGCAGGTGGAACACTGTGCAGGTGCGTTGGGCGCAGAAAAGGATTTTGTTGCACAGTTTTTGATGAAAATTTTCGCCTGTTTCTCATCAAAACCAGGATCTAACTCTCTTGTTTGTTTTTCAGAGATCTTGGAGCAAAATGACCCTTACATGGTGAGAACGAGAACATGAAGAAGAGGACATGATTGCCCTACATGATCCGGTTACGGTGAACGCGCTGCGGAACTATGGTTTGTTGAAGTTCTTTCGCATCTCTAGCATGAGACAGCAGATCAACCTACTGCAGTATTTGCTCGATGCTTGGGATCCTATCAATCAAGTTTTCTAGATTAGGGGAAAATCTATCCCCTTGACTGCAGTAGACATTTACTTCTTGATTGGCTTGTCGAGGCAGAATGCCCCCATCTCTTTGTCAGGTTCGGCTCGAGGGAGTGACTCTGTGAGAGATTATGTCCGCCAGTATTGCAGGGAAGGATCTCAACCGAGTAAAGACGGCAAGATCATCATCCGTGATGTCACTGACAGGTCCCTTAGGTCTATCCTGTTTACTTTTGGTAGGATGGCCGGAAGTGCGTCTCTTCACGTAGCCAACAGATCCTATATGAAACATGCCTTCGAATGCCTCCAACCAAAAATATTCAACTGGTGTGATGCAGTACTTCTTGTGATGAAAAGTCAGTTGACCAAGATAAAGGACGAGAGGTTGAAGAACTTTGGGTTCGGTTCTATTTTCACCGCCTTTGCCTTGGAGAAGATACCGCTGATGCAGCCGCAGTACATTGCTCTTGACTTACCTTCTCCTACTAAACCACGCATGCAGAGATGGGTTGACCATATGTCTAGGCATGCTGGTCAATCTCAGATTTCTTTTTCTGATACCTTCTTCAGGTGGTTTGACCGTCAGGAGATGGTCTATTCCGAGTATCCATATGTTGGCATGGACTTCCGGGGTGATCCGGATTTAGTACTGCCGGATGGCGAGCAGTGGGGCGCTATTGGTAAAATCTTTGACCATATCACTGTTTACCGTTTTTATTTATAATGTCCTTGTGCTTTATTCTATCAAGACTTTTAATTAAACTCATGTGTGCATGCAGATGTTGGTCCTGTTTGTCCAGTAGTTCGCCTGAGAGTGCCAGCCGCTGCCCCAGCAGGAGAGGCCGCTGGGAGGGTTATCCTTCATGACCTTGATGTGGCCGAGACTCTCACAGCTGTGCAGGAGCAGGTTGAGAGCCTTACTCTCAGTATTCCAGATGTGAGGATCGACGAGTTACCTTTACAGTTGCAGCGGCATACTACTGGTGTGCCTAGACGATGGACTCGTCTCTTACGCATGATCGCACAGGCTGTGACTTGCTATCACGAGCATCATTAGACTAGGGTGCCCCCTAGCATTTTGAGTTTTTGGGTCATGTGACCGATTTTGTCTTGGTTACAGAACATTATATGTAAACCATAAACAGCTATATATATATATTTTGATTTTCGGGGTTTTATTCTGATTGAGTTATATGATCCACATGTAAAACATTGATGATGTGTTTCTTTTTATAAATGTTGCAAATGTCTATCTAACACATAGTTTGCTAATGAGTCAGTTAATGTGTTTAAGTTTCTGGAAATATGTTGGTATTGAATCAAATCAAATTGTCTTTCCAAAATCTTAACCCTTAGGAACATGCGATAAATGGCCGGGTTTCGGACGGAATATATACCACATGGTTCCAATGGGTTTGAAATCTGCAATAAATGTAAAAAGGTGGATTACTCGACCAAAACGAACACTTTAGCGAAAAAAAAATACAACAAAAGCATATTGGTCACTATTTAAGCATAGTAACGCTTGAGGTACAACCCATTCCGAGGTTGCGCCAGTGGAATTCCGTCATAATCCATTAACTCGTAGGCTCCTTTTGCTAACACTCGTTTAACAATATAGGGGCCCATCCATAAAGAATTAAATTTACCTGCTCCCAATTTATCGGATTCTTGGTCGTAAAGCAAGACCAAGTCACCTTCTGAGAAGACATGGGGTTTGACATTTTTGTCGAACTGCGCCTTGACTCATTTCTTATGGGCTTCGTTAGCCAAAGCGGCATCACGACGGGTTTCATCCAATTGGATTAATTCCAAGAAACGGGCCTCTTCTTCTGAAGTTCCGGGGAGGAGATCGATTGCGAGTTTAAGAGACGAGATTTCACACTGGACTGGTAAGACTGCTTCCAGGCCATATACTAGTTGGAAGGGTGTGAACCCGGTTGCATTCTTTACCAATGTTCGGTAAGCCCACAAGGCTGAGTACAGGATTAGGTACCACCTTCTTTTGTGAACTCTGATCATCCTTTGCAACATACGCTTCAGGACCTTGTTGATCGCTTCAACTTGTCCGTTGACTTGTGGATAATACGGAGCAGAGCTGTCGTGAGACAATCCTAGTTTGGCAGCTAATTCGAGCATCATGTGATTGCAAAAATGCGATCCATGATCCGTGACTATAGCCTGTGGTACGCCGAATCTAGCGACTACATGATTGAAAAAGAAAAGGGCAGCTGTTTCACCAGCGTTATCTAATGTAGGCATCGCCTCGGCCCATTTGGTAAAATAGTCCACGGCGACTATAATATACCCATGCCCCCCGGTCGAGGTGGGGTTACATGTCATGAAATCGATGCCCCATATGGTGAAAGGCCCAACAACAACTATCGGCTGTAATGGTGCAGGTGGTCTTCTGGTTTTGCTATCAAAAATTTGACAAGCATGGCAACTTCTGACTGCGGTTATGCAATCCTTGAACATCGTTGGCCAGAAGTATCCTGCTCGTAAGAATTTTTGTGCTGTAGCATATCCAGATTGATGCCCCCCACACGCGCCTGAATGACACTCATTCAAGGCTTTTTTGGCCTCCTGATGGGTGAGGCACCTTCTCAGAACTGTATCGATACCACGACGGTAAAGCGTATCACTGACGATCATGTAGTCTTTTGCTTGGTATCGTATACGTTTTTGTTCAGAGTGAGAGGTATTTGGCCTGAATTTTTGGGTCTGGAGATAAATCATTATATCTCCATACCACTCATTGCTTGTAGATATCATAAACAAATTCTCATCCACGATTGATTCTTCAGATGTTTCATCATTGGACGACGATGGGAGATCGCACAATAATTCTGCGAAAACTAGAGCTTTCTTTGACTTGGATTTTACAAATTCCAGATCAAACTCTTGAAGGATTGCTATCCATTTTGAATATTTGCCCCCCAGCAACTGTCGCGACAATATGTAAGTCATGGGGTTGCAATCTGACAGAATGGTAGTTTTCCGAAAGAGGACATAGTGTCGAAATCTTTGTATCGCTTGAACAGCTGCAAGCGCTAGTTTTTCAACATAAGAATATTTGCTTTCTGTATCGTTTAAGTTTCTACTTAAATAATATATAGGGTGTTCAATTCCATCGACTTCTTGAACTAAAACCATTGCGATGGTTGTGTCTGCTGCAGCTAGATACAGGTTAAAATCCCTTTGATAATCAGGGGCGTACATTAATGATGCTTTTATTAAGGAATCTTTTAAAGCATCAAAGGAAGCTTGCGCAACCTGATCCCAGACGAAGGGTACCTCCTTTTTCAAAATACGTGTATAACCTTTAGTAAGTTCGGCGTAATTTGGAATGAACCTCCTCAGAAAGTTTTCTTTCCCTTGGAGTTTCTGAATCTGAAGCAAATTTGAAGGTGGAGGAAAATTTATGATTGCCTGGACCTTGCACGAGTCAAGACGAATCCCATCCTTGGAGACTATAAAGCCAAGTAAACGACCAGAACCGACGCAAAACACACATTTGTGCGGATTGAGTCGTATCTTGTAGTGTCGGCAACGTAGAAAAATCGCTCTTAAGTGCTGCGGATGATCAGTCCGCTTTCGCGAATGAGCTGGAAGGTCATCGAGGTATGGTTGAACGATGTTCTTGATGTCATGGAAGGCATAATTCATTTCCCTCTGAAAGGTCGCCCCTGCGTTCTTTAAACCAAAGGGTAATTTTCGATATGCGAATGTGCCCCACGGACAAATGAATGCAGTCTTTGACTGGTCCTGTGGGCGGATATTTATTTGATTATACCTGGAAAATCCATCCATGAATGAAAAGATTTCGCATCCGGCGCATTCATCAATTATCTGATCGATGAAGGGTGTAGGGTAGTTGTCTTTTGGACAAGCTTGATTTACATCCCTATAATCGACACACACTCTAATTGTCCCTTGTTTCTTCATAACAGGGACAATATTGGATACCAAATCGGTTAGAGGAACCGGGTAGATAAAACCAGCATGGAGAAGTTTTTCAACTTTTGCCTTAATGGCAGTGGCTTTCTTGGGGTGCACCTGCCTGAGCCGTTGTGTTACCGGTTTGACATCTGGATACATCTTAATTTCGTGTTCAACAATACTCGAGTCAATGCCTAGCATTTCATCATATGACCAAGCAAAGACATCTCTGAATTCGCGAAAAAGAGCGTTGTATATTTCCAGTTCTGAAGGAGAACAACATTTGCCGACATAAATATTCTCTACAACACCCGTTTTAGTCGAGATATTTATGGCTATAGTCTCTTCAATGTTGGATAAGTTTCGCTCGGAATCCACCGTATTTACAGTATTTGATAGGAATTCAAAAACTGAAGGATGATAAAGGTCATCTTGAGTATCTTCTTCATAATCTGGAAGAAGGGAACGATGGTGGCAATCATTCCATGGTGCCCCTTCAATCAACATTGATTGTACAATTCCTTCGTCGGTTCCATGCACCCGCGACCAAGGATCTGAAGGGGTACCATATTCTCTAGACCTATCTACCCAAACGCTGGATGAGCGTTGATTTGGGTTTGCCTCCCATGCTAGAAACATTGATTGCTACAATATTTCTATTGGGCTTGGGGGCAAAACCATTGCATGATCCATGTTGGTATCATTTTCTGAGATCTTTGTTGAAGATATCATATTGCAGGTACCTATCGATACTACTTCCACCAAGTTGATTGGAGGTGGAAGAGCGAAAGTTCCCATTAGTATAGGATCTTTTAGTAGGCCTACTCCGATATTCTGAAGCGAATGGGGGCTTCCATGGATCATGGGAATGCTTCCTGTAACTTGTGAACCATTGGCGAGGAAGTTTTGTTGGTTGACGATCGTAATCCCCCCCTGAAAGGGAAATGCGATCTTTCTAAAATAGGTCGACACAACAGCTGCCATGGCATATATCCATGGTCTTCCTAGTAGGATGTTGTAATCAAGATTCCCATCGATGACTTCAACATCTATTTCTACTGTTTTTCCCCCTAGTTCAACCTTTAAGTTATTTAGGATACCATGTGGGGTATATGTCCTTTCGTCGAATGCTTTTAATGTCGTCGAAGATCGCGACAAGGTTGGAGATCCTAAAGTTTTCTAGCAACTCATCGACATAATACATGTAGATGCCCCCTCATCAATAATTGTTCGATGAACAATTTTTTTGAGGGCTTTCACTTGACTAAGGAAAGCTAGTTGGGCTGGTAACTGAGGATCGTATCATTTGTGGTCGAAGGATACAAAATTGGAATCCTTAGGATCAACCCCACCAATGGCTGATAACAAAGCCTGCCTTTGGGATGGGAAATTTTGTAGTACTTCAAGAGTCGACATAGCGGATGGCGATAGGGCCAAATCTTCCACTATGTTATAATGCTGCGCCGCTCTAGCGCGGGGATTAAATGTCGACTTGTGTACTACTCCCTTTGGCGGTTTTATTGTTAATTCAGGAATGATGGGTGGTACAACTTCTGTCGAAGTTGTTGTCGAACTACTTGGTTGATCTTTTTCCTTGTCGTTCGACAGCTGCGGATTCCCGTAATCTTTGTTCCTTGTCGAAATCAAAGCATCATTTTGCTGCTTCGAAATCGACAACATTAGCACTTGTGACGGGGAAGCATTTCCACTTTCAACCAGATTTGTTCCTGGATTTGGAAACGGATCAGTTAACACAGCTGAGGTTTGCGAACTTTTAAAGAATCTTTTAAGCTCAGCTTTGTATGGACATTCTCTCGTCCAATGATCCTCATCACATATCTGACACCCTGAGGGGGGTGGTTTCCTATTTCCAGGAGGGTTTGAAGAAGTTTTTTCAAGAGATGATTCCCCCTGTTTCTTCTTCTTCCCTTTGCCTTGTTTCTTCTTGCTTCCTAGTTGTTTGGTTTCTTTGCCTTTATCTAATGATATGACATTTACTTCCGAAGCAAGAATTTCGTCTTTTGCATTTTGATCTAAAATCTTACAGGCCTTCTTGGATGTGGCCTTTGACGATTTCGCATTTGTCGTGCCAATCACACCATCGCCGGCGTGAGAGTCATTGTTTGATTTAGGAGGAGGAGGAATTGAGAATTCCGGTCTAGGGGCGTCAGGTATTTTGTCGTAGAGCGTGCCAGACTGAGTATAGACCAAGTCTAGATATTGCGCACGAGCGATAACTTGCTCTTCCGTTACGACTCCCCCCTTTGCCACATCTTCCGTTATGGCAGGAAGTAACGACTTGATAAACCATTCAGCTAATAGCTGATCCGGAACGTACGTTTTTACCATCCTACGACGACGTTGCCACTCATGTATATGATTAGATATGTGAGTGGCCATTGTCTGTTTGAAGTTGGTTAGGATTTCTGTTCCCGTTTCATACCTTATCGGTAATTGAAAATGGGTTAAGAAAGTCGTGGCTAAGGTGCTGAAATTGTTGAACGAAGCTCTAGGCAATTCAATATACCATTTTTCCGCTGGACCCGTTAACGTCCTCTGAAAAAGGCGAAGCCTTATCGAATCATCGTTTAGGGTGTTTGATGAACACCATAGATGAAATGTCATCACGTGATTCGATGGATCTTCACCTGGATTTCCATTAAATTTAGGAATATCCGATGGAAGTTTATGAGGGATCGCTGGCCACCAAGGGGCATAAGAAATTGGATCGTTTGTTAACCGGTGTACATCAGGTAACTCTAAAGTTGCCACGAATGGTAACTGTTGATTCAGGTTAGGTGAAGCATACCCAGGATACGATGGAATTGCCTGAGAAGTTGGCCTTTGCATACCAGCATAATGTAGTTGATGCTGGTACAACTGATACAGTTGGTGGACATGACCATTGTAAAGTGGTTGATTTTGACCGTTTTGAATGTACGGCTGTCTACTGTTCGCAAAGATCTACTGCTTAGAACCTTGGTATACTTGTTGGAATTGTGGTTGTTGGTATTGCACCAGCCATGGTTGTGAAGCCATGTTCTGTTGCGCTATACTAACCGTTGGACCAAGGTGTGGGGTGATTGTACCCGTTTGGACCTGTGTCGTCCCACCAGTTGGCGATTGTGGTTGAGTCACAGGGTCAAGGAGCTGTTGCATTACAACCTGAGAAATCTGAGGTTGACATACAACAAGCATCGTTTGAACTTGTGACACTGTCACAATAGCCGGTGTAGTAGGTATATTCGACACAGGTACGCATTGTTGCATTGAATATACAACCCTTGGTTGTTGGGGTATTATAGGTACCCAACCACTTGATGTAACTCCAGTATAACCTGAATACTGTTGTGAACTCCCGTATGGATATCCTCTCGGAGGGGGTAATGAAAGGGTATACTGCCCCCCATACGATGGTAATCCGGAACTCAAGGGGATTGTCTGCCCTTGGGGACTGGATTGCCCAAATTGACCTCCAAATGGATCCATTGTTGAGACCCAACATAAAAGTTGTCGGATATTATTCCGGAGGAACAAACAGGAACGGACCATACTGTCAAAATAGCCCCTGGATGGACTCCTTCTAGCGGTTGTGAGCTAGTCGGGATAGATGGTACGCCGACAAACATTGTCGGAGTGACGGCAGGGAGTTCTGCTGTCGCTGTGTCAGTTGACACAGTCCTAGATGTTGATGGTTGTTCAGACATTTTGAGTCTATCCAAAAGATTACCTAGCGATTCTACAGGAACTTCCGCTAGTGGTGGACCAACTTCTGATGAAGAAGGAAATAGAGTGACCCCGACTCCAAAATGTGTTGGAGTACTTGCTTGCGGATCTTCTACAATTTCCTCTATCACAATCAAACCAGGTGGAAGGGGAAGACCGTCAGGTCCGTAAAATATTTCTGGTGCCGAAGAAGGGGTTGAATTGACAGCGACAGATGTTTGAGGAGCAAGACTCTCTGAACCGGTTGCGGATGGAACTTGTTTAGTAACACAAGTGTTTACTCTCAGACTAGGATCAATATCACTGTCCCTCTGTGGCTGTTTAACTTCTTCTGTAGAGGCAGGGTTTCCAGAAATGTTTGGAGTAACCGGAATCTCGGATGTTGTTGAAACACTTGTTCTAACTTTAATAGGAGATTTCGAACCGGTTAAACGAGTTCACTTTGTCCGTACTGTTTTCGATTCCGAAGACAAAGACAGTTGACTCGTATGCCTCCGCGAATGACGGGGTTTCAATTTAATTTCTTCCACGATTGCGGATTACTCGATCAACTAAAATACAAAAGGGGAAATATGTTTCCGAATTAAATGAATTTTAGACGCTTTTAGACACAACTTGTTTTTTCAGTTTTTAAGAGTCGAGAAAAAACAAAAGATGACTCTAGTCTCCTTCGATTTTTAATGAGCCTGAAGTGACAAGTGCTCAGATGGACCTTTTCTGTTAAGGAGTCTGAAAAGGAACGAAAGGGACTGCTCTGGAGTTCTAGGTAGAGGGTGTGCCAAACCAATCGCAAAACCGCATAATACTTTTTAGGGTACGGGCGGTCAATCTTCCCAAATGCTGTGTTCAGTGCATTGCGATCAGTAGGGCGGCCGACACGGCTTCGTATGGATAAAGATTTTGAGCCTATAGGGGTCTCCCAATATATACTCGACGGTACGTGGGAGCACAATCCGTACTGGCACTTATCGTCTCTCAGGAGGAATCACCCAACCATCAGTGAGGCCAACAGTTACCAGGTTTTACGACGCCAGAACACGTCTCTAGCCTAGACCTCTATGTTGTGCGTTAAGTTACAAAGCGTTGTTAAGTTCATTCAATTTATTTTAGGTTGATCTTTCTTAGAAGTTTGCCTTTTTGGATCACCACGAGATGTAGATACAATTCCTAAATGCAGTCTAAAGATGATAAGCAAGCTTTTATCTCTTTTCAACAATGAAAATCCTAGCTACAAGGGGAAAAGAAAGACACAATCTTTTCTCAAAGAGCATAGAGCACATTGTAAATGCACTTTTCCTAAATCAAATCATACAAACTATCAAAATGAAAATGCACATATGCATGTATTTGTTTTCACTTTCTTAATATTGATGCCTAAAAAGAAAGTTGTTGTACAAATTTGAATTCGATTTCAAGTGAAAAACACAAACAAGCTTCTTTTTCGAAATCAACAAAGTAGAGACGATTACGACACTTTATGATTTTGAAATAAACACTTGTTTCTACACTAGAAATTCACAAATTCAAACCAAAAGACAAAAGTAAAAGTGTAATCAACTGTCAACAGCAAACAAACTTACTCCTAATATCAAAACGACACTTACGACAGGTCTAGATCTAAGGGCGACAGTATGACTAGTTTACTTTTGTAATGGGAAACTGAAAATGATGTAACAAATACACAAAAGCAAATACAATTTATTTTATACAACTGAGGTGGAATTAAGGCAAAGAAAAGGGGTTTTCAGATAGGTACAGACACTGATAACAGGCTTCAAAAATCAGAGATAAAACTGAACAAAATGAAGCAAAGAACCACAGCTGCACAGGGCAAAGGCTGATCAATGCACCTGTTGCACAGAGAAACTGAATTGCAGCGCAGGTAGCCCTCTCGGGACCTGCATTGAAATGCAGAACCTCTTCACAGAGCCTGCGCTGAAGCAGAAACGAGAATTGACTCTAGGTTCTGGGTCATGGTTTGCAGTTTAATCTATGGTTTTTGGTCGGATAAAAGCTATCAACAAGGTACAATTAGAGGGATGATTTAAAGGAGGACTAAGAGCTATCACAAAGGGAAATTAGAGCATTTGTGGATCAGCTGTTCAGATCATAAACAGGCCCAGTGAATGGACTAGAGTAGCAGATCTCTACTTTGCATTTGTAAATGGAAAATGCAGTTCGATTCGCCACTCCTAAGTTTATGAGAAGAACAACAATAGAAACACAAATAAACTAACTAGATACGCTCCCCAGCGGAGTCGCCAATTTGTTGTTGGGAAAAGTATCTATTCAGAATGCCCCTATCCCACTCTAAGGTGTGATAGTGCCTTAGCAACAAACAAGGAAAACTACTTTCGTATTCTTCTTTATGAAATGTAAACAAAGACGAAGGATGTAACTAACCTATGTCTTTCGCTAGTTTGTTGATCCAATCGCTCTCCTCTTTGTTTGCTTCCTGCTGTCTGCTCCCTTGCTGGCCCAGCTTCACCAAGTTCCTGCAAGATCACAGAAGAGGAAACTACACAAAAGACATAGATTTACATTCATAAATAGCTTAGGATCAAATTAAGCTAAACATGCAAATATAACAAAACATCATTGATATACAAGCATATAGGAGAAACTCAAATAGTTTTATTGATATGATAAGAAAGTCCAAGAGGAGATACAACCAAGTGAGTCCTGATCCAGCATCTACCTCCCAACAAAGGAATCCCTTCCTCACCTCCAACAAAGCATAAATCACCCAATGCACTAATCTCAATCTCAAACCAACAACAATTCTCTGCAAAGTACAAAATTCCAGCCTCCGGATCTTTGGGATGAGGGATCCATATATAGATGTAAGCAGAGAGGATGAGTCAGCTTATGTTTTGACTTGTGGCTTCTCTCTGTCAGTTCTTGCTTCCACTTGGAGGCTGAGAGCCTCTTACTCATCCTTGGTCGAACTCAGTGAGGCAAGTGTGATTGAGGAAGATTCTGGAAGCTTCCATTGTCTGTACACCTCGCGGAATGACACGACCATTTGGCATTTCTCGCTCAGCGCACCCTGGTAGTGCATTTAGGTGCATTGCAACGCACCTAGCTAGTGTACTGGGGTGCTTTGCAACGCAGGCAGCTAGTGGAGCATCTGAATTGATCCTGAATTGACTGATTCTGAGTAGTTTTTGGTGGGGAACTTCTGGGAGAAGCTGTCATTGGTTGACCTTGTTCCTTTAGGGGCAGGAACAACACTTTTAGGGACTTTGGATCCCTTGGATTATGGACATTTCATGCTCAATGCTGTAAGGCACAAAAATGTCTATAACACTACTGGTAGCACAGGCTCTACCCGTGACAAATGAGTAGATCTAAAAGCTAATCTGCAAGATCCCCCTGCTTTATATTTAAAACCAAGTAAACACTAATGTAGACAAAGGAATTTTCATTTTGAAGAGGATATCAAATGGAGGAAATTAGGTGGATTTTGTTTTCTTATTCAAAGAAATGTTACTTATCCTAGATTTCATGTGATTCCTATTTTCTGAACTATTTTTATTTTGGAAGTTTTAGACATTTCAAAAAACTATCAGAGATAACTGCTTCTTCCAGTGAATCGCCAATTGTTGTGTTGTTCAACAACCCCCCCGCCCCCATTTATTGATTTAATAGTTAATATTCTATTAATAAATGGGGACCCTTTATAAAAAAATCCTCCAAGAAAAACATAGCACTTAAGCACTTTCTTTCTAAATCTTTAGAAATAAATTAAGATATCAAGTCAAATCCCTTTAAGACTAGCAATTCTTGTTTTTATCGCATATTGTTGGACCAAGTGTGTCAAAGGTTAATTAATAACCAGTATCTGCAAATTGTGATGGATGGTATCACTGCATTTAACTTAGGCTATCATTAGACTTTCCATTTAAAAGCTAATACTTAGTGCATTTGTTGTAAATTGAAGCACCTATCACAATCACACATCGAATTTTATAAAAGACACAACTCACAAAGCTTGTCATAATATGTGAACTGCAATATTGTGGTAGAGCGAGCCAATACTTATCGCATTGCGACAATTTACTTAAAAGTGAGTCTTGTGAACTACAAAAGTTTGTGAAGTACAATAGAACCTGGACCCGATAAAAACAAATGTTATAAACTATAAGTTAAGTCTAGCACTTAGTAAAAAGGCACTTTAGGGAGTAATTATTCATTTAGGTAAATTTCACTCTAAATAATGAAAATTATGCCTCTCACCTCTCATCTTTCAAAATTCTAAATAACTCTGGAAAAACGCACAACCGAAAATGTGATATCACAATTTGTTATATTGCGATAATATTATTGCAATAGATTAATTGGCATTTCGGACTTTAAACTTGCCGCCTTAAAATTTTTTCCATTCCCATTTGTTATTCCGTAGTTTAAATGAGTAATAAAGGTAATGATAAAAGATATTAGTGCATATTTAATAAGTTTAATGGTATTTATGTTAAGAGTGGCTCGACGTGATTTGATATTCTTTCATCTTGATTTTGAATAATAGCTCCTTTCTTGTGAGTATTCGAGGTTAACTGTATAATTTAATTCTCCTTAACATTCTTGCTTTGTGTTTATCCGATAAATTCCATTTCTCTGATACCACTTTTATCCGATACAACATGTAGCAAAGACAAAGGAACAATGACATGGGAAGCCATGTATAACTTGTTAGAAGAAGAGAAGCCCAAGCCATTGATAACAAAGGCCACGACTAATGCTTAAGAGTCATCCGAGGCCTCCTATTTTGAGATAGCATGTTCATTCTTATACCAAATATCTGTGAGACCAAAGATAATACCATACATAGATATGGTGAAATGGGTAATTGATGAGGTAGACATCTCAGATAGAAATTTCAAGAATAAAAGGCAATAGGTCATGGGGTCTTTCTCACCAAACAATCTACGCCTAATGTACCAGCTACTAGAGCCTCAAAAGCTATATAACAAAGGGTTCCTAGAGCATTTCCCTGGAGAGAACAAGGACTCGTTGGATGTTACACAGACATGTAGATTAAGGGGAGGTAAACTCAAATGGGATAAAACTAGTATGTACTCAATAGCATCCATCTCTCCCCCTCATAATTTCACAGAAGCAATGATGTGTAGGTTATTCAATAGACCTGAGAGTAGCAAATTTTCCATGGAATGGCTCCCGTTAATAGATGGATTAGTTAATGCAACAATTATGAACTAGGGTCATATTTTATCACACAATTTAGCAAATGCCATTATGCAGTATAGAAAGAAGAGAAGTGTTTGTCTAAGGATTTTTCCCCCTTTTTTTATAAGTGCTTTTGTTATGGATGCAATTTATTTTAGTTCTCAGTTTCTGAATTGGGGATGGATGTGGATTGTACAGACCCTGCTCCCCATCCATATATACCATAAAATTTTGCGAAAATCTCAATTCCAACGCCATTTTTATGAATTTGTCAGGGTGTTATGCTGCCTATTCATAAAGTAGTTTTTGATGAAACAACCCCTAGGTATTCCAAAGATCTTGAAGTAGATATATTTCCAGTATCCAAATGGTTTGGGGAAGAGACATTCACCTACATTAGATATTTTGGAAGCATTTCTTCTCCACATGTCCTCCCATATTATGTCCCCGACAAGCTATTAGCCAAAGAAATAGCTTACCAGATAGAAGGGGAGGGTGGTTTAACCAGAGGACTCAAAGAACAGAAGAAAGGCATTTGGCCAACCTTCCCATTACAATGAGGTTCCTTCAGACTACATGATTATGGACATGTAGTAAAGGACGTAGATATTATTATGTCTCTGAAATTGGCTATAGTTTCAGGAAGGAAATATGATGAAAATCACGTTTCTAAAAAATTTACTACATTTCACCCATGAAGAGGATGCCTTTGATGACCTCTTCCAACAAGCACACACATTTTCAAAAGTTCTACATATGGAATCATTAATGTTTACCCTAGAAGATATCATTGCTTTCCATGTATACAGGAATAAGAGACTGTTAAAGCTTCCATTGGAACTATTGCATATTGAACCAGTAAGAGATCCAACTCCTAGCATAAGGTTGGACAAAAGTTACAAAGAAAATTCTAAAGAAGAAACCCAAGAAAAGTCGACTCATGAGTCAGAGCACTTGGAATGACAATCTCAAAATGGACGAGGAAACACAAATTAAGAGTTTGAGAAAGACAGAGCTGGAAGTACAAAGGAAACGAATGAACAAGCCTTGGAAAAGAAGCAAGCAGAGGTTACTTCTACTTCAGCTCAGTCAGGTAAAGCTCATGTCATTGACCTGGAATAAGAAAGAGAGAAATTCAATAAGAAAATCCATATAAATATAAATCTTAATCAAGCATGTTAACTGCAAACCCCCAAGAAAACCCAACATAAAGCAAATCCAGAAACAACAGGGGAATAAACTATAGGTACATAGGATATTAAGGTTATTCCTTTTATTCCTACTTTCGAATTTTTCCTAAGAATTGAGGAGATACCTCCATTAGATATATTCTACAGTCCTACTGATAAAGTTGTATTTAAAAGACAAAGGAAGAAAAGGAAATTGGACACTACAATTGTTACGACTCTAGAAAATAAAACAATGGATGTTGTCTGGAAGGATATGTTTGTCGACCCATTAGAGAATATCACAAAGCTATCATAGTTTGTATGGGATTATGCCACAACAACCATCAATAAGGTGATGAAATTCTGAATGATGCTGAAGGAAAAGGAACAGAAAATTTTGCTGCTCAAACAATTTTGCTGCTCAAACAACAATTAGCACAAGAAAAACTAATCAGCATGCACAACAACAAGTAGCCCAACTTCAAAGGGAACTTGAGCAAATGAAAATACAGCTCTAGGCCACCATATTAGAAAAGGATGTGAAACTTCATCAAAAGCAATTTATAGTGGATAAATTTAGAGATAACCCACAAATCGATGAATTCATTAGAGAAGTAGTCAGCCTCAATTCCCTATTAATGTAGCAAGAGGAAATATTCTACTAGAAAATCAGGCAAATAAATCCTTACTGGGAGACTAGTGATAAATTGATAAACCTAGTAATTGATATGAGGTTTGAGTACGAATAAATCCACAAAAAGGTTTCAGAATTTATCACCTGGAAAGAGTCAAAGGATTGAAGGAAGGCTGACCTACCAAAAGTGGAAGAGTCCCACAAAGATATTTTGTTCACAGATTGGGATTCTCAGTGGAAACAGGCATAAAGGGTAACAACAATAGCAGCTGGAGTGGCAAGAAGCATAATAGAAACTGTAAACGAAAACATTCATGGTGCCAACCTTGTTAAGGATGTTTACTAGGGTTTCTACCAACTTTCAAACAACTAGAGAAACAATGGAAACTGACAACATAGGAAAAGGAAGAGGTAATTAAGCATTTAAATAAGCTGAATTGGGAGACATACTCATAGTCTCTAGTAAAACCACACAACTAGTGGATGACTCTGAGGTGTTTTACAACCTCTACATGAAAGACAACGTCAACATTGACAAACGACATATTTTCTAGGCAGTTAAAATCTACAATCAACCAGTCACCTCAGCTAAAGCCAATGATTGATATTTGCGACCTAAGAGATGAAGTCCAAAGGATCTAATCATTAATTTATTTTAGTTTTAGTTTTATTTTTGCCCATTCTTAGGAAGGTTGTTTGAAACCTCCTCATCTGTTTTTGTAATAATCTATTTTGAGGCATTAATTTTAGTATTTAAACCCCTCTCATGCATTTAGAGAAGGGTCCATAAATTTGATCAAAAACACTTTTCAAGATACTACACTTCTATACTTTTGAGAAGGCTTTTATGAAATGAATGGAACAAGATCTATTTTTCTTTGGATATCTAGCATGCTCTATTCAAGTGCACTTATGTACTCTTAGAATGTGTTGGATTGAATGAAATTGGGTCAATATTGTTGAAACACATGAGTAGGACTTATCATATATGGTACTTTTATCATATGATTATGCTTTATTTATGTATTGAGCAATACTCCTCTTGATTGTTTTATGTATGAAAGTCAATTTTATAGTTTTGCATTATTGCACTTTTGTATGATGTCAGCTCGGATTTTGTTTTGAATACATAAACGATTTTTATATGCGATATATTTCTTTCAACTGTTTTTTATAACTATTTATCTAAAAAAAATTATCATTAAACGATTTCATTTCTTTGGGCAGTTGAATGATCTTTATTACGAATTGTTGTAAGACATCATTGTAGATTACATATCTTATTTTATTCCTGTGTATATTTATAGTTATATAATGTTAGATTAAGATATATGTAGGTGTTTAATACTTAGATTAGATTACACTTAGTTGAGTCATTTCCCATTACATCCTATATCGTCCCATCAACATTACCAAATCAATCCTCTCTGGGAAACTGGTCCCATTATCCCCAGTCACAGCCACTATACCAAATGGAAAAGGAGATGCTTTCAAGGTCCAGACTGGGTGGTTATCCCCCATGTTGTCGCAACGACTTTTGAGGCTTCAATAGGTAGCCATAAATTTTTGATGTTGATGTACATATGTATTGATCCTTAATGAAATATAAATTTCCATTTTCAACTCATGTAGAAGTTTTGATATATTGGAATTAGAAGAAAACATTTCCCTATTCTACCTTCTAGCATATAAAATCAAAATGAAAAATGAATTGACTATAAGAAGCTTCTCGAGATGCGATTTACGTAGTTGTGGGAGATCTTTTGGGGACTAATGAGATGAGAACAAATTTATCAGGAAATATTTATATAATATATACAATAATTGAATAATGATTACGAAGAAAGAAATACATCAACAATGAATTGGGCATGTTTTTAAATCCACGAACTAAGCATGTTTCCCATGTTCATCCAACTATCCTCCCACGTGCTCTACTCTTGGAACACTTATAGTATAAAATTGTTCTAATGCTATATATATATATATATATATACATACATACATACATACATACATACATACATACATACATACATACATACATACATACATATATATATATATATATATATATATATATATATAGATATATATTGAAGCAACATAAGTTTCCGAGATGAGAGAAGTAATTTTTTTGTTTTGTTCCAAAAACTCAAAGTAGCATGGGTTTTGTATATTAATTTCTAAATAAGAAAACTGAAAATTGAACATATTTTGAACATAATAACAAAATATTCAAACACTACCTCCTACTCAAACCTTAGAATTTGACTTCAAAATATGATATTAAAGTCCACATGTTACATGCAACTTCTGATCTTTCTATGATAACCATCAAATATCTAGCATCATCTCTAATTCTAAAAAGGTCGACAAATCCATATTTTTCTTCCATTGAAATATTTGGAAAATCCCCTAACTAGATGGATGTTACTCATATTTTCTCTAGCTACTTTAGCTAGAAACCAATGTAAGTGGATTCCTTTATGCTCTCGGAGTTTGCAAATAAATTATTAATATTTCTCGATCTTGCAAGTGGAGGAGAAAGGAAAGTTATCTACTAATGAGTTTCAATGCCATTAAATTGACAAGAATCTATGCATTACATGCCATTAAGGCATCTAACATTGATTCACACACAATAGCTACTACTTATGCCAACTTTCCTGCCTGTGGGATACCATTCTTTAGAGTTAACTCTTTCATTCCTTGAATTTTAAATTCAATTTATTTGTTACAACAAATATTTTAGTAATATTGTAGGATAATATCAGTGACAAATAAAGTCCATCTACTGAGAAATCTCTGAATTCACAAGTAAATAACTTTTACAGCCAAAGATAAGATATGAATTGCAACATTTTATATCTAAGGTAGTAAATAGAGACTCATTCTGGGTAGTAAAGATCATAATTTAAATATGTGTGCACAAGATATATAATATGCATCCATGGGCATAACTAAAGCTTCAATATAATTGTTGACAAATTTTTAGTGAAATATGCAATAAAACATTTTACAATTTATGCCCAAGGCTTACATAAGTCAAAGTTTTTTGAATATAATACCTTTTCTGCTCATTTAACGCTACATATAATATAGTAAATGAGAATTTTGATCTAGCCACTAGCGAGAAGGTAGTTTCTTACTTTGGGAAGAAATGATGTAAATTCAACGGAAGCCAAATGTTACAAAAGAATAGTAATCCAATGATAGGATAGAAGCTATGAGATGACTTCACAATTCTATCGGTTGCACTTCTGTCATGGTGACTATGTGTCAAGAACCATACATAAAGTCCATAAATAAACTAGGAAATAAAGTAACATTAACTAGCCTTTCCATCATGAACGTGTCTTAGAACATATGTTGAATTCCAATAATTATACTATTCCTCATAAAAAAGAGGTTCCCACCAAAGAATAAGGTGAGTAGAAACACACATGAAATTACGTTTTTGAAGAAAAGAGAGGCAAAAAACATAGATATTTACTGGCATGTAATAACTAAATTAGTTCCCAATGCATTCAAGATATATTCACATTCGAGACAATGTTCTACCAAAATTCATCTAAAGGACGATAAGACAAAAACGATCACAAAATGTAAAGGTGAGATGTTATATGCAGTTAGTCGCAACACAACTAAAATTAACCAATCCTAATGAGTATATGCATCTCATATTATTTGATATCCATTCTTAACTCCAATTACCCTCATCTTCTTAAATTATGTAATTGTTTATCTATTTTCCTGTTGAATATTTGCTAGATTAGAACTTGTGGGCAACATGTTCAAGATAGCCAGCGAGTCAGGATTCACACCCATTAACAAGTTTAAAGATTGAATTCTTCATCTCAATACCTAATTGCATGTACCAGGTAATCATCACATTCTAGGAAACCTAATCTCTTTGAGATATTTTGTCAAACACTTCAGAGGAAACCTTTAAAAACATGTGTAGCTAATCCTTCATCATATATGAGTTACATTAAAAGTATTTTCCTTTGGATTAGTTGTATGGTCCACCACTTAAGTGATTTTTACATCTCAAAAGAGTTGATGTATAAATGTAGAACCCCAATACCAACGACTTCAGCTATGCCATAGAAGAAAATTAGTGATAAACTTTAAGAGCTAAATTTAAAACACTAAACCTCTGAGATAACTTCACTATAGATTATTATCAAATATAAATCAGTATACTTAATCACAAGATCATACCGAATATCTAAGGAATAATGCCAATAATAAATCCAATTTTGTGTGCTAGAAATAATATAAAGATGCCTATAAAGTCACTATAAGGACAAATATGATCGCTGCAAGCAAGAACATATCTAAGAAAGTTTGTAGCCAATCTTATAATCTATGTATGGAAAATTTAGATTATTTTAGGGTTGATTTAAATGTGATTAGTCACTTGAGATATGGAAGATAATGAAATTAGAAGAAAAAGATTTCCAATAATGGAATGATATCCCTACACTCAAGAAGCGTGAGCCTACAAAACAAACATTAGCTTAAAAAAACCTTGACTGTAATGACAATATGCACAACAAGGAAAACAATGGTCCAGAATGGATGCTTAAAACTAGATGTAGCAATTGAATGTATTCCAAATGGAACACTATGGTTTTGCAAGGGAAATGTTACCAAGGCACCAATAATATTTGAAAAAGATAACCATAAATCCTAATGAAAATGTAACATGATAAATATCTTCTTTATGTTTTGAAAAGTGAATTAGATATGTCGATAAGACTAGTTACATCAAATTGCAAGGAAAATAACTCTAGAAAATAAAGCCTTTGTCGTGTTCCTTGAGACGTCTAGCTCAACTTCTAGTTCCTTTGATTTGTCCCTTTCTACTAGCTCAAATGCTTCTCTAGGTTGCTTAATTTGATTAAACCCACCATAAAATCTAACTACAAAATAGCAATGAAATCCCCTGCACATAAGAACTAAAAAAAATGGCATCAAAACCTCTACACCCAAAAAAATTCAGTCATTTCAGCTAGCTTGTTTCCATTTTCAGTTGGCCTCTTTCCATCTTTAGCCGGCCTAGCCTGCTGTTTCTTGTTGATTCTCACTCAGTCGGCACCTATGTGTCCCACATTTCCTATGAGTTAGTGTCTCTTAATATATATCTCGCTATCCCCATGAATAGGGGCAACATACTAGCTACTTTTGCTTTTGCTCCCTCCTATCCCTTTTATTTTCCAGTTGCATCACCCCTTTGTTGTTGGCTCAATATTCGTCAACTTTCAGACTCCAGCATATTTTTCTTCAGAGAAAATGGTTGTTGTGGTTGCTTTGGGTGTGGAGTTGTTTTCAAACACCAACACAACTGGCTTGGAAGGTAGTTTTTAGAACTATAAATTGCTTAGAACTCATTTCCCCTAAGAAGAAATAGGGCGCAAGTGCTATGAAATGTGCCAGAGAGAAGTGCACACCATAGGTTGTAGGAAGGTGATGAAGAGTTTCATGAAGATTTCTCTCAGAGTATTGTAAAAGAGCCACACCATGCGTGTGGTGAAATCTATTAATTACTTTGGTACAAGGGTGACATGCACTATCAGATTTATGTAAATAGGTGGATGTATATCAAAGGTGTCTTGAATAGATATTATGGCATGCTTGTGGTTGGGTGTCCTCACACAAAATTGTGAATTTTGGGATGGTTTGTCACCCAAGGCTATTCTAATACAGTTGTTGCATTATAACTTTTGGGTTATGAATTAGACATGATTGTTGTCACATAAGTGTAGGAAAATCATTGTTTCTACAATTATGTAAAGTGCATGTTTGGAACTCTTGGTTAAAAATTGTAAATGCATTTGAATTACATGTTTAAAACCAAATATTAATAGGAAGCTAGAGAGTTATATCCTAGGCTAAGTATGCTCAATTTTGGCACACCTTGTCTGGGTTGTACAAAGAACAAAATGAAAGGTAGGAAAGGAAATGGAACACATAGAGAAAAATTTAGTATAAAGAGAAATAATATTGTAAAACCCATATTACTATGATAAATAAAATAACATAATGTTATAGAACACTAACTAGCTAGGATGATGGTGCCCTATATCTAAAGAGAGAGATGCATGTTATGATTATTTCCAAAACTTGTTACTAGGCGAAAAAAGAATTCCCTTTAACATAAAGAACAAAACCTAAATTTTCAATACCATAACCTCCAATATTAATCACTAAAATGTTTGAGGGCGTTGAGATGGTTACCTAGTGCACCAACCTCCTAACGGTGTCGGGTTCACATATGATATCTATTTTAGGCTCATAGCAGTTCATTGTAAAGAACTATATAAGGATTACAACTTTTAGCTACAACTATGTAATGTCATGGAAACACTGAGGCCCCCAAATGACCAAAAAATTATTTTTTAGTGCCTCAAAATGGCCTGAAAATTTTAGGACTAGAGAAACCATGGAAAATATGCTATGATAAAGAGCCATAGGTGATGTGGTAGATGACATATTTAAGGGATCTTTAGCCTTCAAGTAAGGACATTGGCATCATTAGGGGATTTTGAACATTAGGTATGGGTCTTGGGTTGGGCATGTTGAAGATAGGAAACCCATGCTTAGGTAGTAAAGAAATATCCAATTATATAGGGTCAACATGTTAAACACCAAAAAAAAACATTCCAAGGTATCTTTGGTCTCTAAATGGGGTTAATTAACATTATGAGCTTTTGACCATTATTTACTAGTTTCTGAAACTTGTATATGGTAATGGAACAAAATTAAGTATCAGGCTGTCAAAGAATATTTTAGGCTTCTAGGGTAAAGAATGGCACCTTCAACCACTACAAAATGTCTATTTTGGAATTAGAATTCCAAAATTTTAAATTAATTATCAACAATTATTAAGTGGATGGTAGATATTTAAATTGGATAAAATATGCTAGAATATTCTTTGTAGTAGTCATAAATCAAAGATTGTGATTATCTCCCAAATTTTAATTTAATTATCAACAATTAATAAGTGGATGGTAGAGATTTAAACTCGATAAAATATGCTAGAATATTCTTTGTAGTACCCATAAATGAAAGATTATGATTATCTCGAAAAAAGTTATGCCCTTTCTATCATTTATTTATTTGATTGTGCTAGATTTAATCATTTTAATCATATATAATATATAAACACATTTTATCACAAAATTCATACAATAATAGAAATTGGTACCAAAATAAATTTTTCAACTTTCATTTTTTAATAATTAAATTTATTTCCTTTCACAATAATATTTTTATATACGCAAAATTCTATAAAAATGATTATTTAATTAATACTAGTTTTTAATGGATTTGAGACTTCAGTGATCAACATTTTGTGTGGTTATATCTCCGGATCCATCGCATTTTGTTGTTTTATGTATCGATGTTTCGAACCATCCTCTGTGGTTCATCATTAGGAATTTAGAGGTGTAAAGAAGTCAGAGAAAGATGAGCGATAAATAAATAAAGGTTATGGTAGGTAGTGTAAAGAGCCGACATGTTTTGATGAAGGTGAGGTTTTTAATTAATTTATAACTAATTTAATTTAGTTTAACTTTAAATTTAAATTTATTTATGATTTTTGTTTTCTTTAATATATTTTAATATAATTTTGATTTAATACAATTTAATAATTTAATTTAATTCAATTCAATTTAATTTTAATTTGATTTAAATAAAATTTAACTATAATTTAATTCGGTTTAATTTTTTTTTTTTAACGTAATGTAATTTTAACATAATGTAATGTAACTTAATTTAATTTAATTTAATTTTAGTTTGCTTTAATTTTAATTTCTATTTTTAATTTAATTTTAATTTAATTAATTTAATTTTAATTTTAATTTTATTTTCATTTTTAATTTTATTTTTAATACTATAGTTAGGTTAAATTAATGGATTAGATGATTTAATTTATTTTAATTTAATCTAATTTGTTTTAATTTAATTTAATTTTAATTATATTTTTAATATAATTTATTTTGAATTAAATTAAATTTTTAATTTAAATATATTTTAATTTTATTTTTGTTTAATTTAATCATGATTTATTTAATTTAATTTAGTTATAATTATAATTATAATTATAATTTAATTTAATTTGGTTTAATTTAGTTAAATTTTGATAGTAGGGTTAGGTTAACTATTGGATTAAACGACATTTAATGAGTTTAATCTTACTAAAGTTTTTGAGGAGTGAAACATGAGGACCAAGAAGCAAAGGGGTCGGGATTTGTCTAGGATATGGTGGAATCCCATGTTAGTGTAGGAATTCAATTATCACTTATTTTCCAACCATCATTACTATTTAGATTATTGGGGTGTTTTCTTATTTTGATAGCTTCTCTAAATTTCTTATGGTGGTAATGCTCTATTTTGGCCACAAAACCACAGTTTTCGATGCAAATGTGATGATTGGTTTTACTAGAGTGCTCAGCCAAAGCTGAGGTTTTGGAGCGGTTATGGTTGATTTCATAAGCATGTTCTTGAATCCTAGTTAATATAGACAGTGCGGTTTCACCAATGTATGTCTTTCCAAATGAAAAAGGGACTAAATAGACCCCTTTGTGATGTTTAGGGTCAGAAGGACCTTTTACTGATTTCAGACATCTATTAATTGTTTTCATAGGTTTGAAAGTGGTTTTTATGTTGTTCTTTCTTAAGATGTGTGAAATATTATCAGTGGTGCCTAGAATGTAGGGAAGGTGAACCTTACCAACATAATCATCCCTGTGGTGTTTGCTTCTGGGATTCTCAACTTTCTTGAAAGCATTGATTCCTTGGTGTCTCTTGTATCCATTCTTTTTGAAAACATTCAGGAGGTGGTTCTTTTCTTGCTCAAAATTATCATGATCTGAAATATGTATCACCCTTGTGGCTAGATTTTTCAGCACCCCAAGTTTCTGAGTCGGATGATGGTGAGATTTAGCATGTAGGTAATTTTCAGTGTGTGTTTTCTTATTATTTTTTATTATAAATCTATTTTTATATAACACTTATAAATTATTTTACTATTAGACATTATAAAATATAAAATATATTCTTATCATACTTCATCCCCTCACGTTAAGACAACATTGTCAAATTACATTACAACAATAATGAATCTCTTATTTCTAACCTTGGGTACAATGTAATCATTTCAGCCGTGAGATTATTTCGCTAATTCTTTTGCAATAAAAGAATAGGGTAAATGGACTCAAGATAATCTACCACCTTTGGTAACCAACTAGGAAACAAGCCAAGTGATTCTTGCAGGCATCAATCTAGAGATAGGGATGCTTTCCCTAATAGCTTTGGATCATAAGTGGATATGTTACATAGAAAAATAAAAAATTCAAAGAATGATTTATATTTTGAAAGGATTATTGATAAAGATAATGATAAAGAGTAAAAGGACCATAAGCTAAACTCATTAATATAGAAGGAGGGCGAGTAATATAGCACTCAAGGTGTTGGGGTCCATAACTACTCCTCTAGTTCGTAAACCCTTGAGCTCAACAACTGCCTCTCTCGTAACTACCTTTTTCCATCAGGGTGTTGCTCATCGGGCCCTAATTTGGACACTATCACGCTCTCCCCCAGTAGACCATAAGTGCCCAATCTTGTCCACACTTGGTCCACACTCATGTGGCCCTCAAATAGACCATGAGTGACCAAGTCCATGATGTAGCATTTGCACCTAGCTATGGCATCCTCACACCCAGGATAACCTTACACATGGCTGCCAACAAAATTCACCAATTAACCCTTTCCTTCTGCAATAGAGGAGATATTGCACAAATCTGGGCACCAATCATGTCCTCACCTAGGAGATTTATCCAGCATTAATCAAGGAAACATCTGCAACTCTCCTTGCTACTGTCATCTTGCCTCTCATCTGATGTGGATGTTGTCACCTTGGCTGCTTGGTAGACTTCCCAATAGTCCACGTGGGCTCCTCCAAACAACTCCTAGGGTCTCCTAGAACTTCCCATCAAACTAATCCAAGCACTGGTCAAAGTATTTAACCCAACACCGCTTTAAAAACACTGTTGTAATAATGATTTCATCTTCTTTTTTGTGACACCTCATTGGGTCACTTTCTACGGCCCTGAATCCTCCCAACAATCATCATACATGCCTTTAAATTGTTGCGACACACCTTAAGAGGACTCATTCTCCACCACACTACTTCATTACGGCATATTTCAACCCTTGACAACCCTTAAATAAGCCCACTTGTGTGCTTTTGCATGCAACCTAACACAACAACCCTCCACCAGTGAGAAAGTGCTCAAAATAGTACCCAAACACACTCCAAGCAACAATGTTATTTCCCACAAGGAACTCAGACTAACAACTAGCCTCCTCATCTCTTATCATGGAAAACTTAGACTCCTCTTCCAACCCAAAAACAATCCTCAGCTTCCCTGTGGTGTGTCTCTCTTGCTGCAGCTATTGCTTGACCTCTTTCATGTTGTCTATGCCTCTTCTTGCATCCCAATTTCAGAGCTCCTTTTCCTTGATAAGATGTTGCACAATGGATGATATAAAACACAAAAAATCACCCTCTATTTATATCCAAATGATGGGCCCCCCAAATTATTGAAGATACACATCTATTGGAAAAATTTTACTTCAAGCCTACATGACTTGAAAACCAATAATTACTTGTCAACTTCAAAAATTCATTTCTCCTCAATGACAAATCGAAATCAGATGTTTATCATTGCATTAGAATCATATTGAGGAGCATATCATCCTTATCCATCACATGTCAAAAAAACTTCATGGTTTTGGCCCAAACATCGATGGGTATAAAACCCCATACTCGGGTTCCAAGCCCCCAAGCCTATTTGTGGCACTTTGACATTCAACACTCAAACAGTAGGGTTTGGAGTACCTCCCAAGCTACAGAAAAATCAACATCAAATACTTCCAAATGAAATTTCTATCGATCATGGTTTTTGGACGTCGTCTTCCCTCGAATATTTGAAGTTTATATGATATGCACTGACAAAATCTCAGATGCAGACGTTAGGTAGCTTGGAAGAGTGTTAAATCGCACGCATACTAGTGCTAACCACAACTCCATTTTCAAAGATATAATGAGTTTCCTTGGAGTTGAATTTGGGTTTTCAAGATAAATCATTTAGAGTTGAAGTTGGGTTGTCAAGCTAAAGCAGAGGAGAGGTTTTGCACGCTACTTGTTATAGGCATATTTGGGCACTGGAACCCCAATCAAATATGTCCATAAACCAAGGGCTTATAAGCCCTTAAAAGTGTTGTTTCACACCCTAAAAGAACAAGGTCAGTTGATTACATCATTTCCCAGAAATTCTCCCTGAAAAACTGCTCAGAACTGGTCAAAACTGGACCATACAAACTACTCCATGCTGAGGGTGTGATGCATCTCACCTGCTACACACAGGGGGTGCGATGCAGATTGAAAATTCCTTCTGTAGAGTGCGATGAGTGAGAGCAGACAAATGGTAGAAGCAGTTTGCTAGGTGGAAACTCAAAGAATCTTCTAGAAACTGCTCATATGACACTTGCCTCTCTGAATTTGCCTAGGGATGAGTAAGAGATCATGAAATATCCAAGTGGAACTAGGAACTATCAGTCAAATGACACCAATAAAAATCCCAGAAGCTGACTCACTCTCCTACAAACATCTATATATGGATCCCTCATCCCAGAGATCCAGGGGCTGGAATTTTGTAATTTGTAAGGAAGTGTTGTTGGTTTCTCTTTGGAGACATTTCATTGTTGGGTGATCTTGCTTTGTATAAGGTGAAGAGGGCTTTCATGCTGGGATGATGATGCGGGATCAGACAGCTTGGTTGTAATCCTCTCTTCTACTACTTCTATCAATAAAGCTATTTGAGTTTTCCTCCATATGCTTGTATATTTCTGAATCTTGTATTTGTATATGCATTTATATGGTTAATGTACATCTGATACTACATAGTCTATGGTTATAGATCTCTATGCTTTGATGGTATTTTACTGATTTTACACTGCAGGTGTTCTTTGAAGTGGGACAAGTGAGAAAGGAGTGGTGAATGTTCTATCAAGGGAGAGAGGAAACAAGTAAGGAGACTAGCGAAAGACTGAGATTGGTACTCTCTGCTTCTCTCTCATCTATCTCTCATAAAGGAAAACACAAGTAACTTTAGTTTGTTTGTTTCTAAGATAGATACCCATCTTAATGGGACTAGCAGCTCTGAATGGACACTAGTTTTCCTGATAACACTACTAAGAAGTCTAGAGCTGCAACTAAATCTGAAGGTAACTACTGATTTTTCTCAGGAGAATAACAGGAAGACTAGCAAGTGTCTCATTCCTTATACATGACACGAACATGCACAAATCCATCTAGCCCTATTCAATGTTTCCATGGTTATATGTATCATTTAATATTTATAAACTTATGTTAGCATTAGTTTCAAATCTTCGAAATACGAATCAAATAAATGCATGGAACAGAGATATTGTATGAATAATATCAATGATATGGTTTGTCTTCCTTGGGAAGAGGAAAAATAACACCATCAAATATCTTATTGGTCCTCAAAGCTAGATTGATAAATTATAGGTTGAGAACAATCGTCATTTTATGAACATGGTAAATTCATAAAAGCATTGGATTAATATGCACAAGTAATAATGTTAACTAATACAATCGATTATTATAGTCCCATGTCATAGACGAGAAGGACTGATAAGAAAAATAATCCCTTCTTCATGTCTCATATATCAAATTCCAAACTCTAAAGAGAGTCTATGAACTATAATGAATTAACAAACTCTTAATGAATTTCTTTCTCTATTGAAATATTTTGAATTTTATGATTACTTATATATATGGTTGATGTTATTTCTTGTCTAGAGGTAATGTGGTTTGAGTGCACTCTAAATATTTTATTAAAAAAAAAATATATCTAGTGTTCATGAGGGTTTTCGAGGAATCACTAGTAAGGGTTGTTACATGCGGCAACTCTTTAACGCTTTGTCTATCCCACATGCATAATTTGTTTCTATGTTTCAACATGCTTTTCTTGTTTAATTTTGAGGAAAATCTAATAGATCCTTTTCAAAAGCCTATTCAACACAAGTTTGGACGCAACCACAACCATGAGTGAGAATGATGACTCACAAAGATAGGGCCAGTTTTGAGACTCTCCTTCAAAGGATCTGGATCTCGCCATATGGAATTTACTAAGATTCACTCAATAGATTTGAACATTTTTGTTCTTCCATCATGGGGTTTAAGTACATAACCATTGAATGTAGTCGGTAAAGTTTCTTTAATTAGTTATCACATCAATATATTGGAAAATGGATTTTTGGGGCTCTGCATAGTGAGTCTAGTAGGAAATATAGTTTTTCAAGGCTCTCCATGCTGAGTCCACTACAAGGGTTCCTCTGGTGTGGAGAAGGTCAGGCCATGGGTCTTTCTTAGATCTCTAATAAGTCGAGAGACTCCCAAAACTCCAGCCTTGCACAAATCTTGGCTGAACAAATGTGGGACGAAGAATGCCTATTGCTATAAACCCTCCGTACCCAAAAATAGCATGCCTAGCAATAACTAAAACGATGGTTTTTTTAGTATTATTTTTCATCGATTCATATTTACCTTCATGGTAGGTCTTCAACATTCATTGTGGAAAGAGCTGCAAATTGCGATGGATCAACTACTTGAGAGTTGATATCGAGTGAGGCAGTTTTAGTCCAAATGAATAAAACATTGTCATTCATCTACATACAATTTCTAGAAACAAGTTGGTTTAAGTTTCATCTGTTGGAAATAATACTTAGAGGTGGGGGTGAATCAGTATTATCAAGTCAATAACTTTTTCATTTCATACTCATATTTATATATGATACTTCAATGAAGGTAACTTGCATGTACACGCAACTGTCTTTAAAGCAATCATCGTATATCCAGCAAAATTATGATTGAGTTAATTCATCATATGTTGATCTTTAATTGGTGCATCAGTGCATCATAAAGCATATACATGGTAACCATGTGCATTAATAATAGAATAAACCATCACACATAAGAAACACACATGAATGCCAAGATTTAAGGTGGAAATCCAATGCAGGACAAAAACCACCTGTTGATGTATTCTTTTAATATAAGAAAAACCTGTTTATAATCTTGTACTACTGTAGACTGATACCAGTACGCAGGCACCAACCTGCAGAAGGCTATAACCTTTTCTTGTCCTCTAGCTTCTACTATAAGGGAGCTAAAACCCCCTATCTTTTGTACTAGCGGATCTATTTACTAGTACATAGGCACCGACCTATAGAAGGCTTCAACCTTCACTCATTTCCAATTCCTACTGGAAGGGAGCTCCAACCCCCTAGATCTTGTACTGGCCAATATGTTTACTAGTACGTAGTTGCCCTGGTGGTAGCTCAAATAACCTCATTAGATCAGCCCCTATACTTTTTATTTACTAACAATCATTAGTTCAGCCTAAATCCCTGAACTTAGCTGCAAACTGTGAGTGAAAACCAAGTTCAGTCTCGTCCCTGGACCATCGCTCTGCCTCTCATTGGCAATCTAGATGCATTTCACATCTCATGTGTTGCAAGTGAGATGCATCCCTATTTCCCTGTGTTACAGTTGAAATGATTGAGTAACACTGTTTTTGCCTCCAGATTTTGGTTTTTTCTTCATTGTCTTCAACTTTATTCAGTAGTTTTGTTGTCTATGATCAGTATATCACTGTTGAAACCTTCTTCCTTTGCATTATTCAGCCTACATTGATAAATAATTGTGAATGTTTTTTATTTTTTTTTCATCATTTGCAGTTCTCTTTTGCAAACAATAGCTGAATCGAACTGTCGTTTTTTGGTTTGAAAGTGTTGCAAGTGTCATTTTTAGTCAAGAAAAAGAGTGTTGTAAAGTATTCCTCTTTTAGATGGTCGATTACACTTTTTCCATTGTATTTGATTTGAATTAATAGTATTTCAAGTGTGGAAAGCAATTTTAAATTTGAAATCGCAAAGTGTCGTCTCAAGCTTCCTTCGTTCTTTAAATTCGAAATCGCAAAGTGTCATCTTGATCTTCCTTTCATTTTTTGAATTCGGAATCGCAAAGTGTCATCTTAGCCTTCCTTTCATTTTTTGAAGAGAAAACTGTTAGTACTGTCACTTTGAAAGAAGATAGTTTAGATCTGTACTTAGTTTTATTTTGTCATTATGACATTAAGGAAACTGAAAAATAATACATGCATGTGCATTTGCATTTAGACTGCATGCTGAAATTGATTTAGGAAAAGTGCATTTACTGTGTGCTCTCTGCTCTATGTTGAAAGAATTTCATTTCTCTTTCCTTAGTAGCTAGGATTTTCATTGCGAAAAGAAAGTAAACGACTGTTTATCATCTTAGATTGCATATTTAGGAATTGTATATCTACATCATGTGGTGAACCTTAAAGGAAAACTTTTTAAGAAAGATCAACTATAAAATAAACCTAAATGAACATAAAAACGCTTTGGAACCTAATGCAGAACATCTAGAAGTCTAGGCTAGAGATGCATTCTGGCATCGTAAAGCCTGGTAACTATTTCTTTCATCATAGGTTGGGTGCTTCCTCCTCTTTGAGACGACAAGTGCTAGTATGGACTTGTGCTCCCACGTACCGTCGAGTGTATATTGGGAGACCACAATAGGCTACATCCTTTATCCTTATGAAGCCGTGTCTGTTGCGCTATCGATTGCAATGCACTGAACACAGCATTTGGGAAGATTGACTTTCGTACCGTAAAATGTATTCTGCAGTTTTTTGATTGGTTTGGTAATCCCTCTGTCTAGATTTCTAGAGAAGTCACTTTCGTTCCTTTTCAGACTCCTTAAAAGAAAAGGTCCATCTGAGAACTTGTCACTTCAAGCTCATTCAAAATCGAAGGTGACTAGAGTCATATTTATCTTTTTCTCGACTCTTAAAAATTTAAAAAGAAAGTTGTGTCAAAGCGTCATAAAATTTATCTTAATTGGAATAACTTCACTATTCCCTCATTGGTCTTAGGTTGAGAAAATGGAGTCTACCAATCAAGGATTTCCCCTCGGGGGAAATCCTGGACCCTTCTCCTCTTAGGGAGATGTTGATGCTCCACACATGGCTACATTGTCCCTTCCAGGACTCACAATTGGCTTGCTAGTATGGCTTTTCTCAACCTCTGTCATTGAAAACACCACAATTCCTCAGCAATCAAATAAGAAACAAGATGATACTGAAGTTGCTCCCACACCTTCTACTTCATTTGTTTCTACCTGTCATTCTTCCTCTTTTCTTGGTGAAGCTAGTAATGCTAAAAACCAAGTAACTCAGAAGAAAAAGAAAGGGAAGGAGAAGAAGAAGAAGAAGCCAACGGCAAAAGGGGGCAAACATGCATCGTCTGACAAAAATCCACACACTGCACCTTCCAAACCTAAATCTCCATGTGTCATTTGCAAGGGAGACCACTATCATCGAGATTGTCCTTGCATCCCATGGATCTTGAGGGACTAGTCTCCTCGCTTGCACAATCCGGTGTCTTCAACCTCTGACGATCATGTTGAGAGCACACCATCAACTAGTGAAAACAAAGTCAATGGAAGGAAAGGAAGATCTAAATTTCCTTGTAGACTGTGTGAAGGCGATCATTCCCTCCACTGTTGTCCTTTCCTGGCCGAAGCTAAAAGAGTCTTGGATAACCGTCTTGCTTCACCACAATGACTTCCTCCTGGATACAAGAAACTCTTGCCAAGTCTATCACTAGTTGAAAATCTGACTGACACACCTTGGTTGTCAGTCAAAGCACCTACCATTGAAGATAAACCCTCTAAGTCCACACCAGACCAATGTCAACAGGTTGAGACAGTAGTCGACCCAACCTTTTCTTCATAAGGTACACCTTCAGATGATACTGTCACCAAAGAGAATGAGAACGACGTTGTTCAAATTCTTTTTGTTAACATAGAATCCGATGAACATGGGGGCGATCTACCCATTTCTTTATCATAGGAAGGATGTTTGTCAGAGATTTATCTGGCTGTTTGTTTGGTCCCTCCTCCAAACAATCTAGTCATTTCCTTCAATTGGAATCTACTAGGGAGACCCCGCCTACCAGCTAATGTACCATTCTGAATCATAGTACAAGCTTACAGAATGATCATGGTTGGTACTATCATAGATAAATGGGCTTCTATGAGTATCCTTTCCTCAACTGCTTGGAAAGTGCTTGGTTCACCATCGATTTTGCCTGAGATTCAAAATCTGACAGGCTTCAACAAAGGAACCAGTCAACCGTTAGGGATCCTTCCAAATTTTCCTATAACTTTGAGAAGGAAAACCGTTCATCTAAATGTGATGGTAGTCCAAGGGCCTCTAGATTACAATCTACTCCTTGGGCGTGACTACATTTATAGCATGAGAGCTATTGTTTCCTCAATATTTCGAGTGATGTGTTTTCCGCATGAAGATAGAGTGATCCACCTAGTTGACCAGCTTTCATTCCCTGGTTCAAACACAACTATTAGCCAAATTCCATCCGTAGCGAGTCTTTTTGCACAAGGAATGTCTCATCAATCTCTAGTCCGTCCACCTGATGAGCACGAGTGATTCTGTGATTGTGACTAAAACCCAGGGGGCATGCAACCTGGTCTGCTTCGGCAGGAAATCCCCAAATATAAGGTAGGTTTCTGCATAGGATATATGACTAGTCTGACCCCCTGCCTGTTTAGGAAAATGGGATTATATTGGAAAAGTATTCCCACGTCAAAGATTATGTGACTGGAACTGACAACAATCACCCTTTATCCATTTCGATGGACAAAGCCAAGGAAGTGTTTTGTCTGCTATGCGGATGGGACAATCTTGCTCATGCAAGACCTTCTGTATGGTGACCTGGAAACTCTACTTCGTTATACATGGGGGCATGCAAACCTCTTTTTCATGCAAGCTAAAAATGACATTTTATTTTCTTAGTTTGTAAGCTTTCAACCCTTTAAACTCGTAGGTTGGTCATTCCTAGCTTCCATACAAAAGGCACTAGAGCAAAGTTTCGAATGGGGCAAGCTCCCTAAAAAATGAACCTATCGATGAGACATCCCTATTAAACGACTAGCACGAGTAGTTTTACGCGAAGTTCAACCTCGTTAAAAAATAAACATAGCAATGAGCAAATGTTCCCCCAGAGTTCAAGCTCATCAAAAAATGAACCCACCTTCGGCAGATAACCATTGCAATCGCATAATTATTAGCTTTTGAAACTTGGTTGTGTTCTTACCATTACCTCCACTCTTTTTTAGTAGATCATATGCCTCCATTTGATTATTTACCCTTTTGAGGAATAGTTGCGATGAGTGATTCTATTAGCCACCTTCTTTACACTGTTATGGTTGAAAGGTTCCAAACCTTACCTAGAATCAGTTTCTATCCAAAAAAATCACTCATTCCTCAAAAAATGAGTCCCCTTTAAGCTCTTTTCATCTGACTCGTAAAATATGAAAAGATTACCGAGCAATTGGCCTCTCTAGCTTGTTAAAGCGATTGGAAGTGCCATCTCTCCTCTATATTTTAATATTTTTAAACCTAAGGGATCATTACACAAAAAGATCGAGCATTTGTCTTGTTCGGCTCATTAAAACTATCGAAAAGTCATCCCTTTCATATTATTTTATACCTTTTTGGACTTAAGGGATTATATTAGGAAAAAGGACTACTGGAGTTGCCTTTTCGTCTCTTTTTAAACTCTCTAAAATTGAAAAGGACTGAGTTATCTTTGTCGTTAAACTCGTTAAAACAATAGCGACAAACCTGTCTATGTAGCCAAGAATGAGTTTCACTGTCGCTAGGCTCATTAAAACATAGCGACAGGTTTGCCAAAAGGGAAAATTATAGAACAAGAATATGTTATCCTCCTTAGGCTTGACAAAAGTAAAGAGGTACTGGTCAGCAATGACTGGGGAAAAAGGGAAGAAAACTTGAATAACTTCATTGGTAATAGGTCGCTCTTAAACATGACACTTTCACTCCATCACCATGATTGAGTCGGGTTGGGTTATTCTGTTCACCGGTCATATCACCATTGGTCCGCTGTACCATCCATTTTGGGGTTAATGCTACCAATCCATTTCAGTGTCGCCGATATGTTCAAGAGAAGTTGCTTAGAGAATTCACCAACCCAACTAACGCCTCATCCGCTGCAATACCTTCACTCTCCATTTTTCATGACTGCCATCGTGAACCTTGTATCATCAGATCATTTTCACCTCCACAAAATCATTTTCTCTGTCTCGTGTCGTAGATGTGGGATTCATTAAGGCCCTCCTACAATGGGTCACTTCTTGTCGACATCAGCTCATTATCCAAGAATTTGACTTAGGAACAACCCTTTCAGTACTTTGAAGCTTGCATGCCTCAATGGCAAGTTTCTCACTTTCAGCAATAGGTTTACATCAATGGCCTTCGACCGAAAGATTTAGCGTGGTGTTCGATGTCAACTCATGTATTTACTCCATGTGAATTATACTACAGTACCTTGAGGGTCGTTATCATTATCGGTGATTCCTCTCGCGCGTCTTAATAGCTTATATCATTGGTTGGTAATCAGGCGATGTCTTTCTATTCTCAACATCAGTATATCTTTTCACATGGATCGACGTGTACTTCAGGCGAAGATTGAACGAGTTTGGATACCCTGGATCTAGTTTCATCCATCTGGGCTGTGATATATTTAGGAAAATAAAGACATCAAATGTACATCATTGCTACACAGATAATCATCCAATTGAAGCGATGATGGCTCTACTTGAATCATTAGTATGCCACAAAGATGATTGTCTGTCTTATGTACATGAAAATGAATTTGTAAAGCTGAGCATGGGAATGCCCACCTCAGGTAGATCATGAAAATATTATGAAGATAATGTATTGTATTGTATCTTATTACAGGTCACCTTCCAGTTCAAAAAACCTCAGAGCCTCATGATAAAGCATTTCACTCGACATCAGAAGATTTACGACCTCATGTTTTAGGGGGCAACTGTTATAGGCATATTTGGGCACTGCAACCCCAATCACATATGCCCATAAACCAAGGGCTTATAAGCCCCTAAAAGTGTTGTTTCACACCCTAAAAGAACAAGGTCAGCTGATTACATCACTTCCCAGAAGTTCTCCCTGAAAAACTACTCAGAACTAGTCAAAACTCGACCATAGGGACTGCTCCATGTTGAGGGTGCGATGCATCTCACCTGTTACACACATGGGGTGCGATGCATACTGAAAATCCCTTCTTTAGGGTGTGATGAGAAAGAGCAAACAATGGTAGAAGAAATTTTCTAGGTAGAAACTCAAAGAATCTTCTAGAAACTGCTCATATGACACTTGCCTCTATGAATTCGCCTAGGGATGAGTAAGAGATCATGAAATCTCCAAGTGGAACCAAGAAATATCAGTGAAATGACACTAATCAAAATCCCAAAAGCTGACTCACTCTCCTCCAAAAATCTATATATGGATCCCTCATCCCAGAGATCCGGGGGCTGGAATTTTGTAATTTGTAAGGAAGTGTTGTTGGTTTCTCTTTGAAGACATTGTGTTATTCGTTGATCTTGCTTGTATGACGTGAAGAGGGATTTCTTGCTAGAAGGATGATGTTGGATTAGACAGTTTGGTTGTAATCCTCTCTTCTACTACTTCTATCAATAAAGCTATTTGAGTTTTCCTCCATATGCTTGTATATCTCTGAATCTTGTATTTTTATATGCATTTATATGGTTAATGTAGATCTGATTCTACATTGTTTATGGTTATAGATATCTATGCTTTGATGGTATTTTGCTGCTTTGACTCTACAGGTGTTCTTTGAAGTGGGACAAGTGAGAAAGGAGTGGTGAAAGCCCTATCAAGGGAGAGAGGAAACAAGTAAGAAGACCAGTGAAAGACTGAGGTTGGTACTCTCTACTTCTCTCTCATCTATCTCTCATAATGGAAAACACAAGTAAATCTAGTTTGTTTGTTTCTAAGACCGTCTTAGTGGGACTGACAACTCTGAATGGACACTAGTTTTCTCGATAACACTACTAAGAATTCTAGAGCTACAACTAAATCTGAAGGTAATTGTTGATTTTTCGTTGGAGAATAATAGGAAGACCAACAAGTGTCTCGTTCCTTGTACATGACATCCATCTAGCCCTATTCAATGTTTCCGTGGTTATAGGTATCATTCAATATTTATAAACTTATGTTAGCATTAGTTTCAAATATTCAAAATATGAATCAAATAAATGCATCGAATAGAGATATTGTATGAATAATATCAATGATATGGTTTTTCTTCCTTGGGAAGAGGAAAAATAACACCATCAAATATCTTGTTGGTCCTCAAAGTTAAATTGATAAATTTATAGGTTGAGAACAATGGTCATTTTATGAACATGGTAAAGTTCATAAAATCTTTGGATTAATATGCACAAGTAATAATGTTAACTAATACAATCGATTACTATAGTCCCATGTCATAGATGAAAAGGATTAATAAGAAAAATACTCCCATCTTCATGTCTCATAGATCAAATTCCAAACTCTAAAGAGAGTCTATGAACTATAATGAATTAACAAACTCTTAATGAATTTCTTTCTCTGTTGAAATATTTTGAATTTTATAATTACTTATATATATGGTTGATGTTATTTCTTTTCTAGAGGTAATGTGGTTTGAGTGCACTCTAAATATGTTATTTAAAAAGGAAAATCTCTAGTGTTCATGAGGGTTTTCGAGGAATCGCTAGTAAGGGTTGTTACATGTGGAAAATCTTTAATGCTTTGTCTATCCCACATGCATAATTTGTTGCTATGTTTCAACATGCTTCATTTGTTTAATGTTGTGGAAAATCTAATAGATCCTTTTTAATAGCCTATTCAACACAAGTTTGGACGTAACCTCAACCATGAGTGAGAATGATGAGTCATGAAGATAGGTTCAGTTTTGAGACTCTCCTTCGAAGGATATGGATCTAGCCATATGGAATTTACTAAGCTTCACTCAACAACTTTGAACATTGTTGTTCTTCCATCATGGGGTCTAAGCACGTAACCATTGAATGTAGTCAGTAAAGTTTCTTTAATTAATTATCAGATCAATATATAGGAAAATGGATTTTTGGGGCTCTGAATAGTGATTCTAGTAGGAAACATAGTTTTTCAAGGCTCTCCATGCTGAGTCGACTCCAAGGGTTCCTCTGGTGTGGAGAAGCTAAGGCCATGGGTCTTTCTCAGATCTCCAATAAATTGAGAGACTCCCAAAACTCCAGCCATGCACAAATCTTGGCGGAACAAATGTGGGACAAACAATGCCTATTGCTATAAATCCTTCGTACCCAAAAATATCTTAAAGTGAGGGAATTTTTCATCCCTGCTGTAAGATCATCATACAACATATATGGCCGAAGCCAGCAGATTTTTACGGCATAGCCGTTACAAATATCGCCGTAGCGAGGGGGGCCTCAATGAACGCCTCTGCAGGAATCGAACACGGCTGGGGGGTGCGAAAGCCATCCGTCGCAGCCGTCATATCATGTACCCAAAAATATCATGCCTAACAATAACTAAAATGATGGGTTTTTTAGTATTATTTTTCATCGATTCATATTTACTTTCATGGTAGGTCTTCAACATTCATTGTGGAAAGAACTACACATTGCGATGGATCAACTACTTGAGAGTTGATATCGAGTGAGGCAGTTTTAGTCCAAATGAATAAAACATTATCATTCATCTACATACAGTTTTTAGAAACAAGTTGGTCTAAGTTTCATCTGTTGGAAATAATACTGAGAGGGGGGGTGAATCAGTATTGTCAACTCAATAACTTTTTCATTTCATACTCAGATTTATATATGATACTTCAATGAACGTAACTTGCATGTACATGCAACTGCCTTTAAAGCAATCAATGTATATCCAACAAATTTATGATTGAGATAATTCATCATATGTTGATCTTTAATCAGTGCATCAGTAATTTAGAAAGCATATAAATAGTAACCATGTGCATTAACAATAGAATAAACCATCACACATAAGAAATGCACATGAACACCAAGATTTAAGGTGGAAACCCAATGCAGGACAAAAACCACATGCTGATGTATTCTTTTAATATAAGAAAAACCTATTTATAATCTTATACTATTTCAGACTGATACTAGTATGTAGGCATCGACCTACAGAAGGCTACAGCCTTCTCTCTTCTTCCAGCTTCTACTGGAAGGGAGCTAAAACCCCCTAGCTCTTGTACTAGCTGATCTATTTACTAGGACGTAGGCATCGGCCTACAGAAGGCTCCAATCTTCACTCATTTTCCAAATGCTACTGGAAGGGAGCTCCACCCCCCTAGATATTGTATTGGCCATTATGTTTACTAGTACGTAGGTGCTGGCCTACAGAAGGCTATGACCTTCTCTCTTCCTCCAAGGACCACGTTTCATAAATTTTCAAACTCGATACTCTTGGAATACAACGCAACAACCTGAAGGCCCTGTTTCATCAAATTTTCATACTGGACCCATCAGCAACATTGAAGTTGAAAATCAATCACCACAGGAATACAACCAATCACTCAAAAAATCATCATCACTGAAGCAAATCACAATCAATCAATATGAACATTCACAACCCTGTCACTGGAACACAGAGCAAAACCCAGAACTCTACATCAACAACCAGAACCAACTACAACTTTAAACATCGTAATGCATACATTACTTTGATTTGTTGAACCACTTTGTATACGCTCTTTTATCAAAGTGAATTAGTGTACATATCTGCAAATACTAACTTAAAATATCAAAACTATTCCAAACTTCTGTCATGCCCAGATCAGAACATTTATTGTGTAAATCATGCGTTAGTATTTAGATCTACGCTATCCATGATCAGACCACATAATGATAATTCATTTAAGGCCTTATGATCCTGATCCATCATCCATCATCAACCACACAGATGAATCCTTAGTTTAGATAAAGAAAAGCATCACAAACCCATAACTTGCATATTTGATCTAACACTTCATAAGATATTCAATACTTGCATGCCTTGGCCTAATGGTCTTATCCTCCTTATATAGTTTTAGGCCTTTCTCAATACCTCAGACCAATACCATGGACCATATACCTTGGACCAAATATCTTAGACCAATACCTTGGACCAAAACCCTGATTTTTCATCCCATACACGCTTTTCCTTCTTTGAAAGTGTGTGTATATGTATATGCTCATTTTGTTTCGTTAATCGACGTGTATATGCTGCTTGGGAAAAGTGAACCAGCATATACTTCTTAAACCACTCTCTTTCTTCAAGATCTGGAGTCTGATCTATAATCCTTTGTTGTTAACCGGTTGCACTATGAACTATCATCTGTGTGAGTTTCCATCAAGGACAACACCTGTATTATAATGCCAACAATCTCTCCCTTTGGACTTGGTGGCAACAAAAAAACAACACTAGGACACTCTCCCCTTTTGAAATCAAGGGTTAAGAGTGGACCAAGATATTCTCCCCCTTTGATATACATTATGGTGTCCATGCTCCCACTAAGTACATGCTGAAATATTTGATTAAGCTCCCCCTTTGTACATGCTGAGAAGCACTAACCCATCCATGCTCCCCCTGAACACATGCAGAGTCTGCAAAAATATTTTACAAAAGAATAACATGACTCTATAACTCAAATAATTGAGTATGAACTTCCTATCACCAATGACTCATACATACATCAATCTCCCAATCAAGTGGGGATACACCAATTTTGAATCATCCACCCAACCAAGTGGAGATATACCAAATGTTTATACATGAATGAAATAGAAATTATTACATCATCCTTCCCATGCATAGTGGGATTACAAATTAGGTCTTTTCATGACCTTTATATCAAATGATATGCATGAAATTTATCACAAGGAAAACCGTTCTAAACAAGACCATGATAGCCATCAGCAACTATCATACACTATATATGATTTACACCATCAGCATCTGTCAGTAGTATCTAGATCAACAACCTGTATATTTCCATCATCAAAAGGGTCACCTGAATGAAAACAACTATGTGGATCAAAAAATATAATTATCATCATGTACTAAGGTCTTCTAATATAATGCCAACAATGCATTATTAGAAATATATGCTCCCCCTGAGCTTGTGCCAACTTTATACTATCAGATCTGATCATTGCATTTGTTAGTAAGAATCATCAAGGCATCTTCATCAACCCGTTATTCATCAAATTATTAACAAATTATGAGGGAAAAAAATACTTTCACATATCATTAACAAATTGTAACCATCGTTGATTTGAACAAAACAGATAATTGATAATTCACTAAACCATATTAGATCACTTTGTTGAGTCTTTCCCACTGCTTTTTACTCAAAACAACATATATGTGACTATGTAGCTTTGAAATCGTGTATATATGCAACTTTTATTGATGATAATTGCATATGATATTTATAACATTGAAGTTTCATAATTTGAGCTCCCCTCAGTCTGTTATGTTTATGTATTGTGCTATGCCACATCTTTTTGGATGTACTTCTTTCTTCTTCCATACCTTGGAGTGTGATGATGATTTCTCCTTTTCGTATGTTGTCCGAAATTTTGCTCTTTCATTCCTTTGCTATATGCCTAGACTTGTTACATGCATAACATC
This sequence comes from Pinus tabuliformis, assembly GCA_031772625.1. NCBI lineage: Eukaryota > Viridiplantae > Streptophyta > Pinopsida > Pinales > Pinaceae > Pinus > Pinus tabuliformis. Next base: position 1,665,507,601 of record CM062819.1, on the reverse strand, counting down.
TTACATGTTTCATATTCCTTATGTAGCAGTCAATAGCTTTGTGACCAAACATATTGCAAGAAAAACAATATCACTTAAAGTACCTAGAAGTTGATGATCTTTCTGTGTGATAGTCTTGAACCATTCTACTTTTGCATTTTGGTGAAACATGTCCAAAATTATGACATATAAAATATTCAACATTATTCATTAGATAAAATAACTAACTATCACTTCCATAGTCAGGAGTAAAAGATTTTCTTTGAAGACTTTCATTCCTTGGCTGTTGATGAGGCTGACCTCTCATCTCCTTGTTGAGCATTTTAGATTTTGCATTGGAGTTCCTTGCCTCATCTTGTGAGCTAGACTCACCTCTTAAGATATCTACCTCAACCTGATATTGTTCTTCCTTTTCAAGATATTGCTTCTTCATGATTTATTCATCTTTTCTTCCTTCTTTCACTTGTTGCCTTAATTTGAGAATCTCATTTTTGTGTTCTACATCTGCTTGAGGTAGTTCTTCATTATGCTTATTTGAATTTTCAAGATCTTCTTTTAGAGAGAGGATCTTAACTTTAAGACTTTCATAGTAACTGGATCTATATTTATCTCTCTTGATTGTTGTACTCTTTTCATTTACTTCATTTCTTAATGATGTCACTTCATCCTACAGTTTTTGACATTGATCTTCCTTTTACTTGTATTACATCCTTACTTTTCTTCCTTCCTCCAACTGAGCTTCTAATCTGGTAACTTCTTATGTGAAGGCACACTTCCTTTTGTTAAATATATCTTGTTGATCTTTGATTTTATATGCGAGTCTTTTAACTTCTGCCTCTATGTTTCTTTCATGATCAATTCCAATAACTTCAACATTGCTTGACCAAAGAAAAGTATCACTAGAAGACCAAAAAATTGTACCTGATACTTCTTTTGCTTGTTCTGAATCTAAATACTTGCTTCCACATGATGGCCCATTGTCTCTCTTGTTGTCATTGTTCCTTTGATATGTCTTATTCTTCTTAGGCACTTTCTTCTTTAGCTTCTTTCCCATTATTTCTATAGCTCTCCTTCAAGCGATTAAGCTTCTGCCAAAGGACCTGCTCTGAAACTAATTGCTGGAAATAATACTGAGAGGGGGGGGGGGGGGGGGGGGTGAATCAGTATTATCAAATCAATCAATTTTTTATTTCATACTCAGATTTATATATGCTACTTCAATGAAGGTAACTTGCGTGTACACACAACTGTCTTTAAACAACCATTGTATATCCAACCAATTTATGATTTAGTTAATTCATCATATGTTGATTTTTAATCAGTGCATCAGTAGTTCATTAACTATATAACTAGTAATCATGTGCAATAATAATAGAATAAACTATCAAACATAAGCAACACACATGAACACCAGGATTTAAGGTGGAAACCCTACGTGGGACAAAAACCACCCGCTGTTGTCTTCTTTTAATATAAGAAAAAATTGTTTACAATATTGTACTAGTGCGGACTAATATCAATACATAGGAACCAACCTACAAAAGTCTACAACCTTCTCTCATTCTCCAGCTTCTACTGGAAGGTAGCTACAACCCCCTAGCTCTTGTACTAGTCGATCCATTTACTAGTAAGTAGGCACCAGCCTACAAAAGGCTCCAACCTTCACTCATTTTCTAGCTTCTACTAGAAGGGAGCTCCACCCCCTAGCTCTTGTAATAACCAATATGTTTACCAGTACATAGGTGCCGGCCTACAGAAGGATATGAGCTTATTTATTCCTCCAGGGACCACGTTTCATAAATTTTTAGATTGGATACTGCTGGAATACAACACCACAATCTAAAGGCTATGCTTCATAAAATATTCATACTGGACCCATCAACAAAATTGAAGCTAAAAATCAATCACCATTGTAATACAACCAATCATTGAAAAACACATAATCACAAAAGAAAATCACAACCAATCAATCTGAACATTCAGAACCTTGTCACCAGAACACAGAGCAAAACCTAGAACTTTTCATCAACAACCAGAACCAACTGCAACTTCAAACATCATAATGTATACACTACTTTGATGTGCCAAGCCAGTTTGTATATTCTCTTTTATCAAGGAAAACCAACGTACAGATTTGCAAATACTAACTTAAAAGATCAAAACTATTCCATATTTCAATCATGCACGGATCGGAACATTTACAATGTAAATCATGCGTTAGTATTCAGATCTAGACTATCGATGATCAGTTCACCTAATGATAATTCATTTCAGGCCTTATAATCTTGATCAATAATCCATCATCAACCACATAGGTGCGTCCTTAGTTCAGATCAAGCAAAGCATCAAAAACCCATAACCTACATATTTGATCTAACACTTCGTAAGATATTCAATACATGCACACCTTGGCCTAATGATATTCACCTACTTATATAGTTTTAAGCCTTTCTCAATACCTCGAACCGAAACACTTAGGACCAATACCTTGGACCAATACGTCAGACCAAATACCTTGGACCAAATACCTTAGACCAATATCTTGGACCAAAACCTTGATTTTCCATCCCATACGCGCTTTTCCTTCTGTGAAAGTGCATGTATAGGTATACACTCCTTTTGTTTTATTAACCCATGTGTGTACGCTACTTGGACAAAGTGAAACAATGTATACTTCTTAAACCACTATCTTTCTTCAATCTTTGGAGTCTGATCTGTAATCCTTTGTTGTTAACTTGTTGGACTGTGAACTATCATCTGTGTGAGTTGCCATCAAGGACAACACTTCTATCATAATGCCAACATAATCGATTTATTAGTTCTTGGTGGTGCATTAAAGGATTTACATTAAGCTATATTTTAATGGATTAAATATGTGTAGGTGGGCATACGTAGCATTCCATCCACCTAGAGGAATAGATAATGATATTTAAAATTGCTAGAACTCTTGGATAAAGAAAGATCTTGGTAAGGGTGAGATAATCTCAAATAATATTGAGGCTTCCAAAGTACATATTAATTTTCCATAGTTCTTATTCGAGAATTTTCATCTCTTAGCAATGAGAGTAAGCTGCTAAAAAATCAAGAATTTTAACCATCTCTAGAAACAAAATGTAAAAACCATAATTTGGATTATATATTACAATGCCACAATGATCTATAGGTTCAAGGACTCCCATTTTCAAATACATTGCATGGATACAACAACTTTAACCCAATTGAAGGATCCTTTTATTATAATCGAAATTTAGAAAAAAAAAGTAACGGACTTACACTACATCATCCATGAATTAGAGTGACTACATGAGATCCCCAAATATGGCACTATAATTTATTCTCATCATGAAACATTGGATCTTTTTGATCATGCTAACATAACTAAATTGTTGGAATCTTGTTCCAACTATAATAGGCTTGTTTTAGGATATTTCGAGTGCTTATACAATGGTGAACAATATAACCATGGCACTCAAAATAGTTTTAGCTATTTGCCTTCACTTTATGATGCCAATGAAGAATCTGCAACGATTCATTTAAAAGGTAGTGCTAACAATTCACTAAGATATCTGGAGAAAAACCAAAAAAATGAGATCAATATAGCCCAAGAAACATGAGCATAAAATGTGAACAAGTTAATTTAAGAGCCAAGAAGTGCAAAAAATGATATAACCAATAAATTGAAGATAATATACCAAACACTAGGAACAGTGCATTTGTTAACATACAAATTTTTCCACTACCTCATTATCCACTCTAGGAAAGGTCTTTCTTGAACATATAGAAGCTTCATTTACATCAAAATATGCTTGCCAAATCATGAATACATATATATATATACTTACAAATTTTAATCAAATGATCTAGAATATAAAACATCAGTATGAAAAAAATAATCAAATGGGAAAATGGGTAGATTTTAAATGTGTCTAAAAACCAACTATTGAGTTCAAAAACCTAGATTTTAGCTATACCCTAATCCAAGGTCTTCATGCATAGATCACTATAGGTTTATCAAGAGGCTATTAGTCTCTTTTCTATACAATTGGACTATTTTCATTTGTAACTTAAAGAAATGGAAGAGTTGTGGAGACAAGCCACATTATTCTTTGTTGGAAATAATATTGAGAGGGGGGGGGGGGTGAATCAGTATTATTAATTTCTTTTCAATAAACCATCCAGATTTATGGTTTCAATTATTCTTCCGAAATTGATAATTAACTTGTATGTCAGTACCATAAAATGATGAACAAGAACAGTTAAAAATAGATTGTCACACAACGGAACACCAGATATAAGGTGGAAACCCAATGTGGGTGAAAACCACCTGCTGCAATATGTCTCTATCTTCTTTCAAATAGAATTTCTTTTACAATGAATTTGTACTGGTGTGGTCCTTTACCAGCATGTAGGCTGCAACCTGCAGAGAGCTACAACCCTCTCTCGTTTTCCAGTCTCTCCTAGAAGGGAGCTACAACCCCCTACTTCGTTCAAGGACCACGTTTCATTAATTTTCAGACTGCATCCAAGAAGATCAAATGGTCATCAAGTATAAAAAAATCTTCAGAATTACCCAAGCATCAGATCAATATATATTTTATTTATACAGTAGATCTTCCAAAGTCACCCAAGCGCCAACCCAAGAACTAGATCAAAATATAAATAAATGCTTGATCTGGTCACCCATTAAAAACAGAGGTTGTTTATGCCAAAACCAGACCACAATGTAGAGGATATACATATAACAGTGCACCCGGAAGCTAGACACAAGACAGACCCAATATGCACACCCAAAATCCTTTAGCGAACAACAGAGGAGGCTATATCAGAGTTAAAGAATGACTGCTGCTTAAAAGAAACCCTGCGGTTGGCTGCTCTTATGCTACTTACTGAACTGCAATACACCCGAAGCAATGCAATTTCTCTCGATGAAATGTCTGAACTTCAAGCCTGCGATCCTTTGCTTTGTTCTGCGCACATTCTCCTTGATTTAGGTTCAGTAATTGCTCCTTAACCGATCACAAGAATGCCAATCAATTCTCCCTTAAGATCTTCAATTCATAATCGATGCATTGCCAAAGGATCTCTTTTCTTCTTATATAGTCATGCTTTTGATAAAACCATGAGACGAAACCAGAGGATCCGAAATCCTGAGGCTCGCTTGCTTTGACCGATGATAGTGGGAAAACGAAAAACAAGTCCAACCAACAAAAGGCGGACTTTAAACATTATGCACCCATAACAATAATATATCGGGTCCGCTCCTTATCGTTGTATAACATCGTCTATTTGCCGATGGCTGATCCGATGGATCGGATGCGATATGGCCATTAACCATGCTTTATAAATATATCGGGTCCGCTCCTTATCGCTGTATAACATTGTCTATTTGCCGATGGCCGATCCGATAGATCGGATGCGACATGCCCCATTAACCAGCCTATATATCTATCTATATCTATATCTATATCTATATATATATATATATATATATATATATATATCTATATATATATATATATATATAATATATATATATATATATATATATATATATATATATATATATATATATATATATATATATATATATATATCGGGTCCGCTCCTCATCGCTAACAACGCATGCCCGTGTCATGGCTTATTCCCGACTTCCGATCTGATGGATCGGATGCGACATGCCCATTAACCCTCCTTTTTATATATATTGGGTCCGCTCTTTTCATTGCTATCGGTGATTTGAAGAGGGAGGCTTTTATAAACTATGTGATGGATGCAATATTGTTATAAACCAGTTTTAAAATGCCATCGGGACCATTGCAATCGAGTCGATAAGCCATCGGGTTACTTAGCCGAAACCCCAATGCCGATATGCCGAAAAATATATATTAATACTCATGTGACTGGGATATATCCGTCGAAAGGGGAACAAGCATACATCCTATTGCTTATTGAATAAAGAATACGTATATGGGTTTTACGCACCCAAACCACTCTCGATAATATTAATGCATGCATATATGGGTTTTAATAAGCTCAATACCTCCCGATAAGCATATATATGATAATGAGCCTCTATTTCTCTGATACACTCCCAATGGCTCAATGGTTCCAATAACCGCTTCTTTCTGATATAAACATATGTAAATGGCCCCTCTTCTCTCTTCTTAGCTCCTCTTGGCTCTTCTTGTCCCCATAAAGATGTATATAAGAGAGATGTCCGTTTGTGAGAGGGTTGCCATCCCCATCAAGATGTATATAAGAGAGATGTCTGTTTGTGAGAGGGTTTCCATCATGTTCAACACATGTCCATAATGCCATAATGCCAACAATCTCCCCCTTTGGACTTGATGGCAATAACACTGACCAAAGCACTCTCCCCCTTTGACATCAAGGGCAAAGGGTGGATATCTGCTTCTCCTGACTATTTCTCCCCCTGAGAGTCTATTCCACCTGATTATGAACCGGATTCTAAAAGTGATATCAACTTCAGAGTTTTCTGGCATCCATTTCATTCCACAGCAGTTGGCGACACCATGTTCTTTATGACAGAAAGTCGAGCTATTCTGGCTACGTATAATACAGAGACCGCCCTGTTTTTCCCTTCAGCTGGTGCCGTTAATTGAACTCGGCACCTTTATTGCCATGGATATTGAGACAACCAAGAACTTACCGAGGCCCGCCGGCCGCCCTGTTCGCTCCTACTGAAATCAAATATGGTGCACGCCTTATTTACAGTTCATCTACCAACATATTACTCCTTCTGTAATACTATAATGCCAACAATGAATTATGCTCCCCCTGAACCTTGTACATGTATACCCCATAAGAACCTCGCGTACAAGCACCAATCTGAGAATTAACAACAGGATGATACATCGACAACCCCCAGCTTTTGCCTGAGGTATTCAAAAATCTCCCTGGGCAATGGTTTGGTAAATATATCATCCACTTGTTCCTTAGAAGAAACATATTCCAACTTGACCTTTTGTTCAAGCACTTGTTCCCTAAGAAAATGATACTTGATCCATATGTTCTTGGTTTTTGAATGCATGACTAGGTTCTTTGAAATGTTGATTGCACTTGTATTATCACATAATATGGAGATAGGTGGAGTAAACGTCATTTGAAAATCCTACAAGGTCTGCATCATCCAAAGAAGTTGAGCGCAACAAGATGTAACAGCCACATATTCTGCTTCAGCTGTAGATAAGGCAATTGAACGCTGTTTCTTGCTGAACCATGATACTAGTCTGGAACCCATAAAGAAAGCACCACCACTTGTGCTCTTCCTATCATCCACACTTCCGGCCCAATCTGCATCTGTGTAAGCATGGAGTGTGAGATCTGTGTTTCTAGGATACCATAAGCCATAGTTTTGAGTACCTTGAAGATATTTGAAGATTCTCTTAACTACTTGAAGATGAGTTTCCTTAGGATTGGCCTGAAATCTTCCAACTATTCCCACTACATGCATGATGTCTGGTTGGGTACCTGTCAAATAAAGTAGACTTCCAATCATAGATCTGTAGGTTGGTTGATGAACTGTTGCTGATTCATCATTCGCACTAAGACTGCATCCTGTAACCATGGGGGTACATACTGGTTTTGAATCTTCCATGCCATACTTCTTCAACATCTGCTTGAGGTAATTTGTTTGAGACAAGAAGATACCATCTTCATCTTGTTGTATTTGCAATCCAAGGAAGTATGTCAGTTCTCCTAGCAGGGACATTTCGAATTCTTTCTGCATTACCAAGGCAAAGCTTTGACTCATAGCTTCTTCATTGTTGCCAAAGATAATATCATCTACATACACAACAAGTATTAGCAACCTGTCATTTTCAATTTTTATATAAAGATTGCTATCTGTTGATCCTTTTGAAAAACCTTGTTGATGAAGATATTTTTCCAAACGGTAGTACCAAGCCCTTGGAGCCTGTTTAAGACCATAGAGAGTCTTTTTCAATCTGCATACAAGATTTGGATCATTCCCAAGAATGAAACCATCTGGCTGCTCAATGTATACTTCTTCTTCTAAGTCTCCATTTAGAAAGGCTGATTTCACATCCATTTGAAAAACTTTGAACTTTTGAAAGCTTGAGAGAGCAAGGAACATTCGGATGGCCTCAAGTCTTGCAACAGGAGCAAAAGTTTCTTCAAAATCTATTCCTTCTTGTTGGTCATACCCTTTACACACCAGTCTTGCCTTGTTTCTAATTACCTCCCCATTTTCGTTCAACTTATTTTTGAAAATCCATTTTGTTCCTATGACATTCTTATCCTTTGGTATAGGAACCAACTCCCAAGTGTTGTTCTTTTCGATCTGTTCAAGTTCTTCATCCATTGCCTTGACCCAACATTCATCCTTGCATGCCTCTCTTATATTTTGTGGTTCAGTGGAGGAGAGTAATGCCAAATAGCTTGAAGCTTCTGCAGTTGATCTTCTTGTTTGTACGCCTGCCTCTTTTTGTCCGAAAATTTGAGATTCTGGATGATTCTTCTATACATACCTGGATGGAGTCTTCTCTTCTATCATTATCTATTCTTCGGGTGCCTCTTGAGGTTCTTTTTCTTCATCAATGGTCTGATTTGGAGGGTAGTCTTCATCTTCTTCGATATTTTCATACTTTACCTTCCTAGGAATGTATCCCTTTTCATCAACCACTACATCAATGCTGTCAACAATTCTTCCAGGTCTCTTATTGTAACACTTATATGCTTTGTTGTGAGTAGAATAAGCAAGGAGAATGCCTTCGTCTGCTCTAGGCTCAAATTTGCCAAGTTGTTCATCAGTATTCTTAATATAGCATTTGCTCCCAAAAATTTTGAAGTGCTTTACGGAAGGAGTCTCACCATACCAGAGCTCATGCGGAGTTTGAGTGTTGTTCACTCGGACATTTGTTTTGTTGAGAATAACAACCGCAGCAAATGCAGCTTCACCCCAAAAGGTTGCGGGAGTTCTAGACTCATCAAGCATAGCACGAGCCATTTGTTGGATTGTTCTGTTCATCCTTTCCACAACTCCATTCTGCTGAGGAGTCCTAGCTGTAGAGAGTTCCCTTCTTATTCCATGTTCTTCACAGAAATCGAAAAATTCATTTGAGGTAAATTCCCCACCTCTGTTAGACCTGAGGCACTTAATTTTGTAATCTAATTCATTTTCAACCAAGGCTTTGAAAGACTTGAACTTTTCGAATGCTTCGTCTTTGTGCTTCATAAGTCCTAACCAAACCATCCTAGAGAAGTCATCAATAAATAATATAAAATATTCTTCTCCTCGAGGTGACCTTGTCCTAAATGGACCACGTACATCTGTATGTACCAGCTCAAGAGGCCTGCTAGTTGATCCTTCCTTTTCAGGAAATTTGGTTCTGGTTTGCTTAACAAACTAACTTGATTTTCATATTGTGTTGTCTGGAATTTTAATGTCTGGAAGACCATGGACTTCCTGGTATTTGCATGCTTTCCTTACTTGTGAAAAGCTTAGGTGCCCCAATCTCTAGTGCCATAACCAATGTTCATTGTCCTTGCTCAAATAGCATTGTTGTTGTCCTTCTTCAAATATGTATAAATTATTTGGAGTTCTTCTGCCTTTGATCGCCGTTTTTCCTGTATCGAGATCACGAACACTACATCCATTTGATCGAAATATTACCTCCATTCCTTGATCACACATCTGACTGACACTCAGTAGATTATTCTTCAAGCCATCAACATACAAAACATTTCCAGCCTTGACCTTTTCTTTCAACTGAGTAGTGCCTTTTCCTTTTATGGCCGCAGGAGTATCATTTCCAAAAGAAACCTTCTTTCCCTTCTCTAGAGTAGTATATGATTCAAGTTTTTATTTATCACCTGTCATATGCTTCGAACATTCGCTGTCGATAAACCATAAATTTTCCTGTCCTTCTGCATAAAAAGCTATTCCACGTCTTTCTGGTTGTGGTTCCTTCATTCTCCATGTTTTGGCATTCGGGCTTTGTTCCTTCTGAGTCGTCTTCCGAAACCTGATCCTGCATTCAGATTCTTTGTGACCGAAGTTATTACAAATAGAACATTCAACTTCACTTTCAAGGGCAACAAAATTGTTATAGGTCCTTTTTTTGGTTCCAGACATACTTCTTTGTTTTTGAGCTTCTCTAGTCATGATTGTCTTATAGGCAACACATTGAGCTGCTTTGTGACCAAAGTTATGGCAAGAGAAACATTGCCCATTGAAGAAACTTCTGCGATTATCAAATCTGTCATCCAATCGATTGTAGTTTCTACCAACATCCATTCTTGAGGCAAATTGGGAAGATTTTACCTGTGGCTAGTTATATCTTCTGTTTGTAGCTTGCCTCCAATTTTCTTGATAGTTTTTGTTCGTTCTTGAGATAAACTGTCCCTGATTTACTTGATGATTTCTATTAGGCCTTTGCTTGCTCCTTCTTGCTGCATCAAGATAAATTTTGAAGGTGGATGCTTGAGATGCTTCTCCATTATATCCCAGACCTGTCTTGATTAATGGAGAACAATGCACATTGATGATCTCATCCAGAGTTTCATATCCTTTAACAAATTTAAGATTAAGAGCTTTTGTCTTCTCAATCTCTTTTCTAAGACTAACAATTTCACACTCCAATTTTTCAAGATGTTTTTCTCTTTCAGCTAGTTGACATTGTAGAGATTCAATAATCACATTTTTCTCTTCTAAGAAAAGTTTGAGATTAGACATTTCTTCATAAAAACCATCTTCATCTATAGCATCCATGTAGTCATCATCCTCAAAAGCCATTAAGAGTTTATAGTCATTACTTCGTTCATCTTCGTCACTATTTGAGAGTCCATCACTATCTTCATGAGCGTAATAGATTTTCCTGTTAGTATTCTGTTTCTTGTTCCATCTAACAGGTTCCTTTCCCTTGTCATTCTTTTATTTATGAGGACATTTGGCAGCATAGTGACCCACTCTTCCACATGCAAAGCATTTGAAAGGCAACTTACCTCGGAATCATCCAGCACCCCGTTGGAGATTTTTGACAAAATTTGATTCTTCTTCTTCTTCTGACACGTGTTCTGATTCATAGTATTCTCCTTTGCCTGAAGCCTTGAAGGCAGCTTCTCTCCTGTCTGATGGACCTCCTTTCCTCATTTCATAAGCAATAAGAATTCCATGAAGCTGTGACATTTTAAGACTTTGTAGATTCTCCTTTTCTTCTATTGTAGAAACTTTAGATTCAAACCTAGGTGATAAAGATCTTATAACTTTTTCAACCACAACAGCCTCTTTTATTTCTTCTCCCAAGTTTTTCATACAATTAACAATCTCATCTACACGAAGAAAATAGTTAGCCACACTTTCATCATTATACATCTTCAGATTTTATACTGAATCCTGAGGGCTTGAAGTTTTGCTCGTTTTACCTGATCATCTCCTTCATAGCTTAGGACAATCTTGTCCCATATTTATTTTGCTAATTTTAACTGCATAACTATCACGAATTCTGATTGAGATAGACATCCTAAAAGAGTACTGACCGCCTTTGCATTTGTTTCATATTTCTTCTTCTCAGCTAGATCTATAGGAGTAGCTGATGGAAAAGTATACCCTGTTTCTATGATGTCCCGGACTTTTGTACCCAGAGATTGGAGATAGGCAGTAACTCTTACTTTCCAATATACGAAGTTTGTCCCATCAAAAATTGGTGGCCTGATTGATGCTTCCCTCTCGTAGTTACTCATGATGAACGACCTTCAAGCGATCAAGCTTCTTCAGAAGGACCTGCTTTGATACCAATTGTTGGAAATAATACTCAGAGGGGGGGGGGGGTGAATCAGTATTATTAATTTCTTTTGAATAAACCATCCAGATTTATGCTTTAAATTATTCTTCCGAAATTGATAATTAACTTGTATGTCAGTACCATAAAATGGTGAACAAGAATAGTTAAAAATAGATTGTCACACAACAGAACACCAGATATAAGGTGGAAACGCAATGTGGGTGAAAACCACTTGCTGCAATATGTCTCTATCTTCTTTCAAATATAATTTCTTTTACAATGAATTTGTACTGGTGCAGTCCTTTACCAGCACGTAGGTTGCATCCTGCAGAGAGCTACAACCCTCTCTCGTTTTCTAGTCTCTCCTGGAAGGGAGCTACCACCCCCTACTTTGTTCAAGGACCATGTTTCATTAATTTTCAGACTGGATCCAAGAAGATCAAATGGTCATCAAGTATAAACAAATCTTCAGAATTACCCAAGCATCAGATCAATATATATTTTCTTTATACAACAGATCTTCCAAAGTCACCCAAGCGCCAACCCAAGCACTAGATCAAAATATAAATAAATGCTCGATCTAGTCACCCATTAAAAACAGAGATTGTTTATGCCAAAATCAGACCACAATGTAGAGGATATACATATAACAGTGCACCCGGAAGCTAGACACAAGATAGACCCAATATGCACACCCAAAATGCTTTAGCGAACAACAGAGGAGGCTATATTAGAGTTAAAGAATGACTGTTGTTTAAAAGAAACTGCGGTTGGTTGCTCTTATGCTACTTACTAAACTGCAATACACCCGAAGCAATGCAATTTCTCTCGATGAAATGTCTGAACTTCAAGCCTACAATCCTTTGCTTTATTCTACGTGCATTCTCCTTGATTTAGGTTCAGTAATTGCTCCTTAACCGATCACAAGAATGCCAATCAATTCTCCCTTAAGATCTTCAATTCATAATCGATGCATTACCAAAGGATCTCTTTTCTTCTTATATAATCATGCTTTTGATAAAACCATGAGACGAAACCAGAGGATCCGAAATCCTGAGGCTCGCTTGCTTTGACCGATGATAGCGGGAAAACGAAAAACAAGTCCAAACAACAAAAGGCGGACTTTAAACATTATGCACCCATAACAATAATATATTGGGTCTGCTCCTTATCGCTGTATAACATTGTCTATTTGCCAATGGCCGATCCGATGGATCGGATGCGATATGGCCATTAACCATGCTTTATAAATATATCGGGTCCGCTCCTTATCGTTATATAACATTGTCTATTTGCCGATGGCCGATCTGATAGATCAGATGCGACAAGTCCCATTAACCAGCCTATATATATATCAGGTCTACTCCTCATCGCTAACAACACATGCCCGTATCATGGCTTATTCTCGACTTCCGATCCGATGGATCGGATGTGACATGCCCATTAACCCTCCTCTTTATATATCGGGTCCACTCTTTTCATTGCTATCGGCGATTTGAAGAAGGAGGCTTTTATAAACTGTGCGATGGATGCGATATTGTTATAAACTAGTTTTAAAATGCCATCGGGTCCATTGCAATCAGGTCGATAAGCCATCGGGTTACTTAGCCGAAACCCCGATGCCGATATGCCGAAACACATATTAATACTCATGTGACTGGGATATATCCGCCGAAATGGGAAAAAGCGTACATCCTATTGCTTATTGAATAAAGCATATGTATATGGGTTTTACGCACCCAAACCTCTCCCGATAATATTAATGCATGCATATATGGGTTTTAATAAGCCCGATACATCCCGATAAGCATATGTATGATAATGACCTCTATTGCTCCGATACACTCTGAATGGCTCAATGGTTCCGATAACTGCTTCTTTGTGATATAAACATATGTAAATGGCCCCTCTTCTCTCCTCTTAGCTCCTCTTGGCTCTTCTTGTCCCCATCAAGATGTATATAAGAGAGATGTCCATTTGTGAGAGGGTTGCCATCAAGTTCAACACATGTCCATAATTCCATAATGCCAACATTCTTCTTGCACTGGGCCATGACAAATGAATAAAGAAAATAGTAACAATCCCTTTGAAAAGGAAAGTTGAGAACAACAAATACCATGAACAAACAAAGAATACAATGACTTGAAGGGCTAAAAAACATATCACCCATAACAAACCTTTCCATCCAAAGATTATTCTATGTTGGGCCACAACAAAACATTTCAATGGAAAATTCAAGTAGCCTACTTCTACAAAGGAAATTCAAACCCCAACTGGTTGTTCCACTTCTATTTTTACCCAAAATTACCTCATATTTAAAGGTATCACCATATCTTAAACCAAACAATATATATATATATATATATATATATATATATATATATATATAGATATATATATATATATATATCCTTTGGAGAAATAGGATCATCAAGCGAAATTGAACCATACATATTAATGAACCCTATTTTATATATTAATACTAGGATGAACCTGTTTTTCTATTGGAAAGAGAGAAAATTTCATATGCACTAACGAATATTTATACATTACTTGCATTTGAATGATTTAGTGAAAAATAATGGCACCAGGAGAGTGATGCTATTATGTTTTTGGTAGAGATGTTACATCTCTTCCTCTGACACCAAGATTCTTCTTGTCTATTGCAATAAAAATGGAAATCCCCAATGGAGATCGTTGCCTTCACAGCTACTCCATTTCTACCAGTGTCTTGGGAATAAAAGTGAAATATCCCCCACTAGAGCTAGTAGATTCCGTTTCATTGAGTTACAGTGATAGGTGAGAGCTATTCATAGCTCACCAAAGGTGTATCAAGAGGTTATTAGTCTACTGGCTATAGAGTTGGACTCTTTTTTATTTGTAACTTGGCGAAATGGAAAAGTTGTGGAGGCCAGCACCATTCTTCTTCTTTCACTAGGCCATGTAAAATAAATTAATCAAATAGTCTCAAACTGTTAGAGAAGGAAGGTTGAGAACAACAAATAGCATGAACAAACAAAGAATCCAATGAGCTAAGTCGAGAGGGGTATCCCTTTGTAAACAAGAATCCATATGCTTGTTAGATTTAGTATGAATCTTTACTAGATGTTGAGTATTATTAACATCACCAACCACATCCAATGGAAATATACTAACCCCTACAATACATTTGATATCCCCAAATAAGGTGCAGTCAATAACAATAATATCATATTTTGAATCTATTCTCAAACTTAAATGCCTCAAAATCTGATGCAAAGAGGTCATCGTAAACTACAATCGTACCAACTAAATCACACATGTTATTCACTTGTTTATTGGAAGCCTCGCCATCATCAACAAGGTATATTGTTGGATTCATCAATTCACAACTCCCTTTATAGTCAGCATCCACATGTGTCTCGCCACTGAAGTCCCACTACACAACTAACCTTCCACAAGATCCCCCAATAGTTGGAACTATTTTAACTGAATCAAGTTGAGATAATTGACTTCAGTTGCTACAAATTAGCAATCCCATGTTCTTAACTAAATTATATCTCCTCCAACTCAAATTTACTGAGTAAACTGGGTGACACAAGCAATGCCACACAAGTTAACTACATCCAAGTTGTCTATTGATGTGGAAATTCAAATTTTATTAATTTAATTAAGGCAAAATCAAATTGAGAATTTCTTTTTCCATTTTTCAACACTCCCTCTCAACAAGAAAGGGATTATCAACCACCCCTATCCTACACCTATGGAACTCAAACTTCCCTCTTGACAAAGTTTTTTTCAAAATGCCAACATCTTGTTCCTCTATCAGAATGTAGTGTAGCAACATTATCCACCTATGCACATAGTCCTATAAATGGTGATACTAGATATCTATATGCTTGGATCAATCGTGAAATACAAGATTCTTAGAGAGTTCGATGAAACTCTGATTATCATAGTAGATCATAGTTGGATCCATCATCTAACCAAATAGTCCAACAAGAATCTTCCTCATCCATATCACCTCACATGTTGCTTGACATGTAGCCACGTATTCTACTTCTTGCTAAGCTGAGTGCCACATATATTTTCTTCATGTTGTACAAAGAAAACAACTGCAAACCCAGCACTAAAAACTCCACCTAACGTACTCTTTCAGTCTGATGGACTTCGCGCCCAATTTGCATCTATGAAGTCACACAAGTTCACTCCCTTTGCCCATCTATACCATAGTCCAAAATGCATAGTGCCTCTGAGGACCAGAAAACATGTTAAATGCCTTCCAAAATAATTTGGTTGGCCTAACTATAACTTGGCTTAGATAGCTTACTACATATCACATATATCGTCATGTGCTCACACGATACATGAGTGAGCCCACTAGTTGTTGATAAATGGTAGAATCCACTTCTTCACTTTAAGTGTCATCATCCTTCCTCTAGTTGTTTGCTAGAGGTGTCTTTGTGGGTTTACTTCTCCCCATGCATAATCTTTGTACTATCTCATTTGCATACTTTCCTTGAGAGACAAAAAATAAGTTGTCATCTTCCCATACTTCCAACCGGAGGAAGTACTACATGAGACCCATGTCCTTCATTTAAAATAACCTTACAAGGTCCTCCTTGCAAGATCTGATCATCTACTCATCATTCATTAAAATAAAATAAAAAACAAATAAGACAATAATAGGAAATTTACCTTCTACTAAGATGTGATTGAGGTTTGCATCAGCTTCAATTTTGGTGAAGCCAAAACCGGTGAGATAACTATTGATCCTATTGTACCAAGAAAGGGGTGCTTCTTCGAAACCATACAATGCTCGCTTGAGTGTTCATGCATTAGAATCTCATTCAAATGTCTCAAAATCTTCTTGTTGCTCGATGTACACCTCCTCTTTGATAAGCCTATTGAGAAAAGTTATTTTTACATCCATCTGGTGGATCTTCCACCCCATTTGCATAGCCAGAGCAGCAATTGATCTAATAGATGAGTACCTTTCTATAGGAGCAAAGGTATCCTCATAGTCAATTCTTAAATTGATACATTTTTGTTTAAATTTTTAATTGTCTTAAATAGGTTTCGTCTTAAGTGGCCATTGTCTTAAATATAAAGTTTTGTCTTAAAATATTTTTATTTGAAACTGTTTTTGTCTTAAATATAAAGTTTTGTCTTAAAATTCTTGTTTTAAACTGTTTCTGTCTTAAATATAATTGTTGTCTTAAAATATTTTTGTCCTAAACTATTTTTGTCTTAAATACAAAGTTTTGTCTTAAAATATTTTTGTCTGAAAATGTTTTTGTCTTAAAATATTTTGTCTTAAATATAAAGTTTTGTCTTAAAATAATTTTGTCTCAAATTTTTTTTGTTATAAATTTTATATTTAAGACAATTCAATTAATACTAAATTTTATTGTAAAGTAACTAAAATAGACAACGTCTTTTTAAGACAAAAGATTTCCTTTGTGTTAAAACAATGTGTTAAAAGTGCCCTTGGTGTAGTAGTGGCACAAGAGACACAAGATATATGGTACAAAACCCTTCTCTGAGCAAAAAACCACCCTTTTTCTATAGCACTTCTCTGAATATCTATTATGTCAAGAAACGATCTTATACATTGATTTATTTACTCCCATGAGCTATAGACTCAACCTCGTATGCAATCATCTAACTCCCATTCACTAGGAGACTTAATTCTATTGATCAGCTCGGAATACTGTGTTCTTGCATGGATATATGGACTACCACCTGCTAAAAAATGCCATGATCAATGATCCTCACACAACTCTAATTGGATGGAGAAAATATTCCTTTCGTTGAATCTTGAAAATCATTGCTCCAGTTTCATTAAGTCACTCCTCCTCTACTCTATGCAAATCTTCATTTCATTCATTTTTAAAATGTATCCACAACACTTTGCTCAACATGGATTCAACTCTGCAATATGATCTTTAGTGGCAACACACCATAAATGTAAATAAATAAAATCACTACAATTGTAGGCTCTCCACTCAAGAAAACTAGTGACCACATTGTATGCATTAACTCTAAATAACATAACCAAACAAAAACCTGAACATATCTCACACTCAATCATAATAAAAAATCCTCACTCTAAAAAATAATTATTGTTTGGTCAATTTAGTGTGTTCTAAATTGCTATTTAAAATGTCAATCCGAGATTCGTAAACTGATGAAGTGAGGTGTACTATATGTACAAGATAACCATTTCCTTAGTCTTTTGTCGTTTTTGAGTTTTTTTTAGTTTGTTTTTGGATTTATTTTTTCTAATGTGTGATGGCAAAAATGAAAGTTAAGTATGGATGGTAATGGTGGTTTCTACAGTGATTTTCCCAAACTTAAAAGTGTTCAAAAAGAAGCTTTAAAACAACTGTAATGAAATCAATTCTTAAGAGGAAGTAAATGTGTCAAATAGTGAACTAATGACAATGGCCCAATATCCTTGCTACTGAATGAAAAAGAAAGTAAAAACTGAACTTAAAGCAACTCAAACTAAAAGCAAAGCAACTAATTCACACTACCGCAACTCTTCTGATCCTTTACCCTTCAGCTCAATCTACCTTGTGGGAAGCAATCATGAACAAGTTAAGCAATATGATATCTAAATGACAAGAAATTAAATTTCATAAAGGAAACTAATCACACTACTTGAACTCTTCTGATCCTTTACCCTTCAGGTCAATCTACCTTGTGGGAAGCAATCATGAACAAGTTTAAGCAATATGATATCTAAATGGCAAGAAATTAAATTGCATAAAGGAAACTAATCACACTACTTCAACTCTTCTGATCCTTTACCCTTCAGCTCAATCTACCTTATGGGAAGCAATCATGAATAAGTTTAAGCAATATGATAACTAAATCACACTACAATAAGTAATATTCTGATTCCTTACTAATAGAGTCACTTGACTATAGAAAGAAACCATAAACAAATGAGTTGTATGATGTCTAAGTAGCAGAAAATAAATAAGCAAAACACAATTTGAAAAAGGACAGTGCTGGAATTAAACTTTAGAAAATGAAAATTAGCAGGAAGGACAAGATGATCTCATATGTCAATAGTTATAAAAAAGATGAAAATTTGCCCGGGCTGCCGAAGAAAACCTACAGAAAAACATTGATCAGCTGACAGCTATAAGGAAAACAAAAGTGAAAATGTAAATAGCAGTGAATTAAAAACATCAAAACAACATGTTATATACAAGCTAATGATTATGAAAACAGAAACATAATAAAATCAAATGAAAACTATACAGGGCTTTAGTGCGCAGGGGCCCTCTACCACCTCAGCCAGTCAACGAACAGTCACAGGAATGAACTCAGGAAAGTAGTCTTCTCATGTATTAAAGCAGCAGCAACATATATAAAACAGAGTACAGTGGGGTGATAATAGCAACAGTTCAAAAATTACATCGCGAAAGCTTTCATACAATGTTCATCAACGCGTTATTTATAATGAAAAAGTGTTGAAACTAACTAACCGAATCCTATGCTATTAATTGCGTTGCCAGAGACACGTAGATCTCCTCAGCCGAGATCTAGCGTAACGGTCATCATGTCTATTAAATCTTTGGAGTGGTAGCTGTTGGATTCAGGTTACGGGGATGATCTCTAGGTGTGCCAATGTCTCCGTGGGCTGAGGACTGTGCCACGTAAACTTTCACATGCTCAAAACAGAGACATGCCACCGCTAAATTCCTTGGTTGGCTTTGCCTTTGACCCTTGTTGATCGTGACCTTCTATGGATGATTTGGCTGATTTGAAGGGACACGTTCCATGTACCCGTCACCTGTAGCTTGCCCATGTGGCTCGTTTCGTCATAGGACACCTGTAGCATAGCTTTTAACAAAATAGTTGTGGAATCCTATGCTGGCTGCAGAAACCTGTGCTCGCTGCGGAAACTGACAAGTTTCTGCAGCTGCCTGAACAAAAATCTAAACCAAACAACAGTCATAAGCATAGTTATAAAACCATGTCAGAAGCTCTTTTTAGACTATAATGCAATGATTTAACAGCTTGATGGATGAAGTAAGTGGAAAAAGAAGGCTGAGAGGGTGTATAGGAAGGTGCAGGTTTGATGCTCAACAATTACTACATGATACAATCAACAACTTAAAACATAATGGTTATGTGCCAAAGGTGGTAGCAACACCTATAGGGAAAATGTGAGAGTCATAAAATTGGAGCTACATCAAGCTATCAATTTGTAGCAAAAACTCAGTTATAACTCTCTTCATATTTGATCTACAATATGAAAATATGCATTAATATTATTCTTCAACAAATATATTTGTTCATTTTTCTACCATTGGAACTCATACACTAAAGCAAGCCTTCTCACAAATAGGTCATAAGCATATTCACTTTATGCAACCTTATGTTACTCACATGTACACTCATCCAACCATCACTCAGCTCCAAAGTGAAGAATAAAAAACATGAAGGGAAAAATTCACTTTTGGAATGGGAACAAGAGTGCATAAAGTTGATGCAATCCAACCATAATCATCACTACTTGTGCATGAAAGGTATTCACGCCCATTGGAGGACTTAATCAACCATTTGTAACCTTAAATGATTAATATGGAATTTTTTGGTAATTTCTAAGTCGAAATACATTCGATGTGGTCAAGGAATCTGAAGAAATTTTCGTGAATAAGCTCAACTACATGCACAAAACTCCCTAATCTTAGTTCCAACCACATGCATGAGCTTGTCTCCATGCGTTTGGAGCCTCTCAACCACATGAAAAGCCTACATGGGTACGATTAGAGCATAGCATAATGAAAAACAAAAATGATCTAATCATAACCTCTTCCACCTATTGGATCACCTTCTCCATCATTGTAACTCACCGCCAAACATGTTCTGAGTCCTATGACACCTTTGCAAATAGGCCAGACGTGTCTCCCAAGTGTCACTACAAATTTGACCTAAAAGGCCAACAAACAAAGGTTGACCTGTCTTACAACGCTACTGAAAACACTTTTAGCACCTTTGCAAAATCATCACTAGACCAACACACTACTTCAATAATTCATCTCCATGAGCATAGATGAAGACCTAGCATTCCAGATCAACTAGTGAGCCATCTAAATAACATGAATGAAATTTGATCCATCATCTCCATCACTTGTAGGAACATCTCCAATGCCTCCAATAAATGGATAACAAGGCATTAGAAAATTGTCATGAAAGCAAATTCCAACACATTCCATTGCTCCATAAACACAATAAAACCAACACCCTACATCATCAAAGGTTGACATCAATGCCAACATTATAAGCTCAATGCCATCTCAACTAGTTGCAACCATGCTACAAGGAAGGCATCTAAAGATTAACTAGACTTCATAGGTTTGACATCAATGCCAACATGAGCTAGCTGCCCTCATGAACTAATGCCTACATTAGCTAGATGGAACCATGTCTGCCATAGTCCCAACAAAATTTACATAGCTTACCACAATAATACCCTTAACGTGATTATGGTAACATTTATAACTCAGATATGGTTTTTAATGTAATTTTGAGGGTGTACATAATTGTTAAAATCCATAGACTAAATTCGATGTAGCATTTGTTAAACCATTTTTCTTATGGTGTTCATTAGCTGTCATCAATAGTGATATTTTAACATTGGATTTGAATGGAGGGGATTTTATTAGGTACTGAATTGGTAACTACCTAACCCAGACCCTATGCCAAAGTTTCATTAATACACTCACTCCTGTGTGGAGAGGAGCTCTGCTCCTTGGTTCCAAAACCCTCCTTCTATTATTTTCTTGAATCGCTGACTTCCTCATCCATTTCCTATTTAACAGAATGCTCTAAAAAATATCTTATGTCAGAAAAGAAAAAATATATGTGATTAAGGATGGCACTACATGTAACACTTAGGGTATGAATGCAACACTTCACATCCAACTAATTTTCTAGCAGTTTATTGAGTAGTAATGTTTAGTAATTTCTTCGTGATTCTTTTGTATTCTAGAAGAACTAAGGTGGTGTTACATTACTTGAATATAATAAGGGTTCGTCTGCTTGTGACAACTTTCCCTACTTCTAGTTTATGGGTTTCGGCCACCTTGAAAACACTCAGAACCCCAACCTGATAGGTAAGAAATTCAGCTCCTATCATAGGTTATCACACTAACTAGAGTTATTGGTTGAATGATTTTTATTGTATATCCTCTATTGGTTAAATGGTTAGACTTTCCCTAATTCTTATATACTCCTTACAGGGTCACTTGCTAATAACTATATAATGCTTATCTCTCCACGGGTATAGCATCTTCTCTTAGAGTACTCATTTAATTTTATTTATATATTCTCTCTTTGGATTCCCAAACTTCCTAACCTCGGCTTCTTTGTCTTATAGGTACGTATATGGAGCAACGAATTTGTTAACAACCTCTTAGTCTCCAAGATTTTCTTTATTGGATATAGTGCATGGAGTTCCAAGTTTTAATATTACCACTTGTTGTTTCTTTTGAGATCACTTCCATCATCTTTCTATACTTATCTTGGATCTAGTAGTTTATAAAATCTCTTATGATACCCTGGTCCAACTAATGGTTTTACATTAGATTCTTTAGGAGTTCAACCTCGAGGAAAATGAGAGGGCCAAGGTTTTTTCATATATAGTTTAATTAACGTATAGAAGGGTTTATTATTTTTAAAGGTTGCTGCAAAAATAATATTGAATATGAATATATACAAGCCCCAAATGGTTGTACCTGTAATAGAGTTTTATTTAGCTTTACCAATATCAAAGTGTGTTATTTTTATTTCAATTCTCTACTACAAAATGGATCTGTGTTAAATATTTTTTATATTTGGAATTTGGCTCAATCAACAATATGTAATGGAAGAGTCCATCTTCTACTTCCTCCTTTCCATGATATGTCTTTAAGCTATAGAAATAATATTGAAGCCTTCATGCATGGATCGATACTCAGGTATTTTAAAAGTCATTTTTACTTTTTATAGAGAAATTTTTATCCTTATTATTATGCTTTATGATTTTCTTGCATGTCACTATTGTCCCTATTTTTGTAATATTTTGATTCCTGTCTATAGGTTCAATGTTCCTAATTGTTTAATAGTCACATAGTTTACAATGTTTCTTACCTACTCGAAAATATAGGACATTGGCGGTTTCGCTAAATATTTATAAAAATTATGTTATCACAAATAAACATATACTATAATATAGTCATTGCTTCAAAGGGTCTATAGGTTCCTATAGTGGGAAGCCATAACCAACCCTTTGTTACCCAATAATCGCATGCTAAGGACTAACCTCCCGACGTCTAGAAGGAGATACAAATTTTTAGGAGTTCCATGTTGAGAAATCAATGCAAGTAGATTACGGATTGATTTCTCTTTCTTGATAATTACTTGTGAGTTATTTTGGCTTATTTTAATTATTTATTATCTTATATTTCATCAAGAAATTACCATATTATGTGTGTATGAAGATCACAAAAATGCAAGACACAAGGTGTAGGCACTATGCCAGGGAAAAAACCCCTCAAGGAGAGAACCCAATCAAAAATTCTCCTCTTTCAATATTTTTCTTTGAGAATATTCAACCTATACATAGACCAAACCTTACCTCCACACTCAGTCAACCCTTCCAAATGTTCGACCCTTCTGTAGTAGGTCTTCCACCACAACAACTTCAACTATGTAGTAACTTACGACATTATGTAGCAATTAGCATCAAAACACTTGGAATACTTTGATATCCCAAATTAGGGCATGGAAGAGAGAGAGAGTAGAACCAAAACTTCGACTTATTCCTTATCCTTAGCCTTGACCCAATTTGCACTCCTTTTAACTTCCTTGACCCACTTCGCACTTTTTCAAGATTCACTACAGATATCAAACTTTTCTGAGATGAGATAGTCCAAATGAATTCTATCTCCTTCTATTTATAGGTTCGAGGAGTGGTCGAATCAGTGTCCCTTAGTCCGACTTGATCTCCTTTAGGAATACTTGTTATGGAGGTTACATAAATCATATTTGACTCAATAATAAACCTTTTTACATGATTCCACAACCTAAGAAGGGTCTCTTTAAACTTACAATGACTCTATTGACTCAATATTAATCTTAGGAGTCCACAAAGGGGAGTTCGAATAATATAATGATGACCCAAGCATGAAGCACATGCTTTAATAAGCCATTGATACAATAATAAAAATATTTCTCTTTATTCTTTTGAAAAGTACATTACATAATGACTAAAATACATTTATGAAGACCAAACCTAGTTACATTATTCAACACTCCCTCTTAACTAGGGAGGTATTCTTAATATACAAATATAATGGAATATCTCAAATTATATGAACAATGAAGATTTTAGGCACCATAATACCATTGACTAGATTCCTGATCAGGGAATTTTTCCCTCAACGGTTTAGTCATCACAATTCCACAAACTAGATTCCCGACGAGGGAAATATATCCAAGTATGACTAAGGTGGACTAAAGATTTCAACCTCTCTAAGTACCATAAGGCTTAGTTTCTAACCACCAACCCAAAGATCTACTTGTGTATTCGAGGTCATATCTCTATGACCAACACCACCTTCCCTACTTTGGGATCTAGACATCAACACAAAGTGTCGGCAAAATACCCTCCTATGAAATACTTCACTTGCAAAGCATCAACAAATCTCTTTCAATCTCTTATGATTGATACAATCAACAATATCTACTAAACCAAGCATGCTTCTTAGATATTTGAACCTCTTATTAGGAAAAGACTTTGCCAATATATGTGCTACCTACTCTAACTTCATGATCCCATCCTGCACCAAGTTCCTACTAAATTGGAACTGATTGTTGATATGTTTCATTCTAGCATGGAATACATGATCTCCAGACATTTTAATACAACTTTGATTATCACAATTAATCATAGTAGGACCCAAAGACTTCTCGAACAAATCTGTCAAAAGATTCCTTAACCAAAAAACCTCCTTTCCTACTTCACCTGCAGCTGCATATTCTGCCACAACACTACTTCAGGCAACGAGTTCATGGTTTCTACTCATCCATGAGATCATAGCAACTCCTAGACCAAAACATCCTTCGATTGTTCTCCTTCCATCAGTCTCACTGCTAACCCAATCAGAATCTATGAAGGGAATTAGATTTTCTTCCTTACTATCATACTTTAGGAAATGATGTATAGTTCCACGAAGATAGCTCAATATGTATTTTGAATCTATCCAGTGACCATGATGGGGCTCCAACTGAAACTAACTAAGAATGTTTATTGGAGAACATATATATGGCCTCGCATTTACTATATACATTATGGAGCCCACTAACTGACGATATAAGGTAGGATCCATGAGACTTGAGTCAGATCCCCTCAACTTCTTGAGATTGGTGATCATAGGAGCAGTCATAGGCTTGGAATCCATCATCCAAAATTTTTGCAAAAGCTTGATGATGTACTTTCCTTGACCCAAATTTATCTCCCCAAGTTTCTCCCATACTTCTAGACCTAGGTAGTAGTGCAACAATCCTAGATCCTTCATTTCAAATTCAACTACTAACATATTCTTTCATTCTCAAATTATTTTCCCCACACTTATGATGAATAGGTCATCCATAAATAGTAAAATAATCATGGGCTCATTATTCACGACCTTGATGTAGAGATTTGGATCAACAAAGCTCTTTATGAACCCAATTCTAAGAAGATGTGCATCCATTCTTGCATAGAATTTCCTAGGTACTCACTTCAAACTATATAGGGCCTTCTTGAGTCTACAAACATGATATTCCCTGGTCTCAACTTGAAAGCCTTCAGTTTGTTCAATATACACTTCCTCAACAATGGTCCCATTCAAAAATTCACTTTTCACATCCATTTGATGGATATTCCAACCCATTGTAGTAGAAAATGGAACCAAATATATAATGGTAGTGTACTTTGTTTTGGGTGGAAAGGTTTCTTCATAATAAATACCTTCCTTTTGAGATAAACCCTTTACAACAAATATAGCTTTGCACTTGTCTACACTTCCATCAATAGCATGTTTGATCTTATAGATCCATTTGGAGGTGACAACCGATTTTTCATTAGGTCTATGAATGATTTCCCAAACCTCATTCTTCATAATCGATTGATATTATTCCTGCATCGATTTCTTCCAAACCTCTTGATGAGTAGCTTCTTTGAATGTAGATGGTTCAACTTTACTTAACTTTGTCATATATGTAACATAACCAGAATATCTCTTTGGTATTTTACTTTGCCTAATCGTTTCTTTCAAAACTTCATGTCCTCCAGCATCTTCTAATGTAAGTTTTAACCAATTTGGCCTTTTCCTTATGGTCGGGATTACCAAATATTGAATAATCTCACTTGGTCCTTCTTCTTATTCTTTATTTGTAGTAGGGTTTTCATGATTATCTTCTTCTTCTTCAAATATTGGAACGTCTTCGTCATCTGAATCAATAGGAATATCATTTGATTCCTTTTAGGCTTGATTTTCATCAAATATGACATCCCTTCTTACTTTAATATGTATTCATTCATTAATGTAGATACTATATGCTTTTTAGGAGATACTACATCCAACATATATTCCACTAATACTTGTTGAATTCAACTTCTTTCACTTGTCCTTTGGAAAATGGATGTATGATGGAATTCCAAAGATTCATTGGTGATACACACCTAGTTTCTTTCATGTGAATATTTATTCAAGTTTTATATTATTAAGACTTCTATGAGGAATTTTATTTTGAATGTACATGATTGTCACTACTGCTTCTCCCTATAATAATTTTGTAGGTCTTGATCGAGGAGCATTGTTTGAATGCCTTCTTCAATTGACCTATTCTTCCTTTTAGCCACTCAATTTTGTTCGGCATAATAGGGAAAAATGATCTACCTCTAAATTCCTACTTCCTTACAATACACAATTAATTCCTCAGAAGTTTATTCCAAACCATTGTCAGAACTTAGAGTTTTAATATTCCTTTCATTAGGGTTTCCACTTCAGATCTAAACTCCTCGAACTTTTCAAATACCTTTTTTTTTTTTCACAAGGTAGAGCCATGTCTTTCTAGAATGGCCATCAATGAATGTTACATAGTAGAGATGACCTTCAAGTGATTTGTCAAACATGCACCCACTCACATCAGAATGATAGAGGTCCAGTATCTCTTTAGACATATTTTCAGTGTTAGGAAATGGATTTCCTATATGTTTACCCAAAGAGGATCCCTTAAACACACCTTCATGATCTAACTTCATATGGGGGATCTCATGAACAATTTGATTAATATTAGAAATAACCTTATAATGTAGATGACCATACCTCTTATGCCATAGCTCAATAAAATTTATCTACATATGAACCAAATCTTGAGGAGCTAGTGTAATCTCTATAAATACTTCCTTCACGAACTCCAATAACCCTAGCTTTATCAATGCTACAGTATTTTCCGCAAAGCAATACTTTTCCATAAAAAATGAAACTATATCCTCTTTATCTTCTAAACAAGAATTAGAAACCAAGTTCTTTTTCAACCCTTGAACATATAATATGTTGTTGAGGCACAACTTCGATCCATTTTATAGCTTCAACGATGTTGATATGAAACCTCTAACAACATAGGTTTGGTTGTTAGCTAATTCCACTACATGACAAGATGGCTCCTTTGATAGTGTATGAACTTGTTTAATTTCTTTTTTCATGTGCCTTGATGCTTGACTATCAACGGTTGATGCATTTCCATCACTAAGAGAACATGTAAGACCAACCAAGAACGGATGACCTTCTTGATCCAACTTCTAGCTGTGTTGATACCCATTCTCATATAGTTTATCAAAGAGGGAGAATCCATGTTCATTCCTTTTGAGCCAACAAAGTGATCTTCAACCTTTCCTGATGTTAGCTCTGAAACCATGTTGACAAAAAAATGAAAGTAGATTAGGTTTTGAATTCTCTTTCTTGATAATTTCCTATGAGTTATGCTTCCTTCCTTTAATTCTTTATCATATTATCTTTCACAAAGAAATTAGCGTATTATGTTTGTATGAATATCACTGAAACACAAGACATAAGATGTAAGTACTATGTCGATGAAAAAATCCCCTTGAGGGGAAAAGCTAGTAACAAATTATCTTCCTTCAATAATTGTTTTTGAGACTCTTCAACCTAGACATATACCAAACCTTCCCTCCACACCGAGTAAGGCCTTCAAGATATTTGACCCTTTTGCAGCAACACTTCCACCCCAACAACTACAACAGGCAACAACTTGCAGTGACAATACTTGGAAGACTTCGATCTTCCAAACCGAGGCATGAAAGAGAGAGAGAGTAGCATGGAAACATTGATTTCTTCCTTCTCCTTCACCTTGACCCAACTTGCACTCGTTTTGACGTCCTTCACACACTTTTCACTTTTCCGAGCTTCACTAGAGATATCAAACTTTCTTGATATGAGATACTCCAAATGAATTCGATCTCTAATGCAAGAGGTCAATTGAACAAAAACTAAACAACAATTGAACAACAACTGAAAAACAATTGAACAGAAACTTAACAACAATTGAATAGCAATTGGTCCCACATTGGCTTCCCATGTTCACTTTCCTCTTTTAGCACAGGCTCTTCACTTTATGCCATTGATTTCATCATCTAATCTGACAGTTAATAGTCACTTGATCATCGCACATCACATATTGCAATTTCCCCAAGCCAGGTTTATTCACTCATGAATGATGCAATGTGATATTAATCCAACGGTCATCATCCGCAGTGATGCAACAGTTGATAACGGTATCGTACAGGGATTTGTGTGACGTTTAACCACCCTTACAGAGCCGATATGGTTTATAAACACTTGCTCTATAAGAGTTCGGGTCCAGATTTGAGATTATCATTTGATCACCTTAAAACCTGATATCCATTGGATAACAAAGTCAATCAAATCCTACGGCTATAAGTTCTTCAACTAACGTATGGGTTAAAAACATGCCTAACCCCATCGTCGACTATGACGTAAGAAGTTGAAATTTAGATCGATGGTTAGGATGGAGTACGAGCCTTCAACCACGATCAAGCCTTTCTGTGCTCATATACCCCCGCCATTAATACTAATGACCATGGTTAACACATAAACACTGATATCAACAATTAAAGTGTGGAAATAGGTAAAATACCTGATCTAGTTTCAGAATGAAAATACACAGAGGTAAATGAGAGTTTTCAGCAGGATTAACACACAGATGCACACTAAATCAAAATTCCTTCAATATAAAAATAGTTACAGAGTCTTGGCACTCTCGGCTCAATTACAGAAATTTAATAGACCTCAGTTTCAATCTCAAAATCCTCTCTATCACTCAACTCTCGCCTCTCACTCAAATCTCAATGATCTCAGCTAATCCCTCTTCATTACAGTTTCTTCTCTTTAAGAGTCGAATCTTATTCTAACTATACTAACAACTCGATCTCTATTTTAATCATTCTAACAATCAAATCTCTATTTTCAAGCTCCATTACATACCTATGCTAACAATTTATCCCCTAATCTAAAATAAGACAATTTCCTAACAATTACAATAATGAAGTACATATCAGTTTCTAGTGATCCAACCCTCTCGACTAAAACTGACTTTTGACCACTCAGGTCAATGAAATTAAAATCATTTAGCCACAACATGTGAACGAACCATCACATTGCTGGCTAAGTCCAGATGCTCCTGCATCAGATTCCTGGGGAAGAAAAGAATCATCCGTTAGACTTTCAAGGTTTACTCCACACTTCTGCAACTCTGCTGTTGTCAACCAACTAGCATCCTCCACTGCTTGTCCTTTCCATTTGACTATATATTGATAATAAATTTGTCCTCTGTTTCTTTAGATACTCTTTTCTCCAAAACAGCTTCCACCTTTTTCTTAACTGCCTTTTGCATTTGTTCTTACCAATTCAAAGTTTGAGCTCATCTTGTGTAGTTTCCTCTTGTAGCTCTGTCTCTGTCTCTTTGTATGGATACAAATATACAACATTGAAGATATGTGATATTCCAATCCCTTCTAGAAATTCAATTTCATAAGCATTAGTTGAAAGCTTTCTTACAATTCTACACGGTCCTATCTTTTTCATTTTTAGTTTATTGTAAGTCTTTGAAGGAAATCTTTCTTTTCTCAAATACACCATCACTAGGTCTCCCACTTGGAATTCCTTCTCTCTTCTTTTCATATCTACTCTCTGTTTGTATTTTCCACTACTTTCCTGCAATTTGCCTTTGACATCTTCTTGTAGTCTCTCCATATGCTCTAGAAACTCTTCAACTTTTTCACTTCTTGTCTCCTATTTACCCAAATTTCTGAGCTCATACACACCTCTTGGATTCATCCCAAAAACAATTTGAAATGGACTCATTCCAGTACTTTGATTTGGAGTGTCATTATAAGAAAACTCAGTCTAAGCTAATGGAAAATGCCACTGCTTAGGATTTTGATACACTAAACTTCTCAATGTGTTTCCCTAGCTTCTGTTTACTACTTCAGTCTATCCATCTGTTTGAGGATGGTATGTTGAACTAAAACTAAGGTTAGCTCCTAGTTTCTTCCGAATAGTTATCCAGAAATTCCCTACAAATTTTGTACCTCTATCAAACACACTACTTACAGGAAATCCATGTAATCTTACAATTTCTAAAAAAAATAAATTAACAATATGTGTTGTATCGCTAGTATTTTTACATGAAATGAAATGTGCTATCTTGGAAAATCTATGTACCACAACATAAATAGAATCATTCCCCCTCTGAGTTTTAGGTATCCCCAAAACAAAATCCATGCTAACTGCATCCCATGGTTGGTCTGGTATTGGCAGTGGCTAGTACAATGTTGTATTTTGGCTTCTCCCTTTAGCATGTTGACATATCCAGCACTTCTCAACAAATCTCTTAACAATGGTTTGCCTTTTTTGCAAATAATAAAAAGTATTTACCTGAGCAAACATTTTGTCTTGTCCAAAGTGACAAGATAATCCTTCACTATGTTTCTCCTTTGTTATGTTTTCCCTCATAGAAAATTTGGGAATGCACAACTTGTGTCCTTTAAACAATAAACCTCCTTCGATAAGATAATATAACCACTGACTTCGGTTATGAACTATTGGATTTTGTACTATTGTGTAAATATCTTTGAAATCTACATCATCTTTATACATTTCAACCATTTCTTCAAATCCTACAACACCAACTTTTAATTCTTACACAATTAAATTTACCCTACTTAAAGCATCAGTGACTTTGTTCGACTTACCACTTGTGTGCTTTATCACAAAAGTAAACCTCTACAAAAACTCTACCCACTTGGCATGTTTTTGGTTCAACTTTTGGTTGATTTTTATGAACTGTAGTGCATGATTTTTAGAATACAATATAAACTCCTTTGGTAACAATAATGTCTCCATCTTTTTAAGGCTTTTACAATAGCATAAAATTATTTATCATAAGAAAAAAATTTCTTCTTCACTTCATTTAATTTCTCACTAAAGTATGCTATTGGTCTCTGTTCCTGACTCAAAACTGCTCCAATTGCAACTCCCCTAGCATTAGTTTCAACTTCGAATACTTTTCCAAAATTGGGTAAAGCCAAAATTGGTTTCTCTATGATTTTCCTCTTCAGCAACTTAAAATTCATCTCTGTTACTTCTGTCCACTTGAATGGCTTATTAGTCTCCTTCATTTTTTCAAGAATTGGTGCACAAATCTGACTAAACCCTCTTATAAATTTCTTATAAAAACTTGCAAGACCATGAATAATTCTTATGGAATAGGCCAGTTCCAAATTGCTTTGACATTCTCTGGATCCATTTTCAACCTTTCTTTAGAAACTAAAAATCCCAAGTAAATTAATTCTTCTTTCACGAAACTACATTTCTTCAAATTGATCAATAGTTTCTCTTCCTACAGAGTTCGTAAAACCAATTTAATATGCTCTATATGTTCTTCTTTACTTCTAATAAAAACTAGAATATCATCAAGATAAACAATAAAAAACTTTCTTGCATATTCCTTCAAGACTTCATTCATCAATCTCATGAATGTTCTAGGTTCATTAGTGAGTCCAAAAGGCATCACTAACCACTCATACAACCCACTGTTTGTTTTAAATGCAGTCTTCTATTCATCTCCTTCTCTGATTATTATTTGATGATATCCACTCTTTAGATCTATTTTAGTAAAATACTTTGATCCACTCAAAAAATCCATCAAATCATCCATGTGTGGCAAAGGAAATCTCTACCTGATAGCGATCTTGTTTATGGCTCTAGAATCTGTACACATATGCCATTCACCTCCTTTCTTTGGACTGAGTACTATTGGCACAGCACATGGACTAAGACTTTCTCTGATTAGTCCCTTATCCATCAGTTCTTGCACTTGTCTTCCAACTTTTGCACTCCCTTGAGGAGTTACTTTATACGGTGCTTTGTTTGGCAAACTTGCTCCTCGTATTTGATCAATATGATGACTAATACTCCTGATTGGTGGCAATGCATTTGGAATCTCATCCACAAAAATGTCAGTGAAATCATTTAACAGAGTTTTGATTTCTTTAGGTAAATCATCTAAGTTTGTGGAAGCTAAAATTACCTTAGGTCTCCCTATGACAGTAAAATTCATTTCTTCACCTTTCCCAATCTCTTGTAACAACTCCTTTCCACTCATCAGCGTAACACTATTTCCAATGCTCCTTTGTCACCGTCATCATTCAATAACCGTAGTGTATGTTTATTTCCATCCTTCTCTAGAGTATAAGTATTTTTCCTCCCATTATGAATAGCTTTCCGATAAAACTGCCACAGTCTTCCCAAGAATACATGGCATGCATCTATTGGCATTACATGACACAATATTACATCCTTATACATACCAATCTGTATCTCTACCTTGCATTGCTCTATCACAATAATCTGATGTCCTTTCTGCAACCATGACACTTTATAAGTAGTAGGGTGTAATGTCTTCACTAATCATAGCTTGTCCATCATCTTTGTAGAAACAAAGTTATCAGTGCTTCCACTGTCAATTATCACTTTACAACATTTACCTTTGGATTTGCATCTAGTTCTGAATAAACTCTTCCTCTGAGTTGGTTCTTCTGTCTCTTTCTCTACCTTAATCCATTCCCTTTTCAACAACAGGGATTCTCCTACTTTGGGGGATTCTTCAACTTCTATAATTTGAGGTGTTCCTTTCTTTTCCTTAGCCACATTCACATTCCTCTCACTTACTGTTCTATTATGAAGACAATCCCACGATTCATGTCACCATTCTCCACACGTGTAACACTGAATATCTCTTCCTTGGCCTCTTCATCTAGGCACAAATCTTCCTCTATTAAAATCTCCTCTCTGTGGTGGTCTACTATTTGAACTTCCTGCTTTGTTTTTATGTTGCTGAAACCTTGGTTTGGTAGTTCCTCTATCTCTTACTGAACTTTTCCCTCTATTCCTCTGATTTTTTTCTCAACATCTTCTCTTTTGCCTTCAAACCTACTTGATAGGCATCTTTAATGGTCTTCAGACTCAGCAAGATGATCTCATCTTGTATGTCATATCTTAAGCCATTGATGTATCTGGCTACCTTCTCCATATCATCCTCTACATGATCTTCTCTAATACTTAATCTATAAAGCTCTTCTGTGTATTCTTTAACAGACATTCCTTTTTTCCTTAAATTCTGTAACTTTTTGAAAAGATTTAACCGATAATCTTTTGGCATAAGTTTAGCTTTCATTTTACTCACCATTTTTTCCCATTGCTTGATCTTGGATTTTCCTTTTCTTGTTCGGGATGTTTGTAGTTCATCCCATCAAATAGTTGCATGACCATTTAATCTGGTAACTGCAAATTTCACCTTCTTTTTTTCATCAACCTCTTGATACTCAAAATATTTGTCGAGTGAACTAATCCAATCCATTAGCTCTTATGCATTGAGACTCCCTTCTTACACAGGAATTTGCACCTTCGGTTTTCCACCTACTTTAGCCAACATCTTCATAACTTTGGTAGTTCCATTTTTCTCCTCTTCTTACTCCTCAGAAGATTCTTTAGTAACATTGGCAACTCCTTTGTCAGGTGTTGTCCTCTGAGCAAACACTATTATGTCCATCCTTGTACGGAGACTCTGGATCTCCCCAACAGAACTGTATTGTCTTTAGGTCTTCCTTGATCTATGCCACCTCCTCTCCTTGGCAGCATGTTTACTGCAGTCAAACTCAATCTTTGTGCTCTGATACAAAAAATGACGTAGGAGGTCAATTGAATAGCAATTGAACAACAATTAAACAACAACTAAATAGCAATTGAACAGAAACTAGTCCTATGTTGACTTTCCACTTTTGGCACAGGCGCTTCACTCTACAATGTTGATTTCATCATCTAATATGACGATTGAGAGTCACCCGATCAT
Organism: Pinus tabuliformis; assembly: GCA_031772625.1. Taxonomy (NCBI): domain Eukaryota; kingdom Viridiplantae; phylum Streptophyta; class Pinopsida; order Pinales; family Pinaceae; genus Pinus; species Pinus tabuliformis. The sequence continues at coordinate 1,665,473,375 of CM062819.1, read as the reverse complement.
CGCACATCGCATATGGAAATTTCTCCATGCCAGTGTTCATTCACTCATGAATGATGTGATGTGATGTTAATCTAATGGTCAGCATCAACAGTGATCCAACGGTCGATAGCGATACCGCACAAGGATCTGCATGACGTTTAACCACCCTTACGAAGCCGATATGGTTTATAAACTCTTGGTCTATAAGAGTTCAAGTCCAGATTTGAGATTATCGTCCGATCATGTTAAAACCCAATATCCATTGGATAACATAGACAATCAAATCCTACAGTTAGAGGTTCTTCAACTAACACACGAGTTAAAAATGAGCCTAACCCTGCTGTTGACTATGATGTAAGCAGTTGAAATTTAGATCGATGGTTATGATGGAGTACGGGTCTTCAACCACGATCAAGCCTGTCTATGCTCTTCTACCCCCACCATTAATACTAATGACCACGGTTAACACATAAATACTGAGATTAACAATTAAAGTGTGAAAGTAGGGAAAATACCCAATCTAGTTCTAGAATGCAAATACAAAGAGGTGAGCAAGAATTTTCACCAGGATTAACACACAAAAGCACACTAAATCAAATTCCTTGAATATAATAATAGTTACAGAGTCTTGCCCCTCTCGGCTCAATTACAACAATTTAACAGATCTCTGTTTCAATCTCAAAACACTCTTTATCACTCAATTGTTGCTTCTCACTCAAATCTCAATTATCTCAGCTAATCACTCTTCATTACATTTTCTTCTCTTTATTAGTTGAATCCTACTCTGACTGTACTAACAACTCGATGTCTATTTTAATCATTCTAACAATCAACTACCTACTTTCAAGCTCCATTACACACCTATGCTAACAAGTTATCCCTTAATCTAAAATAATACAATTTCCTAACTATTACAGTAATGAAGTACAGATAATTTTCGAGAGATCCAACCTTTTCTACTAAAACTGACTTTTGACTACTCAGGTCAGTGAGATTCAACTCATTTAGCCACAACATGTGAACTAACCATCACATTGCTGGCTAAGTTGAGATGCTCTTGCATTAATCTCCTTCTATTTATAGGCTCCAGGCGTGGTCGAATTGTTGTCCCTTAGGCTGACTTGATCTCCTTTAGGCAGACTTGGTGTGGAGGTTACATAAATCATATTTGACTCAATAATTAACTTTTTGACATGATTCCAAAGCCCAAGAAGGGTCTCCTTAAATGTAAAATGACTATATTAACTCAATATTAATCCTAGGAGTCCACAATGGGGACATTGACTAATATAATGATGACCCAAGCACAAAACCCATGCTTTAATAAGCCGTTGATACAATAATAAAAATATTTTTCTTTATTTTTTTACAAGTACATTACATAATGACTCATATAAAATTATGAAGACTAAACCTAGCTACATTCTTCAACATTCCAAGGGTCTAACATATGAAAAACCCTAATTTATTTCTTCCATAATTAGTAAATAAAAATTAATTTATTTTATACTATCAACAAAAAACATTCTTATTCACTCAGGGATAGAAACAACAACTCTTATATAATATTTTACTACCAGTGTGACTCCTATAGTTTTTTTTCTTTCATTTAAACTTATTTAGCACAATAATTTTTTTATTTGATATACCCATGCTTCATTTCTTCTATTTTCACCTTTTAACACACGTCTCATAATTTCTTACTTGTTCCAATCTCCTCAAAGCATGTATTCACAATGTTAGTGGAAATAACACTTTTTTTATTGCTTGATTTTTTAACATTTATTTGATATCAGAAATTTACTTACCTCAATTATAATTACTTATCTAAACTTATTTCAGAAATAGTTCAGAGGCTTTGACATTCCTCCCAGCCTTGAACTGTCTTGTGTAGGTAGTTACCATCAAACTCTCCCACTAGTTGTTAGGTAAAACCCATAAGATCCGAGGATTTGTTTTTCTCCACACCATATGCAACATCCATAAAACACTTTCCTCGGTTTACCAATCTCTTTATCCCACACAAAATGATTATTCAGATATTGTATTTACCTCACACAATATTTCATTAAGATTCCACCATAGGGTATTTCTCTCCAACCTTATATGATCAAGGTGGTTTGCAGTTTCTGTCTAATCTCCTTTCATTTCTCTTCTCTTTAGAAAATCAAAGTTTAGCAAAAAGACAGAAGGGAAATATTTTTTCTTCTTGATTTTTCTTTTTCCTTTCTACTTAGCCATAACTACTTCAATTGCTTCCCTCAGAGTTAGATGTTAATCTCTCATGTTATCCTCTAAACATATTTCTCGAAGAATTAATTATTATAACATATTTTCTCATTCAATATTATTTTTCTTTGTGTTAGAAAATAAAACAATAATTCAACATATTTCTTTTCAATTTTCTGAAAATATATAAAGGTAACAAAATAAGAATTTACAGGGGTATTGCATGTACCCTCTCATTAAAAATGGGACGTCGTCCTCGGTGCTCATTCAACACCAAATTTTATGCAAACATCATAGGATATGCCTTTCGCATTTCATCTTTTGTTTCCCAAGTGTCCTCTTCAGGCCCAAAATGCTTCCATTGCACTTTTACCTGAGTGATGAGTCGACTTAAGAGCATAATATCCTTTTGGTAAAAAATTTGTAGTGGTTTGACCTAGAATTCTTGTTCAAATTTCACTAGTACATTTTTTCAATCAATTACATGAGTGAGATCATCTACATACTTCTATAAAATAGATATGTGAAACACATTATGAGTTTTAAAATGAGTTGGTCATTCTAGTTGGTAGGCCACTAGCCCAACCCTCTCCAGTATCTTAAAACACCCAAAAACCCAAGGGGTCAATTTAGAATGACTCCCTTTTCTTAAAGAACTCTTCTTGGGTCCCGCTTTTACATAAACATATTCGCCTACTTGGAACTCTAGATGTGCTTTTTTGCATCAACGTAAATTTTTTGCCAATATTAGGCTTATTTTATTTTTATTTTAATTATTCTAACCATTTCTTCCATTTCCTAAAGTTGTTCTAGTCCTAACATAATTTTTTCTTCTGAACGGTAGCAATTCAAATGAGTATGACACTTCCTCCCATACAACGCTTCGAAGGGGCTCATTTTAAGTGATTCCTAATACCCATTACTGTAGGCACATCCCACTAGATGTTGATAATCCTCCCACCTTGTAGGCTAATTCATTACATACATATAAAACATGTATTCCAAAACTTGGTTAACTCTTTTTGTTTTTCTATTAGTTTGGGGGTGATATGCAATAATAAAACTCAGCTGAGTACCCTTTCATGGAAAGAGAGGTTTCCAAAATTTTTAGGTAAACTTTGCGTCCCTATCTAATATTATCTTGTTGGGTATGACATGAAGTTAGAGGATTTATTTCATAAAATCTTTGCCACATGTGCAACCTTGTAAGTGGACTGCATTGGAATTAAATCTGTAATTTTTGTTAATTTTTCCACCACAACCATAATTGAATGGTGTTTCGTCTCGGTCCTAGGTAATATGATTATGACATTCAGTGTTATCACTTCCCATATAAATTTAGGTATATGTATAGGGTTTAGTAATCCTATTGGATGTTTATGCTTCACCTTCACTAATTGACATTCTTGACATCTAGCTAAATATTCTACAATATCTAGCTTCATCCCTGACCATAAAATCTCCCTTTTAAGTGACAAAATCATTTTTTGATATCGTGAGTTTATTGCATATGGTGTTTTTATGATATTCATTTAAAAATATTTTCTTCCTTTCATCATCATTCCGAATGAAAAGTATATTCTTATATACCAACAATCCTTATTCGCTAATTCAATGTTTTTTTTTTTCTCTTTTTGCATAGTTTTATCCCTCAATTTGTCAAAAATAAGGTTACAATATTCATCTTTTAAATTTGTTGTCCTTGCCCTTTCAACAAAATTTGTTTCACTTGTTCTCACATTTATCTCACATAAAATTTTCAAACTATGACTCAACACATCAACCACTCTGTTCTTTTTTCCCTTTATGTGTTTAATCTCAAAACCATAACCACTTAAGAATTCCATCCCTTGAGCTTGTCTAGCATTCAACGTAGTTTCTTTGAAAATTAATTTCAAGCTTATGTGATCCGTAATAAAAGTGAATTTTTTGCCAATTAGGTAATCCTCCACATTCATAATCCATGAATAACCGTTGTCAACTCTAGATCATAGACTGCATAGTTATTTTCATTTTCTTAACTTCGTGATGCATAACTTATTATGTGTCTTTCCCACACTAAACTCCCCCAATTCCTTCCAAAAATGAATCCATACATACAACAGATTCTTTATCTGGATCTACTATTCTTAGTATAAGTGATACTATCTGAAGGTGTTTTTATTTTTTGAAATTTTCCTAGCATCTTTGGGCCCACATAAATTTCACACCTTTCTTCTACAATGAAGTTATGGTATGTGCTATCTTGGAAAATAATTTTATAAACTATGGTAGTATTGAGTAATTCCCACAAACAATCTTATGTCGAGCACATATTTTGGGACTAGGCAATCAAGAATGGCCCTCACCTTCTCACCATCTACCATTATACCTTGTCCTTATATAACATGTATGAGATATTGTATCTTGTTTCGTAAGAATTCACACTTGCTAAATTTAGCATATAATTGATGCTTACACAAGGTTTGCAACATTATTTCCAAGTATTGTTTGAGTTCTTCTGAGGTTTTTCAATAAATTAATATGTCGTCTATGAAAATTAGCACAAAGTTATCAAAAAAATTAATCAATACATTGTTCATCAAACCCACTAAGGTAGTGGGAGTATTAGTAAGTCCAAAGGGTAACACTTTAAACTTGTAATTCCCATACTTATGGGGAAATTTTTTTTTGGTATATCATATTCTCTAATCCTCAACCGTTGATATCCATATTTGAGGTCTATTCTTGAAAAGATGGTTTCCCATCTTACTTGATCAAATAAATCATCTATTCTTCAAAGTGGGTACTTCGTCTTAATAGCTGAATTATTTAATTCATGATAATATATGCGCAATCTAAAATTTATATCTTTATTCTTAATTAGGCAAATTCGTGCACCCCTTGGGAACACAATAGGTTGAATATACCATTTATTAAGAATTTCCTGTAACTTCATTTTTAGTTCTATTAGCTGTGGGACACTCATTCGATAAGGAACCTTTCATAATGGGGTTGCTCCTCATAGTAGTTATATGGAGAATTTATCTCCCTTTTTGGGGGTAGACAAATAATTTCAACTGGAAAAAAATTAGGATAATCTTGATGACCTCCAACTCATTTACATATTTTCTTTTCTCATCGAGATGGTGATCCTTCAATTGGATGGAAAAAATGTGACATCCTTTTCTTGCAGCTCTTTTAAGTTGTAATGAAGATATTTGTCATATGGATATAGGTATGGGTATGCCCCTCATGACCCACACCTTTCCATTTTCAGATGTGCAAGTGATAACTTTGTCTCAACAATTTAGAATCACTCGTTCTCTCTCTAGCCAGCCCATCCCTATTAAAACATTGTATGAGCCTATTGGTATAACATTGAAATATACAGAGGTATGAATTCCATTTAGAAACACTCGATGCACTCTTACTGAGTTTCCATATTTTCTCTTTGTTCGCATGGCCAATTGAATGAGTCAGATGTTCTTCTATTTTTCATACTTTAGTTTACACTTTTCTACCATCTGGCAGCTGATGTAACTTAGACTAGATCTTGAGTATATTAATACATAAATATATTTATTAAGGATAGTACCTTCAATTTCCACCATTATAGATTGATGATATTTTTGCATCCATCTAGTGCTACGTTAGTTTTTGGTTCCTAGTCACATGAATGGTTGTAGAGGCTTCTTGAAGGTGATGAATATTTTTCACAAACCAAGTGGTGTAAGGGAAATTATTCAATAAATGGGGTTCTCCACAACCCCAACAACCTAGAGGCTCCTTCTCCTTAACAATTCCTTCCTTACTAACTTGAACTTGTTTAGACCTAACTTGTGATTATCAATGTGTTTTTTCTAATTGAATACATATCTTGATCCAATTTAGGTTCTCATTATTCTTTCTGAGCTATTTAAATGGCCCAAACCTACCTCTTTTCCCTCCTTCAATCATCCCTTTTGTTTTCTTACTAAACCAGTGTTTCAGATTTTCATTTTTCTACTTAGCCTATTGGTAACATATTCATGCCTTCTTGGTCACTTCATCCATGGATTTTGGGTTATCATACGGGATGATTCAGGTGGATATTGGTGGCCACCTGCCAAGTCCACCTGGACCCCCACCATTGTCTTTTTCAGCATTTTCAGTTTCCTTAATTGTAGCACAACTTACTATTTTTAGCAGTTTTTCGGGTCCTGAACTTCCGGAGCCGTTTTGAGGCCCTAAACGACGTTTTTTGGGGAATCCGGGGGCAACATGGGTCCATGGGATGGACCCATGTTGCCCATTCCAACAATGGTAGTGCTCGGATAGATATTTCTAACGAGCTATTGTATGCGTCAAACGGAGATCATATGCCAAAGTTACGACCCCGGGAAATTGATGTACCAATTTACCCCAAAACGGGGCGCACAGTTTGGCGTTTCATCTCCTAGGGTTAGGTTTTGGAATGTTAAGGGTTTTCCATTATTTCTCAACAATAAATAGGCCTTCGAGCTTCATTGTAACACAGTTCAGAGGCATGTAGCCATCACATCTCTTCTCAGAGATAAGCTACTATCGCCCTAGCTGGTTTATTTCCATTTCTGGTTGTAAGCATATTTCAGTATTTTCCATTAATGAAATGAAGTATTATTTCCGCTGCATCTTTGTGTAAATGATTAAATCTGCTAGAGGGTTATTTTTCTGTTCATGAATTTTCGAGTCGGGAAAAGATTGTTTTTGCTCTTCTCAAAGCAGCCCCCCACGTCAAGGACTGGTGGGAAACCTACTGCGAGCAGAAGGATGAAAGTATTGGCTCACTATTTTCAGCCGCACCCACCTGGGATTCGTTCCAGGATGCCATCAAGGAGCAGTACTACCCTGTTGGAAGCTATGAGGATGAATACATAAAGTGGACCATGCTACGGCAAGGAAGGGACCAAGACGTGCCGGAGTTCACCAATCTTTTCCATACCCTTCGCACAAAGTTGGGTATCAAGGATTTGGAGCAACATTTGATACTCAAATACCGTGGCTGCCTGCACAAGTACATCCAGGAAGAAATACAATTCCTAAACATCTCCTCGCTCGGTGCAGCATACCGATATGCCGTCAAGGTCGAGCAGAAGTTTAAACAAAAGAAGCGAGACTTTGGATCTGCGAATCCAAAGCAGGGGAAAGGTGCCCCTAAACCACAGAACAAAGGACAAAGCCAAGGCGGGACAACCCAAGACAACCAGCCGAAGCTGCAAGCAAAGAACAATGCCGCGAAGCCGAGAAAGGACACTGGGAAATGGTGCGAGTTCCATAAGAGCTCCACTCACAACACAAGTGAGTGTCGGGCCAAGCAGTCACTGGTGGCTGAGCTAAAGGTTTCAGAATCAGATGCATGTTCCAACTTTGAGTCAGAACTCGATAAGGGGAATGAAAAATGGAAGCAGATCATTGATGCGGATCCCAGCGCTACTGTTGCTACCGCAAAGATCCAGAAAAATGAACCCGAAGATCCAGAGGAGGAGGAGCGTCTCTTCCACTCCCAGATGTGGGTAAAGGGCTCCCCGATACAGTTCATTGTTGATAACGGGAGTCAAAAGAACCTCATTTCGGCAGAGGTCCTGAAGCGGTTGGGCTTACTGACCACAGCACATCCACAATCATACACCATTGGGTGGCTTCACCAAGGACGAGATCTTCACGTGAGCCAGCAGTGTCGCCTTCCATACAACATCAAGCCCTTCATGGATGAGGTATTGTGTGACATTGCTCCCCTTGAAGTTTGTGATGTGTTATTAGGACAACCATACTTGTGGAAGCGACATGCTGTGTATGAGTCAAGGCCCCATGCTGTTATTGTTACTTTGGGAAATAAGTTGTACAGGATAGCAGAGGTAGCACTGCCTACCGCCATCTCTTTGGTTACTGCAAAACAATGCAGTAAGCTCATTTCCAAAACCGAGAAGTTTTTTTTCCTGATGATACGCCCTCAAGAAAAGAAGAAGACGGTGGCCACGACCTCTAGACAGGGCCCCTCCGCACGACAACTACAGATGGACAAGGTCATGGAGGAGTATGAGGACATCTTCACCTCCCCCGCAGGGGTTCCTTTGCACTGTCAGGCCAAGCACTCCATTGATCTGACCCCAGGTTCGCCGCTGCCCAATGGACCAATCTATCGGCGCTCTGTTCTAGAGAACGATGAAATCAAGAGGCAAATTCAGGAGCTGCTGCAGAAAGGTCACATCCGTCCGAGTTCATCGCCATGTGGGAGCCCGATCATGTTGGTACAGAAGAAGGATGGGACGTGGAGACTCTGTATTGACTATCGGGCGCTGAACAAGATCACTGTCCGTAATAGGTACCCAATCCCGCGGATTGATGACCTCCTAGACCAACTAAAGGGGGCGAAATATTTCAGCAAGATCGATCTGAAGTCAGGATATCACCAGGTACCAATCGAACCCTCTGATGTGTGGAAGGCTGCCTTCAAATCCAAGGAGGGCCTCTTCGAATGGTTGGTTATGCCTTTCGGATTGACGAATGCTCCTGCAACCTTCATGAGGCTAATGGATGACATCTTGCGGCCATTCACCAACTCCTTTGTAGTAGTATACTTGGATGACATTCTGATCTTCAGCCAGAGTTGGGAAGAGCACCTCCACCACATCCGACAGGTTCTCCAAACACTGCGGCAACACAAGCTATGTGCCAATTTGGAGAAATGAACTTCTGGCATGACCCAGGTTCAGTATCTGGGATACATCATTGATGAACAGGGGGTGCATGTCGATCCAGCCAAGATCCAAGTCATTCGGGATTGGCCCTCTCCAACCACTCTAACAGAGCTCCGCAACTTTCTAGGTCTTGCCAACTTCTACCGCAGGTTTGTGTTGGGGTTTTCTCATATTTCTTGGCCCTTGAGTCAAGTCACCAAGGGAGGGGCGAAAGCAAAATTCTTTTGGTCTGAATCTCAACAGAAGGCATTCATGGAGTTGAAGGATCGCCTCTACACGGCACCAGTGCTCGCGTTACCAGATTTACAACAACCATTTGAGGTCAAGACAGATGCCTCTGACTATGCTATTGGGGCAGCCCTTACTCAACATGGACATCTAGTGGCATATCACAGTGAAACACTTTCAGACACAGTCCGGAAGTACCCCACTTATGATAAAGAGATGTATTCCATTGTACAGGCCTGCCAACAATGGAAGCATTACATTTTGGGGAAGGAAACGGTCATCCACACAGACCACCGACCCCTGCAGTTCATACAAACCCAAGGGAAATTGCAGAATGATCGCCATTAGAAGTGGTCTACATACCTGCAACAATTCCACTTGAATATCAAGTATAAGAAGGGCAGCACCAATAATGTTGCAGATTGCCTCAGTCGACCACCGATCATGGCGTTAACCACCGTGCTCAACTCTTGTGGGCACGAGACTTCTGATTGGCCACTTCTCTACAAAAGCGACCCAGAATTTGGCCACACATACCAGAAACTCTTGGAGGGTCGGCATGTTCCAGATTTTCACCTCCAGGATGCCCTATTATGCCACCTCGGTCACCTTTGTGTTCCTTCAAGCGAGCGTGCCAAGATGATTTGGGAAGCACACTACAGTCGGGCTGCTGGTCATTTCGGGGTCGAGAAAATAGTGGCAGTACTGTAAAATTATTTCTATTGGCCGAATCTTCGACAAGATGTTGGGAAGTACATTAGATCATGTACTGCCTGTGCCATTGCCAAACTGACCATTAAGAAGCACGGCCTCTATACCCCGTTGCCTACCCCTAGTTGACCTTGGGAATCCATCTCCATGGATTACATGTCAGGCCTTCCTTCCACTAAGCATGGAAATGACTGTGTTTTTGTGGTCGTCGACAGGTTCTCGAAGATGGCCATTATGCTGGCCTGCAAGAAGAATATCACAGCAGAAGCCACTGCTAAACTCTTCTTTGAACGAGTGTGGGTGCACTTTGGGATCCCACAGTCTATCATCTCAGATCGGGACAGTCGGTTTCTCAGCACATTTTGGTCCAGTCTCTGGTCAATGCTAGACACCAAACTCACGAAGTCCACAGCCTTCCATCCTCAAACTGATGGCTAGACAGAGGTTGTCAATAGGATGATTGTGCACATTCTGCGCATGTATAACTCAAAGCATCCACGCACATGGGACGAGAGCCTCCCCTATGTTCGGAACAGCTACAACTGAGCTCTTCACAGCTCCACTGGCCATAGCCCTTTTCAGGTGGGTTTGGGATTCCAGCCACTATGCCCCATTGATGTGGCCATGCCACTTGCAGCTACTCACATAAATTCAGCTCATGTCCAGTCTGAAACAGATAAGGCCACCAGCTTCATTAAGCGCATCCAACATATTCGCCAACAGGTCCATGACATTCTTGAGAAATCAAATGCCAAGTACAAGCAGCGACATGATCAACATCGGTTGCCACACAAGTTTCAGGTGGGCGACAAAATCTGGTTGCATTTGCAAAAGGAACGCCTTACTGGAGCCTATCGGAAATTGAGACCACTCCGATATGGTCCTTACACCATTACTCAGGCTATGGGAGACAATGCATTTGAGCTCAGCATTCCCCCATTCCTTGGCCTGCACCCAGTGTTCAATGTGGATCGCCTTCGGCCATACTTTCCACCATTGCTAGACACATCCGACATTGCAGAACAGCTCAAACCCAAAGAATTAAATCTAGATTGCATGGAACAAGCTACAACTGATCGGATCATGGACACACAGATCAAGAACACTCGCCAACAGAATATCCAACTATATCGAGTTGTCAAAGCATGCCAACTACTTCAGCAAGGCAAGTGGCTCACCAGGGAACAAGTTCAGCAAAAGTTTCCTCATCTCATGGAGGAGCTCAACGCAATGGGGACCATTGCTTCCTAAGGGGGGAGGAATGATCCAGGTGGATATTGGTGGCCACCTGCCAAGTCCACCTGGACCCCCACCATTGTCTTTCTCAGCATTTTCAGTTTCCTTAATTGTAGCACAACTTACTATTTTTAGCAGTTTTTCGGGTACTGAACTTCCAGCAATGGTAGTGCTCGGATAGATCTTTCTAACGAGCTATTGTATGCATCAAACGGAGATCATATGCCAAAGTTACGACCCCGGGAAATTGATGTACCAATTTACCCCAAAACGGGGCCCACAGTTTGGCGTTTCATCTCCTAGGGTTAGGTTTTGGATTGTTAAGGGTTTTCCATTGTTTCTCAACAATAAATAGGCCTTCGAGCCTCATTGTAACACAATTCAGAGGCATGTAGCCATCACATCTCTTCTCAGAGATAAGCTACTATCGCCCTAGCTGGTTTATTTCCATTTCTGGTTGTAAGCATATTTCAGTATTTTCCATTAATGAAATGAAGTATTATTTCCGTTGCATCTTTGTGTATATGGTTATCTCTGTAATTTGTTGCGTTCCTGTTTAAATCCGGATCACGGGATCCTCAAATCAAAGTCGAAGACAACCCAAGAACTATTGTACTTTTTCTTTTTCATCCTTAAAATATGAAAAATAATGTAATAAATGTGTAAATTTACAAACCAAATCACCCATGGTCATTTGTCGTAGTTTCAAGTCATGGAATTCCTTGGCACTATCATCAAAATATCATTATGTCAAATGTTTTCTTTAAATAGTTATTGAAATTCATCCGATTCAACCACCTTTCCTTCAATATTATGAACTATTCTAATTTATTCCAACCATAGAGAAGCCTTTCCCTCTAGATGTATGTGGCTAGTTTGGCCTTTAATTCAGTGGAATATTCATATACCTCGAAATGCCTATTAATATTCAACAACCAAGCTTCAACAACCTCTTCTTTCTCCCCATGAAAAGGTTGGGTGTGAGATCTTCGTAAACTCTCCATGCAATTCTACCTTGCATTCATTCTCTGATTTTATCTTCATCTTTGAGGAAGTGGGTTCCTCTCCCCCTTCCAATCCTTCCTCTTGAATTTCTTCCACCCTTTCTCTAGTTCTTCTTTTGGAGGTCTTGTCTTGATTGTCTTCATTTACTACTATTTCTACTATCTTGGGGGTTGACTTTTCTGTTATGTCTTTTATGAGAAGATAGTGCTCCACAGTATCCTTCAGTCGCTACTCATGACTTTCTCTTATGTTTATCAATCATGTCTGCATATTCCTCATCATGTCCATTAACTCTTTGGTGTGTGTGGGCACATGTTGTCAGAGATGTAGATAAATTTCATATTCACCTATATCGGCTCTTTGTGGAGGTTCATCCATTTATGCGCCATCAAGGGATTATATTTTTTAATTTATTCTCTCTCTCTTTATCTATATACACAAACATTAATAAATTAATTAACATTCTGATTAGCTCAAGGTATCAATGTTAAAACCTCGCTCTCATATCATATGTAACATATCTAATTTTGACAATTAAAAACAATAATAATAACTAGTGAGTTTACTAACAATTTGTTATTTCTATTAATTTAAGTTTGAGTAGGATATTGCATGTGTTTAATCTCATCACTCTAAACTTCTTTGTAATATTGTAGTGAGAAAGGAACTCATTACCTTGGAGCTAGAAACCATGGGATTGAGTAAGGTTATTTTTCTTTGTTTCACTCCTAATAAGTCCATATGGCCTTCTAAGGGGCATATACATATATAGGTTTTAATTCCCCATAGATTTAGAAAAAATATTTTGAGCCTTTACCTTTAAAATATGATCTTATCATAACCTTTATACAGATGAAAATTCAACTCAATTATGTCCTATAGACTTAAAAAGGTGATTCCAAAATTTGCATCCTAGTATGTATGTGTTGGTGTGTATTTCTACAAACTTAATATAACATTCAAACCTCCGCTCCTAACCATATATAGTATATGTATTTGTAATACTCCTCTTAGATTTCCATTGAATATACAAATATAATTATAGGCCTTTTTGGCCTCTAGTAATAGTGCAAGGTTTATACATCTTATGTATGGCAAACTTTACATAATTTACCACGTTCATATCCTTGATGCAACTGTAGGAATTTTTTTATAAATGAGATGTGGTTTTTAATGTAATGTTGAGGGTGTACATAATTCGGAAAATTCATAGACTGCACATTTGTCAGTCGATGTAGTACATGTTAAACCCTTTTTATTACGATGTTGATTACTTGTCATCGATGATCATATTTGGAATTTGGAATTGAAAGGAGGGGACTTGATCAGACAGAGGTTTGGTAACTTCAAAGTTTCATTGTTACGCTGGCCCCTGCGAGGAGAGGAGATTTTCTCCTTGGTTCCAAAACCCTCCTGTTATTATTTCCTCGAATCAACAGCTACCTCAACCATTTCCTCTTTGCCTTGAGGTTGTGACAAACAGCTTCTATCCACTAAGCATAAATATATGTGATTTAGGATGTCTCTACAAGTAATACTTGGGGTATCAATGGAACACTTCACATCCAACTCATTTTCAAGCAGTTGATTGAGTAGTAATGTTTGATAATATCTCTGTGCTTCTTTTATTTTCATTATGCCGTAAGGCAGTGTTACTTTGCTTGACTTGAGCAAGGGTATCTCTTCTTGTGACAAGTAGCCATACTTCGAGTTTATGGGCTCCATCCACCTTGCAAACATTCATAACCGAAGCTCTTCAGGTGCTAAATTTGACTCCTACAGCAGGTTATCGCTCTAATTAGAGTTCTTGGATGTACATTTTTTGTTGTATAACCTCTATTAGTTAGATGGGTCGGCTCGCCATAATTCTTATATAAACCTTGTATGGATGCTTGCTGACAACTATATAATACTTATCTCTCCATAGTTATAGAAAATTCGCTCAGAATACATATTTATTTTTCTTTAGATGTTCTTTCTGTGGATTTCCAAATTTCCTAGCCTTGGCTTCTCTATCTTGCAGGTACATATAAAGAGAAACAAATATGTTAATGACCTCTCAGTTTCCAATATTTTTTTCATTGGATACATTGCATGGAGTTCAAGGTTTCAATATTACCACATTTCGCATATTTCCAAGTCATGACCGATATCTTTCTGTGCTTATCTTATAACTGGTAGTTTATAAAATCTCTTAATCGATACCCTAGTCCAACCGACCATTCTACATTAGATTATAAAATGGTTTATTATTTTTAGTGGTTCCTCCTGGCCATACGCCCATATACGGCATTGTTGTAAAAAAATATTTAATATGAATATATACATGCCCTAGATGGTTGTACCTATCATACAGTTTTATTTAACTTTAAAAATATCAATGTCGGTTATATTTGTGATAAGACTGGTTTATATTTGGAATTTGGCTCAGTGAGCAATATTTAAGTGAAGAGTCCATTTTGTAGTTGCTCCTATCCATGCTCTGTTTTTTAGTTAGAGAAAGAATATTGAAACCTTTCATGCATGGCTTAATACTTGGATATTTTAAAAGTGCTCTGTACTTTTTATAGAGAAATGTTTATGTCTTTAGTTATGCATTATGATTCGCTTGCATGTCTCCATTGTCGCTGGTTTAGTAAATTTTTTATTACCTTGAATAGCTTCAATGTTTCTGAGTGTTTAATAGCTGCATGGATTAAAATATCTCTTACTTCCTGGAAAACACAAGGGATTATATTTTTTTCTAAATAGTTATACAAATTATGTTATCACAAATATACCTAGACTATAATATACTCATCAGTCCAAAGGCTCTATGGGTTCCTGTAGCAGGAAGCCCTACCTAGATCTTTGTGACCTAATCTTCTCGTGATAAGGACTTACTTTCAGAGTCCAAAATGTGACACATATTTTCAGGAATTCAAGGAATCGCACATTTTTCGAATGAGTTTTTTGCTTTCAGCCAAGAGACAGAAGGTAAAAAAAATCTTCCTACTTTTATTTTTCCTTCCTCTTTCAGAATAACTACTTCATCTGTTTTCCCTGATAGTTAGAGGTTAATCCTCATGTTAAAACCTAACTTATTTTTGAGATAATTAAATATTCTAACCTAAATTATCATTCAATATTATTTTTCTTTATGTTAAAAAATAAAACAATAATTCTTTATGTTAAAAAATAAAACAATAATTCAACACGTCTCTTCAATTTTACCAAAATAAATTTTTCTTTATGTTAAAAAATAAAACAATAATTCTTTATGTTAAAAAATAAAACAATAATTCAACACGTCTCTTCAATTTTACCAAAATAAATAACAGTCGCAAAATCAGTCCTTCTAGAGGTATTACAGTAATGGTATGAGCATAACCTCCATTTTTTCCCAGTATAGGAAGCATTTGAGTGTACTTCGAACACATTAATTTTTAAAGACACCTTACCATAACAGGATTAAATCATTTTGGTACACTCATAATGTAGAACATAAAAGGGATGAATTAAGAAGACACATTTTTTTTTTTGGTCATTGAAAGATTATAATACAAACAACACCACAATGTGCATTAGTGAGAGTTGTTATAAGTCATCATTTAGAAAACCAAAAATACAAAATATGTACTGATATAACATCATAAATCAAAATAATAAGTATTAAGTTAGAATGTAAGATTTGAAAATATAAATAAGAAATTTAAAACATATATAACATTTATAATATTTGTTATTTTAATATAATATTAAAATAAAAATATTAAAATTGATTCGAGATGATTGATCTGAATTTTATTTTTTTGTGTTAATTTTCTTTTATCTTTTGCATAATGTCTTATCCAATTATTGGGATGGATTGGGTCCACTGTAGTTCTTTCTATCTTTTAATTAGCTTAGGGTTTTTGATTTAGTTATGGCTTCCCCATGGAGGGAGAGGAGACCTATCCTTTAACAAATTGTGTAAGTAAGAGTACTAAATGAAAGCTTGTGCATATCTAGCCATTTTGTATCATGGAAAAAGACTCTTTCACATACAATTATTCCCTCACCTCGAGAAGTAGGAAAACTCTTTGGTATCTATGAATGGAGTGAAGAATTAAATATCATGTATAGCATGAAAAGAAAAAGCCACTTTGCATGAAATAATTTCACACAAAATAGGGGAAAATTCAACTTATGGAAGATCACGCACTGATCTACAAATTTGTCACAATATCGCCTTTAGAGCTACTTTTAATTATTTGGATCTACAAAAATTTGCAGCTGAAAGGAGATATGAAACTTAAGCTTGGTTTTATGGGGTTTTCAATAGCCATTTTCAACAATGTGGAGGATATAGATTAAATATTTTAAGGAGACCCTTATTTCCTTAACTCAAAGTGGCTCTATATGAAACCATGAATAGAAAAATTTAATCTTAATAGTTAAGACTTCACCTCAACACTTATTTGGATTTAGCATTATTCCCTTCATAAATTTTAGGATAGAAGTATTCTAGAGGGTATCACAAATGAGATAGGTTCATTCATAATGTTTTTAGAGACTATGAATAAAGTCATTATACCTCATACACACACGTGTGTATTTATGGATCTATGAAAGCCACTCCTCCTAAGAATTCAAATAAGTTACCATGATGACATGTGGGAGTAGCGTTATGACTACAAAGAGATCTCATTTTGCTATTGAAAGTGAACAGAATATGGTCATCTTTTTAAATATTTTTCGTTAAATATAAATCATCAACTAGGGTAGACATGACAAGAAGCATATCAAGAAGGTTTCACTAGGGTTACCAACAAAAAAGAAATTTCCGAAAAGGGGTAGGAGTTTCTTTGGTTAGGGGAAGAAAAGATGGAAGTAGGTATCCAATATTTCATCAAATGGAAGAAAATAAGGAAAAATATGATGAAAAAATCCTAGGATAGATAAGACATTAGGTCTAAAATAATAGAAATATACGAGTAATGGAAATAGTCAAGGAAGAAGAGGGCAGGAAGATCAATAACATGATCTAGATATGAGTGAGAACAAGCAAGAATACTTAGAAACCGAGGAACCAAAACAAATGGATTTCCAAAACCTAGATCTGAAAATGTTGGAATGAGAATGTGAAAGAAAAGAATAATTTGACATCAACACTAAGTGTTAAATGAATTAAAAAGAACTACTCCATCAAAAAGCACATGGTAATCTATCCTCTTGTCTCTCTCTTTCTTTTACTTGAATTAAAATTAGTTTTGTTAAAGTGTAGTCAAATCTCACAAAGGAGTATAAGATATAATGAAGAAAAAGAAACAAAAACTCATTTAAAAAATGGGGGATTTCTTAGTAAACATAGGAAGGAGGGTATTGTTGGTGAAAGAGACATACCAACACTCCTCTCATAAATATCAATGAAAATAAGATCATGAAATGTAGGAGGTCTTACGGGAAATATCAAGTAGATACTCGAGAAAACAAAATAATGCAAGAAAATATAGATATTATGATGCATGGGGCTTGACTTAATGAACCTCTCAAATATCACATGCATTTGTGGCATATTAAATAGTACCTTTAATTTGACTACATATTGGAAAATATCTCTAAAAATCACATTAATTAACCCCCTACCACTACGAACCAAGAAAACCTCCCCAATTTAGAAAACCCCTAATTTAACTAGATACTGTAGGTATCCATTTTTACACCCCTTTATATTTGTTTCATCAACTTTGAGCTCCATTTTCTATAGCTTCTAATATGAAAACCCTTTACCCCCTATATATCCCACAATATATTATGTCATTTTGTCCTCAATATATATTCCCCAATATGAACCCATGTGGTCTGGTATTTCTTGCCCCTTGAAGACCCTCTCTTATAATGATGCAAGAAAAGAAATGTTCTCTTCAATCAATGGGGGATTTTCAAAAGAAATTTTGAAAACTTGCCAAATTATTACTAATGACGCTCAAGGAAATTTTGGAGAAATAGGTATTCTTGGGAATGCATCATCCATTTCTTTATAGGATTCCATTTCTTCCCCTTGATCTTGATGAGCCATATTTCAACTCATGGGTTCGATCAGCTTAGGATTTGCCAGTATTCTATATGAACCAATCTCTTCCTCGCGCAAGAGATTGTGCATTCGAAATATTCATAATATCTAATGCCATCGGGGATCAAGCATGGAATTTTGGAGGATCTTAATACATGGTGCAAAATCTAAAAGAGAAAATAGGGCTATAAGAAGAGTAGATGAAGATTCCACTATCTTTATAGAAATGTTAAATAGATTAAATATGATATATATGGAATATAATAATGGTATCCTCACTTGGAACAATAAAATGGAATTCAACACAATTCTCTTTTTGTTTTATATGGATTCCTCTTCCTCGAATCTCTTATAATGTCTAAAATGAAATTTGAAGCATCTATTCTTCTAATTCCTAGGTGAGACCATTTTCCATTCAAACTATTACTACACTAGAGGCGGATCCCAAAGGATAGACTATTTAGATTTGAATTGTTTTGGTTAAGACACCCCTCTTTCCTTAGTAACATTGAGTCCTAGTGGAAATAATTAGAAAGTTTTGAGGGAACCATTATGTATCGTTTCCAATTTAGTTTCAAATATCTTAAAATTAATATTAAAGACTAGAATATCAAGGAGTTTGGTAATGTTCATGAGGAAGAAAATTACTATAAAATGAAATCGAAGTAATATATAAAACTGTTATAGAGGAAGGTAGATCAAAATAATTAAGGCAATAAAAATTTGTCACTGAACATAAATTAGAGGAACATCTCAAACAGGTACGGGTATTTTGAGACAAAATTCTAGAATCAAGTGGCTCAAGGAATGGAGAAGAATACCAAATCCTTTGACAAGTCCATAATTCAACATCGGTAGCACAATATAATTGCGAGTATAAAGAACTCTAAAAAAAATAAGATTGAAGAGCACATGGAGATTACATAGGAATTAATGGACCACTTTAAGACATCTTAATGAACCTATCTGGAATTGAAGGTTTTCCAACCAAAAACTAATAAAACATATACCAAAATATATTTACCATAGATAAAAACATGATTTTAATAACGAAAAATACATGACCGAGGTAGAGGAAGTAGTTATGGGAATTCCAAGGAAAAAATCTTCAGGACTCGAAGATTTCACCATTAATTTTTTTGAAGATTATTGAAAGAACCTAGGAGAAGATTTTTGGTGGTTAGTTGAGGACTCTATGGCTTCTTCTTCTATCCTTTTAGCTCTAGATTTTACTTTTATCACTCTAATCCCTAAAATATATCAGTCTGAATCCCCCTTTTATTTTCATCCCATATTTTTTTATAATGTTATTTTAATACTATTTCTAAAGTGAATGCAATTAGTTAAAGCCTATCCTTCATTCTCTCATATCTCTTAAGAAAATTGGTCATGTTGTGTGCAAGAAAATTTTGGATAGTATTATCTTAGCCAATGAACATATTTTCTTAATTAAATGTCAAAAATCCTTAAGAATGCTCATTAGATTATATATGTCTAAATCCTTTTATGGGCTTAGTGAGCATTTTATGTTTCACATGCTCAAGGATTTTCATTTCATAGTTACTTGGATAGATTTGGTTATGACCCTAGTGTCTCAATATTTCTCTTCTATCCTTATTAATGGATCCTTGACACCCACTTCGCCCCCTTAAGAAGTGTTAAGAAAGAGGATCATATTTCTTGCTAACACACCCTCCCACCACATAGACCATCCTAAGGGTAGAATGAGGTGTTACTATCATTTACCCAACCTCCAAAATCTTATTATGGAAATGGGGTATTAAAATTTCGTCATTTTCTAACTTTTTGAAACTAAAAAGTACTGCTACAATTGTATCCGACTAAGTGAGATATTTCCAGTGATATAAAATTTATTGAAAGTTATGCCCTAGGTTAAAAGGTATCATTGTTTGAATTCAAGCCATTAAACTCCTGGTGGAAACCCTCCACACCCTTATGGAAATTCCATGTCATCATGCTCTATCCACATTTCCATACCCATGCCCAAGTGGGATTGCCTCCTCACCACTTCATCGTCCTTCTCGATCCACCTCCTTAACCTTACAATCAACCATTTTCTCTTTATACAACATAGCATCCTTAGACACACATAAAATTTTAAGTTTGGGTGAGATATGTAATTTCCCATCAACTGTCAAGCAGAGTTTGTCATTTCTCAGCCCTCATGAGAGGAAATCTCATCCTAAAAGTGTGCATGAAATTTTCAAGTAATTTCCATGTCATAATATGTAAACCCATCAAAATCCTTCAAATTTAAAAAGGGGCACATGTAAATATTTTGGAGGGAGGAAAAGAAATGTTAGATGATCCAAAAATACAATTTTATCATAGGTTATAAAATTATAATAAAATAATTATTAATTTAAGATATTAAATTAATAATTATTATTCTAGAATGTTTAATTATTTAATGGAGACTTTTAGAATTAGCATATTGTTGTAACTAGATATGACTCTCCAAATGTGTCGTATCATAGGCTCTATTTTAGGAGATTTGTTAGCTAGTTGGTTTTTATAGCATTTATTGTAAACGGACACTTTTTATTTAATAAGTGATCCATAATTAGAGGTAGTTAGGACATGGAGCTTATAAATAGCTCATTGCAAGAGTGTTTGTGTGGTTCGGGTGTAAACTCTTGCAAAATCAATTATGTAATTATTTTTTTCTGATTAATAAAATTATGTGTCTGAGGACACTTCTGCCATTATTGTGGTATCAGAGCTCCAGTAATGCTGCAGTGGATGTGAAGAGGAGATTCCAGCCCTACAAGTTTGTGCAAAACTCCATTGAATTGCTCAGCAAATAATTGGTATGAAATTTGTCAAAATTTTGTTCAAAAGAGAAGAAATTTTATTGATTTTAGATTTTTCAAATCTAAAAATCAATTTTTTTTTTTAGGCTATTGAAAACCAATTCAAATTGTAAGTTGAATGTAGGAGGGCGCAGAGCTATGTTTTAAAACTCTGTTGGAATTCAATTGAAAATTGTTATGTTTCAAATAGCATTGACATAGTTTGAACAGCGTGGCAAATGAGTGGCTCCGGCATATCAAGTTGGAAAGTCGAATTCATGAAGACACATACATTTTGGTGAAAATTAATTGAACTGCTATTAATGATGAGCTTGTGTTTGTAATTAAAAACATTGTTGTTTGAATACGCATAGCACTGATATGAAGATTTCAAAGGCACAAATTAATGAATTTCGATTATGGGATGCGTTAAATTGCTGAACCAGTTCTATTGAATGAAATCGATGGCAGTAATTGCTCTTCGTTTAGTGTGTTGAAGTCACAGATGTAATAGATTGCTGAAAGCGTGTTCTGGACAGAACTATGGACAGAATTAATTGGATGTTGGCTGTGAGTAAATCAATATCGATTTATTATAAAACCTGAATCGTGGCAATTTCAAACCCAGCGTTGTGAAATTAAAGGGCTGCGTTTCATGTTTGAATGTTTCTAAATTGCAGGATGGATCGATCGAGTGCTGCAACGTGAATTAATGCAGAACCAAATCAATTGACCAGCAGACCTTCGGTGATGGGGTGTACATTAAATGGAGAGAGTCTGTTAGATAGCAAATTATCAACTGGAATTGCAGAGAAAGAACGAGTGTGGCAATTAGTAACAGTCACGGCTTCTTCAAAATCGTGATGGTTTTTGACCTTTAAATAGCCAACAGAAAACTGCTTAATCTTCGATGGGGAGGGCGCAATCTACGCTGCCTTCCAAGGGAGCCCACATCCTCGAGGAACTGGCCAAAGAGGAAGAGTCCACTTTGTAAAGCCGTGAAGGAGCCAACAAAACCGTCGTTCCACTCACAGGTCATCAAATAATTATTTCATATTACTTACTTTTCCCAAATTACTTAAATTAAATCTTCACGTCATTTTTTATAAATCACTTTTGGAAAGTGATTTGAAAGTTTTATCACATTGTTTTGTAAAGGTGTTTATAATGTGATCATAAGGTTAATAAAGGATATTGTATGTAATATGTATATTTTTGGGAGTGATAAGTGAGTGGGGGTAATAAGTGATTTTTTTTTGGGGAGAAATAAGGTGAGCTTTATAAAAGTATTTTTTTAAAGCTTTGTAATAGAGTGATAAGTGAGCTTTTTAAAAGTATTTTTTAAAGCCTTGTCATGGAGTAATAAGGGTGATGTTTTGAAATTTTTGGAGTGATAAGGAGTTTTATTTGTAATTTGTAAATTGGAGAGATAAGGTGTGTTGGGTAATTTGTTTTCAAGAAGTCATTTTTTAATTGGGATCATCACATTGTAACTCAAAGTAATTTTACTTTGGGGGGCGGGGTAATTTTTTACCAGATTGTGCAAAAGCACCATTGCAAAAATCAAATTTTGCAAGTTGCCTTGTAAAAATTTGAGAAATTGACTAGAGCCAAGTGCAAAGCTCAGTCAATTTTCTCCTGTTTTGAAGACTATTTGAGGGTCAAGGCCAAGCCCCGATAGTTCGTTTTTTGTGTCGTGTGTTGTTGTTGTGTTGCGCATCTTGAGTTTTTTGGAGCTTGATTCATGGTGTGAAGTCTTAACACTAGAATGTCTAAGTTGATTAATTTGTTTTCTGATTTGGACAAACTTGAAGGCACCAAATCTTATAAAACATGGCATCGTCTCATCGAAAGCACACTCATTTACAATGAATTATGGCAGGGAATATGTGATGGAGATGTTAAGCCAAATAAACCCACAAATGCAACTGCACTAGCAAAATGGGAAATCAAGAATGCTAAAGCCTTAGCTCTTATTAAATCTTCTGAGAATGATGAAATGTATGTCCATATAGAAAATGCTACAGATGCATGGTCTGCTTTGAAAACTTTTAAAGACCTCTTTGATACACAGCCTGAATCAAAGAAAGTTGATCTGCAATTAAAATTGTTGCAACAAAAATTAACTGAAGGCCGTGATGTTCTTGAATATATCTCAAGACTTAAGAATATTAGGCAAGAAATTATTAATGCTGGTTTTCCCGCAATTGATGATAGCTTTATGGTCACAATTGTAATTGCTAGACTTCCTTCTTCCTACATGCATTTTTTGGAGACTCTACAAGTAACTGGGAAATTAGAGAAACTAAAGTTTGATGAACTCTGTGAAATGTTAACTCAACATGATAAAAATTTTGGGAAGAAGAAGAAAGTTGGTGAAGATGTTTTTCTCACAGAGGCCAGCACTAGTAAGTCATCAACAGATAGTTCTCGAGGAAGAGGTAGATGGAATCAGAATCAAGCAGCACATAATCGAGGTCAAAGCCAAAGCAGAGGAAACAATTTTAACAGAGGAGGAAGAAATAATTTTCAAGGTGGAGGAAACAACCAAGGAAGAGGCAATTTTCAAGGACAAGGATATAATAATCAAGGTAGAGGACAATCTCAAAATAGAAGTCAAAGCAGAGGCATAGGACAATCTTCAGGAAGAGGAAGAGACTTAAATCAAATTCTGTGTCGAAGATGTAACAAAGTTGGCCATTATGCTGAAGATTGTCAAACTTCACTTAATAAAATTCCCAAGTTTCAGCAGCATTCAACGCAATTTGCAAATGATCAAGATGATGATAACTCAGAATATGTTTTTACTTCCTCACCAGCATCACAACTTTCATCCCATCTTAGAAGTGACTATGAAGATGCCTGGATCTTAGATTCCGGGGCAACTCAGCACATGACTTGTCGACGTGATTTTTTTTGGAATTTTCAAGATTGCCAACTTAATTCCATTTTTCTTGCTGATGATACAAAACATACTCCTTATGGAAAAGGAGTAGTAAAAGTTTTTCTCCTTGGAATTGGAGAAAAAATGATTTCCAATGTATGGTATGTACCCAGTTTTAAGAAAAATTTGCTCTCTTTAGTCATGATTCGACAAGCAGGACATTAGGTGATTATGGAAGATGGTTTAGTGAAGATTAATTCAGTGAAACAGAACTTGAAAACAATCATGACAGGTTATGAAGATGGAAAACTGTTAAGGATGAAAGGGACATTTATTCCAAGGCATTCTGATTTTGCAGGGGCAGTGACTACAGGTATTTCATCTATAAGACTATGGCATGTAAGATATGGACATTTGAGTTTTGAGAGCCTTTCTCAATTGCAGAAACAAGGAATGGTTAAAGGACTTCCCACATTCAAAAGGGAAAATGCAAAGTGTGAAGCTTGCATTTATGGCAAACAAAGTCGAGAATGTTTTCCAACAAGTTCATGGCATGCAAACAGGCGGCTACAACTAGTTCACAGTGGTGTTTGTGGACCACTACAAACTTCCTTTGGTGGATGCAAATATTTCTTACTATTCATTGATGATTTCAACAGAATGACTTGGGTTTACTTTTTGAAGAACAAATTAGAAGCATTTGATAAATTTAAAATTTTTCGCCAACTTGTTGAAAATGAAGTCAAAGAAAAAATAGGTACTCTCAGGACAGATAATGGGGGAGAATTCACTTCAAATGAATTCAAAACTTATTGCAGTGAAAATGGCATAAGACGACATCTTACTAATGTTTACACTCCACAGCAAAATGGAGTAGTCGAAAGAATGAATCGCACTTTGTTAGGAATGGCGAGATCCATGTTAACTTTCAAGAGGTTAAGTCCAACATATTGGGCGGAAGCAATACATACAGTTGTCTACTTAAGAAACAGATCTCCAACTGCTTCTTTAGATGGAATCACACCTTATGAAGCTTGGTTTGGTTTCAAACCTCGAGTTAAACATCTTAGAGTTTTTGGGTCAGTGTGTTATGCCTTAGTTCCGAAAGAAAAACTAACTAAGCTTGACTCAAGAAGTTTAAAATGCATAATGATTGGCTATTCTGATGAGAAGAAAGGGTATCGTCTTTTGACCAATGGAAAATTCATTGTGAGCAGGGATGTCATTTTTGATGAAACTGAGAGTAAGAGTGCTGAAGAAATTGAAAATCTTCTTCATAAGTTAGAAACTAAGGGAAGTAAAAGAAATGGAAAAATGCAAAGTCAACCAACTTCACCAAATTGGTATGAACTTGATTTTCCTTCCTCTGAAGATGAGTCATCCAGTCCATCTACATCAACAACATCATATGGGTCTTCTAGCAGTTCATCCGCATCTCCAAGCAGCAGCAGTTCTTCTGACAGTGATTCTCGACATTCTTCACCTGAAAGAAGAACATCAGTTTATATTAATCCTCTTTATAATGATGGAGACTTTACAGAAGTGCAAACAAGTGAGCACCAACTTCCGAAATGGGCATTTCAACTTTTGAAAGATGTAAAGCCTGATGAACAGAATAAAATAGGCACCAGAAGGGCACATAGAAGTGAAGGCAATTTTTCCTTGATAGCAAATGATTTTACTGAACCTTCCACATACAAAGAAGCAGTAAAACATAACGAATGGCAATGGGCTATGGTTGAAGAATATCAAGCAGTAATTGATAACAACACTTGGAAACTTGTTGATTGTCCAGCAAATGTTAAACCCATAGGATGCAAATGGGTTTACAGAATTAAGTATAATCAAAAGGGAGAACTTGAAAAGTATAAAGCATGACTTGTCGCAAAAGGTTTTGCGCAGCAGGAAGGCATTGATTATGAGGAAACATTTTCTCCTACAGCTAAATGGAACACCATCCGATTAACACTTGCATTGGCCGCTCAGAAAGGATGGAAAGTTCATCAAATGGATGTGAAAAGTGCTTTTCTCAACGGAGATTTACAGGAGGAAGTGTATATGACCCAACCACCAGGTTTTGAAATTGAAGGACAAGAACATAAAGTCTGCAAATTGATTAAGGCTTTATATGGATTAAAACAAGCTCCCCGAGCTTGGTATGCAAAGATGGATGACTACCTTAAGAAAGTTGGTTTTCAACGAAGTGAATCTGATGATACTTTGTATGTGCGACAACAGGGAAAATATCTGGTAATTCTTGTTATGTATGTAGATGATTTGATCATTACTGGCAACCATGATGATCATATTGCACAGGTGAAAAAGGAGTTACAAGCAGGTTTTAAGATGACAGATTTGGGATTACTTCACTACTATCTTGGAGTTGAAGTCTTCCAACGTCCACATCATATTTTCATTTCTCAGAGTAAGTATGCAGCAGATGTTCTTCAACGATTTGGCATGCAAGATTGCGAGCCCGTTCTCACCCCCATGGAGCAAAACTTGAAACTTTCAAAATTTGAAGGGGGGAAAAGGTGGACAGTACAACTTACAGACAGTTGATTGGCAGCTTGATTTATTTGACAAATACTCATCCTGATCTATCTTATGCAGTCAGTATTCTTTCACATTTTATGCAAGAACCACGAGACAGCCACTGGAATGCAGCCAAAAGAGTTCTTCGATATATCCAACGAATAAAAGATTTTGGTCTTCTTTACACAAAGACTAAAAATTTTG
Organism: Pinus tabuliformis; assembly: GCA_031772625.1. Lineage (NCBI taxonomy): Eukaryota > Viridiplantae > Streptophyta > Pinopsida > Pinales > Pinaceae > Pinus > Pinus tabuliformis. The sequence continues at coordinate 1,665,446,819 of CM062819.1, read as the reverse complement.
TACTTGGTTGATATTCCGATGCCGACTTTGCTGGGAGTATTGATGATCGAGCATCAGCATCAGATTATTTAATGAATATGGGGTCAGCAGCAGTATCTGGGAGTTGTAAGAAACAAGCTACAGTGGCCACTTCTTCAGCAGAAGCAGAGTACATTTCAGCATGGGAAGCAGCATGTGAAATTGTTTGGTTGCGCAGAATTTTGCAGGACTTAGGCATTTCTCAGGAAGAAGCTACATCATTATTCATTGACAGCCAGTCAGCCATCAAACTTGCCAAGAACCCAGTTTTTCATTCAAAGACAAAGCATGTAGACACCAAGTATCATCATATCAGATCTCTCATTGCCAAAGATGTCGTCAAGCCAGTTTATTATCCTTCCAAAGATCAGATCTCCGACATTTTCATGAAACCGCTTGGCAAAATAAAATTTACTAAGTTCAGGGACGAACTTGTTATCTATTGTAATGTATCTTTGGATCATATGGGGGAATGTTAGATGATCCAAAAATACAATTTTATCATAGGTTATAAAATTAGAATAAAATAATTATTAATTTAAGATATTAAATTAATAATTATTATTCTAGAATTTTTAATTATTTAATGGAGACTTTTAGAATTAGCATATTGTTGTAACTAGATATGACTCTCCAAATGTGTCGTATCTTAGGCTCTATTTTAGGAGATTTGTTAGCTAGTTGGTTTTTATAGCATTTATTGTAAATGGACACTTGTTATTTAATAGGTGATCCATAATTAGAGGTAGTTAGGACATGGAGCTTATAAATAGCTCATTGTAAGAGTGTTTGTTGTGGTTCAGGTGTAAACTCTTGCAAAATCAATTATGTAATTATTTTTTTCTGATTAATAAAATTATGTGTCTGAGGACACTTCTGCCATTAAGAAAAACTACTCTTTTTAATTGTATTTTTGCTTATCTACTTATATGTTTACTCAAATTCGATGTGTAGAAACTCGTTGGATGCATAATGAAATTCTACATCCAATGAGTACCGATTATGCATACTTTTGAGAAGACACACATTGATAAAAATATAAGATACATTAAAAAATCATGTTCAATACATTTTTTTAATGTATTATATTTTTATCAATGTGGGTCTTCTCAAAAGTATGCATAATGGGTACTCATTGGATCTAGAATTTAATTATGCATCCAACGAGTGTCTACACTTGATATTTGAGTAAACCTATAAGGATATAAAGCAAAAATAAAATTAAAAAAAAGTTGTTTTGTTCTTTTCCATCCAAAATTTATAACTCCTCTTTCATTATTTTGACTATTATTTATTATTTTTCCTTAGGAGGCCACTTTTAGGCCAAAATTTATTCTAACACACCCTCTCATTAACCTCAGCCTACCTCAAACCTCCTTCACATTGTTCTCGGCTAAGACATGTTTGTTTTAATTGACGTAAGGGATTTCCATAGCATCTACCATCAATAATTTTCCTACTTCTTCTAGTGCTCAACCAAAATCCTCCCGAGGTCCAAAGACCCAGAGGGTTGATATGACATAATTCCATCTACATGGCTTCTTCCAGGAGTGTCATATGTCACCAAATTTTGGGCACCTTGACCCTATAATATGGATTATTTTAGCTATCATCTGGTATGCCACCATGGTGCTATGTTATCCATATTCATGTACCCTTACCACCTGGCTTGGGTCCCACTATTCCTGGCCCTTGGTACAGAAACTCAAATCTCATGTTATAATGATTTAGACCATCTTTTATGATTTTTTTCCTTAAGGCCTCCATCCCTAGAATTTCCATCATTAATTTTTTTGGGTGCCACAACACAAACCTGAGCCTTTAGACATGAGTTAATTACGGAACTTGTCAGGGAAATGTCTATCTTACCCTTCATCTCTCACCAATGCACATGTCAAAATTTTCAAGGACTCCCAAATGTTTGAGACATGAAGGTCTGGAGATAGGTATTTTATTATGTTAACTCACAAGAAGGTCTCTCCATATTGACTCCCCTCCTCCCTTGACTACCTCCTCAGCTTGAGGAATATATATATATATATATATATATATATATATATATATATATATATATATATATATATATATATAGATATATATATATATATATATGCTCTCAAAGACCTATTGTATATGCCTGTAACTCTTGAAGTTAATACACACTCAACCCAACCTTTATATATATCACGTGAGCTTTACATCCAATTAGCCCAACTTCCACATACATTTTAATGTGTTCAAAAGGTTATCTTTGTTGAGCTTGACAAACATCCTTTCCTAGAACTTTAGAGTTAAGTTGAGCTATCCTTCTTGAAATTAAATTGGAATTCAAATAATCCCATCCATATCAACCATTATAATCATTACATAAAGGAAAATCATGATTTCCACAACGGATTCCATAGTACATAGCCTAGTAACGCAATCTCTTGATGCAAGAATTTAACCATTTAAAATATATATTTACATTTCTATTAGTTAACGCAAATAAACGAGATTCAAGCTCATACATAAAACATAGTAATTAACCATTCCTCTACAATCATAGAAGAAATCAAGATTCCACATTATCCATATGAAAAGTAAACATTCCTCAGAACAACAAGCATTCATTTAACACTTATGCAAGATTTACATACATTGGAACTTAGTTAAGCACTTATCTTGTAATGTGAAATCAGGGAAGTGAGATTGGCACTTCAACTCACCACCAAACCATACATTAGATGCACTACAATCTTTCTTGAATCTAGTCACCCCTAAGCTAGGTTTAGATCTTTAGGTGGAGTGCTCAAAGGAATAAAAAAAAACCATAATGAAACTGCAAACCAAAGTCCACGGAGTATTGATGTTACATCCACATTGTAACTTGAGGCACCCATGACCTAGTATTAGACCGTGAACTCTTCCTCATCCTCCCACATTATGACAACATGTTATATTCCCCCCCACTTTCTATCACATAGTTGGAGGACTAATGTCATTTTCTCATTTCTCACTCTATCTCTCCCTTCTTTTTTTAACATGGTTTTATCCTCTAGATCCTATATACTTCCCCAACACTCTTACTGATGCTTCATGTAAATGTCAATTTTATATGCAATGCCTTTAATTTTCCTTCTGACTTCCCAACACAGTCCACATGACATGAAGACAGCTATGGGATCATCCTCCATTGAGGAATCCCATACTCTTCCTCAGATCAACCTTATATTTATTTCATTCATTAAATCAAACCATCCAAGGCATGGATGCCATTACATGAGAATTTCCCCAATTCCCAAACAATCTCCTCCTCAACACAGTTGGACCTGCATCCCTTTTCTCATCCAATATATTTATGTTTACATTTCCACAAATTTAACAAAAAGAATATTGATAAATGTTTACAAGAGGGAGTTTACCAAAAGAGTTGTTACATTCTTGTTAAATTATTCTCCTTATGGTGGAAGGACTAGGTTAAACCATAAAATCTATTGTTCATTAACGTAACTTGAATGGTCTCACTATGGATATCTTTTATTCCCCTTGTACACATAATAAATTGACATATGACACTCTTTTGATAGGGAATTATATTATTTGCAAAATTGTTTCCTTTAATACCATCCTTAATAGTTTCTTTTATGCTTCTAGATCATCTATCAATCTTTCTAAATAATATATTTTAATTTTCAGTACACCTTCTATTGTATGTATTTACATCTCTATATTGTTCAGGATTCAAAAGATCTCCCTTTCATCCAAATATCATGGAGGACCTATAATTGAAAACCCTCTTAACAAAAAGGTTTTAGAAGAATTGTTGCAGAAATTCAAAAGAAAACTCTTTTTCTAGACTTTTAAATCTCTTAACCTTGTAGGAAGACTCATTCTCCTTAAATATGCCTTGCAAGCTCTCCCTGTTTATCTTCTCTTAGCATTAGCTTCCCAGCAAAGTAATTCTTTACAGCATTAGGAATATACAAAGATCCTTTATATGATTAATAGCCGAAATATAAAGGGAATGGGCATTGTTACAATGGGAAAACCTATTCAAATGGAAATAGCTTGGTCGTCTAGGTTTGAGGGATGTAAAACTTCTTAGCCTAGCTCTCAAGAAAAAAATTGGTGCATATGGTTAAGGAACCAAATAACCTTATTGAATAAATTGTTGGATGAAAAATATGCACCAAGGATAGAGGAAAATTGTATTATTAAAATGGAGGGAGGAAAACTATTCTTACATCTATGGAATTTAACCTATATACATGGACAACTCATTCAAAATCATAGTTTCTAGGATGTTAGTGAAGGAAATTTAGCACTTTTTTAGGAATAATCTTGGCAATAATGACCCACATTATACTTAAAATGGAAAATGCGAAGAATAAATGAACAATTAATTTATCCATATTGGAATTTATCTTAGGATCAAAGAGAATGGAAATAATGGGAACATTTCTCTAAATGGCCTATAAATATTGATCAAGATACTTACAATGTGATAACTAAGGAGGTAGAAAGAAGGAATACAATGACAAAAATAGGCTTAGGTATTTTAAAATGGGGTAACAATCCATAAAAAAAAAATCAATCGTAAGGTAGCCTATAATATCCTTTTACAGACTATTTGACAAGACACAAAGAGCAAGTGGATGATTTTTTGGAATTTAACTTTGTTGAGCAAAATAGCTCTTTCCTTATGGTCCCTCAAGTTAAATATATATTTAATATAGGATAAAATTAAAAAAATAAGGAATTTAAGGGAACTATATATGTCAAATTTTCTTAAGAAACATAGAAACTATTGAGCATCTATCAAATACCTTCGAGTTTCCTTCTAAATTATGGGATTGTATGGCTATCATCTATCAACAATCAAAAAAGAAAAATTGTGGTTCGTTAATAACTATAGAGGATTTAAAACCAATGCCATATTCTAACCCAATTTTAAGTAGAGTGAGCACGTTATTTCCTGGGTTTATGATGTGGTAATCTTGGCATGAAAGGAACAAACAAACCTTCAAAAATAAATTAACTTCCCTAGGTTTTTTCCATTATTTAACATTAATATTATAAACTAGATAAATGATTCTTCAAAACCCTTGAACTAACTAAGAGTGGGATTCTAACCAATATGAAAATCACATCCTTTATAGTATCAATATATAACATAATGATTTAGTAGCTCAGGCACCCTTATCCCATCCCAATTCATCAAGCCCTAGTCATCAGTCCCATCACCTAGATGGTTTTTTAAGGATCAACTTTGATGCCACCTCAAAAGGAAATGAGGGAACAAATATATTTGGAGGATCATTTATAAGTTCTCAATGACAAATAGTTCACATTGATACAAGAAATCTAGGGATTCAAGGTAACAATATTGAAAAACTACTTTCTTCTTAACCAGGGTTAATCATTGAACAAAGAAGAAATATTTTCAGAAGTTAATAATATAAAGTGACTCGAAAACTATAACCTAGATGATTAGAAAATTGTAGTATGGCTCTTGTGCTTCCAACGTATCAAGTAGGTGGAGTCTCATATATAGCTTAGAAAATGTGGCAAGTATTTTAGAATAAATTATAGCTCACATTCATTCCCACACTAGATGAAATAAAGTATAACTTGCGTAAAAATTACCTAATGAAGGACAAATGACGTGAATACTTGTTTTCTGATTTAAGTAATATTAAGCATTCAATCTATCATTTAATTTATCAACGCAAAGTCTAATTGACATATTAGACTCTCCATCTTATACACACAAGCATTATAGTTCCTATCAATCCTATATGAAAACAAAGGAAACCTAGAGGTGACGTGGAACCAAAGTCCAATGAGAGCCCTAAATTTTGTTTCTTCGTTTATTCATGTGGTAACTTATGTATTGAAATATTAATCCAACACCCAAATCCAAGTAAATTGCCCTATTGGAGGTAGGAACATATGTAGGGATATGGTTTTCATAGCAACTATTATTGTTTTCTTACCTATGGTGTTCTACTTGCAGCTAACATGCTCTAAATGCAGGAAATTCAAGATGTAGATTTCTAAAAGGGATTAACTAACAATCCCACTTTGCTTTCTTCTACTCATAATGTCATTCCTATTCAAATTACAGTAGGAATCTTAATAATTTTGAGCATCTCCCCAGAAATGGCATAAAAAATGATCACACGAGTACTTGTTTTCTTATTTAATTAATTTTAAGCATTCACTTAGAACATTTAATTTATTAACCCACGGTACAATTCAATTACAAGGATATATGTGTTATATACACAAACATCATAGTTACCATATATGCGATGCAGAACCCAATTCGAATCACAAGCTTAACTTCTATATCTTAGTTTAGTCCCAGGGTACATTATGTATTGAAATCTTAGTCCAATAACCGGCTCCAAGTCACTATCTCCATTAGAGGTAGGTAGATTTGTAGGGATAGGGTTTCACATCAACTACTACTATTTTTGTAACATTGTTACCAATTTTAGAGTAACTACTTCTAGTTTTGCAACAGTTGAATCATCACCCTACACACTCCTAAAATCAAAACATGGCCCAAAAGATATAAGAAATGAAATGTGATAAAATTAAATAAACAACCGTAAATGAAATATACATACCTTTTAGGAATTAACATTGTCTATTCTACTTAATTTATAATCAAACCAAAACACATAAATTTCATAAAATAACACACACAACTTTCCAAGAAATAAACACATTGTAGGATCTTACCTCAAGTAGGCGAAACTTGGGGTTCAGCCTATGCCTATGACCTCACAAATTCACTAAGGCAACTTCAGTAGGGAAGCCAACACATCCATGAGAAGGATTTATATTAAAATGAGAAAAAATATAGTATACTTTATGTAGTTCTCTATACTTAAGAGTACATATATTTCGACATTGCAGGGGAATCTATGTCCTAATAGACCACATGAAATTAGAGGTTGCACTTAACCAAATAGTTTACCACATGATACATAAAATTTATAAATAAAGAGTATACATAACAAGGGAAGTGTATAAGAAATAATCCACTTCTCCTCAACATCGTGATGATTGTTACACACTAGGGAATATCTGATATATTTTTAGTCATTAACATAAAAACTTGCGAGAAAAAATGCTTTTCCCAAACTTAGATGAGATATGTGGAAAAAATCAACCCTTGATTGGTGTTGTTTATAGTATCCATGGAATAATATGCAAGCGACCGAAATTGTGTGTCTCGAATATTAATATACGCTTGAACCAAATTCATCTTTTTTTTTTATATATCATGTGGTTAAAGCCATGGGTGCCATTTATTTCTTATTATCATTGCCGCATGCTTGCAAACATGTCATAATTGCAACACACCTTCACAAACTTATGGTAGCATCTCTTTATTCATTTATACAAGATAAATATATATATATATCTATATATATATATATATATATATATATATCAAACTACTCTTCAATCATCCTATAGTTCTAATCTGTAAATGTGATAAGAAAACTAGTAAACACATTTCTAGTCCTTAAGCTAGTGATGGTTTATGTATAGGGTTTTAAGGATAATTTGGGGGAAAAAGAGTAAATTAGTTCAAAACAGAGTAGGAAATTTCTTTGCAAAAAGCTCAATTTTGTAGCCCACCAAGGACTGAAATTCAAGAATGCATCCTTGCATAGAGAGTGGAGCTAAATTTTTTTTTTTAAGATGTATATTTAAGGATATTACAAGGAAGCATTATGCCCCCCACTGACGGCGCATAATAGTGGGATTCGAATGTCTTCTTTGAAATGAGAGTCATGGAATTAAATGATGGATGTTATACACCACCGATATGGAGGATCACATGCATACTCAATGCATTTTGAATGTGAAGTGAAGGTGTATGAGATCCATATTATAATGGATGTTAATGTGAAGGAGAATTTGGGAGAAAAACTCGAGTTGAATACCATCTTCAACCATTCCCCTGGAATTATTAAGAGATATTTAATGTAAAAATTGGGGTGTCATGACCAAGAATGGTGGAGGAAGTTGAGTATTTACAACGACAGTTTAAATTGGTATGTCAACTAGTTTAAGTTTCAACATGAATGTTTTTTTTCTAGCTATTTAGATTTTTCTAGTGTGTTCAATGATTAGTATTTTTATTTTGTATCATGTTTTAATTGGAACCTCCATTTAATAGTCTTGGTAGTGATTGAGCTTTGGGGGGCTAGCTCAAAGCATTTTCTCAAAAAGGAATGTCCCTATTTTCATGCTCAATTATTTCTCAGTATAATATTGTTAGTTTTATGCATAGACATTAGGAGTCTCATTGCATTAGTGTTATGGTAATCCTAATGTGCGTTGTCTTTTATTTAACATGGTTTTGAGTCTATGTTCCAAGTCTCATTTTTATTTGCAATGTGTTGTCTCTCTTGCTAGTATCCTAGTCCGCTTATGTATTTTCGATTAGTCCTCCTATCCTTCACCTATTTCCCCATATCCCATTAAATTACTACATTTCCCCTACTTTTCAAGATTTTCAGGTGTTAGAGTAACAAGAGGCTTGATAAAATGAGGAAGCCATCAGTGTTTATTTTTCTAGTTTGGAGTCTTTTCACTCGAGGAGTTAATTTTTCTTTCAATTTGTTGTACTTGTCCCTCATCCTTGCATTGTGTTGATCCAACAATTTCAACTGTTTTCATACATACTATCTCTACTCTCTTTCTATGGCTTGGTGTAGAACCTTTGTGGGATGCAATGAAGGGAGAAGGAGCAAAGTAACCCCCTCTATGACTCATGAGTTTTGATGCCCATCTCGCATCTTCCTTACAACATCAATCTTAAATTGTGGCTCACCAAGATATAGATCAATCTTCAAATGTGATTCAAGAAGTGTTTTTATGAGCCATCAGAGAGGTTGAATAGGAATTACATAATTACCATATATTTAACCCTGACCACCATGTTGAAAGGGAATAAAGGCAATGGACCCTAAAAATCAGTACTTAAGATCAATCTCATAAGACCTATTGTATGTATGAGACAAACCTTTAATAGCATAGTAGAACTATTATGGGAAGAGTTATTATGCAAAATATAGGTACTTAGCAAGATATTATAGTTTTCATACAAGAAATTATGTAGAAAGTTGAGAAGATAGATAGAAATTCTTTTATTTTAGCCAAGCAATGGGAAGATACTACTTGCACAACTAGTGAAGTATAAAATCATTGTCTCCCACCAGTCTAGGTTGATTCTTGTTGGAGTAATGTTTTCAGGAAATAATTTGAAGAATTGCATAGAGAAGTACTACATAGAAGGATACTATGCAAAAAATGCAGCAAAGAGTGAGTGCACAAAATGCAGAAAATAGCGAAAACCATTAGGTTTAAATCAAGGGTTTTGTCCCATGGTAATTTTTATTACCCATAGCAAATGTAGTTTTTTTTGGATGTGTGACCCAATGTAAAGTTATAAATAGTTAAGGCCATATCGTATAGGATAGGGAGATATGAATGGGTTTGCACCTAGACTTTGAGATAGAATATATTGACATTCTCTAAGGATTTCACATTGTAACTTGATGGATTAGGTTTTTTAGCCACAAAAGTTGCAATGTAATGGAGAAATTTTATAAGAAATAAAAATATATTTTTGGTTTCATTATTTTTTATTATGCATTATGTCATGGATTTATCTATTTAGATCTATTAATGGTTAAATTATTGTGTGAATTAAGGGTATACTTCAAAATTATTTTTATGTACAGAATAAGAGTGATATTTTAGACCCCATGTCTCCTTCATCAGTAGAGAAACATCGAGGTTCCTTTAGTCCCTCATAAGATGCCTTTCGTGAGACTTCACATGCTTAGAGGTTATGTCAAACAGGCTAGTGTCTGATGGATTGTGTTGGTTGTTTCACTCTAAACATGGTTATGCCCTATACACACCAAGAAATGGTTCCCTTTTGCGGACTAGGATGTGTGATTTGAAGGGATGTGGAGGTGAACTATGGAAGAGATAAAACAATGGTTATAGACAAACGAAGGAAAATTTATGGTAGAAAAAATTAGAAACAAATGAATCAATCCTAACAAATGGCTACAAAGGCATCTCTTTACAAACTTGCATGATATTTTCTTTGGAAAATTATTTATTATTTTCATTGAATGGCTACCAAGACTATGTCATGAATTCCCACATGTAATTGAATTATGGTTTAATAAAATATTAGAGAAGTACATTCTTCAATTCAGGATGAATCTACTGAGTCATTTAATGAAGTCCAGAGGAAATTTTTCAAAGGACCACGAGAAAAGTTTGTGAAATCACTATATATATATGTTGTTATATGATAGGCAAGTAATGTCATTAGAATTTTATAACATGTGAAATTGAACCTCTTTACGCACAATGGGGAAACCAAGGGCTAAAATGTATGACATAATGGAATAGAGGCAATGTATATGAGAGAGTGAATGGTGACGAATAATGTGAAGACATCATAGAGATAAGAGCATAGAAGATACAAGAAAGGTTAGAGAATGTATATTGATAAAGGTAGAAAACACAATATAAGAATCAATCATAGTGTTACGTTAAGGAGTAAGATTTCAGTGTAGAAGTGAGGTGTGAGAGAGAGGTGCATTAGATCCCACAACACATACAAGAGTACCAAGGAGGAACGGGGACGAAATAAGAGGGAAATAATTTGAAGATTGGGAATAAGGAATCAACATAGACCACCTTCCCAATGGGGTGCCATGTATAAGGAATAACGTAGAGGTGTGTTGTAGAAGAGGAAGGAACAAGGAATTAATCCCTTAGCTTAGTTTGGAGAGCAAATAATTTTTGTATCTTGATGACTATGCTTAGTCCATATCGTATACTGAACTGACGACCCTACGTATGTCACCAAGTCAAGAAGCAAGATAACCCAATACGTTATTGTAATTAAAATAAGTTTATGAAGTGAATAGTAAAAGTAGTTAAGATATTGGAAGTAGTAAGATAGGACCTAAGGTACTAGGAAATTAGCCAAAAGTATCACAGAGCATAATTTCACAAAAGACATTGATCCTTCCATGTGAATGCCAATCTTTCATAGTTCTTAATCGAAGGATCTTAAGAAACATATTTTTGTGTGTGAATCAGTGTGGACTATCAAGCAAGTACAAGATGAATATAAAAAGGTGGTGAAATTGGTGACCACCTTCTAGGATCTAACGTTAACATGGTATATTAAGTTCAATAATACTACACCAAGAGGGAAAGGTAGGTCATTAGGATAAATTAAAAAAATCATTCTTGAAGGACTTCCAAAATCTTAAATCAAAGTAATAGTGTATCATAGAGGTCAAGGATATTAAGCAAGATGTTGGCAAGTTCATATGGAATTACAAACAAAGATTCAATGTTTTTTTAAATTTATTATGGTTTCTAACCTTTGATGCAAAACATAGAGAATGGTTTATTGTAGGTATTTTGTCACATATACATATTCCATTAACCCAATAGAAATTTTCCACGTAATATAACCCTTTGGAAACATCCATGAAGATATAAGCATTCCCTACAGGTAGTAAAAATAGTTCAAGGATGGAAAAATTCCACTCCAAACTAAGAAAATTAACAATATAGACTTGGGAAATGGAAAAGAGAAGCACAAAGAATTTTGGAGCACTATATGTGGAAATGAGCGACATCATAGGAATGAATGTCCAACTATCATAGAATACATGGATATGGGAGATAAAAATCCATTGACATGGGGTAGGGTACTATGGTGACAGGTTTGTAGAGTTTTAGGAAATATACGCACTGTTGGAAATAATACTAGGGGGGGGGGTTAATCAGTATTATTAGATCAATAATTTAATTTTCAAAACTGATTTATATATGCTACTTCAGCTTAGTGAACTACTGTGTATATGCAACTATACTTAATGTAACCATCATATATGCAGAGATCTTTTGGTTTACCCAAACTATCATGCATTGAACTTTAACCAGTACATTAGGAATTCATTATACAATGTAGTAAAAACAGAATAAAGCATCACACATAAGCAACACACATGAACACCAAGATATAAGGTGGAAACCCAATGTGGGTGAAAACCACCTGCTGATGTCATCTCTGTCTTCTTTTAATAATAAGAAGATTATGTTTACAATTTTTTGTACTAGTGCAGTCTTATACCAGTACGCAGGCTTCTGCCCGTAGAAATCTACAACCTTCTCTCATTCTCCATATTCTACTCGAAGGGAGCTACAACCCCCTAGCTCTTGTACTAGTTGATATGTTTACTAGTACGTAGGTGCCGGCCTAGAGAACGCTACAACCTTCTCTTTTCTTCCAGGGGCCACGTTTCAAAAATTTTCAAACTAGATCCATCAGCAACATCATTTAATCATCAAATATATTTGCATCAACCAATCTCCTTTTGAACCAACCATAACCAAATCGATCAATCACTTCGGCAGCCTATCAATCTGATCATTTAGAATGTTGTCACCAGAATACAGTAACCAGAATCCAAGCCAGAACCCAGAACACTGCAACGAAAAACAAAAGCGACTAAAACATATTTTATAAGCTATATGCTACTTCCATGTGTCGAACCTGTGTGAATACAAGCTTTCCTCACGGAAAACTAGCATACAGATCTGCAAATCAAATTTATGATGTATACGCTGCTTTGATATGCAGAACCAATGTGTATACGGTTCTTTTCTAAAGTGAATCTATACAACTATTCTAGACTTCAGTCATACCGAGATCATCATATTTACAAACTACAACATGTGCCAGTTATTTAGATACATGATCAAACCACATAAAGATAATTCAATTGAAGCCTTAATATCTTGATACATCATTAGATCTTATCCTTCATCAAACGCTAAGGTTCATCCTTGGTTCAGATCAAGCACAACACCATAAGCCAATAACCTGCATATTAGATCTCACACTTCATCAAATATACCATACTTGCACACCTGGACTAATGATATTCTCCTCCTTTTATAGTTTTACGCCTTTCTCAATACCATGGACCAAAACCACCCAGGACCAATACGTTGGACCAAATACCTTGGGTCAATACATCGGACTAGATACATTGTACCAATAACATTGATCAAAATACCATGGATTAAATACTTCGGACCAAAAATTTAGTTTTCCAAGGTATATGCACTTTTCTTTCTATGAAAGTGCATGTGTATGTATATGTGACTTGTATACAATGAACCTATGTGTATACGCATCTTGGTCATTGTGAACCTGCACATACCTCTCTTTATTCATTCTATGAAGACTGATTTGTAATTCTTTTTTGTTTACCTGCTATACTATGATCTTTCATCTGAGTGAGTTGCCTTCTAAACTGATTCCTTGAACCAGCCCTACATTTCATCAAATCTATAAACACTACTATCATGCATTCGGTCACATTTGGTATCTCTTATGTAGATTCATCTAGTTACCATATACAAGAGAGTTGTTCTGCTAGAAGTGGGTTGCCATCAAGTACAACGCATACATCATAAATGCCAACAATCTCCCCCTTTGGACTTGATGGCAACAACCACACCAAGTCACTCTCCCCCTTTGACATCAAGGGCAAAGGGTCGTGCTCCCACTGAGTGCATGCTGAATTCTCTCATATGCTGAAGTGTGCTAATTGAGCTCCCATGATCGAGTCCATGTTCCTCGTGAGCATAAGCAAAGTCTGCAAAAAGATTTTCTAAAATAAGAACATGACTCTATGACCTTCCTATCACTAATGACTCATACATACATCCATCTCCCAACCTAGTGGGGATATACCAAATTTGACTCATCCACCCAACCAAGTGGGAATATATCAATTATTTATACATGTAAAAAAAACAAGAAACATTACATCATCCATCCCATGCATAGTTGGGTTACAAATTAGGTCTTTTCATGATTGTTACATTAAAAGATATATATGGCATATATAATAGAGACCAAATATCTTAAACAAGACCATGATGGTCATCAAAAACTATCATATGATCTAGACCATCAGCAGCATCTGTCAACAACATCCAGACCAACAACCTATATATGTCCATCATTATTTCCCAAAATGTCATCAACCATGTTCTCCCCCTGAACTTGTTCCACTTGTTCACTGTCAGATATCAAAGAATAATCATCAATCAGATATACATCAAGTTATCAACAAATTTATGAGGAGAGATATATTTCGACATGTTATCAGCAGATTGAAGCCATCATTAAATAGAGCAGACGATTGACAGAACCATAGAAAACCCCCTTTTCCTAAGTTTGGCCCACTGCTTTTCTTTAAACCACCATATACGCGATTGTGCCCACAGAAACCCACATATGTATGTGACTACGCTTTATGAAATTTGTGTATAACCACCTTTCTCTGAAGAAAATAGGTTTTAATAGCAGAATGATGTAGCAACTACTCCCGGCTTTTGCCTCAGATATTCAAATGTCTCTCTAGGTAGTGGTTTAGTGAATATATCAACAACCTATTCTTTGGAGGGAACATACTCCAATTTCACCTTTTGTTCAAGCACTTGTTCACGTAGAAAATGATATTTGATGGGTATGTGCTTGGTCTTGGAGTGCATGACTGGATTCTTTGAAATATTGATGGAACTTGTATTATCACATAGAATGGAAATGGGTGGAGTACATGTGATTTGAATGTCTTGCAAGGTTTGCATCATCCAAATTAGTTGTGTGCAGTAAGATGCAACAGCCATGTATTTTGCTTCAGCTGTAGATAATCCAATTGAACTTTGTTTCTTGTTGAACCAAGACACTAACCTAGAGCCCATACAGAATGCACCACCACTAGTTCTTTTTCTCTCATCAACACTTCCTACCCAATCTGCATCTATATATGCATGAAGTGTAAGATCTGTATCTCTAGGATACCATAAACTAAAGTTATGTGTTCCTTGAAGATATTTGAAAATCCTTTTGACTGTCTAAAGGTGTGATTCCTTTGGATTTGCTTGGAATCTCCCAACTATTCCCACTGCATGCATGATGTCTAGTCCAGTACATGTTAGATGAAGCAGATTGCGAATCATGGATTTGTAAGTTGGTTGATATCTTTCTATTGATTCATCATCTGAGCTAAGACTGCATCCTATTACCATTGGGGTACATACTGATTTAGAATCTTCCATGCCATACTTTTTTCAAAATCTATATGAGATATTTGGTTTGTGAGAGAAAAATACCATCTTTATTTTGTTGAACTTGTAGACCAAGAAAATAGGTAAGCTCACGAAGCAAGGACATTTCAAATTCTTGCTGCATTACTGAAGCAAAATTTTGACTCATGGATTCTTCATTTCTACCAAAAATGATATCATCAACATACACAACAATTATTAGCAATTTACCAGTGTCCATATTTGTATATAGATTGCTATCTGCTAACCCGTTTCAAAAACCCGGTTGGTGGAGATATTTTTCAAAATGGTAATACCATGCCCTTGGAGCTTGTTTTAGACCATAGAGAGCTTTTTTGAGTTTGCATAGAAGTTTTGTATCATTTCCAAGAATGAATCCTTCTGGTTGTTCAATACAGACTTCTTCTTCTAAGTCTCCATTAATAAAGGAAGATTTTACATCCATTTGGTATACTTTGAATTTCTGAAAACTACAAAGAGCAAGAAACATTCTTATAGCTTCAAGTCTAGCAACGGGTGCAAAATTTTCTTCAAAATCTATACCTTCTTGTTGAGCATATCCTTTACAAACAAGTCTAGCCTTGTTTCTAATAACTTCTACATTTTCGTTCAACTTGTTTTTGAATATCCATTTAGTTCCTATGATATTATTATCATGAGGTCTAGGTACTAGCTCCCAAGTATTATTCTTTTCAATTTGTTCAAGTTCTTCATTCATGGCCTCGACCCAACATTCATCTTTGCATGCTTCATTTACATTTTGAGTTTCAGTTGAAGACAGTAATGCTAGATAGCTTGACGCTTCGGCAATGGTTATTCTTGTCTTCACACCTACCCCTTTTGCCCCAAAATTTGATTTTCTAGTTGATTTTTCTAAACATACCTGGACGGAGTCTTTTCTTCTATCATTATCACTTCTTTTGGTGCTTCATTGGTTTCTTCTTCAGAATCTATTTGATTTGATGTGGGAAAATGATCCTCATCTTCTTCATTGTCATAATCTTCGGTTTTTATCTGTTTTGTATGTTTGCATGCTTCATCAACCACAACATCAATACTTTCAATAATTTTCCCAAGTATTTTATTATAACATTTATATCCTTTACTTCAGGAAGAGTAGCCAAGAAGAATACCTTCATCTACTCTGGGTTTAAACTTACCAGGTTTTTCCTTAGTCCTTTTGATGTAACATTTGCTTCCAAAAACTTTGAAATATTTTACAGTAGGAGTCTTACCATACCAAAGTTAATGTGGAGTTTGAGTGTTGTTTACTCGAACATTTTCTTGGTTGAGAATAGTGATGGTGGTGAATGCAGCTTCACCCCAGAAGGTTGGAGGAGTTCCAGACTCATCTAGCATAGCATGAGCCATTTTTTGAACAGTTATGTTCATCCTTTCTACCACTCCATTTTTATGAGGAATCCTTGCAGTGGAGAACTACCTTTCTATTCCATGTTGTTCACAAAAGTCAAAGAATTCATCCAAGGTAAATTCCCCTCCTCGATCAGATCTGAGGCATTTGATTTTGTAATCTGATTCATTTTCAACCAAAGCTTTGAAGGCTTTGAACTTTTCAAATGCTTCATCTTTATGCTTTAGAAGATCTATCCAAAACATTCTCATAAAATCATCAATGAACAATATAAAATATTCTTCTCCACGAGGTGACTTTCCTTGATGGTCCACATAAATTAGTATGAACAAGTTCAAGAGGCTTACTAGCTGATCCTTCCTTTTTGATGAAGTGAGATCTATTTTGTTTACCGAATTGACATGATTTGCATATATTATTTTCAAGAATGTTGATATTTAGAAGATCACGAATAGTCTGGAATCTGCATGCTTTTCTTATTTGAGAAAAGCTTAGATGTCCCAATCTTCTATGCCATAGCCAGTTTTCATCATTTTTGCTTAGATAGCATTGTTGTTGTCCTGCCTTGAGTATGTATAGGTTGTTTGGAGTTCTTGTACCTTTGATCACTATTTCTTCGGTATCAAGCTCATGAACAACACATCCATTTGATCAAAACACTACTTCATTTCCTTGATCACACATTTGACTCACACTCAACAGGTTATGCTTTAAGCCATCAACATACATAACATTACCAGCTTTAACTTTTTCTTTCAAGAAAACAGGGCCTTTACCTTTTATGACAGCAGGAGTGTCATTTCCAAATGAGACACTCTTTTCCTTTTCTAAGGCATTATATGAGTGTAGGTTTTTTGTCATCTGTCATGTGTTTTGAGCATCCACTGTCAATGTGATCCAGGTGGATGTTGGTGTCCAAACACCTATCCCATTTGCACCCCCATAACTGTCTCTTTCAGCTTTTTAGTTTCCGTAATTGTAGCACAATTTACTATTTTTAGGAGTTTTTCGGGTCCTGAACTTCCAGAGTCGTTTTGAGGCCCTAAACAACGTTTTTTGGGAAATCTGGGGGCAACAAGGGTCCATGGACTGATGATTCCCTTCACAAAGTTTTAGTGCTCGGATATATCTTTCTAACAAGCTATTGTACGCGTCAAATGGAGATCGTATGCCAAAGTTACGACCCCAGGAAATTGATGTACCAATTTACCCAAACGGGGCCCACAATTTTGTGTTTCATCTTCTAGGGTTAGCTTTTGGGAAGTGAAGGGTTTCACATTGCTTCTCAACAATAAATAGGCTTTGGAGCCTCATTGTAACACATTTTAGAGGCATGTAGCCACCACACATCTCTTCTCAGAGATAAGCTACCATCGCCCTAGCTGGTTTATTTCCACTATTGTTTGTAAGCATATTTCAATATTTTACATTAATGAAATGAAGCATCATTTCCGCTACATATATGTGTTTATGGTTATCTCTGTAATTTATTGCGTTGCTGTTTAAGTCTGGATCACAATGTACCACTGGTTTCCTTGTTCTTCTACATATAAGGCCATACCACATCTTTCAGTTTGTGGATCTTTCTTTCTCCATATTTTGGGATTTAATGGAGTTTACCCCTTTTGAGATATTTGCATAAATTTACTCCTGCATTCAGATTCTTCATGGCCAAAGTTGTTATAGATTGAGCATTGTATTTCATTTTCAAGAAGAGAAAAGTTATTATAGGAACTTTTCTTGATCCCTGTCACATTCCTTTGATTTTGTGCTCTTCCATTCGTGATGGTTTTGTAAGCAACACATTGAGTATCTTTGTCTCCAAAATTATGACATGAGAAACATTGACCATTAAAGAAGTTCCTGCGATTATCGAATCTACTGACTTGGTGATTGTAATTTCTATTGATATTCATTTTTGAAGCAAATTGAGTACGATTTACCTAAGGTTGGCTGTGGATTATGTTCATAAATTGATCCTGATTTACATGGTGATCTGCTTCATGCCTTTGCTGATGATTTGTCAAACTGTCCACTGCTCTTTACTGCATCAAGATAACTCTTAGCAGAGGTTGACGGCTTCTGTGATTGAGATGCTTCTTTGGCATATCCAAGTCCTATCTTTATCAGAGGAGAACACTGCACTTTGATAATTTTATTTAAGGTTTCTTATCCTTTAGAAAATCTAATTTTGAGAGCTTTTGTTTTCTCAAGATCCTTTCTTAAACCCACAATTTCACATTCTAGTTTTTCATTGTGTTTTTCTCTTTCAGCAAGTTGGTATGTCAAGGTATCTATAATCATATTCTTTTCTTCTAAACAGATTTTGACTCTAGAGATTTCTTCATAAAGGTCATTTTCATCTAAAGCATCCAAGAAATCATCATCTTCATAAGCCATCAGAAGTCTATAGTCATTACTATTTTCATCTTCATTAATATTTGATAAGCCATCGCTATCTTCATGAGTATAGTATCTCTTTTTACTTACACTTTGCTTTCTATTCCATTTTGCAGATTCCTTCCCTTTATCATTTTTATCTTTATGAGGACATTTGGCAGCATAATGACTGACTCTACCACAGGCAAAACTTTTGAAAGGCAGTTTACCTCTGAATCTTCCGGAACCCCATTGCAGCTTCTTGACGAAGTTTACTTCCTCTTCTTCTTTTGAAATATGTCCTGATTCATTGAGTTCTTCTTTTCCTTTTGCTGAAGCTTTAAATGAGACTTCTCTCATATCTGATGGACCTCATTTTCTCATCTCGAAGGCAATTAAGATTCCATGATGCTGTGACATAGTAATAGTCTATAGATCCTGCTTTTGTTCTATGGTATATACTTTTGATTCAAATTTAGCAGACAAGAATCTTAAAACTTTTTCAACCTTTATCTCTTCACCCAGATTGTTCATGCAATTAAAAAACTCATCTATATGTAAGAAGTAACTAGCTATATTTCATCATTGTGCATCTTGAGAGTTTCATATTCAAATCTGAGAGTTTGCAGTTTAGCACGTTTTACCTGAGAGTCTCCTACATAGCTTAGAATAATTTTGTCCCATATTTCTTTCGCTGATTTGAGCTGCACAACTTTGACAAACTCTGATTATGACAGACTTCCCAATAATGTATTGACAAACTTGACATTGGTTTCATATTGCTTTTTACTTACCGTACCTGTAGGAATTGCTGATGGAAATGTATATCCTCCTTTCACGATTTCCCAAACATTTGTTCCAAGTGATTGGAGATAGGTTGTGGTTCTTACCTTCTAATAAACTAAGTTTCTCCCATCAAAGATTGGAAGTCCGATGGATCCTTCGCTTTCTTGATTACTCATGATGCTGGATCTTCCTTCAAGCGATCAAGCTTCTCCTTAAGGACCTGCTCTGACACCAATTGTTGAAAATAATACTCAGTGGAGGGGTGAATCAGTATTATCAGATCAATAATTTAATTTTCAAAACTTATTTGTATACGCTACTTCAGCTTAGTGAACTAGCGTGTATACACAATTGTACTTAATGCAACTAGTGTATATGTAGATATCTTTTGATTTACCAAAATTATCATACATTGAACTTTAACCATTATATCAGGAATTCATTATATAGTGTAGTAAAAATAGAATAAAACATCACACATAAGCAAAAAACATGAACACCAAGATATAAGGTGGAAATCCAATGTGGGTGAAAACCACCTGCTGCTATCATCTCTATCTTCCTTTAATAATAAGAAAATTATGTTTACAATTTTTTGTACTGGTGCAGTCTTATACCAAGATGCAGGCTTTTACCTGCAGAAGGATACAACCTTATCTCATTCTCCAGCTTCTAATAGAAGGGAACTACAACCCCCTAGCTCTTGTACTAGCTGATATGTTTATTAGTACGTAGGTGCTAGCCTACAGAAGGCTACAACCTTCTCTTTTCTTCCAGGAACCACATTTCATAAATTTTTAGACTAGATCCATCAACAACATCATTTAATCATCAAATATATCTTAATCAACCAATCTCCTTTTGAACCAACCACAACCAAATTGATTAGTCACTTTGAAAACTTATCAATCTGATCATTCCAAATGTTGTCACCAGAATATAGTAACCAGAACCCAAGCCAGAACCCAGAACACTGCAACAACAAACTGAAGCAACTAAAACATATTTTATAAGGTATGTACGCTACTTCCATGTGTCGAACCTACATGCATATGCACTTTCCTCAAGGTGAACCATTCTATAGATCTGCAAATCAAATTTATGATGTATACGCTACTTTGATATGTAGAACTAGCGTGTATACACTTCTTTTCTAAAGTGAACCTATGTACAGATCTGTAAATGGTGATTTAAACATTACAACTATTCTAGACTTGAGTCATACCCAGATCATCATATTTACAGACTACAACATGCAACAGTTATTCAGATACATGATTAAACCACATAAAGATATTTCACTTCAAGCCTTTAGATCCTGATACATCATTAGATCTTATCCTTGCTCAAACACTAAGGTTCATCCTTGGTTTAGATCAAGCATAGCACCATAAGCCAACAACCTAGATATTAGATCTCACACTTCATCATATATTCGATTCTTGCACACCTGGCCTAATGATCTTCTCCTCCTTTCATAGTTTTAGGCCTTTCTCAATACCATTGACCAAAACCACTTAGGACCAATACCTTGGACCAGATACCTAGGGTCAATACCTCGGACCAGATGCCTTGGACCAATACCACAGATCAAAATACCATGGACCAAATACGTTGGACCAAAAATTTAGTTGTCCAAGGTATACACGCTTTTCCTTCTGTGAAAGTGTGTGTGTATGTATATGTGACTTGTATACAGTGAACCTATGTGTATACACATCTTGGTCAATGGTGAACCTGCGTATACCTCTCTTTCTTCATTCTATGAAGACTGATCTATAATTATTTGTTGTTTACCTGTTATATTGTGATCTTTCATCTGAGTGAGTTGCCTTCTAAACTAATTCCTTGAAGCTGCCCTGCATTTCATCACATCTGTAAACACTATTGTCATGCATTCTATCACATTTGGTATCTCCTCTATAGATTGATCTAGTTACCATATACAAGAGAGTTGTTCTGCTACAAGTGGGTTGCCATCAAGTACAACACATAAATCATAATGCCAACACCCACATCTCACCCAATGATGCAGAAGTATCAAGGTTCGATGAAAACATTGTTCTATGAATTTTGAAAGTTAGTATGGAATGTCATACATACTTGTCATGTATTGGACTTATTAAGGGATCACACTACTGATACATTTAGGGCGTAGGAGGTAGAGGGATATAAATTTCTAATGCCAATTTGTATGACACCTAGAAGATATAATCTAGTAAGGGGCCAAGGGATGCAAGGAAGAGGTCAAGGATTTCAAGGTAGAGGAAGAGGAGGATTTGGAAGAGACAACGGTTCAATCATTTGTTATAAATATTAGCATCCAATAAATTTACTTAACCCCTACATGACATGTGCCTCCTATAAGTAGTTGGACCATACTGCTAAGGGTTTTCCTAATATTATTGTGAAATGGCGAGAGAAGAAAGAAAAAAATGTGCAGATGATAGCTTCTGAAGAGCACACAAATCAACCACATGGAGGAACAATTAAACCCAAAGGAGTGAGGATAGGAGAAGATTCCAATCGACCAAGGAATGATCCATATCAACAGATGAGAAAAGTAGTAGGAGAACCTCTTATTTTGATCTCGCAAAGTAAAAAGAAACATATAAGGAATTAAGAAGAGAGCTAGTTTTGGTAGAATGGCACCCATCAAGTTAACGTAAAAACCAATCATTAAATGTATATGATGTTCCTCTAGTATACGATAAGTCCATAATAATGAGGGAGGATGAGAGGTAAGCTTCATTAAGGAGTTTTTGGAAAATTATTTATACTTAATGAAAGATAGATTGGCTCCACATAAGATGCATATAATGATTCATCGATTTGTGCAACGACGTGAAGTTCCTATAGCATAGAACCCCACATACATTGTCAAGAAAATTATGTGCAAGAAGATAATAAGCCATGAGTTCAGTTTTAATCCACAAATCCAAGCATACAATATTGACCATATTATCTTTCATGTAGTATCAAATTTTAGCATTCTTTGAAAGAAAACATGGGAGAGAATGTGTAGATTGAAGAATATTTGGTCACCGATTCAACTAAGAATGGAAAATAAATCTAGAATATTGTGTATTGGTAGGTTGGTGGGAATAAAGGTTAATATTGATGGAGTTAATTGTTTATTTCTAGGTGATTGAGATTATGGATGAGAGTAACGCTTATCTAGAATTACTTGGGATTTATTGTGCTTTTGAAAATCATGTAATAATCAGCCTTAAAATGAAGATAACTAATGGTAATAACACCATTACATTCGATTTCAGGAGACTGATATGTGGAACTTGTCAAGATAGATTTAGTGCAGAGGAAATCAATAATATTTATAATGTAATAACCCACATAAAAGATTATGTTAATCTAACTGTTGATGGAATTCTACGTTGGTGAAGTGTTAGATCTTGTGCATCAAACTTAGACAAAGCTCATGACAGTTGGCAACATAGGTTGAACAAAATATCCACTAGAATATGCACCCATATTACCCACATAGTGTATTGAATTATAATAGAGGTACGTGTTGGAAGCAATGTGTAATACTAAGAGAAGGGATAAATCAATATTAAGTGTAATTTTAAATTTTAAGTCAATTTATATTTATCACTCAAATTTGGAAATAATTATGTGTCAAACCACCATCATAACATGTGTAACAAACAAAGTCAAAATATAAACATACACAACAATATCATGAGAAACAAACACTTGGAACACGGGGTTTTTAACATGGAAACTCAAAAGGGAAAAACCACCAATATTTGTTTTTACAATGTAAATATTAATCTTATAATTTATTTTTAGATTTTTTTCCACCCACATGCAAGAAGCACCAAGTACCTCTTCTCCAAACACTTGATCAACTTAGTAGAAACACAAACTTTATGGATTTTGTTGCAAATACCAACTTGTAGGAGGTACCAAACTCCAAGCTCTATTTATATATTGACTAAGATAGAAGAACCAACTCCCTGTTTTATGGGATCCCACCCACACTCCATAAGAAAATCAATTTCCCTGTGTTTTATCACCCACTTGGGATTATTTAAGCTTAGAATTCACCATTGTTTTCAATCTTATCTGGCACTCACTCTACTTGACTATGTCTCTATGTTCAACACTTAATGACCCTATCTTCTTCTCAGTAGAATAACCTCATCACTCTCCTCATTTTTCTCACTCTATAGCTGCACTCATTCAACTCTCAACCCTCATACAGTCTGCATGATCAGAAGCTCTTGGTAATAATATACATCATGATATCACTGCCACACTCTACAACTCTCTCCCCTCATCTTCTCTAACACATTATTGTTACATTCTCCACTTTACATAATTTCCATCCTCCATTTTTTTCGTCTATTACAAAATGAATGGTGTAGACCATTCCATCATTCACACTACCCAGGATGATACTACAACATGGATCTCAATATTCTTGTTACATACTGCTTCTCAACACTAGAACTAAGTTAATTCAAGGAAATGGGCTTCATTAATCAAATACAAGACACGATTATGAGATCCATTACCACATCATTGGGTTCTTGCATGGTTCTCTAGATCGAATGAGAAATTTTGCAACACGCCATCATAATTCTCAAGTTCTTTGTATGGCTTCCCATGCGATGATTGATCTTCTATATAAAATAGTGATGCTCTATTAGATTTGACTCCTTTGTGTAAACAACAAAGAACCATGACCTTATTGTATCCCCTTATCATTATTGTTAGTGTATCCCCCTTATTGTAATTGTTGTGCCCATGTAGCTTCCATATTGTTATTGTTGTTCTCCATAGAAGCCTACTATTGTTATTTTTGTGCCCTTACATTATTATTATTATGTATCCTTTGATTATATTGTGACCCCTTAGACTGCTATATATACAAAGGAGGTATTTCCATTTCTATCATCCAAGAATTGTTCATTTATATAATGTAATGGATGTTTCCCCCTCGAAGAGGATCATTTTTAAGTTGTTGATCTATTTTTTATTATATTTTATTAGTTGGTTGTATAGCATTTGGTATCAGAGATTTGGATTCTAGGGTTTTTCTTATATAAGTAGGTCATCATGAAATTTTCATTATAGCATTTTTTATACAAATGTTTAGAAGAGGAAATTTTTACCATGAGGATCTAAAATTGTGATGAACGTTGTGTACAAATTTCAGTTCTTGGTTCGCTATATTTTTGGAGATATGGTCCGAAGAAGTTAGGTTTTTTCCATGCTCCATAATTTCGTGTCAAATAGATGACCTTGGGGAAATTGTCATATCTTCCTCTATGAGTGTTTCATTTAATTTCGTAAAACGAAGAAAAAAGTGCAAGGAATTTAGTATCCTATGCCTAGTGTTCAGGGCCAAAGGTCAAAACAGTGACACATGGAACCATATACAAGTTGACTCTATGGAATCAATCCATAAGCAGGTCATTGTGGGGGATTGGACATATGTTTGCCTTGAAGAATCTCAATTTGGTCGAAATTGTGGCACTAGAAAGAAGAATAAGAGGGATACCAAAAGTATGAATTTTAGACCTTGTAGATCCATATTCACAGAGATATAGAAAATTCAATATCGAGCTCCTACAAAGCCAGAATAATGTGTGTACCTTTTTAAAAATGTGCATAAGTTTTGTTTGCAAATGTAGTTTGAAGTGATTCAAATGGCATAGTATAGCATAATATCATTTTTTTTATTACAAAATAACTCTAAGAAATAAAATGGAAACACCTAGTAAGAAACAAAAAATCTTTGTTATGGAACATGATTAAGAGGAAGAAATGCAACATGATATATCAAAATTACGAGACCAAGTGAAACAAATTTCACTCTTAAAAGAATGACAACCAAGAGTGAAATGGAAGCTAAGATGGATGGTATAGAAGTAGAAAATAAAATTAAGATGGAAGATTTCAAGAATGGTTTAAAAGCAGACATGTAATATTTGAACGGAGGTTTGACAAAGTTGCTACAACAAATGCTTCCTAATGGAAGAAATGTATTAGATGAAACACATGATGAGAACAAAAGGAATGTTAATCATGATTCCATATACTCTAACTTTGGATTGAAGACCCATCATACAAAGATTGATATGAGGAATTTTGATGGCAAGGATCCAGTAACATGGATACTACAGATGGAGTAATATTTTGTTCTCCATAATGTGCAACAAGAAAAAAAGGTACACATTACACCTTTATATTTCTAACCCAATCGGTTTGCATGGTAACAATGGATTTGTTATCATAAACCACTTATCCCTTGGTAAATTTTTACAAAGGAAATGATAGAAAATTATGAGAATACAAAGAGAAACACCTTCTTTAGAAAATTGATAAATCTCAAAGAGAAGGGTTCAATGGTGGAGCACATTGAGGACTTCCAAAAATTGAATATCAAGGTAAATGATATTGCAGAGGAGCATAGGATTGATTTCTTCATAGCGACCTTAAATGATAACATTGAACATGAGGTTTGTCTTTGGGAACCTAATTCCTTAGAGAAGACATTCAGGCTAGCAAGAAAAGTTGAAAGCAAAATTACAGCAATAAGGAAGTCTACCACTAACAACTATAAAGATGGAAATGTTGATGCTCCTAACCTTCCACAACCTACAAGGTTGACACAACAACAATTGCATGAACAAAGAGAAAAATAGATTTATTACAGTTGTGATAGAAAATACACTAAGGGTACTGAGTGTGCTAAGAAGAAATTAGTTTACATAGAATGTGGAGAGGAAGAAAAACAACCATAAATATCAAAAGAAGAGGATATACACTAGGAACCAACCCGAGAAAAAGAAAAAATGAATCCAACCATATTTTGTAATGCATTGGCAAGAATTAACACTCCTCAAACTCTTAGGATAGAAGTATATATCAAGAAGAAAAATGTAATAATGTTCATTGATTGAGGTAGTACACATAATTTTATTCATTATAATATAGCCAAGGAATTAAATTGCTTCCTATATCTAGCACCCGAATGTAAAGAGATGATTGTAAATGGTGGAACTATAAATTTCTTTAGAAAGTGATTGTTACATGTCAATTTGTCGCCATGACACTTGATCGGTTTATCGGTCTTTTTAACCATCCATGAACATGTTTGAACCAGCTTTTGGCATTACGACATTGGTTTGACGCTATGCCATAGGTGTTGTCCTTGATGGAAATTCACTTAGATGACAGATCACAGTTCAGGCTCTCATAATGAAAGAAAAAGAGATATATGCCGGTTCCTCTTAACCAAGTTGCCTATACTCGCAGGATCGCAGGTCAAAAGGTGCGTATACGTATGCACACACTTTCATGCAAGGAAACGTGCGTACATGGGGGAAAACTTATTTTTTGGTCCATAGTATTTAGTCCTTGGTATTTGGACCTATGGTTTTGGACCATGGTATCTTGTCCGAAGTGTTGAACCCAAGTATTGGGTCCATGGTATTGATTCTCTATGGTTTTGGACCATGGCATTAAGTAAGGCCTAAGACTATAAAAGGGGAAGGATATCATCATTCAAAGGCATTCACTAAAGCATTCAATATCTTATGAGGAGTAAGATCTAGAATCGGGTTGTGGTGCATAGCTGGATCTGAACCAAGGAGGAACCTGAGCGCTAGAAGAAGGATAAGTTCTATTGTTAGGTCAAGATCTTAAGGCTTGAATAGTACTATCTTTGTGTGATTTTGATCTGTTATATTTGGCGCATGACTTGATCTATGAATCTGAAAATCTAGGTATAATTCATGTTTGAATAAATGAAAAGGGTAAATTATCTTTTGTAGATCTATACGTAGGTTTGGCACAGCAGAGGCACATATACACGCTACTTCAGTGAATCAAAATACCATATACGCTGGTTGGCCTTAATACAAAAGCGTATGCACACAATTTCTACATATTGAAGTAGCGTACGTCTCATGAAATATGTTTTAGCTAC
This sequence comes from Pinus tabuliformis, assembly GCA_031772625.1. Classification (NCBI taxonomy): domain Eukaryota; kingdom Viridiplantae; phylum Streptophyta; class Pinopsida; order Pinales; family Pinaceae; genus Pinus; species Pinus tabuliformis. Next base: position 1,665,419,097 of record CM062819.1, on the reverse strand, counting down.
TTTTGTTTATTGATGCAATGTTATGGGTTCAGGATTGGTTTCTGGTTACTGTCAATGTAATCTAGTTACAGCATTCAGAGGAGTAATTGTTTGATTCAGTTTTGATTGAAGCAAAGGAGATTGGTTGATGCAGATATATTTGATGTTTGATTATTGTTATTAATGGATCTAGTCTGAAAATTTATGAAATGTGGTCCCTGGAAGAAAAGAGAAGGTTGTAGCCTTCTGTAGGTTAGCACCTATGTACTAGTACATCAGCTAGTACAAGAGCTAAGAGGGTTGTAGCTCCCTTCCAAGAGAAGCTGGAGAACAAGAGAAGGTTGTAGCCTTCTGCAGGTAGAATCTTACGTACTGGTATAAGACTGCACCAATACAGAACCATTGTAAAAAGAAGTTTCTAATTCAAAGAAGATAGAGACGAATTGCAGTAGGTGGTTTTCACCCACATTGGGTTTCCACCTTATATCTTGTGTTCTTGTGTGTGACTATCTATTTTGTTTTACTGTTCCTAGTTACTATTTATACCATTTTGACACATAGAATAATGATCAACATTTGAAGAATAAATTAAATTATAAGTCTGCAAGTTATATGCGAGTTTCCTTAATTGTAGTTGCGTATATATGTCGTTTCCACTAACTGAAGTAGCGTATCCAAATCTGATTATGAAATGAAAAATAATTGACTTGATAATACTGATTCACCCCCACTCTTAGTATTATTTCCAACAATTGGAATCAGAACAGGTCCTTCAGAAGAAGCTTGATCACTTGAGGGAAGATCTATCATCATGAGCAACTACGAATAAGAGGCTTCGATCAGGCCACCAATCTTTGATGGGAGCAACTTCATCTATTGGAAGGTAAGAATCACAACCTACCTTCAATCTCTTGGTACAAAATTTTTGGATATCGTGGAAGCAGCATACACATTTCCATCAACAACTCCTATAGATATGGCTAGTAAGAAGCAGTATGAAGCAAATGCAAAGGCTGTCAATACTCTATTAGGGAGCTTATCTCAATCAGAATTTGTCAACGTTATGCAGCTCAAAACCACAAAAGAAATATGGGACAAGATCATTCTAAGCTATGAAGGAGACGATAAGGTAAAATGTGCAAAACTACAAACTCTCAGAATTCAATATGAAAATCTCAGAATGTATAATGATGAAAGTGTGCTTAATTATTTCTTACATATAGATAAGATTGTTAATCATATGAAAAACATGGGTGAAGAGATAAAATAAGTTACTTTGGTTGAAAAGGTTTTAAGATCTTTGTCTTCTAAGTTTGAATCAAAAGTCTCTGCCATAGAAAAAAAACAGGATCTATAGAGTATTACCATGTCACAGCTACACGGAATCCTAACTGCCTTCGAAATGAGAAAAGGAGGACCTTCAAATAGGAGGGAAGTCGCATTCAAAGCTTCAGGAAAAGGATATTACAATGAGTTATGACATATGCCAGAAGGAGTGGAAGAATCAAGCTTTGTCAAGAACCTTCAACAGGGTTCTGGAAGATTCAGAGGTAAGATACCTTTCAAATGCTTTGCTTGTGGAAGAGTCGGTCACTATGCAGCCAAGTGTCCTCATAAAGATAAGCTTGATAAAGGTAAGGAACTAGTTAGATGGAACAGAAAATGGAATGTATGTAAGAAGAGTTATTATACACATGAAGACAGTGATGGATTTTCAATTAATGTTGAAGTAGAACAATGTAATGATTATAGACTTTTGATGGCTTTTGAAGATGATGCCTTCTTTGATGATATAGATGAAAATGATCTCTATGAAGAAATTTCTAAACTTAAAATATGTTTAGGAGAAAAGAGTATGATCATAGATACTCCAACATTCCAACTTTCTGAAAGGAAAAAACACAATGAAAAGTTAGAATGTGAAATTGTGGGACTTAGAAAAGATATTGAGAAAACAAAAGCTCTTAATCTTAGATTTGCTAATGGATCTAAAACTTTAGATGAGATTATCAAAGTGCAGTGTTCTCCACTAATGAAGACAGGTCTTGATATACTGAAGAAGCATCTCAAGCACAAAAGCCATCCACCTCCAAAAGTTATCTTGTTGCAGCAAGGAGAAGTCAACAGGTTGACAATCGACAACAAAGGCTTAAAGTATATCACCAGGTAAATCAGGGACAATCTACTTCAAGGATGAATAGAAGCTACAACCAACCATAGGTAAATCGTTCTCAATTTTCCTCAAGAATGAATGGCCATGGAAACTACAATCACCTAGATGGAAGGTTTGATAATCACGGGAATTTCTTCAAAGGCCAATGTTTCTCTTGTTATAACTTTGGACACAAAGCAGCTCAATGTGTTGCCTACAAGACCATCATGACCAAAGAAGCACAAAGTCAAAGGAGTGTGACTGGAATCATGAAAAGAACCTATAATAAATTTTCTTCTCTTGAAAATGAAATAGAATGTTCTATTTGTAACAACTTTGGTCATGATGATTCTGAATGCAAGAGTAGGTTTCAGTAAACAACTCAGAAGGAACAAGCTTCATTGAGTCCCAAAACATGGAGAAAGAAAGAACCGCAACCAGAAAGATGTGGTATAGCCTTATATGCGGAAGGACAAGAAAATCAGTGGTACATCGACAGTGGATGCTCGAAACATATGACATGTGATAAAGAAAAATTTCAGTCATATAGTGCGTTAGAAAAAGAAAGGAAGGTCTCATTTGGAAATGACACCCCTGCATTCATAAAAGGTAAAGGTTCTGTTATTTTGAAAGAAAAAGTCAAAGCTAGAAATATTATGTATGTTGATGGCTTAAAACATAATCTATTGAGTGTCAGTCAAATGTGTGATCAAGGAAATGAGGTAATATTTCGATAAAATGGATGTATTTTTCATGAGCTTGATATAGGAGAAACAGTGATCAAAGGCATAATAACTCAAAATAATTTATACATACTCAATGGAGGACAACAAAAATGCTATATAAGCAAGAATGATGAACATTGGCTATGGCATAGAAGATTAGGTCATCTAAGCTTCTCTCAGGTAAGGAAAGCATGCAAATATCAAGCAGTTCATGATCTCCCTGACATCAGAATTCCAGACAATACAATATGAAAATCATGTCAATTCAGTAAGCAAACTAGAACTAATTTCCCTGAGAAGGAAGGATCAGCTATTAAGCCACTTGAACTTGTCCATACTGTTGTATGTGGTCCATCCAGGAAAAGTTCAGCTCGAGGAGAAGAATACTTCATATTGTTCATTGACGACTTTTCCAGAATGTGTTGGATAGGACTTCTGAAGCATAAAGATGAAGCTTTCAGAAAGTTCAAAGAATTCAAAGCCTTGGTTGAAATCGAATCAAGTCGTAGAATCAAATGCCTTAGGTCTGATCAAGGAGGGGAATTTACCTCAGATGAATTTTTCGATTTTTGTGAAGAACATGGAATAATAAGGGAATTCTCTACTGCAAGGACTCCTCATCAAAATGGTGTAGTGGAAAGGATGAACATAATGGTTCAACAAATGGCTCGTGCTATGCTTGATGAATTTGGAACACCCACAACCTTTTGGGGTGAAGCTGCATTTGCTACAGTTACTATCTCAACAAGACAAACATTTGGGTGAACAACACTCAAACTCCACATGAACTTTGGTATGGTGAGACTACTACAGTAAAATACTTCAAAATTTTTGGAAGCAAATGTTACATCAAAAGGACTAATGAAAACCTTGGCAAGTTTGAGCCTAGAGAAGATGAAGGAATTCTCCTTGCTTACTCTCCCCAAAGCAAAGGATATAAGTGTTATAATAAAAGACTTAGAAAAATTGTTGAAAGTGTTGATGTAGTGGTTGATGAAGAAGGAAGCATTCCAAGGGAGGTAAAATCCGAAGATTTCAAAGATGATGAGGACTATCATTCAACATCAAATCAGACTAATGATGAAGAAGAAAGCTATGAGGCACCAGAAGAATAGATAAGGGTAGAAGAAAAGACTCCATCTAGGTATTTCCAGAAGAATCATCCAGAAACTCAAATTTTGGGGTAGAAAGAGGCAGGTGTACAAACAAGAAGAACTATTTCAGAAGCTTCAAGCTATCTAGCATTGCCCTCCTTCACTGAACCACGAAATGTAAGTGAAGCGTGCAAAGATGAATGCTAGGTCAAGGCCATGAATGAAGAACTTGAGCAGATTGAAAAGAATAACACTTGGGAGTTAGTTCCTAGACAAAATGATAAGAATGTCATACCGACAAAATGGATATTCAAAAACAAGTTGAATGAGAATGGGGATGCTATTAGAAGCAAGGCCATACTTGGTCGCAAAGGGTATGCTTAACAAGAAGGTATAGACTTTGAAGAAACTTTTGCACCAGTTGCTAGACTTGATGCCCTAAGAATGTTCCTTGATCTTTCTAGCTTTCAGGAGCTCAAAGTATATCAAGTCAATGTGGAATCTGCCTTTCTAAATGGAGACTTAGAAGAAGAAGTGTACATTGGCAACTAGATGGGTTCATCCTTCGGAATGATCCAAAACTTGTATGTAGACTCAAAAAGGCTCTCTGTGTCTTTAAACAAGCTCCAAGGGCTTGATATTATCGTTTGGATAAGTACCTCCATCAAGAAGGTTTTTCAAAAGGATCAATAGATAGCAATATATATATATATATAAATTGATAATGGTAAATTGCTAATACTTGTTGCGTATGTTGATGATATCATCTTTGGTAGCAATGAAGAAGCCATGAGTCAAAACTTCACTTTGGTGATGCAGAAATAATTTGAAATGTCCTTACTTGGTGAGCTCACATATTTTCTTGGTTTAGAAGTCCAACAAAACAAAGATAGTATCTTCCTATCACAAACCAAGTACCTCAAGCAGATCTTGAAGAAATATGGGATGGATGATTCGAAATCGGTATGTACCCCTATGGTAATAGGATGCAGCCTCAGCGCAAATGATGAATCAGTAGTAGTGCATCAACCAACCTATAGATCAATGATTAGAAGTCTACTCTATCTAACAGGTACATGACCAGACATCATGCATGCAGTTGGAATAGTTGGAAGATTTCAGGCAAATCCAAAGGAAACTCTTCTTCAGGTAGTCAAAAGAATTTTCAAGTATCTTCAAGGAACTCAAAATTATGGCTTATGGTATCCCAGAGATACAGATCTCACACTTCATGCATATACAGATGCAGATTGGTCAAGAAGCATGGATGATAGAAAAAGTACTAGTGGTGGTGCATTCTTTATGGGTTCCATATTAGTATCTTGGTTTAGCAAGAAACAAAGTTCAATTGCATTACCTACAACTGAAGCAGAATATGTCGCTGCTACATCTTGCTGCACACAACTCCTTTGGATGATGCAAACATTGCAAGACATTCAAGTCACTTGTAATCCACCTATCTTCATTTTTTTTTATAAAAAAAGTGCAATCAGTATTTCAAAGAATCCAGTCATGCAATCAAAGACCAAGCACATACCTATCAAATATCATTTTCTCTAAGAACAAGTGCTTGAACAAAAGGTCAAATTGGAGTATCTCCCCTCCAAGGAACAAGTTGCTAATATATTCACCAGACCACTGCCCAGGGAGACATTTGAATACCTCAGACAAAAGCTGGGAGTAGTTGATGCATCATCTTGCTGTTGAAATTATATGTTTCAGAAAATAGTGGTTGTACGCGAATTTCATGAAGTGTATCTGTGTACATATGCAGGTGTCTGTAGACATAGTCGGGTATATTATGGTTTGAATACAAAATATGGGGCCAAACTCAGAATGAAAAGAGGTTGATATGGGTCTGATAGAGACCATCTGGCACAGGTTCAGGGGGAGCGTATAATTCTAATAATGCATTGTTGGCATTATCTTAGAAGATCTTGGTTCAATTTCATAGATGTTTTTGTTTCAGGTGGATCAAGTGTAGAGGGAGATCATCGTTGTTGGTTTTGATGATGATTGACAGATGCTGTTGATGTTAGTTGTTGATGACTATCATAGTCTTGTCTTAGATATTTAGTCTCTATATTTCTTTTATTATCAAGGTCATGTAACGACCTATGCTGGTTTCCCCTCTATGCATGAGATGGATGTTGTAATGTTCTTGTTTTATCATGTATAAAATTTTCGTGTATCCCCACTTGGCTGGGTGGATGAGTCAATATTCGTATATCCCCACTTGGTTGGGAGATGGAAGTATGTATAGTGTCTTTGCTGATAGGAAGGTCATTTATGATGTATAGAGTCACAATTTTTGCAGACCTTGCCTACAGTCAGGGGGAGCATGGACAGCTCAACAGAGCAGAGATTTCAGCATGTACTCGGGGGAGCATCACCCTTTGCCCTTGATGACAAGGGGGGGGGGGGGGGAATGAATTTGAGTGACTTGGGGTTGCCATCAAGTCTAAATGGGGAGATTGTTGGCATTATGACACTGGTTTGACGCTATGACACAGTTGTTGTCCTTGATGGCCAACTCACTCAGATGATAGATCACAGTTCAGGCTCTTAGAATGAAGGAAAAAGAGATATACGCAGGTTCCTCTTAACCAAGTCATGTATACTAGCGGGATCGCATATCAAAAAGCACGTATACGTATGCATGCACTTCCATGCAAGGAAAAGAGCGTACATGTGGGAAAACCTTTTTTTGGTCCATAGTATTTAGTCCTTGGTATTTGGACCTATGGTATCTCATTCGAAGTTTTGAACCCAAGTATTTTGTCCATGGTATTGATTCTCTAAGGTTTTGGACCATGGTATTGAGTAAGGCCTAAGACTAAAAAAGGGGAAGGAGATCATTAGGCAAAGGCATTCACTAAAGCATTGAGTATCTTATGAAGAGTAAGATCTAGAATTGGGTTATGGTGCATAGCTGGATCTGAACCAAGGAGGAACCTGAGCTCTAGAAGAAGGATAAGTTCTATTGTTGGGTCAAGATCTTAAGGCTTCAATAGTAGTATCTTTGCGTGATTTTTATCTGTTATATTTGGCACATGACTTGATCTATAAATCTGATAATCTGGGTATAACTCATGTATGAATAAGTGAAAAGGGTAAATTATCTTTTGTAGATCTGTACGCAGGTTCAACACAACAGAGGCGCATATACATGCTAGTTCAATGAGTCAAAACAGCGTATACGTTGGTTGGCCTTAATACAGAAGCGTATGCATGCAGATTTACATATTGAAGTAGCATACGTCTCATGAAATATGTTTTAGCTACTTTTGTTTATTGATGCAGTGTTCTGGGTTTAGGATTGGTTTTTGGTTACTTTCAATGTATTCTAGTTACATCATTTAGAGGAGTAATTGTTTGATTCATTTTTTATTGAAACAAAGGAGATTGGTTGATGCAGATGTATTTGATGTTTGATTATTGTTATTGATGGATTCACTCTGAAAATTTATGAAACGTGGTCCCTGTAAGAAAAGAGAAGGTTGTAGCCTTCTGTAAGTCAACACCTACGTACTAGTACATCAGCTAGTACAAGAGCTAAGGGGGTTGTATCTCCCTTCCAGGAGAAGCTGGAGAATGAGAGAAGGTTGTAGCCTTCTATAGGTAGAAGCCTGCATACTAGTATAAGACTGCACCAATACAGAGCCATTGTAATAAGAAGTTTCTAATTGAAAGAAGATAGAGACAAATTGCAGCAGGTGGTTTTCACGCACATTGGGTTTCCACCTTATATCTTGTGTTCTTGTGTGTGACTGTCTGTTCTGTTTTATTGTTCTTGGTTACTGTTTATATGATGCTGACACACAGATTAATGATCAAAATTTGAAGAATAAATTGAATTAAAAGTCTGCAAGTTATACGTGAGTTTCCTTAACTGAAGTTGCGTATATACCCTGTTTCAACTAACTGAAGTAGTGTATGCAAATCTGATTATGAAATGAAAAATAATTGACTTGATAATACTAATTCACCCGCACTCTCAGTATTATTTCCATCATCAGCTACCTCAGAAGTCAAACAACCCAAATATCTCGAAGTAGATGAGAAATTTGGGGAAAGTAGCTATCGCACCTTATTAAGTTACACCCACGTCCATTTTTTTAGAGTTTCCAATTAATTCCTTGAGATTAACTCTGAGAACAGCGTAGTGCTACACTCCATCTGCCACTATAAACGTGAATTCAAGAAAGTAAGAATAAAAAGTACATTATAGAAACATAATTGGTCAAATATTTCCCAACTTAAAGCTTTCAGTTCATGACTATTTGAACTATAAACCTCAGATGATCCATCTTAATCCCTCTTCTCATGGTAACATAATCCATTAATTAAGTAGTCTCATTCTCCTCTTTTGGATCTGAAACTTCTTCCTCTTAGCGTATAAAATGACTAGAGGGTAGAGGGATTAGGGAGGTCATAAATCAAAGAAGACAAAATTATGTTGTTAGTTTGATATCGGAAAGCATGTTATCTAAGGAGGAGATTGAAGGAATTTGGGAGGGATCTCATGGCATCAATGTGAAGGTTGTAAGGCTCCTCTTCATCTTTGATTAATACGAATCAACACTTTCTCCCATTTATTTCTCTTATTGGAGTAATTAATGGATTACAATTGTTTATAATGTTTATTAAGGAAAATTCAATTCCCAATCCCCATGATCATTAGGTTAAGTTGTTTGGACTAATAACCCTTAGATGATGCATCTTAATCCCTCTTCTCATGGTAACATAACCCCTTAATTAAGGAGTCTCATTCTCCTCTTTTTGACCTAAAACTTCTTCCCCTTAGCCTATCAAATGACTAGAGGGTAGAGGGATTGGGGAGGTAATAAATCAGAGAAGAGGAAATTATGTTGTTAGTTTGAGATCGGAAAGCATGTTATCTAAGGAGAAGATTGAAGGAATTTGGGAGGGACCTCATGGCATCAACGCGAAGTTCGTAAGGCTCCTCTTCATCTTTGATTAATACAAATGAACACTTTCTCCCATTGATTTGTCTTATTGGAATAATGCATGGATTACAATTGTTTATAATGTTTATTAAGGAAAATTAAGTTCCCAATCCCCTTGATCATTAGGTTAAGCTCTTTGGATTAATAAATCGCATGTGGTTTTGATCCTTTTATGGTCGATGTTTTCAAGTCTTATCAAGCATTGAAGAGTTGCATCAAATCAAAACAAGGGATATTCATCGAGCATTTTGTAAAATAGGTACAAGGCTTTCCATTAGCTTTAATTCTTATACTTAAAACAAGTTCAGCATAAGGAAAGGGTCGGTTCAAATGGCTTGCTTGTTTCTACTTTTCGTTAATGATCTAGGGAGATCACTCTTTCCTACAAGAGGGATTTGTCCAATGTAATAGTGCCATAATATCAAGATATTCATGGGGGAATATGTATTGCATAGTACAATGCTTTCCATTCCAATGGGTGGATTTGATGTTATATTAGGAGTCCAATGGTTAAAACATTTGGGGATGATATCTTTTAATTTTCAAAAACGTTTCTTGAATTTTTTTTGGGAAGGAAAGGAAGTTCAATTAAGGGGTACCATAGGAAAACTAGTAAAAGATAATCAGCTCTAATGGCATGAAAGGTATTTTAAGGAAATAAAAAAAGAGCATTAATTTCACAATTATGCTCACTAGAAGTTCAAACATTGAAATAATTTATTTCTCTCGATCCCCAAAAAACCTTGGACACTCATTCCAAGGTATTTGAGACTTCCAAATTCCTCCAGCCTATTCCTAATCACAATCATGCTATTTATTTTATTCTAGGAAGTGTTCCTCCAAACATCAAGCCTTACAGATATCCCTATGCCCAAAAGAGTGAAATTGAATGTATGGTTGCTGAAATGCTAGAGACTGGTATAATTCAACCTAGTCAAAGCTCTTTCTTCTCTCTAGTAGTATTGGTGCACAAGAAGGATGGATCATGTTGCATGTTTCTAGAATATAGGGAGCTCAACAAGATCACTATTAAAGATAAATTTCCCATTCCTATCATTGATGATTTGTTCGATGAATTACATGGATAAATTTACTTCACCAAGCTAGATCTTTGTTCATGATATCATCAAATTAGAGTGAAGAATGAAGACATTCCAAAAATAGAATTCACACCTCATGAGCGTCATTATGAATTTTTGGTCATGCCTTTTGTCCATACTAATGCACCTTCTAGATTTCAAGGTTTCATGAATTTCATTTTCAAACCCTTCCTTAGAAAATTTTTGTTAGTACTTTTTTATGATATACTAATCTGCAACAATTATTGAAAGGATCATGTTCATCATGTTGATAGGGTTCTCAAACTATTGAAGGAGAAATAATTATATGAGAAAACCTCCAAATGTTTCTTTAGAGTATAAGAGGTGGAATATTTGGTTCATATCATATCTCATGAGGGTGTTAAGGTAGACTCGAGCAAAATTAAATCCATTAGGGAATGGAAAATCTACACAACGATATAGTATCCTTGATTATTTCTCGAGTTAGCAGGTTATTATCACAAGTTTGTTAATAATTATGGGAGAATAGTGGCACCTCTAACATCATTACAGAAGAAATATACATTTTCTTCGACTGCAGAAGCAACTAAAGCCTTTGAATATCTTAAGGAGGCAATGTGTCAGGCACTGGTATTAGTTACGCTACACTTCACAAAAACTGTTATTGTGGAATGTGATGCATAAGGAAATGGAATTGTTGTTGTTTTAATGCAATAAGGAATAACCGTTTATTTTTAAAGTCATCAAATCAAAGCAAAGTATTTACACAAACCTATTTATGAGAATGAAATGTTGGAAATACTACATGCACTAAAGCAATGGCGACCTTACCTAATTGGAACACACTTCAAGGTAAAAGTAGATCATGATAGTCTTTAATACTTTTTGGAAAAACGATTATCTTCAGAAGAGAATAAAAAATGGATCACAAAGTTGTTGGGTTATGAATTTCAAATCATATACAAAAAACGGAAGAAAAATGTTTTTGCAGATGCACTCCCAAGAAAGGATGATGATGTGGATGAATTTCTTTGTGCCATTTCTATTATCCAACCTAATTTTATAACAAAAGCAAGGGATGGATTGAAGGATGATGAAGAGGTGTGGACAATCTTTCAAAAGTTCCAGCAAGATCCCAGTACATCTGATACATTTAACTGGGAAAATAATTCATTATGGTACAAAGATCGCTTATATATTTGTAAGAATTCCCAACTCAAACAAAAGATCCATTTCGAATTTCACACCTCTCCCTTAGGAGGGCGGTCAAGATTTTTCAAAACTTGCCAAGGGTAAAGAAGGATTTTTTTTGGGATGGCCTTAAAACTAATACTCATAAGTTTGTGGCATAATTTTTTGTTTTCCAACAAAATAAAGTTGAGAAAATTAAGACCTCGTGTTTATTACAACGTTTAGCCATTCCAAGTCAGTGTTGGGAGGAGTTCTGAATGGATTTTATCATAGGCTTACCTAAGTCTGAAGGAAAGAATTTCATCATGGTGGTAGTTGATAGACTTATGAAGTATGCACACTTTTGTGCATTATCTGATCCTTCTAAAGCGAGTACAATAGCTATTGCATTTATCGAAAAAATTCAAAAGCTTCAAGGAACCCCAAATATTATCGTGAGCAACAAATACCCCATCTTCATTGAAAATTTTTGGACATAATTATTTTCTTATCTTGGTAATCAATAGCTCATAGCTCACCTTATCATCCTAAATCTGATGGGAAAAATGCGATAGTGAACAGATGTTTGGAAGGATATGTTTGTTGCTTTGTATCTAATAAAAAAACAAAATGGATCAGTTGATTACCTCTAGCTACAGGGTGGTATAACACTTCCTTCGATAGTGAAAAAAATGACCCCATTTATGTAAGTTTATGGATATCATCCACAATCCATCACATAATCTTTAAGATAATATTCTAAGGTTGAAGCAGTGAAATATAACATTGAGCATCAACAACAAGTTCTCCAACTCTTAATGGATAACCTCACTCTAGCACATAATCAAATGAAACAATAGGAAGATCAGCATCACAGTGAAAGAAGTTTTGAGGTAGGAAATTGGTTATTTTATGGATACAACCATAAAAAAAAATTTCCTCAAGAAATTTAAGAAGGATAATAAATTATCACCCAAGTACTACATTTATTACAATGTGTTGCAAAAGATTGCTACTATGGCATACAAATTGGAGCTGCCTACATCTTCTTGAGTGCACGCATGTTTTTATGTTTCATGCTTAAAGAAGGTTATCAGTGATAAGTTTTTGATTTAAAAGGTATTCCCAGAACTCTATGAAGAAGGAAAAATCATATTTGAGCGTGAAGCAGTCATGGAAACAAGAACCCGATAGCTACGAAATCGGTAAATTTCAGAGAATCTCATTAAGTGGAAGAACTTACCCACTGAAGATTCCACATGGGAGGAGAATTTTATACAGAAGCATCTAGAACTAATAAAGTGTCGTTGACAACACTTTTTAGAAGGAGACAGGCATGTTATGTCCCTATAAACTAGTGTAGCTGCCTTATTATTATTGTTAGTGTATCCCCCTTATTGTAATTGTTGTGCCCCATAGAAACACACTATTGTTATTGTTGTTCCCTTTCATAAGTATTGTTATGTAGGCTTTGATTATATTGCGACCCCTTTGCCTACTATATATACAAAGCAGGTATTGTCATTTGTATCATCTAATAATTGTTCATTTATGTAATTTAAAGGAGGTTTCTTCCTTAAAGCGGATAATTTTTAAGCTGTTGATCTATCTTTTCTTATATTTTATGAGATAGTTGCATAACAACCTTCTTATTATTCTACCAGTTGTGTTCCTTGCACCCTTCTTCTTCTAATTTTCTCCATGACTCTATTAACGATAGTTAGACTAAATATTGGTAACACAATATCCCCTTGTATGCCTTCTATCAATTCTATCAAACTTAGTTTTCAACCTATTAAAGCCTCATTAATCATGACTATAGGTGTTGCTACCTTTTTCATAGCTTCCAAATATGGCACATAGTGTCGAAGTTACCGACTGATTCAAGCTCCTTTCAACTTCAAAGGAGGTGCACTCTTATATATGGCAGACACTGCCAAATGTATCACATGGTGTCAAAATGAAGAATATATATTAGGCTTGTAGATAGCTTGAACGCCCTTTAAATACACATGATCATAGAACCCATTTAAAGCACAAGTCTACAACACATTTTATACTACCATAACACTTTTCCATTACATAGGCTCATAGCTCGGCGATCACTTTACACAAAAACCACCACAAAACTAGCTTAGTGGCACCCCTTTCAAAACTTGATGGAAATGCTAAATTCTATGAAATTTCCAACCCTCATCCCATTACCCCATCCTTTTATAATGGAGCTACTAAGATAAGTTTTGGGGTATAACCGACGGGGTGATGTGTCTTGTGGGTTCCCCACTATGGTTATTTGTGCTAATCACAAAATAATAGGGTTGACATGTTCTATTGGGTCTCTAAAATTCCATCCATTTTCACCTTCATTTCCATAATTTTACCCTCATTCCGTAACTCGATAGCCCCATAACCTTACAATAAGTAACCATTTTAATCATTATATGGGTTTATCGTTTTGTTTTTCAAAGCCATTGATTTTAAGTATTATAAGTGAATTTGTGATTAAATGTTAAGAAATTAACACGTTTTCATATGTATCTAAAGGTGTTATGAGTTTTGTGATATTATAGGCCTACTTGGAGATTATAAAAGGGTCCTACTTGGCCATCCAACCAAAAATAAGAATTTCAAATTCCAACTCATGAGGATCTGTTGAATAATTGTAGAAGATGTGGATCATTAACTATGCACATCCAAAGGAGAAGAATCGTGGATGAGAGGATTTTGAGAGCATATGTATCTTACATTTTTAGGAGATTGGTTGTGACCGTAAGAGATAAATGTGGATTTAGGAGAGATCTAAGGATCTATATTTATTGAATAGTTATCCTTAATTTTTTTTATAAATAGGAGTGCACCCTTCATACAAACGGTTGTCAAGTTATTAACTAGTTAGTGTTCTTGTTAGTGTTAGTGTTAGTTTCTAGTTGGAGGTTCCAAGTTCCATCTATGTGGTTTGTAAAGAGAGGAGAGAGAATTGTTGTAATATATTGTAACTTCGTCTTTATGAAATACATACTACTATTTTGATCTCCAAGATGTGATAGTTGATTTAGTGTGCTTCTTGAGGAATCGAACCCCCCCCCCCATCAGCCATAGTTTGCTCATCTTGGTATATATTGGTAACATAGTATAGTTTTGTTATTTCATTTATTTTCGTGCAAGTGTGCTTTTCCTTTCAAAAAGTGTGATTTCATTTCAATAGGTGTAAGTGTGATTCCAATTCAGCAAGTGTGATTTCAATTCTGCAAGTGTGATTTCATTTATGCAAGTGTGGTGTGATTTCAATTATGCTTGTGTGATTTCATTTATGGAAGTGTGGTGTGATTTCAATTATGTAAGTGTGATTTCAATTTATGCAAGTGTTGTATGATTTCAATTCTGCAAATGTGATTTCAATTTCAAGCAAGTGTGATTTCCTTTATGCAAGTGTGATTTTCAAGTTCTTTATGTTTGGTTTTCTTTGGATTAGACTAATTTACCTTGTTTGGAAATTAGTTTTAATGGCATTAGATTAATCTATTCTGATAAATAACTACCTAGTACATATAATACATGTATACATCATCAGTTATATGAACCTCGGGTTGACAATTAATGACAAGAGATTTAACTCGTAATTAAATCACCAAACATGTCTTGTGAGGCCTCTGATAAAAGTGCCAAGGAGATTTGTCTATGTGAGCCTATGCAATTCCTTCTGAGCTTGTTCTAGTCAACTCACTTTGCCATTTATGCTCACCATCATGTCTTGATGCCTTGCCACCCTAAAGTTTCAAACATGAGTCCCCTTGTCGGCTTTGAGAAAAATATTGTAGAAATTCCCATTGTAGATCACCTGATAATGCAATATACTAAATAAAAATACTAGATTTACTTCTACAATCAAACTTTGTGGAAGCTTAATCGAATATGAGTGAGATCAATTAGAACACATATAACTGAGAATGAGAAATCAATCACACATGAACATAGAAGAATAGCCCGGGGAAAGCGTCAGCCTAAAACCCCAATCTTTGTATTATCATACAAGTGGAAATATGTTCACGTTACGAAAAGAGTCAGCTCACAAGCTATCCTGATCTCTCTGCAATCAAAAAACACTTCTCATAGATAGTCAAAGGCTCTCATAGCCTTCTCCTTTGCCCTCCAAGCCTCCTATTTCGTTGTGCAATTTTTCTTGAGGTCTAGTGCTTCCACTTGTGTGAATTTCACCTCAAAAACAACACTGACCTCTAAAATAACTGTGCAATCCTGAAGGAGATAATTCCTTCTCCATGGATGAGTTTCCTATATAGGAAAAAATCCTCCAACTAATAGTACACTATCCCATCATCTGATCTCAACTAGGTCCTTGACTGAACTGAGATGCATGAGTTATTTATGAGAGAATATTCAGTTATCTGAAGTGCAGCAGTTACATGCATGCATGCATTAACTAAATGAACTCATAATTAATTCCACAAACTATTGGAACTAATCTAACTGGACTTAACTCAGTGAACTAAGCTAACTAATTACAACTCAAAGTACAACTCATCCTGATCTCCTTTAACGAAGGGATAACTTCCTCAATCAATGGAGAAACTGTTGCATGTCTTCACATAGAATTCATGTTTGATTTCCTACAACTAATCAACTCAAGATGAATTAATTAATTGTTTTACAAACAAATGCTAAGATCAAATTCAAATTTTACTTCTCAATTTTAGTTCAGGGACTAACTAAAATTGGAATCTATCTTGAAATGCTATTTATAGAAAAACTATTTTTAACACTTCCATTTTTCATTCCTTGTTTCTATGTCCAACACTGGTACCTGAGATGCTATTTATAGCATTTCTATTTTTAGCATTTCTTGTTGCCATTTTCAACACTCCCTCTCAACAAGAAAGGCATTCAACTTGAACTTGATCCTCAACCTTTGGAATGTTCTATATGCAACACTTCTCCCAAGTGTTGTTGCTCGGGCAACTCTAGAAATAAAAAATGGTTCCAACTGACCTCCCTCTTGGGTTAGAAATATCCTCTGATGTTTAAGCTTCCTCTGCTACTAACAAGTGCTCCCTCTATGACCTCTGAGCTACTGCAATACTCCATGCATCACGTACAGTTGCATCCTGCTAGCTCTGTGTTGTCTTGGGATTCCTGCACTGTAGCTCTCTCTACTGCTCCATCCGCATCTGTCTCTACCCACTCAGCCAGTCCTTCTACTCTTTGTCGGGGCTCCCGTAGCAAGGTCTAAACAAATAGGTTGGGTACCTCAATGATCCTACCCCTATTCCAACTTTCTTGGGACTGTCACTCCACATCACCCCACCTCTGACCTGGAGGTATGGATGCATGTGATCCCTCTACCCACTTGGCTCGAAATTTTCCCCTCAGCTTCCCTAGTTGTGGCCGCTCCACAACCTCTTGAAGCTGCTTCACTAATTGTGGCTCCTCCGTAATTTTCTGAGACTTCCTCTGGCATTTCTTGTTGAGAGGTAATGTACTCTCCCTCTCAACCACGAAGTCTCCATCAGTTTTCTTTCTCCTCAGGGCTTTGCATGCATCTTGAACCTCAAGAGCATATAGGTTCTTCACTCGTGAACCAATCTGCTTCACTTGTCTTGTGGTGACGTTTCTAAGGAAAACCTTTCCCTTATTGAAGACTACATCATAACCTTTATCTTCCAGCATCGTGATTGATACGAAGTTTTTCTTTAGTCCTGGAACATACTTCACATCTATCAAGGTAATGTAAGCTCCATGCTCCCTCTAGAAAAAAACTGTGCCTACTCCTGAGACACTATACCTCTCATCATTACCCAATACTATGAGTATCTTGAGATCTTTCTCCTATAAGGTATTGAACAAACTCTTATCGTCGATCATGTGGAATGAAGCTCCACTGTCAAGAAACCAACCACATCCCATCATGGATGAAACCATGCATGCAAAGAGGGTGAAATCAAACTCGAACTGTGAGGCCAATGCCTCACCTTCAGATCCTTCCTTGCATCCCATCTTGGATTTCTTCAGTGGACAATTTGTAGCAAAATGGCCCACCTCATGACAATGAAAGCATCACACTTTCGATTTGTCAAACTTCTTCCCACCATAGGAAGAACTTGATTTGTGATGATAATCCTTCTCCTTCCCTTTCTTTTCCTTACTCTCTAACACACAATTTTATTCATCCTCCTTGGATGAAGAACCATCTCTGGAGCTTCTCCTTATCTCCTCCTGCATTAGATCTGACCAAAGTCATTCCCAATCTGGCAGTTTCTCTCTTCCATTTACCAAGTCTTGGTAGCTATGCTAGCTCTTAGGAAGACTGAGGAGAGCAAGACTCACCATGTCATCATCGGCTGTTGTGATCCCTACACTTCCAAGCTCATCCCTACAAGTGGTGAGCTTGTTCAGATATATAGAGATCATGTCACCTTTTTTACACTTGATTTTCCGAAGCTTGTCTTTTAGTGCCAACTTCCTCTTATTGATGTTGTTCTAATATAGATCTATCAATTTTTTCCACATTAAAAACAGTGTCTCCTTCCCATGGAGGCTCGAGACAATGTGGTCTCGAACTCCCTCCAAGAGTATTCTCCTCGCTCTAGCCAAACATTTCTTCCATTCTGCCAATTCTGTAGCATTAGCCGCTGCTAACTTGGGGATGTCTTGATCAATGAAGCCCTCTAGACCATTATCCTCTAATATTGCTTCCATGTGATCCTTCCAGGATATATAATTCAAGCTGCCATCAAGGGCATACTTGAGTATTAAACCATTGAACGCCATTGGGGAAATTTGAGATGTGATAAGAATTCGAATTATATAATCAGGAACCTCAACCTTCAAACTTCTCCCTTGTTTTTATATTGCTCTTCGCTTTGATCACCTTTTCTTTAATACCATGTAGAACTTTTTCTACAAAACCTCACTCTGATACCATGTAGAAATTTCATTGTAGATCACTTGATAATGCAATATATTAAAGCAAAATACTTGATCTACTTCTACTATCAAACTTTGCAGAAGCTTAATAAATTTGAGCAAGATCAATTAGAACACATATCACTGAGAATGATAAATCAATCATAGATGAACAAAAAAGAATAACCCGAGGGAAAGCCTTAGCCTAAAACCACAATCTCTGTATTATCATACAAGTGGAAATACGTTCAAGTTACAAAAGGAATTCGCTCACAAGCTATCATGCTCTCTCTGCAATCAAACAGCACTGCTCATAGACAGTCAAAGGCTCTAACAACCTTCTCCTCTGCACTCTAAGCCTTCTATTTCGTTGCACATTTTTAGCTGGGGTCTAATGCTTCCACTTGTGTGAATTTCACCTCACACACAACACTGACCTCTGAAATAACTGCGCAATCCTAAAGGACATAATTCCTTCTGTGTGGATGAGTTTCCTATATAGGAAAAAATCCTCCAACTAATATTACATTGTCCCATCATCTAATCTCAATTGGGTCTCTGACTGAACTGACATGCATGATCTATTTATGAGAGAATATTCAGTTATCTGAAGTGCAGCGGTTACATGCATGCATGCATTAACTAACTGAACTCACAATTAATTCCACAAACTATTGGAACTAATCTAACTCGACTTAACTCAGTTAACTGAGCTAACTAATTACAACTCAAACTACAACTCATCTTGATCTTCTTTAATAAGGGGACTAATTAACTCAAGATGAATTAATTAATTATTTTACAAATAGCTACTAAGATCAAATTCGAATTTTACTTCTCAATTTTAGTTGAGGGACTAACTAAAATTGGAATCTATCTTGAAATGCTATTTATAGCAAAGCTATTTTTAGCACTTCCATTTTTCATTCCTTGTTGCTATGTCCAACAATGGTACCTAAGATGCTATTTATAGCATTTCTATTCTTAGCATTTCTTGTTGCCATTTTCAACAAATATTACCAAGATGATGTGTCCCATAGGAGCAGTCACAACATTCATGTGCCAATTAGACTATACATGCCACCGTGGGTACCACCTGTGCACAATTACCTGCAACCAATGCCCACTCCCTCATGTCACTTTTTGGGTGGTCCATGTCACCAAATGATTTTGTACTGTTGATGTTATCCTCATATTTTTTATTAGTTATATCATGCCTGCATCATATTTATGATTGAGCACACCAACTTTCTACCACCTATACCAACTTCCACATGTCCTCCTCTTAGTGGTGTCGGGTGTCATGTACTTTAAATCCACTTGGATAACTTAAAATGCCAAATATGCATGCCAACTTTCATCATCTTGATACCACGTGTCTAGAAATATTTAGATGCTTATGTCATACTACCACTATGTTCTGTTAACTAATTAGAATGTGTCATGTGGCCTTATTCCATCTCAATGGCACAGATGAGGAGGGGCTCCAAACCTTTATTTTTACATGATTTTTCTTTGTAAATTTTTAGGCTGAGATAATAATTCCCTTTGGTAGTAGACGAAGAATTTCAAGTTTCCCTAAATACATCTCCTTGGAACATTTCACATGATATTCTTCTGAAATTCCTAGGGAAGAACTTCTAGGGTGATGTGTCCCCTGGTGGGACCTCCCACACTGTTGTCTTGAGGTTGGATTGGTTTGACTCTACTCCTTTGGCTGTTAGCTCATCTTGACACATCATCACCCCAAAACTTTAGACTTCGACCTATTTTGAAGCTCTTAAGAATTATTTCCCAATATTACATGTAACTTGGGGCCTCCATCCTCGTGTACGTTACCTCTTTATTGGCCCATTCTAACACTTGTCTTCCACATCATCTCGTTAGTCTTATCCCTATACTTTTAGTTTTCACCTCATTTGAAAACCATCATGATTAAATCAATTAGGTGATGTGTCCCAAGTGGAACCCATGCTATACCACCTAATATTATGATTCATGCCCATGTATATTCCTTTTTCAATCTGTATGTTGACTAAGCTAGTGGGCCTATGGTAAGAACAACAAAAATTAAATTTAGGCTTTAGAACTTAGACCCGCAATATATTTTCATCTGTGAGGCCATTTTTAGACTTCAACATATACTTGGAAATATATTTTCAAGCACTATCTAGCTATGCAAATTCTTGGAGCATCTGATTTGATCTCCCAAGATAGAAATTCACTTAAATCCTAGGCCTTGCAACCAGCATAGTTATAATATCTTATAGATTTCTTCATTTAAACCTCCTAGTATGATTGTTCTCAACTAGAGATAATATCAAGTAAAAAAATCCCTCAAAACATTACGTCCTTGGCACAAACATATTTGTATGCACATAGCCATCTCATACATGCAATGTAGTGCACTCAAATTAACATCAATGCTAACATACTACTCCCAACACACTAATTCCATCTACCATCCTCAAAATGCCATCTATCCAACAATACATGATCCTATGAAGTATGATGGAATGACAAATGTAGATGGATTTGTAGAACATTTTGAACCATAGATAATAGATAAACTCAAATTTCTAGCATTGGATGTGGTACTAAAAGTGACTATTACCTGATGGTTAGTTGTGTACAAAAGGAAGATAGACAATTGACAAAAATTTCAGATTTTGTTACATGTAAGATTGAGATTGGATGTAGAGAATTAAGGAGACGCATATTCTGGCTTTATTTTTCTAATGAATCATCTCAAAGGTTGTATTGTCGCATGGACCAATGAAAATATACTAGAGGAAGAATGGGTGCACAATTTCATACATACACTGGATACTATCCCCACACATGAGTATACATAGTTAAACATGTGCGGGGGGGTGGGGGGGGGGGGATATTTGGGGAGATATGTAAAAGAACTTCAAGATAAATTTTACCTTTTTGTTAGATGATCTACCCCAAGATACAACATTTCAAATTATTAAGAAGAATATTTTTGCACCAGAGTTTTGAATTGTACCAAAATTGGTACCTGTTTGTTTTGTGCATTAACAATCTCAACATGTCAAACAAATCATGAAGTTTTGCAACATCAATGAGGAATATGAGGAACATGATGATCCGAGAAACTTACAAATTCCAGAAATAGAATGGGAGCACATGGTAGTAGGTTGAGAAGTCAAATATTCAAACTATTCTAATCTCATCGACACATGTAAAGTAAACATTGGTACTAAAGAAAAGTCGAAGCTTGCTATTATTAGAGAAGATTGTAATGGGTAATCAATTGAAAATATTATTCATTCACTCTGTAAGTATCAATATTTGCTTCCAACCACTTTCTGAAATAAAAATGGTATAGAGGAAGAGTCGAGAGAAACGAAGGTACCCTTGAACTCAAATTTCAAGCCAATCAATCAAAGAGCTTACAAGTTCAACCCAGTCTATAGGTAGAAACTATAAAAGGAATTATACTCGTTGCTTGAAGCAGGGATTATTGGGCTAGTAGAATAATATAAATTGGGAAGTATGATGGTGGTGTAGGAAAATAAAATAGGTGAAATCCAATTTTATGTGGAATTTAATAACTAAAATATGCATGTGTACATGACCTATTTCTCACCCCATTAACTAATGAATTACTATAAAACATCTGACGATAAGAGACATACTCCTTTATGAATGGATTTTCATGGTACCATGAGATTATGATTTCACTAGATGATAGGAGCAAGGCTACCTTTGTGATATAATGGACACTGTTCTAGTATACAATTATCATTGTCTTTTGATCTAACGAATGCACTGATAGTAATTACACGGTGGTCATTGTATCTTTTAGAGATTTTATACATAAATTCATGTAGGTTTATCTCCATGATTGGATAGTGTTTACTCTTTTGAAGAAACACATTAAATTTATATGCCTTATGATTGATAGATGTCAGCAATTACAAGGAAGAATTGCATTTTTTTGTTTCCATTAGGCATTTTTTTTTCCATGTGGTATCAAAGCAAGAAATACTGCTCAATATTGCGAAGATTGAGGTCATAGTAGATTTACCTCCATCAACATCAATACACTAGTTTTTCAAAGCTTTGGGATGTACATGCTATTATAGAATTTTCATATGAGGGCATGAGAAGTTTATATCCCCTTTAGAGAAGATGTTAAATTAAAAAGTAAATTTTCATACGAATGAAGAATGTTAAGAAGGCCTCGATACTTTGAATAAAAAAATAGTTAGAACAAAAAATTTAGTCTTCCTAAAATTCAGAAAAGAATTCCATGTTCATGTTGATGCCTCATCCATGGCCTTAGGTGTAGTGTTAGCCCAACTAGGAGAAGGGGATATAGATTATCATATTTTGTTTTCTAGTCGAAAGCTATTAACAACTGAACAAAACTACACCACCACAGAAGTGAGAAGGGTTGGAAATGGTATATGCACTACAAATGTTTTGACATTAACTACTATGATCACACTTCAGAATGTAAACAAACAATTATCCTATGAGATATTTAGTTATTAATCTAGTAATAGGGGCGATAATATGTTGGAAATAATACTGAGAGGGGGGGGTGAATCAGTATTATCAGATCAGTAAAACCTTTCCAATTTCATACTCAGAAACATATACGCTACTTCAGTTAAGTGAACCCGCGTGTACACGCTACTGTGTCTAAAGCAACTAGCATATATCCAGAGATCTTATGATTTAGTTAGTTTATCTTCAGTAAATGCATCAGAACATTATTAACCATATTATCAGTAAACAGGTGCAGTATAACAGAACAGATCATCACACAAAAGCCACACACATGAACACAAAGATATAAGGTGGAAACCCAATGTGGGTGAAAACCACCTGCTGCAAGTCATCTCAATCTTCTTCTTAATAAGAAAATCCTTTTACAATATTTGTACTGGTGCAGTCTTATACCAGTACGGGAGCTACAACCCCCTTTGCTCTTGTACTAGCCGATCCATTTACTAGTACGCAGGCTGCTACCTGCAACAATGCTCCAAAGATCTCCCTTAGCTTTTGTACTAGCTTAGATACTAGTACGTAGGTGCTTGCCTACAATCTTCTCACCTCCAGGTACCATGTTTCATCAATTTTCAGACTGGATACACTGAAGCACAACACATAATCTGAAAGGCCACTTTTCATCCAATTTTCATACTGGACCCATAACTATCATTGAAGCTCAAAACAATCATCAAACCCTGAATCACTGAAAACTTGTTAACAACAGTCACCAGAACATAGAGCAGACACAGAACTCTGTAATAACCATCATATCCATCTGCAACTTCAAATATCAAGCTTTACAATGTATACGCTACTTCGATGAATCAAACCTGCGTGTATACGCGCTTTTGCCAAAGACGACCCACGTACAGATCTAAAAATAATTTCTCATAACTTGCAGCTGTACCAGACATCAATCATACTCATAACACTTATAGAACAATACATGTGTCAGTATGTGGATCTAGAATAAGCATCATAAAGATAGTTCATTTCAAACCATTTGATCCCGATCTCTCCTTAGATCTTGTTCTCCATCAACCAGTGAGATCTCTCCTTAGCTCAGATCAAGCAATGCATCAGCAACCCATAACCCTGCATACTGGATCTAATACTTCATCAGATATTCAAGACATTTCAGATACCCTTGCCTAATGATTTCCTTCTCCTTATATAGCCTTAGGCCTTGTTCAATACCAAGGGCCACAACCATAGAAATCCAATACCATCAACTTCAAAACTAGGGATTAACACGTCCGTCGAGATACCAAGGTCCGAAACCATAGGCACAACTTCCAAGGAATAACCACCGTGGACCAAAGATAAGATTTCCACATACACGCTCTTTTGATGAAGCCAACCTGCTTGTACACGCGACTTGGTATATAGCTAACCTGTGTATACGCGACTTGGTATATAGTGAACCTGCTTGTATACGCGACTTGGGCTTAATGAACCTGCGTGTATAAACTTTCTCTTCTTCTTATAGTCTGATCATCAATTCCTTGCTGCTGACCTTCTGCACTATGATTTGTCATCAGTGTGGTTTGCCATCAAGGACAACACTTGTCTCATAATGCCAACAATCTCCCCCTTTGGACTTGATGGCAAAGCTAACTTGTTACACTTAGAAACTATCATCTGATTCCTTTGAGCTGTCCTCCATCAGTCACATCTGACATCTCTTCTGAAGATTCATCCAGTTATACATAGTTGAGATATTCTTCTATGAGTGGGTTGCCATCAAGTACAACACATGCATCATAATGCCAGCAATCTCCCCCATGGACTTGATGGCAACAACACCAAATCACTCTCCCCCTTTGACATCAAGGGCAAAGGGTGGACCAAGATATTCTCTTCCTTTGCTGAATCATTCCACTGTCCATACTCCCCCTGAGTACCTGCTGAAATCTCTGAATAATCTCCCCCTTTGTATATGCCAAGGTGTACCAATCTGTCCATGCTCCCTCTGAGTACATGCTGAATCTCTGTACTGCTGAAGTGTGCTGTTCATGCTCCCTCTGACTGTAGGCTAGATTTGCAAAGGATGTTCTTCAAGAAGAACATGACTCTATACATCATAAAAGACCTTCCTATCACCAAAGACTCATACATACATCCATTTCCCAACCATGTGGGGACATACTAGAATTGACTCATCCACCCAACCAAGTGGGGATACATCAAAAGTTTACACATGATAAGGCAAGAGCATTACATTTTCATCCCAGGCATAGTGGGAAAACCAACATAGGCCGTTACATGACCTTGACACCATAAAAGAGATAAAAGAGATACATGACATAGAGACAACAAATCTAGACCAAGACTTATGAAAGTCACCAATAATCGCCAGCATCTTGTCAATCACCATTCAGATCAGCAACCAAGAGATCCTTTTGTTCTCCCTCTGACTTTGTTTCACCTGAAATCAACAACAACTTGTGAACTAGAACCAAAGGCTTCTAAGATAATGCCAACAATGCATCATTGGAAGATTATCTGCTCCCCCTGAACCTGTGCCAGATGGTCTCTGTCAGACCCATATTAGAATCTTCTCATTCTGAGTTTGACCCACTGATTTCCTTCAAATTATCATATACACGACTTTATCTTCATAAATCAGCGTATATACGCGAATAGTCCTTATCCAACTCGTGTATACCAATTTCCATATCAGCAGCCTGTAAATGCCCTGTAGAGAATAATTCATCAACCTATAACAAGGTATGTCTGCATCAATTCATCCCTTTGAACATGTGTGAAACCACCATAGCCATTTCATCAAGCTCTACATGATCCAAGTATCATTACTTGGGAACATCTGCATCAACCAACATATGTAAGTATCAACCTACCATCATGTAGATATGAACTCATCATCATGTCTCCAACACAATGACTTTGAGGAGTCATCCATGTATCAACACTATGTATCTTGAGCTCAACTCTTTTGACAAAGCTTCTTGATATCATCATCAGCAACAATCCTTATCCACATGAGTGCCTGCATCATAACTGTATGATCTTTATGCATATGACAACAGCAGTATATAAGTGACTCATCATCAAGTGAGGAAGATGTGTATTCAAGCTTTGTACTTCTCCTTGTCCTTATGAAGATCACCATGTAAGCACCATATATGCATCATCCATAAATCTGATTTGAACATCTTTTATGTAACTTCAAGAATCATATGAGAGTTTATCATAGACAACTCACAACCACATCATAGCAAGATATATCATTTAGCCATATAAGAATCATCACCAAGGATTATTAACAATAATGCCAACAATGAATTACTAAAGGCATATGCTCCCCCTCAACCAGTGCCATCTGTTAGATCTGATCATGCATATATCAGCAATAAGCATCAAAACATCATCATCCTCAAGTTAGGATCAAAAACACTTCTAGACATCATACAAGTAACAAAACATTTCCACACATCCTCAGCAGACTATAACCAATAGAGCAAATAATAGACTGAATCCTATTAGATCCCTTTTCTGATCCTGTCCCCACTGCTTTTCCTCAGACTGACATATACGCGACTTTGCAGTGTCTAACTCACGTATACACGCGACTTCCCTTTAAGGAACTTGCGTATGAGATTCAGAACACTGAAGTTTTACACTTTCATCTCCCCCTGAGTCTGATATGTCTGTGCTGTGCTATGTCTCAGTACATTGTGCTGGCTGTACTTCCTTCTTCCTCCATATCTTCAAGTGTGATGAGGTTTTCTCCTTTTGGTGTGATGTCCATCCTTTGTTCCTGCATTCCTTTGCTATATGTCCAAGCTTGTTACATGCATAACATATAACATGTTTCATGTTCCTCCTGTAGCAATCAGCAGCTTTGTGACCAAACATATTGCAAGAGAAACAATATCCATTAAAGTACCTTGAATGTGATGATCTTTTAACATGATGGTCTTGAACCCTTCTTCTTCCACATCTAGCTGCAACATGTCCAAGATTATGACATACATAACATTCAACATTATTCATAGGAGGAGTAAAATATTTTCTTTGAGGAGTCTTTTTCCTTGAATGTTGATGGGGTTGACCTTTCATCTCCTTGTTGATCATTTTAGATTTCTCTTTAGAGTTCCTTGCCTCACCTTGTGAACTAGATTCACCTTCAACAGATTCATGAAAACCAAGTCCAGTCTTGATAGCAGGAGACCTTTGACTACTAAGAATATCATCCAAGACTTTAGAACTATCTTGAAATCGTAAAAGCTTATCCTTTTCTTCTATTTTACCTTTCAAGATATTTACCTCAACTTGAAGTTGTTCCTCCTTTTCTAGACATTGCTTCTTCATGTCTTCTCCATCTTTCCTTCCTTCTTCCAACTGATGCCTTAGTTTGAGAATCTCCTTTTCTTGTTCTTCATTCAGATCCTGCTGCATTTGACGAACTCGGAAGGCACATTCTAGTTGAGATTTTAAGCTGGTGACTTCGTTTTCTTGTTTTGCAATAGCTTGGAGTAGATCTGTATTCTGCTTCTTTGATTCTTCAAGATCTCCTTTTAGTGAGAAGATTGTAGCTTCAAGATTTTCATAGTAGCTGGATCTATCTTTGAGTTTCTTGATGGTTGTGCTTCTTTCGTTGACTTCTTTTCTTAATGATGTCACTTCATGCTGCAATTTTTGACATTGGTCTTCCTTGTCCTTGAGTAGCTTTCTTACCTTGTTTCCTTCTTCTAGTTGGGCCTTTAGTTTGGTAAATTCTTCTTTGAAAGCACATTCCCTTTTGTTTAATAGATCTTGTTGATCTTTAACTTTGTCTGCAAGCCTTCTAAATACTGCCTCTATTCGATACTTTTCTTGCTCACCCATAAAAGCATGTTCAGTAGTTTCACTATCACTTCCATCACTTTCACAAGGAAATATAGCAGGAACATCGGAGGATAACACATTCATACCTGATAATGATTCTGAATCTGAAGAACTTCTTATATCTAATCCCCAATCGACTCTCCCACTGTCATAGATCTTCTGAGATGTCTTCTTCTTCTTATGAGCTTTCCTCTTAAGCTTCTTTCCCATTATTCCACGGATCTCCTTCAAGCGATCAAGCTTCTACCAAACGACCTGCTCTGATACCAATTGTTGGAAATAATGCTGAGAGGGGGGGGTGAATCAGTATTATCAGATCAGTAAAACCTTTCCAATTTCATACTCAGAAACATATACGCTACTTCAGTTAAGTGAACCCGCGTGTACACGCTACTGTGTCTAAAGCAACTAGCGTATATCCATAGATCTTATGATTTAGTTAGTTTATCTTCAGTAAATGCATCAGAACATTATTAACCATATTATCAGTAAACAGGTGCAGTATAACAGAACAGATCATCACACAAAAGCCACACACATGAACACAAAGATATAAGGTGGAAACCCAATGTGGGTGAAAACCACCTGCTGCAAGTCATCTCAATCTTCTTCTTAATAAGAAAATCCTTTTACAATATTTGTACTGGTGCAGTCTTATACCAGTACGGGAGCTAAAACCCCCTTTGCTCTTGTACTAGCCGATCCATTTACTAGTACGCAGGCTGCTACCTGCAACAATGCTCCAAAGATCTCCCTTAGCTTTTGTACTAGCTTAGATACTAGTACGTAGGTGCTTGCCTACAATCTTCTCACCTCCAGGTACCATGTTTCATCAATTTTCAAACTGGATACACTGAAGCACAACACATAATCTAAAAGGCCACTTTTCATCCAATTTTCATACTGGACCCATAACTATCATTGAAGCTCAAAACAATCATCAAACCCTAAATCACTGAAAACCTGTTAACAACAGTCACCAGAACACAGAGCAGACACAGAACTCTGTAATAACCATCAGATCCATCTGCAACTTCAAATATCAAGCTTTACAATGTATACGCTACTTCGATGAATCAAACCCGCGTGTATACGCGCTTTTGCCAAAGACAACCCACGTACAGATCTAAAAATAATTTCTCATAACTTGCAGCTGTACCAGACATCAGTCATACTCATAACACTTATAGAACAATACATGCGTCAGTATGTGGATCTAGAATAAGCATCATAAAGATAGTTTATTTCAAACCATTTGATCCCGATCTCTCCTTAGATCTTGTTCTCCATCAACCGGTGAGATCTCTCCTTAGCTCAGATCAAGCAATGCATCAGCAACCCATAACCCTGCATACTGGATCTAATACTTCATCAGATATTCAAGACATTTCAGATACCCTTGCCTAATGATTTCCTTCTCCTTATATAGCCTTAGGCCTTGTTCAATACCAAGGGCCACAACCATAGAAATCCAATACCATCAACTTCAAAACTAGGGATTAACACGTCCGTCGAGATACTAAGGTCCGAAACCATAGGCACAACTTCCAAGGAATAACCGTCGTGGACCAAAGACAAGATTTCCACATACACGCTCTTTTGATGAAGCCAACCTGCTTATACATGCGACTTGGTATATAGCTAACCTACGTATACGCGACTTGGTATATAGTGAACCTGCTTGTATACGCGACTTGGGCTTAATGACCCTGCGTGTATAAAATTTCTCTTCTTCTTATAGTTTGATCATCAATTCCTTGCTGCTGACCTTCTGCACTATGATTTGTCATCAGTGTGGTTTGCCATCAAGGACAACACTTGTCTCATAATGCCAACATAATAGGCAAATGGTTGTTGTTGTTCCATGAGTATGACTTTGAGGTCATTACAAATCTAGGAATACTAAATGAAAGTTAACAGCATTTATTATGAATTTCAACTATGGAAGATGCAAGAAAACTTGATGAAAATTTACCATATGGGAAATTATTTATGGTCGTGCAAAATAAATAGTTAGTATTGAAGGCCTCATATTACCAACTAATGGCAGAATATTTTCACAAAGTAGGTGTATATAGCATACTTCCATGATGCATGTTAGAAGATGAGACACCATTGATAATAACAAAATCATGCAAAGGAGTTGCAAGAGACCGTTATGTGGGGAATGCTACCATGCACAAAATCTTACACATAGGACTATGGTTCCCCACTCTACACAAGGATGCTGAAGATTTTTTTCAAAATCTCAATGTATGTTAGAGACTTGGAAAACCCTCTAATATGGATGAGATGTAATTATGTCCATGGGTAAAATTATAGGACTTTGAAAAATGGGAAATAGAATCCATCATAATAATCAAACCGCCAACAAAGAGGTTTAAACCGAACTACATAGTAACTGCGATCGATTACCTTACCATATGGGTGCAATAAGAACTTGTTTGAGTTGTAACATAGAGACAAACACATGGTTTATATTCAAAAATGTAGTTATGAGATTTAGATTTCCCAAAATACTGATGAGTGATCAAGGTACTCATTTTTAGAGCAAAACAATTTCCAGTTCATCAAAATAATTCCATATTTGTCACCAGAAGAGTACCCCTACATTCATAAGCAAATGAAACTGTCAAGGCTTTTAAAATAAATCTAGAAAAAACTCTAACAAAAGTATGCAATGAAAACATATATGATTGGGATTTATGAGTTATGATAGTTCTATGGGAATATAGAAATACATGTAAGACATTGACAGAATAGACACACCTTAGGTTGGTATATGGATAGGAATTTGTAATTCTTATGGAATTAATAATTCCATAATTAATCATTTTTTCCTTAGCTAATTTGACTTATTCACGCACATTAGCAAAAATATTGTCAAAAATATTACCATTATTAGAATATTCCATTAGAATGTTCAGAATGTGTGGGAGAAGGCCTAGCATGATAAGTCCATAAACTAGAATAAGTTTTAACAAGGACATTTGATTTTTCTCTATGACAATAAATTTATAAAGCATCTAAAGAAATTTAAGATGCATTGGATGAGTCCATATAGAATTTGATGTGTGACCTAGGTAGGGGCTATAGAGTTAGAGAAAATAAATGGGGAGCCTATTAAAGGAGTTTTGAATTAGAGCCAAATGAAACTCTACATGAGTATCTAACCCACTTTGTGAAAGAAGTTATTTGTATGAGAAACAAGAAATTGTACACAATTATGAGGGTAGAAGAAAATCAAAAGCATGCACTTAGATGATAGATTGCTATAAAGAATGAGTAAAACTATGGAGTATAAAAGATATGATGTACCGGGAAATTCCATGTGTAACAACCTTGGTTAAAATTCTATGTAATAAAATTTCAAAAAATAATTATCACAGTTGATGGGTCACTTATTCCAAACTGAAGCTTGAGAAAAACATCCTAGTGGCTGTTCATTTAGTTTATTATGGCTAAGGAAATTGGCAAAGGTAATGGATAAGGCTTTTGAAATGAAAATCACATTTTTGGCAAATTTATTTATGAAAATAATGGAAATTAGGGGAAGGTTAAAGGTCATATGTTGCATGTGAGGAGGAATGTTATGAAACCAGCTCAAGAAAAAGATAGAAAAGATAGATCAACGCCTTAGAATTCAGCCTCTTCGAGGGGGAAACCTCCTTTACATTACATAAATGAACAATTCTTGGATGATACAAATGAAAAGACCTCCTTCCTATATAGGAGTCTAAGGGGTCATAACATAATCAAAGCCGACATAACAATAATAATGTAAGGGCACAATAATAACAATAGCGGGCTTCTATGTGGCATAATAGTAACAATATGGGCACTACATGGGTACATCAATATAATAAGTGGGCAGTACTAATAACAATAAGGGGTTACACTAGTAGTATAGGGGCCTAACATGCCCCTCTCCTTCAAAAAGCGTTGTCCTCAATGCTTGAGTAGTTCTTCATGCTTCTGTATAAAATTCTTGTCCTCCCATGTGGAATCTTCAGCGGGTAAGTTCTTCCACTTGATGAGATACTCTGAAATTGATCGATTTCGTAGCTATCGAGTTCTTGTTTCTATGACTACTCCAAGTTCCAAGATCATTTTTCCTTCTTCAATTTCTGGTAATATTGTTTGAATTGGGATCTTTTGCAACTTTTGAATAAATGGCTATACTTCTTCGTCCTTCTTCCATTCATCCCTTGCTTCGTTTATCCAATCTGGTTGGATAATAGAAATAGCACAAAACAATGCTTCCACATCCTCATCCTTGAAGAGTCTTCCCATTCGGTAAGGTCGCCATTTTTTAAGTGCATGTAGTATTGCCAAAATTTCCTTCTCATAAATAACTTGCTTGAGATGTAGCAGTAAAAATACCCAATCACCTACATCAAAACATTTTTCACTACGATGTTGATCTACCTGTTGTTTCGCTTGATTTTGCACTGAAGTGGCATTATCCTTTCAAAGTTGGAGAACTTGTTGTTGATGCTCAATGTGATCTTTCTCTGCTTGAACCTTTTTCTTCTTGATATATCCTTCTATCTCTAGATTTTGAGGAGTGGTAATTTCTTCCAATCCTTTACAAGATATGGTCGGATTCATTTCTTGATGCTCGATGTGATCTTTCACTTCTTGAACATTTTTCTTCTTGATATGTCCTTCTATCTTGATAGTTTGAGGAGTGGTAATTTCAACCAATGAATTACAAGATATGGTTGGATTCATTTCTTCTTTCTCGATGTTATCTTTCACTTCTTTCACCTTTTTCTTCTTGATATGTCCATCTATCTTTATAGTTTGAGGAGTGGTAATTTTGACCAATGAATTACAAGATATGGTTGGGTTCATTTCTTCTTTCTCAATGTGATCTTTCACTTCTTGCACCTTTTTCCTCTTGATATGTCCTTCTATCTTGAGAGTTTGAGGATTGGTAATTCTTGCCAATGCCTTACAAGATATGGTCTGATTCATTTCTCCTTTCTTTGGGGTGGGGTCCTAGAGTATATCTTCTTCTTTTGATGTTTCTTGATCCTTTTCTTCCTCCTCTTCATATTTTATGTAAAATAATTTCCTCTCAGCACACTTATGACGTTTATTGCATTTGCTATCACAATTGTAACAAAGCCCTTTTTCTCTCTTTTCCTCCAATTGTTGTGGTGTAACCCTTGTAGGTTGTAGAAGGCTAGGAGAAACAACACTTCCACCTTTATAGTTTGGTTGAAGGGAAAGTACCCCTAGGGTCCTTTGGGCTAAGACTCTACCAGACTGAAAATTGCTTATTCAAAGAAACACACACACAGCCATCATTTTTACTTTTATGCAAATTCTAATGTTTAGGGTACGTACCTAAGGTCCTACGTTCGAGAAGGTCTTTAGGGTCCAAACCCTTCTTGGAGTTCCCTTCTTCTTCTTTTGACCTGCAAGACAAACAAATCAAAGAACACAACAGTACATGTACAAATACTTATGTATAAACCATCTTTATGCTATAAAGTTAGTTATAAAAATCTTTAAGTAACCACTTGCATAAGAATTCAAGACAAGAATCTCATAAGCATAAAGAAAGATTGTTTTGGGAACAAAGACGTGTTTCTTTATATATAAAGGCAAATAAAGTACATATAACGAAAAGATATCACCTGAACACCTTCAGCAGGCTCCAAGCAAAGCTTCCTCCCGGATTCGTTCCAGCCTCAAGCCTCCAACAAGAGCTCCTTCCAAGTCTTACTCAATGATGATATCAAGGATAAATGATCACCAATACACATGGAAACAAGGGTTCCCTATGCAAAATGGGGGAAGTGCAGAAAGCACCAAGGACTTCAGACCTGGTCTAAAGGGAAAATCTCAGCATAATAATCTTGCTCTTCCTTCTCTCTCTCCCCTTGGCCTTCCCTTTGATGTCTTTTTATACCCTCTCCAAAGTAGTTTTTTAGTTAGGAGTTGGTTGGGAACAGTTGGGCTATGGGCACTAACAGGTGATCCAGCAGGTAAAACCCGCGATCTCCGCCCGAAAAAGAGGAATTTATTATTTTTTAAGTGTTTTAATAGATACACGTCGGTTGGGTATGATAGACCCGCGTGTACATGCGTTTAACTCAGGGCAATGTCGCGTATAGGGAATAAAACACTGTTTTTTAAATTTTTGGACCAGGTCTGGAAGGAGCGGTTGCCCTAGGCCATAAGTGCAGCATCACAAACCATAAGAGTGAGATTTGGAGCTATAACAGATGCCCCCTAATGTATGAGGTCAGAAGGGGAACATGATGGCCGAAATATATTAAGTAAGTACAAGGAAAGGAACTCTGCCGAAAAACCGAGGAGGACTTCACCAGAATTCAGCCTGCCAAGCCACCGAAAGGAGATCAGAAAGAAACACTGTCTGAGGCGGGCATACCCATGCTCAGGAAAAGTAAAGCATGTCCACATATCAAGTACAAGCGGATCCACTAAGTATACAAGTATAAATGACTGGAAATACATAATGGATCATCTGATCATAATGAGTAAGTACATGTCTGAATATCACATATAAGACTGTCAATGATGCTGAAAGATGCAACGGATCACTGAAATCAAAGACTGATCCCATAAGGTACCAACTGAACATGATGGAATAGGATGGTACTACACTGCAAACTCAGGTGCCAGCATATAGAATGTCGCCATGACTGGCTGCAACATATAAGGTGGAGTGGTATCAACTAGCACCAACAGGAGCAACTGTCAAGTGAACCAATGAATGCTGATACAACCTGAGGTCTTCACCGACCACCGTGGTACATTTCTACACCATGGGAATAGATGATCTGAAGTTGACCATGTGAGAAATCGTTTGATTACCGATCATTGATGTATACCGTTAACAAATGCGAGACTACTCACCGATAATGATAATGAGCGTCAAGGTACCCAGTACAATCTAACAAGTGTGAATAGATGAGCTGAAGTCGAACACCTGTAAGAATCTATCGATCAGGAGACAATGATGGTTTCCCACTGTCAATAGCGAGGAATCTGCCACTAATGACTGCAAAACCCAAGGTACTTCCAAATGGACTCTAGATCTTTGCCCCAGAGCAATGAGTCGGAGTCGATAGGGAAAGATCCGCTAGAAGGAAGGCATTAAGGCATCCTCCATCAATCTAGCGCGAGTGTAACCCGTAGGCCAATAATGTGGAAGGAATCGGACGAAAAAGATGTAGTAACCCAACCGAAGTACGTTTCCGGCGTACACAAGATGTGGCTAGCGCACGGCAGAAACCCTCTGAACCAACCAATAATGAAAGCTGACACAGAGGCGAGGTATCCACCAATAGTGTCAAATGGAAACCAAGGTACTACACGAATCCCAATGTGTGATAATGTATGCTGATGTCGAACACAAGGGAAACCACTCAGTCAAAGACCCATGATACTGATCGATGCTGAGCACAAGGTGACCTATCAATAATGAAAATAGGGCCAGGGTGCGGCTCTAGGCCTGTCCTCAGAGCAAGGTGTCGTCGTCGATAAGCACAAGACCCGCCAGCAAGAAGTCAATGAGGACCTTCTCAAACCGGCACGAGTAAAGGACCAATATAACTGATGTGATGATAGACATGACACTGACAACCAGGGATGGCCGACTGAAAAATGAGTCAAGAGACACCACAGAAAGGCCGACTCAGGCTAACTTCCCTTGAACAAAAGCACGACTTAATGTGACTATGTGGCAGCATATAATGAATCTGTATAAGTTCGTCATGCAGGAGGCACGAACGAACCCTCCATATGATTGGAAGAGATAACCAATCGGGGGAGAACTGACTCGATAACAAGGTTATGGCTTACCTAAGTCAAACTAAATCCCACCCATGCGGAGGAGACTTTGTTTTGAGTGCTTTGTTCAAGGGCGACATGAATGACTCTAGCCGCCAACAATAAATGGAAATAATGTCCCTGTTCCCGCTCGTTTTTGGAATATTTAATTTTTTTGTCTTTTTCTGATAAGTCAGAAAAAGAATAAGAGAATGCTATAGTACAGTGGAAAGAACAAGTGTCGGTGAAACAGATGATCAAGTTCCTGGGAAAGGAACGTTCCTATGCTCAATGCAGGGAGGTGAAAAACTGGTCAGTGACACTCAGAGGTAAGTTCCTTCCACGGATCTGGGTATGTCAAGCTGCAGAAGTCAAGGGTATGCAAGGTTGATTTTGCAGACATCATGGTCAAAAGTTGGCTTAAACACGAGTCCAAGTGAAGCCGGCTATAGGCCAAAAGGTGCAAATGGTCAACATGCAATGCAGAAGTACAACTCAACACACATAGGAGCCTCTAGGGTATAAGGCCAGAACGAAGCGAAGAAGCAAAGAAGAATGAGTCTTCAACGCATAAGTCATGGTGGGACTACAGAGGACTCCCGAGCCTACTCAAAACGAAGCAGCATGGGCAACAAATGTCAGTGAGGTGCTAACTAGAATGCCCATGTAAAAGGATGGCTCTACCATCATGTCATGATTTAAAGAATCGGCGAGTGAAAATGGCTTACGAACCATAACATGATGGGGTTGACCCTACGGCAGATGTATCGGTCAAATGGAGGCTAGTATACATAATGCAACGGAAAAATGGTGTCCCTAACCTATATGCCAGTGAGAACACGATACCTGCCATGACGGGTCAACAGTCATGGAACCGTCTCGAACCGTCGAAAAATGTCCAAAATGTCCTGAAAAACAACCCAATCTCGACATTCCAAGCTCCCAAGTTAAAAGTGACATGAAACCAAACAAAATAAAATTTTGAAAAAAATTTGCATTTTCAAAACTTATAAAAAGAAATTTTGGACTTGCCATTTTCACCGTTTGACTTGGAGAGCAAAAATTGTGGAGCAAAAGGAGCAAACTTCCCCATGACTTATTCAACCGTTCAAACTTGCCGAAAACTTCCAGGTAAGCACTAAACTTGTCTTGCAATTAATTGTGATAGTTTTTAGGAAGTTTAATTAATGTTTCACCGTTAGACTTTTGAAAAAAATTGCTCTGCGGTGTACACGCGGGTTGGCTGTATATAACTCGCGTATACGACGGCCCTACACGCGACTGTATACAAGGGAACCCGCGTGTGCGCAGCAAACAAATTTTATACACAAAACTAACGGATGAAAATGATTTTTTCTTCCAGGATGACTCTCACATGGCGTGAAAGAGAGCACTCAGCTGTAGATAATGAAGTTATGAACAATGATGAGGCATTAGACGCTCTACAGGGATGCGGATTGTTAAAATTCTTCAAGTTACCAAATATGAAAGCAAACGTGCGTCTGCTCGAGAGACTCATTGATTATTGGGATGTCGAGGAGGAAGCTTTTGTGATTGATCAGATGCCACTCAGGGTAGAAGTGGAAGATATATATTTCATCACGGGCCTTTCCCGAAGGGGAGAGGTAGTACACTCCCGGGGCAGGACCCGGAATAGTCTCAGTGTAGACGACTATGTTCAAATTTACTGCCCAGGTCATCGGAAGGTCGGGAGCCAGATCTCTATCCCAGACGTGGCGAGTTTGTCACTGCGGATAATCTTGTTCACCATAGCTCGAGTGAACGGATCATCCTCACTACATCAGGCATCACGGGTAAACATGAGCGTAGCAGTGGACTGTCTCACCACGGTGTTTGACTGGTGTACTCCTCTACTTGCCAACATGAAGGAACAACTTGCTTCTATCAGGAGGGGACAGACCAAGAACTTTGGGTACGGAACCATTTTATGCACTTTCTTCTTCGAGAAGGTTCCCGCACTCCGCCCCAGGGTAGCAGTTCCCATCAGTAGTCCACGTGATCCATGCATGGGCCGGTGGGCTGACTTGATGAAACGTCTAGGGGGTGGGGAAGTGCCTAGGAATGCATTCGACGATGACTTTTTTGCTTGGTGGGAGCAACAAATCATCGCCATAGATGACTACCCCTATGCTGGGCTGGATTTCCGAGGAGATCCTGATCTAGTTTTACCACCGAATGCAGCATGGGGCGAGATTGGTAAGATTTTTGATTTTTATGATTATATAATTTTTCTGAATTTTTCAAATATAATGATAAATTTTGAAAAATATTTTTTGATGAGATTCAAATGACTAATATGATGATCATGTTCCAGACATTGGGCCCGTGCGACCAGATGGATTCCCGCGGCATGGACGGCATGGCCGAGGAGCCGAAGAGGTGGCTACAGATGCGGAAAGGACCCTCAACAACGTCCAGCGACACTTGGCGAGACTGAGCTGCCAAGTACCGATGGCCGAGATAGAGGACCTTCCTCCAGATATGCAGCGTCACGTGGTTGGGATGCCACGTGACTGGGTTTGCGTCTTTCGGCGCATGGCCAATGCTATAATTACTTATTTAGTTGCTCATCCAGAGCCGAGGCATTAGATATGCCTGACATGATTATGGGCATTTGAGTCCCAATTTTGTATATTTTTGGACACACATATGTACACTCGAGACGCTTTGTGATATATATATATATACAGTTTGACTTTTTGATGCATGATTTTATGATGATGAATGATTGATATGCCAGTCTAATGCTTGATTAGCGATAGAATCAGCTAACCAATTTTGAGATCTTGGAATGTGCAAATAATTAATGTAAATAAATGATCTTTGCAACAACCTCACTCTTAAATATTGGCGATATAATAATGGATCTCTAACCCGATAAATGTTATTTAACTGAGACACTATCAATTGAGAATCAAGATATACTACCAACGAGTCGATCCCATAAGAGATTGCCTCGGATAATAAATTGATAACAGCTGTATACTCGGCCATATTGTTTGAAGCAGGACCGATACACATGCCTCTCGATATCATCAACTGACAAGTTGGGTAATAAAGTACCCAAGCTGCGGAAGCAAGATTCCGAGTGTGCCGACTAGCACCATCGGCGAATCCAAAATAAACCAAATCATCCATCAGCACCTGCCAAGGCAGACCAAAAAGTGCTGATATCAGAAAATGCTCGATAATATATGTACAAATATACATAAAATACAAAGAAGTCATTGCCTGGTAAAACTAAGCAAAATACTTCTTTAAATAGAGCCCATTTCGGGGCTCCGCCAGCTTGTTTCCTTCGAAATCAATTAACTCATACGATCCTTTTTCTAAGACTCGTTTGATAATGAAAGGACCGTACAACATAGGCTTGAATTTGCCTTCCCCCAAGGCGTCCTTATCTTGGTCATAGACCAAGACAAGGTCACCTTCAGAAAAGACACGAGGACGGACAGACTTATCATACTGAGTTTTGACCCTTTTCTTATGGGCC
The DNA here is from genome assembly GCA_031772625.1 of Pinus tabuliformis. Classification (NCBI taxonomy): domain Eukaryota; kingdom Viridiplantae; phylum Streptophyta; class Pinopsida; order Pinales; family Pinaceae; genus Pinus; species Pinus tabuliformis. Next base: position 1,665,380,324 of record CM062819.1, on the reverse strand, counting down.
TCATTCATCGTGGCGGCATATCGACGCTGCTCATCGAGATGTTCCAGGTGAACTAGGCACTCCTCGAGACTCGAAGTCTCAGGAAGAAGCTCGACAACCAATTTCAGAGATGGAATTTCACATTCGACCGGAAAGATAGATTCCATCCCGTAAACCAACTGAAAAGGAGTAAAACCAGTAGCCATTTTAACGGAGGTTCGGTATGCCCAAAGAGCCGGATACAACATAATGTGCCAGTTGGACCGATTTTTATCGATTGTCCGTTGGAGTATCGTCTTAAGAGTTTTATTGACCGCCTCGACCTGTCCATTGGCCTGAGGATAATAAGGAGACGAATGCTCCTGACGGAAACCTAATTTAAAAGCCAATTCGGACATTAGCTGATTTTGGAAATGACTGCCATGGTCAGTGACAATCTCTCTTGGGATACCGAATCTTGAGATAACCTGATTGAAAAGAAACAAAGCTGCCGTGTCACTGTCGTTCTTATAAGTAGGCATGGCCTCAGCCCACTTCGTGAAGTAGTCTATAGCCACGATAATGTACTTGTGATTCGCCGCTGAAGGTGGATTACAAGTCGTAAAATCAATACCCGACTTAGTGAAGGGACCGACGGTGACAACGGGAAAAACGGGAGCTGGATGCACGTGCATCTTGCGAATAAAAATTTGACACGGGTGACAGCGTTTGACCACTTCCACACAGTCCTTAAAGAGTGAAGGCCAAAAGTAGCCGGCACGTAAGATGCGCTGGGCTATAGCAAGCCCGGATAGATGACCACCACAAGCTCCACTGTGGCAATCATTAAGAACAGACTCCGCTTCCTCTAAGGTTAAACAACGTCGAAGAATTGAATCAACCCCTCGACGGTATAATGTGTCACCAATGATAACATAGTTTTTAGCCAGGTGACGTAACTTGCGATGTTCATCCTTGGAGAAAGTAGAGGGAAACTTCGAAGTCTGGAGATAAACAAAGATATCTCCATACCAAGGGTCTTGTGAAGAGATGAGGAATATATGTTCGTCGGGTAAACTTTCCTCATAAACAATATCCTCTCCACAAGGAAGCTCAGAAATTAGCTCCACGAAGACCATAGATTTCTTAGATTTGGCGGACAAGAACTCGAGATCAAATTCTTGTAAAATGACTATCCATCTATTATATTTTCCCCCAATCACTCGCCTACTGAGGACAAATTGAAATGGATTGACCATCGCTAAGACAAAAGTTTTGCGTAGCAAAATATAATGACGGAGCCTCTGGACAGCATGGACAGCTGCCAAGGCCAACTTCTCAACCAGAGAATAGCGAAGCTCAGGGCCTATTAAGCCTCGGCTCAAATAATAAATCACGTGCTCGACAAGAGCATCATCTTCCTGAACTAGAACCATACCAATGGTAGATTCTGCTGCAGTGAGATATAAAAGGAAGTCTCTACCATAATCCAGTGGACTCAAAAGCGGGGCAGAGACTAATGCCTTTTTCAAAGCATCAAACGACCGCTGCGCAAAGTCATCCCACACAAATGGAACTCCTTTCTGTAGCAAATGCATGAACCCTTTAGTGATCTCGGCGTAGTTTGCTATAAACCGTCTCAAGAAATTGGCCTTCCCTTGAAGACTTTGAAGTTGACGGACTGAGGACGGGGGAGGCAACTAAACTATTGCCTCAACCTTGAAGGGATCAACCCGAATCCCTTCATTGGACACTATAAACCCTAACAACCGACCGAATGTAACCGCGAAAACGCACTTATTGGGATTCAACCGGATTTTATAGAAACGACATCGCTCAAAGACTAATCGAAGATGACTAGGGTGATCTGTTCTCTTTCGAGAACGAGCAGCGAGATCATCTAAGTATGCTTTGATGACATGTTTGATGTCGTGGAAAGCGTAGGACATGGCCCACTGAAACGTGGCTCCAGCGTTTTTAAGACCAAAGGGCATCTTTCGATATGCAAAGGTACCCCAGGGACATATGAAGGCAGTCTTATGCTGATCCTCAGGACGAATAGAGATTTGATTATAACCTGAGAAACCATCCATAAAGGAGAAAAATCTCATTACCCGCACACTCGTCGATAATCTGATCAATGAATGGCGTGGGGTAATTGTCTTTTGGACAAGCCTTGTTTAAGTCCCTAAAATCGATGCATACGCGGATTGTTCCTTGCATTTTGTCCACAGGGACTGGATTCGAAACCCAATCCGTAAGAGGAACAGGGTATATAAAACCCGCCCTTAGCAGCTTCTCAACCTCAGCTTTGATAGCCGCTGCTTTCCTAGGATTAACCGGCCGAAGCCTTTGACGAATCGGTTTTTCGTTTTCGTACGTCTTGATCTCATGTTGGACTATAGAAGGATCAATGCCGGGCATTTCCTCATAAGACCAAGCAAATACATCACGATATTCCTTGAATAGGTCGGTGTAAATTTGAATTTCTTCAGGGGAACACTCCATTCCGATGAAGATATTCTCAATGATGTTAGGATCTTTAGAGATGTTTATAGGTATCGTTTTTGAGATTACTGACATATTACCTTCGGCACGTACGTGTGTTGGAGCCAAAGGGTTCGACACCGTACAAACATCACTACCAACGAGCTCGGAGAATCTAGATTCTACTTCCTGCAATGGAGGAAGAAAATATGAACGATGGTGTAAGTCTTCCCAAGGTCGATCTATACCCATCATTACTTCGAGGATTGCTTCTTCAGAAGGTAGAACCGAATCTAAGCAGTCCAAGGCAGAGTTAGAATCAAAGCTCCAAGCGGGGGCCACATGACCATCTAATTCCTCTTCGGAAAAAGGAGTAGAATGGTTATCTGCAGAGTCTACGATAGACTGATATCTAAGCTCAGCTGCAGATATAGGAAACGCCATTCCATTAACTTGTCCTTCAACTAATGTGGTTGTAGGTGAAGGCAAGGTCCAAGGGTCAGAAAAATAATGAGTTCGGAAGAACTCTTCTCGAGGAGACTCCTTCGATGATGAAATAGCATTGATTCTTGCAAAAGGAGAGGGAAGATCGAACGTACCCATCAATGAGGAATACATCCCTACTCCTAAATTCTCAGTCGGCGGGCGAGGGTTATCCACCAAAGGAATAGTAGAGTCGGAGCTTGCTTGAGGATCAATTGGGGAATAGTCCAATTGATCAACCTTAACGATTTTCCCCTCGTGAGGAAAGTAAATGACACGAAACAGAGTCGACACGACGGCTTCCATCTCGTACACCCAGTTCCTTCCTAACAGGAGATTATAGTCTAGGTTAGCATCTACGACTTCAACTTCGATATTAACGACCTTCCCTCCAACACATATAGGAAAGGCCGGGATAATCCCATGCGGCTTGTGAGAATGGCCATCAAATGCAGTTAAGACGGTTGGTGAAGGAACAGCCGAAGGTGAACCAATAGCCTTCCAACATGACATCGACATGACACATGTGGAAGCTCCTTCATCTATAACAGTGCGAAAAATATTGATTTTCCGGTATGTAGACTTTATCTGAAAAGCCATGTGATGAGGGAGTCTCTTTTTGACATTTGACATGTCAAAAGAGAGCACTAAAGAGTTAGCTGGATCGACTGCTCCAATGGCGGAGAGTAAAGGACTTCTCTGAGACGGACACGACTGGAGAACCTCCAAAGCGGACATAGCACACGGGCTTTGAGCCAAATCCTCCACAATGGAGTAATTTTGGGCGGCCCTAGCACTAGGGTTAATCGTCGCGCGTTTGGCGGAACCTTTCAGTATCCTAGGTATAGTCTCAACAAGCGGTCGCTCAATATGAAGGTCATTACTTCCGGGAACCATTTTATCCTTAGATGTTTCGGCTTCACCATAATCACGTGACCGAGTAGTCACGTTAACGTTTGAACCCATCATAAAAACATTTGATGCTTTTTCCCCTTCCTGGTTGCCCCCTGAGGAGGTCCCGGGATTCGAATTCGTGCCAGCAAGAAGTTGCTACCCTTGGGGAAACGGGTTAGTTAACACAGCTTGCGAACTAGAAGTCCCTTGCTGTCCTAACAAGCGCTGAGCGTCTTCAATTCTAGGGCAAAGATGAGTTAGATGGTCCCCACTGCATAACTTGCAAGGGAACTTAACTTTCTTTCTCGACTCACTTTTACCACCACCAGCGTTGTTGCCGGATTTATTTGCATCGGGCTTCCCATCCAAGTTCTTCTTCTTACCACGTCCTTTCTTTTTCCCATTGGAATTTTGATTTCCTTTGGGGTTATCGGATTGGACGGCGTTAATGGAAGAATTTTGGGAGGCTTGAGGATTAGACATTGTGACTTGGTTGTTAGGAGCAGTTTGTAATGACAACTGCTGCAATTGATTCAACAAGTTCACTGTAGTCGAGTCTACTGACCCTACGATACCATCCGCGTGCGGACCTGGCTTTGGCTTAGCTAAGTCAACCTTAGATCCAGGAGCATCTGGCAAGTACTTTTGGAGGATCCCAGACTGAGAGTAAATCAGTTCTAACTGCTGGGCCCTGAAAATGGCTTGCTCCTCAGAATAGACCCCAGACATGGAGACATCCTTGGAGATCTCGGGTTGCAAAGACTTCAAGAACCACTCTAGACGGTACTCCGGAGGGATTTCGGCTTTGATGAGCCTCTTTCTCCGTCTCCATTCCTGAATGTGATCAGAAATGTGGGTTGCCTTATCCTGACGAAAGGTAGCCAGAAGTTCAGTTCTGGCATCATAGCGGATAGGCAACTGGAAGTGATTCAAGAAGATATTGTTTAAGTCTGCGAACGATGTAAAGCTGCCCCCTGGAAACTCTATGTACCATTTAGCCGCATTACCAGTCAAGGTGCGTTGAAAGAGTCTCAACCTAATCGAATCCTCGATGAGGGAGTTGGATGAGCACCACAAAGGGAATGTGGTTACATGATCGCCCGGATCTTCACCACTCTTTCCTTCGAATTTTGGTATATCCGACGGGAGTTTGGTTGGGACCGGAGGCCAGGCCGGATTGTATCTGATAGGGTCGTTTGTTAGCTTAGTGAGATCTGGCAAGTTTAACGTTGCCAGAAACGAAAGCCTAGGAGGACCTAGGGGATTCCACCCAGACTGTGCAGAACTCCCTAAGTTCTGAAAAGATTGTCCTGGGATTTGGGAGGCACTAGGCTGCCCGAAGTGACCAGTAGAACCCACTGAACCAAAAGGCAAGCCTTGTGGTCCAGCAAAATTCAGAGTTTGACCAACTCCTGTCGTATAACCTCCATAGCCTGCAAAGTTTCCTCCTAAAGAATGGTAAGGAGTTGATAACCCCTGATATGGGTTCCAAGCCGAAGCAAGGGGAGGAATACTTTGAAACATGCTAACCGTGGAATACGGCCTACTTCCTTGTTGGCCGATAAATGGATTCGCAGTTCCTGCGCTACTAACCCCAGGGTTATTCCAACCTTGGAAAGGATTGCTGCTTTGTCCTATTGAAGAAAAAGGCATGGATCCTACTGTTGGGTTGGAATGTGGGACATGACCACATCCAAAAGGAAAACCCTGGAATGAAGCCGATCCGCCCATCATGGACGTAGCGGCACTGAACGGAACCGATGGAATACGTGATTGGGTGCCAAAAAGGAAGGAACCAGTACTAAAAGCATTGGTTTGGGCATTTCCACTCGTGGACGGAATGGAGGTAGACCCCACCAAAGATGTGCTAGCAAACGATCCGAACAAGGAAGCGGAGGGGATGGAAATGGTTCCTCCCCCTTGCACCGATGTTGGGGTTTGCATAGTCGCAGCACTTGTAGAAGCCATGCTTCCAGTAGTGATCATAAATGGTAAGCGCGTAGCGTAACCTAGACTTGATGGTCTATATAATGGAGGCCCAACGTACTGCAATACGTCTGGATAACTAGATGGTAGTGCAGAATTTGGAGCCCCTAACGACTCTGAGAATTCTTCTACCTCTACGTTATTCTCCGCTTGAAAGCGCACTCGAGAAAGGACTGGAGTGTCCCTCTCTTGCTCAGAAGTACCAGGCCTTGCTTGGCCACTAATGTCCCCGAGAGGAGGATCAATCCCCGATGCGTCAACCGGCGTGGGATGGACCCCACCAGTAATATTCCCTCTATGCCTTCTAGGAGAAGGCTCTAAACTAGGTGGCGAGAGACCACGAAGTCTTTGAGACCGTCTTGGAGACCAGTCAGCCACTTTGAATTTCTTGTTATGATCTAACTAAAGACTCAAAAAATTAAAAGCTAGGCCAACTAGGAGCACAGAGCACACACTATAAAGTCCCTAAAGATACAGCCAGTCAAACAACTTCCACGTATTTCCACTCCGGGTGATTAGGACCGGACACCAAAATATGAGAAAGTGAATCAAAGGGCCTTCCGAAGATAGTCTGGGATGATGAGGGCCCAGTCCTATCAGCGAAGGTATCAGAGGAAGTTACGCTGACCTCCTAACAACAGCCTGCGCCGGTGTAAGGCCCCAAGCTTCGCAAGGGTGCCCTCCAGAAGTACTGTCGAGAGTGATGCAACGTCGACCTCAGGTGACACGGGATTCCCCTCCGTAGCCACCTATGCAGATCCCTAGGAGAGGCAACTATGGGTACCAACTCGTCGCAGAAGCCAGGCGGAACAGTCGTGAGGTAAGTTCGGACAAGTAGGAGAGGGGGTATCTCTCTTCCCTATCTTCACAGACCCTCGTGCTTAACTCCCAGATCCGGAGCTTTCCTGGTCTTCCTAACGCTATTAGATTTACTCTCGTTAATTAGACTCTTATGTTTGACGTTTTATGTGGCCTTGGAGAGTTAACTCTCCACTCGCCTAATCCAAGGCCCTAAAATCCTAAACTTGTTGATGTAATAACTAAAACAAAAAGTTCTAGTGGATTTTAATTTAGCGCTTGATTTTATTAGGCTGTTCTTTAATTCATAGGATAATGGAGATGAAACTTGTGGTGTTTTTATGGACGCAAAAGAAATTAATAAAACTTAGCTACATGCACATGCACTTTTTGTTTTCGATGAAGAGCAGTTTCTATGAGGTTCAGAAGGTACTTCTAATATAAACAAATTTTCTTTTTCTTTTCAGACTCCACACTCACAAAAACTAACAAAACTAAATATGCCTAAAAAGAGATGCAAATCCTACCCTAATGCAAGAACTATATGTGGATGCAAGATTCAAAGACTACTCTAAAAACAAAGAAGGAAAGTTGCTGCTTTACCAAATTTTGTCTTGCCACTAAAATGCTTAGATAGAAGATGATGTGTTACCAATCATTTCGTCCAAACAATAAAAACAAGTTCTAAGATAAAAACAAAGCACTTTCACTTCGCAAAAAAGGAAATCAAATGAAAAGCAAGTTTAAGAAAGCGAAACTCAAAACTTTCAAAAGATTTTCTTTCAATCAAACCAAAAAGTCTTTTTCAAAGGAAAGCTCTCAAAAATACTGACACCAATGATTGATAAATGGGCAACCAAACACTTTTGTGAATCGACACCTTTCAAATGATGAAAACTCAACAAAAATAAATGTGTTTGAAATCGCTTTTGACAATCAAAAGCAGCAATGAAAGTCCAAAAGATCCAAAGACAAGTTTCAAGAAAATGGTAACAAACAACTTTCCGAAACGAAGGAGCAAATGGTCACAAAAATGATTTCGTTAAGCAAACAAAAGTGTCATGAAAGCAAAATGGACACAAAGATTGAACCCAATCTTCCTACTCTGCCGAAACAGAGCAATCAAGATTCCTAAACAGAAATCTTGTGTGTCAAAAATCAATGACGCTTACAATCAATGAAAACAAGACTAATACTCCTTATGACTAGAGAGAGTTCAGAACAAGATGCCCCCTGTCAAACAGAGAACTGTTACTGGAAAAGTGACTGCTTGACACTGACCCAAACCACCAGACAAACATTTAGCAAAAAGAAAATTTATAAATCTTGAAATTTATGTAATATACGTGCCTGAAATTAAGTGCAGAATGCATGTACACGCTACTGTAACTAAGGAAACCTGCGTATACGCGGGTTCACTTAGTGCAACTTGCATATATACGCTTCTGTAATCCAGGAAAAGGGCGTATCTGAAGTCTTTCAAGAAAAATAAAAAAAACACAGACTGAAAAACTGAAAAAGCTTGGGGTTCAAGAAAAGATCAGACAGTCAGAGCCAACAAACAGAGGGGCTGAGCCTTGATTGGCTTGAAGACTACCCAAACTAGGAACAACAAGAGTGTTGTCCCCAGCGGAGTCGCCAATTCTGGTTGAAGGGAAAGTACCCCTAGGGTCCTTTGGGCTAAGACTCTACCAGACTAAAAATTTCTTATTCAAAGAAACACACACACAGCCATCATTTTTACTTTTAAGCAAATTCTAATGTTTAGGGTACGTACCTAAGGTCCTACGTTCGAGAAGGTATTTAGGGTCCAAACCCTTCTTGGAGTTCCCTTCTTCTTCCTTTGACCTGCAAGACAAACAAATCAAAGAACACAACAGTACATGTACAAATACTTATGTATAAACCATATTTATGCTATAAAGTTAGTTATAAAAATCTTTAAGTAACCACTTGCATAAGAATTCAAGAGAAGAATCTCATAAGCATAAAGAAAGATTGTTTCGGGAACAAAGACGTGTTTCTTTATATATAAAGGCAAATAAAGTACATATAACGGAAAGATATCACCTGAACACCTTCAGCAGGCTCCAAGCAAAGCTTCCTCCCGGATTCGTTCCAGCCTCAAGCCTCCAACAAGAGCTCCTTCCAAGTCTTACTCAATGATGATATCAAGGATAAATGATCACCAATACACATGGAAACAAGGGTTCCCTATGCAAAATGGGGGAAGTGCAGAAAGCACCAAGGACTTCAGACCTGGTCTAAAGGGAAAATCTCAGCATAATAATCTTGCTCTTCCTTCTTTCTCTCCCCTTGGCCTTCCCTTTGATGTCTTTTTATACCCTCTCCAAAGTAGTTTTTTAGTTAGGAGTTGGTTGGGAACAGTTGGGCTACGGGCACTAACAGGTGATCCAGCAGGTAAAACCCGCGATCTCCGCCTGAAAAAGAGGAATTTATTATTTTTTAAGTGTTTTAATAGATACACGTGGGTTGGGTATGACAAACCCGCGTGTACACGCGTTTAACTCAGGGCAATGTCGCGTATAGGGAATAAAACACTGTTTTTTAAATTTTTGGACCAGGTCTGGAAGGAGGGGTTGCCCTAGGCCATAAGTGCAGCATCACAAACCATAAGAGTGAGATTTGGAGCTATAACATAGTTGTGAGGGGTATGCTTCTTGGTTTCCATAATTTTTCTTTCCACTATGTCACAAAGCCCTTTTACTCTTTCCAATTGTTGTGGTGTTGCTCTTTGTATCCTCATAATGTGCTATCATTTCCTCCATGAAAATTGACCACATAACAAGTTTTTTACAAGAACAAAGCCCTTCATACCATAAAAATTGATCTGGTTCTAAATATGAAGATGCAATACATACCTTTTGTAACAGTGGTACACCATGTAGGTCAAAATATTGCTCCATCTGAAGTATCCAATTTACCGGATCCTTGCCATCAAACTTCCTCATCTTGCGTTTTCTTGATTTTACCAGCTCGATATTGAAATGACTATAACTCTATACTTTTGGATCTTTAAGTTCCGAAATTGAAACCTATAGTATCTCTCTGTGTTCTCTTTCCAATGCCACAAGTCTGACCCAAATTGGATTCTCCAAGGAAGAGTTATGCGAAATCTCCCATAGTGACTTGATTATAGACTAGTTCAGTAGAGTGAACTTGTACGATGTGCCACGAGTCACTGTTTCAACATTTGGATTTGAAAAATGCAATCAAGAAACTACAGTCGATCCTATTTTTGTATCTTCTGACAAAATTTCAATCTAATCCTCAAAGAGAAAGTTATGACGATTTTCCCCAGGTCACCTATTTGAAATGTAATTCAGGAGTTTGCAAAAAACCAACTTCCTAAGATCATATCTCCGCAAATATAGTTCAAAAAGCTCTGAAATTCGGAACCAAGGTTCAGTGCAATTTCTTCTCAAATGGGTTTTTTTTCAACTTCTGAAGCATCGCAGACAAAAAGTTATAGCGAAAATTCCATGATGACCTATTTGGAGCAGCGAAACCCTAGAATCCAAAGCTCTGATACCAAATGTTATGAAACCAGCTCAAGAAAAAGATAGAAAAGATAGATCAACACCTTAGAATTCAGCCTCTTCAAGGGGGCAACCTCCTTTACATTACATAAATGAACAATTCTTGGATGATACAAATGAAAATACCTCCTTTCTATATATAGGAGTCTAAGGGGTCATAACATAATCAGAGCCGACATAACAATAATAATGTAAGGGCACAATAATAACAATAGTGGGCTTCTATGTGGCACAATAGTAACAATATGGGCACTACATGGGTACATCAATATAATAAGTGGGTTGTACTAATAACAATAAGGGGTTACACTAGTAGTATAGGGGCCTAACAAGGAAAATGAAGGAAAATAATGGAAAATTAAGAAAATAGAGGCCTAATTGATAAAATGGCTTCCAAGGATCAGTTTGTAACCTTTTTTCAGTTTAGTGTTGGAGCTCTCTCATTATTCTCTCTCTCTCTCTCTCTCTCTCTCTCTCTCTCTCTCTCTCTCTCTTGGACACTTAGAGTTTTGTTGGAGCACTCTGGAATTGGATGAAGAAATGAAAAGAAGGAAATATGAAGGAGAGAACAAGCAAGGAAGAGTAGGATCAAATGCTACAACAAGATTCGTTGCAAGTATTGATTTTTATGTGTGGTTTCCTTACTAGATTTTTCATGCATAGTATTGCATGTGGTTTTTTCCTATCATGGCATCAGTTTTGCTAGGTGTGACAATGTTTTCAACCTAACCTTGCCATTTGTGGATTGCCTTGATGAGATGGGTTCTCATACTTCGATTGAGCTAGATTGTCAGATGGATTTGAAGCTGAGTGAGGTGGATCTCCGAAATGAAAAACACATGGCCTAGTGGTCCTTGAACCAGAATATAGATCACGGTAAAGCCATTGGCCTACTAACCCCTGAGCCATAATATGGGTTGTGGTAAAGCCATTATTATGTGCCTCAGTGGGCCTAGGAATCCTTGTCAGTGAATGGTGGGATATATGATAATCCAAGAGGTCGATTTCTCTTCATTGGGCCTAGTAGTCCCAAGATAGGATGTATGGTAAAGCCTAAAGAGTGGGCCAGGGTGTAGGGCCTACTGATCCCTAGATCAGATTGTGGATTTGGATAAAGCTTGAGAGACTAGGAGGCAGTAAAATTCCTTATGGTGTAGGCCGAGAGCTCTAGTAGATTTCATGCTTGTTTAGTTATTTTTGTTTTGCTATGAGTCCCACATTCATGCTTTGAATATGTCATGGGGGTCAATGGTTGAAGACATATTTGTGTTATCCATTCTATCATCATGTGGAATGTGGTAGTCCCATCCCTAGTTGGTTTCTACATTCATTAATTAGACATTCCTTCCCTTGGTTTTTTCATGTTTAAATGTATTGGCTTATATGTGGATCATATGGTTGTGATTTCCTTGGTATTTATGTTGATATTATGCTAGTTATGTATATGTTTGATGGGAATAGCTATGTATGGCTCTCATAATGTTTTTATTGATAAATGAATGAAGAATGTGCCTATGACCTAATAGATGATAACGCAACAAATGAGATAAGGGAAACATGCTTCATAGAGTTTCTCAGATAAGTATGAGACCCTTATTCTTAAATTTGTTGTTTACACTTACATATTACATATTTTTGATATGTTTGACAAAATTCCTATCATGGCTAGTAGGGGTCGGGTTAAGAGCTGGTTTAATTATTTTCATTTTGGATCATTGTTTCCTTCTTATATTTCTGTTCTTAAGGTGTCATTCAATTTTGGGCAGTGATCTGGGCTTTAGGCCTGAAAAAGTCACTCAAATCCTGGGGACATTGGCACAACACTAAGAAAAATAGTCCCAAGAGACTAGCATGCCTTGTCATGAGAGCATCCAGAGCCTCCTGGATTCTTCCTGGCCCATAGCATGGGAGCTTCCAGAGGCCAAGTGGTATAAAACATCAGTGGCACCTAGGGGCTAGCTTCCTGAGTTGTTAGGATGCTTCCTACGAGTCATGTAGCTGATGTGGGAGGTATGTATGTTGTTTTTTTGTCTATTAAACTTCCTTAAAGTCACATGGGAGCTTGAATCCAATCATAGTAGCCTCTCGTCACATGTTTACACCGGTTGGTCAGTTACTTGGGTAGATGGCAGTGGGTGTTACATCATGTTAACCGGTGTCAAATGCACACCATGATCACAGCAGGGTTTGGAAGCCATTTCATCAATTGTCAAATAAGTAAACTATAATGAAAAGGAGTTGTTCAAAGCACTGAATGTAATAGAAGAGGTTGTGGATAATATGTTTGTTAGATAAAGTACATGCCTTGATGTTATACATACAAGGGAAATTAAATGTGACTACAGATCAAATCAGATTGGATATATTTCAAATTATACCATATCATGGAAAGAAGTTTATAAAGTTTAGAGAAACAATTGAATGAATTCATTATGTCTACGAAGAATTGAGAATATAGAGCGATGTGAGGAAGTTAGAGTGTTTGATAATTGCAGAGTGAGAGAGAATTGAAAATTTCAAGTATTAGTCATTAGAAGAGGAGTATCAAATAACAAGGCCCAAAGTAAATGATCCAAGGCATTTGTAGATCTTGTGAAACATGTACAAAATATAGTTAACATCCATGGTTTGAATTGTCGAGTGTAGGCATCGTATGTAAAGGCATATGGACCACAAAGAAATTGAAGCAAAATAGTAACTATTAGAATTCAATTAATTCTTTCACTTGATCTGCACTAGAGAATCCTTATGAATAAGCAATGTGAACATGGTCGAAGCACCATGCATTACCACATTCAAAGGGAATTGGCCCCACATACACTAGAAGGTGGCATGCAAATATTTTTGGTTATGATAGGAGTGAGAACCAAGATTTGGAGCCTATAAGGAAATTAAAAGAATATAGTAAAGCAAAATAAGTAGGGGTGGCACACCAACTTTTGATGCCACTACATAGAGATTAGGAGGTAGACATTATGATGGAAGAATCAAGATGGAATGGTAGAAACTCTAAGTGGCCTGGAATGAACCACAAGTGAGTGTTGTGGGCTTGTTGGAGTAGTCTTTTGTGGAAATGTTTTGAATAACCATGCAAAGGAGAATTGTTTAGAGGGAGACTCCATAAAAAATTCAATAGAAGGTTAGTGCACAAAATTCAAGAAAATAAGGAAAATTGTTAAATTTGTATTAAGGGTTTTTTTTCCCATGGAAATAGTTATTAACCATAATAAAAGTAGGTTTTTTGTTGTATTTGTTACCCAGTGTAAAGTTATAAATATTTAAATCCACGATGTAGAGGACAAAGATATGTAAATGGGACTACACCTAGGCTTAGAGATAGAATATATTGATGTTCTATAAAGACTTCATGTTGTAAATTCATGGATTAGGTTGATGACTAGTGGTAGTTGCAATGTAATGGATAAATTCAGAAATAAAACAAACATTATTTTAGGTTCATTGTTTATTGTAGTGGATTATATCACGGATATATCTATTATTATTTTTTAAACCACGGTCTGTCATTAATGGCTTGGAAAGACTTGGAATATGTCATTACTCACAGACCATGGTTTTAGGGAAGGGCAAGCCTTTTTGAAATGCCATGGTTTCCTAGATTTGATGGGAATAAAATAGTGGTTATGAAGATGTTACATAATATCCCTCTTACCTTTTGGAACCACCAAGTCTTAGAAGGCATTGCAAATTCAGTAGGCAGATTCCTAAAAATGGATCGAGAAAGAAAGGAGAAATGTATTTTTACTTTTTCCCACATATATGTGGAGATAGAAGTAACAAAAGGTATTCCATATTGTGTTCATCTAACTCACCAATGTTTCAAGTGGAATCAATAGTTAGATTTTGAAAATACTTCTTTCAGATGTTGGATCTGCCATTAGACAGGACACTTACAGACCACATGTCAACAAGAAGAGAAAAGAAAGAAAAGGCTCTCAAAAACCAAAAGGATAGAAATTTCCAGATCTGCACTCTTTTGATGATTAAGATGAATAAATGGATGAAATCCAACAAAAACCATAGGCGTGAAATCATCAGGGTTCCCAAACGGAGGAGGTGGAGGAGAAGGAGAAGGATCCGACCACGCATATAGAGGAACCCAATGATATAGCAATGATCTAAACTTTTAGAAATTAGCATGAGGGTAAGAGAAATAAGCAAGGTACAAGTGGAATAAATCAAGCACATGTATATGAAAGTTCAAACTTTAACAAGAAAGTGCCAACAATATTAGAAGGAATGGCACAAAGTTCAAAAGAAGAAATGTTAAAAACAGAAAACTAGTTTATCTAGTTAATTCTAGATTTTTGGTAGCTTGGCTACAATGAGTTATTCAATAACATTCAAATGGTGTGTATGGATAATACATTAATGCACTTGCGCATATGCATATGTAACTTTTTTTTAATTAATAGAAAGTCGTGATTTTTCCTTCGAAAAAGATAAATGATTTGTTAATGGCTAAATTACTGTGTGAATTAAGGGTGAACTTAAAATTTATTCTTAGATTGAAAATAAGAGAAATAAATTAAGCCCCATATATCCTTCATCACTGCAAAATTCTCCAACTTCTTGCGTTCCCCCATAAGATGCCTTGGGTGACACTAAACCTGCTCACAAGTAATATCAAAAGGACTAATGTATGGTGATTTTTTGTTCGTTGTTTCACCTAAAACATGGGTCTTCCCTCTGCATGAATAACTATCCCCTATGAAACATGATCAGGTGATCTAAATGTTTTGCAACAACTTTTTGTAGTGGTACTATTTTGATTTTAGGTATTAATATTTGGTAATGTACTTCTCTTAGTTTTATTTTTAGTGTATGTGGCAGACTTTTTGCTTTTGCGATATCCAATGTAAAATTTTTTAAGCTCTACTTTTGGTTTGGTCTCCCAAAAGATAGACTACTAGCTTGTAGATAATAGCTATGTACTTCGTTGTTTGAAAATTAATGTCAATTTCCTATCCTCACAAAAAATTTGCCTGTAAATTATTTAATAAATATCATGTATCGATCATATATAAAAGTTTGCATATAATATCCTAAAACAATTTCATAACATTTTTAATAATTCTAAAAAAATTATATTCCTAAAAATATGTCCTTTATTAATTATTTTTCCGATAAATTAAAAGTTAGAAAAGAACAATAATAATTTTAATTCCAAAAAAATATTTAACATTTTTAAGAAGTTTATAATATATGTGTGTGTGTGTGTATTATTTTAATTTCGAAAAACTATTTAACTTTTTTAAGAACTTTATAAAAAAAAAAACTAATGTATAATTAAACTATATAAAGGAGAGAGAGAGAGAATTATTGAATATATTGAGTTTATATAGGCTTAATAATTAAAATTAAATATGAAATGGTTATGATATGAATAATTATTTTAATTTATATGGAAAATTAGATTATTTTGTGGGATAAATATTGTATTTCGTTAAAAATAAGGGCATACATGGAAATGTTAGATGCTTTAGGTTACTTTTTCACTAAAAAGGGAAGACCATAACTAGAATTTCACTCTCGGTAAGGAACCATAGGATATCATAGTGTTCAAAAAATAAATAAAAAATATTATACCTAAACTCAAAATCAGGTCAGATTGGCCATGAGAATAGTTAGTATTGACAAAAGGAATAGACTCTTTAGCATAAAATAACAATAAATAGAGAGGTCTAAATCTATAGCTCCAACTTTGATGGGGTCCTAATTGTAGCCAAAGGTGCTTCCAATCAGGGGTGGCATGATTATTTATTTCTTTATGCGATCCAGTGTCTAGTATAGGTCCCACATGTGATGATGCAAGTGCTCCATGGAGTGAATAAGGTCTCCTCAATGGTTGAAAACATTCATTAAGATTTTGTTGAGGAGGAATTTTAATGCCAACATAAGTAAATTGTGAGCATGTATTGGTTGAAACATTCATGTGTGTGTTCGATATCCACCTCTAAATACTCCATCTCTATGAGAACCTAGGTTTATGAGAGTTGGTGCTTATGATAATTTCCTTCGCTCTTCATGTAGGTGATCTCATCATATATGGGGCACCGGGTAAGATTGTAAAACTACGTAGTAGTTTCCTCTAGGATCTGTTGGGTTTGTGTGTTTTCCTAAGAGTCTTGTTCATAATAGTAGGATACTCTATTGTCAACACATTCATGTTGATGGAGTATGGTGGAGGGACATATGAAATGAAGTAGGTGGTTAAAGTGATAAAGGTATAATTTATAGGTGAAAAGAAGAGATCCATGTGTTAGAGGTTCAAGGCCAAGTGGACAAGTGTTAATTGTGGTCACGATCTAGGAATGGCAAGGGAAGCAATTAGCCCATAGAAAGGATAATCCACCCAAATAAATTGGCAGGGGAGAAACATTAGGCCAGAAAAGAGGAGCAACCACGGAAGGGGAAAGAAATAGTTGGGTGAGGCCAATTTTTAGCCTAAGGGGGCCTGATCCAGGTTCAGAGTTGTTCATGCCAACTAGAAAAAACCTAACTGTTGAACCTTTCGTCAAAAACTTGGATAGCACAGGCTACAGTCTCACTCAAAGTAGTATTGGGGGATGCTAGAACAAGGTTTTTTTTCATCTGGAGACAATGTGACAAGCGATTTTAAGCTCTTGTAACCTAGATCTACCTTCACACTGATCAATATCCTTCTATG
This sequence comes from Pinus tabuliformis, assembly GCA_031772625.1. Classification (NCBI taxonomy): domain Eukaryota; kingdom Viridiplantae; phylum Streptophyta; class Pinopsida; order Pinales; family Pinaceae; genus Pinus; species Pinus tabuliformis. The sequence goes on along the minus strand of CM062819.1, from coordinate 1,665,363,470 downwards.
GCTCGATACTCTAGCTCGAGTAAAATGGTGTCTAGGCCTTGGTGAAGGTCTATGATCAATCTTTGTAGAACCTAAGGAAGTATTCTATTTACTTTCACGCGCTAATCAATAATCCTAGATCTACCATCGCGCAGATCTATCCAGTTCATCAAAAATCATAAAAGATTCAAGATTCATCTTCATGAAAATAGATAATCACTTAATTCATGCATAAATATTATGGATTCAATAGATTGATTCAGAAATTACACATTATTTCATGGAAAATGTTATCACCTAGATTGAACCTCAGGCTGAAGGAAGGCAATGCCAGGGTAACCACAAACCAAACTTAGGCAAGTAGCTAGCCCTACTACACCGGGAGAGGGCTCTCTCCATAAGGATCTCAGCCAAGATGACTGGATCAAAAAAAGGGTACTAGGATAGGTATAATAGCACAAGGTTTTATTGGATTTTGATGGGGTTTTGTTGGATCAGGAGGAGCTAGACAGTTAGGGCTATGGAATTAGGTCAAAATTGCAAGGTGTTTAATGGGGCAAGGTAGGCATAAGGTTTAGCACTCTAGGGCTTAATGGGTGACATGTTTTAAGACTAGTGAGAAGCTAGGAAGAGCATCTGATTACCATGGATCCTTCCTAGACTATAGAAAACATATAATGGTGAATATTTCCCCAAAGCAGAGCAGTGATGTTAAGAATTCTGCCTATCAAACTTGAAAACATTCACTTAGAAATAATGAAATGATTAATGAAGTACACAAAACATACTAACATATGATCACAAGAGAAGAAACTGAACTAAAAAACCATACCACATGTATCCAAAATAAATACTTGCAATTTTTATTAATCTCCTGCTAAACTGCTACAAAATGATGTACCATCAATGCACAAGCATCTAGCTGAGTCCAACCCTTTAGAATGAGAAAGAAGAAGAAGATATAGGCATCGTTTCAACCTCCTCCCATCCTCAGGGGTCGAATCCCTAAGATGAGGAGCTAATCTAACTAATACTGAATAAGAAACATGAATATAGGCATCTCAACAACTTGCCTCTAAACGTGAAAAACTAATTCATTTGAGCTCAAACTGACTTCTAAAGCAATGAATCTACTCTCTATTACTATTTATATATCATAGTTACATGCCAAGTCATCATTTACAAAGTTACATCATCCTCCATGAGAGAGAATCCAAGAACATAGTAAAAAACTAGAAGAATAGGCATCCTGTTCAAAAACTGCCCTACGGGCAGTGCCACTGGCCCAACGTGCAGTGCCACTTTCGGGTCCCTTTTGGAGGCCTTCCCCGTATCCAAATTGATCTCATGATAGCTAATTGGAAAGGTATTCAAGTCTAATTTCAAAAACACCTATCATTTCTATTTTTGAAGTTCATTTGTCCCCTCAACACTTGATTCTTCCAAGACTGCTTTTGTGTGTCCAAAAAGTGGTAGAGAGGTCATTTTTAGGGTGTTTTTTGACCTTTTGGTGGACCATTTCTACCACAAGAATTTGAAAATATCTAGGGTGCATGTTCAAAAGTACTCTAAATCCAAAAATGAGAACCATTTCTCATTTGGGTTCCCCTAGGAAAAGTGCAGTGCCGATGGCTCTATGCGTTGAGCCACCTCTTGAACGGGCAGCACCACATCCTTAACACACAGTGCCACTTCAAGCTCACTTTTTATTGCCTTTACAATGTCCAAATTGAGCATGGGATAGCTCGCTGGAAATACTATCGAGTCTACCTTCTATGAAATCTTGAATTGTTCAATTTGGAGCTCATTTTCCCTGTTAAAAGCTCAATCTCCCAAGACTGGTCAAAATGTGAAAAATGACGCTGCCAAAATGTAGACTGTTATTTCAGTAAACTTTTGGAGGTCTTCCTAAACTCCAAATTGAGCTCATTATAGCTCATTGAAACTATCTCTTTGTCTAGTTATCACTTGACTCATCAATAAAGTCATTTGGTCACTCCAGCTAGGAGAAATATTGATTTTCCCAAGGTCACTATAGAAATGCAACAACTCTATTGTAGCAACTGTATTTTTTATATTTCTCTAAAAAAGTGACACATGTGTAAAAAGTGAAGGTGGTTTTTCTTCCTGTTGAAGCCCCGAAAATTGGGTCGACAACAAGGGGGATACCCACCCAGTCCAGACCTTGGTTGGCAGCTCCTTATCTGTTTGGTATAGCGGGTCCGACTCGGGATAATGGGACCAGTTTCCCAATCTAAGGGGGGTGTGTGTGTGTAGAGTTGGATGATGCTGATCTAAGAGTACTTAAAGCTAATTTAATTCAAACTTCTAAACTAACTCCATGCTATTGTAATCTAATGAGAAACAACACATCTAATCTATGCTAACCCGGGGTGTATTTCTTCTATTATGCGATCTAAAGAGATTTCGAACAATAACTGGTAATAAAGATCATTCAGCTATCATAAGAATAGAAATCAATTAAGATAAACCACTCTGCATAAAAAGTTAAGAAAAATAGTTGTGAACAGCATATCGCATAATAAGTTATTCATATATCAAACACAAATAAATGACTCCACCGTACAGAAGTGCCAAATGGTAACCCACACATTCATGCATTAACATATAAACAACTGAAAACTGTATATCACTTTAAGAATATAAGCAGGAATGGTCAAGAGATAAAAGTACCATTTATGACTAATCCTACTCACAAGCATCAAGCAAAAACGATTTATCTCTACTTGTTCTAACATCTACTAAGAGTACAGAAGTGCAACATCAGTAGCAGATATCAAATGCAAACATTGATAAATCTCGATCCATCCATTCATCAAAACCTCCTCTGAGGGTGCAAAAGTGCATGTTCTGAGGACAAGTTTTTTGACAAATTTCTGGACCCTTCTCTAAATGCACGAGAAGGGTTAAAATACTACTTCCTAACTCTAATAATAGTATTTTTACAAAATTTAGGATGCAGTTTTCAAATGACCGTCCTTTTTCTAATCTAATTAAAAAGAAAAACAACATTCTAAAATAAGGCTACTTCTGAATTTGGTCCTTAAAGTTGCAAGTGTTCATCATGGGCTTGAGGAGAGTCGGCTAACTGACTTCTGCGCTGAGCTGGGCTGCGAAAACAACATCTACGAGAGCTGGCACTACTTTTTTGGTCGCGATTGTGATGCATTTCACCGTCATCCATTGACTGTGTGGTTTGACCAAGTATGTCCAGTAACATTCCCAATTCAACCTATTTAATGCTTGGATCACTTTTCCCTTTGCCTGCGCTTTCTTCTTCCATTCTGCTTCCAGTTGTAACTTATTTGGTAGGTACCCCAGGGTGGTCTCTGCGATTAAATTTGCCCTCTATAAATTCTCATTTACACAGTCGATAAGAATGCTTGCCTGTGTAGCCATTGTCTCCGCTGCTCGCTCTGCCTGCCTGATTTGATCGTCCCATTTATTAAAGAGCAATTCTTTATGATTTTAGTTTATCCTGGGTGCACCTGCTCTTTTCCCTGCATCTTCATCCTGCCAAGTTAAGTATTCCATCACCTGTCTATCACTCTGATCATAGTCACTCCGCAAGTCTACCACTTGATTGGTGATTTTATCGCTCAGCTTGCAATAGTGACTCCACTGTGATATTTTACGTTCCAACTCTTCCTGTTGCTGCAGTAGTTGCTCATTTAAGCCAATAGATTCTGAAATAAATTCTGCCAGCTTAGGCTCATCTTTATGCATTTCCTGTAAAGTCTGCAATTGTTTTCCTTTCTCGTCTAGACTTCTTTGATAGCCTATCTACATCTGCTGAAAGTCTCCCTGCAGCTTCTCGAGCTGTTTGGAAGCTTCAATATTAGCACTGGCTTGTTGCAACTGTCGTTGTAGCAGCTGTATTTGATCTTCTTGTTCTTTCAATAGTTGTTGAAGTTCCGATGCCTTGTCAATAGTTTCAGAAGCATATGCCCTTGCGATCTGAGACAGCTTAGTGAGATTTTCAGTCGGGTTATTGTTGGGGTCTTTCCATAAGACGTCCAAATGTTCAACACCTTGTGACAGTGTATTTTCTAGTTTTCTTTTCTTCCTTTGTGTCCTTACAACTACTTTTTGTTGGGGACTATAGAATACATCCAGTGGGGGAATTTCTTCTACATTAAGTAGAAGCTCAGAAGGTGGAGCGATAGGAATGTGCTCCGTTTCTGTGACACTGCTGACTATGGTCGAAACCACTTCTGGCACTACCTGTGTATTGTTCACAGGTGTTTTTGGGGCTTGCCCTTCAAGATTGATCAGTTCATTGAAGGTTTCCCATTCTTTGTCCAGTTCTGTTGTGACGAGTGGTGCTTCGATTACAGGAGGGGGGACATCTCTCGGCGGGGAGGTGATAACTTGCTGTTGCGACATTGCACTTGACTGAGCTGTATCTTTAATTGTTTCTTCTTTTTTTCCTTGGTCGCATCCAGACTCTTTAGGATGTTCAGGTACTCCTTGCGCAGCATTGGATTTAGATCTCAAAGTGCTAGAGTTTCCACTCAGGCTAATGCTTGGAGTTGGTTCTCTGGCAGGCAGTCGCAGCTTCTCTCGAGGAACGCTGGCCAGCCTTCTTTCCCTGTATAACATGAATCTTTGGAGGTCATTTGGAGACAACCTTGACCGAGCTTCCTGCAAAATTTCTTGGAGTGAGCTTCTATTCTGAAACAAATCATCAAACAAATCTTTCTTTCCAACGAATACTTTTATTTTGACATTCGTCGTGAAATCTTGGGCAACATCATTTGGGTCAAATGGCCTTGCTGGGAATTTAAATAATTGTAGACACGTCACATTCTCCACTTCGGTGAAAGCATGTCCTACATCGAACAATGAGAAGGCCCCACAAGCTACAGGAAATTGAGGCCATATGGCCTTCTTTTTGTCCTTTAGGTCTTTGGTCAGGCCGCCTTCTGAACAGGTTTGATAAGCAATTTCCCGATCCAAAAGTTTATCAGGAATATATAGAGGTAGGACATGTGGAGGTGCAGTGCTTCCAAACACTCTAATAGAGGTAAACCATTCTTCTCCGAACCATCTTGCGATGGGGATGATGTCTATTTGTGCCTCAGGTGAGCACCTCGGGGGGTCTTCATCATACATTATTCTATCCAAGGGCAAAATAAGCCCGTGGCAAATCTGGTAGAAGTGAGGGACGAACTGAGAATCCCATAACACCTTATGATAAACATGGATAGGTAATGGGTCGTGGGTAGTCCATTTCCAACCCATAATGGAAAATTTAGACACATAACAAATAGAATCCATAACATATGCAGACAGATAAAAAGGAGGATAGATCCTTTGAGACAAGGATCTCTTAGACTGGTAATTGATAGCCGTGTATAGATTATTAGAAAGGATCTTGGCCTAATCCATAATATCGGCGTTTGTGGCAGCATCAATTAATGGTAGCCATTCAGACGAAAACTTATTGATATCCGACATCCCAAATAACCTACAAAGCATGGCCGCAGCAAAAAAATATGGAGAGGTGATGGAACTAGTGCTGTACATACCATTTTTATCCTTTTTTAGTGGCTCCTCTTTTCTGGACCAATCTTTGGTGATCTCTGATAGGTCTGGGCTCTCTGCCGCAAATTTCTTAACGAATTGTGCATTGTAAGTCGCTTGCGGTTCAGGAAGATGATACATAAGCTTCAAATCTTGCGCAGCGAATGATCCGATGAGCCCGTGTCCTTGAACTTTGAATTGTCTGTTGTTCATGTCTACATTGTCAAGTATCCACTTGATCATATAAGTATATGGTAGAATTTTGGGTCTTGCTGCTATCCTGTGAAGAAATGAACATGCTAGCTCCTCTAAGGACGCCTCAGAAGAGCGTTGTGAGCCCACGACAGCAGCAACCTTCATTATTCTAGGATTTTCCTCTTCAAGCAGCCTGTGCATGCTTTCCCATGTCGATATCCCTGTGTCTCTATTACAGGCTGTGTCTGTATACAAAGGCGCCATCTCCTTCGTATTTTCCTTCGCTTCAGAGCTTTGAGCTTTATTTTTCTTTCCCATTTCTTCCTGCGTTTGGGTTTGAATCATCTTAGCTCTTCATTCCTGTAGATTACGAGTGAAATGGAAATGACTGATCCAGAAAGGTGATGGGAGAGTTTTAAATGCAACAGATGTATCAAATATGCCACCTTACATGAATTAATTCTCTACAAAGGCACGCATCTTTACTTCATTTAATAACTGACAACTAATTCATTTACTATCATTAAAAGCGCATGATCTCGAGTTAGATTATGGTAAGTGGCTTTTCTTTGAATGGCGTGCTCGAAGGATTCGTAATGAAGTGATTTATGATTTGCTTACGTAGCCTCGCATATCGCGCCATCGCAAATCGCACCATCGTAGATCGCAAGAACGCAATATCCCAGCGATTGCAACATCGCAGATCGCAGAAGTTTGATGTTTGCCAAATCTTGCCGGCTCATTTCTGCGATATGCGATCTTGCGATCGGTGTTATCGCAGATCGGTAAATCTTTAAGTTTTTCCTTATGAGTATTACTTTGTTGTGACGCGATGTTATACTTAACAAGAGGGTCTTGTGCATTCTGATATTAAAGAGAAATGGAGGAATTTCCTATCTTTTTTGCAACGCGACTTTAAAGATTTTCTCCTTATCATAGACTTAGGTTTAAAATATTCAAAAGACCTTCCTAAGCTTATGACGGTAACCTTATTTTGAGGAAAGGAAACTCTTGTTCTTCCTAAAAATTAACTAAGGGTCCCCATTCATTTAGTATTTTGGTCAACACTTAAATGAACAAAGTGGGGGTTGTTGCTGGCCACAACAATTGGCGATTCACTTGGGAGAACCAGTTATCTCTGATTTTCTAATGAAATTTTTTTTTTTTTCTTTTTTTCTTTTTCTTTTTTTTAAACTTCCGAAACAACAAATTTTTTTTTTTCAGGAAACTTAAACTTTATTATAAAAAGATAAAGCATGTCATACTTCAAACTGTCAATGATATTTCATTTCAACCTCTTTCTATTTTAATTACTTGTATCCTCAGCTTGTCCTTGCATTTACATCAGCCATTACTTGGTCTTGTAAAAAATAAAATAAAGTCTCCCCTGTGTAGCAGTCTTTTAAATATTCTCTTTTGCCACAGGTAGAGCCTCTACTGCCAGCAGGCGTCCATAGCCTCGACAGGGTTACCTATTATCTAGTAATGATCCTTTATCCTGCTTAAGGCGATCTACAACCTTCGGAGAAAAACCCAGATTGACACTTTTTCCTCTCTAAAGAACAATGTCTTGGTTTGGTAGCCAAATTATGACACAGTCATTCACTTGATTTACAGTTTTGCTGAACAAGCTGGCTCATGATGAGACCCCTTGTCTTTTGATTTCAACAATCTTGAGTCGTTGCCCTGTTTTGGTGGATAGTTTTGGCAAAGTCAGCAAGTTATAATATCTGTGATCATGATAAGTCAGCTCGTGATGAGACCTATTATTCTTTGAGATATAGCATTTCTTAGATTGTCTCTCTGAATGCTGCGATTTTCTCTAACAAGGAGGATATCATTGCTTTCCTTAAGAAAGCTCTAGACGACAATAATAGAGTTTTTTGGAAATGGCTGTCTCTACAGGGAATCTTTATTTTGTTATTGATACTTTTCATCGTACTGATATAAAACAATTTCTTCACTAAGATTACTTTTGTCAAGTTTTTTGGAAGTTGAGACCAGTATCATATCTGGTTTAAAGTTTTTAACTATATCTATTAATAATAAAGATCAAGTTTCTGAAAGATTTGCTATTTACACAAGCAGAAGTTCAAAACCTGACAGAGAAATGGTGTCTTTAGTAAATGTCAAATGTTGTTAACCATAGCAAATTTTATTATGGGAAAAAAAAAATTAACGAAATGAGAGGCAGACATTCTTTAGGATTATGCACAAAATAGGGATAATCTCTTTTCTACCAACTATTAAAAGTGAACCTAAAACCTAATAACCTAGCTAAATTACTCCTACTCCTATTCTAACTATATACAGAAAATTAACTAGGTGAAATGATATTTCCAGTGGAACCATCTCTTCATTTTTATTCCTAGCCGTATGTAACTTCCAAACATTAACGTTAAGAACAAAACTTTTCCTGAACTGTTAATGTTGGATGTGGAATAAGAATATGTAACCTCAGTTGGAATTCTGTCTGATATTTCTTTTTCATGAAAACTTCTTTCCAACTAGGAACCTATTGGATCATAAGAATCAAGATGAATTTCTGTTATGGATTGATGATCTCGTAATAGGAAAGATGACAAACCAGGTTGTGAATATGATTTTTTAGTTTCAATGGCTTGTAACCTACTGTTTGTTAAAATTGAGCTTTTAGTGATTTCATATAAAAGGAAAGTTTCCATATATAAATCACTAAATAAATCAATGCAGAATATATGGAAATTCCTGGAAAGATTCTTATCAATTGGCGCAAATTGCCAACAAGTTTCGAAAGGTACTTTCTTTCGTTGATGATGTTTTGGATGCCAAAGAAGTTTTTTAAGAAAGTCTGATATTGATTGATCTTGAAATTGAAAAGGTTCTATACTTTCTTGACACAGTTTGGCTCTCCAAAATGGTATCACGTCTTTCAAATGTTCCTTGATAAGATGCTCAATGTGCCACAGTAATCTATCAAAAGTGTGAAAATTTAAAACACAATCCGATTTTGTACAAAATGAGTGCAAGTGAGAAAGAAAGAAATGATTATCTATACAAATAATGTTACAGCACAACTGGGATTTACTTGTAATATCTTGCTTCTCACAAGAACTGGCCAGAATTATGGAATCCGAGCAATTTCGAATTCCGTCTTGTGAATCAGAAGACAAGTTATGATTGTGGACAGGCATGGGGGTTTTCTCATGATATGAATCATAGATCGGGGTATTGTCTTGGATAGTAAAATCATGCAAATGATCTTTTACTTTGAAATGAGGATTGACTGATATGATTTCTGAATTAGGATATCTCTCATTATCTGAGCTTAGTTGAGTTACCTGAGATAAATCAACAACATCATCGTCATCAAAGTAGCTATCATAAATGATTTTACAGGTTTCCCTAGATTTTTCTTTCTCGTCATATATTTTCAGACAAGGAAGGTCAAGTGGTTCTTGTTTGAAAATGGTCAAAGGATGTTATATAGCTGTCTTTTTATCTTGAAAACCTAATGATGACTCATTTGAATAATCCTCTGTGTTTTTTGAGATATCTTTAATATTGAGAGGGGAAAAATTATCATCAATAAAAACATCAAGATAAAGAGAAAAATGTGATTCTGGAACAATGCATTTGAAAATCTCATCATGGAAAAATCTGTTGGAAATAATACTGAGAGGGCGGGTGAATCAGTATTATCAAGTTATTTTAATAAATCTTCCTTATTTATACTTTGAATTATTTTTGCATGTCAGTACCATGAAATAATTAGCATGAACAAGAAAAACAGATAGACACACCAAAGAACAACAAATATAAGGTGGAAACCCAATGTGGGTGAAAACCACCTGCTGCAATATGTCTCTATCTTCTTTCAAATTAGAAACTCCTTTTACAATGATTTTGTACTGGTACAGTCCTTTACCAGTACGCAGGCTGAAACCTGCAGAGAGCTACAACTCTCTCTCATTTTCCAATCTCTTCTGGAAGGGAGCTACAACCCCCTACTTCTTTTCTTTCAAGGACCACTTTTCATAAATTTTCAAACTGGATCCATGAACATCAAATGATCATCAAGTACATGTAAATCACACAGTCAACTGTAGTAACCAGATCAACAATAACGGTAAACTAAACCGAGAACACCTTATTAACAGAAAAGTTCAGCCAACAAAAAGTCTTAAGACAGATCCGCAGTTTTTCTTTATCTGGTCTGCGTGGCTACGCACTTCACCTTCTGCTCCTCTGTGTATACCCGCAGAGAGCCTTCTACTACACTGCGTATCTACTCACCTGCACCTTCTGTCGTGCCGCGTACATATACTGTAGCTCCGCACCTGCGGCTTCTATCGCGCCGCGTACCTCTACTGTAGCTCCGCACCTGAACCTTCTATCGCGCTGCGTACCCACGCACTGCGCCTTCTTCTGCTCTGCGTACCCACGCACTGCGCCTTCTTCTGCTCTGCGTACCCACGCACTTGCACCGTTAATCACCTGCGTACTTCTGATTAGGGCCAAATTGGCAGTCCACCAGTGTACCACAGATAGTCAGATGCACAGATCTGATCATGCGCCCGAGAGATCACACTTCATAGATTCACTTTCAACTTCACTTTTACATAGATCAAGCTTTTAAACCGATAACCCAATATTTCAGATCTTAAGATATTCAATTTGCAAAAAGATACTTTGGCCAAGTGATCTCCTTTGCTTTATATAGGCAAGCTCTTCCTAAAATCATGGATCAATACCATAGATAACCAAAACATGGGGCTCAATAATAATAATAATAATATAAAACAATACCACGGGCCAAAACCATAGAATCAAGAACGGCGGGCTAAATACCACGGGCCAAACATAAGAAACCCCACGTGAGCGCGCTTCTCTGCCTTGAAGTGAGTGAAACTGGGGTCCGCACCTTTTACATGGTGTACCTGCGGGTATGTACGCACTTTATCTATGATATTCCTGCGGGTCCGCGCCTTTTGTACTGTGTACCTGCGTACTTCTTAATTTCCAACATTTTGAGAGCCTGAACAGAGCATTGCCACTTAAGAGAGTTGCCATCAAGTACAACACCTGTAACATAGAGCCATACCAGAATCATAATGCCAACAATCTCCCCTGAACAGAGCATTGCCACTTAAGAGAGTTGCCATCAAGTACAACACCTGTAACATAGAGCCATACCAGAATCATAATGCCAACAATCTCCCCCTTTGGACTTGATGGCAACCTCAAGATCTTCAACGTCATTCTCCCCCTTTGACATCAAGGGCAAAGGGTTATGCTCCCCCTAAGAACATGCTCCCCCTGACTATAAGCCAGATCTGCAAAGAAGAACCATAATCCACCAAACATCATAAATGACCATGAAAGAGATAGAGACATATTGCAGCAATATTCAAGCCAGCATCCATGATCTCCTTCTGTACTTCCTCCATAATGCCAACATTGCATTATATGCTTCCCCTGAACCTGTGCCATTTGGTCTTTGATCAATCTGCAACCCAACACCTATACGCATATACCCCAGATGAGCCTTGCGTACAACCAACCATCAGAAGAGGTTCAACAAGATGATGCATCAACAACCCCCAACTTTTGCCTGAGGTATTCAAAGGTCTCCCTCGATAATGGTTTGGTGAGTATATCAGCAACTTGTTCCTTAGAAGGAACATACTCCAACTTGACCTTTTGTTCAAGTACTTGTTCCCAGAGAAAATGATACTTGAACGGTATGTGCTTGGTCTTTGAATGCATGACTGGGTTCTTTGAGATGCTGATTGCACTTGTATTATCACATAAGATGGAGATGGGTGGTATACAAGTGATTTGAAAATCCTGCAAGGTCTGCATCATCCAAAGTAGTTGAGTGCAGCGAGATGCAGCAGCAACATATTCCGCTTCAGCTGTAGACAAGGCAATCGAACTCTGTTTATTGTTGAACCAAGATACTAATCTGGAACCCATAAAGAATGCACCACCACTTGTGCTCTTTCTGTCATCCACGCTTCCGGCCCAATCTGCATCTGTATAAGCATGAAGTGTGAGATTTGTATCTCTAGGATACCATAAGCCATAGTTTTGAGTTCCTTGAAGATATTTGAAGATTCTCTTTACTGCCTGAAGATGAGTTTCCTTTAGATTTGCTTGAAATCTTCCAACTATTCCTACTGCATGCATTATGTCTGGTCGGGTACCTGTCAAATAAAGTAGACTTCCAATCATAGATCTGTAGGTTGGTTGATGCACTATTGCTGATTCATCATTTGCACTGAGGCTACATCCTGTGACCATGGGTGTACATACTGTTTTTGCATCTTCCATGCCATATTTCTTCAAAATCTGCTTGAGATACTTGGTTTGAGACAAAAAGATCCCTCCTTCTTTTTGTTGGATTTGCAAACCAAGAAAATATGTCAGTTCTCCCAGCAAGGACATTTCGAATTCTTTCTGCATTACCAAGGCAAAGCTTTGACTCATAGCTTCTTCATTGCTGCCAAAGATAATGTCATCTACATACACAACAAGTATTAGCAATTTATCATTTTCAACTTTTATATAAAGATTGTTATCTGCTGATCCTTTTGAAAAACCTTGTTGATGAAGATATTTGTCCAAACGATAGTACCAAGCCCTTGGAGCTTGTTTGAGACCATAGAGAGCCTTTTTCAATCTGCATACAAGATTTGGATAATTTCCAAGAATGAAACCATCTGGTTGCTCAATGTATACTTCTTCTTCCAAGTCTCCATTCAGAAAGGCTGATTTGACGTCCATTTGAAAAACTTTGAAGTTTTGAAAGCTTTAGAGAGCAAGGAACATTCGGATGGCCTCAAGTCTTGCAACAGGAGCAAAAGTTTCTTCAAAATCTATTCCTTCTTGCTGTGCATACCCTTTACAAACAAGTCTGGCCTTGTTTCTAATTACTTCTCCATTTTCATTCAATTTATTTTTGAGGACCCATTTTGTCCCTATAACATTCTTATCCTTTGGTCTAGGAACTAGCTCCCAAGTGTTGTTCTTTTCGATCTGCTCAAGTTCTTCATCCATTGCTTTGACCCAACATTCATCATTGCATGCCTCTTTCACATTTTGTGGTTCAGTGGAAGAGAGTAATGCCAAATAGCTTGAAGCTTCTACAATTGTTTTTCTTGTTTGTACACCTGCTTCTTTCTGCCCCAAAATCTGAGATTCTGGATGATTCTTCTGAACATATCTGGATGGATTCTTCTCTTCAATCCTTATCTGCTCCTCTGGTTATTCTTGAGGTTCTTCTTCTTCATCATTCTGTCTTTGAGGGTAGTCTTCCTCTTCTTCGATATCTTCATGATTTACTTGCCTAGGAATGTATCCCTTCTCATCAACCACTACATCAATGCTGTCAACAATTCTTCCAAGTCTTTTATTGTAGCACTTGTATGCTTTGCTATGTGGAGAATAACCAAGAAGAATGCCTTCATCTACTCTAGGTTCAAGTTTGCCAAGTTGCTCATCAGTATTCTTAATATAGCATTTGCTCCCAAAGATTTTGAAGTGCTTTACCGAAGGAGTCTCACCATACCAGAGCTCATGAGGGGTTTGAGTGCTGTTCACCCGGACATTTGTTTTGTTGAGAATAACAACCGCAGCATATGCAGCTTCACCCCAGAAAGTTGTGGGAGTTCCAGACTCATCAAGCATAGCACGGGCCATTTGTTGGACTGTTCTGTTCATTCTTTCCACCACTCCATTTTGCTGAGGAGTTCTAGCTGTAGAGAATTCTCTTCTTATCCCATGTTCTTCACAGAAATCGAAAAATTCATTTGAGGTAAACTCCCCACCTCTGTCGGATCTGAGGCACTTAATTTTGTATCCTGATTCATTTTCAACCAAGGCTTTAAAGGATTTGAATTTTTCGAATGCTTCATCTTTGTGCTTCACAAGTCCTAACCAGACAAACCTGGAGAAATTGTCAATGAATAATATCAAGTATTCTTCTCCTCGAGGTGTCCTTTTCCTGATTGGACCACATACATCTGTATGTACTAGCTCAAGAGGCATGCTAGCTGATCCTTCCTTCTCCGGAAAGTTAGTTCTGGTTTGCTTTCCAAACTGACATGATTTGCATATGGTGTTGTCTGAAATTTTGATATCTGGAAGACCACGAACTGCCTGATATTTGCATGCTTTCCTTATTTGTGAAAAGCTTAGATGCCCCAACCTCCGGTGCCATAACCAGTGTTCATCATCCTTGCTTAGATATCATTGTTGTTGTCCTTCTTCAAAAATGTGTAGATTATTTGGAGTTCTTTCACCTTTGATCACTGTTTTACCTGTATCCAGATCACGAACAAGACATCCATTTGATATAAATATCACCTCGGTTCCTTGATCACACATCTGGCTGACACTCAGAAGATTATGCTTCAATCCATCAACATACAAAACATTTCCAGCTTTGACCTTTTCTTTTAACTGAGCAGTGCCTTTTCCTTTTATAGCTGCAGGTGTATCATTTCCAAAAGAAACTTTCTTTCCCTTTTCTAAAGCAGAATATGATTCAAGTTTTTCTTTATCACATGTCATATGCTTCAAACATACACTGTCAATGTACCATAGATTTTCCTGTCCCTCTGCATAAAATGCTATCCCACATCTCTCTGTTTGTGGTTCCTTTATTCTCCATGTTTTGGTGCTTGAGGCTTATTCCTTTGTCTGCTGAAACCTGCTCCTGCATTCAAAATCTTCTTGACCAAAGTTATTGCAAATAGAACATTCAACTTCATTTTCAAGAGCCAAAAAAATTTTATAGGTCCTTTTTGTAATCCCGGTCACACTTCTTTGTTTTTGAGCTTCTCTAGTCATGATTGTTTTATATGCAACACATTGAGCTGCTTTGTGGCCAAAGTTATGGCAAGAGAAGCATTGTCCATTGAAGAAACTTCTGCGTTTATCAAATCTTCCGGCCAAAAGATTGTAATTTCTATTGTCATTCATTCTTGAAGCAAATTGAGAGGATTTTACCTGTGGCTGGTTGTAGCTTTTGTTCATCCTTAAGACGAATTGCCCCTGGTTTACCTGATAGTCTTTGTTTGTTCTTGATGTAATTGGTCCCTGCTTTACCTGGTGATCTCCATTGTGCTTTTGCTCATTCCTTCTTGCTGCATCAAGATAACTCTTTGAGGTGGATGCTTGAGAAGTTTCTCCATTATACCCCAGACCTGTCTTGTTTAGTGGAGAACGTTGTACATTGATGATCTCATCCAGAGTTTCAGATCCTTTGACAAACTTAAGATTAATAGCCTTTTTTTCTCAATCTCTTTTCTAAGACCAACAATTTCACCTTCTAACTTTTCAAGATATTTTTCTTTTTCATCAATCTGAAATTGTAGGGTATCAATGATCATATTCTTTTCTTCTATACATGTCTTGAGTCTAGAAATTTCTTCATGAAAGCTATCCACATCTATATCATCCATGTAATCATCATCTTCAAATGCCATTAAAAGTTTATAGTCATTACCTTGTTCATCTTCATCACTATTTGATAGACCATCACTATCTTCATGAGTGTAGTAGCTTTTCTTATTTGCATTCTGTTTCTTGCTCCATCTAGAAGGTTCCTTTCCTTTGTCAATCTTATCATTATGAGGACATTTCGCAGCATAATGACCTACTCTTCCACAAGCAAAACATTTAAAAGGTAACTTACCTCTGAACCTTCCAATACCCCGTTGAAGATTTCTGACAAAATTTGATTCTTCTTCTTCTTCTGGCGCGTGACTTGCTTCATAGTAGTCTCCTTTGCCTGAAGCCTTGAAAGCAGCTTCTCTCCTGTCTGATGGACCTCCTTTTCTCATTTCCTAAGTAGTTAAAATTCCGTGTAGCTGAGACATATTAAGAGTTCGTAGATTTTCCTTTTCTTCTATTGCAGACACTTTAGATTCAAACTTGGGGGACAGTGATCATAAAAATTTTTCAACCACAATAGCCTCTTTTATTTCTTCACCCAAGTTTTTCATGCAATTGACAATCTCGTCTACTCGAAGGAAATAGTTAGCCACACTTTCATCATTATACATTCTGAGATTCTCATACTGAATCCTGAGGGTTTGAAGTTTAGCAAGCTTTACCTATTCATCTCCTTCGTAGCTCAAGACAATCTTCTCCCATATTTCCTTTGCGGATTTATATTGCATAACCTTCACGAATTTTGTTTGAGATAAGCATCCTAGCAAAGTATTGACTGCTTTAGCATTTGTTTCATATTTCTTCTTCTCGGCCGGATCTGTAGGAGTAGTTGAAGGAAAAGTGTAGCCTATATCTATGATATCCCAAACTTCTGTACCAAGAGATTGAAGATAGGCAGTAACTCTTACCTTCCAATAATTGAAGTTTGTCCAATCAAAAATTGGTGGCCTAATTGATGCTTCCCTCTCATAGTTGCTCATGATGAATGATTTTCCTTCAAGCGATCAAGCTTCTCTGAAGGACCTGCTCTGATACCAATTGTTGGAAATAATACTGAGAGGGGGGGTGAATCAATATTATCAATTTCTTTTAATAAATCTTCCTTATTTATACTTTGAATTATTTTTGCGTGTCAGTACCATGAAATAATGAGCATGAACAAGAAAAACAGATAGACACACCAAAGAACACCAGATATAAGGTGGAAACCCAATGTGGGTGAAAACCACCTGCTGCAATATGTCTCTATCTTCTTTCAAATTAGAAACTCCTTTTACAATGATTTTGTACTGGTGCAGTCCTTTACCAGTACGCAGGCTGCAACCTGCAGAGAGCTACAACTCTCTCTCATTTTCCAATCTCTTCTGGAAGGGAGCTACAACCCCCTACTTCTTTTCTTTCAAGGACCACTTTTCATAAATTTTCAAATTGGATCCATGAACATCAAATGATCATCAAGTACATGTAAATCACACAGTCAACTGCAGTAACCAGATCAACAATAATGGTGAACTAAACCAAGAACACCTTATTAATAGAAAAGTTCAGCCAACAAAAAGTCTTAAGACAGATCCGCAGTTTTTCTTTATCTGGCCTGCGTGGCTACGCACTTCACCTTCTGCTCCTCTGCGTATACCCACAGAGAGCCTTCTGCTGCACTGCGTATCTATGCAACTGCACCTTCTGTCGTGCCGCGTACATATATTGTAACTCCGCACGTGCGGCTTCTATCGTGCCGCGTACCTCTACTGTAGCTCTGCACCTGAACCTTCTATCGCGCTGCGTACCCACGCACTGCGCCTTCTTCTGCTCTGTGTACCCACGCACTGCGCCTTCTTCTACTCTGCGTACCGACGCACTTGCATCGTTAATCACCTGCGTACTTCTGATTAGGACCAAATTGGCAGTCCACCAGTGTACCAAAGATAGTCAGATGCACAGATCTGATCATGCGCCCGAGAGATCACACCTCATAGATTCACTTTCAACTTCACTTTTACATAGATCAAGCTTTTAAACCGATAACCCAATATTTCAGATCTTAAGATATTCAATTTTCAAAACGATACTTTGGCCAAGTGATCTCCTTTGCTTTATATAGGCAAGCTCTTCCTAAAATCATGGATCAATACCATAGATAACCAAAACATGGGGCTCAATAATAATAATAATAATATAAAACAATACCACGGGCCAAAACCATAGAATCAAGAACGGCGAGCTAAATACCACGGGCCAAACATAAGAAACCCCACGTGAGCGCACTTCTCTGCCTTGAAGTGAGTGAAACTGGGGTCCGCACCTTTTACATGGTGTACCTGCGGGTATGTACACACTTTATCTAGGATAGTCCTGCGGGTCCGCGCCTTTTGTACTGTGTACCTGCGTACTTCTTAATTTCCAACATTTTGAGAGCATGAACAGAGCATTGCCACTTAAGAGAGTTGCCATCAAGTACAACACCTGTAACATAGAGCCATACTAGAATCATAATGCCAACAATCTCCCCTGAACAGAGCATTGCCACTTAAGAGAGTTGCCATCAAGTACAACACCTGTAACATAGAGCGATACCAGAATCATAATGCCAACAAAATCTTTGTTCATCAAATTCATCATAGACATTGGGCTTTAGATCATACCTTTGTGTACTTATACTTTTCGAAAGAGAAATAGTTTGTTGTTCTAACCTTGGCATGTGCATTTGTTGATTTTCAATGATATTATCTGACCTTGTATCAAAGTCATCTCCTAGTTCCAAGGTAGGCTTTCCTCCAGCATTCTCGCTTTTGTCTTCTTGCATTAGAGCATGCATGACTCCTAGGCTTTGGGGACTTTCTTCATCATGGCTGATTTGTATATTCAACTTGGAATCCTCATTCACATTAGAAGAAAATGAGACAAAGCTTGAACTAATTTCTGCTTGATCAGACATAGGAGGCAGGGAATACTCAGCATAATATGCAGGTTCTTCATCCATGAGTTCACTTTCAAGATCATACTTTAGAGAATTAAGATGAAATCACATATTAAAATCCCTAACAGATTCATCTTGTTTCCGTAGATAATCAATTTCATCATATACCTGGTCATAGTCATAACAATCAAATTCAAAAATAAAAGTCTTGACGAATTGGTCCCAGCTGTGAATTGATGCAACTGGGAGGGTTCTGCACCATTTTCTATCTTTCGCTGTGAATGTAAGAGTAAAAATTCTGCATAAAATGCCTTCATCAATTCTCTGAATATCAGAACTTGAAACTTTTTGAATAAATTGAAGAGCATGGTTAAAAGAAGAAGAATTATTCTTACCATTGAATTTTACCTGAGACAAGAGTCTTACCACTTCTGGTGGAGTGTTGGAAGAGGTAGGAACATGGATGCAACTCCAAATAGGAATTTTATGAGCAGCCATCCTGATTCAAATTTTACAATTGAAAATCATTCCAACAGACACTATGTTCACGCCCTCCTTCTAGCGCCAAATATGTTGAAGCCCCGAAATCGGGTCAATAACAAGGGGGATACCCAACCAGTCCGGACCTTGGTTGGCAGCTCCTTATCCATTTGGTATAGCGGGTCCGACTGGGGATAATGGGACCAGTTTCCCAATCTAAGGGGTGTGTGTGTGTAGAGTTGGATGATGCTGATCTAGGAGTACTTAAAGCTAATTTAATTCAAACTTCTAAACTAACTCTATGCTATTGTAATCTAATGAGAAACAACACATCTAATCTATGCTAACCCGGGGTGTATTTCTTCTATTATGCGATCTAAAGAGATTTCGAACAATAACTGGTAATAAAGATCATTCAACTATCATAAGAATAGAAATCAATTAAGATAAACCGCTCTGCATAAAAAGTTAAGCAAAACAGTTGTGAACATCATATCGCATAATAAGTTATTCATATATCAAACACAAATAAATGACTCCACCGTACAAAAGTGCCAAATGGTAACCCACACATTCATGCATTAACATATAAACAACTGAAAACTGTATATCACTTTAAGAATATAAGCAGGGATGGTCAAGAGATAAAAGTACCATTTATGACTAATCCTACTCACAAGCTTCAAGCAAAAACGATTTATCTCTACTTGTTCTAACATCTACTAAGAGTACAGAAGTGCAACATCAGTAGCAGATATCAAATGCAAACATTGATAAATCTCGATCCATCCATTCATCAAAACCTCCTCTGAGGGTGCAAAAGTGCATGTTCTGAGGACAAGTTTTTTGACAAATTTTTGGACCCTTCTCTAAATGCATGAGAAGGGTTAAAATACTACTTCCTAATTCTAATAATAGTATTTTTACAAAATTTAGGATGCGGTTTTCAAATGACTGTCCTTTTTCTAATCTAATTAAAAAGAAAAACAACATGCTAAAATAAGGATACTTCTGAATTTGGTCCTTAAAGTTGCAAGTGTTCATCATGGGCTTGAGGAGAGTCAGCTGACTGACTTCTGCACTGAGCTGGGCTACGAAAACAGCATCTACGAGAGCTGGCACTACTTTTTTGGCCGTGTTTGTGATGCATTTCACTGTCATACATTGACTGTGTGGTTTGACCAAGTATGTCCAGTAACATTCCCAATTCAACCTATTTAATTCTTGGATCGCTTTTCCCTTTGCCTGCGCTTTCTGCTTCCATTCTGCTTCCAGTTGTAACTTATTTGGTAGGTACCCCAGGGTGGTCTCTGCGATTAAATTTGCCCTGTGTAAATTTTCATTTACACAGTCGATAAGAATGCTTACCTGTGTAGTCGTTGTATCCGCTTCTCACTCCACCTGCCTGATTTGATTGTCCCATTTATTAAAGAGCAATTCTTTATGATTTTCGTTTATCCTGGGTGCACCTGCTCTTTTCCCTGCATCTTCATCCTGCCAAGTTAAGTATTCCATCACCCGTCTGTCACTCTGATCATAGTCACTCCACAAGTCTACCACTTGATTGGTGATTTTATCGCTCAGCTCGCAATAGTGACTCCACTGTGATATTTTACGTCCCAACTCTTCCTGTTGTTGCAATAGTTTCTCATTTAAGCCAATAGATTCTGAAATAAATTCTGCCAGCTTAGGCTCATCTTTATGCATTTCCTGTAAAGTCTGCAATTGTTTTCCTTTCTCGTCTAGACTTCTTTGATAGCCTATCTGCATCTGTTGAAAGTCTTCCTGTAGCTTCTCGAGCTGTTTGGAAGCTTCAATATTAGAACTGGCTTGTTGCAACTGTCGTTGTAGCAGCTGTATTTGATCTTCTTGTTCTTTCAATAGTTGCTGAACTTCCGATGCCTTGTCAATAGTTGCAGAAGCATATGCCCCTGCGATCTGAGACAGCTTAGTGAGATTTTCAGTCGGGTTATTGTTGGGGTCTTTCCATAAGATGTCCAAATGTTCAGCACCTTGTGACAATGTATTTTCTAGTTTTCTTTTCTTCCTCTGTCTCCTTACAACTGCTTTGTGTTGGGGACTATAGAATACATCAAGTGGGGGAATTTCTTCTACATTAAGTAGAAGCTCAGAAGGTGGAGTGATAGGAATGTGCTCCGTTTCTGTGACACTGCTGACTATGGTTGAAACCACTTCTTGCACTACATGTGTATTGTTCACAGGTGTTTTTGGGGCTTGCCCTTTAAGATTGATCAGTGCATTGAAGGTTTCCCATTCTTTGTCCAGTTCTATTGTGACGAGTGGTGCTTCGATGAGAGGAGGGGGGACATCTCATGGCGGGGAGGCGATAACTTGCTGTTGTGACATTGCACTTGACTGAGCTGTATCTTTAGTTGTTTCTTCGTTTTTTCCTTGGTCGCATCCAGACTCTTTAGGATGTTCAGGTACTCCTTGCACAGCGTTGGATTTAGATCTGGAAGTGCTAGATTTTCCACTGAGGCTAATGCTTGGAGTTGGTTCTCTGGCAGGCAGTCGCAGCTTCTCTAGAGGATCACTGGCAAGCCTTCTTTCCCTGTATAACATGAATCTTTGGAGGTCATCTGGAGACAACCCCGACCGAGCTTCCCGCAAAATTTCTTGGAGTGAGCTTCTACTTTGAAACAAATCATCAAACAAATCTTTCTTTCCAACGAATACTTTTATTTTGACGTTCATCGTGAAATCTTGGGCAACATCATTTGGGTCAAATGGCCTTGCTGGGAATTTAAATAATTGTAGACACGTCACATTCTCCACTTCGGTGAAAGCGTGTCCTACATTGAACAATGAGAAGGCCCCACAAGCTACAGGAAATTGAGGCCATATGGCCTTCTTTTTGTCCTTTAGGTCTTTGGTTAGGCCGCCTTCTGAATAGGTTTGATAAGCAATTTCCCGAGCCAAAAGTTTATCATGAATATATAGAGGTAGGACATGTGGAGGTGCACTACTTCCAAACACTCTAATATAGGTAAACCATTCTTCCCCGAACCATCTTGCGATGGGGATGATGTCTATTTGTGCCTCGGGTGAGCACCTCGAGGGGTCTTCATCATACATTATTCTATACAAGGGCAAAATAAGCCCGTGGCAAATCTGGTAGAAGTGAGGGATGAACTAAGAATACCATAACACCTTATGATAAACATGGATAGGTAATGGGTCCTGGGTAGTCCATTTCCAACCCATAATGGGAAATTTAGACACATAACAAATATAATCCATAACATATGCAGACAAATAAAAAGGAGGATAGATCCTTTGAGACAAGGATCTTTTAGACCGGTAATTGATAACAGTCGTGTATAGATTATCAGAAAGGATCTTGGCCCAATCCATAATATCGGCGTTTGTGGCAGCATCAATTAATGGTAGCCATTCAGAAGAAAAGTTATTGATATCTGGCATCCCAAATAACCTACAAAGCAAGGGCACAACAAAACAATACGGAGAGGTGAGGGAACCAGTGTTGTACATACCATTTTTGTCCTTTTTGAGCGGCTCCTCTTTTTTGGACCAATCTTTGGTGGTCTCTGATAGGTCTAGGTTCTCTGCCGCAAATTTCTTAACGAATTGTGCATTGTAATTCGCCTGCGGTTCAGGAAGATGATACATAAGCTTCAAATCTTGCGCAGCGAATGATCCGATGAGCCCGTGTCCTTGAACTTTGAATTGTCTGTTGTTCATGTCTGCATTGTCAAGTATCCACTTGATCATATCCGTATATGGTAGAATTTTGGGTCTTGCTGCTATCCTGTGAAGAAATGAACATGCTAGCTCCTCTAAGGACACCTCGGAAGAGCGTTGTGAGCCCGCGACAGCAGTAACCTTCATTATTCTAGGATTCTCCTCTTCAAGCAGCCTGTACATGCTTTCCCATGTCGATATCCCTGCTTCTCTGTTATAGGCTGTGTCTGTATACAAAGGCGCCATCTCCTTTATCTTTTCCTTCGCTTCAGAGCTTTGAGCTTTATTTTTCTTTCCCATTTCTTCCTGTGTTTGGGTTTGAATCGTCTTAGCTCTTCGTTCCTGCAGATTACGAGTGAAATGGAAATGACTGATCCAGAAAGGTGATGGGAGAGTTTTAAATGCAACAGATGTATCAAATATGCCACCTTACGTGAATTAATTCTCTACAAAGGCACGCGTCTTTACTTCATTTAATAACTGACAACTAATTCATTTACTATCATTAAAAGCACATGATTTCGAGTCAGATTATGGTAAGTGGCTTTTCTTTGAATGGGGTGCCCGAAGGATTCGTAATGAAGTGATTTATGATTTGCTTACGTAACCTCGCATATCGCGCCATCGCAAATCACACCATCGCAGATCGCGAGAATGCAATATCGTAGCGATCGCAACATCGCAGATTGCAGAAGTTTGATGTTTGCCAAATCTTGCCGGCTCATTTCTGCGATATGCGATCTTGCGATCGTTGTTATCGCAGATCGGTAAATCCTTAAGTTTTTCCTTATGAGTATTACTTTGTTGCGACGCGATGTTATACTTAACACGAGGGTCTTGCGCATTCTGATATTAAAGAGAAATGGAGGCATTTCCTATCTCTTTTGCAATGCAACTTTAAAGATTTTCTCCTTATCATAGACTTAGGTTTAAAATATTCAAAATACCTTCCTAAGCTTATGATGGTAACCTTATTTTGAGGAAAGGAAACTCTTGTTCTTCCTAAAAATTAACTAAGGGTCCCCATTCATTTAGTATTTTGGTCAACACTTAAATGAACAAAGGGGGGGTTGTTGCCGACCACAACACTTCCTTAGCCTATTTTGGACAAAACCCTCTCTCACTTTTTCGAAATGCTTCCCTGATTGGTCTAAAACATAGTTTGTATAAAAATCGGCCCTATGTTTGGCAAATGATTTGTCCCTTGGTATGGATTATTGAAAAATGATGGAGACATGATGTGCGTGAGTTGGAATGGCCTCATACTCACTGAATTGACCTCCCTTATACCTCATATACTCAGATGTCTCTGATTCCATGGCCAACCCTAGCTAAATGGGTGAGGAAATTAGGGTTTAATGATTATGGAAAATGATGATTTGGACACCCATGGGAAAAAACAACTCCCTTTGGAATGCACTTAACCCTTTGAAACATTACCCTTTCACTTGAATATTTCCTTTGAAAAATTGATTGTTTGATGGTCTGCCATATTTGGAACATTGTGTTAATCTCTTGGGATGGTGAAATTATTACATTTAAAAGACATGAAATTACATAATGAAATAAGAATTTCTCTTTACAAATCATCTTCACATGGTGAAGGGATGTTTTTTTATCACCATTTACATGCTGGTCTTATGCAATGGAATGGAACCTTGGCAACCCTAACGACCTAATGAAACCTTGAAAAACCCTAAAGACCTAATGAGACCTTGAAGGACTAAATTTCAAGATGACATAATGACCTCATGACTAATACAAATGGCATGATAAAAATAACTTTATGGATGATGTACAGTCAACATGATTTGAAACTATGCCAGAAAGTAACCCCATTTAGGGAAGAGTGATGTTTTTGGACTAGGACTACCATCAGTGACTAATTATTTTGCATGACCTAGTGGAATGATAAAAAATTTATGAATCAGACCCTTAAAATGATATGAAAAGAGTATTTTTGATCACTGATGGTAGGATGCAAATATTGTCACTAACATTGGCCTTAATGGGGATGGCAGCTCCTTGGAGGTGTCAAGAACATCGTAGACCAAGTGTCTAACCATGTGGGCCAATATGGTCAAAAACATAAATTGAAATGCATGACTGAAAACTAACGACTTGACAACAGAAACTGACTTTTACTCAACTAAAAACTGACTCAATACTAAAACACAACTGAAAAACTAGAAAAGATGCTCAAAATGGAGCTTATTCAATAAAACCTACTCTAATTGTTCCATTCATCACCTGATCAAGTGAAATGAAATAATGAATGAAACCAAGTAAGCATTTTGGTTGCTATTTGAATTCTCCGCAAGTGCTTGTTTATGAGCAAGACGAGAGAATTACTGAAATGCAACTCCCATGAAAACTTGTAAACAAATCCAAATTTTCCCAGATTGAATAATATGGATTCTCTATCTGACTCCAAAAATACTGCATAAGGATCTTTAAATTCATTTGCACTAGCACTTAGCCCATCCAATGGATTACTTTGCTTCTCCTCATACCTTGAATGCAAACTTTCATCTGAGCTTTATGACGAGTCTCCTGCTGAAAATGACAAAGAAACTAGCTATCGGATCAAGTTTGTGTAAATACTTTTTTCAAGCTCACAGTTAGCTAATGGAGAAGGACTTTGACTGCAGACATCATCCAACATATCAGCGATTGGATCGTGAAAAACTTGAAAAGGCTGTTGCAACCTATTTTCTATTGTTTCCAATGACATTATATGATTTTCTACAGGCTGCTCATTTCAAGATATACTATGCAAAATTCCCTTCAAAAACTGAAATGATTCAAAGCATAATGGTACGGAATCATCTTGCATAATTTGATCATATGTTCTAACATCCAAGTTTTCATCTACAACTTGACATTCAATGGCATTTGGGGGCTACAAATCTAGATATGAGAAGTCTTGAACAAGGAATTCATTACCCTCTAGATGGTCAATATGAAAACTTATCGACGCATGATTTTTGATTGCATGAAAGTTGTCTCTAATGAAATGAAACGAAGTAAAACAAAAAGGCAAAGATCCTTCACTTAGTTCAAGATTTTCTGCACTTTCCTACTCACTTCCATAGCTGATATGCAATGGTTAATCATCGAGCTACTGAAAGTGAACTTCCTCCTTCCACAAAGCTGGTGGGCTCCAATATTGCGGCAATAATGCTGCAACTCCTGGGACTCCCTTCTTTACTCTTATCAACCTAATAGTTCATAACAAACTTGGAAGCGACGATGCTGTATGTACAAGTACTAGCTCTTGCCGCGACTGTCACTTGGTCAGCTGGCACAAGTCCACTAGGAGCTTAAGCCAACTTCTATGAGCTCTTAGAAGAAGCTTTTTAACTGATGGATGAAAGCTAACTCAAAGAAGGCTAATCTACTTGCAGAAAGAAACTAGAAAGCTGAAAGGAAATACAAACCCTAGCAAACCCTAATTTTACCAGCTAGCCCTACTAATGCAAGAAAGAGGATGCAAGCTACTGAAAGAGATGCCATTGAATTCTAGGAAGGTAAAATGCATGTGTTTAGGCTACTTCTACAGTAACATCAGAAAAGAAAACATCTTTCTGTATTTTTGAATAAGTTGTCAGAATTATCATGCATGTGCTTTGACTATTTTGATTGTGCGGAGGTGGATTGGTGAGAGGAAATGCTTACAGATGGTTGGGAAGCTTCAAAGAGGGCCTAAGGGGTCCCTAGCACCCTTCCAAAGAGTTTCACAAAGTTTGGCTATCAAGAAACTGCGTTCGTGAGCATCTACAGGAAGTCTGCAGGGGTTCTACAGGATGTTTTGTATTTTCTACAGGATGTTTAGAAATGGGATTTTGGAGGGTGGATGGAGAGAGAAAGGTGAAGGAGTGAGTATGGAGGTAGGATAATGCTGTGAGGAGGTCCAGGACTTGGTGGATGGAGCTGAGGAGAGATGAAGATGGCTGGATTTGTTCAAGGAGGAGTGAAGCAATGTTGCACAAAAATTAGGGTTATGTGAGCAAATGGCAAACGTGAGGCAAGAATCCGTGTTAGGGGATGGAGCAGATGGGATTGATGGAGTATGGGTAGATAAAGAAGTGGTACGAGTGCTCTGCAAGTTGTTTCTTCAACTGAACCAATGAAGATTTGGAAAATCAGAGACCTAGTTACGTTAACCTAATCTGATCTAGCTAACAGTAAAGAGAATGAACAAAAGTTTAATTGCAATGAAACCATGTATACTAACTATGCAACGAAGCAATCAAGAATCTGAACATGTAACCAACTTCTGCAAATAAAAAATTGAACACTAATGATTGCATGGCAAAGAAAAGACAGTGTTTTTGTTGGCAGCAAGGTCACCTTGATCCCAGCTACTGATCCCACTAAGGGATAGGTGAAATCAGAGGTGCTTGATGGCCTTTTTCTGAAGCTCTTCCCTGTTAATAACCTATCAACTCAATCTGAACATCAAAATCCTTTCTAGTCATCAACAATGACCTAGGTAATCAGCAAGATTTTAATCTACTTAAAAGAAATTATTTTGCAAAGACATAAAGAACAAATAACAGTACATAAAGGAAGCCTTGGCACTTGGGTTGGGCCCAACCCCAAGAGCTACAGGCTCCTAAAGAAAACTCAGAACTAATGCCAAGTAAAACTGCTCTTCATTATTCAAAAATAATCATCACAAGAAAGTTATACAACAGTAGCTACAAAACAAGCTGAAATAATGATAGCACTATAGTGCAAAACCCAACAGTTCCAAAAGTAAACTACAAAGGCTGAGGCCTCCCTATTTATGCCCTACGAGGGTCCTAGCAGCCCTCCTTAACTCAAGGGACTCGGCTGTTCAAACTACCAGTAAACAATCACTCTTCACAAAGATGCTCGACTGCCTTTAGGATTCATTGTGGTGGCCTGCTGAGCTCCGAGTTGAGGGTGGAGATTTCAAGGGAGGGCCATTTAATGCAAGATACAACCTCCCTACGAATCCTCACCCTTGCTTCCTCATGCTTGGCTGTCACATGGCTCATAATTGCTTGGCTTTGCTCCATAATTTGTCCAAAAAACCTGAAATAACCATGTATTAGCCTCCTTGTTAAAGTGACCACCCTTATTCGTTCAAATAACATAAACATACTAAAAAAAATGCATAATCTATGAAAAATGGTGGATTGATCAAGGACAATTAGGCAAAATGAGCCCAATAAGTTTCCCAATTCGGGGCTCATCATCACCCCCCTGCTAAATGGGTTGCTCATCCTCTAAGCAACTAGTCCAGCTCGTAATCCTTTATAGCTTTGACTGCCTCCCTCATGTCCCAGGCCTCCGCGGTGATATCTTCTTCCCATTCATGGAATCCTGCTTTCCTTTCCACTTCCTCCCACTGTCTGTTTTTCTCCTCTTCCTTAACTCCTTCTAGCAATCCCAGAAGCAAAGGAGGACTGAATTTCAGGCCAATCCAATTGGCCTGCAGATTTTGCATCAACTATTTGTAGAGAGGTACCCTTGCCAAGGCCTCCCTCATCCTAGTGGGAGAGTGGTATTATCTTATCTTCAAGCTATGAGGCAGTGTGTTCCACCACCTTGTGTAGGCATGTAGGTAGTTTTCCCCCAACAATCTCTCCATGTCCTCAAAGTGGGCAATAGCTTGGGCTTGTTGCTCAATGTATTCTGGTGAATCCTGAGGGTTGTTGGCCAAGTGCTGGTGGGCGCTTATCACTGCTGAGGGGTTATATGGCTCTGCTCTGATCATTAGTGG
This sequence comes from Pinus tabuliformis, assembly GCA_031772625.1. Classification (NCBI taxonomy): domain Eukaryota; kingdom Viridiplantae; phylum Streptophyta; class Pinopsida; order Pinales; family Pinaceae; genus Pinus; species Pinus tabuliformis. The sequence continues at coordinate 1,665,335,433 of CM062819.1, read as the reverse complement.
CTCACTGAGTTCTCTGCTCATAATGTTGCAGACCTTTGCTGCTCTCTTTTCCTCATGACTCATCCAAGAGGCCATGTCTATAAGTTGTACATCTCCTATCACAATGCTTGGATCCCATGCATTCATGTTTGGAAGGGCTAAGTTGTGCAAATAAAATTCTGATAATTTGGCCCTATCCTCTGATGAACTACTGCCACATAAAGCTACAAAATGATGATAATTTTGAAATGGAATGAGGCCCCTTTGGTCCAAGGTGTTAATCTGAAACTGTAACCACTGATCCTTAAGGTATAGGGCATATGATTTGGCAGGCTGCCTACACTATAGAGATTCCATCACCAAGCTGGCCATGCAGGCCAGTTGGGCATCCTTTTCTTGTACCTGTTGTTTCATAGACTATATCTCTTGGCCTGCTTGCAATTCCTTCTCCTGTAGCTGTCTATTTAGTGTCTCAATTTCAGCCTGCAACCTTTCTCTTCTCTGCTTCTCATCAGGGGTTTGTTTTTCTATTGTGGGCTCCTCCTGTTGTTGTTGCTCTCCCAAGATGTGAGGCCTGTCTTCCTTCTTCTGTCCCTGTAGCTCTAGCTTCTATTTAAGCAGCTCATTTGCTTCCTATAGCTTGGCCCGCTGGCTGCTCTCCACATGCCATACCATAGCCAATTCCTTTCTTGCCTCTTTGAGTTGTTCCTTCAGGGGACCTATATCTGCCACACCCTTGGACTTAGTGATCTTCATCCAAGTGTGGGTCCTCACTCTCTCTTCTTCTAGTGCAAGGAAAAGTGGCACTGTGAATTTTTGGGGAATCATCTTTCCGACCTCTAAGAAGTTATAGTAGGAGCCCAAGCTGGGCTGGGGGCTAGGTTCCACAATGTTCTTCACTTTTTCTTCCTCCTGTGGTGATTTAGCTACCTCCCCTTCCATTTCTTCGGTCTCCTTTAGCCTAGCCAATGTTTCCTGTAGAACAGTCTCAATATCCTGTAGAGAGGCCTTTGTGTCCAACATTTTCATTCTTTCTCTCTAGGTGGATGTACTCAGGCTTCCCCGTTAATAGGTGATGGATGCCTTTGAGGGAGACCTCTCCTTTTGTGTAGTTGGGGTTTCTAAAATCATGATTGGCTCTTTTGACGGTCATTGGGGTCTGCCAGTTTTTATCCGCATGCTCCTTCTTGCCTTAAAATACATGGAAGGCTCCATCTTTCTCTTCCCTTTTTTCTTTGGAGATGTGCTTAGGGTAGCCAGCACAGTTGCTGCCTCCCTGGCTAAAATCTCAAGCGATTTTTCATTTTGTTGCCCTATCTCCATGCTTCCTATAGAAATTCTTCTATTGATTGTCTTCTCGCTTCCTGTAGAAACTGTTTTCACTGTTTTGGTCTGCTTGGCTGGGGGTGTCTTGCTTTTTAATTTTGGTGTGGTTGCCTTGGTTTTGTCCTCACTTGCTTGGACTTTTACAGTCCTCTCTGCCTTGCTTTGCAATCGTTTCTCCCTTGGTGTTTGTGCCTTTGTTCCACCCACAGTTGGCTTAGCAGCTTGGCCTTTACCTCGTTTCTCTTCTTGTTCTTTCTGTGGTGGTCTTTCCTGTGTTTCCTTACCCCTAGCTTTCTCTTCTGGCTCAATGTGTTCCCTTTCTTCACTGCTAGATGAAGTGAGTTCCTCGGCCAGAATTTGAATATCATCATCCTTTGACATGTTGCGGAAAATCTCCCAGGAGAGAGGGACAGTGTAGGTATGGAGGGAATCTTCCACTAAAAGCTTGATAAGCCCATGATGGGCTAGCTGATCTACTGTCCCTTCCTTCAATTTTTTGCCACACTCAATTAATGATTGTAGGAGGAAATATGGGATGCTTAACTTTTGTTCTAGAGGTAAATCTATCCCATGTCTCAGTTCACTCAGCAACTGGAAGTGATAGCCGTAAAAAATACTGAACCGCCCCTCACAGGTAATGTATTTCATAATCTGAAAGCTGACTTCACTCCAAAAAGGATGTAGGTTGGCTCTCCAGACCCCATTCTTATCTTTTGAAAACTGTTCCTCTGGTAGGAAGAATTCTTTCTTGGCTTTTTGGCCCAATGCCCTCTCCTCTTTGCTCCAAGGTATCCCTAATGGCAAATCAGTAACCCGACTAATGAGTTGTGGGGTAAGCTTTAAGGTCAACCCTCTGAAATTCACAGTGGCCAGTGTCTTTGATTTAGGCTACAGGGACATTAAGAACTCTTCTATTACCTCATCGTCATGACCTTGAATTCTGTCACAAAAGGTCATCCAATTGGCACGGGTGAAGAGGTTCACCACCTCGGGAGCTTCACGCAATTTTCTGGAATCCGAGGGTTCCTTTCTGATAAACCCTTCTGGCATGGTGAGAGTTCTCTGTTTTGGGTTTGTGCTTTGATTAGAAAGGGAAATTATGTTTATGGTTTCCTCCCTTGAACTTGAAGATAGTATCCCTCAGGTGTTTATGTTTTAACCTTGCACCAATTCCTTGGTTTTTAAAAAAACTCGACTGTCCGTGTACAGAAGGAAGACTTTGGTTTCCCTAGACAGAGTGCAGAGCTCAATTTCCACCCCCTAGCATACATATAACCATGTAAAATTCACATTTTTCTTACACAGGTTAGCCCTGACAGTGCTTTAACTTTTCTACAGGAGGAATTTTTTCAGGAACCATGGAGAAAAACTTGGATGCAAAACCAACGAAGAAATTTCATGCAACCACAAGTAAGCTACTATTTTGACTCATAGGCAAACTTGTCTCTAACCCTCCAATTCAAGATAGGTCAATTCACCATGTTTTTGACATATACCATGCATTGGAAGGGTGTTCTCGAGCCTACCTCTTTCGAAACTCCAATTTCGACGCAGAAAGTCCAAGTTTTTCTGCTCCGAGAGGCTATCTCGTGTTTCCTATAGAATCCTATAGAACTCCTTCCTGTAGAATGCTTTGACGGCTTTTGGAGGATGTTACAGTGCTTCTGAAGGAGCCTAGGATGCAGGAGAATTTTTGAACAGGCCCAGAAGCTCAGGCTAACAGACTGCGGAGGAGGAGGACACGTACTTCACTGAGAATGGTTGCAAGTGTAAATGACAGCGGTTAATGTGAGTTCTTTGGCCAAGCATTTTTAAATTACGGTGCAATTCATGGTGGGGGGGTTCAGGTGGCCAGGCCGGTCCATTAGCCAACGTCACAGCCATCATTCCTCTGCGTGTCTCTGACCACCATTACCTTTCCTCTGCCATTAACTGCCGCCACCTTGCCAATCCCGCCGATTCTCCCTGACTAGACACTTCCCACGTGTCTATTGCATGTCTCTTTGGCGAATTCGAATGTAACCGAGCTTGTTCGGATCCCACAAATCCATTCAACTGACTGTGGGTGGCCAGTTGACTGGCCACCAAATTCATTCAATCCGAACCATTTCATAGACATGCAGTTTTCGTAATATAGTCTATGCAATTTGACGAATAAGGTTAGACACTTACCTGTGTGGCCGTGTGTTATAGACATTTTTGTGCCTTACAACTCCAAGCATGAAATGTCCATAAACCAAGGGCTCCTAAGTCCCTAAAAGTGTTTTTCTAACCCCTAAAGGAACAAGGTCAACAAATTACAGCTTCTCCCAGAAGTTCTCCACCAGAAACTGCTCAGAATAAGTCAAAACAAGATCATTTCAGCTGCTCCACTAGCTAAGTACGTTGCATAGCACCTAAATCCACTGGCTAGGTGTGTTGAAATGCACCTAAATGCACTATGAGGGTGTGTTGAGCAAGAAATGACAAATGGCAGTGTCATTCCGCGAGGTGGAGAGACAATGGAAGCTTCTAGAATCTTCTCCTATGACACTTGCCTCACTGAATTCGACCAAGGATGAGTAAGAGGCCTTTAGTCTCCAAGTGGAAGCAAGAACTGACAGAGAGAAGACACTAATCAAATCACAAGCTAACTCGTCCTCCTTGCATACATCTATATATGGATCCCTCATCCCAGAGATCCAGAGGCTGGAATTTTGTACATTGTAAGGAATTGTTGTTGGTTTTGATACAAACATCAGAGAATTGGGTGATCTATGCTTTGTTGGAGGTGAAGAGGGGCTTCTTTGCTGGGAGGTTGATGTTGGGTTAGGAGTCATCGGTTGTAACTCCTCCTAGATCTTCTTGTATATCAATAAAAACTATTTGAGTTTCTCCTCCATGCTTTTGTATCATTGATGCTTGTTACATTTGTATGGTTAACTTAAATCTGATCCTAAGTTATTTATGAATATAGATCCATGTCTTTGTATAGTTTTCTTCTTCTGTGATCTTACAGGTACTTGGTGAAGCTAGGCAAGTAAGGGAGCAGGTAGTTGGAAGCTGTCAAAGAGGAGAGGGATTGGATCAAAGGATTAGCGCAAGACACAGGTTGGTTCTTCCTATTCATCTTTATTTATAGTTCATAAAGGAAGTACAAAAGTAGTTTTCTCTATTTGCTTCTAAGGCAGCTGTCACACCTTAGTGGGATAGAGCAGTTCTAAATAGACACTTTTCCCGGTAACAAAATGGCGACTCCGCTGGGGAGAATGTCTAATTAGTTTGTTTGTGTATCTCTTGTTGTTTGTTTCATAAACTTATAAGTAGCATTCGAACTGCATTTGCCATAACAAATGCAAAGTAGACATTTGCTGCTTCAATCCATTCACTGGATTTGTTTATGATTTGAACAGCTGATTCACAGACTATCTGATTGCCCTTGTGAGAGCTCTTAGACCCTCCTTAGATCTACCCCTGATTGTGCATTGTTGATTGCTTTTACTCTGCCAAAAACCAAAGACTAAACTGCAAACTATGACCCAGAACCCGGATAGAATTCTCGTTTTTGGCCCAGCGCAGGTACTGTGAAGAGATCCTGCATTTCAATGCACCTCCCGAAAGGGCAACCTGCGCTGCAATGCAGTTTCTCTGTGTAACAAGTGCGTTGATCAGCCTAGCCCTGTGCAGCTGAGGTTCTTGTGCTTCATTCTTTCGAGTTTTGTCTCTGAATTTTGCAGCCTGTGATCAGTATATGACTGTTTCAAACCCCTTTTCCTTACTGATATTCCACCTCATTTGTATAAAAAAACTGTAGATGTTTTTATGTGTTTGTTAAGTCGTTTATAGTTTTCCATTGCAAAAGTAGAATAGTCATACTGTCGTCCTTTGATTTAGATCTGTCACAAGTGTCAATTTCGATCATAGGAGAAAGTTTATTTGCTGTTGATGGTCGATTATGCTTTTACTATTGCCTTTGGTTTGAATTTGTGACTTTCTAGTGTCAAAACGAGTATTTATTTCAAAATCATAAAGTGTCGTAATCATCTCTACCTTTTGATTTCGAAAAGAAGCTTGTTTGTGTTTGTCGCTTGAAAGCAAATTCAGATTTGTACATCAACTTTCTTTTTAGCATCAATACTAAGAAAGTAAAGAAACAAATACATGCATGTGCATTTGTATATAGACAGTCTCTTTGGCTTGATTTAGGAAAGTTCATTTACAGTGTGCTCTTTGCTCTTTGTGAAAAGATTGTGTTTTTCTTTTCCCCTAGTAGCTAGGATTTTCATTGCTGAAAAGAGATAAAAGTTTGTTTATCATCTTTAGATTGAATTTTAAGAATTATATCTACATCTTGTGGTGAACCCAAAAGGAAAACTTCATAAGAAAGATCAACTTAAAATAAATTCAATGAGTCTAACAACGCTTTGGAACTTAACGCACAACATTTAGAGGTCTAGGCTAGAGACGTATTCCAGCGTCGTAAAGCCTGGTAACTGTTGTCCTCGTTGATGGTTGGGTGATTCCTCCACTTTGAGACGATAAGTGCCAGTACGGACTTGTGCTCCCACGTACCGTCGAGTATATTTTGGGAGACCCCTATAGGCTTAAATCCTTTATCCATAGGAAGCCGTGTCGGCCGCCCTACTAATCGCAATGCACTGAACACAGCATTCGGGAAGATTGACTGCCGTACCGTAAAAGGTATTCTGCAGTTTTGCGATTGGTTTGGTACTCCCTCTACCTAGACCTCCAGAGCAGTCCCTTTCGTTCCTTTTTAGACTCCTTAACGGAAAAGGTCCGTCTGAGCACTTGTCACTTCAGGCTCATTAAAAATCGAAGGAGACTAGAGTCATCTTTTGTTTTTTTCTCGATTCTTAAAAACTGAAAAAACAAGTTGTGTCAAAGCGTGTTAAAATTTATTTTAAACGGAATATTCATTACCCCTTTCCTACGTTGATCTTGGGTTGAGAAAATGGAGTCTACCAACCAAGGAATTCCCCTTGGTGGAAATCCTAGTCCCTTCTCCTCTTGGGGAGATGTTGGTGCACCCCATATGGCCACATTGTCGCTTCCAGGGCTGACAATTGGTTTGCCTGTATGGCTCTTGTTGAGCCTTGAACTCGCACCTTCCTATACACCCTCTCAGCCTTCTTTTTCCACTCATTTCATCCACCAAGTTGATTAAATCATTGTATTTTAGTTTAAAAAAGAGCTTTTGACATGGTTTTCTAACTACGCTGATGACTGTTGTTTGGTTTAGAATTTTGTTCAGACATATGTGGAAGCTTCTCAGTTTCCGCAGCCGACACAGGTTTCCGCAGCCGACCCAGATTTCTGCAGCCAGCATAGGATTTCGCAGCCGTTTTGTCAAACACCATGCTACAGCTGTCCTCTGAAGAAACGAGCCACATGGGCAAGTTACAAGAGTCAAGGACATGGAACGTGTCCCTCCAGATCATCCAGCACGCCCATAAAAGCCCGCGGTCAAACAAGGGGCAAAGGATAGTCAACGGAAGTGTTTAGCGGTGGCACAGCTCTGCGTAGCTCTGTTTTTTAGCACGTGAAGCTACGTGGCATAGTCCTTAGCCACGAAGACATCCTGGTAGTGTGAATCCAACAGCCATACCTCTCAGATTTAATAAACATGATGACAGTTACCTAGATCCAGGCTGAAGAGGATTTACGTGTCTCTGGCAGCATGGTTAATAGCGTAGATTTAGTTAATTTGTTTAGCTTTCTTTCCTTATAAATAACGCGTCCATGAACGCTGTAAAAGCTAATCTCTTGTAATGTAATTCGAAGTTGTTGTATTTCCCCACTGCACTTTTACGTTGTTGTTTAATATATGAGAAGACTGGTTTAAACTTAAGCTTGTAGCTGTTCGTTGAATCGGCTGAAGTGGCAGAGGGCCCCTGCTCACTAAAGCCTTGTACATTTGTCCTTTAACTCTTGCATTACTTTTTTTTTCCTGTTCATGTATATTAGCTGTACAGTTGTCATTTAAATGCTGCATTTTATTTCATCATGTATATTAGCTGTACATAACAAAGCTTTTTGATTTCTGTTGATTTACATTTTCATTGCTGCTCTTTTATGGTTACAACTGATCAGTGTTTTCTGCAGGTTTTCTTAGCCAGCCCGGGGCAATTTTTCACCTTTTCTTTTTATAACTGTTGGCATACGAGATCATCTTGTCTTTGTCGCTGACTCTTGTTTTCTGAAGTTTGATTTCCAGTACTATCATTTCCTTAAGTTGTACATTTATTTTCTGCTCTTAGATATCATGCTATTCATCTCTTAACGGTTTCTTTCTATAATCAAATAACTTTATTAGGAACCAGAATATCATTCATGATAGCTTGATTTAGTTTGCTTTAGATCTCACATTGCTTGACTTGTTCATGATTGTTTCTCACAGGGTAAATTAAGCTGAAAGGCAAAAGGTCAAGTGAGTTAAAGTAGTGTGATTAGTTTCTTTTATGCAGTTTAACTTCTTTTAGATTTCACATTGCCTAACATTTCATGATATCTTTTCACAAGGAAGATTGAGTTGAAGAGTTGAAATATTGTGGATTAGTTGTTCTTACTTTTAATTGAATTTAGTGTAGATTTCACTTTCATTTTCATTCAGCAACAAAGATACTAGGCCGATGTCATTAGTTCATTGTTTGATGTCTTTATTTCTTTTTAAGAATTGATTTCATTGCAGTTATTTTAAAGCTTTCTTTCTTTTAAGTTTTGGAAAACCACTTAGAGATCACCATAATCATCCATATTTCACTTGCTTTATCACCTTTTCATCATCTCACATTAGGGAAAGATAAATCCAAAAACAAACTTAAAAAACTAAAAACGACAAAAGACTAAGGAAATGGTTATCTAGTACATATAGTACACTTCACTTCGTCAGTTTATGAACCCCGGGTTGACATTTTAAAGTAGCAATTTAGACCTCACTAAATTGACCAAACATTTTGGCGCTGTTGCTGGGGAAGTGAAATTAGGTACCCAAATTCTTAAAAAAAAAAAAGATATAATAACAAGAAAATTTCAAGGAAGGAAAATTAATAACCTCTCAAAGTATGCTCTCCTCTTGCACCTAGAGTGATCTGGAGGATCAGAAAAGAGAAAGTTATTGGTTTAATAGTTTCTTAAGTATGCTCTCTTCTTGCACCTAGAGTGACTCGGAAGATCAGAAAAGGAATTATTACCCCGACTTGAAGAAAAAATAAAAATGACATGCATAGAGCAAGAGATTCTAGGGGAAGGTTTTTAGCTAGGGCTAAGAGTTCGATTTTTACAAGTCAATCCACTTCAAGGGATAGACAAGAGACATCTTCATCATCTCCAACCCACACTCGTAGTCCTAGGGTCCCTGGAATTCAAGAAGCAGTAGTTGACTCACTCACACCATCTATCGAGTCTGAATTAGGAAGAGACCCTTTCCTTCCTTCCACAGGAGGACAAATTGTAATTGAAGAAGTAGAATCACCCGAGGGAGAAGAGGGAGGAATTCCTCCTCGTTCACCATTAATAGAGGAACCAGAGGACTCTGAAGTCTCCAGGGAAACTACCATGACAGAGGAAGGAGCAACTGGATTTGGTAGAGGTAGAGGTAGAGGAGGAGGAGGAAACAATGGAGGAGGTAGAGGTAACATTGGGGGAAATACAGATGGAGATAACTCATTTGGGTTTCCCATAGTTGATGAAGATTCTCGAGCAACCATGAAAAACATCTCACCATCTGTCCTCCCAAACTTTCATGGGATAAGAAATGAGGACCCTGAAACATTTTTATTTGAGTTTGAGGTCATGTGTCGAACTTATGATTATTTGGAAGACTCTCAAAAACTCAAACTGTTTCCTTCAACATTGAAAGGAGCAGCTTTGAAATGGTTCATGGGGTTACTCACTCAATCCATTAGGACTTGGAATGATATGAAACAAACATTTTTGGATAGGTACCTGGACTATTGTATGCCCACCAATCACAAGGATGAGGTATTCAAAATGGTGCAAAGAGAAGATGAAAACTTGGAGGATTTACTTGAAAGATTTCAATACAACCTGAAAAGAGCAAAAATGAGTAACTTAGATGAGGAGACCTTGAAAGCCCTTCTATTAAAAACCATTAGAGATGAATGGATAGATATTTTGAACATGATGGGAAAGGGAGATATATCTCAACTTCCACTTCATGATATAGCTGAGCTATGTATCCATCTCTCAAGGGGAAAATCGAAAACTAAAAATGGGCCTAGAGATCCTTCTCTCATTAGAGCAAATAAATCTACAACTGATTCAGTAAGTAGGACTGAGATTGGCAATATGCTGGATGAATTCAAAACTGATATCTTAGGGAGTCTTAGTGAACAACTAGACACCCTTAAGATACATAATAAGTAGAAAGCAGAGGCCGAGGCTTTGGCCATCTTTTGCCCAAAATGCCGAAAGAAAACATGCTCTAAGGGAATGTCCCTTGGATGCAAAAGTTGTAGAAACATGTGTAATTTGTTCAGAGAATCATGAGACCAAGGATTGTCCTTCAATTCCTGGGCTCAAAGCTGTCTTTCAAGAAGATCCAAATACAATCGAATCTCTCTGTTTTGTTGCAAGGAGACCTTGGCAAGGGAAACAAAATCAAGGGTTTAACAACTCTATGAACTTTCAAAACCCACCAAATTGGAATCCTTGGAAATCTTGGTCCCAATCTCAAAATCATTTTCAAACATGGGCACAAGGTATGCAAAATCCTTATGGAAGATTTTCTCAATTTTATCAATATCCTCCATCTTTTCCAAATCAACAAGATTTACAATTTCCAAATCAAAATCCACAATTATCATTACCATTTCAACAACAACAACCTTCTCAACAGAATCCAAATTCTCAACTCTTGCTTCCATTCCAACAGAAGTCAAATCAACTTCCTTCCTAGCCATTGCCAAACCCCAATAATAAAAACCCTCAAAATGCTTATATGGTAGAAGGACAACAATTTCCTACCTATATGATTGTTCCTCTCAATGATGTACAACTCAGATCTGGTAGAATTTTAGATAACCCTTCTATAGATGCCCAAAAACAAGACATTTTTGAGGAAGAGTCTCTTGAAGCCAATAAAGGTTCTGAAGCATCTCTTCAAAACCCAAACACTCAAAAAGAAAAAGAAAAAGAGTTAACCCCCACAACTCCCATAGTTGAGCAAACTGCATCTTTATCCACACCTCCTTTTCCTGAAAGATTACAAATTGACAAAGGAGTGGAAAAACAAATTTGGTTGCATGACTATAATTTTGTAGATGAATTGAAGAATGCATGTATCAAGATTCCCTTGTTACAAGCCATTAAAGAGATTCCTATTCTAGCAAAAATAATAAATGAGTTGAGCCTTAAAAGACCAGGAAAGAAACCAAGAGACACAAGAAGAATCCACCTGGTAGGAAAAATTGCAGATATCATGATGGGTAAAATTACCATGCAGAAGTATATAGATCCCGGTAGTCCAATTGTCAAAACACATATCAATGGAATTGAAATTCCAAATACTCTAATTGATTTAGGGGTTGCTATCAACATTATGAGTAGACAGACTATGGAACAGCTAAAACTTCCTAATCTTCTCTTTACACCTACTTTACTACAACTTGCAGATCGATCAATTATCAAACCAGATGGTGTATTAGAAGACATTCCAGTCTCCTTAGACTCTTGGGAATATCCAGTCGATTTCATGATTTTAACTCCCAAGAGTAATCTAGGAGGACATCCTCTTATTTTAGGAAGACCTTGGCTAGTGACAGCTGATGCTTTTATCAGTTGTAGGTCTGGGGATATGTATATTTCAGATGGTAATTCAACAAAGAAGTTCAATCTGTATCCTCCAGCAAAGGCAATAACAAAAATACAAGAAGATGAGTGGGTCGATGATGAAGATACTATACAACCTGTCCTTACCAGTTCTGAGATTAGTGAAGATAGTCAAATTCTAAACACATTAGAAAACTTTGGAACACTTTCAGAATATGACTACACACAATTTCAGTTGGATGCCAACATTGAGTATCTATCCTCTAGATAGATGTCTCTTTTCTCCATGGAAGAGTTTGGTAGTTCCACCATTGAGATCCTTCCAGGGAAAACATTGAATATCAACAGAAACTTGGAAAGATCACAACAAGAAAAGTTAACCAAACTCTTAGAAAAGCATTCTACTGCATTTGCATGGGAGTATACCGATATGAAAGGTATCGACCCTAAGACTTGCATTCATCGCATCTACATCGAAGAAAATAGTAGACCAATTAGACAACCTCAGAGAAGGATGAATCCAAACCTTAGGGAGATAGTGAAAGAAGAGCTCCAAAAACTACTCAAGGTAAACTTCATTTATCCAATTTCAGATAACCGATGGGTTTCTCCCTTGGTTATAGTACCTAAAAAGAATGGTAAATGGAGGGTTTGCATTGATTACAGGGAATTGAACAAAGCAACTTTGAAGGATCACTTTCCTCTACCCTTTATTGATCAGGTATTAGATACTTTAGCAGGTAAAAAGTATTTTTCATTTTTGGATGGTTTTAGTGGCTATAATCAAATTCAGGTAGCACCTGAAGATCAGGACAAGACCACATTTACCTGTCCATGGGGAAATTTTGCCTACCGAGTACTTCCTTTTGGATTATGTAATGCACCTGCCACATTTCAAAGGGCAGTACTAGGAATTTTTTCCGATCTAATCCATGATTGTGTAGAGGTCTATATGGATGATTTTACAGTTTATGGTAATTCATTTGAAGAGGCGTTAGACAATTTGGAAAAAGTCCTTATAAGATGTAAAGGAACAAATCTTTCATTAAGTCATGAAAAATGTTTTATGATGTTTACTGAAGGGATTGTTTTAGGACATCATATTTCGGGATATGGGATTAAAGTTGATAGATCAAAAGTTGAAGTCATCTCCAAGTTACCTATTCCAAATTGTCAAAGAGATGTTAGAAGTTTTCTTGGATTTACTGGATATTATAGAAGATTTATTGAAAACTTCACCAAAATAGCATCTCCACTCTTCAAATTACTTACAAAAGACTTTGAATTCAATTGGGATCCTGACTGTCAATCTGCATTTGAAACTTTGAAAACAAGAATATCTGAAGCAACCATTTTGAGAGGACCAAATTGGAAGCTTCCTTTCCATATTTCTACAGATGCTTCAGATACAGCTCTAGGAGCTGTATTGGGACAAAAGGATTTAGTTCCTTATGCCATTTACTACACCAGTAAAAATCTGACTCCCACTGAGTTAAATTATACTGTGACTGAGAAAGAGTTCTTAGTTGTTGTTCATGCAATCAATAAATTTAGACACTATATAACTAACTGGCTATGAAACTTTTGTCCATACTGATCATTCTGCAAGTAGATATCTAATGAAAAAACCTGTTACTAATGGAAGAGTTACCAGATGGCTCTTACTTTTACAAGAATTCAATATTACCGTGTTGGATAGACCAGGGAAACAAAATACGGTAGCTGATTTCTTGTCTAGAATCCAAAATACTAACGAAGATTCTCCTGTAGAGGATAAGTTTCCAGATGAATATTTGTTTGCAGTAACTACTAAAACTCCTTGGTATGCAGATATTGCTAATTATTTGGTTACAGGGAAACTACCTCCACATTTATTTCCTAATGAAAGGAGAAGAATTATTCAGGAGAGTTCGAGTTATTCATGGATTTCTAATGAATTGTTCAAAACAGGGCTAGACTGTGTGATCAGAAGATGTGTTCGGGAAGATGAAATGCCTGACATCCTCAAGGCATGTCATGATGAGCCATGCGGTGGGCACTTCGCTGACAAGAGGACAGCTTATAAAATCCTTTCTTTAGGATATTATTGGCCTTCTCTCTTCAAAGATGCAAAACAATATGTCAGGAGGTGTGACAGCTGCCAAAGAGTTGGGAGACCAACTCTTTCAAATGAAATGCCATTACAGCCACAGGTACTCATCGAACCCTTTGAAAAATGGGCTTTAGATTTCATTGGACCTATTAATCCACCATCTAAACAAAAGAAGTATATATTGGTTTGCACTGATTATGTTACTAAATGGATAGAAGCCAAGGCATTGCCTTCTGCCACTGAAAATTCAGTTGTTCAATTTCTTTTTGAGGATATTTTTACTCGTTTTGGTGTCCCAAGAGAAATTGTAACAGATTAGGGAAGTCAATTCACATCTAATTTGATGGAGAAGCTGATGGAAGAATACAAAATCAAGCATAGAAAATCTACTCCGTACCATCCGCAAGCAAATGGCCAAGTGGAGTCTACAAACAAAGTCCTTGAGAACATCATCACCAAAACTGTTCATCTACATAGAAGAGATTGGGCAGAAAGGCTTCCTGAAGCCTTATGGGCCTATAGAACTACATGGAGGAATACAACAGGACATTCTCCCTATGAACTTGTTTATGGGAAAGAAGTCTTGCTCCCCATTGAGTTTCAAGTCAAGACTTTCAAGATGGTAGTTCAATTGGGGATGAATCTATCAGAAGCCCAAAAGCACGGAATGGAGCAGCTCAATGAGCTAGATGAAATAAGACAAAATGCAATTTTAAGGACTGATCTAGTTCAGCACCAAAGAACTAAGTGGCATGACAGATATATCAAAGAGAAAAAGTTTCAAAAGGGAGATTGGGCGTTACTGTTTGATTCCAATTTTAAAGACTTCAAAGGAAAATTTCAGACTCATTGGCTTGGACCATATGAGATTGATCAAGTCTTTAGAAATGGAGCAATTCGAGTCCAGACCATTGATGAGTTTCAAACTCCTCTCATTGTGAATGGCCACCGATTGAAAATTTATCATAAGCCACTCTCAAAAGAGGAATTTGTTAAATTGTTTCAAGAAAATTCTGCAATGAAACTGGTGGAGAGGAATCCTTCTCCTCCATCAGCCTAGTCTTTGTTTCTTTCAGGTGAAAAAAAAAGGGGGCAAAAAAAAAAAAAAAAAATCTTTTGTATAAGCCTGAAAACCAATCATAGATTGGCAGTCTTATACAGAAAATGTAGAGTGAAAATCAGGGGCACTTGACACTCTATATTTTCCAAAAAAAAAAAGTCTCTCTTTCTTTCCATCTTCACTCCACCTCATTTGCCATTTCAGTTCATCCATTTCATTTTCATCTCCATCTTCACTCCACTTCATTTCCATCTCATTCCACTCATTTCATTTCATTCCATCAATAAAAGTCCCTCTCAGGACTATTTTATTTAGTTAGTTCTTCTCTAACTATCTTTGTGCAGTTAAAGGGGTGTTGTCTTAGTTTCTACAGCTGGAAACCATTTCCGCAGCCAGAACCAGTTTCCGCAGCCAGAAACGATTCTCGCAGCCACCATCACTCTGTCTTTACATCCGGCATCACTCTGTTTTCAAAAAAAAATCACAGTCAAAGGTTAGTGTCATCATCACCAAGTGCAGCAAAGACATGGGGCATCTTCAAGATCAAAGAACAACAATGGGTCAGAAGCCTTAATCAAGAAATGATAAACTTCCAAAGGTATGATCAAAAATCTCTACGAAATAACAATTCAATGTCATTATTATGGATAGTTATTAAACCATGGCAAGTTCCACTAAATGCAATGATTTGATACGGCAAGCCCCATATCACTCCTCTTCCACGATGTCATTCCACAACGGTCCCATGATCATTCTAAATTTAAACTCGAGATGGACTGCTCTCCCATTTATTGGCCGTACTTTTGAGACGTGACCGACTATACTACGGCTCTCCTTCACCATAATTTCCGCAGCCGTCTGCTGAGACGTGTGCGCAAGTCATCCGATCCAAAAGGACTCAGCCATTATTCTGCCCATTTATCACTTCACTCCCGCATGCATTCGATGTTGAACTCGTTACTGTTGCTTACCCTTTACTCCCTCGGTACTCATACCATTCCCTGTTCTCCATTTCCGCTGCATCCACTACAGCTTGCTCCAAACCCTGGCTACAGTCACCACATACATCCTGAACTTCGATTACGGCCACTCCAGTTACCCTAAGAATCTCGTAATTAGCCCATTTTTTTTCCTGAACCTTCATACGCAGTAGAATTTTCAGTCGGAATTTAAAGCCGAGAATGGGAAAATTACTGAGAGCTGAGCCGGAAGGATCGAAATACTTGGAGGGTTATCCGCAAGTTAAGGAACTGCTGAAGAAAGTCAAATGGATATGGCTTATCCAGAAGTTTAAGGGCTATAACAAGGAAGTGACCAAAGCTTTTGCAAGGTCCTTTAATGGACAAACAGTGGAGGTTGGAGACTTGAAATTTACAGTGACCGAGGCCACAATAGCAGCTGCCACGGGCCTACCTCAAGAAGGTGAAAGGTGGTTTAAAAATAGAAGTGTGGAAGATCAAATATGGAGAACAATGCTACAAAACCCAGGTATGGATACCTCTGTATTTACAAAAGGAATCCCTGTGCATGCAATAAAAGAAGAATGGTCCACTCTATTATTACTTATCCAGAAATTTATCACATGCGAGGGTCGTTTTGGTTCCATGTACATGTATCATGCCAGGCTAATGATGAATTTTATGGAAGGTTATACCCTTAATTTGCCTTATTTTCTGTTATTAAGCTTGAAGAAAATGAGCTCTACTGTTCAAAAACACGTAGGCAATATTGAACCCCATCTTTACCATCACGGGTTCATAAAAATCCTTATTGAAGATCAGATGAAAAACACTAAGGATACTTGGGAAATGTTTTTGACAAGAAACCACTTCCAAGAACTGACTGAAGCCTCTGGAAGCAGTTCCCCAAAAATTCCAAAGAGAAGTAGGAGGAAAGAAAAGAATATTATAGCCCAAGACTCTCCTACAATAGACATTCAGGAAACTATTCAGAAAGAAGAAGAAGAGGGAGCTAAAAACAAGAAACAGAAGAAGGACAAAGGAAAAATAACCATTCAAGAGACCTATCCATCCCCTGAACCATCCATAGAGGAAGATTCTCAAACTTTGGCAGAAAGATTAGTACATCTTCAAGCTGCTGCCATAACAAAGAAACAAAAAGGAAAATAGAGTGCACAGGAAAAGAGCACTAGTCCACACGTGAGGAGGAGCAGTAGGCTAAAAGGAAAGAAGAGTGTAACCCAAGAAAAACAATCACACTTTATTGATTTAGGTGAAGAAACACCTGAAAAAGCTCCAGCTCAGCCAGACATTGAGTCAAGTCCTCCACGTGATGAAAGCCCTTTTCGGCCAGAAAGAGAGGACAGTCTTCCTCCTCCACCAGATTTTGATTTTGAGCCTAGCCCAAGAAAGACACCTGAAGTAGATCCTAATCAGCAAGAGGTATATAACTACCTAGAGTCCTTGGAACAATCAGCTACAGGACCAAGCACCACCTTGCCACTTGATGCACAAGTACAGTCTTTAAAACAGGAAGTGTTTGAATTGGAAGTCCTAAATAGGCACATCAAACAGGAAAACGAAGCACTCAAAGAGCAGAGTAAGGTAGACAAGATTGTCCATGATAACACTATGCTCCATTTAGGACTGTGGCAAAAGAAGAACAGGAAGCTGAAGAAAAAGTGTAAAAAGTTGAGCAGGGCATTGATTAATCTTAAGTTCAAATGTCTAGTCAGGAAACCAAGGACCATTTTAGCATCAAAGAGAAAGAGAAGAGGGCTAGATGTTCTTGCAGAAGCCTCAGAGCATATGGATTAAGGGAAAATAACTAAGTTTTGGTTGCATGAAGACATGCAACACCTTCACAGTGGGGGTATGTTGAGCCTCGAACCTGCACCTTCCTATACACCCTCTCAGCCTTCTTTTTCCACTCATTTCATCCACCAAGTTGATTAAATTATTGTATTTTAGTTTAAAAAAGAGCTTTTGACATGGTTTTCTAACTACGCTGATGACTGTTGTTTGGTTTAGAATTTTGTTCAGACAGCTGCGGAAGCTTCTCAGTTTCCGCAACCGACACAGGTTTCCGCAGCCGACCCAGGTTTCTGCAGCCAGCACAGGATTCCACAGTCGTTTTGTCAAACACCATGCTACAGCTGTCCTCTAAAGAAACGAGCCACATGGGCAAGTTACAGGAGTCAAGGACATGGAACGTGTCCCTCCAGATCATCCATCACACCCATAAAAGCCCGCAGTCAAACAAGGGGCAAAGGATAGTCAACGGAAGTGTTTAGCGGTGACACGGCTCTGCGTAGCTCTGTTTTTGAGCACGTGAAGCTACGTGGCACAGTCCTTAGCCACGAAGACATCCTGGTAGTGTGAATCCAACAGCCATACCTCTCAGATTTAATAAACATGATGACAGTTACCTAGATCCAGGCTGAAGAGGATTTACGTGTCTCTGGCAGCGTGGTTAATAGTGTAGATTTAGTTAATTTGTTTAGCTTTCTTTCCTTATAAATAATGCATCCATGAACGCTGTAAAAGGAGGTTAATCTCTTGTAATGTAATTCGAAGTTGTTGTATTTCCCCACTGCACTTTTACGTTCTTGTTTAATATATGAGAAGACTGGTTTAAACTTAAGCTTGTAGCTGTTCGTTGAATCGGCTGAAGTGGCAGAGGGCCCCTGCTCACTAAAGCCTTGTACAGTTGTCCTTTAACTCTTGCATTACTTTTTTTTTCCTGTTCATGTATATTAGTTGTACAGTTGTCATTTAAATTTTGCGTTTTATTTCATCATGTATATTAGTTGTACATAACAAAGCTTTTTGATTTTTGTTGATTTACATTTTCATTGCTGCTCTTTTATGGTTACAACTGATCAGTGTTTACTGCAGGTTTTCTTAGGCAGCTCGGGGCAATTTTTCACCTTTTCTTTTTATAACTATTGGCATACGAGATCATCTTGTCTTTGTCGCTGACTCTTGTTTTCTGAAGTTTGATTTCCAGTACTGTCATTTCCTTAAGTTGTACATTTATTTTCTGCTCTTAGATATCATGCTATTCATCTGTTAATGGTTTCTTTCTATAATCAAATAACTTTATTGGGAACCAGAATATCACTCATGATAGCTTGATTTAGTTTTCTTTAGATCTCACATTGCTTGACTTGTTCATGATTGTTTCTCACAGGGTAAATTAAGCTGAAAGGCAAAAGGTCAAGAGAGTTAAAGTAGTGTGATTAGTTTCTTTTATGCAGTTTAACTTCTTTTAGATTTCACATTGCTCAACATTTCATGATATCTTTTCACAAGGAAGATTGAGTTGAAGAGTTGAAATAGTGTGGATTAGTTGTTCTTACTTTTAATTGAATTTAGTGTAGATTTCACTTTCATTTTCATTCAGCAACAAAGATACTGGGCCGATGTCATTAGTTCATTGTTTGATGTCTTTATTTCTTTTTAAGAATTGATTTCATTCCAGTTATTTTAAAGCTTTCTTTCTTTTAAGTTTTGGAAAACCACTTAGAGGTCACCATAATCATCCATATTTCACTTGCTTTATCACCTTTTCATCATCTCACATTAGGGAAAGATAAATCCAAAAACAAGCTTAAAAAACTAAAAACGACAAAAGACTAAGGAAATGGTTATCTAGTACATATAGTACACTTCACTTCGTCAGTTTACGAACCCCCGGTTGACATTTTAAAGTAGCAATTTAGACCTCACTAAATTGACCAAACAGCTCTTCTCAACCTCTGTCGTTCAGAACACCACTATTCCTGAACAATCGAATCAGCAATTAGACGAATCCAGAGTCGCCCACCAACCTTCTACTTCCTCTAATTCTTCCTCTCCTCCTTCCTCTTCGCTTGATGGGACTGATAAAGCCAAAAGTCAAGTTCCTAAGGAGAAGAAGGAAAAGAAGAAGAAAGAGAAGAAGAAGAAGGAGCCAAAGGCGAATGGGGGAAAACGAGTGTCGTCTAACGAAAATCCACACACTGCACCGACCAGGCCTAAATCGCCATGTGTCATTTGCAAAGGAGACCACTTTCACAGAGATTGTCCTTGCATCCCTCGGATATTAAGGGACTGGTCTCCTCGTTTGCACAACTCGGTGTCGTCAACCTCTGATGATCATGTTGAAAGCACACCATCAACTAGTGAAAGTGAAGCCCCAGGACAAAAAGGGAAATGTAGATTTCCTTGTAAACTGTGCGAAGGCGATCATGCCGTCCACCGTTGTCCCTTCTTAGACGAAGCTAAAAGAGTTTTGGATGATCGTCCGGTTTCACCGTTACGACTTCCTCCTGGATATAAAAAACTCTTGCCAAGTCCATCATTAGTTGAAAATCTGGCTGGCCCGCCCAGGTGGTCGGCTGAAGCACCTATCATTGAAGATAAACCATCTGGATCCATACCAGACAAAAGTCAAAGGGTCGAGGCGGAAGTTGACCCGATCTTGCCTTCAGAGGTTTTATCTTCAGATGATATAGTCACTGAGGAGAACAAGGATGACACCGTCCAAATTCTCTTCATAAACACAGACTCCGACGAACATGGTGGCAATTTACCCGTTCCTTTACCGTAGGAAGGAAGTTTGTCAGAGCCGTACCCGGCCGTCTATTCGGTCCCACCTCCAAGCAACCTAGTTGTCTCCTTCGACTGGAATCAACTAGGCAGACCTCGTTTACCAGCAAGCATACCATTCCGAATTATCGTTCAAATATATAGAATGGTTATGGCTGGTACCATCATAGATGAGGGGGCTGGTACCATCATAGAATGGTTATGGCTGGTACCATCAACTGCTTGGAAAGCTCTTGGTTCGCCATCGCTTTTGCCTGAGATGAGAAATCTGACGGGCTTTGATAAAGGAACCAGTCGACCTTTAGGGATCCTCCCCAATGTGCCCATAACATTGAGAAGGAAAACAGTTCGCATGAACGTAATGGTAGTTCAAGGACCCTTGGATTACAATCTACTCCTTGGACGAAACTATATTTATTGCATGGGAGCGATTGTCTCCTCACTCTTTAGAGTAATGTGTTTTCCGCATGAAGGAAGAGTGGTCAAGCTTGTGGACTAGCTTTCATTTCTCGGATCACTCATAGAAAATAGTCATATACCATCCCTAAATGGTCTTTTCACGCAAGAAATGTCTCAATCTCCAGTCCGTCCTCCTGATGAGCGCGAGTAATTCAGAGGGATATGACTGAAATCCAGGGGGCATGCTTCCTGGTCTGCTTCGGGAGGAAAACTTCGGGTATAGAGTAGGTTTCCGCGGGAGAATATGCCTAGTCTGTACCCCCGTCCGTGATTGGAAGAGGGGGTTATTCTAGTACAGGATTCTCTTGTCAAAGTTATGTGAGTTGGCGGGCATCGCCGCTCACCTTTGTTTATTTCGGTAGATATTGCCAAAGAAGTGTTTTGTTTGCGCCGCGAATAGAACAATCTTTGGGTAACTTGTAAGAGGTATGCCTCTCTCGGTAAAACAAATGTTTTGGCGGAAAGAAGTAGAGGTAACCATGAAACTCTATTTTATACCTGGGGGCATGCAAACCTTTTGGAGTGCAAGCGATGGGCGACTATTTATTTTTTTTAAATTTTTAGGACCTCTAACCCTTTAAACTCGTATGATTGGTCATCACCTAACTTGCATGAAGAAAGGATGTGGGGAAAAATTCTAAAAATTGTCGTTTTTTATATGAGACATTCTTATCATATGACTAGATTAATCGAGCAGTGTTACCGCAAGGTTCAATCTCGTTAAAAAATAAACCCGCACCGAGCAAATGTTTCCACCCGCGTTTAAGCTCGTTAAAAAATGAACTATTCCTTGGTAAATAACCACCGTGAATGTAGTATTTCAGCCATTAAAGCCTTGGTCGTGTTCGCACCGTCACCTCCACTTTTTCATTGGCCGATCATTCACCTCCATTTGATTGTTTACCCATTTTAAGGAACAGCTGTGAAGAGTGATTTCACTAGCCATCCTTGTGACACTACCGTGATTGGAAAATTCCAAACCTTACCTAGAATCAGCTGCTACCCATTTTATCACTCGTTCCTCAAAAGATGAGTCTTGTTTAAGCTCTTTTCAACTGGCTCGTAAAATATGAAAAGATTGCCGAGCCATTGGCCTCTCCAGCTCGTTAAAGGGACAGGAAGTGCTATCCCTCCTCTAGATTTTAATCTTTTTGGACCTGAGAGATTATTACACAAAAATATCGAGCGCTTGTTTTGTTCGGCTCGTTAAAGCTATCGAAAATTCATCCCTTCTGTATTGTTTTATACTTTTTCGAATTTAAGGGATTAGATGACGAAAAAGGAATTTTGGAGTTACCTTTACGTACCTTTTCAGACTCTCTAAAAATGAAAAGGACCGAGTTATCTTTGTCGTTAAAATCGTTAAAAAGATTAATAGCGACAAACTTGTCTTTAGACGAGAACGAGTTTCACTATCACTAGGCTCGTTAAAAAATAGCGATGGGTTTGCCCGAAGGGCAAATTATAGAACAAGCATATGTTATCGTCCTCAAGCTTGACAAAAATAAAGAGGTACTGATTAGCAATGACTGGGGAAAAATTGGGAAGAAAACTCAAAGAATCTTTATTGGTAGCCAGTCGCTCTTGAACATGACACTTCCGCTCCGTGTCCGAGTCGAGTTGGGTTGTTTCATTCACCGGTCACATCGCCATGGTCACACCATACCATCCACATTTGGGGTTAATGCTACCAATCCATCACATCAGTGTCGCCAACATGTTCAAGAGAAGTCATCCAGAAAGGCCACCTGTGTCCCACCCACTACCATACATTATACTCCATTCTTTCATGACCGCCACCCTGAACCATATATCATCAGATCGTTTTCACCTCCATCAAAATCATTTGCTCCGTTCCGTGTCATTGATGTGGGATTCATTAAGGCCCTCCTATGACGGATCACTTCTTGTTGACATCAGCTCATTATCCAAGAAGTTGGTCTAGGAACACCCCATTCAGTACTTTGAAGCTGGCATGCCTCAATGGCAAGTTTCTCACTTTCGGCGACAGGTTTACATCAATGACCTTCGACTGAGAGATTTTGCGTGGTGTTCGACGCCAAGTCCTTTATTCACACCATGTGAATTGTACTGCAATACCTTGAGGATCATTATCATTATCGGTGATTCCTCTCGCGCTTGCTAACAGTTTACATCATTGACTGGTAATCAAGCGATGTCTTTCCATGTTCGACTTCAAAACATTTCTCACATGGATCGACTTGTACCTTGAGTGAAGATCGGAGGAGATTGAAGACCCGGGATCTAGTTTCATCCATTTGAGCTGCGATATATATTCAGGGAAATAAAGACATTCAAATGTACAACATTGCAGCACAGATAATCATCCTACCAAAAGGATGATGGCTCTATCAGAATCATCAGTCTACCATTAGACGATTGTCTGTCCTATGTACATGAAAATGAATTTATAAAGTTGAGCATGGGAATGCTCGCCTCAGCTAGATCATGAAAACAATATGAAGATAATGTATTGTATTGTATCTTATTACAGGTCTCCTCCCAGCATTGAAAGAACTTTGGATCCTCATAATAAAGCATTTCACCCGATTAACGACCTCATACTTTAGGGGGCAACTGTTATAGACATCTTTGTGCCTTACAACTCCAAGAATGAAATTTCCATAAACCAAGGGCTCCTAAGTCCCAAAAAGTGTTGTTCTAACCCCTAAAGGAACAAGGTCAACAAATTACAGCTTCTCCTAGAAGTTCTCCACCAGAAACTACTCAGAATAAGTCAAAACAGGATCATTTCAGCTGCTCCACTAGCTAAGTGCGTTGCATAGCACCTAAATCCACTGACTAGGTGCGTTGCAACGCACCTAAATGCACTATGAGGGTGCGTTGAGCGAGAAATGACAAATGGCAGTGTCATTCCGCGAGGTGGAGAGACAATGGAAGCTTCCAGAATCTTCTCCTATGACACTTGCCTCACTGAATTCGACCAAGGATGAGTAAGAGGCCTTCAGTCTCCAAGTGGAAGCAAGAACTGATAGAGAGAAGACACTAATCAAATCACAAGCTGACTCATCCTCCTTGCATACATCTATATATGGATCCCTCATCCCAGAGATCTAGAGGCTGGAATTTTGCACATTGTAAGGAATTACTGTTGGCTTTGATACAAACATCAGAGAATTGGGTGATCTATGCTTTGTTGGAGGTGAAGAGGGGCTTCTTTGCTGGGAGGTTGATGCTGGGTCAGGAATCATCGGTTGTAACTCCTCCTGGATCTTCTTGTATATCAATAAAAACTATTTGAGTTTCTCCTCCATGCTTTTGTATCATTGATGCTTGTTACATTTGTATGGTTAACTTAAATCTGATCCTAAGTTATTTATGAATATAGATCCATGTCTTTGTATAGTATTCTTCTTTTGTGATCTTACAGGTACTTGGTGAAGCTGGGCAAGTAAGGGAGCAGGTAGCTGGAAGCTGTCACAGAGGAGAGGGATTGGATCAAAGGATTAGCACAAGACACAGGTTGGTTCTTCCTATTCCTCTTTATTTATAGTTCATAAAGGAAATACAAAAGTAATTTTCTCTGTTTGTTTCTAAGGCAGTTGTCACACCTTAGTGGGATAGAGTAGTTCTAAATAGACACTTTTCCCTGTAACACCGTGGACGTGTTCTGCAAGCTTCAGGACTTGGAATGACGGCTTCACTCGCTGCTGCTTCATGCACAGGCGCTGTAACACCTTCCTTCATTGGTTGACATTGTATGCACAGCGTTGGGACCCGATCCTTTGGTTGTAAACGCTGCATGCACAGGTTCTGTCTGGTTTCAGCTGTCGAGGATGTGTTCACGTCCAAGCGGAGCTTTTTACATGTCCCCTGTGTCGATTTCAGCTGCTACTGACTCCAGAGTATGTGCTCTAGATGGATCAACTGCTACAGGATTCCTGTAGGATATCCTGTAGCTGCTTCTCCTCCTGGGATGCATGCTTAAACGAGCAGGGTTTTATTCGCTGATGAAGAGTCCTGATGGAGCTTTGACAGGTAGAGTGTGCGAGCCTTTGTGTGCTTGATTTGTCACTTGGGAAAAAAAATTCAATCTGAGGAAAACAGTATTTCTTGCATGACTGCAAGAACACATAACCAGATGGTTGCAATGGCAGTGGAAAGAGATGAAACAGGTGATGGATGGAAGAGAGGGGTGGCTACAAGCCTAATCAACAGACTCCAAGCTTCAAATCCCCTTCCAAAATCAAATTTGGCCTGCTCGAAGGAGGTTCGAACCAGGAAGGATGAGCAGGGGGACCCCAAGAAGGTATGTGAGCAGATTGGTTGGGGCTATAATAAGCTTGAGATGTCCCTTGCATCCCCTGCTGGTAAGGTCTGGGCCCATGCGGCCTCCTTTGGTTGAGGAAGTAGAGAGGTTCAATGGTTTCCTCAGTCCCTTGGTACATGGCTTTAAATCCGGGTAAGGTTGGGCATTGGTTTGTGGGGTGGTTTTCCTCACAAACAAAACATACCTCTACTGAGTGCAATGGACACTTGTTCTTAGGGTGCTTCCTCGTACATCTGGGACAAAAAATGGCCAAAGCCCTCTCAGCTTCTTCTTTTTTTTGTTGGATTCGGAAAGTGTCAAGTTGCATGGAAATGGTCCGTCTCATCTCATTTTTGAGGTCTTCCATGTGATTAGCAAACTCATGCTTAGAGAAGGTGGTACTAGCTAAAAGTGGATTCCCCCTACCTCTTTTCCGTGCTGCCCTAGAGTGGTTTCTAAACACAGTCTTTATGTCCTCATAAGGTAGTTGGTAGATGTCTCCTCCAGCTAGCATGTGAAGGGTTTCTAGAAGGTCTTTAGGGACTCCTTGGAGCAGAACCAACTTTAGAGATTCAGGGTCAAGTGTGCACCTGGCCCGTTTATAGCTAAGTTGGAACCTTTCCTCATAGTCTTCTAAAGACTCATCATTTCCCATGGTCATCTGAAAGATTTCTCCCTTTGTTTCCTTTGACCTACAGTAGTCCTAGTATTTGTTGTTAAAGGCTTGTTGCATCTGAGCCCAAGTGGTGATACTGTTTCCAGGTAACCCCATGAACCAACGTAATGCTGCATCCTTGAGGGTAGAGGGAAAGAGTTTCAACTTTTGCTCGTCTTTTGCATAGTCATAAGTTCGAAAAAGGACAACAAAGTCAAACAGGAAGGTATCAGGGTCTTCAGTGGTCAATCCACATAAATGAGGTAAGGCTAAGGGACTTATGTTTTTCATTTTCATGTCCCCGTTGGTCTCTCAGATGGGGAAGGTACCTTCTATTCTCTCATCATCTTCTCTACCGTTTATGTTTTCAGCCATGGTCTCAAAAGGAATGTTTTCTTGTTCTTCTTTTGTTATAGGATCTTCATATATCTCAGGAGGTTCACCTATAGGTTCTTTTGGGTCACTATAACCAAAGAAGAGAGAAGGGTGACTCAGTGAAGTAGTGGGGGTGTTGGGTAGGAATTTTCCGATATTATCTTTTTTCCTACAAGGCATGAAAATATTTTTGGTTGCTTTTGCTTCTCTTTTTTTTTTCTTGTACCTACAAAACTGAAAAAGATGGAATTGTAACTAACTAAAATATCTCTTGCGGAAATGAAAATGCAGAATTGAAATGAAAGTAGGAAAGGATTAATATATTTTGCTGAAATCAAATTGCAGGAATGAAATGCTAGACTATGCTTGCAGAATTGAAATGCTATTCTACGCTTACAGAATTGAAATTGCAAAATTGAAAGGCTAATCTATGAAAGAAGGAAATGCTAATATAATTTTGTGAAAATGAAATTGCACAATGGAAATGAAACAATCTACTCTACGCTTGCTGAAATAAACTACTTAGTAGAAGGTTGGAGTAGAAAAATAGAAGAAAAGCAGCAATCACAAATACTCTGATGCTTCCCCGACAATGGCACCAAAAACATGGTGGGCTTCAGTATTGCATCAATAATTCTGCAACTCCTGGGACTCCCTACTTTACTCTTATCAACTCGGTAGTTCGTAACAAACTTGGAAGCGACGGTGTTGTATGCACAAGAACTAGCTCTTGCCGCGACTGTCACTTGGTCAGCTGGCACAAGTCCGCTAGGAGCTTAAGCCAACTTCTATGAGCTCTTAGAAGAAGCTTTTTAAATAATGGATGAAAGCTAACTCAAAGAAGGCTAATCTACTTGTAGAAAGAAACTGGAAAGCTGAAAGGAAACACAAACCCTAGCAAACCCTAATTTTACCAGCTAGCCCTACTGATGCAAGAAATAGGATGCAAGCTACTCAAATAGATGCCATTGACTTCTAGGAAGGTAAAATGCATGTGTTTAGGCTACTTCTATAGTAACATCAGAAAAGAAAACATCTTTTTGCATTTTTGAATAAGTTGTCAGAATTATCATGCATGTGCTTTGACTGTTTTGACTGTGCAGAGGTGGATTGGCGAGAGGAAATGCTTCCAGACAATTGGGAAGGTTCAAAGAGGGCCTAAGGGGTCCCTAGCACCCTTCCAGAGAGTTTTACAAAGCTTTTCTATCAAGAAACCACGTTCGTGAGCTTCTACAAGAAGTCTGTAGGGGTTCTACAGGATGTTCTGTATTTTCTACATGATGTTCAGAAATGGGATTTTGGAGGGTGGATGGAGAGAGAAAGGTGAAGGAGTGAATATGGAGGTAGGATAAGGGTGTGAGGAGGTCTAGGTCTTGGTGGATGGAGCTGAGGAGAGATGAAGATGACTGGATTTGTTCAAGGAGGAGTGAAGCAATGTTGCACAAAAATTAGGGTTATGTGAGCAAATGGCAAACGTGAGGCAAGAATCCGCATTAGGGGATGGAGCAGATGGGATTGATGGAGTATGGGTAGATAGAGAAGTGGTACGGGTGCTCTGAAAGTTGTTTCTTCAACTAAACCAACGAAGATTTGGAAAATCAGAGAACTAGCTACGTTAACCTAATCTGATCTAGCTAACAGTAAAGAGAATGAACAAAAGTTTAATTGCAATGAAACCATGTATACTAACTATGCAACGAAGCAATCAAGAATCTTAACATGTAACCAACTTCTGCAAAAAAAAAATTGAACACTAATGATTAAATGGCAAAGCAAAGATAGTGTTTTTGTTGGCAGCAAGGTCACCTTGATCCCAACTCCTAATCCCACTGAGGGAGAGATGAAATTAGAGGTGCTTGATGGACTTTTTCTGAAGCTCTTCCCTGTTAATAACCTATCAACTCAATCTGAGCATCAAAAGCCTTTCTAATCATCAACAATGACCTAGGTAATCAGCAAGATTTTAATCTACTTAACAAAAATTATTTTGCAAAGACATAAAGAACAAATAACAATACATAAAGGAAGCCTTGGCACTTGGGTTGGGCCCAACCCCAAGAGCTATAGGCTCCTAAAGAAAACTTAGTACTGATGCCAAGTAAAACTACTCTTCATTACTCAAAAATAATCATCACAAGAAAGTTATACAACAGTAGCTACAAAACGAGCTGAGATAATGATATCACTATAGTGAAAAACCCAACAGTTCCAAAAGCAAACTACAAAGGTTGAGGCCTCCCGATTTATGCCCTATGAGGGTCCTAGCAGCCCTCCTTAACTTAAGGGACTCGGCTGTTGAAACTGCCAGTAAACAATCACTCTTCACGAAGCTGCTCGGTTACCTTTAGGATTCGTTTTGGTGGCCTGCTGAGCTCTAAGTTGAGGGTGGAGATTTCAAGGAAGGGCCATTTAATGCAAGAGACAACCTCCCTATGAATCCTCACCCTTGCTTCCTCATGCTTGGCTGTCACCTAGCTCATAATTGCTTGTCTTTGCTCCAACATTTGTCCAAAAAACCTGAAATAACCACGTATTAGCCTCCTTGGTAGAGTGACCACCCTTATTTGTTCAAATAACATAAACATACTCAAAAAACATGCATAATATATGAAAAATGGTGGATTGATCAAGGAAAATTAGGCAAAATGAGCCCAATAAGTTACCCAATTCGGGGCTCATCAAAAGTAGCCAGTGATTTGTCTGTAAGATTAGCTTCTGTTTGGAGAACATAATCATCATCATACTGATCATGCTTATGCAAATCATCAGTATAAAACACATCATCAAGCATACATGTCAGATCAATAGATCTCTCTTCTACAAGATGATCTATAAAATAATCATTATTAGATCTATGACAACTGGGATAAGAAACACAATGTTTTGGATTAGCCACTTATTCTTCTTCAATCAGTGATCCATGGTCTTGAACATCATACTCATTCCTTATGGTGATGTTTTGCATCATCTCTTCCACTGCATTTACCAAAATGTCGAGCTTTACCTCTAAAGATGTTGATTCCTCTGGATCTATGTTCTTCCTCTCTTCTTCCTTCAACTTTTCCCTTCTAATCAGCAGATTAGCCTCCACATCTACTACATTGTGTTGCATCTCTTGAAGTGTTTCAAGGTTCCTTTCCCTCAATTGAGACTCCATATCTGAATCAAAGGCTTCAGGGTAGTGTAAGAGAGCGGATCCAGGAGGATGCCTTATATTAGCAAGCATTAAAAAATAGACTAGGTTAAACCTGGTAGAAAATTGTTTTACTGTCTCCCCTGGTAGCCTTTTCAGTTGGTTATACTCTTCTAGAATCAAGAAAGGATTTTGTTTTAACACCCACTTATCGAGGAAAATTTTGATGAACTGTTGGAAATTTGAGATGCTGGCATCAGGCAGGGTTTTGAAACAACTCTTTACTTTGCCTTCCAAAGAAAGAGAAAAAATCCTATTACTAACATCCTCTTCATCAACTTCAAAAAGGTCGAGAAAAGACTCAAAATTCAATACATGTCTCTTAGTAATGATGTTGCCACATTCACCATCAAATCTTGGTAGATATAGGTAATGATTTTTAGGAAAAGCATCGGATATAGGATGTAAAATCAAAGGCTTGTATCTATCTGGAATTTTACAAGGTATAGGATTATATACAAAATCTATAGAATTATTCTTGATCTCTTGAGGCTCATCAGTTTGAATATAGTCATCATAAGATTGAAAATAAGGGTCTTGATCAAGATCAAAGGCATGCGAATATTTCGTATTCACAATCTTCAAAGGGAAGGAATCACATGCAGGTCTAGGATATTTTCTGAAATAAAATATACTTTGTAAAGCCTTCTTGACATTCTCAGGAAAAGAGAAGAAATAATTTATCACAAAGAATGTAATGTCTTGGATGAAATTCCAACTTGAATACCTGATCTTTTCATATTGTCCTTTCATGCATTTGTTGGGTGCGTTCATCCTCCAGTGGAGCCCTTGGATCTGATCTCAAAACTAATTTGGAGTCACCAGGTGAATGATTTAAGCCTTTCGATGTCTAATCGTTGTCCGCCATCAACAATCGGATCTGAACTTGATACATTTTTTTGAGGAACATAAAACTATGCTCCCTAGTATGGTCATCACTATGTTATCACCTGGATTGAACCTCGCGCTGAAGGAAGGAAATGCCAGGGTAACCACAAACCATGCTTAGCCAAGTAGCTAGCGCTACTAGGCCGGGAGAGGTATCTCTCCTTAAGGATCTCAACCAAGATGACTGTATCAGAAAAAGGGTATTAGGCTAGGTATAGTAACACAAGGTTTGATTGGATTTTGAAGGGGTTTTGCTGGATCAGGAGGAGCTAGACAGTTAGGGCTAGGGAATTAGGTTAGAATTGTAGGGTGTTCAATGGGGTAAGGTAGGCATAAGGATTAGCACTCTAGGGCTCGATGGGTGAGGTGTTTTAAGACTGTGAGAAGCTAGGAAGACCATATGATTACCATGGATCCTTCCTAGGCTATAGAAAGCATAAAATGGTGAATATTTCCCCAAAGCAGAGCAGTGATGTTATGAATTCTACCTATCAAACTTGAAAAGATTCACTTAGAAGCAATGAAATGATTAATGAAGTACATAAAAAATATTAACATATGATCACAAGACAAGAAACTGAACTATAAATCCATACCACATGGATCCCAAAGAAATAGCTGCAATTTTTATTAATCTCCTGCTAAACTGCTACAAAATGATGTACCATCAAGGCATAAGCATCTAGCTAAGTCCAACCCTTTACAATGAGAAAGAATAAGAAGATATAGGCATCGTTTCAACCTCCTCCCATCCTCAGGGGTCGAATCCCTAAGATGAAGAGCTAATCTAACTAATACTGAACAAGAAACAGGAATACAGGCATCTCAACAACTTGCCTCTAAAAGTGAAAAACTAATTCATTTGAGCTCAAACTGACTTCTAAAGAAATGAATCTACTCTCTATTACTATTTATCTATCATAGTTACATGCCAAGTCATCATTTACAAAGTTAAATCATCCTCCATGAGAGGGAATCTAAGAACATAGTCAAAAACTAGAAAAATAGGCATCTTGTGCAAAAACTGCCCTACACGTAGCGCCACTGGCCCAACGCATAGTGCCACTTTCAGGTCCCTCTCAGAGGGCTTCCCGACATACCAATTGAGCTCATGATAGCTCATGAGAAAGGTATTCAAGTCCACCTTCGAAAACACCTAGAATTTATACATTTGAAGCTCATTTGACCCCTCAAAACTTGATTCTCCCAAGCCTACTTCTATGTGTCCAAAAAGTGGCGGAAAGGTCATTTTTAGGGTGTTTTTTGACCTTTTGGTTGACCAGTTCTACCAAAAAAACTTTGAAAGTCTCTAGGGTGCATGTCCTCATTGCTCCGAATCCAAAACTTCAAACCATTTATCATTTGGGTGCCCCTAGGAAAAGCGTAGTGCTGGCGGTGATGCACGTTGAGCCACCTCTTGAATGCGTAGCGCCACTTCCTGAATGCTTAACGCCACTTCAAGCTCACTTTTTAGTACCTTCCCAATGTCCAAATTGAGTGTGGGATAGCACATTCGAAATATTGTCGAGTCTACTTTACATAACATCTTGAATTTTTCAATTTGGAGCTCATTTTCCCTTCCAAAAGCTCAATCTCCCATGACTAATCAAAATGTGCAGAATGAGGCTGCCAAAATGCAGAGTGTTGTTTTAGTCAAATTTTGGAGGTCTCCCTCTACTCCAAATTGAGCTCATTGAAATTCTCTCTTTGTCTAGTTATCATTTGACTCATCAAGTAAGTCATTTAGTCACTCCAGCTAGGAGAAAGATTGATTTTCCCAAGGTCACTGTAGAAGTGCAACAACTCTCTTGTAGCAACTGTATTTTTGACATTTCTCTAAGACCATGACACCTGTGTAAAAAGTGAAGGAATTATTTATTCCTTGGCTGATTGTGGACAAAAACCTCTCTTACTTTTTCCAAATTCTTCCTTGTTTGGTCTAAAACATAGTTTGAATAAAAATCAGCCCCATGTGTGGCAAATGATTTGTCCCTTGGTATGACATTTTTAAAAATGATGGAGACATGATGTGTATGAGTTGGAATGGCCTCATACTCATTGAAATGACCTCCCTTATGCATCATATACTCAGATGTCTCTGATTTCATAGCCAACCCTAGCTCAATGTGTGAGGAAATTAGGGTTTATTGCTTGTGGAAAATGATGATTTCGACACCCTTGGGAAAAAACAACTCCCTTTGGCATGCACTTAACCCTTTGAAAATTTACACTTTCACTTGACTATTTCGTTTGAAAGATTGACCTTTTCATGGTCTGGAATCTTTGGAACACTAAATTAATAGCTTGGGATGGCGAAATTATTACATTTAAAAGACATAAAATTACATAATGAAATAATCATTTCTCTTTAAAAATCATCTTCACATGGTGAAGGGATGTTTTTTTATCACCCTTTACTTGCTAGTCTTATGCAATGGAATGGAACATTGGCAACCCTAATGACCTAATGAAACCTTGAAAACCCTAAGGACGTAATGAGACCTTGGAGGACTGAATTTCAAGATGACATAATGACCTCATGGCTGATACAAATGGCATGATAAAAATAACTTTATCGATGATGTACATTCAACAAGATATGAAACTATGCCAGCAAGTAATCACATTTAGGGAAGACTGATGTTTCTGGACTAGGACTACTATCAGTGACTAATTGTTTTGCATGACCTAGTGGAATGATAAAATTTTTATGAATCGGAACCTTAAAATGATATGAAAATAGGATTTTTGATCAATGATGGCAAGATGCAAATACCGAAACTAACAGAAGACACATTATTCGACATGATATAACATAAAAAGAATTCATAATAATACTGAGATGCAAAGTATTTCTTCAGAACCAATCTTTGTTAAGCTTCAACATTCATATTACAAACTCCTTTACCTTATGCACTCAACTACAGGAGTCCATGCACGCAGTTGCGAACATGCCAAGGTCTCATGTGCACTGAACTGCAAGAACCTTCCCCTTTCACCTAAGTACAGGAAGTAGAGCCTTCCTGCCTTAGCACTTTCCCAAAAAAAATTGTATCTTGACTCAGTTACTCTTCCCCAGGAAAATCTGTATCTTGACTCAGTTACCATGGTCCGCAAACAATGGATGAGTATCAAAACTGACCTATTTACTTATCCAAACAAGTGGATAAGACCCCTTTGACTCCTATCTAACAACCCACTCCACATCAACATTTTGGGGAGACTTTACATATATTACGAAACTTTTACAAAAATTGGGTTAACTAACCCAAAAACTGACCCTAAGGATCCTATCGCAGCAGGGCACCAACACAAATATCGTGACTCACCCTTGATTTACTCAACTGGCACCTCCATCTTGTTGCAAAGACCACCTAGCCCGAGATGTAATTATGTAATGTCAGCAGCGCTTTGCATTGGGCCTTCCACTGCTACTCACATTCTCCTTTCTATCTACTGCATCACCTTTAGCTTTTCCTGAAGGGAGAGATTAAACTGGTAGGCTTCCTCTAGCCATGGCTATAATCTAGCCTTTAGAAGGGCCTCTTTCCTCTGTAATTATTTCATCTATGTTTGCAACTACTTACTTTCTTGCAACTCCGCGAGGTGCTGCGGTAGCGCTAAAGTGCATGCAATTGCTCAGACCTCATCATACTTTCATTGTGTCCCCCTGACATCTGTATTCAACCACTGCAAGTTAATGTTCTCGTGCAAGTTCGTCCACAACTTGATTTCTTGGTCAAACATCACTACATAGTCTATGACTACGGTATCCAATGTGTTCATATTCTTATTGATCATTGCTTCACGTTGCTCCTGAACCTGTGGCGGAATAGTTGGTTGTAACTTGAGCTTCAGTTCTGATATCTTCATTCGAAAATCAAAAGTAACCCTGCCGATCTCGTCCCTTGATGCACGAACTACAATAGCTAATTTGGTACTTTTTCTAAAGCTTCGTCATCCTCTAGGATGTCCAAATCAATAACTATATTGTAGGCCTTCCCTATTGTTTTCTCTAGGCTATAACTTAGGGTCTGTAGTCCCTTCTTTTCTTTCAGTGCCCGACCTTTCTTTGTGAACATATGCTAATTATTCACCTTAAACTCACTGATGACGGGGATGGTGGTCTGCTCCCTGATCCTTAGCTCATTTGAGACCTCCTAATGCAATGCATGGAGCGTCTGAAGTGGTAGTGTGGCCAAGTTAAATCCTATGTCCTTCAATGTACTCAACATGACATGGTCCTCATCTAACTCTGCACGAATAGACCCTTCTAGTAAAGGTATAATTCTGAGGTCCAGAGTCTGTTACTATTCTGCTACTATTCCACTTCCTTGCAGCATGCTCACTTGCACCCCACTCGCTTGCCCAATGCTCACTTGAATCCTACCATTTTGGATCTGTAGCTCACACATATCCTTTTGGATGCTCCCCAGTGTCTGCATGTACTATTGCTCAAAGTGATCCCACAACTCTATCATCGTGTCCCTAACTTTTTTGTCAATCTCGTCGAGATGCCCTTCTGTCACAAACATTAGGTCTGTTGTCCCTTAAGAAACCAATTTCTTGGCTATATAGAAATTGTGCTTAAGAGATTAATGTTTATTATTCATGTCACTTATTTGTATGGTGTATCTTCAAATGAAGGACCTGAAAGACCTGGTTTTTAACCCTTAATACTTAGCTGATATGAAAATCTCATAATGCCATATGATGCTAGATATAAATGTTGAGTGAAGAATGCTTTGAAATGTTAGAGACAATATGTTGTTTTTCACAGAAACTATTATCTGTAACACTTTGAGAAGTTAGAGACAATATGTTGTTTTCATAGAAACTATTATTAGTAACTTAGAAAAATTGTAGGAGTATGGTTTTTAAGTATATGAGGGCTCTTTTAAGGAATTTTAACTTCATTCACATAAGTAAACAAATACTTGCAGCTTCATTATTATACTTAAAGAAGAGAATATATATGATGACACATAACAGAGGAGTTACAAATTCATACCCAAAAATGTGTGGAAAACTTCTGATTCTTTCATTAATCAACAATTTATCAAAAATACAATAGCCTAGTATCTAGGTTCTTCAAAATTCAAACACTTTTTCTATAATTTTCCCTCTTTTTATACATCATGGGACAGTTGGTAATCACCAAAACTGTAAAACTTCTTAACTATATCCTAATTGTCTAAGGTAAATGTCATTATAGAATATTACACTGGATGGTAAAAGACATGTCATTCTTCTCAAGAAAACAAAATATCAAGAAATAATAGAAATTAGAAGGTGATGGTTGCTTGTTGTTCAAACCTGTGGCTTGACTGCTAATGAAGTTTCTCTATAGATGTTCTGATAATAGCTAGACTGTTTTAACACAACAAACTGCATCTTTACAAAAAATTGTGCATGGAATTATGGTTATGGACCCACGTACCTATGGGAAGCACCCTGAATGGTGGAAACACAAAGAAACTTGACCAATCACTGTTTCTTTGAAGTTTCAGTCATCTCCCTCTAATCCTACTTATTCTGCTGAAACATCGGAATTGGTTCATTTACGTGGCATATCATCTACCACAAAATTGAAAATAATTTAGACTCTGGTTCATAGCCTTATCACATATGCCTTTTCCACAAACCTTTGCCTTCCCCACGGACCCCATAGGAAACAAAACCGTAGTTAAAAGACTTCTTGGGTCCGAAATTTATAATAAAACCCGTGCATTTTTTAACGCGATATCTGTCAGATCTCATCCCTTCGTGATGAGCGGCTGTGATTGATCCAAACTTCAAAAAAATAAATTGCATTCTATAAACCATCGCATCCATTTTCTAAATTAAACCTCATCCATGTTAACCATGCGATTATAGTTGGATCTGCATTCTTCAAGCGAACGACCATGATTAACTGAGGTTTTAACTCGGTTTTATAACTTCTCGCGTCCAATTTTGGAGTAAACCCCACCCTTGTTAACTGTGCAACTACCGTTAGATATGCTACTTGTCGATCAGATGACTTAGATCTTCTCCTAGGTTTCTTGCATTCAAAAGCCGTCAATAATATAAAACAACTCATTTCTTTCGGATTTCCACATTTTCTTTTATTTCCATTATAACATAATATTTGAGTTTTTTTTTTTTTTTTGCAATAAAACTGAAAATAAAATTAAAATGACAATGGATGCTACAACATCTAGCTCCACCTGGGGATAGTTCTTTTTCCACATAAGCATTAAGAACCGTAGATCAGTACCTTCACCTCGAGCATGGAGTCACATATTTCTTAGCAAATTTAAATTCTATGGAATTTGTACAATGAATTCACTTCGGTATCTACAATGATAGGATGCTTGTGCTTCATAACTGGAAGTAATGTTTGAGGTACTGCCCGTTGACAGGGAGCTGCAAATATTCACCATCAAGATTCTCTAAGAAGAATGTATTATTTTCCCTTCCTTCTATAATTCTAAATGGGCCATACTAGAGAGGATCAAACTTCCCATGTTTTCCCTTATCCTCTCTT
The DNA here is from genome assembly GCA_031772625.1 of Pinus tabuliformis. Taxonomy (NCBI): domain Eukaryota; kingdom Viridiplantae; phylum Streptophyta; class Pinopsida; order Pinales; family Pinaceae; genus Pinus; species Pinus tabuliformis. Next base: position 1,665,299,245 of record CM062819.1, on the reverse strand, counting down.
CTAGTATCCCACCTTAATAGCAGGTCTCCAACTTTGAAATCAATTTCTTTAGCCTTTCTATCAAAAATACCCTTCATCTTTGATTGATACATAATCAAATTATCTCTTACCTTATCCCTGCTTTCACTCAACTCCACTACCTTATGCATTCTTCTTATCAGAGCATTGGGTGCTTATTTTTCCTCCTGAATCATTGCAATCTCAAGCTTCGTAGGCTAACTAGGGAACAGAGCTTGAGTTCCACTAACTGAAAAGTTGATTTCCTATAGTATAGTTACTCTGACAGCCCATAGAGAAAACTTTAATTTAGAATCCCAATCTTTCTGATTCTCTGCAATAGTTTTCTTAAGGATCTTCATCAATGTTTTGTTAGTGGATTTAGCCAATCCATTTCCCTGTGGATGATAAGCTATTGAATGAGATTAAATAACATTATACTTCTAACAAAAAGCAACAAACTTACTTGAACTGAACACTTGAGCATTGTCTATTATGATTTTAATAGGGCATCCAAATCTGCTCAAAATATTTTCCTCTAAGAAATTCAACACCACTTGGTCATTTGCCCTTTTAGTAGGTATAGCGTCTACCCACTTGGTGAAATAATCAGTAGTTGTGAGAACCCACTTTTGTTTTCCACTTAAAGGTGGGTTAATTTCTCCAACAAAGTCTAGTCCCCATTGTTTCAATGGTTCCTCTATGAAGATTGGGATCAAAGGCAAGGGAGAAAACCTCTTCTTCTCAGCAAAAAGCTGACACTTCTGACAACTTTTGACAAACTTATATGTATCACCAAATAGGGTGGGCTAATAAAACCCTACCTGGAGGATTTTATGTGCAGTAACCTTCCAACTATAATTTCCACCACATAACTTCTCATGATGATCGTTAATCGTCTCTGTAAATTCATCCTCTATTAAACATAATAAAAAAGTTCCCATAGGATCCTTCCAATACAATTTGCCCTCAACAATCACATATGGTTGTGCTTTGATTTTTAATGCCCTATTTTTTGTTCTATCCAAAGATTGAGAACAAGAGAGAAAACATAAATAATGGACTATGTGCCTATACCATTCTGAACATAAAAACTTATATCCGATCTCCATACCTGGATTTGATTTTTTTTCACCTTCTTCAATTATTTCCTCAGTTGCAGGTGTTAGCAAGTTGATTCCCAATGCCTGAAAATTTGAATATGTCAACATCTTTCCCAATCCCTACCCTTTCACCAGCTTTGTGGGCTTTATTTCCAAGTCATACTCTTGAATCTTGGTTATCCATTTCCCTTTTTTTCCTTCCACATCACTCTGTACTAAGACATCCTTTATTGTGGCATTTAGGACACAAGCAATGATCTGTGACTATAGCACATAAGTCCTAAATGCCTTTATGGCTTTTACCAAAGCATATACTTTTTTTTCAAGAATATTGTACTCTAGTTCAGCACCTTTGAGAATCTTGCTAAAGAAAGCAATTGGCTGCTCCTTTTCTTCTTCATTTTTATGTAACAAAATAATAGATATCGAATTAGGCAATCAGAATGAAAAAAATTGAAAATGCTTTTGATAATCAGGGCTAATTAAAATTGGAGCTGCTTGTAATGCTTCTTATATCCTGGAGAATGACTCTCTGGGTTCCTTGGTCAAATGCACTTCATTTTCCTTCTTCAAGATATTGGTAATTTCTTTTACAATTTTAGCGTAATTGGACACAAACGTCCTTAAAAAGTTTAATCCCAAAAAAAAAATGAATGTCTTTCTTACTCTCGGGCAGGAGTATTTCTACATAGCTTACACCCTTCTTGGATCTATCTTCTCTCCATATCTAGAAACAATGTGCCCCAGTAGTTTGCCCTCTCATAGAGCAAAAATAGACTTCTTAGGATTCATGGAAAGCCCAAATTTCATACATTTCTCAAAAGTCTTTTTAAGATGATCTAGATGCTCCTCATCATACTTAGAGAAAATAGTGATGTCATCCAAGTATATCACTACAAATTTATCTCCCACAAATGCAATGTCCATTGCCCTCTGAAATGTTTCACCTTCATTCATCAACCCAAAAGGTGTTCGAGCATACATAAAGTTTCCCCAAGGAGTTGTGAATGTAGTCTTTCTCTGATCTTCTTTGTCAACAGCCACTTGGTTATGCCCAGAAAACCCATCCAGCATGGACATTCTGAATGATCAAGTCACATTTTGTAATGCATGATCCATTTCAGGTAACAGATAGTTATCTTTTATGGAATCCCTATTTAGATTTTTAAAGTCCACACATAGCCTTATTTCTCCATGTTTCTTCCTTATAGGCAGTAAATTAGCTACCCAGTCAGAGTACCTGAGTGGAACTATTATCTTGGCATCAAACAACGCTTTGACTTCTATCTCAATCAATGGTAAAAGCAGAGGGTTTATCTGCCTGAGTTTCTACTTAAATGGTTTAATCCCTTATTTCAAGGGAATGTTGTGCTGACTAATACTTAAATCATATGTTTTGAGATCCTCATAGCACCAAACAAAAACATCAATATAATCCCTGAAAATCTTAAGATACATCTCCTTATAATTAAGTGGAACTCCATTAAATAATTTGACTAACCTAAGCTCCTTCTGGGTTCCAATATTGTGACCTTGAATCTATTCATCCTGTGGAATTTTCTCTAAACTAACAGCGACAACATTGGAGTTAAAAAGTCTTTCAAGACAGATAGGCTCCCTTGGAAAAATATTATCTTTCAATTGAATAATTTTTTCATTAACTATAAATTTTTCAAACCACTTATGCAACTTCTGTGGCTTCATCTTCACCTTGAACAATCTCTGTGCCCTGAAAATCTTCAATCATAGTTAAGAATTCCTTAATATGCTACTCATCTTCAAAAATCTACCAGTGTTCTATATTATCCGGAGAAAGGATGCCTATGCCTTATTTCAACGTCATATCTTAGTTTTGGATTCATAGGAGGCCTAAGAGTACTGGCATCCACAACCAAAGAGACTGCTAATCTATTTCCATCTCTTGGAATGAACTGTATGTTTAAAGTATCAAAGAAGTTCTCAACCAAATCCCACACTTCATTTTTGTATGCCCTAAGCCTAGGGTGTCTTGTTTGACAATGGTTCTTTATTTGCTTTATAATCAGCGCTGAATCTCCAAAAAATTAAATTTACTACATTGCCATTTGTTTTGCCGTTTGTAGAACAATGATCAAGGATTCATATTCTACCACATTATTTTTTGGCTCAAACACCGATTTAAAAGAAAAAGAGATCATATTGTCTCTAGGTGTATGTTGAGCGATAAAAGGAGTCTTTTTAACTCCTAATTATCTTCACATTAATTGTCAACCCAGGAACAATTTTTTATTTCAAGAGTGTACTTAGTTTGAGGCGAATATTTACTCAAGAGTAATGTTTTGTAGTATAGTGCTTTAAATGCAAAAGTAAATGAATGCTGGAAACAAAAGATAATCGGAACAGTAAGAAACTGAAATGTTTTGAACTAAATCATTCACTCAAACAATCATCAATCGAGGACTCAGTAATAATAACTCTCTGCCCTGTAAATTGATGCAAATGAAAATCAATCATAGGTAAGATCTCCAATCTGAGAACTTAGACAGCGGTAGTCAGTGTCCTTTACAATTGTTGATCTTTCAATCCACACTAAAGAAAATAACTGGAAATGGCAATTCAATTGGAAATGATCAATAAAACACACTTGCTACAATAACATTTAAAAGATAAAATCAAATCCTTGCAGAAAATAAGAGCAACTAAGTCTATTGAAAAATTGAACAGCAAAGCGAATTAAATAGAAATACATAGCAACCACAAATGTAACTGAATCAACAATCTTAATCTAGCAGCACGAACATTAATCGCAGGTATTAAAGCAACGATAATCACAGTTATAATTGAACAATAAATTAATTGATCAGCAATTTCAATTATAAATGAGAAACAATTAAATGAACCACAGTCTTAATTAGACAGCACAATATTAGATCAGAATTAACAGCAAGACATTTTAAGTTATAATTAATTATTTTGTCATTAACGCAATCCAATTATGATTTCAGTATAACATAAAAATTCTGCGAAATGTTCATAAACAAAAGATTATTGAATAAAACAAATGAAAAGGAAATCAAACCATCACACAACATAAATCATAAAGATATAATACAGAGCAGTAGCTTAATCCACCAGAGGCTGGGCCCTTAGCTGCTAGCGGATGCTACTGGGCTACTTCAGATAAGGCAAATGAACAACAACCCTTTTACTTATTAATCATCAGAGTGTGAAATCATTACAACAGCAAAAGCTTTGAGAATTACAATGGTAATGCAACAATCCCTCTTTCCTCCTATCCTATCCTATTCCATCATGAATAATCCATCATCATTCTTGAATCCCTAATTCTGAATCCCTTTCTCTGATCTTTGTTTTCATTTAAACAGAGAGAGAGCAGAGAGAAGTTACAACAGAGATTATTACAACATGATTTCTATTACAAAATTCGATTGCTCTCAACAAATTGATAAGTAAGATCATATATAAAATATCCTTCATCAATCATTCAACAGGGATAGATCAAATTTTGCACTGTAGCAGAGATTTTTTGGAAAACAGCAACATAGGGAATCAGAGAAAAACGTATTCAAAGAACCTTCAGTTTCTCTTAGCACGGGACGAATTATGGAAAATTGCTAATGTGATAACTAATTTGGTCCGTTCTGAACAAAACCCATGTTTCGGATTTTCCAGATTCTTCTCTATTTGCCAAAAACGTTCAATACAAAATCGTCACTTCTTATTCCAGTGAATTTCTGAGTTGGCACATTTAATGATCAATTCTTCAATCTGGAAAATATCTTGGAGGCTAAAAATGGTGAGTAATGTTACAACCAACTTATTAATAAACCATCATTGATAAAATCATGCATAATCATCAATTTATTAAAAATAAAGGAGAATAAATAATATTTTTCCATAAGAGCATAAATCATTATAAGATGGAATTATATGATAAACCATGATAAATGACATGATAAAGAAAAGTAGAAATGGGTGAAAGAGGCATTCAAAGGTGATAATAATAATGACATATTAACGGCCCAACACACCCCCACACTAAATATATTGCATGTCCTCATGCAACAAAAAACTGAACATATTTCATGTCTTCATGCAACCCAAAGACAAAACCCATGTGTTAACCAAGCAATAAAAAAATTATTCATCCCAGCTCATGAAATGGATAGAACAAATGAATTCTTTCTCAAATAATGAATATTCAATTTTAGCAATGTTGATGAAGGCGTAACAATTTCTACATTGAAATTCAAGTTATGTCTATATGAAGTTGGAGCAAAATATGATATAAGTAATAAAAAACTTCATTAACCATTTTCTCAAAAACTACAAACTAGATTTTGTTGAAATTTGGCAAGTAGATTTCTACTATATTAATCCTTCTGTGATCTAAGAATCAGATCATTTTGATGCACGGATTATGAGATATAATAAAAATGGTTGTAGGTGAGAGTGCATAATTTCTGAAATTTTACGAACTAATTTAACTTGAAATTATCTTGGTTTGTGTATTTTAATAATATGTCTTTGTTTTCAAGAGATCACAAAAATTGAGTTCATAGTTTTAGAAATATGTGGAAATCAATTTCTGCACTATGTAAAAATGAAATTGTATGCCTTAAATGAGAAAGAAAGTAGAAAACATCCATCATGTGTAGCAATTCCTCCTCATCTCTGAAGAATTAGCATGCCCTCATGCAATGCTAGAAAAAAGAAATTGAGGTGGTTGCTACCATCTGTTGAATTCTATGCTTGGTGTAAAAAAACATGGAATAAGGGAGGGGTTGAGAATGAATAAGAATAGAAATGGATGATAAAGAATATTAAGGACATGGTCATAAGAAAGAAATGAATGAAAGCAACACTCCCACAAACTGAAAGATGATATTTTGTTGAAAAAATGGGAAGTGGTAAAGATGTGGAATCAAGGATGACAAATAATGCTCAAAATCGAAATTCATGAAATTCTCCTAAATTCGTAATAAATCAGAAAATTATGCTATTTTACCTCAAGTTTTACCTCTAAAAAGAAAATTGTGGAATGACATATATGGACTGGCATTTGTTGAAGCTGATATAGGTAGAGTGGATGTTGAAAGTAATGCAAAAGATGGAATCTAGGCAAGCACATCATGTCTAAACAATTGTTTGCATTTGCAAGTTGCTCGAGCCTCTTCTGTTAGTTGCAATAGTGTGGTCATGCTGCGAATAGAGTTTTCCTCCCACACTTATTGTTCTCCCATAAACAAATTGCTATTTTACATACAATGTTCTTGAATCCATAGTGTTAGTTTTGAATAACAACAGATAAGATGCATGCAAAAATTTCAATCAGAAAAACTTTTGTATACACGCAATACTAATATTTTTTCAAATCAACAAGTTATGGCAAAGTGCAATAATCAAATCACATGCTATTCCATAATGCATACATTCCCCCTCCAATTGGAAAAGGCATTCCACAACCATAAAGCCTGTGAAAGGTGTTATGCTGACGGCAAGGCAAGGGAATGAACAATACAATAGTAAATGAAGCATAGTACACATATCAATGATAGGACGGCGAGAGTTATGGTTATAATGATAGCAGAGTGTGTAAAGATAGCTATGAATAAAATATAGGACGCTTTGGATTATGATAAGTTATGCGAAAAAAGAAAAAGGATAGCAATATGCCAAAAAGATGCTTTGTTGACGGTATTCTAGCTGAAAAATGATGTGATTGATCAGAAAATAATTTCTCATGTGTAAATATTCAAAATAGGGAAAATATTAAGGAAATAAATTCTCCGATAAAAAGAAAAAGAAATAAGAAAAGGGTATTATAGTAATAAATGATGATAAGATATAACTTCAATACCATAAGCAGAGCCTTTGTTGCTAGCAGGCATCCATAGCCTCGACAGGGTTTCTTTTTAACCCATATGAGACAGGATCCTCAATTTATAAATGGAGAGTTCCTGTGTTGTTCTACAGAAGAGATTAGTGTGCTGGCGTGGTACCCAGATAACCACACTGCCATTAACTGGGATGTAGCAAAAGTGATTAGGTCGGCTCGTGATAAGACCTCCTGTTCCAAGGATAATTTGCCTATCCAATGGATCATAACCTTCTTGCGGTGGCCATAATGGGAATGTCACTTTGTTACAGCCTTATGAACATGGTAGGTTGAATCATAATGAGACCCCCTATCCTCCATATACAAACAAAGTTTTGTTGTTATTACACATTTTTATGATAAAAGAAGGGAGAGTAAGTACTCCTTAAGAGCAGGGATGGTGGAAGAAGTTGAACATGTCAATAGAAAAAATATACCCATAATCTCACTTCTTACAGATAGAGAAGATTATAACCAAGAAGGGTAGAATGAGCATGGTATTAAGATGATCAATTAGTATCATGTAGAGTTGCAGTAAAGTAGTATATAAAAAATTGTGTCCCTTTTGAAAATAATCTATGATCAAAGAGTTGTCCTGTTATAGGTCATAACGTGAATGATATTAACTCACTTCAATAGAATCCATAATTTTTGTCCTCATAAAAGTCGTGTACTTCATGCCATGAAAGGGAATCAGTAAAATGTAGTTAAGATGGGCTAGGTATAATCCCATAAGAAGAAGGAAGAGTTTCTCTCGAAAATACTCCCAAAGTGTTGCTCCTTTGAAGAAACAACAAAAACACTTGAAAAAGTGTTGTTCCATGTAGGGAACAGCAAAGGAAATGCACACCATAAAGCAAAAATACACACCAAAAAGTGTTGTTCCCTATAGGGATCAGCGAAAGAATGCACGTGAAAAAGTATTGTTCCCTGTAGGGAACAAAAAAAAATACATCCAAAAAAATTGTTGTTCCTTAAAAAGAACAACAACAAAAAAAAAAATGAGTGTGTTACTTAAGAGGAACAACAAAAAATGCGAAAATGTTTTTCATTTGAAAGGAACAACAAAAATGGGAAAATGTTGTTCCTTTCCGAAGAAACAACAAAAAAACAGAAGTGTTGTTCCTTCGGAAAGGAACAACAAAAATGTAGAAGTGCAGAAGTGTTGTTTCTTCGGAAATGAACAAAAAAAATGTGAAAGTGTAGAAATGCTATTCCTTTGGAAAGGAACAACAAAAACGTGAAAGTGCAGAAGTGTTGTTCCGTCGGAAATGAACAGAAAAAATGTGAAAATGTTGTTCCTCTGGAAAGGAACAACAAAAAATGTGAAAGTGCAGAAATAATGTTCCTTCGGAAAGGAACAACAAAAATGTGAAAGTGCAGAAATGTTGTTCCTTCGGAAAAGAACAGTAAAAATGTGAAAGTGTAGAAGTGTTGTTCTTTCGAAAATGAACAACAAAAATGTGAAAGTGCAGAAGTGTTGTTCCTTTGGAAAGGAACAAAAAAAATGTGAAAGTTCAGAAGTGTTGTTCCTTCGGAAAGGAACAGCAAAAATGTGAAAGTGCAAAAGTGTTGTTCCTTCGGAAAGGAACAACAAAAATGTGAAAGTGTAGAAGTGTTGCTCCTTCGGAAAGGAACAGCAAAAATGTGAAAGTGGAGAAGTGTTGTTCCTTTCAAAATGCGGAAGTGTTGTTCTTTTTGAAAGGAACAATAAAATACAAAAGTTTCGTTCCTTTGAAAAGGAACAACAAAATGTAGAAATGTTGTTCATTTGAAAAGGAATAGCAAAATGTGGAAGCATTGTTCCTTTGAAAATGAATAGCAAAATGCACAATCATAAAATGAAAGCACGCAAAAAACGAATTAGTTGTTCACGACATTGATGCTGAGGATGGGTTACAATTTGAAGGAAGCAACACTTGAAATACAAAATATAAGAGAAATTAGAAAAGAAACAACATTTTATTTAAAAAAAATATGTAAATAAATAAATTAAGTTAGAACAGCTATGATATTATGTAAAAAAAATGATCTCTTTGAAAAATGTTTTGGCAGCAGTGACAAGACATGAATCTTCAAATGGAAATCAATTCTTCATTTCCTCTATTATGAATCTGTTGGGTAATGAGTTGGATGAAATTCATTTGTTTCATTAAAAAAATTTCAAGAATTACTCATCCATAAATTAACCTTCTTTTTCTCCTAGGACCTGCAAAAAGACGAGTGTCTACCTGCAATAAAACATTAAATCATGGAGAAAGAGAGGTGATCGGGCTCCACTAATTCAATAATTAGGCAAAATAATAACAAGTAGTTACTTTGTATAACAAATCCATTGAGAAAATTACAAAGTAAAATTTATTTGTCACCTGCGGGAGAGCAGTGGTCGACCATACTAACCAACCATGTTTTAATCACAACTTCTTTGTTTTTCATCCTAGTTGAGTGATTCCAAAGCCAAATGAGATCTAATTCAAAGGTGTATCTCCAAGAAAAATATTTTAAAAAAATTCAATGATATGATATGTCAATTTTAGTTAGAACAACCTGCATAACATAGTCATTTTCGATTATCCCATTTAGAACAATAGTGAATGTCTTAAGCATAGATTCTTTGTTTGATGTCGGATTCTAAAGATTAAAATTGGAAATGAAATTATATTCATTTATTTATCTTCAATAGAAGAATGTTTTTAAGACAATAAGAATTGATAGGTCAAATACTCTAAGGAACAGCTGGAAAGACAGAGTTTTAAGAGTGCCGATTTACAATAGACAATCAATATTTTGATCATATCTTCCCCATACAATATCAAAAATGAGTGATTCCAATTTCCTTGTAAAATAAATTCATAGGGGAATTTACCATAGAAACATGTTTTAAAAATATGGTTATTTAGGCCTCCAAAAACCGACTGTTGCAATTCTGTTCCGGAGCTGCCCGCTAGACACCCTGTCAATGTTTCGGTTCTAAATTTTTTGTTTCAAAGCTAAATTGAGTGATTTAAATTGAGTTGAAAATTAGACATAAAGGGCTACCTAGTATAGAAACATGTTTCAAAAATATTGTCATTTGATCCCTGAAAACATGATTGTCCCGACTATGTTTTCAGAAATTTCATCAAGCCCACAAGCCAAAAAAATATGATATTCAAGCATTTTTTTAAATTGGTGATAAAAGTGAATATGAGTGTTTGTAGAACTATTATTTCCATTATAATTCATCTGCACACATGAATAAATTAAAAAAATTATCACGGATGTTGATTTCAATAGCATGTTGCAACAAAAAAAAAACTAGTTTTACATTAAAACAAAATGTATTGATTTTTCCTTTTTTATTTTATTTTCTACATTAACCTATTTTGATTTGAAAAATGAAGATGATTATGTATATAAGTACTTCAAATGGAACCATTTTCGAAATAAGGCTTCATGTATGCACATACCCAAATTTGAAAAATGCATATTAATGAATATCACGGTATGAGAAGCCAACTTCCCTTGAAAAGATGTTGTCAAAAATTGTTGAAGTATGGAGGGATTCTGCAAACAAATGATAGAGTGAAACCAATATTCAATATATCCTTTGCTTTCTTGATTTCCCATATCCATCATATCTTGAATTTCTTGATCTTTTAAAATGGCTTGTTGATGCAGACTAAAAGAAACCTCATTTTTTTCCATAACTTCTACAATTTTTGAATTTGAAACATTATGAATTTCAATATAAGTTTTCTCCAATGGTGCATGTGAGATAGAATGGGTGGGAAGGGTGGATAAATTTTGCAGTTCAACACTGAAAGCATGTTGTACTGGTTTATTATGGTGAGGGTGTCGAATGAGTTGAGCAGGAGATTGTGTACAGAATGGAGCATTTTGATGATGTAGATAATTGGGTTGAGTGGATGATTTTGATAGGCAAAAAAGATGTTGTGGAAGCGCTGGTGTGGAGGATGTGTTTGTGCTACAAGATGAGGGAGAGTATTTATGCAATCATAAGATGAACCATGCCAAACTTGTAGACAACATTGGTGATGGTTATATTTAGATTGACATGGCTGCCCTAACACATTAGTATTCCATAATGGATTAAGCAAGTAAGAGAATGGAGAAGAAGTGTTTTGAACCAAACCTATAGTCCATGATTTCCATGATTTTGACCTTGTTGCAGCTTGCTAATCTCTTTGATATAATACTTCCATCCTAGATAAGGAAGAACAACTATCTATGGGACGCTCCTTTTGGTAATGAGGGAAAAACACTTCATCAAATTCTTGATTTTTTTGAACCTACAAAACATCCAATTTTTAACTTAGAGAGCTAATAAAATCAACTTTAAAATTTTCAAATAAAGCATTGATTTCAGCTCTTATGTTTCTTGTTCTTGTAGCAGATTTGGAAAAGAAAGAACAATTGTCTCTAGAATTCTTACCAGCCTTGGAGATTCCTCTTGAATACCTTAGGTACACTTTACAAACATCATCATATGACAATTGAAAAACATCACCTTTTTCTATCAGATTCAAGAGTTCTAAAAATTCGTCTTTGATTCCATTAAGAAGGAGTGTTTTTAAGATCTCTTTTTCCAAATGCTTATCTTTTGATTTTTGAAGGTTATATTGAAATCGATCTACATAGTCCTCGAATTTTTCATCTTCCCCTTGTATCACATTGAAAATATCTTCATAAGCCTTGCAATAGTCTTAGTACTTCTTCAAGAATATGCTTTTCATGTCCTCCCATGTTTGGATGCAGTTCCCACCTAGGCTCATGAACCATCGGAGAGCTGCTCCTTTTAAAGTAAGAGGAAACACTTTCAACCTTTGATCATTAGTACAATAATCATATCCTCTACAAAGTATTTCAAACTCAAATAAGAATGTATCTGGATCTTCATTTGTCAAGCCACGAAAATTTGGTAGAGAAGATGGGGGAATTATGTGAATTTGTGTCACTCCTCCTAGATCTTTGATAGGGAATTCGAAATTAGAAATGTGAGCCATTTCTTACCATAATAAAAGATGTTCTTCATGTGTTTCTTAGAGACTCCTTCTTCAAATGTTCCCGTCAATCGGTCAGTGAAATCAGTGGTGCTTACATCACCACTTGAATGAAATCATGAGATTTGTTTTTCAAAATTTCTATTTCTTTTTAGCCATTCACACAAAAATTCAAACATTTATTTCTACCCTAAGTTCTTTAACAATCCTATTGGAAAGTGGGTGGGGGAACAAGTCTTTTACATGCTCCATACGCAAGTTTTTACCTTCCATTTTTAATACCCAATTCTTTCCTAACAGGCACCCATCAGATGCACACTACTCCTTAGAAATGGCTACACTCTCCCCAGCAACGGCGCCAAAATGTTGAGCGATAAAAGGTGTCTTTTTAACTCCTAATTATCTTCACATTAATTGTCAACCCAAGGAAGATTTTTTATTTCAAGAGTGTACTCAGTCTGAGGCGGCTATTTACTCAAGAGTAATGTTTTGTAGTATAGTGCTTTAAATGCAAAAGTAAATGAATGTTGGAAACAAAATATAATCGGAACAACAAGAAACTGAAATGTTCTGAACTAAATCATTCACTCAAACAATCATCAGTCAAGGACTCAGTAATGATAACTCTCTCCCCTATAAACTGATGCAAATGAAAATCAATCATAGGCAAGATCTCCAATCTGAGAACTTAGACAACGGTAGTCAGTGTCCTTTACAGTTGTTGATCTTTCAATCCACACTAAAGCAAATAACTGGAAATGGCAATTCAATTGGAAATGATCACTAAAACACACTTGCTGCAATAACATTTAAAAGATGAAATCAAATCCTTGCAGAAAAGAACAACAACTAAGTCTATTGAAAAACTGAACAACAAATCTAATTAAATAGAAATAAACAGCAACTGCAAATGTAACTGAATCAACAATCTTAATCTAGTAGCACAAACATTAATCGTAGGTATTAAAGCAACAACAATCACAGTTATAATTGAATAGTAACTTAATTGATCAACAATTGTAATTATAAATGAGCAGCAAATAAATGAACCACAGTCTTAACTAGACAGTGCAGTATTAGATCAGAATTAACAGCAGGACATTTTAAGTTATAATTAATAATTTTGTCACTAACGCAATCCAATTATGATTTCAATATAACATAGCAATTCTGCAAAATGTTCATAAACAAAGTAATATTGAATAGAAAAAATGAAAAGGAAATCAAACCATCACACGACAGAAATCATAAAGATATAATACAGAGTAGCAGCTTAATCCACCAGAGGCTGAGCCCTTAGCCACCAGTGGATGCTACTGGGCTACTTCAGATAAGGCGAATGAACAACCTTTTTACTTATTAATCATCAAACTGTGAAATCATTACAACAACAAAAGCTTTGAGAATTACAATGGTAATGCAATAATTCCTCTTTTCTCCTCTCCTATCCTATGCCATCATGAATAATCCATCATCATTCTTGAATCCCTAGCTCTGAATCTCATTCTCTGATCTCTATTTTCATTTAAATAGAGAGAGAGTAGAGAGCAGTTACAACAGAGATGATTACAACATGATTTCTATTACAAAATTGGATTGTTCTCAATAAATTGATAAGTAAGATCATATCTTAAATATCCTTCATCAATCATTCAACAGGAACAGGTCGAATTTGGCATTGTAGCTGAAATAATTTGGAAAACGGCCACACAGCAAATCTACGAAAAATGTCTTCAAAGAACCTTTTGTTTCTCTTAGTACGGGTTGAATTTTGGAAACATTCTCATCACATTATTAATTTGGTCCGTTTTGAACAAAACCCATGTTTCGGATTTTTTATATTCTTCTCCATTTGTGCAAAATATTCAATACAAAATCGTCACTTCTTATTCTAGCGAATTTATGAGTTTGCACATTTAATGATCAAATCTTCAATCTGGAAAATATCTTGGAGGCTAAAAATGGTGAGTAATGTTACAACCAACTTATTAATAAACCATCATTGAGAAAATCATGCATAATCATCAATTTATTAAAAATAAAGGATAATAAATAATATTTTTCCATAAGAGCATAAATCATTATATGATGGAATTATATGATAAACCATGATAAATGGCATGATAAAGAAGAGTATAAATGAGTGGAATAGGCGTTCAAAAGTGATAATAATAATGACATATTAATGGCCCAATAGATTAATTAAAAGGAAACCAACATATGTTCCCTCTCTAGAATAGGCTCCATCAAAGGAGCACTTCCACACCCATTCTATTGGCATCTCTGTATTTACATTGGCTAAGGTAAGCTGCGTCTGGTTATCTTCAGCCAACTCTACATTGTCATGCAGCACAAATCAAGAAAAGTCATTATTCTCTTGGCTAGATACACGTGAATTACTTGCTCCATTATTTGTGATTATTTTTACAAATCTTGTTTCTTTGTACAACCTCCTTTCTTCTCCACCAAAAATTGGTATGATAGCATAAGTAAATCTGCTTTCAAAGTGTTATCACTCAAGTTGCTCCTTGAGGGATACGGCCGAGGTAACCACAAACCAATCTTTGGACTGCAGGTGCTAGCCCACCAGCAGTCAGAGAGGGCTATCTCTTTAGGATTTAGCTTTTGTTGATGATGATTTTAGGCTAGTTATTGAGTACAAGGGGTATTGTTTTAGTTTTGGTGGGATGGATGATGCTTTCAAGTAAAGAGGCAGGGATAGCATGAAAGTTTTAGAACCATTGGGTGTGGAGTCAAGGAGTAGGACTGCTGGTGCGTTTTCTTGGTCACAAGAGGGAATGTGGAGCAAGTTAGCTGCACATGAAACAATCATTCAGGCTAAAGGATGGAGTGAAGGCTAGTAATGAGAGGGAGTTAAGAATCTCTCATTCAGCTTAGTAGAGGGAAGGTGAATGAGCTCTATCTAGGAGCAGTAAAGAATCCCTAGATAACTGTCAAACATGAGTGAATTAGGGGAAATATGAGCCACAGGGAATTCATATTCATTTCTAATTCAGATGAAAACATATAGAAACAGCAGAAATTGAGCATAGAGGGCAATTAAACCAATTCTATACTATTCATTCTTTCTGCTATATTGGATGGAATATCAACGGAAAACAAAGGTAAGAAACACTTATTGAGTCATGTTGTAGCACAAGAATTCCACATTCAATTCTTCAAAACATTCATACACAACACACAGTCATTCTTCCAAGCTTTTCAGCAGTCTTTGATTAAGTAAAACATCAGGTATATAGAGCGAGTCTCTCTTGGAGCTATACAACCAACCAACCCTTTAAACAGTGAATTTAGGTGGTTTTTATAAGTAAAACATCTATAAAGATCAGATCTCAGAAAAATCTGTTGTAATAAGTATCTTTAACCTAATACATGTCTGAAATAAATGCGGGAAAATATCCTCGAGCTGCGCTGGGGCAACTGTACCAAAAGAAGTTTAATGTGTTGTCTTTATGGCTATGTGCTGATCACTTAGCCATAACTGTGCTTTGAGTTTTGATCCATGCTCTTGAGTGGTTCTGAGGAGCATTAACTATGATGGGAGATCCTTGATTGGCCTTTACTGCTTTCTTTGACTTTGTTGGAGGTCATTCAATGTCCACCTGAATTGGGAATAAAGGTTTTCATTTAAAACATTCGACTGATACTCTTTGTCGCTTCCTTGATAGGCTTTGGCATTGAATGTGCGCCTTTCTCACTTCTGATACTCTTTAAACTATTGCATCGACCTTCCATGGCTATTGTTCGGCCCTCTGTTTGCTTTTAAAACTGTGTTTGCCCCTTTCTGAATGCTGCGCAAAGAAATTCATGTCATTCTGTGCCTTTCAGGCCTGCTGAAGCCGAGCCACGAAAGGGATTTCGATTTTGGCCTATTTCCCGTAGCCATGTGCTAATCGCGCATGAAAAACTGCCTCAGATTTTGATTCCGGGCTTCCTAGGCTGCAATTTGCGCCTTTCGCGCTTTTTGACGGTGACGTCAGCGGTGGGTCCCAGTACGATGGTGACGTTTCAGGGTGACGTCAGCAAGGTGATGTCAGCAGTATGACGAGTGACGTGGCAGTACAGTGGAAAAGGTGACGTGGCAGTACAGTGGAGGAGGTGACGTGGCAGTGATATGGCAAGGACACGGCGGCAGGAGGCCGATGCGGCATGGTGACGTCAGCATGACGTGGCGCTGACGCAGGAGGGGGGAAGACGATATCCAGTTTCAGGCGCACCGCTTTTGTGTGCAGGTGGTTTCGAAGGAGGGGGCTCTACCACAGCCAAGAGGGTGATGCGTGGCGGGAGTACGATGGGAAAACTGCCCATCTCCCAGGCGTTAACCCTCGGCACATCGGCGTATGGGAAGACCCGCCCACTGTTGATCTGTGGCGTGCCAGATCTGACGGCCGACGAGAGAGACAAGGTGATGGAGGGTTAAAAATGGGGCCCACGAATATTTTATTATGTGTTTTATTCATACGGCGGGGCGGGGGGGGGGGGGGGGGGGAACATTAGGAGAGTGGGTTTTTGGGTTAATGCGGCATGGGTGTGATTTGAACCAACTTTATCACAAAATATGAATGCGGATGGGTTAAATATAGGTCCCAGGTGGACTTAATATTTCCTGAGACTTGATAAATGTGGCTAAAAATGCCAAGGGGTGGGAATATGTATGTGGGGGAGTTATTAACACATTTTAGTAGGGGAAGGGGAGATAGATAGGGAGCTATATAGTAAAATTAGTAGTTAATATGACAAGTGATCAGAAAGCGCTAAGTATGTGAATATTAGGCTATTTATTGGGAAAAATGATTCATAGAGGAAGTATGAACATGCCTTGAGCAAAGCAGATCTTTACCAAGGCAAATGATATGGAAAATGATGAAAGCAAGAGGTATCAAGCAGATCTTGACCCCTTCAGGGAAGTTAGTGAGTGATTTGGGAAATGAGAAGGGGGAGCTAGACATGCCTCACTTGAGCTCCTCCGAATGGAAAACTGCATCATAACTGTGATCTGTGAAGATATAACACCTGAAAACATGAAATGGATTACAGAGCATGATTCTGCAACCACAAAACTACCTACCCAGCCTACTTACCTAGCATTTTTTCTTCTTTTTTCATAGGTGCACTTGGACTTGCAAACCCAGATTATCCTTTTCTCTTTTTGTTGTCCCTCTATCTAAGTCTACACTTATTTCTTCCAAGGGCCCAGATTAAGCAGTTGGGCTCCTTTGTTTCTCTACCTATATATAAATCTACCAAGATTGAACTATTTGGACAGATAATGACTCTCTATATTCTAAAACAAGAAATTGAAACCTAGGGAAGCCAAGATTAGGCTGTTTGGACTTCCCTTAACAGAAACTTCTTCAAAAATGGATAACTCATCAAAATTGGGATACATTAGTGGCATTTAGACTGGCACACTTTCATGGCCTCTTCTTTGGCCTCTTTTTAGGAAATATGGAGAATTGCAGCATGCAAAGTATGACATATTTGGCATGTAAGAATGTCAATCATGAAAGATGAACACCTATTGCAACAGGAGGCTAACACAAAGCACCACCCAATTTATCCCCCCATGATGTAGATAGCAACATTCTAAACCTAGCGGGGATATTTTCTACCACTACATCCATTACCAAGCTTCTAGCTGGGATCTGGAATAGTGACACCACCATATCTTTAATGACCCCCAAACACCTGACTTTATTTGAATCAAAAGAATACAAGTCTATGTTAGGTTTATTAACTTGTAGGTTTATTTGTTTCATCAATGATAATGGAAAAAGGTTATGTGAAGCCCCTTAATCAAACATGCAATTATGCAAGAGGAAATCGTGAATCAATAATGAAATGTAGAAAGGAGGTGTTCAAGAATCTACCTCCTCCACATGTCGACCAGAAACCACTACTTGTTTATCTTCTTGCAAATTCACAGTGTCATGTATATTCACATTCTGAGATAGATTGATAAACTCAACAATTTCTCTTTGATAAATTGGTGTTTTGACCAACTCTATGAGGGGCACCTGAATTCTTGTTTTTTCTAATTCTTTAGTGAGACTAAACACACAAACATGTTTAGTAGTCCTTTCATTTTAATCTTCACTTCTCTTCATCACTGAGACCTCTTGTGGAATGGAAACAAGTTTTTCTAAAGGAATTTTTTCACTTCTATATTGAGAAGGCTCACCTTTAAGTATTGGAGCCTTTCTATTTATATTATGTTGTTGCTTTCCTTTATTCAATTGTTTTGGAGGCTATGGTTCTTGTGGTGTCGTCTATTGTAGGGAAGCTCAAACTTGCTACTCACCTTCATTTTCTTGAATTCTAGATCTTTCCCGTGATCCTAAGTCATACTTCTTACGTAATTCTGCCTGCATAAAATCAGAAAATTGCTTCCAATATTCATCAATTTCATTCTCATCATAAACGGCATATGTTTTAGTATATTCATATTCTTCTCCCTCAACACCTAGTTCATCTTCATATATTACATACAATGTAGAAATATGATCATCATGGTCCCTAGAATGCTTTGGTACTTCATCAAGATCTACCTCTAAGTAAAGTGGTGCTTGAACCTGATCTTGATGTTTTCTCTCCTTCTGCAAAATTTGTAGAGGTTGTCTTCTATACTGAGGATTAAATTTTATGTTCTGTTTTGCTTGCCTTTGAGAATTCTTATTCTCTAGTTCTAATTTAATCAATTTATTAGACAAATTTTTAATTACATTAGTTATATCCTCTGATGTTTGACTTTGAGAGGATTCCACTTTAGCCTTTCCCTTATCTTGGATAGGTTGTGTCTTTGGTGCTTCACCTACAGCCACCAGATTTTCTTCTATTTCTAAGGCATCAGTTTGGACCTGATAAAGGGTTTTGGATCTTCACTCCCTCAATGTGAGTCCAAAATCTAATTCAAAATCCCCCAAAATATTTATTTTTGCACTTCTAGGAGGGGGCTTAATCTCCACTCTAAGACTATTATACAATTTATTGAACCTTTTGATGAAATCCACAACACTTCCATCACATTTCTTCTTAATAGCATTAAAATCTGTGAGTGAATACCGATGGTCTCTTTTCTCTCCCCATATCTAGGTGAACATGCACTCCATCTCTTCCCATGTAGGAATAGAGTTATTAGGAATCCCTTTAAACTATTTTCTTGCTTTTCAATCCAAGGATTGCAAAAAAAGTCTTAAAACAACATCCAAGTGTTCAACATTGAGATTTTCTACAAAATTACAAAACACTGCTATATGCTTCTCTATTGTTTTCTCATCCTCCCTTGAGAAACGAGGAAGAATTTTCAAGCATTCCCGATGCATTTGATTCAACTGATTTGGCAATTGAATAGGTGCATACCTATTCAATAAGAATGCAGGTGCTGCCATGTTTTCTCCTAGACTTATTGAACCTTGACTGCCAGCATATGTAATACCTGACTGAGGAGTAAATGGAGTATGAGAAGGCGGCAATGTAGTTATAGGTTTAGGTTGAATAACTATAGCAGATACTGAGAAAGAAACGGACTCTAAAGACTATTCTTGACAGTTGGGTTCTTGAAATGAAGTGGATGTAAAAGGTGACTCTTGGTTAATAAAAGGTGAATGTTTGGATGAAAGATGTGATGAACTGCTGCCAGGTGCATACAGTGTAGGACTTTGTGTAAATGGAGTTTTAGGCCTTCCAACCCTCTTGGAAACTAGTCTTTCAAGATCTGAAAGTGGTTGAACCTTTTGTTGTGAGGTATTTGACCTCGTATGAGGCCTCTTTGAAGCCAGAGTTATTGCTTTATGCTTAATACAACAAAATATTTCCTCCTCACTCAACAACTAGAGGAAAATATTAAAAACCAAGGGAAAAGTGTTTTTGACTTCTCTCCCCAGAAAACGCGCCAGTTAATGTTGTCCCTTAAGAAACCAATTTCTTGACTATGTAGAAATTGTGCTTAAGACATTAATGTTTATTATTCATGTCACTTATCTGTATTGTGTATCTTCAAATGAAGGACCTAAAATACCTAGTTTTTAACCCTTAATAATTAACTGATATGAAAATCTCAGAATTCCATATGATGTTGGATATAAATGTTGAGTGAAGAATTCTTTGAAAGGTTAGAGACAATATGTTGTTTTTCACAGGAACTATTATCTGTAACACTTTGAGAAGTTAGAGACAATATGCTATTTTTACAGAAACTATTATCTATAACTTTAAAGAAATGTAGGAGTAGGGGTTTTAAGTATAGGAGCATTCGTTTAAGGAATGTTAACTTCATTCACATAAGTAAACAAAGACCTACAACTTCATTACCATACTTAAATAAAAGAAGACATATGATAACACACAACAGAGAAGTTACAAAATCATACCAAACAATGTGTGGAAATATTCTAATTCTTTCATTGATCAACAATTTATCAAAAATACAATAGCCTAGTCTCCAGGTTCTTCAAAATTGAAACCCTTTTTCTATAATTTTCCCTCTTATACATCATGGGACAGTTGGTAATCACAAAAACTTTCAAATTGCTTAACTATCTCCTATCTGTCTAAGGTAAAAGTCATTATAGAATATTACATTGGAGGGTAAAAGACACATCATTCTTCTCAAGAAAAAAAAAGCAAGAAATAATAGAAATTAATAGGTGATGGTTGCTCGTTGTTCAAATCTATGGCTTGACTACTGATAAAGTTTCTCTGTAGATGTTCTGATAATAGCTAGATTGTTTTAACAGAACAAACTGCATATTTACAAAACTTCATGCGTGGACTTGTGGTTATGGGCCCACGTATCTATTGGAAGTGTTCTAATTGGTGAAAACACAAAGAAACCCGACCAATCACCATTCCTTTGAAGTTTCGGTCATCCACCTCTAATCCTAGTTATTCTGCTAAAACAACAGAATTGGTTGATTTATGTGGAATATCAGCTACCACAAAACTGAAAAGAATTTAGACTCCAGTTCATAACCTTATTGTGTTTGCCTTTTCCACAAACCTTTGCCTTCACCATGGACCTAATAGGAAACAAAACTGCAATTAAAAGACTTCTCGGGTCCAAAATTTATAATAAAACCCTTGTACTTTTTAACATAATATCCATCGGATCTCGTCCCTTCATGATGAGCAGCTGTGATTGATCCGGACTTCAACGGATTAAATTTCATTCCATAAACCATCCCATCTATTTTCTTAATTGAACCTCGTCCATGTTAACCACGCAATTACCATCGGATCTACATTCTTCAAGCGAACGGTCCTGATTAACTGAGGTTTTAACTCAGTTTCATAACTTCTTGTGTTTGATTTTGGAGTAAACCTCACCCTTGTTAACCACGTGCCTACCGTTAGATCTACTGCTTCTTGATCAAACGGCTCATATCTTCTCCTGGGTTTCTTGTGTTAAAAGCCATCAATAATATAAAACAGCTCATTTCTTTCAGATTTCTACATTTTCTTTTATTTCCATTATAACATAATCTTTGATTTGTTTTATTTTTAAGATAAAACTGAAAATAAAATTAAAATGACAATGGATGCTACAACAAGGTCGATGTGCATCGCCATATCTAACTTATGTTTCTTTCGTTGGCCAACAATCTTCTCATTCTCGACTTCTTCAAGGTGAAGGGAGTGCTCTACTCCTATCCACCGCCTCCTTACTGGCCTGAAATTTCCTGCTCATATGTATGCTGCGAAGTTGAATCTTCGACTTGTTTTGTATTCGTAAATTCTTTCTCAGCTTGTTCTTTTACAATGCCCTCTTTCTTCGCCCGCTTTTTCTCTGCAGCTACCTTAGCCACAACTTCTTTCTGCTTCTACTTAGCCATAGCTCATGCTACCTTCTGAGCTGCTTCGTCATGGTTCTGCACAGCGGTCGACTGCGCAACAAAGCTCTCAACACCTTTACTAGTTCCTACAACAAGCTCTGTGGGTTCACGCCACTTCACTAGCCAACTCCCCATGATCTCATGTATACCTATCTCAGATACTAAATATGACAGCTTGTGCCATATGTGCTTTGGGTCCTTCTGATCCCTAATTGGAACGTTGTGGAAATCAGCCTTGAACTCCGCGAAGTTCATCAATTTCTCGAACAAGGTTGGGGACATCCTTGGCCTCTGAATGATAATTGTTCGAAGGTCCTTCTCCATCAATATCAAGAAAATGTTCTACTCCTTGGTCGTTTCTAGATGTGTTGTGGCCCATAGCAAATCAAACTTTGCTGCTTTGGGTAAATCTTCCACCAACAGAGGAAACTGGTTGTCCTCGAGAAAATTCCATGCCACCAATACAATTGGCAGTAACAGCCACACATAGTTGAAGGGCTTTCTCTCTTCTTGAGCCTCGTAGAAGTTTGCGAGTAACTCCTTGCACAGATACTTCAGTAGTTGTATTGAAGTCCCTTCATACACAGGGCATCTAATGATACCACCAGCACCGAAACTTTGTCCGCATGGAATTTCCTCATGATTTTCCCATGCAAGAATTTCGGCGGTGAACTGCACCCCTGGTCCTGAATAGAGCAATTAGAATATCCACGTGACTTCTTAATAAGCCCATATTCGGCGTTCATCTTGTCTACTAACACTTTCTCTCCACATTTCCCTCCGAACTCCTTGGCAAGTTCTGCCTCTTTGTACATAAGCTTTGTGATCTAATGAATTAACATCTCTGTGATCGAGATGGGCTCTCCAAGCCATAGACACCCATCAGGCACCAGCACAAGGAGTTGGTGCACATACACCATGTTGATAGTCGACCTACGAAAGTGTGGTACATAGATCATGTGCAACAACCCCGCCTACTCAACACCTTTGACCCACTTCATGGGTTCCAACAGCGTAACCCTAGTCTCTTCGTAGTAAATTTTTTTCATATGCTTGCTAGTCACAAAATATGGGATCCTCTCATGCTCCGCAAGGTCCCAATCCTCCATTTTCATCACTGGAATGTGAATTAATGTTGTGCCTTCAAATTCCATCTGTTTGGGCAACAGGGTTGTCGAAACCATAAATTTCCCAGAATTTGGGTCTTTGGCAACCTTGGTTTTTCCCTTCTGCAGGGGGATATACTTTGGGATCCGTGTGATATGTTCTCCCTCCTCAACATCCAACTCCTCCACACCTTCAAATTTCTCGTCCTCCAAATCAACCACTTTCTCTAATTGTTTATCTTTTTTCTCCTTCTGTCACAACTTTGGGTTCTTCTTCGATGACTATCTCACCGGCATCGGCTTCTTCTATTTTTCTTTGACCACATATTACTTCAGCCTAGGAGGCCTCTTTGCTGTAAGAACAAGGTTTTTATATTCCATACCTGATATCTCAGGGCCCCACACGTCAGAAACAACATATTCAAAACTCACAGCCTCTACAGGATTTGTGGTAGTCATTTGTTCTAAGAAAAATCCATGGGCTATTGCGGACAAATTTGCAAACGAGGGTCTCGACACGGGTTCTTCCCATTATTTTTTCTTCATACATCAATAGAAAGAGGACACAGACACAATTCTCAAAATGCAAAGTTTTCTTCTATGGACTAACATGATCAATTTATAGGAGGATTGGAATTCAAATTTGACTGTTCCCCCCAATTTTGGGTCATAAATGCATCTTTGGCAGAAGATCTCCACATATTTTTGCATAAATTACGCCTACCTGCTCCTCTTAACTAAATTTTGGCCATCAAATCATGAATAATGACTCCAAAAACTACTTTGGAACCCTCTGCTCAGTGCCATCCTCCATCGCGCATCTTATCGAGCGCAACTTCACTTAC
Organism: Pinus tabuliformis; assembly: GCA_031772625.1. Classification (NCBI taxonomy): domain Eukaryota; kingdom Viridiplantae; phylum Streptophyta; class Pinopsida; order Pinales; family Pinaceae; genus Pinus; species Pinus tabuliformis. Next base: position 1,665,275,462 of record CM062819.1, on the reverse strand, counting down.
TGCACTCCTTTCGTCCATCGCGTAGCCTCCATTCCTTGTTTTTCACTTCATCAGGAAGTGTAGTTTATAGTCCTGCAATCCCTTGCAGCTCCCTAGATTACTAAGACTATGTTGCTTCCATATAGTCATTGCATAGGGGTAGTATCCCCTATGTATAGCCTCAGCCTACTTCTGTTCACTTTTACATGGAATGGTTCCCCATTTAGCTTCATGAGGTGAACTGTGCCACCATCCATGATCTCCTTAATAACATAAGGCATCATCCAGTGCATTTGAAACTTTCCTGCAAACTTCGTGAACTTGCTGTCATATCACAACACTAAATCATCTATCTTCAATGTGCGTAACTTAATATCCCAATCATTCCAAGCCTTCTTGTGCTCCTTTTCCACTTGCTAGTGAAATCTGGCAAGAAAATGATATTCTTCTAAATCCATTATCTGCACATGGCATTCCTCCAAGGTCTCGCAATCCACCATCTCTGTCAATGCTGCAATATGTAAACTTGGGACAATATAGTCCATAGACATTACTACTTCCATTCCGTACACCAACCTAAATGGTGTTTGAGCTGTCAACTTCTTGCATGTCATCATATAAGCCCACAAAAGAGTAGGTACACACATGTCCCATTCATTCCTTCACGCGTTGTGGACCTTTGCTGGCTTGATGGCCTTGACCCAGGTTCACTGTTAGTCAGCCAAGGAAATCCTTACACTATTGGCCCTTTTGGCATCAGTCCACGCAAAGCAGGCTAAAGTCTCACCCAAAGTAGTATGAGGGGACACAGGAACCAAGTTTTCGGACCCTGAGATGGTTGTGATGTCAACTTTCTACCTTAAACCCTTCCTTTTTGCAGATTGATAAGCTTTTAGGGCTTATCAATGTACTTTCTCTTTCGTCTCTTAGAACCTCCACGAAGGTATACAATTATCCTTCGCTCAACCATACACAACGATTCAGACACCTACATGACTTTGTAAGTATGTTACTGTATAGGTTCCTGTGTTCACCAAATCTACCATAGAGTTAAGATTATCTTCACGTAAACATATATCTTTAATTTCGTTCATATAACAGATAGAAACATATACTTTCACGCATCAATTTAGCATTTTAACATAAACGTGGAACTTGACATAACATAATCACATGTGATCCATAGAGAAAAAATACGTAGTAATTTCAAAATACTCTCTTTATTGATGATTCAGATTTTCAATACAGACTCGATCTACCCTGCACACACAGCTGCAGGGGCTCGCACACTCAGCTACAGACTTCTACCCTAGGCCTCTGTGTACTCAGCTATAGAGCCTGTTCCTATGCTAAGACTCTCACTCCTCACTCTTTATAGATTCATCAAACATTTCTACTTCACTTTTTCCCTTGGACTCCTCTAAGACCTCGTTTTTATATAATCCCATGGTATGTGGACCAAGGGCGGATCTCGAAAATTGACACAACCTATCTAGACTAAGGGCGGAAATCCATTTTTGACTTTAGATATCTTCGGGATCCAGGAAAACAAAATGCAGAGTCTTTACATTTTTTTTGTACAAACTTCAGGGCTTCTACCCCAAAACTTGGGTTTTTAACCCCAAAATTGACCCCTAGGGGACTCGTTCCCAACAGGCCCTCAACACAAACATGGTGACTTGCCCTCAAGTCACTCGTCTAGCATGGCAATATTATCGTGAAAACCTCCTAGCTCAACTTCAACAACTACTACCTCAACGGTGCACTGTGTTGCCGCCTATTTCATCTCCTTGACCAACTGCTATGTCGTTGGCCCTACACTATCTGACTTAATCTTTTGTTGTGTCTCCTACAGACTAGCCAGCTTGCCTTCAATAGTGGCAGTGATCAAGTAGGCCTCGTCCAGCTAAGGCTTCAAGCGAGTCTTCAACACGACTTCCTTATGATGAGTGGCATCTACCTACTCTTTCAACTCATTTTCCTCCTGCATCTTAGCTAACCTCTGCCTGATGATGACAGTGTGCGTTGTCACTTTGACTTCATCGTAGTGCTATTGTAGCTCTCGTGATTTTGTTTCCAGTCGTAGTATAGTAGGATCTTCTTGCAACCAGGTGATTACCTCAAGAGACTGCTTGAAGAGCATGGTATAGTCCTTCACTTCACTCTCTACTGCTACTATTGCATCTTCCACAACAATCTCGCGCATCTCTCTAATCTCTGGTGAAGTGAAAGGTTGGGCCTTCAACTACAATTCTACAATTTTGAGGTTCAGCTCCAACTAAACCTTTACCAATTCATTTCGTGTGTCGTACACTCTAGTAGCAAGCTTTCGAACCCTCACATCTATCGACTCAAACTCGGGAATGCCTAGCTCTAGGATAGTCCTGCACATCTTAGCCACGACTGTGGCAATGTGCTTGTTCTTATCTGTAATTTCTTTGACAAGGTTAAGGGTGGAGTCTCTTTGCATGGTTAGTTAGGCATTGTTGACCTTTTGTTCATTAATCACCTGTAATGCACGTTGTTCATGGGCATGAAGTTCCGTGATAACTGATGAAGGCCAGTATTGCAGCAAGAATGCTGCAACTCCTGGGCTATCAACTTTACTTTTATTAACTCGGTAGTTCGTAACAAACTTGGAAGTGCCGATGATATATGCACAAGTATTGTTATGCTCTTAACCTGCAAGACGATACAAGAATACCAAATATGCGCAGAAATACACCCAGAACATAGAACAATGAGAAATAACAGCAGGTATTTTATTATTTAGAAAGCAATGTTCACTTGCTTCTTCGAGGGGGCAACCTCCAATAGAGTAGGGCTCGATTACAAAATAAGAAATGATGCTCCTCACAGGGAGACTCTATCCTTTATATATGACTCATACATTGAATACCATGGAGCAATACCATGGTTCTTATTAATACCATGGCCCATTTGCAACTAACTATGGTCTTGTCATTAAATGTGGGTTAACCACTTACAATTGTTAACATTGACTTTATTGACTCTTTACTTAACTATAACTATGAATTGATCCCACTACATAAATAAGGGGGTTAGGGTGGGACCCTAACCTACCCTCCCCCATAAGAATATCCTTGTCCTCAAGGCTAAAGTTGCAGAAACTGCTAAAGAATAGTGGCTGGTTCCCAGGTTGCATCTTTCGGAGAGGTCTCTTTCCACTTGATGAGGACTTCCTTGATGATGTGGCCACGTAGGTGCCATTCTCTTGTGTCTAGGACTTGTTCAGGTTCGAGCCAGATTGACCCTTCTTCATCCAATTCAGGTAGACTGGCTTGAATTCTGCAATTGTTCCCAATCACTTTCTTGAGGCATGAGACATGGAAAACTGGATGGATTTTTGTAGTGGGTGGCAATGCTAGCTTGTAGGCCACTTCTCCAATGCACTGAAGTACTTGATACAGTCCGTAGAATTTTGGAGATAGTTTCTGACAACCCTTTTCTTTTAGTGATGTTTTCTTATATGGTTGCAGCCTCAAAAATACTTGATCCCCTTCTTGAAATTGGCATTCTGAGTGATGCTGATCTACCTGTTGCTTCATGCAGTTTTGAGGTTGATGAAGATTCTCTCTAAGACAGGCGAGCATAGTTGTGCGGTTCTGTAGGAGTTGATCCACTGCTTGTACCTTTGAGCACCCCTTGATATAAGAAGTAGGGGAAGGAGGGAGTTGACCATAAACTGCTTCATAGGAAGTCACTTTGGTGGTGGCATGATAGTTGGTGTTATACTACCATTCAGCTAGAGGCAACCACTGTACCCAAAGATGTTGCTTTTCTGAAGGGAAACACCTAAGGTAGGTTTCCAGACATTTGTTGACTACTTCAGTTTCACCATTTGTTTGTGGATGATAGGAAGTACTGAGTCTTAGTTGGGTACCTTGTAGCCTGAAGAGTTCCTTCCAAAAATTACTGGTGAAGATTGGGTCATGATCAGAGAAATAGAAGTGGGCATGCCATGCAATTTGAGGATCTGATCCATGAAATATTGTGCGACCAAAGTTGGTGTAAAAGGGTGGGGTAGGGCGCAAAAATGAGTATACTTAGAAAGTCAGTCCACAACCACCATGATGACTGACTTGTTTCCTAACTTTGGAAGACCTGTAATGAAATCCATAGAAACCTCCATCCATATTGATGCCGGGATGGGCGATGGTTGCAATGTGCCTGCTGCTTTGACTGTCTCCCCTTCATGGTGTTGATAGACATCGCATTTCACTACAAAAGTAATAATGTCCTTTTTCATGCCAGTCCAAAAAAATGATCTTCTAGTGTGAGCATACGTCTTCTGAAAGCCTGAATGTCCTGCAGTGGGGGATGAGTGCAAATCCGCCAAAATGCGGCTTTTGAGGGTGGATGTTGGTGATATTACGACTCTGTCCTTGTAGCGAAGAATCTCATCCTGCCACAAGTAGCCCTTGGTGGAATTTGGATCCGCCTGCAATTGAGTAATGAGTTGGGAGAGCCAGGGATGTGAAAACCATTCCCTGTGAGCCTCTTCAATCCATTCTAGAATGGGAAGCGAAATTGCGAGCATGGTATTGTCCTCCTCAAATTGGCAAGATAATGCATCTGCTACAATATTTTCGTGCCCTTTCTTGTAAATGATCTCAGAATCATATCCTAGCATTTTGGCGAGCCGTTTATTTTGTTATGGTGAGGATAGGCATTGCTCCAAAAAATATTTAAGACTATGATGGTCTGTGTGGATTTGGAAATTTTGCCCCAATAAGTAAGGTCACCAGGTATCTACTGCATTTAAGATGGCCATCATCTCCTTCTCATAGGTATATTGTCCCAGATTCTTCCCACTTAGTTGTTGGATTGTGAAGGCCAAGGGTCGACCTTCCGGCATTAAGACCGCCCCAATACCCGTACCCAAAGCATCACATTCAATGACAAAAGATTTGGTGAAGTCAGGTAGTCCTAAGAGTGGATTGGAACACATGGGATTTTTGAGAGCTGTAAAGGCCTGTTGTGATTCATCATTCCAGAGGAATGAATTTTTCTTGATGAGTTGAGTGATGGGATTCGCAATGCAACCATAATTGTGGAAAAATTTGCGATAGAAGCCTGTGAGACCCAAAAATCCTCTCAGGCTCTTCAAGGTCTTAGGTTGAGGCCAATCATGCATTGCCTGGATCCTTTTGGAGTCCACCCTGACACCTTCACGCCCCACAATGTGGCCCAAATACTCAACTTCTTCCATGCCAAAAGAACACTTGGACATCTTAACAAATAATTTATTCTTGCGAATCAGTTGCAAGAGTATATCTACATGCTCATGATGTGCGGCCCAAGTGCGACTGTAGATGAGGATGTCATCGAAGAAAACAAGGACAAATTTTCTGAGATATGGTTTGAGGAGGTGGTTCATAAGGCTCTTAAAAGTAGATGGGGCATTACAAAGATTGAATGGCATGACCAGGAACTCATAATGGCCTTCATGAGTTCCGAAAGTAGTCTTTGGAATGTCGACTTCTTTGATGCGAATTTGGTGGTAACCTGAGCGAAGATCTAGCCTAGTGAAGAATTGAGCCCCATTTAGTTCATCCAACAAATCATCAACAACCGGGATGGGAAATTTATCTTTGACTATCAACTTATTGAGGACCCTGAAGTATGGACACATACACCATTCCCCATCTTTCTTGAGCACCATGACCACTGGGGATGAATAAGGACTAATGTTGGGACGAATGACGCCTGCTTCCAAAAGTTCCTTGATTATTTTTTCTATTTCATTCTTTTGGGCGAACGGATATCTATATGCGCGCACATTTGGTGGTTGGGCCCCTAGGACCAAAGTGACGCTATGATCATGTTCCCCTCTCAAGGGTGGAAGCTCATGAGGCTTGTTAAAGACTGGTAGATGGTTATTTAAAATCTGTTGCATCTCAGGATGAATCAGAAGAGAATTGGGTTCGAAGGCCTGGATGGCATTAAATTGATCTATAACTCCATGAAGGCCCTTTTTTAACAATTTTTCCATCCTATGTGAGCTGATGATAGAGGGAGCTCCCGCCTAGAGTCCACGGAGGGTATGTGTGTGGTTTTTCTGCTTAAAGCTCATATATAACTCCTAGAAATCCTTTGTGATTGGCCTAAGTGTGCAAAGCCATTCAGCACCGAGGAAAATGTCGCACCCTCCCATGTGTATGGCAAACATGTGGGTCTTCAACTGATAATCCCCCATTTGAAGTTTGACATTTTCACAGCAGCCGTCACATTTCATTGTTCCCCCATCCGCAATTTGGACTTGGAAGTTAGAAACTGCTCATACAAAACAATGCACTGCTTCCACGACTCTTTGATGGATAAAATTATGTGTACTTCCACTATCAATCAAGACTACTACTGGGCGATGCTTGATAAAACCTCTAATTTCGAGAGTTTGAGGTGAAGAAATCCTTGCCAAAGCTTGTAGCGAAATAACTGGTTCATCACGGACATTGTCCTTCTGGTTGTCCTCTTCTTCCTCCTCAGGTTCCTCATGTGGTGGGTCTTCCTCCAATGAGCTGTAATCAATAGCATCAATTTGAAAGAATTTGGGCTCCTTGCATTTATGACCGAGGGAGTATTTTTCATCACAGTAGTAACATAATCCATGCTTTCTTCTTTCTGCCATTTCTGCAGGTGACATCTTTTGAACCTTAAGTGTTTGAGTAGTGCTATGAGCCTGTGGGGAGCGACCCTTGGTGGTGAAATTTGGGTGATTGGATTGGGCTGTTAATGCACGTTTAACTTTACGAGCTACCTTGCAAGCCTATAACCATGTGGGAGGGTGGTGCAGTCGGACGTGAGCTTGTATGGCCTCTTTAATACCACTTATAAAACATTCCGTGTAGAACTCATCTTGGAGACCCATAGTGCGGAAAGCTAAGGCTTCAAAGGCTGTAATATATTCATCCATTGTGCTAGTCTGTCGGAGCTTAGTGAGATGACCCAAAAAAGCAGAGTCATGGTCGAAGCACTCTATAAGAGCTTTCTTGAAGGTGTTCCAAGTCAAGGGCCTTCCATTGCAACGTTGATTCCATTGCCACCATTGCCATCTTTCATTGTCCAAGTACATGCTTCCCACCATAAGCTGAGTCTCATTATCCAAGATGTAATTCAGATTGATATACTACTCCATTTGTGATATCCATGCTGCTAGGTGAGAACCATCAAATTTATACATATCCAGCTTGGGTGGTCACGGACGAGATTATTGGTGGGTGCTCCAGAGGTGAAGAGAGTGGCTAGACTCTACCTCACTGTGTTCATTGCCAATATACGCCTCCTCGCAGGCTTCCGCCTTGCCCTTAGAGAGTGTTGTCCTTATTGTCACCAACTGGTCTTGGATGTCTTTCAAGGCTTGTTCAAGTTTGTCGATCTTATCATTGGCCATAACTTGAGCTCTAGTTTCTACCATGCACCAATCCGATGTAAAAACCCACTTGTGAGATCTAATCTGGTAGAGATAATGCGTGATCCAGAGATAGAAAAGGGAACTATGGTCTCGAGGAGTGTCAGATGCTACAGATTGCAATATACATAAGGGTTTGACAGCAGTACTCGGCCCAATTTTTTAGGGCACTAACTAAGGAGGACCAATCGTGCCCTTAGCTGTACAACCTGACTACCCTATCGTACAGGCGAGTAATCTCTCTGAGTGTTGTTCTCAGTGTACTGTAGCAGCAAGATGGCTGAGGGTTTATCTATGGTGAGGTTTCAAGGGAGCTAGGGGGCTTCCGATATACCAAAGGGTACTTGGAAGACAGTCCGTGCGCGGTTCTATCTAATGTGCTACTACTCAAAGGGGCACCCACAGGGGTAAAAGGGAGTCCAACAAGCATGACCACGTCTTGTATTCCCTACCTGCATGCCTCCCCAAATCTACAGGTTTATGCGCTCAATGATAGATCTCATGGTTTAAAGACACGGAACACGTCTCTAGCCAAAAAATTTTGCTATAAAATGGAAATCCCACCAGACCTGGAAAGCGCTCTGATACCACTTGTTATGCTCTTAACTTGCAAGACGATACAAGAATACCAAATATGCACAGAAATATACCCAGAACATAGAACAATGAGAAATAACAGTAGGTATTTGATTATTCAGAAAGCAATGTTCACTTGCCTCTTTGAGGGGGCAAAATCCAATCGAGCAGAGCTCGATTACAAAATAAGACATGATGCTCCTCGCAGGGAGTCTCTATCCTTTATATATGACTCATACATGCAATACCATGGAGAAATACCATGGTTCTTATTAATACCATCTATCTAATACCATGGCCCATTTGCAACTAGCTGTGGTCCCATCATTAAATGCGGGTTAACCACTTACAATTGTTAATATGGGCTTTATTGACTCTTTACTTAACTATAACTATGACTTGATCCCACTACATAAATAAGGGGGTTAGGGTGGGACCCTACCAAGTACTAGTGCTCACTCCAGGTTATCACTTGGTCAGCCGGCACGAGATCACTAGGAGCTCAAGCCAACTTCTATAGATTTCAGAAGAAGCTCTATGTGTGATGAAAGGAAATAAAGATTACTCTATAGATGCTATTCTAATTGCAGAAAGGAGAAAAACTGTAATGTAAAGCAAAACCTAGTAAACCCTAATTAACAAGCTAATTCTACTTTTGCCAGAAACACTATGAAAACCATGAAAAAAATTCCATTACCTAGTGAAGGAAGTAAACAAAATCTAACCATGATATCTCTAGAAGTAAATAAGCAAATAAACATATTTTTGGATTTTTATGTGTTTTTATGTGAATTTAGCATGCATCTAATTTATTGTGTGTCAATGTGGCAGTGAACAGGTGGTGTTAGAGGGCAGTTTTGGAGCTTGGGAGGATGTAGGATGGTGTGGATGGCTCCTAGAGGGTCTCAGATGGCCTGCTGGAGACTTTTTCCACACTCGGCCTTCAAAAGAAAGCCTACAGGAAAAACTACAGGAGGACACAAGAAAACTACAGGAGGAGAATAGGGAAACTATAAGATGCCTACAGGAGGAGCCCGAGAGAAATTTCAATTATTTTGAGGGTGTAAGAGTGGGTGAAAAAGGTGGATGAAGGTTGGAATGAGGTGTTAGGCTGCCTAAGTTCTACCATGAATCACTAGGAGAGAGAAAGATGATTGGGTTTTCTCAAGGAGAGAGGAAGAAGTTCTATGAAAAATGAAGGAAACTAGGGCAGAATTGAGGTGAGGTTTGGGAGACTGATAGGGCATGGATCAGGTGGAGGGTGTGATTTCTGGTAAGCTGGCTTACTGTTGGAAGAGATATGCTACATAGAAACTGACAGTCAACCAAGAAAATCAAGCAACCAAGGAAATGAGTCCATCCTAGGAAAATCAGAGTTTTGCATTAAAATGGCCTAAACTATGATGTATAGAAGGAAATGTTGGGAGATGTTGTAAGAAAGGAAACCATGCAAAAGGAATATTGCAAATCACAAAGTGAACATGATAAAGAAGATCTAAAGCAAATCAAAACTGGTCTATCAACCTACTAGAGAGCTGCAAGCACTAGAAGTCCTAGGAATGAGGAAAATTTGCATTTTTGGGGCAGCAAGAGAGTCTTTGCCTAAAATCATGGTCCCAGAGAGAGGAAGAGAGGGAAAGGCACTATTGCTAACCTTTTGAATCTTCTCTGATCACTTCTTAACCTACTATAGAAAGCACAAATGGAAGCAAGCTACTAAATCATCAAAAGAAACCTATTCTTAACCATAAGAGAAATACATATAACAGCGAACTAATCTACAAACTAAAGTAAAGCACACAAATACAGGTAAAGAGAAGCTTGGCTACTTGGACTGGGCCCTAATACAAGAGCTTCAGACCTCTAAGGTAACTCAGTGCTAGCTCAAAAAGGATTCCATCTTCATTATCAAAAGATAGCAAGATTACATAAAACTGTCATAAAATAATAAGCTCGAAATTTGAGCAAAGTTTACACAAGCAAAAAAAGTCAACCCTAGTGAGGCCCTAGGCCTCTCTACTTATACATCTGAAGCTACCAACAAATTCCTTAAAATTAGGGAGGCTTGGCTCCCAAAACTCAAGATAACTATCAATCATCTTCCACTTGCTCGATTACATTCTAGTGCATGATTCGGCTACTTGTACTCTGAGCTGAATGAAGGGGAATTCGAAGTGAGGAGCAATATATGAGGGGGATTCCCTCATGTAAGTCCTCTACTCTATCTACTTTGAGTTATTGTTGTAGTTTGACCACTAGATCCTTGACCTTGACCTCAAAATCCATCAATAATCTGCATTAAATACATGTTAGATCACATGGCATTATAACTAACTCAACTCACCCTATAAGCATAAATAGAATCAGAAAATCATACAATAAGCTAAGAGAATGGTTGATTTGACTAGGTTAGGAGGTAAAATGAGCCCATATAATTACCCATTTATGAGTCTCATCATCACCCCCCTACTGAAGGTGTTGCTCATCCTTTGAGCAAGCTACTCAATCTCTTGGTCTTTCATGGCCCTAGTGGCCTCCCTAGCATTCTAGGCTTCTGATGTGGCCTACTCATGTTCTCCATGAAATCCTGCCTTTTTTTCTATGTCCTTCCACTTCTCCTTCTCTTCTTCTTCTCTTCTACCTTCCAGCATGCCTAATATGAGTGGAGGACTCAGTTTGAGGCCAATCCAGTTGACCTTCAGCTTTTGCATGGAGTGCTTGTACATTGGCACTCTTTTCAATACCTCCTTCAGTCTCATGGGGGATTGGTATTTTCTGATCTGCAAGATGTAGGGTAGGGTGTTCCATCTTCTCATGCATGCATGCACACAGTCATCCGCAAGTAGCTTAAGCATATCTTCAAAGTGTGCAATGGATTTTTCCTGGTTGACTAGATATTTAGGGGCAATGTAAGGGTCATTGGCAAGAAGGTTGTGTTTTCTGATGAGTGCCATAGGATCTGATGGTTCAGCTCTTATCACCAATGGTTCATTCTGCTCTTTTATTAACAATATTTTCATTTTTGTTTCCCTCAATTCTTCATGGTTCGTCCATGATGCCATGGCCATGAATTGGAGATCACCTAGCTTGGCATTGGAGTCCCATGCATTCAGGTCTGTGAGGGCCATGTTGTGTAGATAGAAGTCTGCCATCATTGCTTTCTCCTCAGAGGTGCTTTGGTCACACAAATCCATGAATGGTCTGTATTCTTGGAAATGCATTATGCCTCTTTGTGCCAAAGTTTTTATTTGTAATTACAGGCATTGATCCTTCAGATAGAGGCCATAAGATTTAGCTAGCATTCTGCATTGTAATGCTTCTATGGATAAGCTGGCCATGTATGCCAAATGAGTCTCTTTCTCCTGCAGCTGCCTCCTTAGTAATTCATTCTCATTCTCAAGGTGGCTTCTTGTAATGGCTTCTCTGTCCCTGAGAGCACTCAATTCCCTACCCATTTCCTTGAGTTTGTCTCCCATGTCGCCAATATCCTCAACTCCTTTGGACTTGGCTATTTGCATCGACCTATGCCTTCTCACTCTCTCTTTTTCCAATTCGAAAAACAGTGGAATTGCAAATTTCTGTGGGATTATCTTGCCTCCCTCAAGAAGTCTATAATAGGATTCAATCTTAGGATGGGGGTCAGGTTCTTATAGCTCTTGTGCTTCCTTTTTCACCTCTGGCTATCCTCCTATTTGTTCCTCAAGTTTTTATGTCTCCTGTAGTTTGTACAATGTCTCCTGAAGGACTGTTTTAGCCTCATGTAGGTTTGGTTTGGGGTCCTGTAGAATTGCCTTTCCCTTCCATGTAGAAGATCGTGTATTCCTCCTTTCATAGGTTATGGGTGTCTTGGAAGGAGATTCTTTCACCTTGGCAGATGGTGAATCTTCAATGTTAATGGGAGTCTTTGATGAGGGATGATGTTTTCCTATTTTAATTCCAATACTCTTCCTTGCCCTAAAATACATGGAGGTATTTCTTTTCCTCTTCTTCCTCTGCTTTACTCGTGTACCAAGGGATGTGAGGGCAGTTTCTACTTCTCTTTTCAAAGTTTTAGGGGACTCTTCTCTTGGCTATGCCCTCTCTACCTCCTTTTCCCCTTCTTCTGTCTCTTTTTCCTCTTGTTCTGTCTCTTTTTCTACCTCCTCTTATGTCTCTTCAACTCTCCCCTCCTATATTTATTTTTTCTCCTCCTTCCTCTCTTGCTCTACCATGTCACCATTGGCTTCATCATCTCCTCCTTGCTGTTCTCCCTCCTCACTGACAGTAGGACTGACATCATAAGTTAATGCCTTGATCTTATCCTCAACTGTCATATCTCTGAAAACTTCCCATGCTATAGGTATTGTAAGGGTACGGAGGGCTTCCTCTACTAGGATCTTGATTAGGCCATGGTGAGCTAGATGTTGTGAATTTCCTTCTTGTACCTTGGTGCTGGAGTCAATGAGGGACTGAAGGAGAATGTAAGGGATACTGAGCTTTTGATCTGTTGTGGTATCCATGCCATATCTCAGATCTTGGAGGATTCTGAAATGATATCCATAAAAAATGTTGTGCCTCCCCTCTCAAGAAATGTATTTTATCACTTGGTAACTAACCTTATATGAGTGATATGGTACACCAGCCCTCCTAATTCCATTTTTGTCTTCAACATGGGTTTCATTATCTTGGAAAAATTTCCTCTTGGTAGCTTGGCCAATTATTTTCTCATCTTTACTCCAAGGTAGCCCAAGAGGAAGGGTAGTCACCCTACTAATGAATTCAGACGTTATTTCAATGGAGAGGCCTCTAATGGTTACAGTAGCATGATCCCTTGTGTGAGGGCCTAGGGAGAGAGCAAATTCATGGGCAATTTCATCATCAAACCCTCTAAACTTCTCAAAGAAATTCATCCAGTTTGCCCTTGTAAATATTTCCACCACTTGAGGATGTGCATGGAGTCTAGTGGAGTTAGTGGGCTCTTTTCTCATAAACCCCCCTGTTATATTGCCTGTACTTATTTTTAAAAACCATATATAGAGGTAGAGACAAAATTTTTTGAGTGAAATAGAAAAACAGAGAGGACTGTGTTTAAAAAAAAAAAAACAGTTTTTTTTTCTTTTTTTTTTATGTATTTCTACCCTCTTAAAGACTCATTTTATCTTCAATTTGTGACCAAATCTTTCACATTTTGATATTCAACAAAGGGAATTCATGAACCCTACCTCTTCAGACTGAAATTCATGCCAAAAATCACATTTCCTCCCTTCAAAATGACTCACTGCCCCTCTTGTAGAAGCCCGTTGTCCCTCTTGTAGATTTCCTGTAGGTGCTCCTGTAGAAAATGCCGAGAGAAAAAATATGGAGGAAATCAATGGAGGATGGTGTATACGAGGTTGTGGGGGCATAAGAAGACTATTGTGTGGCCTAGTTATGAGGAGAAATTGAAGAAAAGGTGGTGAGAATGCGCGGGGAGGAGTGCTCATTACATTTTATGGTTGTTTTCGGTTATGAGTGCAAAGCTAGCAAGGTGTACATTGCCCAGATTAGGACTGTTGGTCCCCACCTACTTGGTCATCATGACCCCCTTCGTAATCATCCCCTCATTACTACATTGGAGTTAACTCTTCCTCCCACTACCTGTCCTTCACATCTTTTGCTTGAGTTGACTGTGCGCACGTGTGGGTGATATCTCAGTTAAGTGGAGTCAACTAAATGAAGGTGGCCTAGTTAAGTGGCCACCTTTCCCTCTTTCAATTTCAGCCATCTTTTTGCCTTCGTATGATTCCTAATTACACAATTGAAGATAGAGGAGTGACTTAGATACTTACCTATAATCCAAGTGTATTTGTTGCCATCGACTGTGAGGTGCTTCAACCTTCTCTGCTGCATGCCTTCATTTTTCCTTCATGCATGCTGTATCTACTTGTTGATGTGCTTTTGTGTGTTTTTGTGGGTTCTTCTTTTTCTGGAGCTGAGATGCATGTCCCTTTCCAACCTTCATATGTGTTGTCCCTTGCTGCTGGTGTTGGACTTCTATGGGATCAACTGCTATAGGAATTCCTATAGGAGCTCCTGTAGCTGCTTCTCCCATTGAAAATTCAACTATTTCCCTATGCTTTGAGCTCAAAAATGATGCCAAAGATGGAGATGAATGATGGAGGGATATTAGGTAAGCTTCAGGTAAAGTTACTAGTGCCTTTTCTTCCGTTTTTTCAAAACTGAAAAACTGTTTTTCTGTGTTTTTTTTGGAAAGGAAAAAACAATAATGATGCTTGGAATGTGATACAGGCTTGGAAATGATGGCAAGGAGATTTTAAGATGGTAAGATGGATTATAGGTTCCTCATAAAGCTTTTCTTGTCCCTCAAACTGCCTCCTGTAGACACTTTTGGCTCTCTGTAATTCTTACAGGAGCCTCCTGTAGAAAAAATAGTTTTGGAAGAAGAGGTACAGTGGGGTGAAAGAGATGCCAGAAATGATGGAGGAAGGTGTGGTGAAGATGAGATGGATGCTGGTATGAATGTCAAGGTATCCTTGGCACCTTCTTCTACTCCCTGTAGTCCTCTTGCAAACTTGCAATGTAATAAAAATTCATTTTTTATTTCTTTTATTTCTTTTCTTTTTTTTGAAAATAACTAGGGTGCCTTCAAGAGGTTTTCAACTTAATTACCTACCCTGGGCACCTCCAAGGTAGGATTTCACCCAGGGATTTTATTCTTTATCCCTTTTTTTTTACATCATTAGGCCGCCTCAAAAGAGGTTTTCAACCCAATGATGGGACTCAAGCACCTCATGGAGGTTTTCACTTGAGTCCTTATTTTTTCTCTTCTTTCTTTAGTGAGTGGGTGAAGTGGAAGCTAAGACATGCTCCACTACCATCACTATTTTATTCAAATCTTCAATAAACTCTTGCTTGGAGAGGGGTTTATTGTATACTTTCCACTGATGTCCATTGACGAGCATGGGGATGGCTTCATCGTCAATGGTTCTGATCAAAACTAGACCATTGTCATTGCATTTCTCCATAGTGTAGGGTCCCAGCCATCTTGCCCTTAGCTTGCCTTTGAAATCCTTATATCTGGAATCATAGAGTAGTGCCCAATCTCCCTCTTGGAATTGCTTCTCCTGATATTTCTGTCATGTCATATCTTTCTCTGAAGCTGAACTACCTCCGTATGGAGAAGGGCTTGCAATCTATATTCATCCAATCCATTGAGCTGAGGTAATCTCTCCTTCTATGCATGGCTGAGGTCTAGGTCCAGTTGAGCTGCCATCATTAGGGTATTAAATTCAAACTCTATTGACAGCAAAGCCTTCTTCCTATAGACTAGTTCATAGGGTGTGAACCTAGTGGTGGTCTTCCATGTTGTGTTGTAGGCCCAAGTGGCCTCAACTAATCTGTCTGCCCAGTCTTTTCTATTGCTGCTCACTACCTTGGTTAGGATCCCTTCCAATTCTCTGTTAGTGACCTCCACTTGCCCATTGGATTGTGGATGGTAAGGGGTGGAAGTCCTGTGCTTGATCTTATGATGTGTGAGCAGGTCTTCAATCAAGTTGGAAGTGAACTGACTACCTTGGTCTATGACCAACCCTCTTGGATACTCAAACTTGTAGAATATGTTTTCCCTCAAAAACTCAGCTAACTTTTTCCTTTTTCGCTACTTTGATTTATTTTGTCTCTGCCCACTTTGTCGGGTGGTCGATGCACATAATGATATACTAATTCTACTTTGAAGGAGGGTTGATAGGCCTCACAAATTCCATGCCGCACTTCTCAAATGGCTCAAAGGTCACTTCAGGTTGCATGGGAATTTCATCCTTTGGAGTTGGTTTCCCCATCCTCTGACATTGATCACACTAGCTCATGTATCTCTTCAAATAATGATGAAGAGTGGGCCAGTAGCAGCCTCCTTGCAATATCCTGAAGGCAGTTCTTTTTGCTGCAAAATGACCTCCACAAGGTCCATCATGACAGGTCAGGAGGATGTTAAAAACTTCCTCCTCCCTAACACATCTTCTCAAGATCTGATCTGGGCCAAGTTTGAAGAGATTGCCTCCAATCCAGGTAAAAGCGGCACTTTTCCTTACTATCTTTCTCTTCTCTTTTGAGGATAGGTGTGGTGGAAACTGTGTTGAAACCAAGTAGTTTGCTATATCAACAAACCGTGGAGAGAGTACTGATATAGAAAATAGGTGTTCATCTGGCATTTGGTCATCCACCATTCCTTCTTCACCTGCAGGAAAATTTACTCTAGACAAAAAGTCAGCAACAACATTCTCTTTACCGGGATTATCAATAATGGTCAGATCAAACTGTTGCAGTAAAAGCAACCATCTAATAATGCAAGAATTTACATCTGGTTTGTTCATTAAATATCTAACTATAGCATGATCAACATGCACAAAGTTTTGATAGCCTGTGATATAATGTCTAAATTTGTTTAAGGAATGCACGACAACTAGGAGCTCCTTCTCTGCTACTGTATAGTTTAACTCTACCTTTGACAACTTTTTGCTTATAAAGTATATGGCATAAGGTAACCTTTCATCAATTTTACCTAAAGCTGCTCCTATTGCTTTGTTCAAGGCATCTGTGTGAATGTGAAATGGTAGGCCCAGTTTTGGCCTCTGAGAATAAGGGCAGTCACTAACTTGCTCTTTAAGGTATCTAGGGCTTCTTGATAGTTTTCTAACCATATGAACTCAACATCTTTGCCTAGGAGGCCAAATAAAGGAGAGGCTACTTGCTAAAGTCTTTAATGAATCTCTTGTAATATCCAGCTAAGCCTAGGAAGCTTCTGACATCTCTCACATTTTGAGGAGGTGGGACCCTTTGATGGCAATTTTGTTTGGGTCCACCTGCAGCCCTTGTTGAGATATTTCATGACCTAGCATGGTCCCTTCAGTCATCAAAAATTCATATTTTTCCAGACTGAGGTATAGGTTCATCTCAATACACTTATCTAGATATTTTCCTAGGTTAGATAAATCTTCTTGAAAGTCAGAGCCATAAGGAGTAAAATCATCCATGTATATTTCTATTGCATCATGAGCCAGTTCAGAAAATATACTCAATACCACTCTTTAGAAAGTGGCTGGAGCATTGCACAAACCAAAAGGAAGGACTCGGTATGCAAAGGTACCCCAAGGACAAGTGAAAGTGCTCTTATCTTGGTCTTTTAGGCTGATTTGAATCTGATTGTACCCGCTAAACCCATCTAGGAAGGAGATTTTTTTTTTCCCTGCCAGACCGTCTAACACTTGATCTTTGAAAGGTAAAGGAAAATGGTCCTTTTTAGTGGCTTTGTTCAATTCACGATAGTCAACACAGATTCTCCACTTACAGAGTGAAGGAGAGACCCATTCACTGTCAGAGACGGGATAGATGAATCCTGCATCAAGCAATTTCTGCAGTTCTTCCTTTACAATTTATCTTTAAGTGTTGGGTTCATCCTCCTTTGAGACTGCTTAACTGGCTTGCAATCTTCCTTGATGTATCTATGATGAGTACATACTGAAGGGTGCACACCCTTCATCTCCTTATAACTCTAGGCAAAGGCATCTAGATGTTTTCTCAGTATGCTACATAGCTCCTTCTCCTGGGAAGTGAATAGCGATGGATTGATTTTCGATGTTCTTTCTAGGCCAAACTCTATATTTTTAACATGGAGAGAAGTGGGACCGATCACACAAACATTAGTTGAGGGGTTGTTTTGGGTTTCTCTTACTATGTCTTCTAATGGTGATATATTGGGAGGTGGATCCTAAATCAAATTTTCAATCATATCATCCTCATCTTGTGGATCCCCCCCATGGCGATTTCTAAAATAAAAAGTGGTGCAGAATAAACTTCATCCACATCCTCATCCTCCAACCATAGAGGTAGATCATGTTCTAGCAAGGGTTGGGCAGGAGGATATAGGATTAACTGCTTGGACATGTGCCCGTTCTTTATGGTCATGTTCCTGGCTTGACAGCTGATGTAGGTGATGAGCCTCATAAATGGGTAATTATATGGGCTCATTTTATCTCCTAACCTAGTCAAACCAACCATTCTTTTATCTTATTACATGATTTTCTGATTATATTTATGCTTATAAAGTGAGTTGAGTTAGTTATTGTGCCATGTGGTCTAATGTGTATTTAATGCAGATTATTGATGATTTTCTAAGTCAAAGTCAAGGTTCTAGTGGACAAATGGCAGAAATAATTTGAAGTGGACAAAGGAGAGGACATATAAGAAGGAATCCCCATCATTTATTACTCCTCAATTTGAATTCCCCTTCATTCAGCTCGGAGTACAGGCAGCCGAATCATGCACTAGGAGGCAGCCGAGCAAGTGGAGGATGACTAATGATTATCTCGAGTTTTGGGAGCCAAGCCTCCCTGATTTTAAGGAAGTTTTTGGTAGCTTCATTTGTATAAGTAGAGAGGCCTAGTGCCTCACTAGGGTCGGATTTTTGTTGTATTTTTCTTATGTGAACTCTACTCAACTCCGAGCTTATTATTTTGTGACAGTTTCATGTAATCTTGCTATTGTTTTGGAAATAAATATGGAATCATTTTTGATTTAGCACTGAGTTACCTCAGAGGGCTGAACCTCTTGGGTTAGGGCCTAATCCAAGTAGCGAAGCTCCTATTTACTTGTATTTTAATGTTTTATTTCAAATATAGATTAGGTTGTTGTTAGATGTATTTATTTTATGGTTAAGAATAGGTTGCTTTTGATGATTTGGTAGTTTCCTTCCATTTGTTCTTTCTGTAGTAGGTTAAATAGTGATAAACAAAGATTCAAAAGGTTAGAAACAATGTCTTGGCCTCTCTTCCTCCCTTTTGGACCATGATTTGAGGCAAAGACCCTCTTGCTTCCCCAAAAACATAGATTTTCCTCCTTCATAGGATTTCTAGTGTTTGCAACTTTTTAGAAGGTTAATAGTCCAGTCTTCCTTTGCTTTAGATATTCTTCATCATGCTTACTTCCTGATTTGCAATAGTCTTCTTCCATGCTTTCCTTTCCTACAGTATTTTCCAAAATTTCCTTTCATAGATCATAGTTTAGACTAGTTTGATGCAAAACTCTGTTTTTCTAGATGCACTCATTTCATTACTTGTTTGATCCTATTGGTTGATTGTTAGATCCTTTTCAGCAGATCTCTTCTAGCAGTAGGTCAGCCTATCAACCATCACATCCTCCATCTGATCCATGCCCTATAGGTTTCCCAAGTCTCACCTCAATTCTGCCTTAGTTTCCTACATTTTCCATAGAACTTCTTCCTCTCTCCTTGAGAAAATCCAATCATCTTTCTCTCTCATGATGATTCATTATAGACCATAGGCATCCTAACACCTCATTCCAAGCTTCATCAACCCTTTTTACCCCCTCTCACACCCTCAAAACAGTGAAAACTACTCTCAGCCTCCTCCTGTAAGCCACCTGAGACCTCCTAGGACTCATCTACACCATCCTACATTCCCTCAAGTACCAAAACTACCCTCCAATGCCACCTATTCACTGCCACACTCACACACACTAAATTTACATGCATGTCAATTTCACATAAAAATCCAAAAATATGTTTTTTGCTTATTTACTTCCAGAAATAGCATAGTTAGATTTTTTTAACTTCCTTGAGTAATTAATGGCATTCCTTTCATGGTTTTCATAGTGCTTTCTACAAAAGTAGAATTAGTTGGTTAATTAGGATTTGCTAGGTTTACTTTACATTTCAGTCTTTCTCCTTTCTGCAGTTAGAGTAGTATCTGTAGAGTAATATTTCTCTCCTTTCATCACATATAGAGCTTCTTCTGGAATCCATAGAAGTTGGTTTGGGCTCCTAGTGATCTTGCGCTAACTGACCAAGTGACAACCTATAGTAAGAACTAGTACTTATGCATACAACACCGATGCTTCCATGTTTGTTACAACCTACTAGGTTGATAAGAGTAAAGTAGGAAGCTCAGGAGTTACAGCATTATTGCTGCAATACTGGTGCTCAACACTTTTTGGCGTCGTTTCTGGGGAAACGTCAGAGTATTCTGTGATTACTTCTTTCCTCTATTTCCTATTGCAACATTCTGCTAATAGTTCATTTCAGCCAAAATAGACTAGTCATTTCTTTTCCTTTCAAGTTTTGCATTTCCTTGCTTGCCTTTTCAATTCTGCAAATTTCTATTTCAGCAAGTTCACTTCAGTTAGTTGCAATTTGTTTTGTTCATTCAATTTTAGTTTTGCAGGCACTATCAATGTGGGAAAAAAGAAACAAAAACCAACCAAAAGGATTTCCTTTCATGCCTCATAGGAATAGAGATAACTCAGGAAAAATTTTGCCCAACACCCCCATAGCTTCACACAGCCAACTTTCTCTCTTCTTTGGTGGCTGTGATCAAGAAGAACCCTTAGGTGAACAACTAGAAATATTTGAAGAACCTATAAGGGAAGAAGAAGAAGAAAACATTCCTTTGGAGCTAATGGCTGAAAACATAAATGCTAGGGGGAATGGAGAGAGAATAGAGGGTACCTTTCCCATTCGGGAGACCAATGGGGACACAAAAATGAAGAATATAAGCCCTTTCGTCCTACCCCATTTCCATGGTCTGACTACAGAAGATCCCCACACATTTTTGTTCGAGTTTGTTGTTATCTATCTAACCAATGACCATGCAGAAGATGAGAAAAAGTTGAAACCATTCCCTTCTACTCTCAAGGACGCAGCACTGCACTGGTTCATGTGACTACCTAGCACTAGCATCACAACTTGGGCTCAGATGCAGCAGGTCTTTAACAACAAGTATCAAGACTATTGTAGGTCAAAAGATACCAAAGAAGAAATCTTCCAAATGACCATAGGAAGTGATGAGTCCCAGGAAGAATATGAAGAGAGGTTCCAGCTCAGTTACAAAAGGGATAGGTATACACTTGACCCTGAGTCTCTGAAGTTGGTCCTGCTCAGGGAATCGAGGAAGATCTTCTAGACACCCTCCATCTACTGGCTAGGGATACATATACCATCTATCCTATGAGGACATACAGACTATTTTTAGAAATCATTCTAGGGTTGCCAGAAAGAAAGGTAGGGGAAGTCACCCCATAACTAGTACCTCTTCCTCCAACTCATCCAATAAAGGATCAATTGGAAACGTGCTGGAAAACTTCAAGAGTGAAATGTTGCAGACACTTGCCATGCATATGGACACCTTAACAAGAGGAAGAAAAGAGGGCTTTGACCATTTTTTTCCCTAGATGAACAAGGGGGCATCCTAGGAATGATTTCCCATTGAATTCTATGGAGGTTTGTTCAGTTTGAGTAGAGAATCATTCTACAGATAAGTGCCCTTCCTTGCCCAGAATTAAAGATGTATATCAAGGGGTTAAGAGAGTCACTGAACAGCTCTACTACATAAACTAAAGAAGACCGCCTGGACCTAGACCATACTAGCAGGGGATGCAAGGGACATCTCTGGCATACTACAACCCCAACCAAGTGCCCTCCATACCTTCTTAGGGTCCCCCTACTCATCCTTCCTGGTCCACACCACCTCCTTGGTCCTTCAGATCTCGATATCATGCCCAACTAGCCATCCATTCATTTCAATCCTATGCTCAGCCACAGCCTCAGTGGAATGCATCTCATCAGGGGTGGAGGCCCCAATACAACTCTCTTCCTGCTCTTCTATCTCCACCACCTACCCAACCACAACCATTACCTCCTGCTCCACCAAAGCAGCCCCAAATGCATGCCTAGCCAAATCTGAACCCGAACAATAGACAGGTTCAGGAAGTGCATAGTGGGGAACCTTCATGCCCAACTTATGTTGTTGAGATTTTGGAAATTAACTTGTGATCTGGGAAAGTTCTCCCAAATAGCTAGTCTCTAACCGGGGAGGTTGAGGAAGATAAAGAGGAAAGTGAACCTAAAGCAAATCCAGCCTTTCCTAAGAGACTATCCGCGACAATCTAGCCTACCCCAGAAGAAACGGAACTCCTGGGAGAATTGAAGCATTTATGTGTAAAGATATCACATCTCCAAGCAATAAGAGATGTACCTATCTATAATAGGTTGATTAAAGAGAAGTGCTTTAGGCATCCAAGAAGGTGAAAGAGAGATGCCCCAACCATCAATGTCATAGGACAATTATCTGACCTGATGTTAGGGCAGGTAATCTATCCAAAATATTTGGACCCTGGAAGCCTAGTAGTTGATGTCCACATTAATGGCACCATGATCCCACACACCCTGATTGATCTGGGAGCTGGCATTAATGTGATGACAAAGGACGCAATGCTCAAACTTAAACTCCAGAGCTCCTTGAGGAAGACCACGACTGTGCTACAGCTAGTAGACCACTTCACCATGACCCCTGAGGGGATTGTGGAAGATGTGATGGTCTCCATTGATTCTTGGGATTACCCTATTTATTTCTTAGTTATCCAACGAAAGATAAAGCTCACTAGGTATCCTCTCATTCTGGGAAGACCCTGGTTGGCTACAGTCGATGCCTATATTAACTATTGAGCTGGGAACATGACCATAAAAGTGGGCACATGTTCAAGCAGTTAATCCTATCCCTCCTGCCCAACCCTTGCTAGAAAATTATCTACCTCTCTAGTTGGAGGAGGAAGACGAGGATGAAGTTTATTCCACACTACTTTGTACATTAGAAACTGCCATGGGGGGAACCACAAGATGAGGATGATATGATCGAAAATTTGATTTAGAATCCACCTCCCAATGTATCTCCCTTAGAAGACATAGTAAGAGAAACCCAAAATAACCCCTCAATTGATCTCTGTGTGGCCAATCCTATTGCTCCCCATGTCAAAAATATAGAGTTCAGCCTAGAAAGAACATTGAAAATCAATCCATCCCTATCTACTTCCCAGGAGAAGGAGCGGTGCAGCTTACTGAGAAAACATCTAGATGCCTTTGCCTGGAGTTATAGGAAATGAAGGGAGTGCACCCTTCAGTATGTACCCATCATATATACATCAAGGAAGATTGCAAACCAGTCAGGCAGCCTCAAAGGAGGATGAATCTAGCACTTAAAGATATTGTTAAGGAAGAACTACATAAATTTCTTGATGTAGAATTCATCTATCCCATCTCTGAAAGTGAATGGGTCTCTCCTTTGGTGCTAGTGCCAAAGAAAAATGGTAAGTGGAGAATCTGTGTCGATTATCAGGAATTGAACAAAGCCACTAAAAAGGACCATTTTCCTTTACCTTTCATACATCAAGTATTAGACGGTATAGCACCAAAAAAAATTCTCTTTTCTAGGTGGGATTATGTTATAGACATTTTTGGGCACTACAACCCCAAGCATGAAATGTCCATAAACCAAGGGCTCCTAAGTCCCTAAAAGTGTTGTTCTAACCCCTAAAGGAACAAGGTCAACTGATTACAGCTTCTCCCAGAAGTTCTCCATGAAAAACTGCTCAGAACTGGTCAAAAAAGGATCATTTCAGCTGCTCCATAGGCAAAGTGCGTTTCATCTCACCTAAACACACTGTGTGGGTGTGTTTCATTTCAAAAATCCCTTCTATGGGGTGTGATGGGTGAGAAGTGACAAATGGCAGTGTCATTCTGCGAGGTGGAGAGGCATGGAAACTTCCAGAAACTTCTCTTGTGACACTTACCTCTCTGAATTTGACCAAGGATGAGTAAGAGATCATCAATCTCCAAGTGGAAGCAAGAACTATCAGAGGGAAGACAGTAATCAAATCACAAGTTGACTCATCTCCCTTACAGATATCTATATATGGATCCCTCATCCCAGAGATCTAGAGGCTGGAATTTTGCATATTGTAAGGAATTACTGTTGGTTTCTTGAGACAACATCAGATTGTTGGGTGATCTAAGCTTTGTATGAGGTGAAGAGTGGCTTCCTTGCTGAGAGGATGATGCTGGGTTAGAACAACCAGTTGTAACTCCCCTTGGCTCTTTCTTGTTTATCAATAAAAGCTATTCAATTTTTTCTCCATACTCTTGTGTCATTCATGTTTGCTGCATTTGTATGGTCAATTTACATCTGATCCTAGATTGTTTATGATTATAGATCCATGTTCTTGTATAGTGCTATGCTGCTGTGATCTTACAGGTACTTGGTGAAGCTGGGCGTGCAAGGGAACAAGTAGCGAGAGACTATCAAGAGAGAGAGGAATCGAACTAGGAGATTAGCGCAAGACAGAGGTTGGTCTTCTTTGTTCTTCTCTCATCTATAATTCATAAAGGAAAAACGAAAGTAGCTTTACTTTGTTTGTTTCTAAGGTAGCTATCACACCTTAGTGGGATAAGCAGTTCTGTGTAGACACTTTTCCCTATAACAAAATGGCTTCTCCGCTGGGGACGAATTAGTTTGTTTTTTTATCTTCCTTGTTGTCTATTTTATAAACTTACAGACGGAGCTTGAAGTCGATCCAGGTAGCTTTCGAACTGCATTTGCTATGCAAATGCAAAGTAGATAAATGTTGCTTTAGTCAATCTCTGGGATTTGTTTATAAATTAAACAACTGATTTACAAACTCTCTGATTTCCCTTGTGATAGCTCTTAGATCCTCTTTAGATCTACCCCTGATTGTTGCATTACTGATTACCATTTGCTCGGCCAAAACTCATGAAGTGAACTGCAAACTGTGACCCGGAACCTAAGCCAAGTCTCGTCTCTGGCCCAGCGCAGGTACTGTTCTGTGAATCTGAAATTCAGCGCACTTCCCGAGTGTAGTAGGTGCACTGCATTTCAAATTCCCTGTGTTACAGGTGTGCTGATCAGACTAGACATGTCCAGTTTTGGTTCTTGTGAGTCATTCTTTCCAGTTCTATTCATTAATTTTGCTGCATGTGATCAGTATATCTCTATTTGAAACCCCTTTTCCTTGTTGTTATTCCGTCTCCTTTGTACGAAAGAACTGTAAATGTTTTTGTGTATTTGTTGAGTCATCTTTAGTTCTCCTTTGCAATAGTAACATAATCATACTGTCGTCCTTTGATTTGAAAGCGTCGCAAGTTTCGTTTTCAGTCATAGGAAAGAGTTTTCTTGCTGTAGATAGTCAATTATCCTATTACTATTGTATTTGGTCTAAATTTGTAATTTTTCTAGTGTCGAAAGCAAGTATTCATTTCTAAATCATAAAATGTTGTGATTGCCTCCATTTTTGATTTCTAAAAGAAACTTGTTGATAATTGTCACTTGAAAAGTAATTCAGATTTGTGCATCAACTTTCTTTTCTCCATTCACATACTAAGAAAGCCAAAAACAAATACATGCATGTGCATTTGCATTTAGACTGTTTGATTGGTTTGATTTAGGAAAGTGCATTTAGAGTGTGCTCTTTGCTCTTTGTGAAAGAATACTGTCTCTCTTTCCATAGTAGCTAGGATTTTCATTGCACAAAGAAGATAAAAGACTGTTTATCATCTTAGATTGCATTTTAGGAATTACACATCTACATCTCGCGGTGAACCTGAAAGGCAAACTTCATAAACAAGATCAACTATAAAATAAATTCAATAAATCTAACAACGCTTTGGAACCTAATGCACAACATTTAGAAGTCTAGGCTAGAGACGTATTCCGGTGTCGTAAAGCCTGGTAACTGTTGTTCTCACTGATGGTTGGGTGATTCCTCCACTTTGAGACGATAAGTGCCAGTACAGACTTCTGCTCCCACGTACCGTCGAGTATATTTTGGGAGACCACAATAGGCTTAATCCTTTATCCATAGGAAGCCGTGTCTGCCGCCCTATCTATTGCAATGCACTGAACACAGCATTCGGGAAGATTGACTGCCGTACCATAAAAGGTATTCTGCAGTTTTGCGATTGGTTTGGTAATCCCTCTACCTAGATTTCTAGAGCAGTCCCTTTCATTCCTTTTCAAACTCCTTAACGAAAAAGGTCCATCTGAGCACTTGTCACTTCATGCTCATTAAAAATCGAAGGCGACTAGAGTCATCTTTTGTTTTTTCTCGACTCTTAAAAATTGAAAAAAAAAGTTGTGTCAAAGCGTCTAAAATTCATCTAATTCGGAAACATACTTCCCCTTTATTTTTAGTTGATCGAGTAATCCGCAATCGTGGAAGAAAGTCAATTGAAACCCCGTCGTTCGCAGAGGCTTACGAGCCAACCGTCTTTGTCTCTGGAATCGAAGCTAGTACGGACAAAGCGAATTCATTTAACCGGTTCCAAATCTCCTGTTAAAGTTAGAACAAGTGTTCCAACAACATCAGAGATTCTGGTTACTCCAAACATTCCTGGTATCCCTACCTTTACAGAAGAAGTTCAGCAGCCACAGAAGGACAGTGGTACTGATCCTAGTCTGAGGATAAACACTTGTATCACTGAACCCGTTCCATCTACAACTGGTTCAGAGAGTGTTGCTCCCCAAACATCTGTCGCTGCAGATTCCATACCTTCTTCGGCACCAGAAATATTCTACGGACTTGATGGTCTACCCCTTCCACCTAGTCTGATTGCTATAGAAGAGATTGTGGAAGATCCTCCATCTAGTACTCCATCGCAATTTGGAGCCGGGATCACTCTGTATCCTTCTTCATCAGAAGTTAGTCTACCGCTAGCGGAAGCTCCTGTAGAAACGCTAGGTAATCTTTTGGATAGACTAGAAATGTCTGAACAATTGTCAACATCTAGGACTGTGTCGTCTGACACAGCGACGGCAGAACTCCCTGCTATCACTCCAACAATGTTCTCCGGTATACCATGTGTCCCAACTACCTCTCAATCGCTAGAAGGAGCCCACTTAGGGGCCATTTCGACGGTATGGTATGTTCCTGTTTGTTCATTCGGAATAATATCTGGAAACTCTTATGTTGAGTCTCAACAAATTGATCCATTTGGAGGTCAATTTGGGAAGTCCGGCCCTCAAGGGAAAACCATTCCCTTAAGTACCGGATTACCACCATATGGGGGGTAGTATGCCCTTTCACTATCCCCTCCAAGAGGACAGCCATATGGGAGTTCACAACAAAATTCAGGTTATGCTGGAATTACTTCAAGCGTTTGGGTGCCGATACTACCTCAACAACCAAGAGTTGTATATTCGATGCAACAATGCTTACCTATGTCAAATATACCAACTACGCCAGCTATTGTGACGGTGTTGCAAGTTCAAGCGCTGCCTGTTGTATGCCAACCTCAGGTTTCTCAGGTTGTAATGCAATAGCCCCTTGACCCCACAACTCAACCACAATCGCTGACTGGTGGAATGACACAGGTTCAAGCGGGTACAATTACCCCTCATCTTGGTCAAACAGTTAGTATCAGGCAACAACACATGGCTTCACAACCATGGCTAGTGCAATACCAACAACCGCAGTTCTAACAAGTATACCAAGGTTCTGAACAACAAATCTTTGCGAATAGTGGGCAGCCGTATATTCAAAACGGTCAAAGTCAACCATTTTACAATGGTCATGCCCACCAACCTTACCAAAGTTACCAGCACCAAATGCATTATGCTAGTATGCAAAGACCAACTACTCAGGCAATCCCATCTTATCCTGGGTATGCTTCACCTAACCTGAATCAACAGTTACCCTTCGTGGCAACTTTAGAGTTACCTGATTTAAATCGGTTAACAAATGATCCATTCTCTTACGCCCCTTGGTGGCCAGCGATTCCACATAAACTTCCATCAGATATTCCTAAATTTAATGGAAATCCGAGTGAAGATCTGTCGAATCATGTGATGACCTTTCATCTGTGGTGTTCATCAAACACCCTAAACGATGATTCGATTAGGCTTCACCTTTTTCAAAGGACGTTAACTGGTCCTGTAGCAAAATGGTATATCGAATTGCCTAGAGCTTCATTCGACAACTTCAGTACCCTAGCCACAACCTTTTTAACCCATTTTCAGTTACCGATAAGGTACGAAATGGGAATGAAACTTCTTACGAACTTCAAACAAATGACAGCCACTCACATATCTAATCATATACATGAGTGGCGACGTCATCGTAGAATGGTGAAAATGTATGTTCCCGATCAACTCTTAGCTGAATGGTTTATCAAGTCATTACTGCCTTCCATCACGGAAGATGTGGCAAAAGGGGGGGGTCGTCACCGAAGAGCAGGTCATCGCTCATGCGCAATATTTGGACTTGATTTACACTTAGTCTGGCACGCTCTACGATAAAATACTTGACGCTCCTAGACCAGAATTCTCAGTTCCTCCTCCTACTAAATCAAACAATGACTCTCATGCGGGCGATGGCGTGATTGGCGCAACAGACACGAAATCGACAAAGGCTACATCTAAAAAGGCCTATAAGATTTCCGGTCAAAATGCAAATGAGGAACTTCGTGCCTCAGAAGTAAATGCCGTATCGATAGATAAAGGCAAAGAAACCAAGCAACCAGGGGGCAAGAAGAAAGACAAAGGGAAGAAGAAGAAACAAGAAGAATCATCGCCTGAAAAATCTTCTGCAAACCCTCCTAGAAATAGGAAACCAAAAAATCCATGCTTTATATGTGATGAGGATCATCAGACCGCAGATTGTCCACACAGAGCTGAGATTAAAAAATTCTTCAAGAATACAAAGACCTCAGGACTATTAACTGATCTGTTTCCAAATCCAGGAACAAATCTGGTTGACAGTGAAGATGCTTCCCGGTGTCAAGTTCTAATGTTGTCAGTTTCGAAACAACAAAATGATGCTTTAATATCGACAAGAAACAAATATTATGGGAATCCACAGCTGTCGAACAACAAGGATAAAGATCAACCTAGTAGTTCGACAACAACTTCGACAGAAGTTGCGCCACCCATCATTCCCGAGTTGACAATAAAACCGCCAAAGGGAGTAGTACACAAGTCGATGTTTAATCCCCGCGCTAGAGCGACACAACATTATAATATAGTGGAAGATTTGGCCCAATCGCCATCTGCTATGTCGACTCTTGAGGTACTACAAAATTGCCCATCCCAAAAGCAGGCTTTATTATCAGCCATTGGTGGGATAGACCCAAAGGATTCCAATCTTGTATCCTTCGATCATAAAGGATACAATCCTTAGTTACCAGCTCAACTAGCTTTCCTCGTTCAAGTGAAAGCCCTCAACAAAACTGTTCATCGAACAATTATTGATGAGGGGGCATCTACATGTATTATGTCGATGAGTTGCTGGAAAACTTTAGGATCTCCAACCTTGTCACGATCTTCGATGACATTAAAAGCATTTGATGGACGAACATATACCCCATATGGTATCCTAAGTAACTTGAAGGTTGAACTAGGAGGAAAAACAGTAGAAATAGATGTTGAGGTAATCGACAGAAATCTTGAACATCCTACTGGGAAGACCATGGATATATGCTATGGTTGCTGTTGTGTTGACCTATTTTAGGAAGATTGCATTTCCCTTTCAAGGAGGGATTACAATCGTCGATCAACAAAACTTCCTCCCAAATGGTTCTCAAGTTACGGGAAGCATTCCAATGATCCATGGAAGCCCCCATTCACTTCAAAATATCGGAGTAGGCCTACTAAAAGATCCTATATTAATGGGAACTTTCGCCCTTCCACCTCCAATCAATTTGGTGGAAGTAGCGTCGGTAGGGACTTGCAATATGATATCTTCTAAAAAGATCTCAGAAAACGATATCGACATGATTCATGCGCAAGTTTTGCCTCCAAGCCCAACAGAAATATTGTAGCAATCAATGTTCCTAGCATGGGAGGCAAACCCAAATCAACACTCATCAAGTGTTTGGATAGATAGGTCTAAGGAATATGGTACCCCTTCAGATCCTTGGTCGCGAGTGCATGTCACCGACGAAGGAATTATTCAATCAATGGTAGTTGAAGGGGCACCATGGGATGATTAGCACCATCGTTCCCTTCTTCTGGATTATGAAGAAAATACTCCTGATGACCTTTATCATCCTTCAGTTTTTGATTTCCTATCAAATACTGTAAACACGGTGGATTCTGAGCGAAACTTGTCCAACATTGAAGAGACTATCGCCATAAATATCTTGACCAAAACAGATGTTGTGGAGAATATTTATGTTGGAAAATGTTGTTCTCCTTCAGAAATGGAAATATAAAACGCTCTTTTTCGCAAATTTAGAGATGTCTTTTCTTGGTCATATAGTGAAATTCCAGGCATTGACTCGAGTATCGTTGAACACGAAATCAAGATGTATCCAGATGTCAAACCAGTACGACAACGGCTACGGCAGGTGCACCCCAAGAAGTTGAAAAACTTCTCCATGCTGGTTTCATTTACCCGGTTCCTCTAACCGATTGGGTATCGAATATTGTCCCTGTTATGAAAAAACAAGGAACAATTAGAGTGTGTGTCGATTATAGGGATGTAAATCAAGCTTGTCCAAAAGACAACTACCCTACACCCTTCATCGACCAGATAATTGATGAATATGCCAGATGTGAAATCTTTTCATTCATGGATGGATTCTCCAAGTATAATCAAATAAATATCCACCCACAGGACCAGTCAAAGACTGCATTTATTTGTCCGTGGGGCACATTCGCATATCGAAAATTACCCTTTGGATTAAAGAACACAGGGGCAACATTTCAGAGGGCAATGAATTATGCCTTCCATGACATCAAAAACATCGTTCAACCATACCTCAACGACCTTCCGGCTCATTTGCGAAAGCGGACTGATCATCCGCAGCATTTAAGAGCGATATTTCTATGTTGCCGACACTACAAGATATGACTCAATCCACACAAATGTGTATTTTGTGTCAGTTCTGGTCGTTTACTTGGCTTTGTAGTCTCGAAATACGGGATTCGTCTTGACCCATGTAAGGTTCAGGCAATTGTAAATTTGCCTCCACCTTCAAATTTCCTTCAGATTCAAAAACTCCAAGGGAAAGCAAACTTTCTGAGGAGGTTCATTCCAAATTATGCTGAACTTGCTAAAGGTTATACGTGTCTTTTGAAAAAAAGAAGTACCCTTTGTCTGGGATCAGGTTGCGCAAGCTTCCTTTGATGCTTTAAAAGAATCTCTAATGAAAGCATCATTAATGTATGCTCCTGATTATCAAAAGGACTTTAACCTGTATCTGGCTGCAGTGGATACAACCATCGCAATGGTTTTAGTTCAAGAAGGTAACAGAATTGAACATCCTATATTTTATTTAAGTAAGAACTTAAATGATACAGAAAGCAGATATTCTCATGTTGAAAAGCTAGCGCTCGCAGCTGTTCAAGCGATACAGAGATTTCGACACTATGTCCTCTTTTGAAAAACTACCATTCTGTCAGATTGCAACCCCATGACTTATATATTGTTGCGACAGTTGCTGGGGGAAAATATTCAAAATGGATAGCAATTCTACAAGAGTTTGATCTGGAATTTGTAAAATCCAAGTCAAAGAAAGCTCTGGTTTTCGCAGAATTATTATGCGATCTCCCATCGTCGTCCAACAATGAAACATCCGAAGAAACAATCGTGGACGAAAATTTGTTTCTGATATCTTCAAGCAATCTGTGGTATGGGGATATAATCATTTATCTCCAAACCCAAAAATATAGGCCAAATACCTCTCGCTCCGAACAAAAACATATTCGATACCAAGCAAAAGACTACATGATCGTCGGTGATACACTTTACCATCATGGTATCGATACGGTTCTAAGAAGGTGCCTCACCCATGAGGAGGCCGAAAAAGTCCTGAATGATTGCCATTCAGGCACGTGTGGGGGGCATCAATACGGTTATGCTATAGTGCAAAAAATTCTACGAGCAGGATACTTCTGGCCAACAATGTTCAAAGATTACATAAACGCAGTCAGAAGTTGCCATGCTTGTCAAATTTTTGATAGCAAAACCAGAAGACCACCCGCACCTCTGCAGCCAATAGTTGCTATCGGGCCATTCGCCAAATGGGGCATCGATTTCATGACATGTAACCCCACCTCAACCAGGGGGCATGGGTATATTATAGTCGCAGTCGATTATTTTACCAAATGGGCCGAGGCGATGCCTAGATTAGATAATACTGGTGAAATAGGTGCCCTCTTCTCTTTCAATCATGTAGTCACCAGATTCGGCGTCCCACAAGCTATAGTCACAGATCATGGATCACATTTTCACAATCACATGATGGTCGAATTAGCTGCCAAACTAGGGTTGTCTCATGACAGCTCTACTCCATATTACCCGCAAGCCAACGGATAAGTTGAAGCAATCAACAAAACCCTGAAGCGTATGTTGCAAAGGATGATTGGAGTTCACAAAAGAAGTTGGCACCTAATCCTGTACTCAGCCTTGTGGGCTTACCGAACATCGGTAAGGAATTCGACCGGGTTTACACCTTTCCAACTGGTATATGGCCTGGAAGCAGTCTTACCAATCCAGTGTGAAATCTCGTCCCTCAAACTCACAATTGACCTTCTCCCCAGAACTTCAGAAGAGGAGGCTCGTTTCTTGGAACTAATCCAATTGGATGAAACCCGTCGTGATGTCGCTTTGGCTAATGAAGCCCATAAGGAACGAGTCAAGGCGCAGTTCGACAAGAATGTCAAACCCCGTGTCTTCTTAGAAGGTGACTTGGTCTTGCTTTATGACCAAGAATCTGATAAATTGGGGGCAGGTAAATTCAAGTCTTTATGGATGGGCCCCTATATTGTTAAGCGAGTGTTAGCAAAAGGAGCCTATGAGTTAATGGATTATGATGGAATTCCACTGGCAGAACCTCGTAACGGGTTGTACCTCAAGCGTTACTATGCGTAATTTAGTATAGTTTTTGTTTTCAATCAAGTGTTTGTTTTGGTCAAGTAATCCACTTTTTACATTTATTGCAGATGTCAAACCTATTGGAGTCATGTGTTGGATATGCCGATGGAGCGAGTCGTAGTTCGCGGAACCTATCTTCCGCGGCCTAGGCCATTTTTGATCCAAGGGGCGAGTTAGTAAGTTTCAGAGGGGTATGTATTGGTCGATCAACGAATAACATAACTGAATACAGTGCGTTGATAGAACTTCTCTCTCATGCCATCACACATGGTATACGCCGACTGATTGTCAGGCTAGACTCACAACTCGTCATACTACAACTCACTGGTATCTCCTCTGTCTGAAATCCAACTATTTATCGCATGTTCCTAAGGGTTAAGATTTTGGAAAGACAATTTGATTTTGTTCGATATCAGCACATTTCCAGAACCTTAAACACATTAACTGACTCATTGGCGAATTATGTGTTAGATAGACATTTGCAGCATTTACAAAAAGAAGCATACCATCAATATTTGCATTTGGATCATGTAACTTAACTGAAATAAAGCTTCGAAAATAAAAAATATATATATAATTGTTTATGGTTTACACATAATGTTCTGTAACCAAGACAAACTCGGTCAAATGACCCAAAACTCAAAATGCTAGGGGGCACCCTAGTCTAATGATGCTCGTGATAGCAAGTCACGGCCTATGCAATCATGCGTAAGAGTCGAGTCCATCGTCTTGGCACACCAGTAGTATGCCGCTGCAACCTCAAGGGCAGCTTGTTAGTCCTCACATCTGGAATACCAAGAGTGAGGCCCTCAACCTGTTCCTGTAATGCTGTGAGAGTCTCGGCCACATCTAGGTCGCGAAGGATAGCCCTTCCAACAGCCTCTCCTACTGGGGCGGCAGCTGGCGCTCTCAGGCGTACTACTGGCCGAACGGGACCAACATCTGCATGAGCACATGAGTTTGATTAAGTTTTGATAGAATAAAGCACAAGGACATTATAAAAGAAAAACGATAAACAGGAATATGGTCAAAGAATTTACCAATGGCACCCCACTATTCGCCAGCCGGCAAAACTAAATCTGGGTCACCCCGGAAGTCCATACCAGCATATGGGTACTCGGAATAAACCATCTCCTGATGGTCAAACCACCCGAAGAAGGTATCAGAAAAGGAAATCTGAGACTGACCAGCATGCCTAGACATATGGTCGACCCATCTCTGCATACGTGGTTCAGTCGGTGAAGGTAAATCGAGTGCAATATACTGCGACTGCATCAATGGTATCTTTTCCAAGGCAAAGGCAATCAAGATAGAACCATAACCAAAGTTCTTCAACCTCCCACTCTTCACCTTGGTCAACTGTTCTTTCATCACAAGAAGTACTGCGTCGCACTAGTTGAACACCTTCGGTTGGAGACATTCCAAGGCATACTGCATATAAGATCGGTTGGCTACATGAAGAGCCGCACCACCAGCCATCCTACCAAAGGTAAATAGAATAGTCCTAAGAGACGTGTCAGTGACGTCATGGATGATGATCTTTCCATCCTTACTCGGCTGAGAACCCTCTCTGCAATACAGGCGAACATAATCTCTCACAAATTCACCTCCTCGGGCCGAACCTGATAAAGAGATGGGGGCACCCCACCTCGACACGCCAGTCAAGAAATAGATGTCTACTACAGTCAAGGGGATGGATTTTCCCCTAATCTGGAACACCTGGTTGGTAGGATCCCAAGCATCGAGCAAATACTGCAGCAAGTTGATTTGTTGTCTCATGCTAGAAATGAAGAAAAACTTCAGCAAGCCGCAGTTCCGCAGTGCTTTTACTGTAACCGGATCATGTAGGGTAAGCATGTCCTCTTCTTCATGCTCACGTTCTTGCCATGTAATAGTCATCTTGCTCCAAAGATCTCTGGAAACAAACAAGAGAAGAGTTAGATCCTGATTTTGGTAAGAAATAGGCAAAATTTCCATCAAAAACTGTGCATAAAATTCCTTCCTTGCGCCCATCGCACCTACAGTAGTGCTCTAGGTGCATTGCATGTCAGATGGCCAGTAGACAGGCCAACATCAAACGCACCTTTCGATACACAAAGGGTGCGCTGAAGCCAGGGCGAGTTCTTCAAACCCCAGAGGCTCCGAAAAACCAAGAATCAAGCTCAGAATGCAAAATGGAAAGCATGAAATGAAAGATCGCAAGTTTAGCTCCTACTTGGTCCTTGACGGCGCCGAGAATCATCCACAGAATCTGCCGAAATCAGTTGATGAAAATCAAGGGGGAAAAGCACCTCCAAAGCTCCAACAAACCAAAGTTCAAATGAAATGGTAAAATGAGAGGTAAAAGCACTTTTACATTACTTTTTACGTAGTTCGAAGTAAAATATTAGTGTTATAACTCATTTTTCAAACATATATTGTTCATTTTTGACTAGTTTGATGAAGCAATTGAAAATGCAGTACAATCTTTGAAAGAAAAAAGCTATTTATGGTAAAGTCAAGAAGTGACCATTGTATCGAGCAGTTTTAGCGCATATTTCAAGCTCGTTAAAAAATAAACATAAGCCATGAGCAAATGTTTCCCCCCACGTTTAAGCTCATTAAAAAATGAACTATTTCTCGGTAAATAACCATCATGAATGTAGTACTTCAGCCTTTAAAAGCCTTGGTCGTGTTCTCATCATCACCTCCACTCTGTATTGGCCGATCATTCACCTCCATTTGATTGTTTACCCCTTTTGAGGAACAACTGCGAAGAGTGATCTCACTAGCCATCCTTGTAACATGGCCGTGATTGGAATATTCCAAACCTTACCTAGAATCAGCTGCTACCTAATTTTATCACTCGTTCCTCAAAGGATGAGTCTCCTTTAAGCTCTTTTCAACTGACTCGTAAAATATGAAAAGATTGCCGAGCCATTGGCCTCTCCAGCTCATTAAAGGGACCGGAAGTGCTATCCCTCCTCTAAATTTTAAT
The DNA here is from genome assembly GCA_031772625.1 of Pinus tabuliformis. Lineage (NCBI taxonomy): Eukaryota > Viridiplantae > Streptophyta > Pinopsida > Pinales > Pinaceae > Pinus > Pinus tabuliformis. The sequence continues at coordinate 1,665,239,790 of CM062819.1, read as the reverse complement.
CTTTTTGGACCTAAGGGATTATTACACAAAAATATCGAGCGCTTGTTTTGTTCGGCTCGTTAAAAGTATCGAAAATTCATCCCTTCTGTATTGTTTCATACTTTTTCAGACTTAAGGGATTAGATGATGAAAAAGGAATTTTGGAGTTTCCTTTACGTTCTTTTTCAGACTCTCTAAAATTGAAAAGGACCGAGTTATCTTTGTCGTTGAACTCGTTAAAACTTAATAGCGACAAACTTGTCCATAGCAGACAAGAACGAGTTTCACTATCGCTAGGCTCGTTAAAACATAGCGATGGCTTTGCCCGAAGGGAAAATTATAGAACAAGCATATGTTATCCTCCTCAAGCTTGACAAAAATAAAGAGGTACTGGTCAGCAATGACTGGGGAAAATTGGGAAGAAAACTTGAAGAAACTTTGTTGGTAGCAAGTCGCTCTTGAACATGACACTTTCACTCCACATCCAAGTTGGGTTGGGTTGTTTCATTCACCGGTCACACCGCCATGGTCCCATCACACCATCCACATTTGGGGTAATGCTACCAATCCATCATGTCAGTGTCACCGATATGTTCAAGAGAAGTCATTCAGAGAATTCACCTGTGTCTCACCCGCTACAATACATTCATACTCCATTCTTTCATGACCGCCACCCTGAACCGTATGTCATCAGATTGTTTTCACCTCCATTAAAATCATTTGCTCTGTTCCATGTCATTGATGTGGGATTCATTAAATCCCTCCTGTGACGGATCGCTTCTTATTGACATCAGCTCATTATCCAAGAAGTCGATCTAGGAACACCCCGTTCAGTACTTTGAAGCTTGCATGCCTCAATGGCAAGTTTCTCACTTCTGGCGACAGGTTTACATCAATGGCCTTCGACCGAAAGATTTTGCATGGTGTTCGACGCCAAGTCCTTTATTCGCACCACGTGAATTGTACTGCAGTACCTTGAGGGTCATTATCTTTATCGGTGATTCCTCTCGCGCCTGTTAACAGCTTACATCATTGGCTGGTAATCAGGCGATGTATTTCCATGTTCAACTCCAAAACATCTCTCACATGGATAGACTTGTACTTCGAGTGAAGATCGGATGAGATTGAAGACCTCGGATCTAGTTTCATCCATCCGGGCTGCGATATATATTCAAGGAAATAAAGACATCAAATGTACATCATTTCTGCACAGATAATCATCCAATCAAAGGGATGATGGCTCTACCAGAATCATCAGTGTACACTCAGACGATTGTCTGTCCTATGTACATGAAAATGAATTTATAAAGCTGAGCATGGGAATGCTCGCCTCAGCTAGATCATGAAATATTATGAAGATAATGTATTGTATTGTATCTTATTACAGGTCTCCTCCCAGCTTGAAAGAACTTCGGATCCTCATAATAAATCATTTCACCCGACATCAAAAGATTAATGACCTCATGCTTTAGGGGGCAACTGTTATAGACATTTTTGGGCACTACAACCCCAAGCATGAAATGTCCACAAACCAAGGGCTCCTAAGTCCCTAAAAGTGTTGTTCTAACCCCTAAAGGAATAAGGTCAACTGATTACAGCTTCTCCCAGAAGTTCTCCATGAAAAACTGCTCAGAGCTGGTCAAAACAGGATCATTTCAGCTACTCCATAGGAAAAGTGCATTGCATCTCACTTAAACACACTGTGTGGGTGCGTTGCATTTCAAAAAGCCCTTCTATGGGGTGTGATGGGCGAGAAGTGACAAATGGCAGTGTCATTCCGTGAGGTGGAGAGGCATGGAAACTTCCAGAAACTTCTCCTGTGACACTTGCCTCTCTGAATTCGACCAAGGATGAGTAAGAGATCATCAATCTCCAAGTGGAAGCAAGAACTATCAGAGGGAAGACACTAATCAAATCACAAGCTGACTCATCTCCCTTACAGATATCTATATATGGATCCCTCATCCCAGAGATCCAGAGGCGGGAATTTTGCATATTGTAAGGAATTGCTGTTGGTTTCTTGAGACAACATCAGATTGTTGGGTGATCTAAGCTTTGTATGAGGTGAAGAGGGGCTTCCTTGTTGATAGGATGATGCTGGGTCAGAACAACTGGTTGTAACTCCCCTTAGCTCTTTCTTGTTTATCAATAAAAGCTATTCAAGTTTTTCTCCATACTCTTGTGTCATTCATGTTTGCTGCATTTGTATGGTCAATTTACATTTGATCCTAGATTGCTTATGATTATAGATCCATGTTCTTGTATAGTGCTATGCTACTATGATCTTACAGGTACTTGGTGAAGTTGGGCGTGCAAGGGAACAAGTAGTGAAAGACTATCAAGAGAGAGAGGAATCGAACTAGGAGATTAACGCAAGATAGAGGTTGGTCTTATTTGTTCTTCTCTCATCTATACTTCATAAAGGAAAAACGAAAGTAGCTTTACTTTGTTTGTTTCTAAGGTAGCTATCACACCTTAGTGGGATAAGCAGTTCTGTGTAGACGCTTTTACCTGTAACAGATTAGCTGGTACAATTAGATTCAAATCAGCCCGGAAGACCAAGATAAGACCACTTTCACTTGTCCTTGGGTTACCTTTGCATATTGGGTCCTTCCTTTTGGTTTGTGAAATGCTCCAACCACTTTCCAAAGAGTGGTATTGAGTATATTTTCTGAATTGGTTCATGATGCGGTAGAAATATACATGGATGATTTTAATCCTTATGGTTCTGCCTTTCAGAAAGCTTTATCTAACCTAGGAAAATTTCTAGACAAGTGTATTGAGGTGAACCTATCCCTCAGTTCGGAAAAATATGAATTTTTTATGACTAAAGGGACTGTGTTAGGTCATGCAATATCTCAACAAGGACTGCAGGTGGACCCCAACAAAATTTCCATCATCCAAATGGTCCCACCTCCTTAATAGGTGAGAGATGTCAGAACTTTCCTAGGCTTAGTCAAATATTACGAAAGATTCACTAAAGATTTCAGCAAGCTAACCTCTCCTTTGTTTGGCCTCTTAGGCAAAGATGTTGAGTTCATATTGTCGGAAAACTGTCAAGAAGCTTTAGATACCTTGAAGAGCAAGCTAGTGACTGCCCCAATTCTCAGAGGCCCAAACTGGGCCCTACCTTTCCACATTCACACAGATGCCTCGAAAAAAGAAATAGGAGTAGCCTTAGTACAAATTGATGAAAAGTTACTTTATGCCATATACTTTATAAGCAAAAACTTGTCAAAGGCAGAGTTAAACTATACAATGACTGAGAAGGAACTCCTAGCTCTCGTTCATTTCTTAAACAAATTCATACATTATATCCCAGGCTATCAAACGTTTGTGCACATTAATCATGCTGCAATTATATATTTAATAAACAAACCAGATGTAAATGCTCACATTATTAGATGGTTTCTTTTACTACAACAGTTTGATTTGACCATTATTGGTAAGCCTAGTAAATAAAATGTTATTGTTGACTTTTTTCTAGAGTAAATTTTCCTGTAGGTGAAGAAGGAATGATGGATGACCAAATGCCAGATGAACATCTGTTTTCTATCTCAGTCCTCTCTCCATGGTTTGCTGATATGGAAAACTACTTTGTTTCAGCACAGTTCCGACCACATTTGTCCTCAAAAGAGAAGAGCATGATAGTAAGGAAAAGCACCCCTTTCACCTAGATTGGGGGCAATCTCTTCAAACGTGGCCCAGATTAGATCTTGAGAAGATGTGTCAGGGAGGAGGAAGTCTTTGACATCCTCCTCACTTGTCATGACGGGCCTTGTGTAGGTCACTTTGCAGCAAAAAGAACTACCTTCAAGATACTGTAAGCAGGCTACTACTGGCCCACTCTTCATCAGGATGTGAGGAGATATATCAGCCACTATGATGGGTGTTAGAGGATGGGGAAACCTACTCCAAAGGATGAGATGCCCATGAAACCTCAAGTAACCTTCAAGCCATTTGAGAAGTGGGGCATGGACTTTGTGGGTTCTATCAACCCTCCTTCAAAGAAGAAAAAGTACATCATTGTGTGCACTGATTACATGACAAAGTGGGAAGATAAAAAAGCAATCAAAGCAGCGACAAAGGAAGAAGTAGCTGAGTTTTTGAGAGAAAACAAATTCTACAAGTTCGGGTATCTAAGAGAGTTGGTCACAGATCAAGGCAGTCACTTCACTTCCAATTTGATTAAAGACCTACTCACACATCATAGAATGAAACACAATAATTCCACCCCTTACCATCCACAAGCCAATGCGCAACTGGTGGTCACTAACAGAGCATTGGAATGGATGCTGACCAAGGTAGTGAGCAGCAGCAGAAAAGACTAGGCTGACAAATTAGTCAAGGCCACTTGGGCCTACAAGAAAACATGGAAGACCACCACAGGGTTCACACCCTATGAACTAGTCTATGGGAAGAAGGCTTTGCTGTCAATAGCATATGAATTCAATACCCTAACGATGGCAGCTCAGCTGGACCTGGACCTCGGCCATGCACAGAAAGAAAGATTACTTCAACTCAATGGATTGGATGAAAACAGATTCCATGCCCTTCTCCATGACAAAAATATCAAGGAGAAGTAATTCCAAGAGCTAGATTGGACACTACTCTATGATTCAAGATACAAATATTTCAAAGGCAAGCTGAGGACAAGATGACTGGGACCCTACACTATGGAGAAATGCAATGACAATGGTTCAGTTTTGATTAGAACCATTGATGAGGAAGCCATCGCCATGCTTGTCAATGGACATTGGTTGAAAATCTACAAGAAAACCCTCTCCACGCGAGAGTTTATAGAAGGTCTGGATAAAACAGTGATGGTAGTGGAGCATGTCTTAGGTTTCACTTCACCCACTCGCTAAAAAAAAGAAAAAATAAATATAAAATAAGGACTCAAGTGAAAACCTCCATGAGGCACTTGAGTGCCATCATTGGGTTGAAATCCTTTTCTGAGGCGGCCCAGTGATGTCAACAAAAGGGAGAGAAAAATAAGATCCCTGGGTGAAAACCTCCCTTGGAGGTGCCCAGGGTAGGTAATTAGGGTGAGAACCTCCCTGAGATGCCCTAGTTGTTTTCAAAAAATAGAAAAAGAAAACGACAAGTGAATTTTTATTTGCATTGCAGGTTGCGGGAGGACTATAGGAAGCAGAAGAAGGTTCCAAGGGAACCCTAACATCCACACCAGCACCTATCCTATCTTCTCCACACTTTTCTCCATCATTTCTGACATTTCTTTCACCCCATTGTGCTTCTTTTTCAAAAAATGTGTTTTCTACAGAAGGCTCTATGTTTTCTACAGGAGGCTCCTGTAGAAATTACAGAGAGCCAGAAATGAATATAAAAGGTAGTTTGAGGGGTATGGAAGTTCCATAAAGAACCCATAAACCCTCTTACAGTCTTCAAACCTCCTTGCCATCACATCCAAGCTGCATCACACCCCAAGTATCATTCTTCTTCCTGTCGAAGAAAAACACAGAAAAAAATAGGTTTTTAGGAAAAGAAGGAAACAAAAATAAGAGAGGAAGCAACACCATCCACCTCACCTTATGCCTACCTACTACCTTTCCATATCTATCTACACTTGTAGCATAATCCTCAAAGCTCCAAGTATAGATAGAAGCTGGAGTTTCAAGGGGAGAAATAGCTACAGGAGCTCCTCTAGGAATTCCTGTAGCAGCTGATCCCATCAAAATCCAGCACTAGCAGCAGAAGAATGCACACATGAAGTTTGAAGAAAGCACCTAAAGCTCAGACCCAGCTAGAGGAGAACTTATGCAAGACATAGGCACACATCAACAAGAAGATAGCATGCATCAAAAGAAATAAAGGCATGCAACAGAGAGGGAGCCACAACACCTCACAGCAAATACATTCGGATCATAGGTAAGTAACTAAATTGCTCCTCTATTTGCATTTGTGTAATTAGAAGTCATGCAAAAGCAACGATATGGTTGAGGTTGAATGAGGGAAAGGTGGCCAGTTAACTTGGCCACCTTCATCTAGTTAATTCCACTATTCCGAGATGTCACCCACATGCACACAGTCAACTCAAGAAAGATGTCAAGGACAGGTAGTGGAGGAAGTGTGAACTCAGATGCAATCATGAGGGATGATTATGAGGAGGGGCCATGATGACAAGGTGGGTGGGGACCAGTAGTCTGAATATGGCAAATGAATACTTTCCAACTCACCCCTGATCACAAGAAATATTCATAAAGGGTAATAAGTACTCCTCCCTGAGCACTCTCACCACCTTTACCTTCATTCTCTCGGAGTAACTCAGCTACAGTAGTCTCCTTGTGCCACCACAACCTCGTAACCATCATCCTCCATTGATCTCTCCCATATTCCTGCTCTTGGAATTTTCTACAGGAGCACTTACAGGTTCTATAGGAGCACCTACAGGAATTCTACAGGAAGGACAACAGGCTTCTATAGGAGGGGCAGTGAGTTGTTTTGAAGGGAGAAAACACGGGTTTTAGCACGGTTTTCAGTTTGAGGAGGTAGGTTCCATGCATGCATGAACCCATTGAATATCAATATATGCAAGAAGTGGTTTCAAATTGAGGAGGAAAAAAAGTCTTTAGGAGAGGAGAAAATACATAAGAATTTTTTTCTGCTTATTTAAGAAAAAAAACACAGACCCCTCTATTTCTCTGTTTTTCTCAAAAATTGTTGTCTCCATCTCCATATTTGGTTTCCCAAAAGAGTATCAACAAAATGATAGGAGGGTTCATGAGAAAGGAGCCCACTAACTCCACTAGGCTCCATGCACATCCCCAAGTAGTGGACATATTCACAAGAGCAAATTGGATGAACTTTTTTGAGAAATTCCGAGGGTTTGATGAGGAGATTTCCCAAGAATTTGCCCACTCTTTGGTCCCTCACACAAGAACACACGACACTATCACCTTTAGAGGTCTTTCCATGGATATAACACCTGAATTTATCAGTAGGGTCACTACCCTTCCTCTTGGGCTGCCTTGGAGTAAGGATGAAAAACCAATTGGCCAGGCTGCCAAGAAAAACTTCTTCCAAAACAATGAAACCCCTGTAGATGATAAAAATGGCATTAGAAGGGCTAGCATACCATATCCTTGGCATGAGGTTAGCTACCAAATAATAAAATACATTTCTTATGAGGGGAGGTACAACATTGTATATGGTTATTGCTTTAGAATCCTCCATGAATTAATGTATGGCATGGATACTCCAACACCTCAGAAGCTCAGTATCCGCTACTTCCTCCTGTAGTCCCTCATTGACTCCAGCAGTAAGGTTCAAGAAGGAAATTCAAAGCAGCTAGCTCAGCACAGGTTAGTCAAAATCCTAGTGGAGGAATCCCTCCATACATTTACACTCCCAATAGCATGGGAAGTCTTCCGAAACATGACAGCTGAGTATGAGATAAAGGCGTTAACCTATGATGTCATTCCTACTGGAAGTGAGGAGGAAGAGCAGCAAGGGGGAGAAGGTGAAGGCACTGGTGACTTAGCAGAACAAGAAAGGAAGGATGAAGAAACTGAAATAGAGGAGAAGAGAGCTGAAGAAACAAAATAGGAAGAGACAGAAAAAGGGACAAAAGGAGGAGAAAAAGAGGCAGAAAAGGAAGAACAAGGAGAAGAGTCCCCTGAGACTCTAGAAAGGGAGGCAGCAGCTACCCTCATTGTCCTTAGTACACCAATCAAGCCAAAGCAAAAGAGGAAAAGAGAAGAATCCATGTATTTCAAGGCTAGGAAGAGCACAATAATCAAAACAGGCAAACCTCAACCCTCTTCAAAAGTGCCAATTACAATTGAAGATTCACCCTCTACCAAGGGCGAAGAATCCCCTTCCAAGACACCTATCACATATGAAAGGGGGACTCCTAGATCTTCCACATGGAAGGAAAAGGTAGTACTATAGGACCCAAAGACAGTACTACAGGACCCAAAGACAGTCCTATAGGAGGCTCAGACAGTTCTATAGGAGACACTTGTTGGCTTATATGGGCTTGACCCAGGTTCAGAAGAATTAGTTAGCCAAACAAATCCTACAGCTACCGGCCCTTTCGACAATAGCCCGCGAAGCGAGGACTGAGGTCTCACCCAAGGTAGCAGGGGAGGGTGTTGGAACTAGGTTTCTGCACCCCGGGGATGTCTTGGAAGTGGTTTGGGGCTAGCGCATTGTTCTGCAACCTCGCACTATGCTAGGTCCCCGCAGATCGGAATACTCTTATCACGCTTATTACAGATGGAATCACTTACTACTGGTTTGATCTAGTTAAAACAATCTTTAAGCAAACATTTATTACTTTTGGTTACTTTGCGCATCAAGATTAATCCAATTCACATGAATTCAACTGTAGCAAATGCAAAAATCATAACAATTCATTTATCATAAAAGAGTACAGTTTCAATCAACACAGAATTCAGAAGAAACTTATCTTTATTATCAATCTTCAATAATATATCTAGATCCACCTTGTGCACTCAGCTGCAAGGGTCCACACACATAGCTGTAGACTTTCCAGGCCTCTGCACACACAGCTGTAGAGCCTCTACCTTTGGCCCTACTCCCTCGACTCAGACTTATAGATGCTTTCAAGTTATTTCCTTTCATAACCTATTACATTCCATCTTTCTCCAAAACTCCTTTCCCTCATAGAGCTCCGCTCTATTTATACTTTCCTCTATTACTATTTCTTTACATTATATTTGGGTGGACTACCCTTTGACTCAACCTACTAAAGTTCACACTCTGTAGTTTCCATCCAGTCTTTTATCCTAATATTACACAAAATTCCGGGCTTCGCACCCCACACTCGTTCCACGGGGCTTGCGCTACCCAACAGTCCCCCAACTCAATCATTGTGATTCATCCTGAGTCACTTAACTGGTGTGTCCATCTTTGTGTGAAGGTCATATAACAAGTTCTGCGCTATGTGTGTCTCTTTAACAAATTCTGTGGCGGTTCATTATACTAGTGCCACAGAGGTCGTTGATGTATTTGTGTCTAATGGATTCACTTGCTCAGAATCACAAGTTGCCTGCATCTGTGCTATCTTGCCCTCCATAATTGTAGAAATAGTAAATGCTCCACTGATCCATCGCTGAATGCGGTCTTTAAGTTCTACCTCCTTTTTCCTTGCAACATCTATTTGGGCCTTGAGAGCCTGAGCTTCCCTCATCTTAGCTAGCCGTTGTGTGATAGTGACCATTTGTGCCTCTTAGCGAGCTGTATGATAGGCCTTCTTCAATGTGCGTACCTCAGCTTCAATGTGCTAAACGGTGTGGTCCTCTTATAGAGATGTGAGTAAGCCAAAGGACTGATCCAAAAGTCCTGAATATTCTTGGACCGTGCTTTGCATGGTTTCCATGCCTTCTTGAATTTCCACGCAACGGTGTTCATCATCGGGCCGGGGTTGTTGTGCCTGGAGCCGAAGCTCTGCAATCTATAGGGCAAGCTCTCCTTGTGCTTTTGCGGCCTCTTCCAGGACCATCGGGGCTTCTGTAGCCATGTATTGAACCCTGGTCAGAGTAGGAAGATCCTCAGGGATAGCGACCCTCAGAACTGTGTGGCATGCTTCTGTGATGGCTTGTTCGATGTTCCTGTAATGCTCAACCTAGACAGTGTGCTGAAGATTGACCTGTTCAATCTCAGCTTTCTGCTTCCATAAAGTGTGGAGGGCATGACCTTGCCTTGTGCAGAGTTCATGAGTGAGCCCCTCTTGTAATTGAAAAAGTATGCTACAATTTAGGGTGGCTAGATGTAAACCCCAACTACCCTCATCACCAGGTCTTGTGATAGCAGCGGCTGAAAATGTTACAATGTTTGGTGCAGGCGCGCTCATCAGTGGCTCAGTCATACCTATGTTGTTGGCAAGGTGCACCTTCCCCCAAGATTGTGCCTGCAATGTTTCCACCCGCTTCCAGATTTCCCCCAACACAGTTATTTATTCTATAAGTAGAGCAAGCAATGTACGGCTTGCTGTGAATTTGTTCTCCACCCCTATTATTACTTTGGACTTTTTCCTGATACTTGGTGGGTCCTCCCACTGCGACTGTTTGACCTGTTCTCTGGGAGCCTGAGTGTTTGTCTCCTTTGCTGGTTCCAATTCCTGCACTACCGAAGTCTCTTCGGCTAGCGGGCTCTGGTAAACCGCTTGTTGTGAAGCAAGCTGTTGTTCCTGCTGTGCTTTTTCTACCAGATGCTGGAACCACTGTTGTCATTCCTTCTCCTGTTGTTTGGCAGTGAGTTGTTCTAGGATGGCCTTCTCTGGAGTGTGCCATTTGAGAGGCCATTTTCCCAAAACCACATAGATCTCTTTGTCCGTTGCAATGAACAAAAGTGTCGTCCAAGATTGGTTCGGGGTCTTTCACACCTGGATGTACACATGATGCATGTTAACTTTAAAATTAACCATGCTTTGGAGATTATTGTAGATTGTGGGAGACATGCATAGTCGGCGATCAATCTAGATCCATATTTGTTTTGCCATGGAAGTCCAAAATGCTCGAATTGTAGAAAGCCTTGTCATGTCCCTTGTTGAGCACAATGCCATAAATTGTACGGCCTCAGGTAGGTCATCTGTAATGCTAGGGAACTGGCTATCTACTAGCAACGTGCTTGTTATCAAAAATATTGACAGAATAAACCAAGCGTAATGAAATGTCTTACCTTTGTTCTGTGCTTCTGGGCAATTGGTCAAGAACTCTGTGCATAAGAAATGTACCCAATTAAACTGCACCCCCTGGGCTCACTGCCTAGCCAGCGCAATGATAGACCCGGGTGCCTCGTTTGCACAACACTTCCTCATGAGTTTTCCCGAGGAGTTCTGTAGCCACTCGGATGGCCTAGTCGTTGATGCTAGCTATGACATATATGCGCTTTCCTTTCGCCAACTTGTACCGTGTCTTCATTATGTCAGTGAGGCTGACCTCACTACTAGTTCCTGCGGCGTTAGCGGGGTAATCCCCTTGCAGTGGTAGGTGCGTTATGCAGTGGATTAAGTCAGCTATGATTGGAATCAGCTCTTCCAACCATAGGAATCCATCATGTACAAGAGAGAGAAGTTGCCAGATCACAAAGGCCATAATAGTCATGCGGTGATAGTGAGGTAGCCACCGGAGGTTGAGGATCCTGGCCCTCTCTATACCTAGCAGCCACACCCATGGTAACAATTTGTCTATAGAAAATTCAGGGAACTTTTCACTGTCGTCCAGATCCCAATCTTCAAATTTGAGGGTTGAAACGTGTCCCCACTGTGAGCCTTCAATATTTATATCATCTGGAAGAAGAGGGGTCTGAAGTTCGGCTTTCGCTCCATCTAAGTCCTTTGGTATCTTTGTTGACCCTGTCCATGGAGATAGATATGGGGGAAATGACAGAATTTGGAATGCATTTACTTCATCCTCATCGATCTAGTCAAGGAGCTCCTGAAGAGCCTTGTCCTCTTCCTTTTTGTCTATCGAAATGGCTTTGCCCTTATCGGCTGTAGCTTGCTTGGTGAGACATGGTGAGGCTCAGACTGTGCGGGTCTTCTGCTTTGTCTTCTGCCTTCGTGGTGCTCATGGGGATTTTGGAACCTGTTGTTCCCAGCTCGTGCCTGCTAAATCATCCTGATTTGATTGCATTTCTTCCGCGAATCTTGCTTGGGTTTTGGCCATAGAGTGCATGGGTTGATTTGTGGCTGGATGTATACTGATTGATCTTGGTATATAGGGCCAACGTGCCCGTAGACTCCCGCAGTCATAAATTAAGACCATCAATTTGAACAGCGTCATTCCTTTATGTTTCAGTATCATACCAACGTTCCCTCGAGTGATCTTAATGAATCCACCTCGGAACTTTCATCTTAATAATTTGTCACCCGCTCCTTCCTGTCATACCTTAACATCTCTCTTATGGAAAGGAGTGCTAACGGTTATCTTTCAGCTGGGCTGTGCGGTAGTGTAGCCCATCACTCGTGGTTGCGATCGAGGAGACAAGGTACTATAGGAAGAACTTGGTATGCCCTGTTACTGTTAGTCTTTGCAACCTTCCTCCAGTGATCAAACATGCTCTTACAAAGTGATTTTAAGGTGTCAAGGTCAAAGTTTGTCATTTTAGTTAGTCTTCAAGTAAAACTTGGTCGCTAGGTATTTGGTTACTCCTGTCAAAGTTGTCCAAATGTCGGTCCATGTCACCATTCAGTTGAGTGTACCATCATTTAGAGGGTTTTCATCATCATGTCAAAGCTCCACTGGGTCATTTTACACCTTGTTCATGTTTTAGTTGTGCCTAAGTAAGGTTCATTTCCCTCTCCTAGAGTCTTGAAGGTAATTTATCTTGGATGGTCAAATCATTAGTAAAACTTGTATCCCGATGTTCATACACCTTCCCCTATCCTTAATGTACCTTATTAAACACTTCCCATCACTGAGATCCCCCGAATTCCTCATTTTTGCACAAACCCTAGTTTCTTGCTACAACTTGACAATTTTCTAAACTAGGCCTGTGTTTTGCCCTTTTCGACCCCTTCCCCTCACTCAATATTTGAAATTCAACTTTCCACTATTTCCTAACATCCCTCCCTACTTCCCAAAATTTCCTCAAGAATTTAGAAGCCCGTTATCTCCTTCATTTCGACAAATCCCCCGTTCCACACTTCGGGGTAGGTTTTCCTAAAATGATCTTTCTGAGCAATAGAAGATGAATTTGGGAAAAATGAGAGATTTTTTTGTCAAAAATAGGCCAAGGAATGAAAACCTCCTTCACTTTTTACACAGGTGTCATGGTTTTAGAGAAATGTCAAAAATACAGTTGCCACGGGAGAATTGATGTACCTCTGAAGTTACCTTGGGAAAATCAAGATTTCTCCTGGCTTGGTTGGCCAAATGACTTTCTTGATGAGTCAAATTATAACTAGACACAAATATCTTTCCAATGAGCTATCATGAGCTTAATTTGGAGTTGATGAAGGCATTCAAAAGTTAACTACAACTGAACTCTACCTTTAGGCAGCCTCATTTGGCACATTTTGACCAGTCTTGGGAGATTTGATTTTGCACAGGGAAAATAAACTCCAAATTGAAAAATTATAGTTGGGTTGGAAGTTACACTCAAAGACCTTTCGAAAGAGCTATCCCACGCCCAATTTCAACACTAGGAAGGCCTCCAAAAGTCTCCTACACAAAGCGCTACACACTAGGCAGGTGGCGCAGCGCACATAGCTGGCGCAGCGCATTGGGCTGCAATTTCTAGTGTAAATTTACACTGGCGCGGTGCATAGGAAAGGCGCAGCGCATTGCGCTCGATGCGTGCTGCATACATCCAGAGAGCCCAAAAACTTCCAGGATTCACTCAAATCGCCCAAAAACGCATGGATCGGTGTTGTGACAAGTAGGTAGAGCTTCCATCATTGTTTTTTATCCCATGTTGGTGTTTGCTTGATGGTGCTTGTGGCATGGTGAGTGTTCAAAGGGAAGAAAACCCTATTATGACATATTGCTACTACCAATTGATTTTGATGATGATGCACATATGGAGCATGATGGATGCTAGGTTATTATGACTTTACTGTAGGATGTTCATTGATGGCCAAGGTGTTGTGCGGCCATGTACTAGCATAAGATGATGTTAGTACCTCTCTTTGTTGCTGCTACGTTTTGAGAGCTTATGTCATAGCTCGTGGAGGACTTGCACTTGATGGATATGCCATGTATTACATTTTTATTTCTGTTTCCACATGGAGCATATGTTGATGCTCATTTTTGCCATGTACTCATGAAATTTCACGTTTTGGGCATGTATTGATGAGTGCACATTTATGTGCACATGTAAAATCCATGTACTATCATTATTTTATCTTTCGCAAAGGATATTGCTTCTAGGTTTTTATATTGAATGTTTGCCTCCAAACATCTCCTCACCTCATCATTTCCTCATTCCATATTTCCCTTGTTTTCCCTATTCTCCAAAATCATACCCCCTAAATTCACTAATCCCATACCCCCATTTCCTATTTCCCAAAATCCCAAACCCTAGTCCATATACAAAACACCTAAGTCATTCCCTAATTCCCTATCTCCCTAAATAAATCCTATCCCAACAATCCCGCAAATCCCTCACCGTTTTCTCCCTCCTACAGTCCCCTATATCATTGTTTTCCCTTGGTGGCAAAGTCAAACACATCATCAAAGACAGTTTAAGACACTTCAACACATTAGCATCGACAGCTCCAAAACAGTTCATTCACTAGCAATAATGGCATCTGATTCTTCATATGATTATGAGGAGGATACCCACAGTGACTCACCAACAGGGGTACATGCACCCAAGAGGCCTCATAGAGGTGGCAAAACATCCGTGAAGACCAGCAGGCTGCCCAAAGAAGCCTAAATGTGATGACACCCATTCAGCAGGAGATAGAGGCTGATCGGGAGTCTTGGCTTGAAAGAGTCAACATCCACTTAGAGAGACTACTGGACAAGGCCTATAGGGACAAAGCATTGCTAAGACACATGGCTTTTCACTACATAGCACGGAACAAGGTTTGCAAGGCACAAATAAGAAATTTAAAGGCAAAACTAAGGAAGGCATCAAAAAGGCAAAAGAGGAAAAAAGAGCCTGATCAACTCTGGATATTAGCCAAGGCATCCTTGGCCCATCATAGCTCTTGATGAAGAAGGTCCAGCCCAAATTTCAAGAAATTGGGAGCAATTTTTGCATTTTGAAAATTTTTTGCACTAAACAGGGTTTTCATCCCTATGTGGTGCACCACGTGGCGCTCGCTTTCGCTAGAGGGCTCCAAATCAAAAAATCTTTGCATTTATAGATTTTTCATGAAAATTTATGCTTGCCTACCTATGTCCAAGAAATTTGGGAAAGTTCTAAGCCCTCAAAAGGTCAAAAAAACTCAAAAAATGACCTCACTGCCGCTATTTTGACACACAGGAAGAAGTTTTGGGAGAACTAACTTTTGGAGGGGAAAGTGGAGGCCAAATTGAAGAATTTTACTTGGGTTGGAAAGTAGACAGGCAGACCTTTCCAAAACGTACACTTGGAGCTAATTTGGACATCGGGAAGGTCTCCAAAAATGGGTCCGAACAGGCGCTATGCATAGAGAATTAGGTGCTACGCATAGAGGAAAAATTGCCAGTTTGACCAAGTTTTGCTCTGTTTTTCGCCCAGCTTCGCCTAGTTTGACTTTTTCACTTTCCTAATGGCAAATTTTTGATGTAATTTCATGTATATTGATGGATCATCATGTAAATATCTCAAATTCTCACTTGGTAAGGTAGATTCATCAGTTTAGAGGTTGTTTGAAGCTAAATGAATCAGTTCCCTTGTTTTTAGAGGCATGTTGTTAGGTTGCCTAGTTTCTAGTTCTCAGTTTAGAATCAATTGGATAAGCTCCTAAACTCATGAGCTCGACCCCTAGAGGAAAGGAGGAGCTATGTTTATCTATATTATGTTGTTTCTCAGTCATTAGCATGGTTGGATACTTGGGATTGCTTGGCACTCCATTGTACATTTCATTTATGCAATTTTGGCAAAGGAAAGACCAGGGTTTTGCAGCACTTGTTGGGATCCTTGTGGCTCTGTGTTTTGATGGTGTTTTTCTTCATGTAATTGTAAGTTCATTGATGTTTTATGTATGCCATTTCCCTTCTCTTTGCTTCTGAATTAAACAAGTTAAGTGACAAAGGTAGAATCCATGAGTTTGTTGTGCTCTGCCTGTAGTTTTGTTTAATTCTCAATGTTTTCTTTATTTTGAGGAGGATTCTTGATACCCTCATGCCCTCTTCAACTCCTCAGCAGTCTTTTCCATTCATTCATTTAATCTAAAGCATCAAAACTACTTCCTACGATGCCCCAACAAGAACTCTGCAAAAATATAGCCTCATCCCCGGACCCAAAATTTTCCTTTCCCTTTTTTCCAACAAAACCCCAAAAAACTCAAATTAAACCCTTGCACTTCATACCTAGCCTAAAATTAGCTTTTATTTCAAGTCATCTCAGACCCTATTGATTATCTTTTGCTGAGATTGAACCAGAGAGAGCCCTCTCCTATCCTCGTAGGGCTAGCTACGAGGCTGAGCGTGGTTTGATGTGGACCTAGAAGCTTGCCTTTTCAGCCTGAGGAAAATCTAGGCTCTAACACACCCAGTCGGCTCCTTGCAGACTTGTTTATAGTCTCATGTCCTCTTTCAGCTGCTTGGGGTGCTGAGATTGTGACCTTAATGACTAGTCAGGTGTCCGCACCGTTGGTGCAGATTCGTACTATCCATACCTCATTCTGCTACGAGCATCGTCCGAGTGCTTGGTCAGCTAGGGTTTTGCACCACAGATGTGTGTGTTATCTTGATAACCCAGTCTCCTCTCTGTTATTTCTAGCAATATTCCGTGAGCGTCTGAGTCATCTTAGGTGAAAAAGGGCTGAGCTTCTGTAAGCATTACTTCATGATATCCTCTTGAATTTAGTCCTTTCTACCAGGCTTCGATCTCTGGATCGTAGCTTAAGGGTGTTGTCAGTGGGGGGCCGGTAGCTACCTAGCTTCTTTTGGTTTTTCTTCCATTGCCTAATGCAGGGCCATCTAGGTCACAGTACCTGCAGCCTCCAAGCAAGTCGTGTGAGTGCAGTGTCGCGATGTATGCCATCCCTTGGGTTTTCGTAGATCCTGTGGGCAGTTTTTGGTGATTCGTATTGCTGTGGGTTGCTCTTCTTTGTTTGTCTAGCTACCGATACTACAGTTTGTCCATGACCTCCATGCTTTAGTTTATGCTTAGCCATGCCTACCTCTTTTGTCGATGTCCTAGCTTTTCGAGATGCGAATACCTTTGGCACACCAGGTTTTGATTTCATCGAGACCACTAGTTCTCTGGTGACTTTCGCTAATGACGTGACAACTCCTACTACCTCCATTCTATTACAATTCAATGTGGTTACTTTGTGCAGTCGATTTTTCCATCGTTCAACCTCTTCATCTGAATCTGATGTGCAAGAGCTATCACAGTCCCATGAGAGTCGTCCATCCATGGTTGGGTTCACTCGGTCCCCATTTCACATGGTGAGCTAGTGGATGCAGTCTAGTTCACTGTCACTATCGTCGTCATGTACTAGCTCAGTATAGGGGGCACCTTCAGTTGGATCCAAAGGAATGACTACTCGGAGTGCATTCTTTTCAAAGATTATTTTCCGTTTTTGAGGTTGATGATTCCATTCATGTCTATTGCCCAGTCCATTCCTAGTAGCTCCAGATAGGGGTTACTGTCATCCATGATTTCTATGACTTCAAAATCAGTGTGCGTGCAGGCACCGTTGGTATCTACAACAACTCCTTGCAATCTTCCCATCGGTAGGATCTTTTGTTGGTTTGCCAATCGTAATTGGATCAGGGACCATTGTAGTGTAGGCCTTCCCATGTGTTTCCATGTTCATTCGCATCGGAAACCAGATCTAAGATGACCTGGTCCATCTCATAATTGCCAATCTAGGCAGTCAGCCGCATCTCCCATCCATTGCATAAGACATGTTTGCCTAATTTCCAGACTATACACGGTTCTTCTGCCCCTGCGCATCTAGCTATTAATTCTTGTAACCCTTTCACCATGTTGGCATCCCGCAAGAGCTTCATACAGGTTTCTAAAAACGTAGTTACCAAGGCATTATCATGTTGTAGTTCTGGTTGCGCCTTACTACCCAAAGTCGATGCTTTTGCAAAATTTTTCTTAGCCTCCGAAATGGTTTCCTTTGCTTGCACCAAATCAAATTTTGGTTGCTTTGTGGGGGCATTTCGAACCCACTTATCCTTTTCCAACTTCTTCCCCTTATCTTCCCCGGTAGCTGCACCATTTCTGAGCATCATGTTTATATTGGACCTTCAGTCCGGGGTTCAGCCTTCATCATCTGGACGTTCTAGGTGGCACTAGCTGGGAGCACTCCTTTATCCCTTAATTGCACGAGCAGCGTAGGGAAATTAACTGCATCATGATCAAATTGGTAGCATGATGGAAAATAGGCTCTAGTAGGATTCATACAATCCCACGAGTAATGTTCCTGTTCACCGCAATTATAACAGATCAACTGTCCACGGCCCCATCCGGGCCCCATCCTCCAAACCCTAATCTGCGTATCAGGAATCCCACATGCACGAATGGTGCAGTTGGGTCCTACCCACATATCTCTATTTGCATCCTATATGTAGGGGGTCGATTCATCATCATGCAGCAATCTCTTTCCTCATGACCCATTGTTCTCCAAAAGTTACAAAATAAGTATTGAGGAGGTTGTCGTAAATTCGGCAATAGGTAGCAGCTGTCTGTCGCTTACTTTCGCCCTACCTAGAAAATCACGCACCAAAGTGGGGAAATCACACTCGGTCTCATCTTTCCCTTTGGTCACAAGGTTGTTGGCCCCCCTGTTGCTGCAAAATTCACTGCAACTCGATAGTGATCCTTATCATGTCCTTGGATTCTACACACCCCCCACCATACTTCTTCCTGGATTTATGGGCGGGGTTCCTGGTCTTGTTTTAACTTTTGTATTTCCAAACACAAATTTTGGACCTGTTCTTGGATTTGCTGAACTCCTAACCCTAGGTCATGTACTGGGGTTTCGTGTAACCACATTGTTGCCTCCAGCACTTCTGCTTGGGTTGAGATCTTTTGTTGTGACAAAACCAATTTCAGATATGGCATTAGTGATGTGATGAACCAAGCTCAGTGTTGTGCATCCATCAGGGTCATGTTGGCTTCATTAATAGTTATTTTTAAGCTCTGATCCAGATCCCATGAGGTCTCACCAGGCATCATCGTGATTTCTTTGAATACTACGACTGACTGCAACTCCAATTTTGGCTGGCTGAACTCCCTTTTAACTTCGTGTAGATGTTTGCTATCCCCGTTGTTGGGTTGATGCCCAAATACTTCATATAACATGTTAGGGCTTGGTCCTATAGTGTGCTGACTAAGACGACTTTCTTGATATCATCATTTGTGATCTATTGCATGTTCCATACTGAATTCAATACAAACCAAAACTTTTTCGTATCTTCGCTTCCTGCTCCCTTGAATATTGGTAACTGGACGGTGCTAGCCATTACTACGGTCTTTATCCTTCATCTCTCTTTCCTCTAGCGTCCCCACCTTTCACATCAGACACCCCTCGGGCAGATTGCGGTCCCAGCAATGGAACCATTTGTTGGCTTATATGGGCTTGACCCAGGCTTGGAAGAATTAGTTAGCCAAACAAATCCCGCAGCTACCAGCCCTTTCGACAACATCCCGTGAAGCATAGATTGAGGTCTCACCCAAGGTAGTAGGGGAGGGTGCTGGAACTAGGTTTCCATACCCTAAGGATGTCTTGGATGTGGTTTAGGGCTCGTGCACTGTTCTACAACCTCGCGCTACACCAGATCCGCATAGATCAGAATACTCGTATCGCACTTATTAGAAATGGAATCACTTATTACTGGTTTGATCTAGTTAAAATGGTATTTAAGCAAACATTTATTACTTTTGGTTACTTCGCACATCAATATTAATCAAATTCACACGAATTCAACCATAGGCAAATGTTGAAATCATAACAGTTCATTTATCATAAAAGAGTACAGTTGCAATCAACACAGAATTCAGAAAAACTTATCTTTATTATCAATCTTCAACAATACATCTAGATCCACCCTGTGCACTCAGCTGGAAGGGTCTGTGGACATAGCTACAGAGCCTCTACCTTCTACCCTACTCCCTCGACTCAGACTTACAGACGCTTTCAACTTATTTCCTTTTATAAACCATTACATTCCATATTTTTCCTGAACTCCTTTCCCTCATAGAGCCCCACTCTATTTATACTTCCCTTGGCCTATGGTCCCTTCGTGAGCCGACTCTATACTATTTCTTTACATTATCTTTGGATGCACTACTCTTTGACTCAACCTACTAAAGTTCATGCTCCACGCTTTCCGCAGAGTCTTTTACCCTAATATTACCCAAAATTCCAGGCTTCGTACCCCACACTTGTTCCGTGGGGCTTGCGCTACCCAACAGCACTATCAAAACTAGAAGAAACCCAACAGCTTGAGAAGAGGATAAAAGAATAGCCACAAGGGAAGGAAGAAGAACTAGAGATACAAGAACCTAATCCCCAGCCTAGTCTGGCGTCCTATTACAATCTGCTTGAGGGAGGAAGGATAATTCCATAAAAGTTTGCAATTCCACTATTCTTTGAATTAGGGAAAGAGAGAATAAGAACACATAGATGGATGAAAATAGCCAAATCCAAGGGAGTTGAGGATGTTGGCCATATGGAAAACAAACTCAGAGAAATGGGCAGAGAGTTGAGTGATATCAGAGACAGGGAAGCAATTACAAGAAGCCACCTTGAAACTAAAAATGAATTGTTAAGGAGGCAGCTACAAGAGAAGGAGACTTAGTTGGCATGCATGGACTTCTTATCCATGGAGGCATTGCAATGTAGAACACCAGAAAAATCCTACAGCCTATATCTCAAGGACCAGTGGTTACAATTCCAGATAAATAATTTGGCACAAAGAGGCACAATGCCATTCCAAGATTACAGGTAGTTTATGAATCTGTGTAACCAAAGCACATCAAAGGATAAGGCAAATATGGCAGAATTCTACCTACATAACATGGCCCTCGTATACATGAATGTGTGCGACCCTAATGCCAGCCTAGGGGAAATGCAACTAATGGCCATGGCCTCATGGATGAACCTTGAAGAGTTGAAGGCAGCAGAAATAAAAATATTGATGATAAAATCACAGAATGAGTGATTAATGATAAGTGTTGAGCTATCAAATCCCATGGCACTCATCAGCACACACCACCTGCTTTCCAATAATCCTCAAATTGCCCCTAGATATATAAATGATTAGGCACAAGCCATTGCACACTTTGAGGATATGAAAAGGCTACTTGGGGATGACTGTGTGCATGCATGCATGAGGAAATGGAACACCTTACCAGACAGTCAGCAGATCAGGGAATATCATTCCCCCATGAGGCTGAAGGAGGCAATAAGAAGGATGCCAATGTACAAGTGCTTCATGCAGAGGCTGAAGGTCAACTGGATTGGCCACAAACTGAGTCCCCCACTGCTGTTAGGCATGATGGAAGGCAGAAGAGAAGAAGAAGAGGAGGAGTAGTGGGAAGAGATAGATAGGAAGGTAGGACTCTATGACAAGGAAGAGTAGTCCATATCAAAAGCCTGGGATGCTAGGGAGGCCACAAGCGCCATAAAATATGAGTAGATGGACTAAGCTTCTCATAGGATGAGCAACACTTTCAGTAGAGGGGTGATGATGAGCCTCATAAATGGGTAGTTATATGGGCTCATTTTACCTCCTAACCTAGTCAAACCAACCATTCTCGTAGCTTATTACATGATTTTCTGATTATATTTATGCTTATAGAGTGAGTTGAGTTAGTTATTGTGCCATGTGGTCTAATGTGTATTTAATGCAGATTAATGATGATTTTCAAAGTCAAAATCAAGGATCCAGTGGACAAATGGCAGCAATAACTTGAAGTGGATATAGGAGAGGACTTATACGATGGAATCCTCCTCATTTATTACTCCTCACCTTGAATTCCCCTTCATTCAACTCGGAATACAAGCAACCGAATCATGCACGAGGAGGCAGTCGAGCAAGTGGAGGATGACTGATGATTATCTCGAGTATTGGGAGCCAAGCCTCCCTAATTTTAAGGAAGCTACTGGTAGCTTCATTTTTATAAGTAGAGAGGCATAGGGTCCCACTAGGGTCAGATTTTTGTTGGATTTTTGATTATGTAAACTCTGATCAACTCCAAGCTTATTATTTTGTGAGAGTTTCATGTAATCTTGCTATTGTTTCAAAAAGAAAAATCACATTGCCCTGATGATGGACTCACTAACTTAGTCCGAAACGTTGGTTTCTTAAACAGTTCACAGGTTTTTTCCACAAAATTTTTAAAAAATCTTGCTATTGTTTTGGAAATAAAGATGGAATCCTTTTTGAGTTAGCACTGAGTTACCTTAGGGGACTGAAGCTCTTGGGTTAGGGCCGAATCCAAGCATCCAAGCTCATCTTTACTTGTATTTGTATGTTTTATTTTAGTTATATATTAGGTTGTTGTTAGATGTATTTCTTTTATGGTTAAGAATAGGTTGCTTTTCATGATTTAGTAGTTTTCTTCCATTTTTGCTTTTTGTAACAGGTTAAATAGTGATCAAAAAAGATTCAAAAGGTTAGCAATAGTGCCTTGGCTTCTCTTCCTCCCTTTGGGACCATGATTTGAGGCAAAGACCCTCTTGCTGCCCCAAAAACACAGATTTTCCTCCTTCATAGGACTTCTAGTGTTTGCAGCATTTTAGAAGGTTAATAGTCCAGTCTTGCTTCACTTTAGATCTTCTTCATCATGCTTACTTCCTGATTTGCAATAGTCTTCTTTCATGCTTTCCTTTCCTATAGTATTTCTCAACATTTCCTTTCATAGATCATAGTTTAGACTAGTTTGATGCAAAACTCTGTTTTTCTAGATGCACTCATTTCATTGCTTGTTTGATCCTATTGGTTGGTTGTCAATTCCTTTGAAGCAGATCTCTTCTAGTAGTAGGTTATTCTATCAGCCATCACATCCTCCATTTGATCCATGCCCTACGGGTCCCCCAACTCTCACCTCAATTCTGCCTTAGTTTCCTGCATTTTCCATAGAACTTCTTCCTCTCTCCTTAAGAAAATCCAATCATCTTCTCTCTCCTGGTGGTTCATGTTAGACCATAGGCACCCTAACACCTCATTCAAACCTTCATCCACCTTTTTCACCCCCTCTCACACCCTAAAAATAGTGAAAAACGCTCTCAGTCTCCTCTTGTAGCCCTCCTATAGAATGTTGTTTTTCCTACTGTAGATTTCCTGTGTCCTCTTGTAGATTTTCTTGTAGGCTTTCTTTTGAAATCCGAGTGTGGAAAAAGCCTCCAGAAGGCCACTTGAGACCTCCTAGGACCCATCCACACCATCCTACGTCCCCTCAAGTACCAAAACTACCCTCCAATGCCACCTATTCACTGCCACACTCACACACAATAAATTTACATGCATGTCAATTTCACATAAAAATACATAAAAATCCAAAAATATTTTTTTTGCTTATTTACTTCCAGAAACAACATAGCTAGATGTTGTTTACTTCCTTGAGTAGGTAATGGAATTCCTTTCATGGTTTTCATAGTGCTTTCTACAAAAGTAGAATTAGTTGGTTAATTAGGATTTACTAGGTTTGCTTTACATTTTAGTGTTTCTCATTTCTGCAGTTAGAGTAGCATCTGTAGAGTAATCTTTCTCTCCTTTCATCACATATAGAGATTCTTCTGGAATCCATATATTTTTGAATTTAGCTCCTAGTGATCTTGCGTCAGATGACCAAGAGACAAACTGCAGTAAGAACTAGTACTTGTGCATATAGCACGGATGCTTCCAAGTTTGTTACGAACTACCGGGATGATAAGAGTAAAGTAGGCAGCCTAAGATTTGTAGCATTATTGTTGCAATATTGGTGCTCACCATTAGGCATCGGCTGTAGCCAACCAAGGTCTTCCCAGAATTAGAGGATACCCAGTGAGCTTTGCCTTTGGCTGGAGAACTAAGAAATCAACAGGGTACTCCCAATAATCAATGGAGACCATCACATCTTCCACAATCTCCTCAGGGGTCACTGTGGAGTGGTCTACTAGTTGCAGTACTGTCATGGTCTTCCTCAAGGAGGCTTGGAGGTTATATTTGAGCATTGTGCCCCTTTTCATCACATTAATGGTAGCTCCCAAATCAATCAAGATATGTGGGAACATTGTGCCATTAATGTGGAAATCAACTACTGGGCTTCCAGGGTCTAGATATTTTGGACAGATTATCTGCATCTCTCTTGCACCTTCCTGGATGCCTAAAGCACTTCTCTTTGTTCAACCTATTATAGATAGGCACATATTTTATGGCTTGGAGAAGTGGTATCTTCACACATAAATGTTTCAATTCTCCCAGGAGTTCAGTCTCTTCTATGGTAGGCTCGATTTTCATAAATAGTCTCTCAGGAAAGGGTGGAATTTCTTTAGGTTTTCTTTCCTCTTTATCTTCCTCAACCTTCCTGGGTGGAGGCTAGCTATCTAGGAGAAATTTCCCAGATCGCAAGTTAATTTCTTGAATCTCCACAACATAAGTTGGGCATGATGCCTTCGCACTATACACTTGTTGAGCCTGTCTGTTGTTCAGGTTCGGATTTGGCTGGGCAAGCATTTTGGGTTACCTTGGTGGAGCAAGAGGTAATGACTGTGGTTGGGTAGGTGGTGGAGGCAGAAGAGTGGGAAGAGAGTTGTATTGGGGCCTCCACCACTGATGAGATACATTCCACTGAGGTTGCGGCTGAGCATAGGATTAAAATGAATGGGTGGCTAATTGGGCATGATATTGAGATGTGAAGGACTAAGGAGGAGGCGCAGACCAGGAAGGATGAGTAGGGGGGCCCAAGAAGGTATGGAGGTGACTTGGTTGGGGTTGTAGTATGCCTGAGATGTTCCTTGCATCCCCTGCTGATATGGTCTAGGTCCACGCGGCCTCCTTTGGTTTACGTAATATATCTGTTCAGTGACTCCTTCATCCCCTTGGTATACAGATTTAAGTCTGGAGAAGGAAGGGAAGTTATCTATAGAATTATCTTCTTCATAGACTGAAAAAACCTCTATAGAGTCCAATGGGCGTTCATTGCTAGGATGCCTCCTGGTGCATCTAGGGCAAAAAATGGCCAAAGCCCTCTCTACTTTCTCTTGTTTTATTTTGATATGTAAGGTATCCATTTGCATGGCAATATTCTGTAGCATCTCACTATTGAAGTCTTCCAGCATGTTTCCAATTTCACCTTCAGTGCATCAATTGGAAGAAGAGGTATTGGCTATGGGTTGACTCCCCCTACCTTTCTTTCTGGCTACTCTAGAATGGTTTCTAAAAACAATCTTTATGTCCTCATAAGATAGTTGGTAGATGTCTCACCCAGCTAGTAGATGGAGGGTGTCTAAAATGTCTTCTCGAATTCCTGTGAGAAGGACCAACTTCAGAGACTCAGTGTCAAGTGTACACCTGGCCCTTTTGTAACTGAGCTGGAATCTCTCTTTATAGTCTTCCAGGGACTCATCACTTCCTATGGTCATTCAGAAGATTTCTTCTTTAGTATATTTTGACCTACAATAGTCTCGATACTTGTTGTTAAAGGCCTGTTTCATCTGAGCCCAAGTTGTGATACTATTTCCAGGCAATCCCATGAACCAAGGCAGTGTTGCATCCTTGAGAGTAGAAGGGAATAGTTTCAACTTTTGCTCGTCTTCTGCATAGTCATAAGTTCAACATATGACAACAAACTTGAACAAGAAGGTGTTAGGATCTTCTGTAACCAGACCATGGAAGCGAGGTAGGGCTGAGGGACTTATATTCTTCATTTTGGTGTTCCCATTGGTCTCCCGAATGGGGAAGGTACCCTCTATTCTCTCTCCATTTCCCCTAGCATTTTTGTTTTCAGCCATTGGCTCCAGTGGAATATTTTCTTCTTCTTCTTCCCCTATAGGTTCTTCTAATATGTATGGATGTTCCTTTAAGGGTTTTTCTTGATTGCAGTAATCAAAGAAGAGAGAAGTTTTGCTGTGTGAAGCAGTGGGTGTTTTGGGAAAAAAAATTTCCTAAGTTATCTCTACTCCTACGAGTCATGAAAGGAAATATTTTTGGTTGGTTTTATGTTTCTTTTCCCCACACTAAAAGTACCTGTAGAAACTAAAATTTTAATTGAACAAAACAAATTGCAACTAGCTGAAATGAACTTGTTGAATGAAAATTTGCAGAATTGAAAAGGAAAACAAGGAAATGCGGAACTGAAAGAAAAGAAATGACTACTCTACTTTTTCCGAAATAAACTATTAGCAGAATGTTGCAATAGGAAATAGAAGAAATCAATAATCATAGAATACTTTGATACCTCCCTGGAAATGGTGCAAAAATTTGATGAGAGCTAGTATTGCAGTAAGAATGCTGCAACTCCTAGGCTACCAACTTTACTTTTATCAACCCGGTAGTTCATAACAAACTTGGAAGCGTCGGTTCTATATGCATAAGTACTAGTTTTCACTGCAGGTTGTCACTTGGTCAGCCAGCGTGAGATCACTAGGAGCTCAAGCCAACTTCTATAGATTTCAAAAGAAGCTCTATGTGTGATGAAAGGCAAGAAATATTACTCTACAAATTCTGTTCTAACTGTGGAAAGGAGAAACACTGGAATGTAAAGCAAAACCTAGTAAACCCTAATTAACAAGCTAATATTACTTTTGCCAAAAAAGCTATGAAAACCATGAAAGAAATTTGATTACCTACTCAAGGAAGTAAACAACATCTAACTATGCTATTTCTGGAACTAAATAAGAAAACAAAAACATATTTTTCGATTTTTATGTGTTTTTATGTGAATTTAACATGCATCTAACTTATTGTGTGTGAGTGTGGTAGCGAATGGGTGGTGTTAGAAGGTAGTTTTGGAGCTTGGGCAGATGTTGGATGGTTTGGATGGGTCCTAGGAGGTCTTAGGTGGCCTTCTAGAGGTTTTTCCCACACTCAGCCTTCAAAAGAAATCATACAGGAAAAACTATAGGAGGACACGGGAAAACTGTTAGGATATTCCGACACATAGGAAATAGTTAAGTACAACTTGGTCTAGTATAGAGTTAGGTATAGAGTTGGGTAAAGTTTGTTTCTTTACCGTTGTACATTTTGTAACTTACAATCCGACGGTCACGATATGTAGTGATCCGACGGTTCATTCTCTCCTCGGTATTACCGACACTTGATCCGTGGCTTGACACCCGATTGGTCCATGAATTCTATTTAAAGCGCATGGAGGGTCATTTGTAGGGTAATCCATGCATGAGAGAAGCTTATGTAAATTTTCATTCTTTGATTAACAAATTGCCAGAAGTGGCCGCGTTGGCTCAGGCCGTGGACTGTTTCCCTCTTTGAGGGTTTTAACCACGTCAAAAATACTGGTGTATTGATCTGTGATTTGGTTGTGAGCGGTGTCCTTTTGGTGTTCTTTCTAAGGAACTTACCCTGTAAATTCCTACATGGTATCGGAGCTATTTGAGGGCCGCGTCCGTTGGTGATCCAAATCTGAAGCCGGTAGAACTGCATCCGACTGCCGTTTCCTAGATCTGTTGTTTCTGACTGCTTTCGGGCCGAGAGGACTGCTCTTTTGTGTTCGAAGCATCTGTTCCAGTGAGGAACCCCTTTCGTTTCATGCGAAAAGGTTTCCGGTAGCCCTAGCTGCATCATTTTTAAGATCCGGAGGTATACAGTGTTTATTTGCAGTTTACTGTTATTTTCTCTCTGTTTATTTCGGTTTCGGTTTATTTAGCCTTTTTATTACCGGATCTATACCTTTCATTTCTGTGTATGCTCTTTGCCCTGCGACTCTGTGCGATCTGGGCAAATCAGAAACAGAAAGGAAGGATTTTTTCTCATGTGTATGCTCTTTTCCCTGCGCCTTAGGGTGATCTCGGAAAATCAGAAACATTGAGGAAAATATTTAGTTTCTGGCCAAAGCTAACATTGAGCCGCAAGGTTCATTTTTTAAAATATTTAGTTTTTCGGCTAAAGCTAACTTCAAGCCATAAGGTTCGTTTTCTTTGCATGTCCGTGTTGGGTTTTGTGTTTTTTGTTTTGTAGGGAAAAAGAGCTTTCTCAAAGCAAGCACGCAACCCAAAGCCCCGCCACCCCCCCCCTCTCTCTCTCTCTCTCTCTCTCTCTCTCAAATTTTTTGTATAGATCAATTGGTTCAAAGCTATTTTAAGAGAGTAGAGGTCTTGGGTTCAAGTCTCCATTTTGTGGGGGCGAACTTTTTCATTTCCGCACATTCCCGCACTTTGTCGGCAACTTCAACAACTTTTTTTCAAAAAGCCATAACGTCTTCATCCGGAAGCCTTTTTCAGAGCCGTTTTTTTTAAACCAGGCTAATTTTTCGAGATCTATCCATTGGAACACTTACTTTCAGGATCTTCATCTTCATTTTCTGTTGAAATGGAAAGTCAATACCAAGTTACCCTTGACAGCACCAACTACTTCCAATGGTTGTCCTACATTGAGGATTTACTTAGAAGTAAAGGTCTCTACATAATAGCCACAAGCCAAGAGAAGAAACCGAAGGATGAAGATAAGGTTGCTAAATGGGAAAATAGACAAGATCAAGCACATGGTTTGATAGGGATGTCTATCTCTCCTGATCTTAGATTCCATATTGCAGAACTTGATACTCCTAATGAAGCATTGGAACAAATCACTAAAGTTTTTGGGATTAAAAATGAAATTAGAGCCCATCAACTTGAAAATGAGTTGCTTAAATTGGACCCAAATAATTTTTCTTGCATTGAAGATTTCTTGTCCAAGTTCAAGACCCTTAGATATCTCTTGGAAAGTGTTAAGGTTAAGAAAGAAGATAGTAACCTTATTTATTCCATCCTTACTAAGTTGGGACTAGCCTACTCTGTATTTGTTTCCACCTTCCATTCTACAAGAGAAGCCTTCATTTCTCAAGGAAAAGACTACAAGCCCCCTTCCTTTGACTCTTTTTGTGATTCTTTAATAAGAGAACAAGAAAAACTCTTACACTTTGGTCTTCTTAATCTTGGAAACTCTTCCAAGAAAGCGTTAGCCGCCCAGCAACAACCAAATTCAAAGAATCCTAAGAAGACATATCCTAAAAAGAATGGTCCTAAACCAAACAAGGGTCCTAAGCAATTTCAGCCCCAAAATGAAAAATCATTTCAACAAAATGATAAGACAAATAAAAACAAAGGGAAGAAGACTGATAGACATTGCAATTTTTGTAATCGAGATGGCCACTTAGAATCAAAATGCTTTAAAAAGATGGAAGCCTTGGAAGCAGCAATGAAGAAGCATAACATCCATTTGGGGCAATCTTCAACTTCAACTTCATCTTTAGGAATGGCACTTTCTGCATGTGGTTGTCAAGCATCTCGGTCTGGCTATGCATTAAATGTATCTTCTTCTTCTCATTCTCATGAGTGGCTCATTGATTCTGGAGCTTCTTATCACATGGCCAAAAACAAAGCCATGTTTTCTTCTTTAAATGATTGTAACACCAAAAATATATATGTTGGTGATGATAGATCTCTTAATGTTGTAGGGACTAGAACTGTTCATCTAGACAATGGTCAGTTTAATGATGTATTATGTGTTCCAACCTTATCCTGCAACCTTCTATCTGTATATCAGATAACTCATTCAGGTGAAGGTAAAATCAATGAATTTTCACCTCATGATGTTGTAATCAAGGACTTAAAAGATCCCAAACAGATTTTGGCTACTGGCATTGCTGATGACTCTACAAGGTTGTATAAGTTTCACAACTTTGGGTCATCAAATCTTCCCTCAGTATTTGTTGCTCATAACGATGAAGTGAGGAAACTTTGGCATGAGCGATTTGGTCACTTAAACTATCGCTCCCTTCAGCATCTATGTAAAGAAAATATGGTGATAGGTCTTCCTATGGTATCTTGCAGAGATGGTGTTTGTTCCGGATGTGTACTCGGAAAACATCATCGGGACAGTTTTGACAAACATGCCTCTTGGCACGCCTCAGCCCCTTTACAGCTTCTGCATAGTGATTTATGTGGTCCACTTCCAGTTGTGTCATTCTCTGGTTGCAAGTATTTCTTAAATTTCAATGATGATTTCTCCAGACGCACTTGGGTATACTTCTTAAAACTCAAGAGTGAAGTATTTAACACTTTTTTGGCCTTCAAGGCCTTTGTTGAAAAACAATCTGGACATCAAATTCTTAAGTTAAGATCTGATAATGGCGGAGAATATGTTAAAAACACATTCATCAACTATTGCACTGAGAATGGAATTCAAATGCAACATACTGTTCCATATACTCCACAACAAAATGGTGTAGCTGAAAGGAAGAATCGCACCTTAAAGGAAATGGCTAGTTGTATGCTACAATCTAAAGGACTTGGTCTTAGTTTTTGGGCAGAAGCAATTAACTGTGCAAATTACATAATAAATCGCACTCCTACTAAGGCTTTAAAGAATATCACTCCAGAAGAAGCATGGAGCTCAATCAAACCAGATGTAAGTCACTTTCGTGTTTTTGGAAGTGAAGCGTGGGCCCATATTCCAGATGAAAAGCATAAAGCTTTAGAACCTAAGAGTGAAAAATGTACTTTTGTTGGATATTCTGAAGATGTCAAAGGCTATAGACTTATTCCATTTAAGTCCAAAAATGTTATCATTAGAAGGGATGTAAAATTTGATGAAAATATATCGGCCTGCGAGCCTAGTCCGGCGGATGTGCCACCTCTCCCTATCTCTTCTACCTTTGAAAACATTTCTTATTTAGATGATGAAAGTGAGGATGACAATCCTCCCCCACCATCTTAGGATCCTCCTTCAGCTCTTTAGCTTCCAAAATGGGTTCATGCTACTCGAGATGCAGCGGGTGATCTTGCCGGTGATCCTACAGATCAGCGACGCACACGTTCTCAGTTCGAGAGAGCCTCTTCTTTACTGGCTCAAGCTCCAGTAAATTATGATCCTGACACCTTTGCAGAAGCTTCAGGCCATCTAGATTGGGAAGCAGCTATGAATGAAGAATATCATTCATTATTGGCAAATGATACATGGGATCTTGTTCCTTTACCAAAGGGACGAAAACTTGTTAGATGCAAATGGGTTTACAGAACCAAGTATGGACCAGATGGGAAAGTTGATAAACATAAAGCTCGTCTTGTTGCTAAGGGCTTTTCACAGGTTGAAGGCATTGACTACACTGAAACCTTCTCCCCTGTTGCCAAAATGAACTCTATCCACCTTGTTCTTTCCCTTGCTGCCTCTTTCAAATGGGAAGTCCATCATATGGATGTTAAATCTGCCTTCTTGCATGGGGACTTGCATGAAGAAATCTATACGGAACAACCCATTGGCTTCATGCAAACAGACTCCAGCCTTGTTTGTCGACTTAAGAAATCCCTTTATGGTCTCAAGCAAGCTCCTCGGGCTTGGTATGCCAAAATGGATAGCTTTCTTTTAGAATCTGGCTTTTCTAGGTGTCATTCTGACAATACTGTCTACACCAAGAAAGTGGGCAACTCTCTTATCATCCTTGTTCTTTATGTTGATGATCTTATCCTTACTAGTAGTGATCCCAACCTTATAAACCATGTGAAGTCTAGCCTCAAAAGGAAATTTGAAATGACAGACTTAGGACACTTACCCTATTTTCTCGGTCTTCAAGTCTTGCAATCCAAGGAGGGTATTTCCCTTTCCCAGTCCAAGTATGCTTGTGATATTCTATGTCATTTTCACATGGAAGACTGTAAGCCAGCCCCTTCTCCCTTTCATTCTGGAGTCAAACTCTCAGTCACTTGTACTTCTCCTGAAGTTGATGCTACCTTATACCATCAACTTGTAGGAAAACTTTTGTATCTAACCCATACTCATCCTGACCTTTCCTTTGCTGTTGGCCTTGTTGCTTGGTTCATGCAAAACCCCCGTTAAAGTCATTGGAAAGCAGCTAAAAGAATACTTTGTTATGTTTGAGGTACAGTTCTGTTTGGGATTCATTACAGTGCCAAAGCATCTCCTCTATTGGTTGGTTTCACTGATTCCGATTGGGCTGGTGACCTTGATGATCAAAAGTCTACTGCCGGTTATGTGTTCACTCTTGGTTCAGGACCTATTACATGGGCTTGCAAGAAACAGGGTGCCATTTCTATTTCATCAGCAGAAGCAGAGTATCGTGGTGCCGTAGAAGCTAGTAAGGAAGCCTTGTGGCTTCATCAGATCCTGTCAGAATTTGGCTTTCAGCAGCAGCATTCGACTACACTTTGGTGTGATAATCAAAGTGCCATTCAGCTATCCAAAGATCCAGTTCAACATCAGCACAGCAAACACATTGAACTGCACATGCACTTCATCAGAAAGCTCATTCACAACCATGTTCTTGAAGTGCAATATTGTTCAACAGATGATCAAGTTGCAGACATCTTCACAAAGGCTCTCACAGAGGCGAAGTTCACTAAACTTCGATGTATGGTTGGAGTTCAGGAAGTTGTCACTAAGGGGGGATAAGCTCTAGTGCCTCCTTCCTTCTCCTATTGTGTCATATTTGTAAATCCTTCAATCCTATCCCAAGTTTTTCTTAAGGGGGGATGTTAGGATATTCCGACACATTGGAAATAGTTAAGTACAACTTGGTCTAGTATAGAGTTAGGTATAGAGTTAGGTAAAGTGTGTTTCTTTACCGTTGTACATTTTGTAACTTACAATCCAACGGTCACGATATGTAGTGATCCGACGGTTCATTCTCTCCTCGGTATTACCGACACTTGATCCGTGGCTTGACACCCGATTGGTCCATGAATTCTATTTAAAGCGCATGGAGGGTCATTTGTAGGGCAATCCGTGCATGAGAGAAGCTTATGTAAATTTTCATTCTTTGATTAATAAATTGCCTGAAGTGGCCACATTGGCTCAGGCTGTGGACTGTTTCCCTCTTTGAGGGTTTTAACCACGTCAAAAATACTGGTGTATTGATCTGTGATTTGGTTGTGAGCGGTGTCCTTTTGGTGTTCTTTCTGAGGAACTTACCCTGTAAATTCCTACAAAAACTACAGGAAGAAAACAGGGAAACTACAGGAGGCTTACAAGAGGAGGCCAAGAGAAATTTCCACTGTTTTGAGGGTGTAAAAGGGGGTGAAAAAGGTTGATGAATGTTGGAATGAGGTGTTAGGATGCCTAAGGTCTACCATGAATCACCATGAGAGAGAAAGATGATTGGGTTTGCTCAAGGAGAGGGGAAGAAGTTTTATGAAAAGTGAAGGAAACTAGGGCAGAATTGAGCTGAGGTTTGGGAGACAGATAGGGCATGAATCTAGTGGAGAGTGTGATTTCTAGTAATCTAGCCTACTACTGGAAGAGATCTACTGCATAGAAACTGACAGTCAACCAAGAAAATCAAGAAACCAAGGAAATTATTGCATCTTAGGAAAAACAGAGTTTTCCATTAAAATGGCCTAAACTATGATGTATAGAAGGAAATGTTGGGAAATGTTGAAACAAAGTGTCACACGGAATGAGTCGTTCTTGTGGACAAGACCGACCTCCCTAGTATCTAATGATATCTAGCGACAAGCAAACCAATCAAATTCTATCTTTCTCTAAGTATGCAATTTATAAACAAAGGCAAATAAGTGTCTTAGGCCTACCTTGGGTCCAATGCAAGTTTGTGGAAGCCTCACTCCATTGATCCAAATGAGCTCCCTTGTAGAGAATCTGCAAACACAAACAAGCACACAAATTAAATAGCACCTGAAAAGCCAATATAATAAAGCATACTTATCATGATGATCAAGGAATTCATGAAACAAGTCACATAAGACAATTTGTTGAGAAAAATGAATCTGATTGTATTAATTTAAATCAAAGAAGAACTTTACAACCTGTGCCTTGATGCGGTACAAGCTCCTCCCAGGGTCCAGTAAGAAGTCTCCTCTACTTTGACAAGTTTCACTCTCTTCCCAATGAAGCCAAAAGGTATGTGATCTCTCCTCTCAAGCTTAACTAGGAAGTCCCAATTCCACCAGTATTTACCCTAAAAAATGTTCAACTTCTAACCTCTCCAGCAACCAGCCCAATGCCTTAATTTATAGTGCAATGGAGGGAAGTTACTAGGTCCACCTTCAAAGGGATAAAGCCCTCCTTCAAAGGGATAGATCCTCTCATCAAGGGATTAGCTCCTTCACTTTTGGGATGCATGAACCACCTAGGAGTGAATCATCCACGTCAAAATTCCTTCTAGAATCATCTAGAATTAACCAAAAGTGAGTTTTTAAGAATAAACTTGTGCCCTTTTTACTTTCACAGGGGTCCTCACCCACTCCTTTAGAGACAGAGTGGGCAGGTCCGCAGGTAACATGAACAAAGGGTGCAGGAGCACAAGCAACAGTGAGAGAAAGTGCGGAACCAGAGTTTTATTTATTTTTAAGGTCTTTCTCTAATTTTCAAAGCTTGACATGAAGAGCTGAGGTTTGAGACTTGCTTAGGAGGACATTATGAATGATGATAGACCCATACTGACTGCAAATAATCATGGTGACAATATTTTGTGTAACCTATTGCCCCTTAAAGTGCGAAGTCTGTAGTAGATGAGGATTTTATTTATCATCTAGGAAGAGTGAAGTACTTTATCATTTCAAGGATCATCTTGTGGAGAGCCCGGTTGGAACCTGTAAAAACATTCAATGAAAAATATATATATGAGATCATATCAAAGCTGAGGTAGGCATTCCCATACTCAGATCAAAATTGACTAGAAAACTAACTACTGCTCTGATATAGGAATGATCTTGTAATACATCACAAGTATAGACACATGTAGACATAGTATGGATGTAGCCATCTGTTTATGAATAGTCCACTGTATAAAGAGTACAAAATTCCTTGCAACCTGGATGGTGGAAACTAGATCCAGGGTCTTGATTTCTACTTCCCCAAATAGGATGATTCTAACCATGTGAATGAATGTGTTGAAGTCGAACATGGTAGAAACCACTTGATTACCAGTCAATGATGTAAAATGTTAACAAGTGTGAGAGAAACCACTAATAATGTTAATGGCTCTCAAGGTACTCAGTACAATCCATGAGATGTGAATAGATGTGTTGATGTCGAACATGTCACGGAATCCTTTGATCGAAGGTCAATGATGCAACCTATCGTCAAAGGCAAGAAACCTGCCATTGAGGCATGCAGATCCCAAGGTACTGACGATTTCTAGATCATCTTTCTAGATAATGAGCTGAAGTCGATGGAAAGCGATCCGTCGTAGGCAAGCCTACAACGCGAAATCGTAGATCAAGTTTGAAGAAATTTAGTTGCAAGGATTGACTCAGGGATGGTCAAAATGGATGACAGATATTTCACAGATGAATGGCTTATTTGCACTGACCTCTTGAACACATAACGACATAGCAGATGGTTTGGTGACAATTGACCCAAAGTTAATACCCAGAAACCGGCTGAAGACTTTCAATATGGTTTAATCAACAGTTAGACAAAGGATTTCCCAACCCAAGTGAATAAAAGTGTCGTGTTC
Organism: Pinus tabuliformis; assembly: GCA_031772625.1. Lineage (NCBI taxonomy): Eukaryota > Viridiplantae > Streptophyta > Pinopsida > Pinales > Pinaceae > Pinus > Pinus tabuliformis. Next base: position 1,665,204,630 of record CM062819.1, on the reverse strand, counting down.
AAGAGTGGTTACAAAGTATGACAAACAGGCTCATTTTTCTCTCTTTTCCCCCACCATTTCTAGCAAGTACCTCTCTATTTTTGACAAGCTTGAGGAGGATAACATTTGCTTGATTATAAGCTCATCCTTCGGATGAGTCCAAGTTAGTTTAAATTCGAACCCTAAGAAGGAGTGGTCCGTTCCTGTTTGTAATTGAACAGGTCCTTTATTGTTAAATTTTAACAAGTCTAGTATAGGAGAAACTCAACGTTTTCAATTTTAGAGAGTCTGAAAAAACTTAAGAAAACTCCATGGTTGTCCTTTTTCATAAATTTGTGTCTCCTAAGCCCGAAAAAGTATAAAATAATACTTGAGAGAACCACTTGATCATTACGACCAAGGAGTACTTTTCATAATTAGTGCCTCTGATCTGAAAAAAGTAAAAAAGTGATCAATGACGCGTCATTTTATAACCAATATCAAATTTGAAACGACAAAAATCCAGCAATCTTTTCATGTTTTTACGGTCAAAAAAGGGCTGTAAGTGGACCATCTTTTTAGTTCCGTTTTAGCGAGTTTAAAAACAAAAACTCGACAATCTTTTCATGTTTTAAGAGTCAAAAAAGAGCTTAAAGGTGACTCTAATGTTTTTTCCTCGAAAATGACCGATTTCGCCTGAAAAATCCGTTATCCTGAACAAAAACTCAAACATTACTCATACCTGTTTAAAATGGATAAAAATTCTTCAAAAGTTACCTCTTTAAAGTTAAACATAAACAAATTAAAAACTCATTTATTCAAAAAACTTATAAAAAGGGCTTTTGTAAATTCATTTTTACCATTTGAGTTCTGGGTGAGAAAAGAGCGCTTTTGGTCAGAAACTTCCCGTGAAGATTGCGGAAAATTGGTCAGTTGGAATCGAACACCGTCTCCTCCAGGTAATCTACATCATCCTGCTCTTTAATTTCATCCATTTCAAAGTTGTTTTTAGGCTTTAATTTCATTTTTTAAGGGATTTTTAGGTTAGAAACCCGTGCGCGGGGGTCCGCAGGCATACCACAGGTAACCCGCGGACCCCGACTCTTTCGTAAAAGGAAAAAGGTCAGGGGTTCGCACCTGCCACGAAGGCAAAATGCGGACCCACGCACTGTCTCTAACAAAGAGGGTGTGGTCCCCGCAGTAAGGGTTTTTAAACTTAAATTTCTCAAAATTCACCCAAAAATTTTGCTTTTAGATATTCTAATTTGCCCTTTTGTTGAATGTAGAGTATACATCATGCTTGATTGGCGACAACGGGAGCACGAGGATGTAGATTTCGCCGCAATAATTCATCAACCTTCGATTGATGCATTGAAGGCATGCGATTATACAAATTCTGGGCCATACCTGGCATGAGGGCCCAGGTGGACGTTTTGCAGTGGCTGGTAGATAGGTGGAGCATACAAGACCAGTGCTTCTTCATTGGTGGCCACTAGCTCAAAATGGAGTAGGCAGACATATAGTTTCTGACTAGTTTGCCTAAGAGAGTTGAACACTTGACCCTATTCGGGACTAGGCCAGGGGGCCAGTTTTTCGATAGCCTCAGGCTAGAGTTTTGCATCGTAGCAGTTCATGAGGAACTCACCTTAGAGGCAGTGCGCCTGGTTAAATTGAATTCCCTCTATGCACTAGGCCGCCAAAGCTATCTTTGGTGTTGGCACTTCATCTGCATAACACTTCTACATGACCTACCCTACCAAGATTTGCATCACCACTTTGACCGCGGGGTCACACATACTTGAAATTACGTAGCTGCGTAGCTTCTTTTTGAGCTTCAATTTTTCCTTCATTGCCTCGAAAAGCGCATGCTCGCCAGACTTTCCTCCAAACACCGTGGCTAGATTTTCTTCTATATATGGAAACTATGTGATCCTATGGATCAGCATGTCTGTGATGGGTATTGACTTCTCCAGCTACAGACACTCGTCCTGCACCAAGCACATCAGCTGCTTGATCACTACCATCATCATAGGTCCATAGTTGTAAAGCAACACGCATAGCAGGTTTAGCAGGCCTGCCTTGTCCACGCCTTTCATCCACTTCCTTGGCTCCAACACGATCACTCCAGTATTTTTGTGGAAGACACGGTGCATAAGTTGGTTTGTTGCTAAATGAGGGAAGCGATCTGTGTCAGCTAAGTCCCAGTCCTCCAACTTCAAAAGGGGGACATGCCCCAAGCCTGGTCCCTCAAAGACAATTTGGTCTGGTAGGAGGGGTGTGTGCAGGGTGACCTTTCTCTCGTCAATATCTTTGGACACCTTCATCTTGCCCCTGCATGGAGGGATGTATTCAGGCAACCTAGAAATGGGGTTTGAGCCTTAAATTTCAATACCCTTCATTTCCACTGCAATATCCTCATCATCGATGTGGATTTCTTTGGCCTCTTCTTTTGGCTCTAGGTCAATCATTTTGGCCTTTTCTTGCACGATGGGTTTTCCTGACTATGTGTGCCTCCTAGGTGATGCACGCACCAGTGGTTGCATTTTCTGCTTGTCCTTCTTCGGTTTTTTATGCTCCAATATCGGTGTAGGCCTTGGCTGGAGTGTCTTGGGGGATTTAGGTACTTCTGTCATTACTTCCTTAGGCAAAACTTCTGGGGCAACTCCCTCCGCTTCCATAGCTACCTCTGGAATAGCTCCCTCGGCTGTCACTACTTCAAAACTCATAGCTTCTATGGGTGTCGACATGATGCTATGCAACAACTTCTTTGTCTCCTTCAGCAATGTCTCAAATACTAAACTTTCTAGTGAAACTTCAAATTTTTCACTATTCATGTGCGCCTAAGAGCTTAACGACTCAATTCTCAAAATGCCAAGTGTTTTTCATTGGGCAGCCACCTGTAATTTATAGGCACTTTCAAGTTCAAATACAACCATTCCCCTCAAAATCGGTTCATTAATGCTAGATTAGCGGAAATTTTTCAAATATCTGGTCCATAAATTCTAACTTAAATGTCGATCCCCCACTCCCTTTGGCAGTTTTTCATCATCAAATCGTGAACAATGACTTTAACGGTCACTTTCCAGCTATCCTGCATGGTTTTCCCTTTCGTAGTGCAACTCCTTGCACGCTTCTGTGAGCTCTATGACATTTTTTAATCTCGCGTAATTCCCCAATCGTACAGCTCTCTGACCCAAGCATTGCGGTTTATAGTCCCATGCTTCCTTTCAGCTGCTTGGAGCACTAAGACTGGGCTTTCCCCATAAAATCACCTAGTTGGATCACTAGTGTATGGCTTTAATCAACTGCCATTCACCTTTCCTGGGAAGGGTTCTCCATTAAATTTGACCAGCTGAACTGATCCATCGTCGGTAATCTCCTTGATGACATATGGCCCTAGCCAGTGCCTCCTAAATTTCCCTGGAAATTTATCAAATTTACTATCATATAATAGGACCATATCATTTACCTTCAAGGTGCACAGCTTGATGTGCCAATCATGCCATGCCTTTTCGTGCTCCTTTTGAACTTGTTGATGGAATCCAGGTAGAAATAATTCCTCTTAAAGCTCTGCTAGCTGTGCGAGCCTCTCTTCCAGGGCTCCACCATCCACCATTCCTATGAGTACCACTATGCACAGACTAAATACAATATATTCCATTGGCATCATAACTTCTATGCCATACACGAGTCTGAAAGGCGTTTGCCTAGTCAACTTCTTGCAAGTCATTCTGTAGGGCCATAGCACTGCGGGTACACACACATCCGAGTCATTTCTCTAAGCATTGTAGACCTTCGTCAGTGTGCTCTCTAATATCTTATTGAATGCTTCAACTATCCCATTATCCTATGGATGCTAAGGCGTACTTCTCTGATGATACACCTGAAATTTGTCTCTCAACGCACTGATTGTTTCGTTAAGAAAGTGTATACCATGATTGCTCATCAAGATCTCCGGAGACCCAAATATTTTCAACAAATATTCAAAGATAAAATTTTCTTGTTGTTGTGCCTGTACATTCCTTCACAGGTTTCGCCTCTGCCCACCTGGTCAAGTACTTAGTCATGGTGATGATGTACCGTGCACCCATATTCATTCCTTGAGGTTGAATTGGACCCACAAAGTCAATCGCCCATTTCTGGAATGGTTGTAATGTCACCTGCAACATCATAGGAAACTCATCCCTCCATGATGGCTTGCCAGTCCTTTGACATGGGTCACATGCCCTACAATATGCTTTCAAATCCTTATGCATGGTTGGCCACCACAACCCAGTGCGTTGAATATTTTATGTTGTTTGTTTCCCTACATAATGTCCTCCCACAGCTCCTCCGTGAGCCTCAACGAGGATGTTGCTTCGTTCAAAGTCGGGCACATAATGTCACAATATTTAGTTTGACCCCGTTTTGTACAAGTGCCCTATAATGATAGAAAAGTCTACCGCACACACTACTAGTTCCTTCTTTTATTGACTTGTATAACCTTCCCGAGTAGAGCCTGTCATCAGGAAGTGGATAATATCTTCAAAGCAACTATCTAAGATTGGCATGGAAAAGAGCTATGCGTCAGGCAGTCCTTCCTCCAAATTAGTAGGTTCCTCTCTAGCTTCAATCCGTGACAGATGATCAGGTCCTGTGTTTAGACGTGTTGCCTTCAAAATAACTTCAAAGTCATACTCTTGGAACAACAATGGCCACCTACATATTTTCCCCCCGAACATAGGCTTGTTGACCAAGTACTTCAACGTAGAATGACCTGTATACATCTTGAAGTGTTCGCCCAACAAATAGTGGTTGAACTTCTAGAGTGCGTACACCATAGCTAATCTTCTGTGCTCTGTCACAGAATAATTTTTCTCTTCTTTAGACAACTTCCTACTTGCGAACACTATAGGATGTTCTAGTTCTTCCTCACCGGCCTGTCTTAGTACGGCCCATAACGCAATACATGATGCATGCACATGTACATGAAACTCCTTCTTCCAATCCACGAAGATAGGATTGGCGCAGTGACCATTTTCGCTTTCATCACATCCAAGCTCTTCTAACATTCATCATTCCAACATAACGTAGCATCCTTTATCAACAATTTTTCCATAGGTGCAGTGATCTAGGGATAGCTCCTGATGAACTTCCTATAGGATCTAGTATTCCCTAGAGCTGTGCGTAGCTATTTCACATTCCTCGGTGCCTCCAAGTTTATTATCACATGATCTTTGTGGGGTCTACCATTAATCCTTGTCTGCATACCACATGACCCATCAAAATACCAAAAGGGATAGAAAACAGACAGTTCTTCAGATTGAGTGCGATTTAGTATCTCCTACATGTATCTAGTATCAAGCGCAAGTTCGTCACATGGTGCTTGACCAATCAAAACACTATCCCATTGTCAAAATATACCTCCAGAAATTTACGAATGAATTCTTTGAATGCCACAATGACTATGTGTGAAATTGTCACTGGCACATTCATCAGCCCAAAAGGCATCACGGTTTACTAAAGATATCCCCATTTAGTCACGAAGGTCATATTACTTCTATCCTAAGGCACGATTTTGATCTGATGGTACCCAGAGAACACATCAGTGAAAGAGTATGCTTCTTAGTGGCCTATATTATCCAGGACCTTGTCAGTGAACGGGGTCGAGAAAGGATCATGCACAAAAGCATCATTAAATTTATAGAGAACTATGCATATCCTTATTTCTTCCTTTCATTTCTCTTCCTAAACCACTATTGGTCTTACCCAATCAGATTCTTCCACCAGTTCAATAATACCTACCATGAGCATCTTATCTAACTCAACACGGACCCTTTCCTTATACTTCGGATTAAGGTGGTAAGGTATTTGTTTCACAGGTTTCCCGTCTGGTTTTAGGGTGATCTTCATGACACCCAGGTCTCCTACTGCTCCATTCAGATTAGAAAACTTCATGGGGAACAAATTCTGATATTCATAGAGGAGCTCAGGGACCTTATCTACTGTCGTGTCATCTAAATAGTCCCCAATCATCACAAATTTTGGCTCCTCCTCTATGCCAATGTTGACCTGTATAGCTTTCAGTGGCATGGTTGTGTTTAGATCCTCTATCTGTGGTCCTTCAACCTCGCAATGACCCTTGGTTTCTGGAATATTAATATTTCTGGGATCATAGTCTTCTTCTTCAACAGTCACAATATAGCATTCCAATGCGTGGCTCAATTGGGTAGTCCAATCAGATTGAATCAGGTCCAAAGGATCCTACGGTATCCTAAAGATCACTACTTTAACCTCTTGTAGCACCACATTAATGCATTCAAACCCATCCTCAAAGCTGAACGTCATTATAAATTCTTGGCGAAAGATGTCACATTTTTCAATGCCATGGCAGAGCATTGTTCCCAAGTGCCAATTCATTGGTATGACATCCAGGGTATGAAAGAACAGATGCAACCATTTAGGTTGGGACTCTGATCAATAATCCTTAGTCCATTTGGCTAGGTGGTCACGTGGATCATCCCTTCCATCATACTTGTTTGTCATCCATACTTTTGGCTATCCAAAACGTATTCTCTTCACCCTTCTATATTCGTGCCAATCACCAAAGTTTTCCTTATGTGTACCCCACCATCTTGCGAGCATAGCATGGAACACCCAATCCAAGGCTTGGAGATGATGCTTCTCTGCTACTTCTCTTTCAAATGCATCCAAAAAGTGATCAACATCAGTTAGCCCATCATAGTGAGGAAAATTCCTTACCTCTGATGATATGTAGCGCAATGACCTAGTCATCATATTACAACACAACATAGATACTTCATGCATTCGGTTCTGCCAGTGCTCTAGTTCTTCATCCAAATCTGATGTACAAGAGCTCTCATGATCCCATGTAATATGTTCGTCTGTTGTCAGATTTACCCAATCCTAGTCTTGTGTCATTATATTGTAAATCTGGTAGAAATCATAATCACTTTCATAATCAAGGACCTGTTTTGTATAGCATGGTCCTTCTGTAGGATCCAGTGGCACCACTACACAGAGTGATTTCTTTTCAAATATCATCTTTTTCTTCTTCAGGTTGATTACCCCATTCATGTCAGTGGCTCAATCAATCCCAAGGAGTGCAGGGTAGGGATTTATATCATCCACAATCTCTATTACTTCAAAATCCGCCAATGCGCTCGCACCTTCGATGGCAACTGTTACCTGCTGCAACATCTCCATTGGGATAATTTTCTATTGATTCGCAATCCATAATTAGCTTAGAGACCCTTGGAGCACAGGTCTCCCCATTATTTCCCATCTTTGTTTCGGCAAAACATTCACATCAGACCCTTGATCCAAGATAACGTGGTCCATTTCGTATTCCCCTATCTGTGTGGTGAGTCTCATCTCACGTCCAGTCCTTGCCTTATTCTTACCAAGCTTTCTAACTACATGCAATTCACCACCAACGTCATCCTTGACATCGCACCAATTGACCAATTCCTATAGTCCTTCCAAAGCCTTACTATTGCAGAGAAGTTTCATCCAGGTCCCTAAGAACATGGTAATCAAGGATGGGTGCATTTCTTCAACTAGTTTCTCCTAACTTCTTGAGGTAGAGGCCTTAGTGAAGCTTTATTTTCTTCCATAAATGTTTCCTTTGCGCTCGAGATCAAACCTAGTCTCCTTTTCTGGTGCTTTGCAGACTCACTCACCTTCTATAGGTTGCTTCCCTTTATCCTCGCCAGTTTTCATTCCACTCCGTAGCATAATGTTTACCTTAGGGCCTTCCTCGCGATGCTCAGCCCTCGTCATTTGGAGGTTCTGCGTCGGTTGCGGAGGCTGCAGCCCCTTTTCACGAATATTAGCCAACAATATAGGGCAATCCTCATTCGCATGGTCAAACTGAGTACAGTAGCGGTATGACAGTCATGTCAGATTTAGACAATCTCTCGCCTAGTGTTTGTGTCCTCCACAAATGTAACAAATAAGATGCCCTCAGCCTCTACCAGGACCTGCTCCACCTCGGCCTCAGTCGCGCCCTTGATACTCACCTCGCATTTGCCCAACACCATGGTTCGAAGGCTGTGTTTCTGCCTACAACCTGTATGCAGGTGTCATGTCCATCATTAATTTGTAACTACGACAATTTCACTCGTCCTGACCTACTGATTGAAAAAAATTGCATAAGAGCTTTTGTGGTGTCTATATGAATTTCTACAGCGAATGACAATTGTCAGTCGCATGTTTCCTAGCTACTTGGCATATAGCACACCATACAACGGGTCCTGCACTTGGCCCTGCTGCAGCCTCCGGCCTTGGAGGCATTAGTGCCCCTACTGCAACATAGTTTGCAAACACTGGACAATGATCCTTATCCTGCCCATGACCTTTGCATTTCAGGCACCAAACTTCTTCGCATGCCTCCAGCCGAGTTGTTTTTTCTTTCTTCAGACTTTGCATTTTGAAGCAAAGGTTCTACAACTCCGCATGAATTTGTTGAACCCCCAAATTAGCATCCTGCATTGGTGTCTCATGCAGTCTCATCATGATTTCCAAAGCTTCTACCTAGGTCCCAATCTTCTATTCTAATAACGCAACCCTTAGGTGGGGCAAGAGCTAGGCCATGAACCATTCGTGGTGTTGCCCATCAGTTAGGTTCATGTTGGCTTCACAGATCATACACTTCAATATTTGATCCAAATCCCAGGGTGTCTCCCTAGGCTTCATCATGATCTCCTTGAATCCCACAATTTATTGCACTTGAGACTTAGGTCTACTGAATTCTCTATTCAACACAGTCTAGATATATGCCAATGCAGATGTTGGGTTATCAGTATTGTACTTAAAGTACCACTAGAGTGCATGGTCCTGCAAAGCACTAACCAGTGTTGCTTTCTTCATTTGGTCGTCCATGATACCCTGAGCTTCCATTACGGCCTTAACTAAAATTGGTCTGGATCTTCATTTCCTACAACCTTGAATATAGGTAGCTTTGCAAAGTTCACCATATTGAACATTGGTGGAGGTGGCGGTGGTGTGGGTCATGGGGTAAGTGGTGGGGGTGAGGATGGAGGTGGTGTGGATGGATGGGAGGAGGATGGAGGCAGTGCAGGTATTCACAGGAACCCTTGTCTTATCAACTACATAGTACCCAGTGGAGAAGACTGCACTACTCCTTCTTTGTCATTGAAAGGAGGTTCAATCAGTGGGATATACTTAGGACCTTTTCTTCGTCCATATGTGGAAGACCTTCCACTTCGCATAGCCCCAAACATCAAGGTAGCTACATGACCCACTTTTCACACAAGATCAGCTTAATACAAGTATTTAGTGATTTCAAATACTTAACTCACGGTACTTTGAAGAAGCTACATTCTGGTTTGTTGTAACTGATAGCAGTATTGACCACGAACTCTATCACAAATCCTCATATGATGTGATCGAGCCAATGGTCAATAGTAAGCATGATCTTATCTTCAGAGGCCTGAAATCTCTGCGCAAACTCTGGTGTCCAAACAATTGGATTGTCAAGCATCCACCTCCCGTGGCCATCTACCAACTTTGCGATCCACTTGTATAACTCAACTGGGAAGGAATAGAAGAATATTTCGTGTATTTCTGTGTATAGATATTTGTCCAACCATTGTTCTTTCATCCATCATGGATTCTTGTTATCCTGCATCGCGAATTCTTGGATCTTTGTATCCAACTAGTCTTCGATCTCTTTCTTAGTTGGATTCCAACGATGTGACATTAGACACCTTGTTATGTAGATCCTGATCCAGGAAACGGAATAATTTGTTGGCTTGACGGGCCCTAACCTAGGTTCAATGTTAGTTAACCAAGAAAATCCGTACACTACTAGCCCTTTCGGCATTAGTCCACAGAGCGCGAGCCAAAGTCTCACACGAAGCAGTATGGGGGATGCAGGAACCAAGTTTCCACACCCTGAGATCATCATGATGTCGACTTTCTACCTTAAACCCTTCCTTTAAGCAGAGCAATAAGCCTTTAGGGCTTATCGATGTACTTTCTCTTTCATCTCTTAGAACCTCTGCGAAGGTATACGATCATCCTTCATGCAACCCTACACGATGATTCAGGCACTTATGCACCTTTGTAAGTATGTTACTGTATAGGTTCCCGAATTATCTTAAGTGTTCGCCAAATTTACCATGCAGTTAAGATTATCTTCATGTAAACATATATCATTAATTATGTTCATATAACAGATAGAAACATATACATTCGCACATCAATTTAGAATTATAACATAAACCCAGAACTTAACATAACATAATCACATGTGATCCACAGAGGAAAAATACACAGTAATTTCATAATACTCTCTTTATTGATGATTCATATTTTCAATACAGACTCGATCTTCCCTACGCACATAGTTGTAGGAGCCCACTAACTTATGTTCTACTTATGATCCAATGTTTACTTATGTTCTACTTCAGATCCAATGTTTACTTGCCAAGTTTTCAAAGGTTTTGATATATCTGGGTTCACCACCTTTGCTCCTTTGACTTCGCACTATCCTTCTATTTCTGGGATGGTAAAATTCCGTAGATCACCTTCTTCTTCTTCAAAAGTCACATTATAACATTCTAGTGCATGGCGCAGCTACGTACTCCAATTTTGCTGAGTCCATTCAACCGATTCCTTTGGTGTTCTGAATATAGCTTCTTTTATCTCTTGTAGTGCCTCATCAATTCTTTCAAATCCATCCTCAAAGCTGAAAGTCAAAATCATAAATAAATAAATAAAATAAAAATAAAATAAAATAAAATAAAAATTATTATATTAACATATATTAAATATTTAATTACCATTAAGGTTATGAATTTTAAATTAATATATTAACTCACCTGTAAAAATTAATATATAAAACTCAACAATAAAATAAAAATAATTTATTAAAAATAAATAAATGAATGAATAATTAATTAATAAATAAATTAAAAATAAATATTCAGCCGACATTCTGCTGATCCTAAAATTTATTATCCTCATTATTATTTATTTCCTTCTAAGCAGCTCTTCTTTTATCATCATTCATAAGTCCTGATGATGGATCCCAGTTGGGATTTGAAACGTTGGCATAAAAATGTTCATACTGTGGATTCTCCGGTAACTGAGTCAAATGTCCCACTTAGTTATTCCATGGTGAAGTTCTCTCTCCAGATACTAGTTCATTGCGATTGCATCTAATGTATGAAAGAAAATGTGCACCCATTTTGGCCATGGCTCTATTCCCCATACCTTAGTCCATTGTACCAAATGATCACACATATCATCCTTCCCACTGTATTTTTTTGTCATTCTCATATTAGCATACCCAAACCTTAACCTCATCATTCTCCTATATTCTTTCCATCAAGCAAGGTTCTCCTTGTAGGTGCCCCACCAATGGGTAGGAGTAGCGTGCAACACTAATTTCAATTCTTTGAATTGATTCTCTTCTGGTACATCCCTTTCAAATTCATCTAAAAACTGTTCCACATTATTCAAACCATCATAATGCAGAATGTTTCTTACCTCAGTCAAGACACGCCTCAGTGATTTTGTCATCATATTGCAACGGAGTGTAGATACTCCATGTAATCAATTCTATCACTTTCCAAACTCTTCATCTGAATTTGAGGTGTAGGAGCTATCCCAGTCCCACACAATTCATCCATCGGCTTTAGGATTGATCCAAATCTCATCTCGCATTGTTATGTTGTATATCTGGTCCAGATAATCATCGCTTTCTACATAGTCATGGATAGGTTCTGTATAATGCGCTCCTTCTGCAGGATCTAATGGCACTAAAATCCTAAGCGACTTCTTCTCAAATGTCATCTTCCGCTTCTTCAAGTTGATTACCTCGTTCATACCAATAATGTATTCAATTCCTAATAGCACAGGGTAAGGTTTACTGTCATCGACTATTTCAATGACCTCAAAGTTAGCTAGCATGCTCGCACCCTCAATGTCCATGGTTACACCATATAAGCACCCCATAGGGATAATATTATGTTGATTTTCCATGTGCAACTGAATAGGATACCACTCGAGCGTAGGTCTCCGCATCCTTTCCCATGTCTGCTTAGGTAGGACATTCACATCAGACTCCAAATCCAAGATTACCTGGTCCATTTTATATTCTCTTATCTGTGCAGTTAGCCTCATGTCATGCCCCATTCACGTTGTATGCTTACCAATATTCCTTATAGTGCGTTCCTCAACAAGAGTCTTTTCTTTATTAGTGCACTTGTCAACTAACTCTTGCAACCCTTCTACTGCTTTTTGATCATGCAGTAACTTCATACAAGTTTTCATGAAAGAAGTGAGTATTGAAGGATCTACTTCTTGTGTAGCACTAGTTTCTAGAATTTTCTCCTGACTTCCTCAGGTGGAGGCCTCAGTGAAGTTATTCTTTGCTTCCATGAAGGTCTCTTTAACATGATTAAGATCAAAGTCTATGTCCTTCTAAGTAGCCTTGGGCACCGACCCTTCATCCTCGAGCTACTTACTTTATCTACACCAATCGCCATGCCACTTCTTAGTGCAATATTTATGCTCTGATCTTCTTCATGGGGCTCAGACCTCATCATTTGAATGTTCTTCATAGGTTTTTGGGGCTCCAAATTCTTTTCTTGTATCTTTTCCATGAGGACCAGACATTCCTCTATGACATCGTCAAACTGTCGATAATAATGACATGATGGATGCATGGGATTTGTACAATCTCGCGAGAAGTTCCATTCTTCACCACAATTATATCAGATTACCTTCCCATGCCCTCAGCCTAGTCCAACACCTCTTCCTCTTCCTCTTCCTCAATGTTAGAATCCTCCATGCGTAGCTCCTGCTCCCTAATCCAGAGGCTAGTTTTCTGCCTGCATCCTATAGGTAGGGGTTCTATCCATCATCAGCTCATAACTCCTATAATGGTGTTCATCATGTCCTAAAGACTTACAGAAATTGTAAAGCAACTACTGAGGGTTATGTAAAAACTTTTTCAATAAATGGCAATTATCAGTAGTATGTTATAATGTAACCTGACAAATAGTGCATAATAACACAGTTCATGCGCTCGTACCAACATTATTCTCTAGTTTTAGTGGAACAATCCCTCCGCCTATAATATACTTATTATAGATTAGGAAATGATCCTTATCATGTCCATGGATCTTATGCTTCAAACACCAGACCTCAGCACACACCTCCAACTGAGCTTCCTTTCCTTTCTTCAGGCTCTACAACTCCAAGTGTAGGATTTCCAGCTGTGAGTGATTATGTTTCACTCCAAGGTTCGTATTCTAGACAGGCGAGGCATCCAACCTCATCGCGATCTCCAAGGCCTTCACTTGCATCAATATCTTCTACTGTAATAGAGTTAATCTCAAGTGTGGCAGGAGTGATGCTATAAACCAATCCTAATGCTTGGAATTCATGATTACCATATTGGCATGCCTGATCGGGGACTTCAACCTGTAATCAAAGTCCCAAGTTCTCTCATCTATCTTGTGTCATATATCCTTAAATTCAATTACCGACTATGCCTCTAACTTAGGCTTACTGAACTCCCAATTCAGAGCTAGTTGGGTATCTTCCAACGTCACATGGGGGTTATCAATGCAATACTTGATTTAACATGTTAAGGCCCGATCCTGTAAGGTTATAACATGCTGTGCTTTCTTAATATTATCATTTGTAATCGGTTGTGCTCTCCAAACAACTCCTGCAACAAACCAAAATTGTTTTGGATCTTCCTTCCCTGTCCCTTTAAAAACCAGCATATTCATTGTGTTCATCATGTTGAATGATGGAAATGGAGGTGGAGGGCGTGAAGGAATAGGTGTATGAGGTGGAGGTGGAGGTGAGGTTGAGTGGATGGGGTGAAGGCATAGGTGTATGAGGTGGAGGTGGAGGTGAGGTTGAGTGGAGGGATGAGGTATCCTCGAAATACCCTTCATAATTAATTGAACTCCTCTTCATGGTGTAGTTAGCACCATCCCTTCATTGTCACTTGAAGGGGTTTCAATGAGTGGCCTATATTCTGGGTTGGATCCTCCATTTCTTCTAAAGAATCTCCCTCTTCGCGTAGCCCCAAACATCAAGGTAACTGCATAACCCTCTTTTCACATAACATCATTTTAATTGCAGTCTTTAACAACTTCAGATACTTATCTCATGGTCCTTTAAAGAGCCTTCGTTTTGTTTCGCTATAACTAATATTCCTTTCAATCATGGAATAAGTCACAAATCTTCCAAATCTGTGATCAATCTAGTGGTCCATAACCCATGTAACATTGCTTTCTGATGCTTCCAAATGCCACACCAACTTAGGAGTCCAAACTATAGGACCATTAAGCCTCCACGTCCCTTAACTATCACCCAATTTAGACAACCACTTGTGTAGTTCTTCAAGGAAGGAACAAAAGAACGTGTCAGTTGTGGAGTACTAAAGAAGGTATGTTTTTGGTAATTATTTCAGCATCTTTTCATTAGAACTTACAAAGCTTTTGCATCATGAACTAGGTAGATGATAAGGAATTGTAATCAAACTCGTGAGATTAATGTGCAAAATGAAAATACTGACAATTGTCATTTTCCTATGTAGGAAACAGGGAAAACGAAAGACTGTCGTTCCGAAGGAAAGAAAAAGGTCAGGTTAATCGTTGTCCCTTTGACAGGGAACCGTATGAAAACAAGGCAAACCAAATCAAAGCATATTAGCCCTGGAAAGGAAGTGGAGAGATCGGCTCGATGCAAGGAATAAAAGAAATAATTGAGGACTAACGGTTCAGCGAATCCCTCAAGATCCTTTGCTCCTAAGGGATCACTGCTTTAACTATTTTTGCACCTAGACATCTCTGCCTTCATCATTCTAAAAAGGGGCGGCACTGTTAGCCCAGGAGTTGGTTATGTCTTTTATGTAATTTCTCTTAAGATTTGAACATTGATCATCGAGTCTCGTTAAGAACTAATCTACTATAATTCTGCCTTATGCATTAATATAAACTTGGTTGCTATTTCATCTCTCAGTCTGGAATAACTTCAAGCGGTGTACCCCTAGAGGCTAAGGGCCCGACCTTGGAGGACACTTGCTCTTGCACTGTTACATTTGGTTGATGTGTGGTTTTCTTATCAGCGTTATTTGGTAATCTGGTATGTTTTGTTAGTTTACATCACATGCATTGTTATGTTTGATTTATTGAAGTTTCTGAAGACAGAACCATTGTATTAACTTCGCAATGTATTACTATTATTTTAAGCAATAATATAATATCGTAGGTCTTTACAGAATATTGTTGCTGTTCAGTTACAGAGCATCTGTGATGTACACTTATTCATTGGTATTACTGAATTCATCTTAGTGATTATGTTCCTTGCGATTGTTGAGTCTATAGACATTGATGTTCCATTCTGAGATACATTTGTATTCTTTATAACTAAGATTGATAACTGGATTACCAAGATCAAATTACTATTAAGATGTGCTGCATGTATGTGTGGTTTTCAAGCGTTGTTCTATAATCCATAATTAATCAGTTCTGTTCCATTTTTGTGTGTTGTTCAATTCGTCCTTAAAAGTGGAGGATTGTCATTTGATTTCCGTAGATCACGATTATTGCATTTGATCTTGTAGACTAAAGTGTTACTGCTTGTTAGACTTAGTTGCTATTACAAGTTCCTGTTTGCTGTTCCATTTCAGGTTTGTTGTTCCATCTCCTGTCATTTGTTATTTTGGTTTGAAGAACGATCTAAGGCTGTAGTGAGCATTGACATTTACTGTTTGGCCCCCAGATCCACGATCTGTTCCCTGATTTCCTTTAGTTCCATCAGTTTACAAAGGGACGAGTTACTTCTACTGAACCCTTAACTGATAAATTGCTTAGTTTTCTGAATGTGTGGTTTAATATTTCAAAGTAGTTTGCTGTAAACAAGCATCTATTTACTCTTGTATTTTTGAAAACTATACTACTAGCATTACTCTGGCAAATGATAGCCTCAGACTGAGACACTCTTTGAAATAACAAAATGTTCCTAGATTGACAAACTAATGTGAGGTAATTAGAGGTGAAAGAGACCCTTTTTATAGCTTGACATTTTGGCGTCGTTGCCGGGGAAAGAGTGTAGCCATTTGTTTCTTTCCGTAGTAGTGTAAGAACGTGTTAGGGAAGAATTGGGTTTTAAAAACGGAAGGTAAGAACCTACGTGTGGATCATGTAAGAGCCCCGCTCCCCTGCCCACTTTCCTACAGATTTGCAGCTGTTTTGTTTGGATAGAACCTAGGAGTTGATCTATGTGCATGACTGAGCAGAAAAAGCCATAAAAGAATTCCAAACCTCTACCCAAGCCAGAAATAGCTAAGGGGCTGTTGACCCTTGGCTGATCAACCTTCATAGACAAAATCTTCAAGAAAGCAGAATCTCAGCCTTCAGTAGGACCCAGAAAAGTTATTTCTAGATAGCCTACTAGTTCCCTTTAGGCCACATGATCACCATCTGTAGCCTTTGCTGAGGTGCATAGTCAAACTGAAGAGCAGGACTTTCAAGAAATTGAAAATTCTACTCTAGAGCTATTGCAATAAGGGAATTTCAGCAACCTTTGTGAAGGAGGAGGAGAGACAAGGGAAACTGAGGAACCGAGGTCTCCTCCTGGGACAACTCATCCATTGAACATCTTAGACAAGGGAAGTGCTGCAAAAATCATTTTTGAAGAAACTCAATCTCCTTAGACATTAGGCACTCTCATTATCCCAGATAGAGGAAGCGCTATCAAAACCATTCCTATTAAAGCCATTCCCTCTCAATCTAGGAATGCCCTCCTAGATATCCCAGAAGGTTATTGGCATATATTTGATCAAATGGCTCAAAACCAGCCGAACACCCAAACCTCTACATTGCAATACCACATAGTGGATATTGCAGCAAATGCGCCTATGAAAGCAATCCCTCTTCAACATATCCCTGCATTCCATGGTCTTACATCAGAAGATCCGGATGCATTTCTATTTGAGTTCGATGTGCTGTGTAGGGGATATGATTACACCATAGACCCCTAGAAACTGAAATTGTTTCCCTCTACATTAAAAGGGGCTGCCTTAAGATGGTTTATGGGATTAGGTGGTGGGGTTATAAATAACTGGGATCAAATGAAAGAATCTTTTCTAAAAAATTATCAAGACTATTGCAGGTCTAGAGAACTAAAGGACGAAATATTCCAGATGGTAGCTAGACCAAATGAAACATTAGAAGAGTATGTGGAACGTTTTCATTATAATCTTCAAATATCTCCTTATGTATCACCACCTTTACCTGATAATGTGTTAAAAACAACATTAATTAGGGGCATGAAGGAACAATGGATTGAAACATTAAACATTATGGGAAAATGAGATATTTATCAGGATATTCTTTTTGACATTATTGATTTATGTATCAGGAGCTCGAGAGGCAGCACAAGATTAAAACCGACAGAACATGATCGGTTTGTAAGAGATAATAAAATTTTGACAGAAGGAGTAACACGTGCAGAAATTGGAAATTTATTGGAAAATTTCAAAACTGATATACTAGGGACGCTAACTACACAACTCGATATTATGCAGGCCAAACAGAAGCAAATGGAGGCAGAACAGAATTTGGCAATCTTCTGTCCCCGATGCAGGAAGAAACATAGCCATAAGGAGTGTCCACTAGATGCAGTCCAAACATGCACCATCTGCACAAAAAATCACCTTACGGAAAGCTGTCCCTCACTTCCCAGATTAAAACCAGTATATAAGGAAGCAGAAGAAGAGCCAGAATCGGTGTATTTTCTCAACTAGTGCCGTCAGTGGCAGCAGCGACAGTCTGGTATGTTTTCAGAGCCAACCTCTTCTTTTCAGTCTCCATAGTACAATGCTCAACAATATAATATGTGGCAAAATCAACCCCCATTTCCAAATTGGTCACCACAGTCATTTCCTTCATCAACCCTGTCGCTGAATCAGGAAAGCCAATCTAGTTGGCCGAATTTTCCCTATGCCCCACCATATTGGCAAAGTAACCCATACCCAGCACAATGGACTCCCACTACTTCACAAAGTCTAGCCTGGCAGACAAACTAGCAAAGACCGATGCATCAACCAGTAGGAACCATTATGCTCCCTCAACCTACACTGCCAACCTTACAACAAAATCCCCAGTCTAATCTGAGACCGCAACTCCTAGCCCAACCCAACCCCAATCCAAATAACAGACCGGTCCAATCTGTCCAAATAGTAGAAACATCAGAAATAGGAGCTTATATGAGGGAGTGTAATGATCTTCAACTAAGATCTGGGCGTATTATTGAAACTAAGGGAGATAAGACAGTCCATGTTGAAAATCAGTTACCCAGAGAACACCTGTCACAAGAAGAGGATGTGAATAAACAACAAACTCATAACCAATAAACCACATCCTCTCCCCTGTTCCCAGAACGATTAATCATACCTCGACCTACACAATATCTTGATTTTGACATTCTAGGAGAATTACAAAATTTTTACATAAAAATTCCATTCCTCCAAGCCATTCAAGACATCCCGATATATGCAAAGACTATCAAATAATTGTGTGTAAATAAACCGAGGACGAATATAGCAAACAATCCAAGAGTCCAAGTAGTTGGCACTCTATCTGACTTATTATTAGGAAAAGAAACACCCATTAAATATGAAGACCCAAGAAATCCAATAGTCACTGTACAAATTTATGGTCAAACCTTCCCTAATACCTTAGCTAATCTAGGAGCTGAAATCAACATCTTGACAACTACTACTTGCCAAAAGCTAGGCAATACATCTGTAGAACCCAATTCTACCTTACTAGAACTGGCTGACCGATCTGTGGTTAGGCTAGAGGGCACACTACATGATGTCATGGTATCTGTTGACTCCTGGGAATATCCGACCGATTTTCTGATAATAAATCCTGTCACACGGAATGAGTTGATCTTGCGGACAAGATAGACCTTCCTAGAATCTAAAGAGACCTAGTGACAAGCAAGCCAATCAAAAACTATCTTTCTCTAAATATGCATTTATAAACAAAGGCAAACAAGCGTTTTAGGCCTACCTTGGGTCCAATGCAAGTTTGTGGAAGCCTCGCTCCTTTGATCCAAGTGAGTTCCCTTGTTGCGAATCTGAAAACACAAACAAGCAAACAAATTAAATAGCACCTAAAATGCCAATATCATAAAACATATTTAACATGAAGATCAAAGAATTCATGAAACAAATGACATAAGACAATTTGTTGAGAAAAATGAATCTGATTGTATTAATTCAAATCAAAGAAGAACTTTACAACTTGTGCCTTGACACTGTACAAGCTCCTCCCAGGGTCCAACAACAAGTCTCCTCTATTTGACAAGTTTCACTCTCTTCCCAATGAAGCCAAAAATATATGTGATCTCTCCTCTTAAGCTTAACTAGGAAGTCTCAATTCCACCGTCATTTACCCTAAAAAATGTTCAGCTTCTAACCTCTCTAGCAACCAGCCCAATGCCTTAATTTATAGTGTAATGGAGGGAAGTTACTAGGTCCTCCTTCAAAGGGATAAAGCCCTTCTTCAGAGGGATAGCTCCTCTCATCAAGGGATTAGCTCCTTCTCTTTTGGGATGCATGAACCACCTAGGAGCGACCAATCAACGTCAAAATTCCTTCTAGAATCATCTAGAATTAACCCAAAGTGAGTTTTTTAGAATTAACTTGCACCTTTTTGACTTTCACAGGGGTCCGCACCCACTCCTTTAGGGACAGAGTGGGCAGGACTGCAGTTTTTGTAAACAGGAGGTGCGGGACTGTAGGCAATAGTGAGAGAAAGTGCAGAACCAGAGCTTTGTTGATTTTCAATGTCTTTCTCCCATTTTCAAAGCTTGACATGAAGAGCTGAGCTCTGAGACTTGCTTAGGAGGATAGTACAAGTGATGATAGACCTATACTGACTGCAAATAATCATGGTGACGATATTTTTTTGTAACAGATTGCCACCTAAAGTGCGAAGTCTGTAGTAGATGAGGATTTCATTCATCATTTAGGAAGATTGAAGTACTTTATCATTTCGAGGATTATCTTGTGGAGAGCCCAGTCGGAACCTGTAAAAACATTCAATGCAAGATATATATATGAGATCATATCATCGTTGAGGTAGGCATTCCCATACTCAGATCAAAACTGACTTAGAAAACTAACTACTACTCTGATAAAGGAGTGATCTTGTAATACATCACAAGTATAGACTCATATGGACATAGTATGGATGCAACCATCTGTTTATGAATAGTCCATCATATAATGAATACAAAATTCCTCGCAGCCAAGATTGCAGAAACTAGATCCAGGGTCTTCGTTTCTACTTCTCGAAACAGTACGATTCTATCCATGCGAATGAACGTGTTGATGTCGAACATGGTAGAAACCACTTGATTACTAGTCAATGATGTAAACTGTTAACAAGTGTGAGAGAAACCACTAGTGATGTCAATGGCTCTCAAAGTACCCAGTATAATCCATGAGATGTGAATAAATGTGTTGATGTCGAACATGTCACGGAATCCTTTGATCGAAGGTCAATGATGCAACCTGTCGTCAAAGGTGAGAAACCTGCCATTGAGGCATGCAGATCCCAAGGTACCGACGATTTCTAGATCATCTTTCTAGATAATAAGCTGAAGTCGATAGAAAGCGATCCGTCGCAGGCAAGCCTACAACACGAAATCATAGATCAAGTTGAAGAAATTTAGTTGCAAGGACTGACTCAGGGATGGTCAAGATGGATGACAGATATTTTGCAGATGAATGGCTTATTGGCAGTGACCTCTTGAACACATAACGACACAACAGATGGTTTGGTGACAATTGAACCAACGTTAATACCCAGAAACTGACTGAAGACATTCAATGTGGTTTGATCAACTGTTAGGCAACGGATTTCCCAACCCAAGTGAATAAAAGTTTCGTGTTCAAGAGTGGTTACAAAGTATGAAAAACAGGCTCATTTTTCTCTCTTTTCCCCCACCATTTCTGGCAAGTACCTCTCTATTTTTGACAAGCTTGAGGAGGATAACATTTGCTTGATTATAAGCTCATCCTTCGGATGAGTCCAACTTAGTTTAAATTCGAACCCTAAGAAGGAGTGGTTCGTTCCTTTTTGTAATTGAACAGGTCCTTTACTGTGAAATTTTAATGAGTCCAGTATAGGAGAAACTCCGTGTTTTTCAATTTTAGAGAGTCTGAAAAAACTTAAGAAGACTCCAGGGTTGACCTTTTTCATAAATTTGTGTCTCCCAAGCCCGAAAAAGTATAAAATAATACTTGAGAGAACCGCTTGATCTTTACGACCAAGGAGTACTTTTTGTAATTAGTGCCCGTGACCCAAAAAAGTAAAAAGGCAATCAACGACACGTTGTTTTATAACCAATATCGAATTTGAAACGAAAAAAATCCGGCAATCTTTTCATGTTTTTACGGTCAGAAAAGAGTTGTAAGTGGACCGTCTTTTTAGTTCCATTGTAACGAGTTTAAAAAGAAAAAACTTGGTGATCTTTTAATGTTTTAGGAGTCAGAAAAGAGCTTAAAGGTGACTCTAAATGTTTTTTTGTCGAAAATGATAGATTTCACCTGAATAATCCATTATCCTAAACAAAAATGCAAACATTACTCATACCTGTTTGAAATGGATAAAAATGCTGCAAAAATTACCTTTCCAAAGTGAAACATAAACAAATTTGCAATTTATTTAGTCAAAAAACTTATAAAAATGGCTTTCGTCAATTCATTTTTACCGTTTGAGATTTGGGTGAGAAAATAGTGCTTTTGTCTAGAAACTTCCCGTGAAGATTGCGGAAAATCCAACCGTCAGAATCGAACGCCGTCTTCTCTAGGTAATCCACATCATCCTACTCTTCATTTTTAACCATTTTATTTTTTGTTTTAGGTTTTTATTTCATTTTTTGGAGGGTTGTTAGGCTAAAAACCCGCTCGCGGGGGCCTGCAGGCGTAACACTGGCAGCCCGCGGACCCCGAATTTTTCTCAATTGGGAAAAAGTGAGGGGTCTGCACCTTCCATGTAGGCAAGCTGCGGACCCACGCACTGTCTCTAAGACAGAGGGTGCGGTCCCCGCAACAAGGGTTTTTAACCCAAAAATTCTCAAATTTGACCGAAACAAATTAATTTCTAGCATTCTAATTTGTCTTTTTATTGGATGTAGAGGGTACATCATCCTAGATTGGCATGAACAAGAGCATGAGGATGTGGATCTTGCCGCGTTGAATCACCAACCTTCGATTGATGCATTGAAGGCATGCAGCTTGTACAAATTCTGGCCCATACCTGGCATGAGGGCCCAGGTGGATTTCTTACAGTGGCTGGTTGACAGATGGAGCATACAGGACCAGTGCTTCTTCATTGGTGGCCACCAGCTCAAAATCGAGCCGGTAGACATATATTTCTTGACTGGATTGCCTAAGAGAGGCAAAGACTTGACTCTATTCAGGACTAGGCCAGGTGGCCAGTTTGTCGATAGCCTCCGGCTAGAGTTCTGCAACAGCTAGGCTAGAGACAAAGGGATAGACATTAAAACCATATCCCTTCCTGAACTCATGGTGACCACGTTTACTGTCACTAGACTTTGCCGGAGTGCCGCATTACATATTGCCACCGGATCCGAGATGCGGATGGCAGTTGACTGCTTTCGAGGCACCATATTCAACTGGTGCGATGCTGTGTTAGCCAATGTAAAAGGCCAACTGACCAGAGCCAGAACGGACAACTAAAGACCTTTGGTTATGGGGCTTTGGTTGTGAGCTTTGGTCTGGAGAGGGTTCCAATGTTGATCCCGCAGCACCTTACTGTTGGAGCTGGGCTTCCTTGAGAGCCCAAACTGATGCGATGGGTTGCAGTTATGGCCCGTCATCCGGATAAGGGGACAAAGGTTGTTCGATTCAAACCTGAGTATTTCCAATGGTTGGAAAACCAGGTTTTTTCTATTCAAGACTTCCCTTACGCTAGGGTAGATTTTCGTGGTGACCCAGACATGGCTCTTCCACCAGGAGAGCAATGGGATGACTTAGGTAAAATCATTTTCAACATTTTCCTATTTTAATTTTTTTATTTTTCTATCGTCCCAAAACTGATAGTAAAAGTTTCAAATGCAGATGTGGGTCCACAGTGACCAGCCGCTCTCCGGCCTTACGAGAGGAAACAACCAGTTGCAGCCGTGCCAGCCCCACAGGACGAATCAGCAGAGACTTTGGCCGAGTTGGAGAGTCATCTAGAGCACTTGACAGGAGATATTCCGGAGACCAGCATAGATGACATTCCTCGTCGACTTCAGCGCTATGTGATTGGGGTCTCAGGACCTTTTAGGAAGTTCCTTTGCAAGGTGGCCCATGCAGTAGTTTCTTATCGAGATCATCACCAGTGATAGGATGATCGCCTATTGTAGGCACATATGACATTTTTGCTTTTTGTACTTATCATTTTTGCCGATCATAAGGTGTTTTTCAACCTATGATCGAGGACGATGTATTTTTTGACACACTCCTATATATATCACTATTATCGGCTTATCTTGTAAATCATGTTATGGAATGGTTTTAAATTTACATATATGATTATTGCAAATGTCAACTTAACATTCGAGAAGCAATTGCATCTGATAATGTATTTAAAGATATTGGACTATGCCGATATTCAATATAATCAAATTCACGTTCCAAGAGACGCACTCTCAAAAATAATCTCAATAACACTGGATTTCTAATGGCATACACTCTATTAAGCTGTAATACAACGAGTTCAGAATCTAACCTTACTATCAAACTCCGACCCCAAATGAAATAGATTCATATAATAACTCAATCACTGCACTATGCTCGGCAATGTTGTTTGTTTTTTGACCGAGGCTTACCCCATGCATAGATACCAACTCGTCAGAGGGCGAATAGATAACCCAAGCTGCGGAAGAAATGTTCTGTGTATTATGACAAGCATCATCAGCGAAACCAATGTATGTTTGGAAATACATCGACGTCTGCAATACCAAGAGTAAAACCAAGATAAGCAGGAATGATGACGAAAAACACTCTCTAAGCTAAGCACACTTTTTAAACTAAAACACACCAACTAGAAAGAAAAACTATCCTAACTAAAAATCTCCATACCCATTCTTTAAGCATAATACCTCTTCAGGTAAAGACCATTTTTGGGTTTACCTAAAGAGTCCCCGTCAAAGTCTACCAATTCATAGGCCCCTTTTGCTAGCTTTCGCTTGACAACATAGGGACCGTCCCACATAGGAACGAATTTTCCAGTTCCTAATTTATCATTAGCTTGATCGTACACTAAGACTAGATCTCCTTCCGAAAAGTTTTGAGGGGTCAGATTTTGATCATACTGAGCTTTCATACGTTTTGCGTGAGTTTCGATCGCCAATGCAACATCACGTCGATTCTCATATAATTGAGCCAAGTATAACAAATGTTTTTCCTCTTCGGAAGTGACTGGAAGTAACTCGATGGCCATTTGCAATGATGGGATTTTGCATTCAATGGGTAACACAGCTTCCAGACCATAAACTAGTTGGAAAGGAGTGAACCCTGTTGATGTTTTTACTGAGGTTCGATACGCCCAAAGCGCTGAAAATAACATGTTATGCCAATTCGACCAATGAATCCCAATGATTCGACAGATCATGATGACTAAAACTTTGTTGATGGATTCAACCAGACCATTAGCTTGTGGATAATAAGGATTTGAACTATCGTGACGCAAACCAAGTTGGTCTGTAAGTTCGGTCATCATAATGTTTCGAAAATGACGCCCATGATCAGTGATAATCGCTTGTGGGACACCAAACCTAGCAATTATATGATTGAACACAAAAATTGCAGCTGTCTTGCCGACTGCCTCAAATGTAGGCATCGCCTCGGCCCACTTGGTAAAATAATCTACCGCAAGGATAATATACGCATGCCCCCCGGCCGAGTGAGGGTTACATGTAATAAAATCGATACCCCATTTGGAAAAAGGATGAACGGTAATTATAGGGTGTAGAGGAGCAGGTGGAGTGTGCATCTTTCGATCAAAAATTTTGTAGTTGTGGCATTTTCAGGCCGCGTTAATAAAATCTTTAAACAAAGATGGCCAGAAGTAGCCAGTGCGCAATATCTTCTGGGCTGTGGCATACCCAGACATATGACCGCCACACGCTCTAGAGTGACAGTCATTTAGAACCCTTTCAGCTTCCTCGTGAGTTAAACAATGTCGAAAAATAGAGTCCGCCCCACGGTGATAAAGAGTATCTCCAATAATCTTGAATCGTTGGGACTGGAATCGTATTTTCCGACATTCTAACCTTGAAATTTCCGTCCAAAAGGATTGGGTCCAGAGATAAACGATGATATCCCCATACCATGGATCTAAAGTGTTGATTAGAAACAAGGATTTGTCTGCAATGGGCTCTTCCGCCACAGTTTCCATGTCAGCACGCGAGAAGTCACACATTAACTCCGCCAAAACTAAAGATTTCTTAGACTTAGATTTTTCAAATTCCAAGTCGAACTCCTGCAGGATAACAATCCATTTAGAGTACTTGCCCCCTAGCAATTTCTTGGTCAAAATTTAGATCATAGGGTTGCAATCAGAAATTACTGTAGTTTTACGTAGTAAAATGTAGTGACGAAAATGTTGGACAGCTTGAACCGCTGCCAATGCCAATTTCTCCACATGTGAGTACTTTTTCTCAGTTGGATTTAAAATTTGACTAAGGTAATATATCACATGTTCAGTCCCGAATTCATCTTCCTGAACTAAGACCATTCCAATGGTGGAATGAGAGGCGGCGAGATACAAGAAGTTGTCCTAGTTGTATTTGGGAGGATGCAATAAGGGTGCATGGGTCAACGCGTGTTTTAGTGCATCAAAAGATTTCTGAGCTATCTCATCCCAATAGAATGGAGTATTCTGTTTCACCAACCGGGTAAAACCCTTGGTAACCTTGGCGTAGTTAGGAATGAATCGTAGTAAAAAGTTTTCTTTCCCTTGCAAACTTAGGAGTTGGCTAAGACTCGAAGGAGGAGGCAATTTGACAATAGCTTCGATCTTCGAGGGATCGATGTGAATGCCGGCTTTCGAAACAACAAACCCAACAATCGACCCGTTTCTATACAGAAAACACACTTGTGTGGATTCAACCGAATCCGATAATGGATACACCTCATAAAGATTGCTTGTAAATGGATAAGATGATCAGCTCGATGTAATGAATGAGGAGGCAAATCATTGAGATAGGGTTGCACATTGTGCTTGATGTCATGAAATGGATAAGACATGGCCCTTTGAAAAGTTGCTCCAGTATTCTTGAGCCCAAAAGGTAATTTGCAATAAGCAAATGTCCCCCATGGACAAATGAAAGCCATTTTTGGTTGATCGGTAGGTAGAATATTGATTTGATTGTATCCGGAAAAACCATCCATGAAGGAGAATATTTTGCTGCCGGCACAATCATCAATGATTTTATTGATATAGGGAGTTGGGTAATTGTCCTTTGGACAGACTCGATTAATGTCCCTATAATCGATACATATTCTTATTGTCCCTTGCTTTTTGTTAATCAGAACAATATTCGATACCCAATCCGTTAACGAGATCAGATAAATGAAACCTGCTTTAAGTAATTTTTCAACTTCTGCTTTAATAGCAACAACTTTTCTTGGGTGAATCTGACGCAAACATTGCCAGACGGGTTTAGCGTCCGGGTAAGTCTTGATTTCATGAACAACAATCGCGGGATCAATTCTTGGCATTTCCTTATAGGACCAGGCAAACACGTCATGGAATTCTTGAAATAGGGCCTTATATATCTGAATTTCGTATTCTGTACACGAGGCACCTATATGAATTTTCTCAACAATTCCAGGCTTAACCGAAATGTCAATAGGAATAGTTCAAGAGATGTTTCCCAAATTTAACTCTGAATAAATATTTTTCATTGGATTCTAAGGTTCCTTGACATATTCAGTTGTAAAAATTGATGAAAAATCATTTTCAAAATGATCATTCTTGGGTAAGAACGAAGATCTATGATGGAGATCTTCCCATGGTAAATCATCTACACATAGGATTTCACGAATTTTCTCATCAGAGTGAACAAGTTTAGAAAACGTGATTGAATCCGAGCTTGATGTGAAAAGTGATTCCTCACGGACCACATTCATTAAGTCAATTTTGGTTGAAGATGGGTTGGTAAACGATTGCACGGCCTCATACGCAATTTCATATGGACTCAAAGGCATAACATCACCAAATGAGTCTATCTCAGAGTCAGAAGGAACGATCCGAAAGGATCATCATTAACAATGGTGTCTGACAAAATCATATGAATGGTTGCAAATGAAGACGATGCGTTGATCGGAGAAAAAGGAAAAGTTCCCAGTAAATCGGCATCTTTAACTAGTCCTACTCCAAAATCCTTATACGGGATAGTCGTTTTACCGACATGCTGAATACTTTCAGAAGTGGCTAGGTCAGATGAAAAGTAATCTAGCTGGTCTATTGTTACGATCTTTCCATTATGAGGAAACTTTATAACCCGAAAGACCGATGAAACGACAGTTGTCATAGCGTAAGACCAACTACGATCCAAGAGAAGGTTGTAATCTAGAGGGGCATCAACCACCTCCGCATCTAGATTAATGGTTTTTCCTTCAGCCCCTATAGGTAAATCCTCTAGAATGCCAAAAGGATGAAACCCACGGCCATCAAAGGCCTTTAGAATCGTCGGGGATTGATTTAGTGAAGGAGAACCAAGCGATCTCTAGCACTGTATCGACATAATACACGTTGAGGCTCCCTCATCAATCACAGTCCTATGAATAGGCATGTTTTTTACTATCACTGGAATCTGGAAAGCCATTTGATGAGATAAGCATGGTGTACTATTTTCTAGATCGAAAATTATTAGGTTTGAGTCCTGAACGTCAACAGCTCCTATAGCCGACAAAACTAATTTACGCTGTGCTGGACATGATTGCAGCACTTCCAAAGCCGACATTGCTGAGGGTGAAACAGCTAAATCCTCAACAATGTTATAGTTTTGAGCCGCTCTCGCATGTGGATTGAAAGCTGACTTTCGAAGTATACCCTTGGCGGGCAGTTTGATTACCAAGTCTGGATTAGGTTTCTCGATCTGTAGTGGATCGGAACCGAGAGCTGAGGTTTGTGGGTTAGAATGAGAAGATTCTACTTCTTTACCATCAACAGGACTTTTACTACCATAATCATGCGATCGAGTCGCAATCCTAACATGGGACATCATCAGTATGGGTTCTTCATTGGCACTCGAGGAAGAACCTATCATCTTACTGTCTTGACTTGGAAAAGGATCCTTCAAAACAACAGGCGTTTGGGAACCTTTGAAAATCTTCGGAACCTCTGCACGATGAGGGCAGTCTCTTGTAAAATGTTCTTCATCACAAATGAGACAAGGATAATGAGGTTTGCATTTTTCATCATTGGATTCCGATTTTCATGCTTCTCTTTTGAATTTTTGTCCGTTTTATTCTTCTTCTTCCCTTTCTTCTTGCCACCGGATTTTGATTTGGCTGTAGATGACTCTACAACGTGAATATCAGCAGAAATCTCGACGGAAGAATCTCTTGTCGAGGAATCAGGCAAGGTTATGATAGGAGAAGAATTCTTGGAAGACTTCTTCTTACTTTTAGTGTTAACCGTACCAATCATACCATCAACGGCATGAGACCCTGAAGGAGCTGCAGCGATTTGATTTTGCTTGGGAAGATCGGGGATTTTCTCATGTAACATACCTGACTGAGTATAGACCAAGTGAAGGTACTGTGCTTGAGCAATTACTTGCTCCTCAGTAACGACTCCGGCCTTAGCTACATCTTCAGTGATCTTTGGCAACAAAGATTTTACAAACCATTCAGCCAAGATCTAATCCGGAATAAAAACCTCCACTAAACGCCGTTGACGTCTCCATTCATGAATGTGATCTAAAATTTAAGTGGACTTCGATTGCTTTAGTGAAGTTAGTAATTTTGTGCCATTGTCATATCTCACTGGCAACTGAAAATGAGTTAAAAGCAAGGTAGCTAACTGACTAAAATTATAAAAAGTGCCTCGCGGTAACTCAATGTACCACTTGGCCGCGAGACCAATTAGAGTGCACTGGAAAAGCCTTAGACAGATTGAATCATCTAAAATGGAGTTAGACGCACACCAGAGGTGATAAGTCATCACATGGTTCGACGGGTCCTCTCCTGATTTGCCTTCAAACTTAGGAATATCACTAGGCAACTTATTCGGCATTGGCGGCCAAAACAGAAGATAATTAATGGGATCGTTCATTAGGCACGACAATTCAGGCAAGTCCAAAGTTGCGATAAACGGTAACTGACAATTCGGGTCCCTAAAACTCTGGGTCATGAGACCAACCCGACAAGGAGGATATCCAGGATAACTAGGAATAGGAATTGCATTTGGGATATTGTATCCTCCCGGAAAACCAGGATTAACCGGACCGTACTGGGGTTGTTGAGGTTGTTGATATGTGTACCCAGGGTACGGTTGATACTGATAGATTGGCTGTTGCACAGCATGACCGAATTGGTACTGTCCCTGGTACGTTGATAAGTAAATTGTGGTTGACTTGTGACAACCGTACTTGAACCAGGTTGTCCTACAGGCATCTGAACCGAAGTTTTAATTGTGAATCCATATGGAGGTAAAGATGTCTGAGGAGTAGATACAGGAACAGTAGAAACCAGAGCTATCGACACTCCAGAAGTAGGTGGGGTAGATTGAATAGATGTTGCGGCAGTTGCAGCAGTCGTTTGAGGCGGAGTACGAGGCATACTAGGCCCAGGTTGAGAAACTACCGAAGGTATAGAAGTTTGAATAGTGGACTGGACAGGTTGCTGGGGTGTACTAGAAACTAAGGGTTGTACAGTTTGAGATGACAACTGTACATTCGGTTGCAAGACCTGTTGAGTTTGCAATGGATCCCACACTAAATTCATTCCGGGGTATGGACCCATAACAGGTTGAGAATATTGAGGACCATAACCAGGTTGAGGATAGGATTGATAATCCAAAGGTACATTTCCCGTTCCTTGAACATATGATTGACCAGAGGGTGGTTAGAAACCTTGGTTCGAGTACTAACCTTGGGGTTGATACCCTTGAGGCACATACTGATACTGGGGTTGACCTTGAGGTACATATTGATACTGGGGTTGACCTTGGGGTACATATTGAGTCTGGGGTTGACCTTGAGGAACGTACAGTCCCGTAGGTATGTACTGTCCTTGAGGTTTCCCCCCAGGCGCAAATTGGGTACCTTGAGGTTTCCCCCCAGGCGATAATTGAGGATTTTGAGGTTGCCCCTCAGGCGGTAACTAGCCACCTTGAGGTTGAGGATTAGGAATAATACCTGACATCATGAGAATATCTTCTACACTCAATGGCTTAGTACCATTGCTTCCAGTTAATAACCCTTGTTCAATGGGTTGAGGAGATGCTCCCGAAAAAGTACCAGAAAGTGACTGATACCCAGAGGGAACAGAAGGACCACCGTACAAAAAGGATTCTGGCGATTGAGTAAACATGGATGACTGTCTTGACATATTTAACGGAGGATAGTAACCTCTAGGTGTTGGGTGATAAGGAACATGAGGTGGTGAAAAACTTAACCCTGGGTTTTCTAAGAAATTAGTCAAAGAAAGATACTAAGCACTGCTCCTAGGTGGACTGTAAAAAATTGATTCACGCTCCCTTAGTTCAATAGTAGGTTGAATTTTAGGGATAGGGATGCCTAATTCTTCTTCTGGAGTAGCAAGTTCTTCGATAGCTATAAGTCCAGAAGGAAGATTTTGGGTAATTATTCTTTGTACCCTAGGTGAACCAGGACCACTAGAAGCTGGAGAAGCAAACCCCGATGTTGGAGTAGCAGCAAATTCACTTTCAGGTTTGGATATTTCAGGTTCCTCACTTATATCACTAGTAGACGAAAAGCTACTAGTAACTTTGGAAACAGACACTGATTGTGGATTATAATCTGCTACTAAAGCTTGAAAATTAGGATGTACCACCAAATAAGACTCTCCTTCTTCAGGTGACTCAACTCTACTGTCTCTAGGAGTTACGAGGGCTCTTAACCCTTCAGGCTGGCTCGGTGAAAACTCAGGAGGTTAGCCCCAAAGTCTATGGGACTTCCTCGGTAATTCAACCACGATTAAAAAAAATTTAACTACTTCACATGCAAACAAAGTAAAATCTCAATGAAAACCACCTAAAGCCTCTAAAGAACCAAACAAATTTGAATCACATGCCTAAAGAATCTAGGAGATCAAGCGCACACAAACAGTAACTTTCCGTACTGAAAACACTAGTTGGTGATGAAGCCCAACGTCGCAGAGTTCAATACAGAAATGGCGGTTGGAACAGTTACCCCGGCAACCTGCTTAATGAATAGACTGGCACAAGTTCCTCCACTTAACCGTCTCGAGTGAAGAGAACCCCCCAGAAAATCCAAGTGAGTCTAGCTGACATCTGCTCCAGGTACAATGGGATCTTCCCACCACTGTCACCTTAGGAAGAATCCTAAAGAATATGGTCACTAAGGTTACCAACTGAAACAAATATACTTGGGGGAATAGTCTACGATCCGATACACATGCAAGGGCAGAGTAGCAAGCTCAATCCCCTTGAAGGCTCCTTGACATAATCCAAGGTTTACCAACAAGTGACCCCAGGCTTCTCGACAATGGTTAATCCGAGGTTTACCGTTTTTAATATGTGAATATCTGGCGTTGTTTCCAATGAGGAAGGATTGATTCCCACACTGGTTTGGACACGATCTCGTGCTTCTCCTTTAAGAGGAGCTTTCCCAGAGAATAAATGCAACAATTGGATTTCTTCCCTACCACAAGATATAGCTACTTGTTTGTTTTACTGTCTTGGAGAGTTAATTACTCTCCTACTCCAAGACACTAGCCTAAGCTATGTTGGTGTATCAGAGCCCTAGAAATAAAAATATTACCAGATGAATTTTACTTTAAGAATTATTTTTATTGGTTTTTGTTATGTCAAGAGGTGCGGAGATGAAACTCGTGGTATGAATACTCGACTCAAAATCACTAAAAAATGCACTTAAGATGATTAAATAATCTTTTCCCTTCAATGAACTTCTAGCTAGGAAAGAGTTTGAGAATGCAAATATTTGTAAACACAAACCTTTCTTAACAAACAAATTAAAAGAAGAGCTTTTGTCCTTTCCAATGCACTCAAAACGAGACAACTATTTATTTTAACAAAAGTTTCCCTTTTCTTTCAAAACACTCAACCACTACAAAAACAAACTTTTTCCAAAAGAGATTTTTTACTTTTTATAAAACACTCAAAACTATGGAAGCGACTAACTTTGAGATCTATAAACTATAAAAACATATTTGAAGTCAAATCTTACAAGATGTCCTTTTAAAGGATGTTTTACTTAGCTAGATGTAAACTAAGGACCAATTTATGCAGAATCACAAATCATTCAAAAAACAACCAATTTTGTTTTATTTTTTAAAAATGAAATCCAAACTTTTAAACACAAGCTTTTCGAAGTTTTGTAAAGAGAAAACACAAGGCAGATTCCTCAACAAAGGTAGATTTCACAAATGGTCAGACTCATAAGAAGGCTGGTAAAGACCAAGGTGATTTGAGGTTCCTACAGCTTCTAAGCTCAGAGCTACTACAAGACCAAGATGAAAACCAAACCCAACAAGCAAAACTTCTAGGAATTTCACCTAAAACCATAACACCAATGAAATCAACCTAAGGAAAGCTTCTGAAAGGTTATATACAGGTCTGGGCAGGGGGTAATAACTTCTAAACAAAAACTAAGCTGACTAACAGAGAAAATCTTAGGTTTTCCAAAATTTTGACAGGGTCTGCAGGCCCATAGTTAACATAGGTGCGGTACTGCTCTGTGCTAAAAGCAAAAGCACGGATAGGTACGCACTGTGTCAAAAGCCTAGGGTGCGGTCCTCTCCCAGAGTTATGAAAAAAAAGAAATAACCCTGGATCTACTAATTCTATCTAATTCCACACACAACAAGCCAAAAACAGAAACAAAAACACAGTTTCTCAGGTCAAAGTAAAAACAAGGAAAAAATCAAGTCCCCAGCGGAGTCGCCATTTTGTCACACGGAATGAGTCGATCTTGCAGACACGATAGACCTTCCTAGCATCTAAAGAGACCTAGTGACAAGCAAGCCAATCAAAAACTATCTTTCTGTAAATATTCATTTATAAACAAAGGAAAACAAGTGTTTTAGGCCTACCTTGGGTCCAATGCAAGTTTGTGGAAGCCTCGCTCCTTTGATCCAAGTGAGCTCCCTTGTTGCGAATCTGCAAATACAAACAAGCAAACAAATTAAATAGCACCTGAAAAGCCAATATCATAAAACATATTTAACATGAAGATCAAGGAATTCATGAAACAAATGACATAAGACAATTTGTTGATAAAAATGAATCTGATTGTATTAATTCAAATCAAAGAAGAACTTTACAACCCGTGCCTTGACGCTGTACAAGCTCCTCCTAGGGTCCAACAAGAAGTCTCCTCTACCTTGACAAGTTTCACTCTCTTCCCAATGAAGCCAAAAAGGTATGTGATCTGTCCTCTCAAGCTTAACTAGGAAGTCTCAATTCCACCAGCATTTACCCTGAACAATGTTCAGCTTCTAACCTCTCTAGCAACCAACCCAATGCCTTAATTTATAGTGCAATGGAGGGAAGTTACTAGGTCCTCCTTCAAAGGGATAAAGCCCTCCTTCAAAGGGTAGCTCCTCTCATCAAGGGATTAGCTCCTTCTCTTTTGGGATGCTTGAACCACCTAAGAGCGACCAATCCACGTCAAAATTCCTTCTGGAATCATCTAGAATTAACCCAAAGTGAGTTTTTTAGAATAAACTTGCGCCATTTTGACTTTCACAGGGGTCCGCACCCACTCCTTTAGGGACAGAGCGGGTAGGTCCGCAGTTTTTGTAAACAGGAGGTGCGGGATCGCAGACAATAGTGAGAGAAAGTGTGGAACCAGAGCTTTGTTGATTTTCAATGTCTTTCTCTCATTTTCAAAGCTTGACTTGAAGAGCTGAGGTCTGAGACTTGCTTAGGAGGACAATACAAGTGATGATAGACCCATACTGACTGCAAATAATCATGGTGACGATAGTTTTGTGTAACAAATCCCAAAAGCCGACTTGATGGACACCCATTGATTTTAGGTAGACCTTGGCTTGCAACTATCGATGCCTATATTGGCTGCTGACAAGGCAATATGACCATAACGGGGGGAGAAAATATCAAGAACTTAGCTATATATCCTCCAGCACAGCCAAGTGTCACAATGATCAAAACTAATAAGCACCATGTATCATACCTTACTGATAAGATTAGATGTACATTAACCATACAAGAGGCACTTGATTTTAAAGACCAGATAGATGATGATGCCATTAATAAATTTATTAGTCAAACTAAACTCAGATCCCGCACACAGTGTCACATGATAGAGGCAACATTTGATAACGAATTAGAAGAAGATCCTCTTAAAGATACACATGATCAAACAATACCTCTTACCTCTGTTGCAAATAGTAAAATTGTGGAAATCGAAGCACGACAAACCTTAAACATTAATGCCAATCTCACCTCCGAACAAGAAATGAAGCTCATCCACTTGTTGAGGAAATATAAAGAAGCATTTGCATGGGACTACCCTGATATGAAAGGGATTGAACCCCAATTATGTACACACCACATTTACATAGAAAAAGATGCGAGACCTGTTCACCAGCCTCAAAGGAGACTTAATCCTCATCTAAAAGATGTGGTAAAAGCTGAACTTCAAAAACTTTTAGATGTCAATTTCATCTATCCTATCTCCGATAGTAAATGGGTCTCTTCGCTTGTGGTGGTACCAAAAAAGAATGGGAAATGGAGAATTTGTGTGGACTACAGAGAACTAAATAAAGCAACACAAAAATACCACTTCCCTCTCCCATTTATTGATCAAGTATTAAACACTTTGGCAGGAAAGAAATTATTTTCTTTCCTAGATGGCTTCAATGGATATAATCAAATCCAGATTGCCCCTGAAGACCAAGACAAAACCACTTTTACTTGTCCTTGGGGAACATTTGCCTACGAAGTTCTACCTTTTGGATTATGCAATGCTCTTGCCACATTCCAATGGGCTATCCTTAGCATCTTTGCAGACTTAATAAATGAAGGACTTGAAGTATACATGGATGACTTTACACCGTACGGACACGATTTCGATCCAGCATTGGATACATTGAAAAAAGTCCTACAACGCTACACTACTACCAGGCTTTGTTTAAGCCATGAAAAATGTTATATGATGATGACTGAAGGACTTATTCTAGGGCACTATATTTCAGCAGCTGGCATTCAGGTAGACCCAGCCAAAATCCAAATAATTTTTCTTATTCCCACTCCTACCACTCAAACGAAGGTACACAGTTTTCTTGGATTTTCTGGTTATTATAGGAGGTTTATAGAACATTTTTCGCATATTTCTGCACCTCTGTATGCAGTAATAGGTAATGTTGATTTTATTTGGATAGAAAAATGTGAACGTGCTTTTCAGGATCTTAAGAAGCTGGTATCCAGAGCCCCAGTCCTTCGAGGACCAAATTGGGATTTGCCATTTCAGATCTCATCTGATGCCTTGATACAACTATTGGAGCAGTCCCTGGGCAGGAAGAGGATAAAAAACCATATGCAATTTATTATATTAGCAAAAATTTATCCCGTGCTGAATTAAATTACACTGTTACTGAGAAAGAATTTCTAGCTGTGATACATGCTGTCAATAAGTTTAGACATTACATTACTGGATATCCTATTATCTTGTATATAGATCATTCTGCCATAAAATATTTAGCAAGCAAGCCTATCACAAATGGCAGAATAACTAGATGGCTGATTTTATTGTAGGAATTTGATATTACAATCAAGGATCGACCTAGAAAAGAAAATCATGTAGCTGATTTTCTCTCAAGAATGCCAAAGCAAATCAATGCAGCAGCAATTGAAGATTAATTTCCAGACAAGCATCTGTTTGTTGTTGCTATTAAAACGCCCTGGTATGCTCATGTTGCCAATTACCTAGTAGTAGGTAAACTACCAAAACATCTAACCCCTAATGAGCGGAAACAGATTGTTCAGCGGAGTGCTCAATTCTCTTGGGTTGGAGGCTACCTGTTCCACACAGGGGCAGATATGCATATCAGAAGATGCATTCGAGAGGATGAAATCTTTGACATTTTAAAAACCTGCCATGATGGACCATGTGGAGGACATTTCTCTGATCGCAAAACTGGACATAAAGTGCTGCAAACAGGGTATTATTGGCCTACAATTTTCAAGGATGCAAAGAAATTCGTCCAAGCTTGTGACAGTTGGCAGAGAGCAGGATGCCCTGGTAAGTCTGATGAGATGCCCCTGAACCCACAGCTAGTCATTGAACCATTCAAACGATGGGCCCTTGATTTCGTTGGATCAATTAACCCACCCTCAAACCAGAAAACATATATTTTGGTGCCAACAGAATATGTCACCAAATGGGTTGAAGCAGAGGCATTGCTGAGAGCTACAGAAGATTCTATCATACAGTTCTTGTTCCATATATTTGTGCGTTATGGCCTTCCAAGAGATATAATTACAAATAGTGGACCACAGTTTGCTGGGAACAAAATAACTGCAACACTCAAAAACTATCATGTCCAGCATAAAATCACTACTCCATACCACCCACAGGCAAATGGTCAGGTAGAAAGCAGCAATAAAATAATAGAAGAAATCCTAACAAAAAAAATTGCATCACATAGACGTGATTGGGCTGCCAGACTACCAGAAGCACTGTGGGCTTACAGAAAAACATGGAGGAGTACCACTGGTTACTCACCTTATCAATTAGTGTTTGGAAAGCAACCCATTTTTCCCATAGAATTCGAAATCCAAACATTGCAAATAGCACAGGAAGTTGGCTTAGATCTAACTGAGGCGCATATTAATCGATTACAGCAGATCAATGAGCTCGATGAAATCAGGCTCTTTGCACTCCAAAACACTGCACTGATCCAACAGCAGCAAGCTAAATGGCATGACGTTCTCATTAAAAATAAAGTCTTCCATGAAGAAGATTGGGAACTTTTCTACGATTCTAGGTTTCAGGACCTTCCCGGGAAACTCCAGACTCGTTGGTTGGGACCATACAAAATCCAGAAGGTACACGACAATGGTACTCTTACTCTAATCACTATTGACGGTTCTAGATATGCCTTAAAGGAAAATGGCCATTGAGTTCGTCTTTATCACAAACCACTTACTCGGGAGTCCTTCTGCCAGCAACTACACCAAGAATTTGATATGGAAATTTTGGGGGAGGGAGAGAAGTCTTCCTCACCTGTGATTCATTAAGTCATTTGTCTATTTCTACACTTTGTACATAATTTCTTTGTTTTGTTGAATTATTTCTGTATTAACAACTTGCTGTTACTTTTCCGAAGCAGCAGTAATTTTATTATTTTCTGCTGTTCCTTTTTCAAAGGAACAACACCTTTTGGATCAGCCGTTCATTTTGTTTAATTTTGTTCTTTTTCATTACTTTGTGTTGTTCCTTTTCCAAAGGAACAACACTTTTGCTTTCTGCTATTCCTTTTCCAAAGGAACGACATTTGTGTGTTTTGTTGTTCCTTTTCCAAAGGAACAACATTTTCGCTTTTTGTTGTTCCTTTTCCAAAGGAACGACATTTGTGTGTTTTACTGTTCCTTTTCCAAGGGAACAACATTTTCGATTTTTTCGGT
Source organism: Pinus tabuliformis (assembly GCA_031772625.1). Taxonomy (NCBI): domain Eukaryota; kingdom Viridiplantae; phylum Streptophyta; class Pinopsida; order Pinales; family Pinaceae; genus Pinus; species Pinus tabuliformis. Next base: position 1,665,166,759 of record CM062819.1, on the reverse strand, counting down.
TTCTTTTTCAAAGGAATGACATTTGTGTGTTCTGTTGTTCCTTTTCCAAAGGAACAACATTTTTTATTTTTGATGTTGCTTTTCCAGAGGAACAACATTTGTGTGTTCTGCTGTTCCTTTCCCAAAGGAACAACATTTTCGATTTTTGTTGTTCCTTTTCTAAAGGAACAACATGTGTGTTTTTTTGCTATTTCTTTTCCAAAGGAATGGCATTTGTGTTTTCTGCTGTTCCTTTTCCAAAGGAACAACATTTTTGATCTCTTTTTGTTCTTTTTTCCAAAAGGAACACCACTTGTATTCTTTTGCTCTTCCTTTTCAAAACAGCAACATCCTCGTATTCCTTTTACTTATTCTTGCTCCCCTTGCTTTTCTAAATTAAGGATGCTTATTGTTCCTATTCTTTCAAGTCTTTTGGAATACAGCTATGCACTTATGCAATGGATACAAATCACAACATACTGAAATCGGTAAATTATAAAATCGCTATTTTTATAAGAAATTGCTCTGAATTGGTAAGAGGACAGAGGGAAGGACACACTTATCCATTATCTTTTGTTGTCATTGTTTCACTAACTCTGCTCTGATTGGTTATCTTTATCATGTTGGTTCTTTTTAATCCTCTTTGATTATTATTTAGGAATAAGAGCAAAGGGTTTATATCTTCCTATTGAGATGTTAAGACTTCTTCGACCATTCCTACTCTTAAGGAGTGTTGAACCACCCTTTGTGTATAAATGGGAAATTACTTTCTGAAAAAGAAAGAAAAAAGAGCATACAATGATGTCTTAATGACTTGTTTATATAAGTTGTCAAATGTAGGATAGGGGGTCTCATCAAGAGCCAGTATACCATGATCATGAGGAAGAAGGTGAAGTGGCATTCCCACTATGGCCACCACACCAGGGATATGGTCCAAAAGGTATATCAAATAAAGAACCCTTGGAACAAGAGGTCTCATCACGAGTCCGCCTGCCCACCTTTCGCTCCTTCCTCATGAATGGCATTATGGCTAACTGGTCACAAAGCTAGCATAATGGCCTACATTTTGACATCACACAACATTTCCTAAGCATACACAAAGGATCATGGTTCCAAGGGTGAAATAAACAACTTTGCCAAGGTTATGGAAACCTGTCGGTAGCAGAGCACTATTAATGGTATTGAAGTCACATTATTTACACCAATAGGTAGTTATCAGAACCCTTCTATTTCTTATACCTTAGTAATCAATCACATAAGACGAATGTGTATTATTTCCCGAACCATCCAACGCATGTAAATCTATTATCACCAATCATGACAGAACAATTGACAATGACCACACGAGACTCGATATGCATGGCAGATGTCCTATCCTCCCAGCCCCGCATCATCTCACAGCAGTCTCTTATGTATTAAGCGATCCAACTTTACACCTCGATTTCGATAATCTGCTACTTTTGTAAACATGGCATATTGCCATGCGTTGTTCCTTTATGACTCTGCTTCAGAATAGAATGGCATGCCACTCCTTTATTTGATGGCCAGGGAAGCCTATCACATTTTGGGGGGGCTAACCTCATCATTCCTTGGATTACGTGTCAGACCGCTATTCGGGAAATTGCATACTTGGGAATAACACGGCTCAACGGTATACTATTTTTTATTTTTTGCATGGCTTGTTGTTCCTAAGACATTTCCATTGTATGCTCTGCGGCAGTAGTAAAGCCCTTTAGATTTTGGGTGAGTCTTGCGTCTGTCAGCCTCTCTATGTTTTAACAGCGTGAACAGCTGCTGTTCCATTGTCAAATTCTGAGATTTTACAGCGAAACCATAAACATGGGAGGAAGATCGATTCAGAGAGAACCACAAATGTTAACAGTCTCTGATGCTGCACGGGAAATCTTGGCAAGAGCAGGGTGGCTAACTTATCTCAAACGCTTACAGGAACCCAACGAGACTGTAGCAATTGAATTCTTGCAGAACTTGCAATAGGATCACCCCACAGTGAGGGGGAGACACATAGCAGTCACCGATGACATAATCGCAGAGGTCTCGGGACTGCTAGCCGCTAGACTTGTATGGACGCTAAAGAAGGATAGATTGCAGAAGATCATAGAAACCTTCCAGGAGGAAGGCCAGAGCCTGACAATCAGAGGAAAGGGGGTTCTACTCGCAACATTAGGAGAACCGTGGGTGTAATTGGTGAAGACCATTCAAAGCTACATCACCTGTGAAGGAAGAAAACACATGGTAAGACCACGGCTCCTTAAACTTTTAGCTGTATTAAAGAAAAAATGCTCTTTAAAGTTACCTGCATTTTTTAATTCATTACTGCATGACGTTGCACAGAGCATGAAAAAGGTACAGCTTGTAGAATTAGTTGTTAGTCATCATGGGTTGATACGGTTAATAGTCAGCCATAGCCTTACCCAGTAGCAGAGCAGCTGGGAAGAGCTAATTGCCATGATAAATGGGGGATTAACCACACCATCCCCAAAACGTAAACATGCCACCAGTACACCTGAGCGTCCAGAAAAACGAAGGAAATCGGTTTGACTAGCACGGCTAAGAGGGTGGTTGGAGAATCCCCAAGGAGATACCAGCCAACCTGTAGAGATAAATGATACAGGGGATGAGCAACCCCCACAATTAGAAGGAGAAGACAATGAGAGAGGAATGCAGGAAAACGAGGAAGGAGAAATGGAGGAAGAAACCGAGCAACCTGAGCAGGAGGAGGAAACAGAACAACAGGAAGGCAGCACATTGCAGGATCCATTGAGAGAAGATGAATTGGCCAAAGTTTTGGCCAATATGGGTGAATATGGCCAACCTTCCAGCCCATCAGATCTCCATGCTGAAGAAGAACCAAAGGAACACTCTACTCAGGATGGAAATGCACCTGAAGAATTAAATGCTGAGGAGGTAGAAAAGGAGAGTCAGCCTATTCATGATGAAAGTATGATGGGAGAGAGAAGTGATGTAGAACAGGAACAATCCGTTCCTAGCCAGATGACACCAGAAGAAATTCCGGAAGAAGGGGAGGCAGAAAAGGAAGTCACCCAAGAAATAACAGAACCAGCTAGGGTTCTTGCCCCGGAGCAACCAGAGCAGAGCAACAAAGAAGCACCCCAAAGAGAAAATCAGGGAATTGATCATAGTCTAGGATGCAGTGAACAGTCTGTTGTTCCTTCTAAGGAAATTGAGGAAATCAAGAAATTACGGAAAGAACAACAAAGACTACTGAATGTAATAGTTCAGCTTCAACAGCAGATCAGGATTTTGAAAGCAAGGAAAAGGGTAAAAAGGACTTCGGGAGGGAAACATGCAACCACTCCAGCAAAACCCCTCAAGACAAAGGATCGGAGGACCAGAGTCCACCCTGCTGTTGAAAACCCTGTCGAAAAGCGGGTTGCTGTTCCAAATGTTGTTGAGGAGCAGTCTGCTGTTCAAATTCAAAAGGAACAACATTTGACTGTTACCCATGTTGAAATACAAACGGATGATATAGTGACCTAGGATAAAGAAATTCAGACGGAGGCACAACCCTCGGGGGAAATACAGGCCATGAACGTAAGACAACGCAATAGGAAAATTCAGGTAAAAATCCCGGTCTCCACCGCCGTATGGGAAAGTGATCCAAGAACGGTAACCCTACAAGAGGGTTTGACGCAGCAGAAAAGATCATAGAGCAAACGGTCCCTTGAGAAAGGTATGAAGAGCTACAACAATAGCTAAGTAACGTCAATCTATCCGAATGTGAGGCCTTTGAAGGGTGGCGAAGGGAAGAAGAAAAAGTCGTGAAGGTAACTCGTAGGTTAGATATAGTTATCAAGCAGATGGATACCTTATGTTCTTTGTACAATGACATCCTAGCATGTAGAGCCCCTGCTAAGAATTATGCCTTGTTTTTAATGGAACGATATTAGAAATTGAAAATAAAGGCTGTTAAAGCAGGTGCTCCTATACAAATTATTACCATCGATGATTTTATAAACTGCTGTAAGCACTACAGGGTAAAATTTCAAAGATTACTGTGTGAGTTTTATTTGCATAACCTTGTGTTAGACCAGGAGACTGAGCTAAACTCCTACCCTTTTGTTGGGGATATCCAATTACAGACATTTATTTCATTTGAGGTTAATCAAATTAAATGGCTTAAAGCCTATAATGCTTTCCAAAGGAAGAAAACGGATTAGGTAAGAGCTGAGCCTAGGGATCCAGTACATTTGTGGAGAGAACATAGGAACCTCATGAAGACTCCAGCTGTGATTGAGGCATTAGGACCCATTCATACAGCAATCAATCGGTAGGGAATATAATACTTTTTCACTATCAAAGACCTTGCCATTGATGTAGCTAAATTTCGATATCAGATCTCTAATCCGAATATCCAACTCAGGGAACCATTTAAGTATGAAAATTTTAAGTTAGCTGCCAACTGCTTGCACCTCTATGGCGAAGTCATTTTGAGGGCAGCGCCACCCTGGTTAGGATATAGGTTCCGGAGTCCAATTATTTGGCACCCTGCACCTGGGTACCAAGCCCTGTATGAGATGCCTGAGGGTCAGATAGGCCATTTCTTTGAACACCTAGTTATGCATCATGGCTGTAGACCTCCACATGAGATTCCATCTCTAGCCTACTCTCTCACTGCCTTACATGTCAACTACAATGTTTTCATAAGGGCATGAAAAAGGGTAAGCAGGGGGGTGTGTGGAGTACTAAAGAAGGTATGTTTTTGGTAATTATTTCAGCATCTTTTCATTAGAACTTACAAACCTTTTGCATCATGAACTAGGTAGATGATAAGGAATTGTAATAAAACTTGTGAGATTAATGTGCAAAATGAAAATACTGACAATTGTCATTTTCCTATGCAGGAAGAAGGGAAAATGAAAGACTGCCATTCCGAAGGAAAGAACAAGGTCAGGTTAACTGCTGTCCCTTTGACGGGGAACCGTATGCAAACAAGGCAAACCAAATCAAAGCCTATTAGCCCTGGAAAGGAAGTGGAGAGATCGGCTCGACGCAAGAAAGAAAAGAAATAACTGAGGACTAATGGTTTGGTGAATCTCTCAAGATCCTTTGATCCTGAGGGATCGCTGCTTTAACTATTTTTGCACCTAGACATCTCCACCTTCATCATTATAAAAATGGGTAGCACTGTCAGCCCGGGAGTCAGTTATGTCTTTTATGTAATTTCTCTTAATATTGAAACATTGATCATCGAGTCTCGTTGAGAACTAATCTACTGTAGTTCTGCCTTATGCATTAATATAAACTTGGTTGCTATTTCATCTCTGAGTCTGGAATAACTTCAAGCGGTGTACCCCTAGAGGCTAAGGGCCCGGGCCTGGAGGACACTTGCTCCTGTACTATTACGTTTCGTTTATGCGTGGTTTGCTTATCAGTGTTATTTGGTAATCTGATATGTTTTGTTAGTTTACATCACACGCTCTGTTATGTTTGATTTATTGAAGTTTCTGAAGATAGAACCATTGTATTAACTTCGCAATGTATTACTGTTCTTTTAAGCACTAATATAATATCGCCACTCTTTACAGAATATTGTTGTTGTTCAGTTACAGAGCATCTGTGCTGTACACTTATTCATTGGTATTACTGAATTCATCTTAGTGATTATGTTCCTTGCGATTGTTGAGTTTATAGACATTGTTGTTCCATTCTGAGATACAGTCATATTCTTTATAACTAAGATTGATAACTGGATTACCAAGATCAGATTACTATTAAGGTGTGCCACGTGTATGTGTGGTTTTCAAGCACTGTTCTATAATCCATCATTAATCAGTGTTGTTCCATTTTTTTGTGTTGTTCAATTCGTCCTTAAAAGTGGAGGATTGCCATTTGATTTCCGTAGTTCACAATTATTGCATTTGATCTTGTAGACTAAGGTGTTACTACTTGTTAGACTTAGTTGCTGTTACAAGTTCTTGTTTGCTGTTCCATTTCAGGTTTGCTGTTCTATTTCTTATTTGTTGTTCCATTTCTTATCTGCCATTCCATTTCCTGTCATTTGTTATTTTGGTGTGAAGAACAATCTAAGGCTGTAGTGAGCATTGACATTTACTGTCTGGCCCCCAGATCCATGATCTGTTCTCTGATTTCCTTTAGTTCCATCAGTTTACAAAGGGACAAGTTACTGCTACTGAACCCTTGACTGATAAATTGCTTAGTTTTCTGAATGTATGGTTTAATCTTTCAAATTAGTTTGCTGTAAACAAGCATTCGTTTACTCTTGTATTTTTGAACACTATACTACAAGCATTACTCTGGAAAATGATAGCCTCAGACTGAGACACTCTTTGAAATAACAAAACGTTCCTAGATTGACAAACTAATGTGAGGTAATTAGAGGTGAAAGAGACCCTTTTTACAGCTCGACATCAATCTCATCTATGTACAAATAACTCTGCAACCACTACTCCTTGGAAAATTTAAGGCTCCTATTCTCTTGAGCTACGAATGCATGCATGTTTTGATCAATCCACTTGTCAATCTCTTTTTTTCATACATAATCATTTATCATACATTTCTTAGATAGATCTTGTCCTAGAAACATAACCATTTGTTGGCTTAAGGGGGACTGACCCAAGTTCAAATTTGTTCGCACCAACCAACAAAACCCTAACTATTAGCCCTTTTGGCAACAACCTGCATATCACAGGCTCCAGTATCACCAGAAGAAGTATTGGGGGATGCTAAAACTAGGTGTCTGCATTGAGACACAGTGTGATAAGCGACTTTAAGCTCTTGTAGTCCTGATAGGCCTTCACGCAATTCAGTATCCTTCTAGGGCTCGCTACTGCATCTCGAGTAAAATGGTGTATATACCTTCATGAAGGTCTGTGATCAATCTTTATAGACCCCAAGGAAGAAGTCTATCTACTTTCGTGCGCTAATCAATAACCATAGATCTGCTTCACGCAAATCTATCCAATTCCTCAGAAATCGTAGAAGATTCAACATTTATCTTCGTGAAATGAGATAATTACTTAACTCATGCATAAATATTATAGATTCAATAGATTTGTATAACAATTACACGTTATTTCATGGAAGACATATTATTAAGAGACATGACATAACATAAACATAATTCACAATAATACTCAGGTGCAAAGTATTTCTTCAAAATCAATCTTTATTAAGCTTCAATGTTCAGATTACGGACTCCTTTACCCTACGCACTCAACCAAAGGGGTATGTGCAGTCAGCTGCAAACTTACCAAGGCCTAATGTGTACATAGATGCAGCAGCCTTCCCCTTTCACCTAAGTACAGGAAGTAGAGCCTTCTTTCCTTAGCGGTTGCCCAAAACAATATCTATCTTGACTCAATTACTCTTTCTTTCTCTCCTAGACTCACTATGACTCAACTATATATAGCTTTCTTCAATACAATACCATGGTCCATGGACCATGGGTGAGTCTCAAAACTGACCTATTTACTTATCCAAACAAGGGGCTAAAAACCCTTTGAATCCTATATAGTTGTGTGCTCTGCATCCACATTTCATAGAGAGTTTACCTCTTTCAAAAACATTTACAAAAATGTGGTTAAAAAACCCCAAAATTAACCCTGGGGACCCTATTCCAACATTAATTCTCTAAGCTTTCAATTGGAAAATTCTACCATTACTCCAACATGTATCAGAGGGCCATGTTATTTTGGAGCAATTATGTCTATCTAAGGGATCCAAAACTAGCCTTAGATGAGGCTTGAAGGGGAAGGGCGACACGAGACACCAATGGTAATCGACAAGAGCTAGGCCTTGCATTTTAGATAGGAGACTCTAGTATCCAATCACACAAAATACAAATTAAGCGATGAAATTAGGTGTAGTAATATGATTATAACAAGATTGAATGTCACACAAGTGGAGGCCCTATGAGTAGCATGAGTGGGTGAGAGACAGTCAGAACTAGGGTAGGAACTATGAATGAGATTGTGTGTTAAAAGTACCTTGCGTGTGGTGAGACATGGGGAAAATAACAAGATAAAAATACTTTATGGGGGTGTGTTCCCACGTCCCCTAGTTGCTCATGTATGTGAGGTGATGATAGTTGGCCACCACTCTCCTCCCATCCCCACAACCTTTTCATTATAAACAACCCATCTTGAAATGGTGAAATCGATCTTAATTCATGAATACTATTTATATTTTATATATATTTCTCATTTATACATATAAATTTTATTATATATTTATTAATTAACTTTATTAATGGATTATATGTTAATTATTGATATGATGTGAAACATAATGGTTACAAATATTAGTAATTATTATTTAATTTTTTTTAATGTGATATGTTTATTATGGTTTTCCCTCCAACATATTGCTTCTAATTTTAATGAAAAACAAAATTACAATATAGGAAATTAAATTGTATCAACTTATTATTTGTATTACCTTTTACATTTAACTACTTTTCTAATTAAGTCGACTTTATGTTTTATTATTGATATTTTTTATCTACTTATTTACTTCAATCACCACTAGAACATCTCCTCCATGCTAGTTTTTAGAGTACCTCCTACGAAATTTCCACCAATGTCATAACCAAAAAGTTTATCTTCTAACTTATTTATTTATTTGTCTTCTATAAATTAATTTACGACAAATAACGATAAATTCACTACTTTAATTCTTCACAAAATTAAATACTGGAAATGAGAAAATAATGCACACACATAAAATTGGACACCAATATTTTTGGATAGTCATCCCCAGAAACCCCAATGTTGGGAAAACCAGTGCAACAAATGAGTGTTTTATTATTATTCTTTAGAAATTCGAGAGTATAATGATCTACTTGATTGATAATGGAAAAGCTTCATAAAACAATAATCTCCACTAGAAAAAGTTCTACAGACATGAAATTCACCTCTGCAAATAGATATTCCCTCTCCCAAGAAACTTGCAGTCCTCTTGGCTATTCACATTGCCTACGATAAATATGCACTATAGCTCTACTAAAATTTGGATATCCTCTGGAATCACTTTCTACAGGTTGATTTACCTCCAGAAACTTCACAAATCCACTCGCTCTAAGTCTGGGTAATATATCTAGCACTGATAAACTGAAATGAGTTCCTATTGGAAACCTGAACAAGCTAACTAGCTAACTTGCACTCCTATTTCAAAATCCTCTTGTAGATAAAATCAGCCTCCTTTCCTGTGACTAGGATGCTGGAAAAAATATGTAAATCCTCTCTAGAATTCTTCTCACAAATATTTGTTGAAACCCTCATTGTTGGTGTGTCCCTCTACTTCAAATGCATCCTTGTTGAATCTCTCCAGTTGAGTAAGTCGAGCTACTTGAATGTGTCTCTCAAACCCCATCAACTTACTCTTTATAATATCTCATTGAGTGACTAATATTTATGATCTAATCAAAATCAATGGCTAAGATCATTTTGACCCCATGAACAAATTTATTTTGAAGTCTCTAGAGAAAAAATGATTTTCCTCAAACAATCTAATTTAATTAACCAATGTTTCTATGTTAGACTTAGGAAATATTTAATTATTGTCTAATTAATTGAATTTATGTGTTCCTAAGGCATTTCATATGAAATATTTTTTGGGTTTTGGAGATATTGTGTTCCTTAACATCTTAGACACCATTGGGTCTAGAAAACAGGTCTGCTTCTACCAAAAACTAACACTTCTTCTTAGCGAGGAAGGTGTTCTCCACTACTCCCAACTTATCCCTAAAGAAGACAAATGTTCCCTTACACAAGGCCTTTGTGAGAATATCTACAACATGTTGATCTATGCAAACATGTTGTAGTCAAGAAGATCCATGTTTCACACAAACTCTAATGAAGTGGTACCTTATGTCAATATGCTTTGACCAATAATGAAACAATAGATTCTTAGAGAGCCTGATGAAACTTAAATTATCACAGTAAATACTGGTTGAATCTAATTGCTAAGTAGAAAAACTCATTAGTATATTCTAAACCCAAATATATTTGCATGTGGATATGGTAGCATCCATGTATTCTACATCTGTATAACTAAGTACCATAGACTTCGACTTCCTACTGCACTAAGAGACAAACCCTAATATAATACTAGAGCAATACCCTAAAGTGATTTTCCAACCTTATGAACTTCATGTTGAGTCTGCATCAATAGATCCACAAAAATTGACACCATCACCTAAACCATACCTCAAACCATTCTCGAATGTGCCACACAAGTACCTTAAAACATGTCTCATTGTTGTCCAGTATACCCTCTTTGGTAGTACCATAATTCGACTATGAGTGTTAACCATGAAACAAATGACTAGCCTTGTTTGTACCAAATGGATAAGAGAACTAATGAGCTTCCTTTACAAGGTTGGCTCCACATATGCATCCTCTAAAGCATCAATATTCCTCTCGTTTCTAATGGTAGGAGTGGATGTGGGTCTACTGTCCTACATTGTGAACCTTTTCAGGATCTCCATAGTGTATCCCCCTTAGCCAAGGAAGATCTCCATGGTCGTTTTACGTACCTATAGTCCTAGGAAGTAATGAATCAATCCCAAATCCTTGATATCTATTTCTACTACCAAGTGTCTCTTGCAATCCTCTTTGAACCTTGATGATATTTTCAAGAAGAAATAATCCACATATGAATATTAGATGAGTGGCTCACCACCAACCATTGGATATTAGATATTAGTCTATTTTTCTCTTCACAAATACCATCTACTAGGAGTAGCTATCTGTCTGACCATGCCATTCCTTTGGATCTTGTATGAACTTATATAGTGCTCTCTTTAGTCTAAACATGTGTGTGGCTCTCTTATTCATCTCAAAACTCTCCATCTATTTGATATACACCTCCTCCTCTATCACCTCACTCAAGAATGTTGTATTGATGTCCATCTATTGAATCTTCCATCCCATCTACACTACCAGAGACATCACTTCTTGGATAGAGGTATATCTCTCCATTGGTGTGAAGATCTCCTCATAATAAATCCCTTCCGTTTGAACATACTCTTTAGTCATGATCCTAGCCTTATAATTTTATACACTACCATTAGTAGCATAATCAAACCTGTAGATCCACATGGAGTTTACCACTATCCTATCCACTAGTCTAGGCATTGTTAGAGTCAGTCTGGTCATCCCTCTGTCAGAGATCAAAACTCTTTTTGCATTTCATGTTTAGGTGTCCCATCGCTTTTGATCAGTTGCATTTCGCTAGGGGCATGCCATTTTCTAACGGAAGGGTTTGGTGTTCTTGTCCCCCTCATGCTTGTACCTACCTGGGCTAGTCAAAATTTATCTATGTTCATCAAAGTTCATTTCAGTCATTCATAGTCTTTATGCTATTTTGGTCAAAAAGAGTTATTTTAAGAGTCTAGGTCAAGTGTTTGGTCTTCAAACATGTCGAATAATGCCTGCAGACCATGAGGATGGTTTTCGAAGAGGTTCCTAGTTCAAAAGCTCATCATCAAACACATTTGAGGACATTTCTTGTTCAAAACTCTGTTTTGAATAAGAAATTGTCGAATTCATTTTTTGTAATAATCATGTATTTTTTCTCCATGGAGTTTTCAAAGCAGGCTCTGGTTTTCCTTTACCAAACATCAACGCCAACATTCTTGTAAAAAACAACCAAGTTCATCAGATCAAAACTCAGAAAATCAATGAGACAGCCAAAAGACAAAGTTTCACTAAAAGACAAAGTGCCATAGTCAAAAACATTATGAAGTGGGTTTTTGAAGAAGAAAAAATTTAACCCATGTCTCCCAATGTCTTTATAAAATATTCTCACAAGCAAACAAAGTCATTGTGGAACTCAAGGTTATAGAGAAGCATGAAAAGTCATTATGAGAAGGTAGTGCGTGTTTGGAGTGAGATTGGAGGCGTTTTCCAGAGCGCGGTACACACACAGAGGGGCACGATGCACATACAGAGTGCGGCACACACAGTGCTACCCCACAATGTTAAATTAACACGGGTGTGGTGCATATAAAGTGCGCGGCACACTGGGTTTGTTGCGCGGCACACACCCTCAGAGGCCCGAAATTGTTCCCAATTGCATCAAATCTTTTGGAATTCCTTCCAATTGCCTGGTAAGGTCTATCTCTTGGCTGGTTCATCCAATTTTGTGGATAAGATGATGGTTATGGCTGTTTATAATTGCAATTAAAAAAAAAAAATCCTAAACCCTACCACTTGAAATCACCAAAGCTATTGCTCTAGGGTTGAAGACTTGTTGTGTTGATTCCAAGGTTCCTCTTTCACCTCTCAATTTTTTACTCCTTTCCATTGTTCCCTTCCCCCCTATCTCATTTTTCCCTATTTTCCCTACCCTAAAAGATTCCTAAACCCATATTCCGTATCCCTCCACACATTTGTCAACTATAAAATCCCCAAACCCTCCTACATATCCCTAAGCAAAATTTCCCCCATAACCCCTATTCCCATCATATTATTCCCCTTCCCAACACTCCCTTTTTACATTGTTCCCCTTGGTGGTAGATATCACAACAGCACCTAGTTTCACTACCATCATCAAAGGATGAAAATGTTTTGGGCACAACACAGGTTTTCTCTCCCTGTGCATCGCGCCATTGGCGTTGCGCTTAGGATTGGGAGCTCCAAATCACAAATGGTTTGCATTTTTGGCTTCAGCATGAAAACTCATGACCTCTGGTACTTGGACAAGAAATTTGGGCAAGTTTTGAGTCCTCAAGAGGTCAAAAACACCCTAAAAATGACCTCTCTGCCCCTAATTTCACACACCGAAAGCAGTCTTGGGAGATTGACGTTTTGGAGGGGGAAATGGGCACCAAATTCAGCAATTCCACTTGGGTTGGAAAGTAGACAGGTAGGGCTTTCCAAAACGTACACTTGGGCTTAATTTGGACTTCATAAAGTGCCTAAAAATCAGCACCAAAGTAGCGCGGCGCATATAGAAATTGGCACGACGCACAGAGGTTTTTTGCCCAATTTTTCATCTTCCAGCTCAGAAATTTGGCTATTTTGACTAGTTTTGCTTTGTGATGTAATTTTTGACTTATCTTGATGTAACTGAGTGAACATGATGTAATTTTGACACTTAGTTACTTGTTATAGAAGATTCATTCACCAAAGAGTGAAAATTTAATGAACGAATCAGTTTCCTACCTTATAGAGGCAAGTTGTTTTGACTGCCTAGATTTTATTTCCTTGTTTAGAATTGGGTGAAACAGCTCCTAGAAGGATGAGCTCGACCCCTAGAGGCAAGGGAAGAGGTTGGCTTGTCTATATAATGTAATTTCTAAGTCATTTTCAGGGTTGGACTCTTGGGAAAAGCTTGGCACTCTATTGTACATTGTATCTCTGCATTTTTGGCTAAGGAAAGACCAGGGTTTTGCAGCACTATTTGGGATCCATGTGGCTTTATGTTTTGATGGTGTGCCTCTCTGAGTAATTGCAAGTTTATCTAGTGTTTTTTGTATCATCTTCATGCTCCTTCTTCTCAATTTGAAACAAATGAGTGATTAAGGTGGAATCCATAACTGTTATGCTCTGCCTTTGAATTTGTTTAAATTTTCATGTTTTCTTTAGTTTAAGGAGAATTCTTGAGTCTCTCTTGCTCTCCTTAGCTCCTCACCTATCTGATCTACCTATCTAACTTGCTTTAAAGCATCAAAATGATTGCCTTCCTTGCCCCAATCAGACCTCTGCAGAAAATGTGCCTCATCCCCGAGCCCAAATTTGCCTTTCCCATTTTTTCAACAAAACCCTAAAAAATTCAAATCAAATCCTTTACACTTAATACCTAGCCTAAGATCAGTTGCAAATTTAGTCATCTCGAGCCTCATCGATTACCTTTTGCTAAGATTGACCCTGAGAGATGTTGGAAATAATACTGAGAGGGGGGGTGAATCAGTATTATCTAGCAATTTAATAAATCTTCCTTATTTGATCTTTGAATTATTTTTGCATGTCAGTACCATAAAATAATGAGCATGAACAAAGAAAACAGATAGTCACACCAAAGAACACAAGATGTAAGGTGGAAACCCAATGTGGGTGAAAACCACCTGCTGCAATATGTCTCTATCTTCTTTCAAATTAGAAACTCCTTTTACAATGATTTTGTACTGGTGCAGTCCTTTACCAGTACGCAGGCTGCAACCTGCAGAGAACTACAACTCTCTCTCTCGTTTTCCAGTCTTCTCCTGGAAGGGAGCTACAACCCCCTACTTCTTTTCATAAAGCATCAAATGATCATCAAGTACATAACAGTTACAGTCCACTACAGTTATCAGATCAGTAATAACAGAACTAACCCAGAACACCTTATCAACAGAGAAATTCAATCAACAGAACATCTTAAAACAGAGACGCAGTTTTCCCTTCTGTGGCCGGCAACCAGATGCAGCTAACCTTCTTCTCCCCTGCGTCCACACGCAGAGATCCTTCTGCTGCGCTGCGTGCCCGCGCACTGTTCCTTCAACTGCACTGCGTCCTGTTGCTGCAGGGACGCACCCAGAAACACTGTCGCGCCGCGTTCTTTTGCTGTAGGGACGCACCCAGAAATACTATCGCGCCGCGTCTTTTTGCTCAGAGACGCACCTGATCCTTATTATGCTTCGCGTCCCCACGCAGTGCGCCTGTTACTGTACTGCGTCCCGAATGCACCTGAATCTTGCTCTGCCCTGCGTCCCCACGCAGGTCTCTTCTTACTGCACTGCGTCTGGACACACTTGCCTTTCACTGAACCTGCGTACCTTCGGGTATGAATGATTTCAAGACTTTAAGAGTAACCCAAACAGTCAGATCTACAGATCTGATCAAGCGCCAAAGAGATCTCAGTCTTTCAGAAGATTCGACTTTTTAGATCTAGACCAGATCTAACCTCATAAGATATTCAACCAAAGACATCCCAAACCAAATGATCTCCTTTGCTTTATATAGGCAAGCTCCTCCTCAAATCATGGAACAATACCACGAGCCGACACCATAATAACACAATACCGTCGGCTAGATACCAAGAGTAAAACACAAGAAACCCCCACGTGACCTTGAAAAGAGTGCACTGGGTGGACGCACCTCCTGAATGGCTGGCCCGCGTCTCTGGACGCGGCTACTGCATGGTGTACCTGCGGGTACGCACTTTCTGAACTAATTTCCTGCGTCCTTCTTAATTTTTCAATAAATTGAGAGCCTTGTCATGGGAGTTGCCATCAAGTACAAGATCTGTAACATATAGCCATACCAAAGAACATAATGCCAACAAGAGAGCCCTCTCCTGTCCTCGTAGGGCTAGCTACAAGGTTGAGCGCGGTTTGATGTGGACCTAGAACCTTGTCTTTTCAGCCTGAATCAAATCTAGGCACTAACAAGCATGGCATCCCATACATTGTTGACCATGATAGAGTTATACTCCTTCACCATGGAATCCTACCATACCTAATGCTATGCAACCTCCTCATAACTCTAAGGGTCCCTATTGATGACCTTTGTTACCAATTCCTTGTACTTGTATAACTCTATATGCTCCCTCTTTTCCATCCTAGGAGTTCCCATAAAATCTTGTGCATCATTTAGCATCTAACGGACTTGTCTATTAGTTCTACCACTATTTTTCGGTGCACTCATCCTACCGTTGTTTCTTTGTCTCTTGAGAGCTCGTAGGACTCTCTACACCTAAGCTAGTGCTCATGCTGATAACAATGCAGGCGCTATGCTATCCTTTCTCTTGTCCCTATTGTTGAACCAATGGAGATTTTGTTGGATTACTTTGATCCTCTGTTGGTAACTTTCAAGATATCTTGAAGGCTTTCTCCTCCTCGAACTTAATGACTCATTTCATGAGGATCCTACGGCTACTTGGAACTTAGATGGTTTTTTGTTGCCAATGAAATAACCATCTTTTTAGTCTAATCAAGTTTGGTGTTCTTGTCATCTAACACATGACAATATTCTATTATACCAAATATCCTAAACTGCCCAACCTTTGGTTTCTTACCTATGAAGACATCCTTGCGTGTCACCTTCCCCAATGCTCTATGAGGAATCTTGTTCTACATGTACAC
The DNA here is from genome assembly GCA_031772625.1 of Pinus tabuliformis. Classification (NCBI taxonomy): domain Eukaryota; kingdom Viridiplantae; phylum Streptophyta; class Pinopsida; order Pinales; family Pinaceae; genus Pinus; species Pinus tabuliformis. The sequence goes on along the minus strand of CM062819.1, from coordinate 1,665,150,711 downwards.
CATTTTTCTACATGTCTCTACACATAGGAAGTTGTCCATATCTTATTCATACAAAATAGCCTTTATTTTGCCAACAATCGCCATGTTCTTCTATTGTGCTACTCCATTTTCTTGTGGATTTTTTAGTGTCTTCCACTCTCTCATAATTCCCTTCTTCACACAAAACACCGTGAATTATTTATTTGTATATTCGCCTCCATTTTTTGTACAAAACACCTTGATCCTTTAACCTGTCATGTTCACTACAGGAGCCTTAAACTCTTGGAAGTGACTAGAGAATTCATCCTTGATATTCAAAAAGTATATCCAAGAATTCCTAGAGAAGTCATCTATGAAGGTGAAAAAAATACTCATACCCTTTGGGAGATTTGGTTGACATTAGGCCACAAAAATTTGAATGTACAAGTTGCAACATACCATCGACTATCTTGTCACTTCCTAGGAATGTTGCCTTATGAAATCACCCAATAACACACCACTTGTGCACATCATCATGTTTCGTGCTTAATTATAGAACATTGGGCACAACCTTCCTGGTCATGCTGAGTTCTCCATAGTGTAAATCTCCAATTCTCAGATGCCATAATTCACCCAAGTCTCTACCACTACTACTATTGTTGCTTTCTAGTTCTTTTGGAGAATTGAGTTACAAACAATAAATCTTGTTTCTTCAAACTCCAATATACTCCACCTTCTTCCAAATCGAGTGTTTAATGAACATCTTCTTTAATAAAAAGTAGACATCATATCCCTTACACTATGGCACAGAGAATGAAATCAGGTCCTCGCCCACACCTCACACATGAAACACATTTGTAACGCTATTATTCTTGCATGATGTATTTTGAATATTCATGGTACTCTTCTGAATGGAGTACACTTCATTTAGTTTCCCATCTAAATTAGGAATTATAGCTCCTACTCCATATAAGTGGAGAAGTAGTCTCTAACCCCTGTCACGTGTGTTGACTCTCCATTTTATAGGTGCCAAAAACTTGTGGATGTGTAGCTAGAGAGGCAAGATTTGAATTGACTTCATCTTCCAACCTACAAGAAAAATCTAAAATTATCTAATCTCTTAATCCTATTCTATCCATGTCTAGAGAAATATGAAAATTTAAATACATTAGAGAAATTAATAAACTAGGATACAAACCCCATGTAATTTCTCTTTCTATACCCTGTGTTGATTTCCTCCTTCAAAATCCCTCTATGGAAAACTCTCTCCACTAAATCACTTCTAATACCATAAGAAATTTCCATGTATGTAGTAATCATAAATTTATCTTCTAACTTATGTAGTTTATATGTATTATATAAATTAATATACAACAAATAGCGATAAATTGAATGCTGCAATTCTTCACAAAATTAAATACTGGAACTGAGAAAATAATGCATACACATAAAACTAAACACCAATATTTTTGGACAACCGTCCCCAAAAAAGCCCCAATTTGTGGAAAACAATTATAGTATATGAATGTTTTATTATTATTCTTTAGTAATTTAAGAGTAGAATGATTTATTTTCCAAATAATTGAAAAACTCAAGAAAATAATAATATCCACTGGAAAAATAGTCTATAAACATGAAAACATCCTCTACAAATTGATCTAACCTCTATTAAGCAACTCAAACACCTTTTGGCTATTTTCACTTCCCATAAAAAATGCGCACTGCAGATCCAAGAATATCCGCACAACCTCTGAAATACCTTCTTGCAATTCGATCCACCTCCAATAACTTCCCTAACCCACTTTCTCTATCTTTGGGTGATAGATATCACATTGAGAAAATGAAGCGAGGTCCTCTGGAAACTCAGCACTGGCTAACTAGCTAACTTTCACTGCTATCTTGGCCTCCTCCTACATGTAAAATTGGCCTCCTTTCCTATCATTGAGACACTGGAAAAACTATGGAAATCTTCTCAATAATTCCCCTCCAAAATATCCATGGAAACCTTTATTCTTGGTGTCTCCCTCTACTTCAATTGTTCACTTGCTAAATCACTGCAACTGGGTGTGTCAAGGTGCTTGAATGTGTCTCTCCAACCCCATCGTGTTTCTCTTTATAATCTCTTGTTTAACAACTAATGGCCAGGATATAATCACAAACAATGGCTAAGATCATATTTACCCTATCACGTGACTTTTCTAGAAGTCTCTAGACAAAAATTGATTTTCCTTAATTAATCTGATTTAACTACAATTTTTTCTAATTAAGACTTGGGAAATATTTCATTATTGGTTAGGTGTTTCTAAGGTATTTCTTATGAAACCATTTATACATTTTGGATATCTTGTTTTACTTAGCATCTTAGACACCACAGACACTAGAAGACATGTTTGCTACTACCAAACACTAATACCTTTTAGCAAAAAAATATGTGAAAAGTGTTGTCTAAAAACTATATTTTTTTTTCTTTTTCATGGGCATACTTTTTAATGGCTTCTCTTTTAAATTTGGAAAAAAATGATTGAAATTAAAATTTTGAGTGCTTGAGTGGTCTAAGGGTTTTTCAAATCTAGGAATCCATTTATACTAGTATTTGCCAGCTCAAGGAAATATTCTCTCCATTGGTAAACCTTCCTCATCTAGAGATGATCCTACTAGCCCTTCGAATAATTTAATTCCCATAAGGAAAATATAATGTTTAATTTGAAACCAACTATTGTACAAAAGTACAAGTTTTCTTGGGAAGGGAAATTTTACCTCCTTGGTCAGACATAAATGTGCCACATGTCACATCACTTGGAGGCATCATCGCACATCATATCATGTTCTCTCTCTTGATTTGATTGGTTCTCTTGTAGTGGCTACAACCAACCTCCAATTTTTTTCCTTTGCTTTATTTTGCGGCCTTGTTGTGTAGGTAAATACTCTCTATGGACAGAGATGATCCCTCTAGTGCAATGAGTGGGTCTAGCAACCGAAGTGACAACCTACCAGACACTTTCCTAAGTTACAATTGAAAAGATAGATAAAGCTGATGGCTTACCTCGTTCTGATGCTATCTCGATCTCCTTTGTTGAAGTCCTTGGATCACTTGCATCTCGGGCTCATTCCTACTACTTACAGTGTTTATGCACCTACATAAGAGGTCAAGACACAACAAGGCATGCAAATACAAATAGCATATTCAAAAGTAACCTACTTAGCTAATCAAGGAATGTTAATCTAAATGATACATGAGCATACACATTTATGGAAAATGAACCAACAATTGTCTATTAATAGAAAATAAAGAGAAGCATACAAACAAGCCTTGATGTTGATAGGATCTCCTTGAATGAATATCCAAGTGCAAGCTAAGCTCCCCAAGAACTCCTTCTCAAACCCAAATGAGTATCATATATGCATAATCTTAGCATATGGGTGAAAATAGGCATAAACCAATAGAACAACCATTTGGGAATGGGAGAGGATGAATATATATAGGTTGGGAAAGGGAGTTAGGATCTCTCCAGTATGCCCTTATCTCAAGGAGGTAGCTCATAGGGATAATACAAAGAGGACAAGTTAGGAGAATTCGACCTCATCTATGCCAAACAACCCCCAGATCGCTGCTTTGGAAGCTTCTAGATCACAAAAATTCTCATCCTCTTTGGGTAATTTTCCTTTTTGGAATCATCACATGTATGCCAGTGAACATAGTGATGCCATCATAGGTCAAGTGCAGTGCAAGAGGCGATCATCATTGTTTTTAGTCTCATAAACGTGATTATTCTCATATTAGGGTTTTAGAGCTATTTCTTTCAGGGAAAGCTCAAGGCATTTTCCAATCAATGTATTAGGAAGGATCTGAGCTGCATAAATGAATGAGTACACTGCATAATGGTCATGTTTTGGGCCCTTCGAGGTATGTCACAGGGAAGTGTAGGAGGTGTGATAAAATTCTATGTAACAGATGCCCCCTAAAGCATGAAGGTAAAATGAGTGGTGGCTGAGATACTTTACAAGCTTTTGCAAGGATGAGGAAAAACATTGTCAAGAGACCTACAAATTAAGGATGCATATACATATACATATCTGATATCATGAATCTATGGAATGGATGCAGCCATCTGAAATATAAAGACTATATGAAAGGATCCATTTTATGGATGCAACCATCCAAATGAGAAGGATCATCTGTGAATCTATGATCCAAGGGATGGTGACAACCATTTGATATAGAAGGATAACCATAAATGTAAATTCCCACGGTAAGGTCATAACCATCTGCATAGAAGAAAGATGTGTACAATCATGAATAACATATAACTCCATGCAGCCTGAGCCATATCAGATAGAACTCAGAGTCTTGTGCTCCATCTCAACCTGGTCAAAGTATGAATTCTAACATGCAAATTGTTGGGCGCGAGATCCTCCAAGGGTAGTTTTGGGTCTAAGAGCGCATATTTTGGTCCAATTTTGTAATACAAATGTAAATACTCCACATTTTGTGGGTGAGGAGCATGTAGATGTTAAATAGTCATAGGGTTGTCTGCCCTTATTTTGATAATATAATGTCGGTTGTAAGAAATGTACATGAATAAAGTTAAGCTCTAAGTAGTTAGAGGCATGGAATTAGGGACTAATAATTAATGATTTATGAGAGATAGTTCTGAAGTAGAAGTCTAAGTTTTGGGTCATAGCATAGGTAGAGGCTCTGCAGCTGAGTGTGCAGAGGCCTAGAAGTCCGTAGCTGAGTGTGCGACCCCTATAGCTGAGTGCGAAGGGCGAGTTGAGTTTGTAATTATCAACAAATAAGAGTATTCTATCAATTCTATGTCTTTATTTCCTGTTTATGCATCTATTATATTGGTTATGAATCTAACTTCTAATGCTTATATGATGCATAAATATATGTAAATGTGTTGGTTAAGTGAACACAGGTAAGAACGTCTGTTTACGCGAAGCTAACTAAGATCTCTTAATAAATCAAGTAAGAGACTTAGTGTAGTTTAGAAGATATCACAGTTCATTGCCTTAGTAGTGCGAAAGGACTTCAACCCCTAGTTAGGGATGTGCGGAAGCCGATTGTAACATTTCACGAAGGTACTGAAGGGTAGAGCAGAGGGATAAGAAACCTGCGCGAAGGCAGGTATAGTTGGAATAAACCGACATCACAACCATCTCAAGGGTGCAAAATGTGGGTTCTATCATCCCCCCATACTGCTTCAGGTGAGACTTCAGTTTACGCTTCGTGGGCTGATGCCAAAAGGGATACTACTGTAGGGATTTGTTTGGCTAACTAATGCTAAACTTGGTTCAAGCCCCCTCAAGCCAACAAATGGCTCCGTTGCTTGGACCAGAATCTGCATAAGAGATGTGTTGTTGGCTTGATGGGGCCTAACCCAGGTTTGGTGTTATTTAGCATAAAAAATCCCTATACTACTGGCCCTTTCGACAACAATCTGCCGAGCGCAAATTGAGGTTTCACCTGATGTAGTATGGCGAGATTCTGGAACCAAGTTTCTGCACCCTTGAGATATTTGAGTGGTTGATTTAGTCCAACTATGACTACCTTTGCACAAGTTACTTTGCACACTTTCCTGACCTGCAAGGCTTTCACGCTGCTAGAGAAATGATCTGCACTATTTCCCCAAGTTACACTGTGGATCTTACTTATCTTCTCATAAGAGTTATTTATCTTTACGTCAATAGATACTTTATCTTATTTTCATGTATTCAACACATTCATATAAGTTCACGCAGCAAATAAATAGTAAACTTGCAATTCATACCCAATATACTTCAATGCATAAAACAGGAAACGGTACACAGAAATAATGTAAAACTTCTCTTTATTAAAGCTTCAAACGATTATAGACTCAACCCGCCCTATGCACTCAGCTGCAGGGGTCTGTGCAATTAGCTGTGGACTACTAGGCCTCTGTGCACTCAGCTACAGAGCCTTCTCCTACTCTACGACCCAAAGACACATTTTTACACTTTTTACTAAATGCTTCCTCATTAGATCTTCTTCTACTCCCTCTAACTTATGATGTTTCTTTACACTTAGAGCCTCGCTCTATTTACACAATCCCATGATCTGCGGACTAGTGGTAGAACTCTCAGGCCGACATTATATTTACAAAAGTAAGGGTGGAAAACTATATGACTCAATTACAACTTTGCATTCTGTGCTCACAAATCGCAGAGTCTTTACATCAGACTTAGTTAAAACTTTTGCTTTAAGCCCCAAAAGTTTCCTTGGGGGGATCCCATGCCCAACATGTGTGATGTCGTATCATGGGAATCCAACTAAGAAATATATTGAATGCTGGTTGGATAGAAGGATTCACAAGTTCACAGCACAAGAAAACAGAAACCCACGACTATCAAAAGAACAGTGGCTAGACAGGTACCTATATACGAAGATCCACAAAATATTTTTCCCATCCTTCCCTACTAAGCTATACGAGTGGATCGTGAAGCTCGCAGATAGCCAAGGAAGGTGGAAACTTGACAGTCCTATTATGTGGACCCTAGAGCTAGTGCGAAGGTTGGAAGCATCGGAGGATATGGTCACACACACCATTGGACATTGGATCGATCGCATTATAGGATGATTTGTTACTGAGTTTGTGGTTAACACCTCAGTCAACTATAGCTAGGCAGAGCAATGCTTTTTCAAAGGACCGCGAGGTAAGTATGTAAAATCTTTGAATACTTGAATTAAAATGTTGTTGTGCGAGAAATTTGTTATGCAATTACCTTGATGTTTGGGTCTACGCAAAGTAGAATAATTTACAGAGACGAAGGAAATAAGGGTCCAAAGCATAGTCCCTTTATTTCACCTCAGTAAGGGGACGAAGAAGGGACCGTGAATGTCTCTCCGCGAAGTGTTATATAGTTGATAAGACAAGGATTTCCATGAATTCCACCTCTTCCCACACCACCACCAGCTTCACATCCATCACCTCCAACTTCGCCGTACCATCTCCACCACCACCACAATTTAGTATGGCGAACACAGTGAAATTTCCTTTGTTCAAAGGCTTGGGAAATGAAGACCCAGACCAATTCTGGTTCATTGTGAAGGCTATATGGGAAGCTCAAGGTTTTCTAGATGATCATATAAAGAAGTAAACACTGGTTAGTGCTTTGCAATATTGCACAGTGACTTGGTGTATTAAGTACCCCAGTGATAACCTAAATTCTAGAGTAGCGGACATCCAAGCAGCATTGAATAGGGAATTTAGTAGGCCTAAATCTAAAGTTTAGTCAATTTTTGGATTCAAAGAGATCACGATGCCACAAGGTGAGACACCTTGGGAAATAGATCAGAGGTTGAAATGTACAATCTGTGAAGCCAACATGAACTTGACAGATGGACAACATCGAGAGTGGTATGTAGCCTCGCAACTACCACACATAAGGAGTGCGCTATTGTAGCAGAATATAAAAACTTAGGGAGAGGCCTTGGAGATTGCCATGAGACCTCAATGCAAGATCTTAATCTAGGAGTTCAGCAGGTCCACGCACAGCTGAAGAATCTGCGCCTTGAGACGCAAAGCTTGAAGTAGGATAGGACGATTCAGCCAGAGGCACGTGAAGAATTATGGTGCGTGAAATGCAAGAGTCAAGTTCATGACAAAGACCACTACCCAGTATTTACAAATTACCTTGCAGGAGGAGGACCGATGCCTTTAAGGCCAGAAGCTCAAGTAGGACCTAGCGTGGTGCCTGCTTTGTGGTGCACTATCTGTAAAATAGTTGGAAAGAATGCCACATATAATTGCCACTTGTTACAGAAGTACACGCAAAATCTACCATATGATGATGAGTGTACTTGCAAGAGCTATGAATTGATGATGAATATAATGCCTAGCTACAAGGTTGAGGCCAAAACGCGGCCCCTTGACCAGAATGCAGGAATGGCACAGACAGGATTTCTAGGGCATAGATGAGGCCGAGGAGGAGGAGGACCCGGTAGAGGTCATAGACAGTTGATTTTCTACAATTGCGGAGGGCCAAAACACTATTCCCTTGATTGCACTAGTCCAACGTGCCCGTTGTGCAAGTATTGCATGGTGTTTGATCACAACACAGAACATTTCCCTACGCTGATAGCTAAGATGTGTAAAAAAGGAGTGTTATAGACATTTTTGTGCCTTACAGCTCTAAGCATGAAATGTCCATAAACCAAGGGATCCTAACTCCCTAAAAGTGTTTTTCCAGCTCCTAAAGAAACAAGGTCAACAAATTATAGCTTCTCCCAGAAGTTCTCCACCAGAAACTGCTCAGAACTAGTCAAATCAGGATCATTTCAGCTGCTCCACTAGCTAGCTGCGCTGCAAAGCACCCAAATACACTGGCTAGGTGCGTTGCAACACACTTGAATGCACTATTAGGGTGCGTTGAGTGGGAAATGACAAGTGTCAGAGTCATTCCACGAGGTGGAGAGACAATGGAAGCTTCCAAAATCTTCTCCAATGACACTTGCCTCACTGAATTCGACCAGTGATGAGTAAGAGGCTCTCAGTCTCCAAGTGGAAGCAAGAAATGACAGAGAGAAGCCACTAATCAATTCATGAGCTGACTCATCCTCTTTGCATACATCTATATATGGATCCCTCACCAAGAGATCCAGAGGCTGGAATTTTGTACATTGCAGAGAATTGTTGTTGGTTTTGAGATAGATATCAGAGTATTTGGTGATTTATGCTTTGTTGGAGGTGAAGAGGGGATTCTATGCTGGGAGGTTGATGCTGGATTAGGAATCATCGGTTGTAACTCCTCCTGGATCTTCTTGTTTTATCAATAAAACTATTTGAGTTTCTCCTACATGCTTGTATATCATTGATGTTTGTTATATTTGTATATTTAGCTTAAATCTAATCCTAAGCTATTTATGAACATAAATCCATGTCTTTGTGTAGTTTCTTTCTTCTGTGATCTTACAGGAACTTGGTGAAGCAGGGCAAGTAAGGGAGCAGGTAGCTGGAAGCTGTCAAAGAGGAGAGAGATTGGATCAAAGGACTAGCGCAAGACACAGGTTGGTTCATCCTATTCCTCTTCGTTTATAGTTCATAAAGGAGAATACAAGAGTAGTTTTCCCTGTTTGTTTCTGAGGTCACTGTCACACCTCAGTGGGATAGGGTCGTTCCGAATAGACACTTTTCCTGTTAACAAAATGGCGACTCCACTGGGGATCGTGTCTAGTTAGTTTGTTTGTGTTTCTCTTGTTGTTTGTTTCATAAACTTAGAAGTAGCGAATCGAACTGCATTTTCCATTAACAAATGCAAAGTAGACATCTGCTACTTCAATCCATTCACTGGATCTGTTTATGATTTGAACAACTGGTTCACAAACGATCTGATTACCCTTTGTGATAGCTCTTTAACCTTCATTAAATCTACCCTCTGATTGTGCATTACTGATTGCTTTTACTCGGCCAAAAACCATAGATTAAACTGCAAACCGTGACCCAGAACCCGGATAGAATTCTCGTTTCTTCCCCAGCGTAGGTGCTGTGAAGAGTTCCTGCATTTTAGTGCAGTTCCCGAGAGGGAAACCTGCATTGCAATCCAGTTTCTCTGTGTACCAGGTGCGTTGATCAGCTTAGCCCTATGCAGCTGAGGTTCTTTGCTCATTTTTTCCAGTTTTGCCTCTGATTTTTGCAGCCTGTGATCAGTGTGTGTGTCTGTTTAAAAACCCCTTTTCTTTGCCTTAATTTCGCCTCAGTTGTATAAAAGAAACTGTATTTTTTTTTGTGTGTTTGTTGCGTCATTTACAGTTTCCCATTGCAAAAGTAGAATAGCCATGCTGTCGTCCTTTGATTTAGATCTGTCGTAAGCGTCGATTTTGATCTTAGGAGAAAGTTTATTTGCTGTTGACAGTTGATTATGCTTTTACTTTTTCCTTTGGCTTGAATTTGTGAATTTCTAGTGTCGAAACAAGTGTTTATTTCAAAATCATAAAGTGTCGTAATCGTCTCTACCTTTTGATTTCGAAAAGAAGCTTGTTTGTGTTTTTCACTTGAAAACGAATTCAAATTTGTACAACAACTTTCTTTTTAGGCATCAATATTAAGAAAGTGAAAAAAAAATACATGCACATGTGCATTTGCATATTGACAGTCTGTTTGGCTTGATTTAGGAAAAGTGCATTTATAGTGTGCTCTTTGTTCTTTGAGAAAAGATTGTGTCTTTCTTTTCCCCTTGTAGCTAGGATTTTCATTGCTGAAAAGAGATAAAAGCTTGCTTATCATCTTTAGATTGCATTTTAGGAATTACATCTACATCTCGTGGTGAACCCAAAGGGAAAACTTCATAAGAAAGATCAACCTAAAATAAATTCAATGAACTTAACAACGCTTTGTAACTTAATGCACAACATTTAGAGGTCTAGGCTAGAGACGTATTCCGGTGTCGTAAAGCCTGGTAACTATTGTCCTCACTGATGGTTGGGTGATTCCTCCACTTTGAGACGATAAGTGCGAGTACGGACTTGTGCTCCCACGTACTGTCGAGTATATATTGGGGGACCCCTATAGGCATAAAACATTTATCCATAGGAAGCCGTGTCGGCCGCCCTACTGATCGTAATGCACCAAACACAGCATTCGGGAAGATTGACTGCCGTACTGTAAAAAGTATTCTGCAGTTTTGCGATTGGTTTGGTACTCCCTCTACCTAGACCTCCAGAGCAGTCCCTTTCGTTCCTTTTCAGACTCCTTAACGGAAAAGGTCCATCTGAGCACTTGTCACTTCAGGCTCATTAAAAATCGAATGAGACTAGAGTCATCTTTTGTTTTTTATCGACTCTTTAAAACTGAAAAAACAAGTTGTGTCAAAGCGTGTTAAAATTTATTTTAAACGGAATATTCATCCCCTTTTCCTACGTTGATCTTTGGGTTAAGAAAATGGAACCTACCAACCAAGGAATTCCCCTTGGTGGAAATCCTAGTCCCTTCTCCTCTTGGGGAGATGTTGGTGTGCCTCATATGGCCACATTGTCGCTTCCAGGATTGACAATTGGCTTGCCAGTGTGGCTCTTCTCAACCAATGTCATTCAGAACACCACTATTCCTGAACAATCGAATCAGCAATTAGACGAGTCCAGAGTTACCCACCAGCCTTCTACTTCCTATAATTCTTCCTCTCCTCCTTCCTCTTCGCTTGATGGAACTGGAAAAACTAAAAACCAAGTTCCTAAGGAGAAGAAGGAAAAGAAGAAGGAGCCAGAGGTGAATGGGGGAAAACGAGTGTCGTCTAACGAAAATCCACACACAACACCGACCAGGCCTAAATCGCCATGTGTCATTTGCAGAGGAGACCACTTTCACAGAGATTGTCCTTGCATCCCCCGGATACTAAGGGACTAGTCTCCTCATTTGCACAATCTGGTGTCATCAACCTCTGGAGATCATGTTGAAAGCACACCGTCAACTAGTAAAAATGAAGCCCCAGGACAAAAAGGGAAAGCTAGATTTCCTTGTAAACTGTGCGAAGGCGACCATGCCCCCCACCGTTGTCCCTTCTTAGACGAGGCTAAAAGAGTTTTGGATGATCGTCTGGTTTCACCGTTACGACTTCCTCCTGGATATAAAAAACTCTTGCCAAGTCCGTCACTAGTTGAGAATCAAGCTGGCCCACTCAAGTGGTTGGCTGAAGCGTCTATCATCAAAGATAAACCAACTGAATCCATACTAGATGAAAGTAAAAAGGTCGAGGCGGTAGTTGACCTGGTCTTTCCTTGAGAGGTTTTATCTTCGGATGATACAGTCACTGAAGAGAACAAGGATGACACCGTCCAAATTCTCTTCATCAACACAGACTCCGACGAACATGGGGGCAATCCACCCATTCCTTTACCACAGGAAGGAAGTTCGTCAGAGCCATACCCGGCCGTCTACTCGGTCCCACCTCCAAGCAACCTAGTTGTCTCCTTCGATTGGAATCAACTAGGCAGACCCCGTTTGCCAGCAAGCATACCATTCTGAATTATCATTCAAATATATAGAATGGTCATGGTTGGTACCATCATAGATGAGGGGGCTTCTATGAGTATCCTTTCCTCTATTGCTTGGAAAGCGCTTGGTTCGCCATCGCTGTTGCCTGAAATGAGAAATCTGACAGGCTTTGATAAAGGAACCAGTCGACCTTTAGGGATCCTTCCCGATGTGCCCATAACATTGAGAGGGAAGATAGTTCGCATGAACATCATGGTAGTTCAAGGACCCTTGGATTATAACCTACTCCTTGGACGAGACTATATTTATTGCATGGGAGCCATCGTCTCCTCACTCTTTAGAGTAATGTGTTTTCCGCATGAAGGAAGAGTGGTCAAGCTCGTGGACCCGCTTTCATTTCCCGGATCACGCATAGCAAATAGTCATATACCATCCCTAAAAGGTCTTTTCACACAAGAAATGTCTCAATCCCCAGTTCGTCGTCCCAATGAGCATGAGTAATTCAGAAGGATATGACTGAAACCCAAGGGGCATGCGTCCTGGTCTGCTTCGGCAGGAAAACTTCGGGTATAGGGTAGGTTTCCACGGGAGAATATGACTAGTCTGTACCCCATCCGTGATTGGAAGAGGGGTTATTCTGGAATAAGATTCTCTTGTCAAAGTTATGTGAGTTGGCGGGCATCGTCGCTCACCTTTGTTTATTTCGAGAGACATCGCCGGAGAAGTGTTTTGTTTGCGCCGTGAATAGAACAATCTTTGGGTAACCTGTAAGAGGTATACCCTTCCTGATAAAACAAATGTTTTGTCAGGTCGAATAGAGGGTGACTTTGAAACTCTATTTTATACCTGGGGGCATGCAAACCTTTTGGAGTGCAAGCAAAGAGCGATCATTTATCTATTTTTTGGATTGGTCGTTTCCTAACTTGCATAAAGAAAGGATGTGGGGCAAAACTCAAAAAGTTGCCATTTTTTTATATGAGACATTCTTATCATATGACTGGATTAATCGAGCAGTTTTAGCACATAGTTCAAGCTCGTTAAAAAATAAACATAAGACCGAGCAAATGTTTCCACCCGCGTTTAAGCTCGTTAAAAAATGAACTATCCCCCAGTAAATAACCATCGTGAATGAAGCATTTTCAGCCATTAAAGCCTTGGTCGTGTTTGCACCGTCACCTCCACTTTTCCATTGGCCGATCATTCACCTCCATTTGATTGTTTACCCATTTTGAGGAACAGCTGCGAAGAGTGATTTCACTAGCCATCCTTGTGACACTGCCATGATTAGAAAATTCCAAACCTTACCTGGAATCAGCTGCTACCCATTTTATCACTCGTTCCTCAAAAGACGAGTCTTCTTTAAGCTCTTTTCTGACTCGTAAAATATGAAAAGATTGTCGAGTTCTGGCCTTCCAGCTCGTTAAAGCGACAGGAAGTGCTATCCCTCCTCTAGATTTTAATCTTTTTGGACCTGAGGGATTATTGCACAAAAAGATCGAGCGCTCGTTTTGTTCGGCTCGTTAAAGCGATCGAAAATTCATCCCTTCTGTATTGTTTTATACTTTTTCGGACTTAAGGGATTAGATGACGAAAAAGGAATTTTGGAGTTACCTTTACGTACCTTTTCAGACTCTCTAAAAATGAAAAGGACCGAGTTATCTTTGTCGTTAGACTCGTTAAAAAGATTAATAGCGACAAACTTGTCTTTAGGCGAGAACAAGTTTCACTATCGCTAGGCTCGTTAAAACATAGCGATGGGTTTGCCCGAAGGGAAAATTATAGAACAAGCATATGTTATCCTCCTCAAGCTTGAAAAAAATAAAGAGGTACTGGTCAGCAATGACTGGGGAAAAATTGGGAAGAAAACTCAAAGAAACTTTATTGGTAGCAAGTCGCTCTTGAACATGACACTTCCACTCCGTGCTTGAGTCGGGTTGGGTTGTTTCATTCACCGGTCTCATCACCATGGTCACACCATACCATCCACATTTGGGGTAAATGCTACCAATCCATCACATAAGTGTCGCCGACATGTTCAAGAGAAGTCATCCAGAGAAGTCACCCGTGTCCCATCCACTACCATACATTATACCTCATTCTTTCATGACCGCCACCCTGAACCATATATCATCAAATTGTTTTCACCTCCATCAAAATCATTTGCTCCGTTCCGTGTCATTGATGTGGGATTCATTAAGGCCCTCCTTTGACGGATCACTTCTTGTTGACATCAGCTCATTATCCAAGAAGTTGATCTAGGAACACCCCATTCAGTACTTTGAAGCTTGCATGCCTCAATGGCAAGTTTCTCACTTCCGGCGACAGGTATACATCAATGACCTTCAACCGAAAGATTTTGCGTGGTGTTGGACGCCAAGTCCTTTATTCACACCACGTGAATTGTACTACAGTACCTTGAGGGTCATTATCATTATCGGTGATTCCTCTCGCGCTTGTTAACAGTTTACATCATTGACTGGTAATCAAGTGATGTCTTTCCATGTTCGACTTCAAAACATTTCTCACATGGATCGACTTGTACTTCGAGTGAATATCGGATGAGATTGAAGACCCCGGATCTAGTTTCATCCATCTGGGCTGCGATATATATTCAGGAAAAATAAAGACATTGAAATGTACAGCATTGTAGCACAGATAATCATCCTACCAAAAGGATGATGACTCCATCAGAATCATCAGTATACCATCAGACGATTGTCTGTCCTATGTACATGAAAATGAATTTATAAAGCTGAGCATGGGAATGCCCACCTCAGCTAGATCATGAAAACAGTATGAAGATAATGTATTGTATTGTATCTTATTACAGGTCTCCTCCCAGCATTGAAAGAACTTCAGATCCTCCTAATAAAGCATTTCACCCGATAAACGGCCTCATACTTTAGGGGGCAACTGTTATAGGCTTTTTTGTGCCTTACAGCTCTAAGCATGAAATGTCCATAAACCAAGGGATCCTAAGTCCCTAAAAGTGTTGTTCCAGCTCCTAAAGAAACAAGGTCAACAAATTACAGCTTCTCCCAGAAGTTCTCCACCAGAAACTGCTCAGAACTAGTCAAATCAGGATCATTTCAGCTACTCCACTAGCTAGCTGCGTTGCAAAGCACCCAAATACACTGGCTAGGTGCGTTGCAACGCACTTGAATGCACTACCAGGGTGCGTTGAGCGGGAAATGACAAGTGGCAGAGTCATTCCACGAGGTGGAGAGACAATGGAAGCTTCCAAAATCTTCTCCAATGACACTTGCCTCACTGAATTCGACCAGTGATGAGTAAGAGGCTCTCAGTCTCTAAGTGGAAGCAAGAACTGATAGAGAGAAGCCACTAATCAATTCATGAGCTGACTCATCCTCTTTGCATACATCTATATATGGATCCCTCACCAAGAGATCTAGAGGCTGGAATTTTGTACATTGCAGAGAATTGCTGTTGGTTTTGAGATAGATATCAAAGTATTGGGTGATTTATGCTTTGTTGGAGGTGAAGAGGGGATTCTATGCTGGGAGGTTGATGCTGGATCAGGAATCATCGGTTGTAACTCCTCCTGGATCTTCTTGTTTTATCAATAAAACTATTTGAGTTTCTCCTACATGCTTATATATCATTGATGTTTGTTATATTTGTATGTTTAGCTTAAATCTGATCCTAAGCTATTTATGAACATAAATCCATGTCTTTGTGTAGTTTCTTTCTTCTATGATCTTACAGGAACTTGGTGAAGCTGGGCAAGTAAGGGAGCAGGTAGCTAGAAGCTGTCAAAGAGGAGAGAGATTGGATCAAAGGACTAGCGCAAGACACAGGTTGGTTCATCCTATTCCTCTTCGTTTATAGTTCATAAAAGAGAATACAAGAGTAGTTTTCCCTGTTTGTTTTTGAGGTCACTGTCACACCTCAGTGGGATAGGGTCATTCTGAATAGACACTTTTCCCGTTAACAAGGAGCGCTACCACCTTCCCCGACTGAGAACCAGTAGATGATGAGGTCTGAGCCATGCGAGGAAGATACAAAAGTAAATATAGTGCTCCGAAGTGGAATCGCGACGGGAGATGATAGGGGGAAAAAACCGTAAGACAGTACCTAGGTTTGCAAGGCCTCGATGAAAGAGGTTGAGTTTGATTTGGAGCATGCTTAGGAAACCTTCATGGAAGCTAAGAAGAGATTCACTAAGGCCTCCACTTTAGGAGGGAAAGATAATCCTGAGCTAGAGATGGACCCCTTTATGCTCACTACTTTCCTGGAAACCTGTATGAAGTTACTGTGCGATAGTAAGGATGTGAAAGGGTTACATGAACTCATCAATAGATGTGATGGGACGGCATGAGCTAAATCACACGTAGTCCCCAATATCGGAAAACATGAAACAAGGACGGGGCGCGAAATGAGACTCACAACATAGATCAGAGAATACGAGATGGATCAAGTCATTCTGGATTTGGGATCAGATGCAAATGTTTTACTGAAACAGACATGGTAGCGAATGGGGAGACTTGCACTGCAATGGTCTCTGATTCAGGTGAGGAGGGAAAATCAGCAGAAAATCATACCCATGGGGTGACTATAGGGAGTGACCGTGGGTATTGAGGGAGCGAGCACGCTAGCAAATTTTAAAGTAATAGAGATTGTTGATGACAACAATCCCTACCCTACACTCCTGGGAATTAATTGGGCTACTAATATGAATTGGGTAACCAATCTAAAGAAGCGAAAGATGATATTTGAGAAAAAGTCACTACGTGTAATAATACCCTTGGATCATGCTAAAGGATCGAGCTATATGGAACCAGTCCACGACTATGAGAGTGATGATGATAGAGACTACATCCACAAGATAACAGTGTGAGACCAAGACTGAGTGAATCCCACCACAGATGAGTGGATTACATGGGAGCACAAGAGTTCCTACACTTCGGATTTCGACAAAGAAATAGAACAATGGCAGAATCGGTTACACGAAGTCATCACATTGAATTGCAATATGATGACCCGGTTGCTGTGCTGCATGTTGTCAAAAGTAAGAAATCTACCTACTTATGATGGTCTAAATGAGGTAGATACCTTCTTAGATTCATTTGAATGGGAGGTGCCAGAAAAGAAACACTTCGAGGGCTTGGACTGGGTACTGTGCACGACGCCTGCAAGGTGGTGAGGTACACACAAGGGAAGCTTTGATGATTGGTGCGAATGTAGGGGAATGATGCGAAAATGATTTGGGAAGCCTAAGATATGACTGACACACAAGTATGATGGGCAGGATGATTCGTGTGTGCATCTAGCCAAATGGACACAGGCCCATGGAGAAAATACACAACCTAAGTGGGTGCACCTGCTTTGTCATACCCTGGATGTTATTCCAATGAATTGGTATACAGAACTAGAGCTCCACCATGGGACAAGTGAATGGGATATACTACATGAAGGATTCATGATGACCGACATTTTTGAGGATGGGTTTGACAGTATTGATGAAGCGCTACAAGAGGTGAAATTAGTCATCTTTAGCATACCACATGAGTATTTAGACCTGATTCAACCTGAATGGGCTACGCAACTAAGTCACGCGCTAGAGTGTTATAATGTAATTGCTGAAGAGGAGGATGAGGATCAGTGGAATATTAACATTCCATAAACAGAAGGCCACTGCGAGGTTCAAGGACCACAGATTGAGAACCCTGATATAATTGTGCTAGTGAAAACTAAATAGGTGAACATTGGTATAGAGGCAGAATCCAAATTCGCGAAGATTGGAGACTACTGTAATGACGCGACCGTGGATAAGTTCATTGAATTACTCTACAAATATCAAGATTTATTCCTGACCAAATTTACAGATTTGAAAGGAATTATCAGAGATCTAGGAGTAATGAAGATCATGTTAAAGCCAGACGTGTAGCCAATTAAGCAGAGGCCTTACCACTAAATCTGAAATACAAGGAAAAGGTTTGTGTAGAACTAGACTAAATTCTCTCAATAGGCATTATTGAGCCTATGGAAGAATCTGATTTGGTAAGTCCGATGGTGGTGCAAGAGAAGAAGCAGAAGGATGAGATAAGGATATGCGTGGATCTCAGAAAACTTAATGATTCTTATGTGCATGATCCCTTCCCAACTTCATTCACTGATGAAGTGTTGGACAATGTAGGTGCTCAGGAAGCATATTCTTTCACAGATGGGTTATTGGGGTACCAGTAGATCAAAATCACGCTAGAGGATAGGAGCAAGACAACCTTCGCGACTGAGTGGGGTTGCTTTTAATATTGTCATGCAGCTTGGATTGAAGAATGCGTCTGCAATCTTTTCACGTGTGGTTGTTGTGGAATTCAAGGAATATATTCATAATCTCTCGGAGATCTATTTTGATCACTGGACTGTATTTGGGTTGGTTAAGAGCCATGTAGTCAGGTTGCACTTGATGTTGATTACCTATTGAAGATACCAAATCGCGCTCAACCTCAAGAAGTGTCTATTTCTCGTTCCTTTTGGGAACATATTGAGGCATGTAGTTTGAAGACAAGGGCTGATGGTAGACCCTGCAAAGATCGCAGTGATTTTGAACTTAGAAGCACTGAGGAGTGTGAAACAGCTATGTGCTACTCTTGGACACATAGGATATTACCAAAAGTTTATTAGGGGATATACCCAGATCACCACGCCGATGGAAAAATTGTTGAAGAAGGATGTCACGTTCTTTTGGAATGATGACTATAAAAAGAACTTGGATATATTGAAATAAAATATGGTTAGTGCGTCAATTCTCGTCTTCTTGAACTAGAAGAAAGAGTTTCATGTACATGTTGACGCATCGTGTATAGTGCTGGGGGTAGTATTAACATAGGATGGTAGAGAAGGCTTGGATCAACCTATTGTGTTCGGAAGTCACAGATTATCCATAGCAGAGAAGAACTATTCCACCACTGAGCACGAGGGGCTAGCTATGCTATATGCACTCCAGAAGTATTGCCACTACTTTCTAGGAGGCCACTTTAAGATGTATAAAGATCACTCCGCGCCAAAGTACTTGGTCAATAAGCCTGTGTTGGTGGGGATAATTTTTAGATGGATCCTATTGTTCTAGGAGTATGATTTTGAAGCTATTGTAAAGCTTAGACAATTGAACGTAGGACCAGATCACCTGTCGCTTATCGAGAGAGGGGAGAAACCTACTAGTTTGGAGGAAGGATTACCTTAACTGAAACATTTTGTTGTGCGCATCGCGGATGAACATTTATAGGATATAATACATTTTCTAACAATTGGAACTATGCTAGAAGGATACTCTGTCCACCAAAAGAAGGAATTAGTGGTGCATGTGACAGATTTCTCTGTCATTGTTGGGCATCTATACAAGAAGGGAAATGATGAAGTACTACAAAGGTGAGTTTGAATGAACCAACATCATCTTATATGCTCATGGGGGCACCGCAGGAGGACATTATGTAGGAAGAACAACCATGCAAAAGATTCTATGTGCAGGGTTGTGGTGGCCAACCCTTCATCAAGATTCAAAAACATATTGCAAGGCATGTGATGTATGTTAAAGAACAAGCAAGCCATCGTAGAGGGATTAAATGCACTTGAATCCACAAGTAATGTTGCAACCTTTCGAAAAGTGGGCAATAGATTTTGTAGGACCTATTAAACCTCATGAAAAGATAGGCATGAGGTATATTATCAATGTGACAAAATATTTGACTCGTTGGGAAGAAACAAATATGGTGAAGGATTGCATGGGCATGGTTGCCACGAAGTTTCTATTTGAACATTTACTGACGCGATTTGGACGTCTGAGGATCTTGATGAGTGATCGTGGTATGAACTTTTTAAATGAGATGATCAGCACACTAATGGAGTAATTTTAGGTGTATCATCAAAAAAGAACGCCTTATCACCCATAGGCTAACAGGACAGTGGAAGCGTTCAACAAAGTTCTTGAAACTGCATTGACCAAGGTATGAAATTATCAGCAATGTGATTGGGACCTATTCATACCTGCAATGTTATAGGCTTATCAGACAACTTGTAAGAAGCTAATGGGATAGACACCTTTTAGGCTTGTCTATGGAGTGGAATCCGTAATGCCTATGGAATATAGAAATTCCCATTATATATCAACAGATTATGCAATAGGCTAAAGCAAAATACAATATCTACTTCTACGACAAACTTTGCGGAAGCTTAATCGAATTGATCAAGATCAATGAGAACACATATAACTGAGAATGGGAAATCAATCACACATAACACAAAAGAAATAATCTGGGGAAAGCCTCAGCCTAAAACCCCAATCTTTGTATTATCATACAAGTGGAAATCTCTGTATTTAACGGATCGCTCAGATTTGTTCCTCAACTTTTCCTGACGATGAACCACACTGGTTGGTTCGAAACGCGTCGACAAATGATTCTCTATGTGATTTTGCTGAAATCTCTTACAATCAAGTGGAAATCTTGTTCAAGTTACAAAAAAAATCAGCTCTCAAGCTATCCTGCTCTCTCTGCAATCAAACAATACAATTCACAAACTGAATAGACATTGTATATGTCTTCTTCATGCTCTCCAAGCCTCCTATTTCCTTACGTAGTTTTTCTTGGGGTCTAGTGATGCCACATGCGTGAATTGGCCTCATCACACTCACAAAACTTGAAGAAGTAACTACACAATCCTCAAGGAAAGAATTCGTTCTGCATGCAAGATATATTCACAATGGAATATTCTAGCAACTAATAGTATAGTGCCCCTCCATCTGATCTCAATTGGGTCTCTGACTAAACTGACGTGCATGAGTTATTTATGAGAGAATATTTCATGCATGCATGCATTAACTAACTAAACTCACAATTAATTCAACAAACCATTTGAATTAATCTAACTGGACTTGACTCAGTTAACTGAGCCAACTAATTACAACTCAATATTACAGCTCAACCTTATCTCTTTAACTAATGGATAAATTCCTCAATTAATGGAGAAACTGTTGCATGTCCCCACATAGACTTCATGTTTTATTTTCTTTAACGAATTAACTCATGGGGAATTAATTAATTATTTTACAAACAACTACTAAGATCAAATTCGAATTTTTACTTCTCTATTTTAGTTTAGGGACTAACTAAAATAGGAAGGTATCCCGAAATGCTATTTATAGGAGTACTAAATTTAGCACTTTTAAATTTATCATTTCTTGTTTCTATTTTCAACAGGGAATACATCGTGCCTAGTCTATGCATAGCAGCTTGTTTGATCAATTTAGTGTGTCCTAAATTACTATTTAAAATGTCAATCCGGGAGTCCTAAACTGCTGAAGTGAAGTGCACTGTATATGCAAGATAACCGATTTCTTAGTTCTTTGTTGTTTTTAAGTTTTTGGTTTGTTTTTGGGTTTATCTTCTTTGGATTCTCTAGTGTGAGATGGCGAAATTAAAAGTCAAGTATGGATGGTAATGGTGATTTCTACAATGATTTTCCAAACTTTAAAGTTCTCAAAAAGAAGGTTTCAAACTGACTGCGATGAAATCAATTCTCAAAAGGAAATAAATATACCAAAACAGTGAACTAGTGACAATGGCCCAGTATCCTTACTGCTGTATGAAAAGAAAAGAAAAACTAAACTCAAAGCAACTCAAAGACTGAAAGCAAAGCAAACTAAATCACACTACTTCAACCCACATTCTGACCCTTCACTTTTCGACTCGCTTTGGCTATAGGAAGTAATCATAAACAAGCTGAGTAATATGATATCTAAATTGCAGGAAATCAAATTGCATAAAAGGAATCTAAGATTTAACCACTCATTCATATTTCAATTCTTGAAAATGACATAAGTAATTTAATCACTAACTTGCAGGAAAGCAAACTAAATCATACTACATCAAATAATATTCTGATTCCTTACTAATTGAGTCACTTGGCTATAGGAAGGAAATCATAAACAGATGAGTAATATGATATCTAAGTGGCGGAAATGTAAATAAGCAAAGCAAAACTGAAAGAAATGATAGTGCTGGAATTAAAACTTCAGTAAATGAATCAGCAGAAAGGACAAAATGATCTCATGTCAGTAGTAATTAAAACTATGTAATTTGCCCGGGCTGCCTACAAGAACCTGAAAGACAAATGTTGATCAACTAGCAACCATGAGAAAGCATAAAAGAAAAGATAAACAGCAGTTAGTATAAATATCAGGAAATATGTACACAAACAACTAATTATAAAAGCAGTAACATAATGAAAGAAAGCGAGAAACTATACAGTAGATATAGAGCTTTGGTGTACAGGGGCCCTCTGCAACCTCAGCCAATCAACACTTAGTCACAAATTGAACTCAAGAATGTTGTCTTCTCATATATTAAAGTGCAGTAAAAACATGAAAATAGAGCACGGTACAGTGGGCTTGGAAAACATAGTCAAGATTACATATCAAAAGCTATCTGTCAAGCGTTTGATAACGCATTATTTATAAGTGAAAATGCTATAACTAATTCCTAGATTCTACGCTGCCAAACAGACACGTAAATCTCCACGGCCTGAGATCTAGCGGTATGGTAATTATGACAGGTAAATCCATGGAGTGGTGGCTGCTCGATTCAGTTCATGGATTGATCCACAGGTGTTGGAACACCTCTGGAAATCGAGGATCTTGCCACGCAAAACTTCACGTTGGCAAAACAGAGCCGTGCCACCACAAAACTCTTGGTTTGACCCCTCCTTTGACCATCTTTGACCATGGTTGTTTGTGAGTGATTCGGCTGAACCAAGGGGACACGCTCCATGTACATGTCATTTGCAGCTTGCCCATGTGGCCGGATTCTCCATTGGACACCTGTAACATAGTCTTTAACAAAATGGTTGCGGAAACTTGAGCTGGCTGCGGAAAGTGACAAGTTTCCGCAGCTGATTGAACAAAAATCTAAATCAAACAGCAGCCATAAACATAGTTAGGAAACCATTTCATAATCTCTTTTTAGACTAATATGCAATGATTTTACAGCTTGGTGGATCAAATAAATTGAAAAGAAGGTTGAAAAGGTATATAGGGAAGATGTAGGTTTGGGACTCAACATACCCCCACTATGAAGGTGTTGCATGTCCTCATGCAACCAAAATTTAGTCATTCCCCTCTAATCCATATGTTCTGAGGCCTCTGCTAGGACATCTAGCCCTCTTTTCTTCTTCTTTGGTGCTACCACCATCCTGGGTTTCCTTATTAGACATATGAATTTGAGATTGATCAATTCTCTGCTCAACTTTCTGCACTTTTTCTTTAGTTTCTTGTTTTTCTTTTGCCATAGTCCCAAATGAGGCATAGTGTTATCATGAATAATTTTATCTACTTTTATCTGCTCCTTAAGTGCTTCATTTTCTTGCTTGATATGCTTGTTTAGAACCTCTAATTCAAATACCTCTTGCTTTAAGGATTGAATTTGTGCATCTGGTGTCATGTGGGGCAGAGTGGTACTCGGACCTGCAGCTGTTTTTTCTAAAGATTCAAGGTAGTCATATACCTCTTGTTGACTGGGATCTATTTCAGGTGTCTTTCTTGGACTGAGTTCAAAATCTTGTGGAGGAGGAGGACTGCTTTCTAGCTCTGGCCGAGAAGGGCTTTCATCAACATGTGGAGGACTAGTTTCAATACTTGGCTGAGGACGAGGTGGACTACGGCCAGCTGGAGGTTTCTCAGGTGTTTCCCCACCCAAGTCAATGAAGTGGGGCCGTTTTACTTGTGTTTTACTCCCCTTTCCTCTAAGCCTGGTGCTTCTCCTTAAATATGGTGGACTAGTACTCCCTTCTTGTATGCTCTGTTTCCCTTTTTCCTTTTTCTTTGCTATAACAGCCTGTTCTTGAAGATGCACTAATCTCTCCGATAGTGTTTGATAATCTTCCTCTATAGATGGCTCAGGTGATTGGTAGACTTCTTGTATGTTTCTTTTGCCTTTCACTTTTCTCTGTTTCTTGTCTTTAGTTCTGTTCTCTTTTTCTTTTTGACCAACTTCTTGAGTTTCTGTAGTAGGAGAGTCTTGGACTATGGTATTCTTTTCTTTTCTCCTACTCTTTCTTGGTGTCTTTGGTGTACTACTTTCAGATGCCTCAGATGGCTCTTGAAAGTAGTTTCTTATCAAGAATTGTTCCCAGGTATCTTTGTTTTTCTTCAGTTGGTCCTCAATGAGAATCTTTACAAGTCCATGATGATATAGATGAGGTTCTATATTTCCTATGTGTTTTTGGACTGTGATACTCATCTTTTTCAAACTCAACAGTAAGAAATAAGGCAAATTAAGAGTTTGACTCTCTAAGAAATTCATCAACAGTCTAGCATGGTACATGTACATTGAACCAAAGCGTCCTTCGCAAGTGATAAATTTTTGGATAACTAACAGCAGACTTGCCCATTCTTCTTTCAATGCATGAACAGGAATTCCTTTTGTAAACACAGTGGTGTCCATACCTGGGTTTCTTAGCATAATTCTCCATGCCTGTTCGTCCACACTTTTGTTCTTAAACCATCGCTCACCTTCCTGGGGTAAGCCTGTGGCAGCTGCTACTGTTGTTTCAGTCACCGTGAGCTTCAAGTCTCCAATCTCCACCATTTGGCCATCGAAAGACCATGAAAAATCTTTGGTTACCTCTTTATTATAGCCCTTAAACTTTTGGATGAAGCGTAACCATTTGGCTTTCTTCAGCAAATCTTTTGCTTGAGGGTAACCTTCTAAATATTTCGGTCCTTCTGGTTCTGCTCTTAGTAATCTTCCCATTCCTTCCTCTGTTTTGAATTTCAACTGAAAACTCAATTGCGTGTGAGGGTTTAGCAGAGGGAAGGTGGCTCTGTTGCAGGGTTTATAGCAAAATACAGTGGCTGCAATCGGTAGATGGATAGCAGGTAATGGGAGTGCTTCGGGATTACAGGCGGAACAGAGGATGAGCAGCCGCAATAAGTTCACAAGATGAAATGCGGATGTATGTGAAGAAGATGGTTTTAATAGAATGGTAAGTGAATGGAGTGAAGTCGAGATTTTGAATTAACGGTTGCGTACGAAATGTTACACGTTTTAATGGATGGCTGCGGAAAATGCGGTGGAGAGGAGCCGTAATGGGATAGGTCACATCTCATGATTACAGGTGGTGAATGAAAGTGCAGTCGACTATGAGTTTAAACCCGAAAATCAATCATGAGACCATTAAGAAATGAATGCATGGTGTGCAGAATAATATCGTGGAATGGTAGTGGGTAATGGAGCTATCCTAATGATCATTGCACATAGTAGAGCTTTTATGGTTTGATAACTATGCATAATCATGACTTTAATTGCTATTTGATTAAAAAAAAATTGCTCATACCTTTGGAAACCTTGCCATTTCTTGCTCATAACTTTTAACCAACTGCTCTTCCTTGATGTCTTGGAGATGCTCCATGTCTTCATAGCATATGCTCAATTACACCTGCATTTTCATGATTATTGAACTAACATTTTGACTGTGAATTTGAAAAACAGAGTGGTGGCTGCGGAAACTGCTACCAACTACGGAAACTGACACAGCACCCTCTTAGCTGAACAAAGATGGTTGGATAATAACTAACTGAGTGAAAATAGTCCTGAAAGGGACTTTTATTGATGAAATGAAATGAAATGAGTGAAATGGAGTGAAATGAAACGGAGTGAACTGAAATGAAAATGAGATAGAGATGGAGTGGAATGGAAAATGAGGTGGAGTGAATATGGAAAAAGAAGGAGATAAGAATTTTTTTTTTTTGGAAAATATAGAGTGTCAGGTGTCCCTGATTTTCACTCTACATTTTCTGTATAGGACCGCCAATCTGTGATTGGTTTTCAGTCTTATACAATTTTTATTTTTTTTTGTAACTCAAAGAAACAAAGGCTAGGCTGGTGGGGAAGAAGGATTCTTCTTCACCAGCCTTATTGCATAATTCTCTTGAAACATTTTGACAAATTCCTATTTTGAGAGTGGCTTATGATAAATTTTCAATCGGTGGCCATTCAGAATGAGAGGAGTTTGAAATTCATCAATGGTCTTGATTCTTACCGCTCCATTGCTAAATACTTTGTCAATCTCATATGGCCCAAGCCAATGAGTCTGAAATTTACCTTTGAAGTCTTTAAACTTGGAATCAAACAGTCGTGCCCAATCTCCCTCTTGAAACTTTTTCTCTTTGATGTATCTGTCATGCCACTTAGCTCTTTGATGTTGAACTAGATCAGTTCTTAGAATTGCTTCTTGTCTGATCTCATCTAGCTCATTCAGCTGCTCCATTCTGTGCTTTTGGGCTTCTGATAGATTCATCCCCAACTGAACTTCCATCATGAAAGTCTTGACTTGAAATTTAATGGGGAGCAAGACTTCTTTCCCATAAACAAGTTCATAGGGAGAATGTCCTGTTGTATTCCTCCATGTAGTTCTGTAGGCCCACAAGGCTTCAGGAAGCCTCTCTGTCCAATCTCTTCTATGTAGATGGACAATTTTGGTGATGATGCTCTCAAGAACTTTATTTGTAGACTCCACTTGGCCATTTGCTTGCAGATGGTAAGGAGTAGATTTTCTGTGCTTGATTTTGTATTCTTCCATCAGCTTCTCCATCAAAGTTAGATGTAAATTGACTTCCTTGATCTGTCACAATTTCTCTTGGGACACCACAACGAGTAAAAATATCCTCATAAACAAAATGAATAACTGAATTTTCAGTGGCAGAAGGCAATGTTTTGGCTTCTACCCATTTAGTGACATAATTAGTGCATACCAATATATACTTCTTCTGTTTAGATGGTGGATTAATGGGTCCAATGAAATCTAAAGCCCATTTTTCAAAGGGTTCGATGAGTACCTATGGTTGTAATGGCATTTCATTTGAAAGAGTCGGTCTCCCAACTCTTTGGCAGCTGTCACACCTTCTGACATATTGTTTTGTATCTTTGAAGAGGGAAGGCCAATAATATCCTAAAGAAAGGATTTTATAGGCCGTCCTTTTGTTAGCAAAGTGTCCACCGCATGGTTCATCATGACATGCCTTCAGGATGTCAGGCATTTCATCTTCCCGAACACATCTTCTGATCACACAATCTAGCCCTGTTTTAAACAATTCGTTAGAAATCCATGAATAATTCGAACTCTCCTGAATAATTCTTCTTTTTTCACTAGGAAATAAATGTGAAGGTAGCTTCCCTGTAACCAAATAGTTAGCAATATCTACATACCAAGGATTCTTAGTAGTTACTGCAAATAAGTATTCATCTGGAAACTTTTCCTCTACAAGAGAATCTTCGTTAGCATTTTGGATTCTAGACAAGAAATCAGCTACTGTATTTTGTTTCCCTAGTCTATCCAACACAGTAATATTGAATTATTGTAAAAGTAAGAGTCATCTTGTAACTCTGCCATTAGTAACAGGTTTGTTCATTAGATATCTAATTGCAGACTGATTAGTATGGACAAAATTTTCATAGCCTGTTATATAATGTCTAAACTTATTGATTGCATGAACAACAGCTAAGAACTCTTTTTCAGTCACAGTATAGTTTAACTCAGTGGGAGTCAAATTTTTACTGGTGTAGTAAATGGCATAAGGAACTAAATCCTTTTGACCCAACACAGCTCCTAGAGCTGTATTTGAATCATCTGTAGAAATATGGAAAGGAATTTTCCAATTTGGCCCTCTCAAAATGGGTGCTTCAGATATTCTTGTTTTCAAAGTTTCAAATGCAGATTGACAATCAGGATCCCATTTGAATTCACAGTATTTTGTAAGTAATTTGAAGAGTGGAGATGCTATTTTGGTGAAATTTTCGATAAATCTTCTATAGTATCCAGTAAATCCAAGAAAACTTCTAACATATTTCTGACAATTTGGAATAGGCAACTTGGAGATGACTTCAACTTTTGATCTATCAACTTTAATCCCATCTGCCGAAATATGATGTCCCAAAACAATACCTTTAGTAAACATCATAAAGAATTTTTCATGACTCAATGAAAGGTTTGTTTCTTTACACCTTATAAGGACTTTTTCCAAATTCTCTAATGCCTCTTCAAATGAATTACCATAAACTGTAAAATCATCCATATAAACCTCTACAGAATCATGGATTAGATCAGAAAAGATTCCTAGTACTGCCCTTTGAAATGTTGCGGGTGCATTACATAATCCAAAAGGAAGTACTCGGTAAGCAAAAGTTCCCCATGGACAAGTAAATGTTGTCTTATCTTGATCTTCAGGTGCTACCTGAATCTGATTATAGCCACTAAAACCATCCAAAAATGAAAAATACTTTTTGCCTGCTAAAGTATCTAATACCTGATCGATAAATGGTAAAGGAAAGTGATCCTTCAAAGTTGATTTGTTCAATTCCCTATAATCAATGCATACCCTCCATTTACCATTCTTTTCAGGTACTATAACCAAAGGAGAAACCCATCGGCTATCTGAAATTGGATAAATGAAGTTTACATTGAGTAGTTTTTGGAGCTCTTCTTTCACTATCTCCCTAAGGTTTGGATTCATCCTTCTCTGAGGTTGTCTAATTGGTCTACTGTTATCCTCGATATAGATGTGATGAATGCAAGTCTTAGTATCAATACCTTTCATATCGGTATACTCCCATGCAAATGCAGTAGAATGTTTATGCAAGATTTTGGTTAGCTCTCCCTGTTGTGATTTTTCCAAGTTTTTGTTGATATTCAATGTTTTACCTGGAAAGATCTCAATGGCGGAACTACCACACTCTTCCATAGAGAAAAGAGACATTTGTCTAGATGATAGATACTCAATGTCAGAATCTAACTAAAATTGTGTGTGGTCATATTCTGAAGATGTTTCAAAGTTTTCAAATGTGTTCAGAATTTGACTATCTTCACTGATTTCAGAAATGGTAAAGACAGGTTGTATAGTATCCTCATCATCAACCCACTCATTATCTCCTATTTCTGTAATTGCTTTTGCTGGAGGATACAGATTGAATTTCTTTGTAGAATTACCATCAGAAATATACATATTCCCAGACCTACAACTGATCAAAGCATCAGCTGTGGCTAGCCAAGGTCTTCCTAAGATGAGAGGGTGTCCTTCTAAATTACTCTTGGAAGTTAAAATCATAAAATCTACTGGATATTCCCAAGAGTCTAATGAGACCGAAATGTCTTCTAATACACCATCTGGTTTGATAATTGATCGATCTGCAAGTTGCAGTAAACTAGGTGTAAAAAGAAGATTAGGAAGTTTTAGCTGTTCCATAGTCTGTCTACTCATAATGTTAATAGCAGCCCCTAAATCAATCAAAGTATTTGGTATTTTACCCCATTGATATATGCTTTGACAATTGGACTACGGGA
This sequence comes from Pinus tabuliformis, assembly GCA_031772625.1. NCBI lineage: Eukaryota > Viridiplantae > Streptophyta > Pinopsida > Pinales > Pinaceae > Pinus > Pinus tabuliformis. The sequence goes on along the minus strand of CM062819.1, from coordinate 1,665,121,453 downwards.
TCTACATACTTCTACATAGTAATTTTTCCCATCATGATATCTGCAATTTTTCCTACCAGGTGGATTTTTCTTGTATCTCTCGGTTTCCTTCCTGGTCTTTTAAGACTCAACTCCTTTATTGTTTTTGCTAGAATAGGAATTTCTCTAATGGCTTCTAACAAGGGAATCTTGATACAGACATTCTTTAATTCATCTAGAAAATCATAGTCAGGAAACAAGATTTGTTTTTCCACCCCTTTGTTAATTTGTAATTTTTCAGGAAAAGGAGGTGTGGATGAAGATGCAGGTTGCTCAACTATAGGAGTTGTGGGGGTTGACTCTTTCTCTTTTTCTTTTTGAGTGCTTGGGTTTTGAAGAGATGCTTCAGAACCTTTATTGGCTTCAAGAGAATCTTCCTCAGAAATGCTTTGCTTTTGAGCATCTATAGAAGGCTTATCTAAGACTCTACCAGATTTGAGTTGTACATCATTGAGAGGAACAATCATATAGGTAGGAAATTGTTGTCCTACTACCATGTAAGCATTTTGAGGGTTTTTATTGTTGGGGTTCGGCAATGGCTGGGAAGGTAGTTGATTTGTCTTCTGTTGGAATGGAAGCAAGAGTTGAGAATTTGGATACTGTTGAGAAGGTTGTTGTTGTTGTGGAAATGGCAATGATAGTTGTGGATTTTGATTTGGAAGTTCTGGAGCTTGTTGATTTTGAAAAGATGGAGGATATTGATAAAATTGAGCAAATCTCCCATAAGGATTTTTCATACCTTGTACCCATGATTGAAAAGGATTTTGAGGTTGGGACCAAGGTTTTTTCCAAGGATTCCAATTTGGTGGGGGTTGAAAGTTCATAGAGTTGTTAAACCCTTGGTTTTGTTGCCCCTGCCAAGGTCTCCTTGCAACAAAACATAGAGAATCAATTGTATTTGGATCTTCTTGAAAGACAGCTTTAAGCCCAAGAATTGAAGGAAAATCCTTGGTCTCATGGTTTTCTGAACAAATCACACATGTTTCTACAACTTTTGCATCCAAGGGACATTCCCTTAGAGCATGTTTCTTTCTACATTTTGGGCAAAAGATGGCGAAAGCTTCAGCTTCTGCTTTTTTCTTGTTTTGTATTTTAAGGGTGTCTAGTTGCTCACTAAGACTCCCTAAGATATCAGTTTTGAATTCATCAAGCATGTTGCCAATCTCAGCCCTACTTACTGATCCAGTTGCAGATTTGTTTGCTCTAATGAGAGAAGGATCTATAGGCCCTTTTCCAGTTTTAGATTTTCCCCTTGAGAGATGGACACATAGCTCTGCTATATCATGAAGTGGAAGTTGAGATATATCTCCTTTCCCCATCATGTTCAAAATATCTATCCATTCATCTCTAATGGCTTTTAATAGAAGGGCATTCAAGGTTTCCTCATCTAAGTTATTCATTTTTGCTCTTTTCAGGTTGTGTTGAAATCTTTCAAGTAAATCCTCTAAGTTTTCATCTTCTCTTTGCACCATTTTGAATACCTCATCCTTGTGATTGGTGGGAATACAATAGTCCAGGTATCTATCCAAAAATGTTTGTTTCATATCATTCCAAGTCCTAATGGATTGAGTGACTAATCCCATGAACCATTTCAAATCAGCTCCTTTCAGTGTTGAAGGAAACAATTTGAGTTTTTGAGAGTCTTCCAGATAATCATAAGTTCGACACACGACTTCAAACTCAAATAAAAATGTTTCAGGATCCTCATTTCTTAACCCATGAAAGTTTGGGAGGACAGATGGTGAGATGTTTTTCATTGTTGCTCGGGAATCCTCATCGACTATAGGAAATCATAATGAGTTATCTCCATCCCTATTTCCCCCATTGTTACCTCTACCTCCTCCACTGTTTCCTCCTCCTCCTCCTCTACCTCTACCTCTACCAAATCCATTTACTACTTCCTCTGTCATGATAGTTTCCTCAGAGACTTCAGAGTCCTCTACTTCCTCTACTAATGGCGAATGAGGAGGAATTTCTCCCTCTTCTTCTTCAGGTGATTCTACTTCTTCAACTACAATGTGTCTCCCTGTAGAAGGAAAGAAAGGATCTTTTCCTAATTTAGATTCGATGGATGGTGTGGAAGAGTCTCCTAATTCAACTACTGCCTCTTGAATTCTAGGAATCCTAAGGCTAGGAGTGTGAGTTGGAGATGATGGAGGTGTCTCTTGTCTATTCCTTGAAGTAGATGGAGTTGTAAAAATCGAACTCTTGGCCCTAGCTAAAAACCTTCCCCTAGAATCTCTTGCTCTATGCATATCCTTTTTTATTTTTCTCCATGTCGGGCTAATAATTCTCTTTCTGATCTTCCAGGTCACTCTAGGTGCAAGAAGAGAGCATACTCAAGAAATTATTAAACCAATAAATCTCTCTTTTCTGATCCTCCAGTTCACACTAAGTGCAAGAGGAGAGCATACTTTGAGAAGTTATCAAATTTTCCTTCCTTGAAATTTTCTCATTTTTTTTTTTTAAGAAATTGGCTACCTAGTTTCACTTCCCTGACAACGGCGCCAAAATGTTTGGTCAATTTAGTGTGTCCTAAATTGCTATTTAAAATGTCAATCCGGGAGTCGTAAACTGCTGAAGTGAAGTGCACTGTATATGCAAGATAACCAATTTCTTAGTTCTTTGTTATTTTTAAGTTTTTGGTTTGTTTTTGGGTTTATCTTCTGTGGATTCTCTAGTGTGAGATGGTGAAATTGAAAGTCAAGTATGGATGGTAATGGTGATTTCTACAATGATTTTCCAAACTTTAAAGTTCTCAAAAAGAAGGTTTCAAACTGACTGTGATGAAATCAATTCTCAAAAGGAAATAAATGTACCAAAACAATGAACTAGTGACAATGGCCCAATATCCGTACTGCTGTATGAAAAGAAAATAAAAACTGAACTCAAAGCAACTCAAAGACTGAAATCAAAGCAAACTAAATCACACTACTTCAACCCACATTCTGACCCTTCACCTTTCGACTCGCTCTGGATATAGGAAGTAATCATAAACAAGCTGAGTAATATGATATCTAAATTGCAGGAAATCAAATTGCATAAAAGGAAACTAAGATTTAACTACTCATTCATATTTCAATTCTTGAAAATGACATAAGTAATTTAATCACTAACTTGCAGGAAAGCAAACTAAATCATACTACATCAAATAATATTCTGATTCCTTACTAATTGAGTCGCTTGGCTATAGGAAGGAAATCATAAACAGATGAGTAATATGATATCTAAGTGGCAGAAAAGTAAATAAGCAAAGCAAAACTGAAAGAAATGACAATGCTGGAATTAAAACTTCAGTAAATGAATCAGCAGAAAGGACAAGATGATCTCATGTCAGTAGTCATTAAAACTATGTAATTTGCCCGGGCTGCCTACAAGAACCTGAAAGACAAAGACTGATCAACTAGCAACCATGAGAAAGCATAAAAGAAAAGATAAACAACAGTTAGTATAAATATCAGGAAATATGTACACAAACAACTGATTATAAAAGCAGTAACATAATGAAAGAAAGCGAGAAACTATACAGTAGATACAGAGCTTTGGTGTACAGGGGCCCTCTGCAACCTCAGCCAATCAACACTTAGTCACAAATTGAACTCAAGAATGTTGTCTTCTCATATATTAAAGTGCAGTAAAAACATGGAAATAGAGCACGGTACAGTGGGCTCGGAAAACACAGTCAAGATTACATATCAAAAGCTAATTGTCAAGCGTTTGATAATGCATTATTTATAAGTGAAAATGCTATAACTAATTCCTAGATTCTACGCTGCCAAACAGACACGTAAATCTCCACGGCCTGAGATCTAGCGGTATGGTAATTATGACAGGTAAATCCATGGAGTGGTGGCTGCTCGATTCAGTTCACGGATTGATCCACAGGTGTTGGCACACCTCCGGAAATTGAGGATCTTGCCACGCAAAACTTCATGTGGGCAAAACCAAGTCGTGCCACCGCAAAACTCTTGGTTTGACCCCTCCTTTGACCATCTTTGACCATGGCTGTTTGTGAGTGATTCGGCTGAACCAAGGGGACACGCTCCATGTACATGTCATTTGCAGCTTGCCCATGTGGCCGGATTCTCCATTGGACACCTGTAACATAGTCTTTAACAAAATGGCTACAGAAACTTGAGCTGGCTGCGGAAAGTGACAAGTTTCCGCAACTGATTGAACAAAAATCTAAATCAAACAGCAGTCATAAACATAGTTAGGAAACCAAGCTCTTTTTAGGCTAATATGCAATGATTTGACAGCTTGGTGGATCAAATAAATGGAAAAGAAGGCTGAAAAGGTATATAGGGAAGATGCAGGTTAGGGACTCAACACAACTCTCATAGGTATGATGAATCGTGGAGCCCTGGAAGAGAGACTCATGTAGCTGGATGAGCTCGAAGAAGAAAAAATTTTGGTTGGATTTCACCAGTGGGTCCAAAAGTAGCATGAGAAGGCATGGCACGACCGATACATCAAGCTGCGCACATTCAAGGTAAACAGTCTGGTTTTGTTGTATGATAGTAAGTTTGATAAATTCCCCAGAAAGTCCAGGATGCATTGGTTAGGGCCATATATTATTAAGCAGATTACCGACAGAGGCACAATACATCTGGTTAAGTTAAATTAAGAACCCTTCCCAAGAAAGGTGAATGGAGGTCGCTTGAAGCCATACACCAACGATCTAGCGATGTGACTATATGAATATGGCATAGCCCCAGTGCCCCGACAAGATGAAAGAAGGCGCGCGACTATAAACTACACTGCCCGGGAGCTACGCGATGTCAGGACTGCTCGAATCAATGAAGTGTCACAGGGTCCATGACAATGCGAAGAAAGCTGCACTAGTGCGCAAGTCTACCGGAAAGTGACCATTAAAGTCACTATTCACGATTTGATGTTTTATTTCAAGCCAAATGGAGTGAGCAACAGGCATTTAAGGAGAACTTTATCGGTTAGATTCTTCACAATTTGCCACCAATCTAGTATTAATGGACCGAATGTGGGGGGAACGGTCGAATCCAAATTCAAAAGGCCCTATAAATTACAAGTGGCTGTCCAGTGAAAAGCATTCAACATTTTGAGAACCGAGTTGTTGCATTATCAAGTGTATATGGACCTTTCAAACTTTTAGGCTTTGAGAGAAAGTTCAGTGTTTGAAACATTTCCAAAGGAGATGTAGGACCTTCTAGCTAGACTGATGTCAACACCCACAGAACTCGCGCAGGAACTTGCAGAAGTAGAAGCCCCAAAGAGCGCCAGAGTGATAGTTGAGGTCCCTAAATCACGTAGAACACCAATTCCTAAGAGGGATAAGCAGGATATGATCTCGGTGCACGTCTCGCCCAGAAACCCATAAAGGACTAAACTCACCTTGCCGGAGAAGGGGAAGGCCATTAACCTAGTGATCAAAGAGGAGGAGGAATTTGAAGAGATCCTGGTGGCTGAGGAGGATGTTGAGATGGAAGTTGAAACCTAGGGTGCGGACCCTATTACCTGGTTACCTAAATATTTTTCTCCGTGCAAGGGTAAAGCCAAGGTGCCGAAGGACATATATGAGACGAAGAGCTCTCTACAAACTTCGCTGCTCCTTGACAATATTATTTTTGAGGGACCATACTTTGGGCAGGTTCCTGTGTTGAAATTTGAATATTGGGACCTCGCAGACCACGATAAGTTCCCGCATTTAGCGACTAAGAAGTTAATGTGCTAGAGGATCGACGCGACTACTGGAACAATTCAATTGGAGCCATGGACATGGCTCAGAGGTGTAGAGAAGGCTGGGTTGCTAAACCTGCTCTGGGTGCTACATTACCACCTTGCCCTAGTGACAGTGTTCATCATCAGGCAGCTGCTCTTCTTCTTCCGTGATCGGTGCTTATGGTTGGAGGAGCCCATCCCATCACAAACCATCTGATTCAAAAAATTACATGGCTACCTTACTCAGGAGAGGATCCAACCAACATTTTAGAGGGAAAAGGTGGTGAGTTGGCCCTCATAGAAGCGATGAAGAAGAAGTTTAAGCTCGAGAAGAAGAAGTGAGGGTATGCCATCTCCAACATTAAGAGCCCTGCAGTCAAGGTCACGACACAAATATTGGTAGGGAAGGTGATGCGAAAGTGCCACATGCATAAGGTGCTTGCTCCAATGGTTGCATTAGTAGCCCAATGTGCAAAAGGAGTCCAGTTCAACTAGGCAAACTATCTATGTGGCAAGTTTCCTGCGAAGTATCGCGAGGCACAGGAGTAGGGAAAAACATTTGATTATGTGTGGCTCCTATTGTCGATAGTATTTGTGGCATGGGAGCTGCTCGAAGATAGCCAATTCCCTTCAGTCACGCTATACCTTCCAGAGGCAGTGAAGTACACTTCATTGTGGGCAACCAAGGACACACAACATATCAAAGAAAGCAAGATCTTCTGGGTCCTAATGGAGATGAATATCTAGATGGCGATCAATAGCAAGTTGTGGTTGTCGCCCACAGTCTATGCGAGTTTGCAGAGCTTTGTAGAGTTTAAAGCAGATTTCCACCATGTCTTCATCAGGGCGCAGAAGGACCCTATGAAGACGTGGCATGATTTATGATACCTGGCAACTGATGATGTAATTTTCGTAGTCCTTCAGTCTTGGCTGCCAGAGTGGCATGCTCTAGCTAACTCTGTTATGGACACTGACAAGTCCACCACATAGCATAAGAAGGAAGAGATAAAGCTTCGAATGGTGCAACTGGGAAAAAAGCGCAAGAAAGAGTAAGCAGTGACTAAGGCTCAGGCAGCGCATGACATTTCGAAGTTGGAGGAACATCAGAAAATAGGAGAAGAGCGCAAAGGACAGAAGTCACCTTTTCCCAAACCAGAGACAAACACAGAACAAGGTGGCATGGAATCGTAGACGATGTCCACCCAGCTCAAGCGTCTGCAACGATGAGAACAGACAATGCCACAAAAGAAAAGAAAGGCATCAAAGACTTCTTTCTACCTAATAACCCTCACTGAGGGGCATTTGCATGGTAGTGAAGAAACGGTGAGGAATGTCACCAAAAAGGCCCTCCAACAATTTAAAGAACAACAGCAGTTGGTATTGGGGGCTCTTCAGATGGAAATACAGGAGTTGTAAGTTCACACTCCATAGGCTGATGTAGTGTCCACCAGCCTCGTAGTCGGAACTTTAGCTGCCAAAGAGATGTTGTGCACAAGGGTGACCAACATGATAGTGCTACCAAATGGGGCACTTACTACAGAGCAGGAGGCTGACAGACCCATGGTGAGCAGTTTGAAAGGGGAAGGGTTGAACATGGTTGAACTCCTTTCGGAGATGCTCTACCTCTTACAGGATGGAGTCACCATAGAACTTCGGGCCAGGGAGAATCACACTCTACAAGTAATGAGTGAGAAACACATCAAAATTGAATAGTTGGGCCTACAGCACAATGAGGCAGTGGAGGAGAAAAAACAGATAATGCAGGTTCTGGAGGAAGCCTTCTGGATGGTCCCACAGTTAGACATTTAGGAAAATGATCTGAAAATGGGGCACTAAAGGCTTCCTGTGAGATTATAAGGAGATCTCCCACTTCCAAAGCTTAATTATTCCCAAGATAACTATGATTAACCAATGCAGAATTAATGAGTGCTTGAAAGTATAGGTATAGTCTTATGCTTGTTTTAAAACTAGTTGCGTGTTGTAAATTGATTTACTTAAACTGATATAAACATACAACAGTGAAACAATGCAGCAAATGAGCATCACACATAAGACAAGAATTTAATTAAGAGATCACCCAAAACTCTTGGGCTACATCTCCTTGAGCTCTAGTCAACTCAACTAGGCACTCTGGGATTATGGCAATAGTCATTTTATAAGCTCCTCACTCAAGTCCATTTGTTTACACAGAACACAATGGTTTTAGACACCATCTTATCCCTAGCTCTGAATCTCTCGGATTTCTGGCTCTGCGCTCTTGCCCTAGCTCTTGGCTTTGGCTCTGGCTCTGGCTCTTGGCTCTGGTTCTTGGCTCGGGCTTTGGATCTTCGGTTCTGGCTCTGGCTTTGGCTCTTTGGCTCTGGCTCTGTGAGCTTTTAGCAATCCGCTTGACCTCCAAGCGACTGTCACAACAACTTTCAGTTCTCTAATTTTTCCACTTGACTTGCAAGTGACTCCAGGACTCCCTCAACTGCCTGCTTCTGCTCTCTTATTTCTCAATTGAGCTCTCTACCTCATTTGAGGTACTTTTCCAACCTTTCAGCTACCCTAGTTGTTTCTCTACGTATCATCATCTCTTTGCGCCTCTGGGGCCTCCCTGCTCCTTGTTAGTTCGACTGGCCATCTGGCTCTATGGCTTTGTGGCTTCAAAATTCATCATTTCTCATAAAAACTTTCGCTTGCAGTGTGGCATGATGATTTGGAGCGGTTATAGAGTTTTCAAAGCTTTTCCTTAGGCAAAACTTGAAATTAGAGAAAATCCATTACACAAAGGTTCTATCAGGTGTGAATTTCGGATGTGAAATTCCATTAAATCGCCCCTAGAAATGTTATCAGGTCCACCATTAGGCAACATATCACATCGCATAGGCATATTGGGAAAAATCACAAATACACGAGAAATACATTGAAAAACCCATTAAAATGCCTTCTATCAAACTTCAAATATTATTGCATCCACCCTAATATCGCATCAGGTTTGCCTTTGGCTGCTATTTCCATTGCCACAGTTGATCTGCGGGATCTCTGATCCAACGATTGATATCCATTTTCAGGCGACTTAGGAGTATAAAGGTTACCCACCTAAAACGGTGGTTTTCCTCTCTCCTATACCAAACATGTGTCGACCATTGTGTGGGATCAGGTAGAGCTAGCCCAATATCGCTTTCCGCCTAAGGCCGGCCTGAAATCCCACCTTTACGGAACTCAAATTTTATGAATTGCGCATATAATTCCCCTTCAGGTCCAACTTTATCGCTTCGGGTGTTTTTCCTCTGTATTTCATTTTTTATCCCGAAATGCATCAATACATAGAAAACCCGACATATATCGAAACTCAAAATTTATCGAATCGTGGTTATAAAATCCGTCGGGTCCAGCATGTTGTCACCTCTTTATATCACTGTGATGCGATGTTATGATGTGATATATCACAATCGCATGTCACATAGCCCCGAGGGTCCTTCCCTTGCCTCTTAGCATCACCGACGTCGATGTGTTGATCACCAGTATTGATGATCGCAATGTCGTGTTGGCCCAGGTCCTTTCCCTATGTTATTTGCATAGGCCTACCTCCGACCCAATATGTCGAGGATCGATAATCAGGGGTCTCTTCCCTTTCTGCTCAAGTCCACCTCTTGGACCATCTCCGATGCGATTTCCCTTTATAAGGGTTTTCTTTGCCATTTTTAGGGGATTTTGCCTCTTTGTCCAAAGAACAAAGGGCAACATCCTTCTGCGATAACTTCTACATCCTAAGTCCATTTTAGCCCATTCAAGTTGCAGTAGATTTAGAAGGAAAAGATCTCTGTAATGGGGCTATTTCCGAAAAACATCCTTGGACTTCCATTTTCCTATATGAGGAACACTTAGACTTAAAAGTCTATCGAAAATCCATTTTGGATTAGCAGAAGAACTGGTGGAGGCGTGCGTTCGTAAATTGGCTACAGGGGTCTGCGACCCAAGAGAAGAGATGGACAGGGTTTAGCTAGAGTTGAACCTACAGATTGTAGAGTTGCAGTTGAGGGCTCAACCTTCAACTCCACCAGAGGTCAGAGAACAATGTACCACCATGGCCACAACAACAATAACAACGATTGAAAGTGCAGTGGTTGCAGGAGGACCTAATATAGAGCGCTTAGAAATGGAGGTGCGTGAGCTACAACAGAGGTATGAAGAGGTAAAAGGGACCACAGAGATGGTTTCCCTTACACAAAGGCTTGCACAGATGTAGTAGGCAAAGGAACTCAAGGAACATGTGCATGACGCTCAACACAAAGAAGCGGTCTTAAAAGCACGCCTACAACCACGGATCAATGAGGCTTGTACAATTACAACCTCCATTGAAGCAAATCTCATGAAAGTGCAAGAAACTCAGCAAAGGATTTAGGGCAACAGTTTAGTAGCAACGATCACCAAACAATGCATGGAAGAAGTCTGGTAGGCGACTGCTCATTACACTGTCGAAGTTGCAGTGATTCAAATAGAGCTGGGAGGTCTTCGCGCTAAGATCTCTGCACTTGCAGAGTGACTCAAGGGTGAGTCACAATGTTTTTGTTGGGGGGCCGTTGGGCGCGGGATCCCCTAAGGGCAGTTTTGGGGCTAAGAGCCCATATTTTGGTCCAATTTTGTAATACAAATGTAAAGACTCCGCATTTTGTGGGCATGAAGCGCGTAGATGTTAAAGAGTCATAGGGTTATATGCCCTTATTTTGATAATGTAATGTCAGTTGTAAGAAATGTACCCATGGTCCGCAAACCATGGATTGTATAAATAGAGCTAAGCTCTAAGTAGTTAGAGGCATGGAATCATGGACTAATCAATAATGATGTATGAGAGATAGCTCTGAAGTAGAAGTCTAAGTCTTGGGTCATAGCATAGGTAGAGGCTCTGTAGCTAAGTGCGCAAAGACCTAGAAGTCCACAGCTAAGTCTTCGGACCCCTGCAGTTGAGTGCGCAGGGCGAGTTGAGTTTTTAATTATCTAGAGTTATCAATAAAGAAGAGTATTCTATCAATTCTACGCCTTTATTTCCTATTTATGCATCTATTATATTGGGTATGAATTTCACTTCTAATACTTATATGATGCGCGAATATATGTAAATTTGTTGGTAAAGTGAATGCAAGTAAGAACATATGTTTACATGAAGCTAACTAAGATCTATTAATAAATCAAGTAGGAGACTTAACGTAGTTTACAAGATATCGTAGTTCGCAGCCTTAGCAGCGCAAAAGGACTTCAGCACCTTGTTAGGGCTGCATGGAAGCCGATTCTAACATTTCGTGAAGGTATTGAAGGGTAGATCAGAGGGATAAAAAAATTGTACGAAGATAGGTATAGTTGTAACAAATTGACATCACAACCATCTCAAGGGTGTGGAATCTTGGTTCCAGCATCTCCCCATACTGCTTCGAGTGAGACTTCAGTCCGTGCTTTGCGGGCTGATGCCGAAAGGTCTAATAGTGTAGGGATTTGTTTTACTAACTAATGCTAAACCTGGTTCAGGCCCCTTGAAGCCAACATGAATAAATGTGTTGAAGTTGAACATGCTAGAAAACCACCTGATTACCGACCAATGATGTGGACCGTTAACAGGTACGAGAGAAACCACCAATAATTTAAATGGCTATCAAGGTACCATAGTACAATCTGTGAATGCGATAATGAATCTGAATTTGAACACTCATGGAATTATCCAATTGAAGGCAAATGGTGAAGACTTGTCATCGGATGTGAAGAACTTTCCATTAAGGCATGCAAGATCTAAGGTGCTAAAAGGGAGATTCTAAGTCATCTTCCTGGATAATAAGCTGAAGTTGACCAAAAGCGACCCATTGAAGGAGGGAAATGAAGAGTCCCCCATAATCAACACAAAACAAGGAATAAAGTGGAATGAAATGAATAAGATCCAAGATATGGTTCAGACAATGTATAGGGAAATAATTGCAGATAGGAATTCTCTTGAACACTGGCGAGATGACTCCGAAGTGTGGCAGTATTTGACTCAACATAGGACTGAAGATCATGATGAAAAAATGTAATACTCAGATGAGAGGAAAAATGGATCACCCAAACCTCGAAGGACAAGTGACTAAGTGAGGATATCCCAAACCTCACATGAAAGAAGAAGAGTGTCATCTTCAAGAGCAACATGCTGCCTATACAAAGGATCTTTCATCTTCATTTTTCCCCCATTATTTCTAGAGAGTACCCCAATTATTTTTATCACAAGCTTAAAGGGGATAACATATGCTCGTCATGTAAGTTCATTCTTCGAATGAATCCAACCTAGTAAGTTTGAAGAGTCCTAGGAAGGAGAAACTCGGTCTCATCATGGTGACGAGTCTCTCACCGTAAAATTTTAACAAATCTGATGCAAGAATAACTCAGTATCTTTTTCATATTTAGAGATTTTGAAAAAGAGATGAAAAAGAAAAGTCCATCATGTCCCTTTTCGTAATTTGTCTCTCAAACTTGAAATGGTAGAAAAAAATATTCGAGATAACCTCTTGACCATATCGACTAAAGTGTCCCTATTTTGTAAATAGTCAATCTCAGCACGAAAAAAGGGTCAAGGTATACTAGTACAACATAAATTCATTTATTTTAACAAGTTCGAAATGACAAGTACTCGATGATCTTTTCAGTTTTCAAGAGTCAGAAAAGGGCTTAAAGATGACTCCAGGGGGGTTCATTTTTCCTTTATTTCAAACAAGTCCAAAAAAGAGATAAACCAAAAACACTTGAGAATCAGTAAAAAACAATCACTATCCATCGAAAGCACCCGTAAATGCACAAACAAATGGACCCATAACTGACATCGAGAAATAATATTAAAATATTATTAAAATATTGACAAAAAATGACTTCAAAACTTATAAATAACCAAAAGTAACATTATTTTTTACCATTTCACCACAGTAAGTTCTGAAAGTGAATTTGTACCCTAATTTGCTTGATTTTCATGTCACCATTGTGAGAGATTTAGGGCACCATTTCTCGAACTGTCTCTAGCACGTAAGAGATTTTTCCTTCCTCTTGCATTTCTTCACATTTTCATGCATTTTTAATGGAATTTTGTGTGCTAAAAGGGAGGATTTTCAAATTTTATATCAATGGTGATCATTGTGGGTTTCGTCATTAGACCCATGATGATTGTTCTCAAGCCTAAAGTCCCCTGTGTTAAATGATGTTTTGCAGGAGATCATGGTTCTAGAATGGAAAGGAGGCCATGAGACCAAAAATCACCAAGCAACCTAGAATCTAGAATGCATTAATGCCTTGAGAGATTGTGGGTTGCTGAATTTTTTTTAGGACCACGGGACTGAGGGCTCAAATGGAATTGATGCCCTATTTGATCAATCTTTGGGATGTGTATCGAGAGATCTTCATAATCAAAGGCCAGAAACTGGAAATAGAATAATGAGACATCTATTTCATCATGCCATTTTCCTGAATAGGAGAGAGAGTCCAACTCTTCGAATATCGCCCAGGAGGTAAGAGTACTAGTGCTCTAATTAGGAGGCATTTCCCAGGTGCAGAGATGACGAGGGGTGGGAAGGTGAAGGTTGCCATGATCACCAGAAAATTTCCTTTACGAACCATCCTATTCACCATAGCTCGCATATTTGCAACACAAACCCTGCATGAGAGTTCAAAATCCCAATTCCATTATGGAGTTGAGTGTCTAAACCCGAACATATTCAACTGGTGTGGAGGCCTTCTTGTGGATATGAAAAGATAACTGAACGAAGGGAAGCAAGGAAACCTGAGATAATTTGGGGTCAGCTCAATACTCGTGACTTTCTTCTTGGAGCGGGTGCCCTTATTCTAGTATTACTGGGAAGAGGTACCAGATCCTGACCCCAAGACCCGAGGCTAGTGAGGTGGAGTCAACTCATGCCCTGAGGAGGGATAGGTCAACAGATGCACTACCCTCCACACATTTTTACTTGGATGTAGCACCAATTACTCATGGTAGATGACTATGCATATGCTAGCACAAATTTCAGATGGGATCCAGATCTACCTATGCCATCGGGAGAAGAGTGGACTGATGCAGGTAAAGACTTTTTTTTTGGACTTTTTCAAGTCTTATGATTTTTTTTGTTAAAAGTGAAAACTGAGACTCGACTTATGATAAATGTGTAGATGTGGGACTGGAAAGACCACCTCGCATGTCCCTAATAGTACGACATGCTTCTCATCAGATAGTGGGCATTGACAATGAGGAAGGGGCGGGCCCCTTAACCAAGATGGAGTGAAACCTAGATGCGATTACTCAGAGAGTTCTTGAGTATGCTACTATAGACGAGTTGCCATTGCGCTGGAAGAGACACACAGTGGGAGTATCCAAAAGATTGCATCAGCTGTTAGGATGAGTGATCAGAGAAATCTCGTGCTACCATGAGCATCCTGCAGGCGGATAGCCTTTCTAAATATTTTACACATTTTGTAGGCTTTGAAAGCCAAGTGTCCCAAAACACTTCTTTTTTATACTTTGATGAAAACACTTTGACAAAACTGATATATATATATATATATATATATATATATATATATATATATATATATATATATATATATATATATATATATATACACACGTTTTATTTTCTATTTATGTTTCCAAAATATGATCAGTTTTATAATGACGCAAATTTCTATCAAGAACATAATTTGCTAATGCATCTATTAATGTATTCAAATTTCATGGAATGTGTTGATATGTGATAAAATCAAAATTTCTTTCAAGTAATCAAACACGTAGATACATACAGAATATCTGTGGATTTCTTACCGAATAATGATTGTTTAATTGTAACACAAAGAGCTGTGAATCTAACTTGACAACTAAATCTCTAATTCCAAGAGAAATTACTTCTGACAATAGTTCAATGACCACACTGTATTTGGTAACATTGTTAGTTGTCCATCCTAGGAAAATACCCTGTAAATGAATCAACTCGCCACCAGGGACATAGAGTACCCATGCTGCGGAACACAAATTTGGTGTGCTATGACATGTACCATCAACAAAACTAACATAATGACTTCACGACATCTGCGAACCGAGTGGAACACAAGGTAAGAAGAAAAAACATGTCTAGAAAGGAAAAAAACACACCAAAAATAAAAATTCATACACTAATGAATTCACATACTAATGTACAAAAATTCATTACATGAATTAGCTCGCGTAAAATTTTAGATGGAGTCCATTTCCAAACTCAGGTAATCGATCAATGGAGAAGAAAACTGAAGTTTCATCATTGACATGAGGTGTAAGCATCTACTCAGCCAAATAATAGCATAAAAATCTTTGATTATGCCCCCATGGCCCCCAAGCTAGTTAGGGTTTACGAGTCATAAGATGGAAACCCCATTGCGATAATTGCGTGAAAGGAGGAATGAAAAAATTAATCTCGGGAAGAGGTAAAGGTTCCCCTAGTTGAAGTATTTTGACAATTTCAAGGTGAAGTGAAATATCAATGGGTAGGGTTGCAATAATGTTTCCCATATTGCCCTCAGACAAGACTTTGTGCAACAAATTAGGTGTTTGAAGTGGATGCGTTGGGCAATGAGAAACAAACACTTCAAGACACGAGGACGTCTCACCAAGGCTAGGAAGAAATGAAGAATGATGATGGAGACTATTCTAAGGAGTTTTTTCTAAAGATGTAACGTCAAGGATACTCTCATCAGTTGGGAATGCCTCATTCAAAGGATCCAAAGAATCCTTGGAACTAAGCTAAGGAGATGGCACATAAGTATCTAGGTTCATAGTGAAAACAACATGACTTTCTGACACGGCCATTAAAGCCAAGACAATTTCTTCATAATCTTTGTCTAATGGAATTAGTGGCATAGAATCACCAAATGAATCAACTTGATCTGGAGTAGGAATAATCCAAGGATCCATAGAAGCCGAGATCATATTGATCGAAGAGAAATTCGAAGGTGGGAGAGTAAAAGTACCCATTAAAGCAGAGTATTTCAAAATACCTTCACCCACACTCTCATAAGGAATCTCAGTATTTCCCACATATGGGACATTGTTGTTCAATGTACTAGAAGAGAAAAAAGACAATTGGTCGATGGTGCCATTTTTTCCTTCATGAGGAAAAGGAGGCACCCGAAACAAAGAAGAAACCACAAAAAACATAGCCTCGGTCCAACTTCACCCAAGAAAAAGGTTGTAATTGAGATTCACGTCTACAACTTCCACTTCTAGCTCAACGATCTTTCCTTCCAATGTGATCAGAAATCTTGTGAGAATACCATATGGATGGGAGCCTCTACCATCAAAGGTCTCTAAAGTGTTTGGGGACTGATTAAGAGAATGAGAGTCAGTGGCCTTCCAGCACGAAACAGATATTATGAAGGTGGAAGTAGCTTCATCAATAACAGTCTGATAGATTGCCTTTCCTTTAATGAGAACCTAAATTAGAAAAGCAATCTGATGAGGAAGACGAGGAACATGGTTTTCAAGATCAAAGGTAATTAAAGTCAAATCGACAGGATCAATAGTGCCTATAGTAGACAATAATGATTTCCACTTTCTTGGACAGGTTTGGAGAACTTCCAAAGCAAACATCATCGAAGGTGATTGAGCTAAATCCTTAATAATATTATAATTTTTTGCAGCTCTAGCATTTAGATTATAAGATGATTTCTGAAGTACACCCTTGGGAGGTGGTCGGATTACAGACTTACGATTAGGACAGTCAATATGGAGCATACCAAAACTAGATGGAGTGGAAGTAGAAGGTATATCAGTGAATTCTTTCTCAACCATCTAGCTTTGTGGGTTTTTATAGTCCTTTATTCAAGTAGAAATCAAAATAGTTGATGAACCTTGCATCATGAAAACTTGGGAATAAGAGGTGGAAGAGGATTGTGGTTGGTCTACCAAATTTTTCTACTGAGATGGAAATGATTCTTTTAAAATAGCCGTAGTCCCTTTCAATAAGTGGTTAACTTCATAATGTTGGGGGCAATCCTTGGTGTAATGATTTTCCTCACAGATGATGCAAGGATATTTCAGCTTGTGCTTCAAAGCATAATCAACAGATGATTTGGGTGAATCCTGTTTCGGGGTATCGGTTTTGGCTTTACGTTTACCCTTTTTCTTAACTTTTGAGGTCTTATCTGCTGTGGTAGACTAAACAAGATGTACCTAGGATGTTTTACCAGGATTTGAAGAATTGTTTGAAGGATTATTGGAACTAGTGTTTGAAATAGATTTCTGCTTCAAGGAATCCTTAGTGGAAGTCTAAGACACCGAACCAATTACGCCATCAACAGGTCGTACATCGTGTGATTTTGAGGCTATCAAATTTGAATATGGTCTTGGAGCATCAGGAAACATTTCATACAACATGCCATATTGTGAATAAACTAAGTCTAGATACTGAGCAGGAGAAATAGCTTGTTCTTTAGTAACACATCCACCCATAGCTATATCCTTAGCAATCTTTTTAACGAATGATATTGTGAACCATTCAGTCAACAACTCATCAGGAATCTGGAATTTGATGAGGTGACACCGACGTATCAATTCATGAATATCATCAGAAATGTGGGTCGTAATATCTTTCTAAAGTGATGTGAGAAAATCAGTGTCAGTTTCTTATTGAACCGGAAATTGGAAGTGGGTGAGGAAGGCCATTGCTAAAGAGTTAAAGTCAACATAGGTAGCACGAGGCAACTCAACATACCATTTTATGGTAGCACTTATTAAGGTTCTCTGAAAGAGATGAAGATGGATAGAATCGTCAACATATGAATTTGAAGAGCACCATAAGTGATATGTCATCACATGGGCTTGTGGGTCCTCTTTAGACATTCCTTCAAATTTACAGCAATTGCTTGGAATTTTAGTTCAAACTTGAGGCTAGTAAGGAGAATGAAGAATAGGATCCTTTGTGAGCCTTAAGACATCAAACAGTTCCAATGGATCCAAAAAGGGAAATTGCGGATTAAATGACATGTAAAGCCTTTAAGGAGGCCCAATTGCGGGTTCCAACCTTGCTAGTAAGGATTTCTCCCTCACAGTGGAGGATTTTGACCATATGGGACTTTATTTTGCCCCCACTGAGGGTTACCCTGACCATAAGGTGGATTTTGTCAAGGGTAGGTTTGATATGCACCTATCATAGGCCATTGATAATAATTATATGTGGTATATGGGTTGTAACGTTGTTGGACCTATTGACCCTGGGCTTGAAGAGATTGGCCCTGCTACGGTAGGGGTTGACCTTGTGCTTGCAAGGGCTAACCTTGTTGATACACATATGAAACTTGCTGCTACAGAGGTTTACCTTGTGCTTGCAGGGACTGAGCTTGTTGATACACATATGAAGCTTGCTGCTACAGAGGTTGACCTTGCTACTCCAAAGGCTACCTTTGCTTCTGTAAAGGGTGACCTTGATGATGTAAAGGTTGGCATTATGAGTAGAAAGGTTAAGTTTGCCATTGAAAAAACTAAGATTGCTATTGTAAAGGCTACAAAGGGTGTCCCTACTCTTGCAAAGGTTTCCCTTGCTCATCTAGCTGTTTCCCTTACTGCTGCAAGGGTTGCCCTTGTTGTTGCAAGGGCTTTTGAGTAGTTCCTTGGGATATACCTTGAGGGTATTTGTAATTTCTAAATTGAATCTGACCATATCCACCAGTAGCAATAGATTGACCAGGATGGACATAAGCTCCTTCTTGTGGAGTGTAAGATGGATTTACCAGCGCTTGCAAACCTTATGGGACATAAACCTATTGGAGTGGAATCTGAGCTATATAAGGTTGTTGGATTGGATATTAACCGACCTAGATGGATCGATAGGGTTAAGAATAATACTAGAAGAAGGTTCATTAATTCCAACCATGTGAGTTTGTAATCCACTCACATCGGTTTCACCTATCATAAGAGAAATGTTCAGATTTTGAAATGTTGGTACAGTTGGCAATGGAATTCTAGGTTGAATGGGAACTGACGTGATAGTAGTTTGTACATAAGTTTGAGAGGTTGTGATTGAAATGAATGGAACAGAAGTAGGCATGGCATATGAACATGAAATGTGATTCTAAAACAATGATGAAGCACTAGGAGTTCCTGAAACTAACTGGGCCAGGGTTGTATAACCAGGTAGAAAAATAGGCCCACTGGTTTCAGGAAGCACGTGAGATGGGACTCTTCTTGTAAAAGGAAATCCTTCTAGAGGAAATTCATATCCTTATTCAACATCAAGATGAGGAGTATGAGTAGCAGAAACTTTGAATGACCTAGAGAAGAGGTTGGAATCTCACCTTCTAAATCCATGGTTGGAAACAGTTGGCAAGGAAGAATCTGAGACACACAAGGAGATAAATCCAAAGGAACACTGGGATGGTCAAAAGGACTATAAGGATGCTGAGGAGATATCACAACAAGATCGAATAATGGATTCGATGGATAAACAATAGGCATCTACAGACTCTAAGGGGCCTGTATAGGATTATTAGGGGTCTCGGGATTAGATTCCTGAGGTGACCAGGAATCTGATGATGGTGGAAGACAAGACAGGGTTTGGATACTTGGAATAATCCCAAGTTCGAAACCTTGATCTTCAGCTGATTGAGGAAGCTCCGAATGAACTTCTTGGGAGGACCCTTCAGTATTAGATAATGAGGGGAAACTGTGAGATGAACTCAATGGTTCAGCCATGATGACTTCCTCTCAAGAGTAGAGTAGGAAAGTTAATTCAGTAAGGGCTTATTAACAATCTTCAAATTAATACGGAATTACTCAATATCGGTCCAGGAAGCAACTGCATCAGCTCAACATATTTATCGTGGGCAGTTATCTTTAGAATTTGAAACAAAAACTTTTCCTTTTCATGTTTTAAGAGTCGATAAAAGGATGAAAAAGGTGACTCTAGTCACTTTCATTGGTTTAGTGAGCTCGAAAGTACAAGTGTTCGATGCTCTTTTCAAATTTAAGGATTTAGAAAAAATCAAAATGACTACTCAGGTAACTCTAGGGAGAAAGGAGTACCAAGTAATCGTGAACTGCAATATACACCTTAGCAAATAAATTTACCAAGGACTTGACGTACGTGGAGGAAGTCTCCCTAAATGTTGTGTTCGGTGTATCACATTTACAGGGCAGCGGACATGGCTTCCTATGGATAAAGGTTTGCAACCTATGAGGGTCTCCCTTTATATAATCGAGAGTACGGGCAGCATAAGTTTGTGTTAGCGCTGTCTAATGCAAGAGAGAAGAACAGGTACTGATTTTTATAGATGCCAGAACAGATATCTAGCTTGGACGACTAAGTATGAGCATAAATGTTTCGAATTCTCCTTAGATTAATTGATAGATTTTAAAGTCAGTCTTGAAATTATGTTTCAATTTCAAGCCCTTAACGACGTCACCTGCTCCTAAAATGCATCTAAATGATGAAATTGAAATCCTTTCATTCAATGAAGGCTACCTATTTAGGGAAGAGAAACACCCAAATCATGCATCAAACAAGCAATAATGCATCAATGAAAATTTTCCAATGCTAAATGCAAAACATGAAATCTAATCTTTCATTTCATAAAAAAATGCAATGCCAAAATAAAATCTTAGAGCAATCTACTTTAATATATAATGCTAACTTCCTTTTCACTTTAATGCAATAAATATAATCTAGCGCAAAGAGTAAAAGAGAATGCAAACAACTCAATAATCATGAAAATCTCTTTCACATTAATGATTTTCAATGTAGCAAATGCTTCAAAAAATTACTTAAAAGATAAACACTTTCTCTTTCACTTTTTGAAACACAAAAAAACAACAAGCACTTCCTTTTGATTCAATAAAAAACAAACAATTTTGTAATCTATTGCTTGCTAATGGAACTAGAGTGACTTTCAAAGCATCTACTTGATTTGACACTAATGAAAAAAACCTAACACCCAAGAACCAAAAGTGTTTTGTAAAATATGTCCAAACACAAAAAGAGTCTTTGAACAAAGGTAATTGATCTCTGAAGAGAAGACCAATGACTAAATGAAGGATGACCTAGAAGTTCTAGAAACCCTAGAAGGAAAATCAAACTCCAAACACACTTAAACCAAATCAAGAGGCAATTGTAATCAGAAAAACATGTTAAGCAAGACAAGGACACTAAAATCACACTGGTAAGCCACTAACAAAAAGAAAAACGCTGAAAGCAAGAAGACAAACCCTAATTTTCTTTAACCTCTGATATTATTGCACCTATTAAAAGAAAAGTAGTGATCATCGCTACTGTAATCAACATATCCACGATTTCATCGTGACTATGAGGGACAAAATTGCGATGGTCAAGAAAGATAAATAAAAAACAAAAAACCTTCAAGAGCAACACAAATTAAGAACCTTCAAGCAATTACGAGAAAGTGAAAATAGTTACAAACAAGCAAACAAGTCTAGGAATGGACGGTTGGTCAAACTCATCCCAAAAACAGGGTGAAGGATTGAATGGAAAGGATCATAGGCTACCGAGTGGAATCACCATTTCTTTGTCTAGGAAAATCCTCTCTACAGACAGAGATGATCCCTCTAGCTCAATGAGTGGGTATAGCAACCAAAGTATAAATCTACTAGACACTTTCCTAAGTTACAATTGAAAAGAGAGACGAAGAAGATGGCCTACCTCCTTCTGATTCTATCTTGATCTCCTTTGTTCAAGACCTTGGATCACTTGCATCATAGGCTTGTTCCTACTACTTACAACGTTTATGAACCTGCGCAAGAGATCAAGACACAGAAAGGAATGCGAATACAAATAGCATATTCAAAAGTAACCTACTTAACTGATCAAGGAATGTTAGGCTAAATGATACATGAGTATACACATTTAGGGAAAATGAACCAATAGTTTTATATTAATAGAAAATAGAGGGAATCATACAATCGAGACTTGATATTGATAGGCTCTCCTTCAATGAATATCTAAGTCCAAGCTAAGTTGTCTAAGCACTATTTCTCCAAGCCAAATGAGTAGCATATGGGCACAATCTTAGCATAAGGATGTAAATAAGCATAGACCAACAAACTAACCATTTGGGAATGGGAGAGAATGAATATATAGGCTAGGAAAGGGAGTTAGGACCTCTCCAAAGATAAGAGTAGGCCCTTATCTCAAGGAGGTAGCTCATAGGGATAAGACCAAGAGGCCAAGTTAGGAGAATTTGACCTCATCTATGTCAAACAACCTCCAGCTCGCTACTCTGCAAGATTCTAGATCACGAAGCTTCTAATCCTCTTTGGGAAAATTTCCTTTTGGGGATCATCGTAGGTATACAAATGAACAAAGTGATGCCATTGTGGGTTAAGTGTAGTGCAATAGGCGATCATCATTGTTTTAGTCTCATAAGTACGATGATTCTCAAATTAGAGTTTCAAAGCTATTTCTTTCAGGGAAAGCTCAAGGCATTTTCCAATCAATGTCTTAGCAAGGATCTGAGCTTCATATATGAATGAGTACACTGAATAATGGTCATGTTTTGGGAACTTAGGGGTATGTCACAGGGAAGTGTAGGAGGTGTGACAAAATGCTATTTAACAAGCCTCCCTGCTCAAAATATTAGCAGCATGTCTTGAACTACTTAGGTACTTGTGTTTTATTGGAAATTATCTTTCACTTTGTAGCTTGTGTTCACTAACTTATTTTTCCGACCAACCACAAGCTGACCTCATGACTTGGTCCACATGTAGTTCTTGTGTTGTCTTGGAAAACTACACAATCCTACAGGGCAACCAACCTTGCTCTTAGGAATTACTTAGAGTAGCCTAGAAGTTAGCACTGATCTCCAGAAATGTGCAGAGAAGTATGAAAACCTTGCTTAGGAAAATTGTGTAGAACATCTCGACAACTTGTCCTCAGCGAGGAGATTGTTTAGAGCATGAGAGGCATCCAGAGCCACTCAGCCTAGGAATTATGTAGAGGAATTCTACAGTTTGTATTCTGATGTGTGTACTAACGAATTTCTTGGTTTCCTCTAGAACTGTGCAATATTCCCATGCATCTATGACAATATTTCCCATAAAAGCAAAAATAAGAAAGAAAAAAGTATCCCTAAAAAATAGGGATCTGATTTTAGCACTAGGTGTTACATGCAACATTGATTTTAGAAACTTCTCGCCAAGTGTCACTTTTTCCTAGATTTGTGGGATGCGCATCATAAACCCTAAAAATTATAAATATACTTAAATGATTCACCAAAGCTCATTCTACACACTTGATGTTGGAGCTCTGACATTCCCGAGGCATCTAGGAACCTTCGGTACAATCGACACAACTTTTCTAGGTAATTTTTTCTTTTCAAGAATTTTGCTTCTTTTTATGTTTCCTTTATTTCCTTGGCTTCTTTGAGTTCTTTTTTACATGTTTTATTGAAGAACCACAATTATTTTAGTTTCTTTTCACTGATAGAAGTGTTTTTTCAAGTTTTTCATTGTCTTTCCTAAGTTTCACATGCATAACACTATTTTTTCCCTAACGGTCATAGTTACGACAACCCCCTCAACTAGCTTCGTTGTCTATCTGTTTCACTGATTCCTACATTTGCTTGGATTTCCTACATCATCATCAACTATTGTCTACATCATCTTTTTCTTTCTCTCTCTAATCTATTCATTTTCAAGTTTCCCTTACACATATCTAGGCTTCCTTCGCAGAGGATGCATGTCACTGGCCCCCAGCAGTGCTCTCGACTGTTCTAGGACTTAATGCCTAGTATTTCCCATTGGGATTGAAAAATGCACAGCTCGAGCCAACAATAAAGCTAGACTAAACTACACATTACCCAATTCCAGTCCATAGTCAACCCATCTAAACAACACTCTACGTAGTTCAAGTCAATAGTAAGCTCACTAGCAGCTGAGACTGCACAATGCGCACTTCCAACTGACATTCTGCCAGCCTTAAGAGTCACTACTACACAATATTTCTTAGTAGTCACCCGATGTGTTGATGATCAATCCGTGAAGTGCATTGTGTTTTGAAAATGACATTTTCTTTCTGCGAATGTCCACTATGTCTCTGGGTACATCAGTTGTTGAGTAGTCTCTCAACAATGCAAGCAACATGGGTTCCAAGAGAGCTAGATAAAAGGACACTGTAGAGAGCGTCACTTGAGACATGGTTGAACAAGTAACAATGAAATTTCCCATCTATGCAAACTCACAACTGTTCACAAAGAATGACATGAAGATTACATGGCAACAAATAACAAGAATATTCGTAAGAATTTTCAACGAATATCTGCAAGACAGTCAAGTCTATGTTAAGATTCATAAGTCATACTTGTACAAGGTTGCATGCAAGTACCCCGTGTTCCAATACACGGATGCCATTCATTGGTTTGTCTCACATACTGATCCAAAGACGATGACGTTGAGCACCAGTGGAACACAACTTACCACTTTCAGGAAGGAAAACTACCATCAAATGTATCACTTTCCACAGTCAGTGAACTACATTCAAACATTGTTCTTCACTCACAACAACAATTTTAACTCAAGATATATCTTGAAGCATTGGGTAAAAGATCCATTGAAGTTTAAGACAACACCCAACTAGGTCTACAAGGAAAAGTCACTCAGGAAGGCTTACTAACTCCTCGTCATCTTTGCATGTCGCTTGTATGCCCAAGAGAGCACAGAGACCTTCCCATAGAGTTGGGTTGTTAGGTTGGATCATTTGGAAAATGAAGGAAGGCCTTTCAACTGGTCTGACATGTTGGACCCTCAGCTAGAATTTCATGTGTCAAATGCTTGGAATTTGCCTAAGGATGGATAAGTAAGATTCTATATATTTTCATACCTACTTGAAGCAATCTATGCCCAAGAATAGTTCCCTCGCATGGGCTGGACATGGACACCATCAAAAGAAGTTTTGAATGTTTATTGCAAGTTGATCTCTAAGTGCAGCTACAGGGGAGTCATGAAAAGACTGTCTGATCACTTCATAACCCCACTATATAGCATGATATTTGAAAATGACCCACCTTGCATGTCCCAAGAATCGGTGCAGGCATTTCTCAACATTGCAGATTGGTATACCTCACCTGTTGGCACCTTCAGCAGGAAGTTTAGTGTGGAGAAGCCTCTACATGAGCTACCAAGGTTTGCCATAGACAAGTTGGTCATAAACGAGGTTTCATACAACATCTCCAAAAGGTTATCAGTAGGACTACACAAGAGTAAGAAGGCACCATGGCCTACTCTTCCTTTATGGATTGGGTGGTATGATATTCATACCTTGAAATATGAAGATGTTGAGATCAAGGAATTAAATAAGTTTGGGTTTGGCACCAAGTATTTCAATCCATAGGATCTGCACAACATATGTGAGAGCCATTGTGTGAAGATGTAATTCCCATGGGTGCACAGAGAATGCCATTAGCTAGAGAAAGATCCATGGAGGTATTGCTATAACTCCTCTAGGCTTAATGAGACAATGAGTATGGATGTAGAATGGAAAGAATCATTGTAGGTAGCTGCACCACATGAAGCAACAAAAACAGCAGCACTAAGAAGCAAATAGGCGCAAGACAAGGTAAGAGGAATATGACCAGAGCGCATATGTTGACCAAAGGTACAAGTTCAAATAAGATCTACTTACTAAGAGAGTAAATTCGAAGATGGATGAAAAGAGGTGACAACACAACAGGATAGTAAGACAGAGAAAGAGGGAGAATAAAAGTTTTGAAGAGATAGAAAGGGGATTGTAGAATATGGAAAAGAAGATTAAATAAGAACAATAACTCAGGACGAGAGAGAGTGAAGAAAGGCAGAAACAAGATCAGGAAGAAGGACAAGGTGCACTCATAGAGAAAATTGCGCATATAAAGGATGAAGTAGGAGAGCACCAATCAAATGATGAATAGAATGAGAAGGTGCAAGTTCAGGAACTTGCTCACTAGATTAAGAAGTTCATTGAGGTAGAAAACATGGATACAGAAACGGAGCCAGAAGACTAAGACATCGATCTCATTTCGAGGGCATCACAGGTCATACCATAGTCTTCGCCACCTCCAAAACCATAACTATTCCCCAACGAGAAAGGAGAAGTTGTTCTCGTTGAAGATGTTCCATACACAAATGTGTACAATATGACATTTGAGATGACACAATAGTGTATTGTACAAGCACAAGTAAAGCAGCTCCTAGATACTCATAAATCAACTGGGCACACAAAAGAAAGGGTGATTATACCAAATGTTAGAAGACATCTAGTTTCCATGGCCAAGGCTTCTAAGGCTTATGAAGAAGCCATGATTTCGATAGTCAAGTTATTGGTAGCAGAGAATTATCGAATCATGAAGGGCTTACAGGAGGATAGGAAGATAGCAGAGTAGTTCACACGATCTTCCATCACAAAGATGAAGAAAGAAATGGTGAAGGAGATATCAACTTTGGAGTCCACCATGTGGACAGTGTAAACAATATTTTTCACCATGCACAAGGTGGTTGTCCATTTACATGGCTTTAAGAAGCAGTGTGTGCAAACATGACAAACACTCAAATAAATTAACACTACTATTGTGCACATGAAAGAATGGACCATGAGATATAAGGGAGACCTGATTTACTTGCACAAGAAGTTGAAGACATAGGTTGAGCTTGACAAAGCAAGGATTCAAATGCAGACATGGAATTATGAGCAACTGCCTCTACTCATCACTAGCATTGAGGCTTCCTATGCATGATTTTGTAGGATTTTGGATGTCATAGTGTGAATTCACAATATCCCTTCCATCATAACCCTCACACAGGCCATGAGGAAGAACCAAGTCATGTTGGATGTTGACAACTACATAGAGAAGTTGATGCACATATCCACTAATGATGACTTGCAGCTCAGTGAAGAGAATATGCAAAGGTACATTAGTGGTCTAGCCACACTTAGGATAGTGTTGTGCATGCTTCAGGATGAGTTGGAAAGAGTATTCATAAGCATATACCCGGAAGCCATGGAGGTAAGGATCCGCATTGAAAAATATGCCATCAAACAATACAGGGACAAAATAGAGCAGTGCCAAGCTTGGTATCAGTTAGTCACCAAATATCACCACAAGGAGGTTACCAAGTTGGTATTTCCACAAGACCCCGAGTGATGTTTCTTATCTTGTCAGGCTGACTCAAGCCTATTTTGTCCCACATGAGTATATGTGGAAATTGTATTATTGTAATGTATTGTAAGAGAAATTCCAAGTGTCATTAGTGGAATGCAAACAATCATATGTAATCTAAAGAGTTATATGAAATGAAGTTGAAGAGGCATGAGGGTAGTCCAAGAGTCAAAGGGGAATGTCAAGGGTCACCCTACCGGTTTTCTATATGTAGAACCTCATAACTCATAGTGTATGCTTTTGGGAGCTAAGGTTTTAGCTAGGCATGGCTAAGAGAAGGATTAGAGAGTATTGTGACGAGCCTTTGCTTCCCCACAGTGGAGAGCAAGTACATCTCTTTGGAGGAGTAGGGGATGTTGACTATAATGTTCCACTATTGGGGCTAGTGGCTATCGATGGTGTATGTATATATGGAACTTTCACTTTATATATATATATAGAAAGGCCAACATGTTTTCATGCATATGTTGTTATTGTAGTTGGACTATTCTTGTTTCTTTAGCAATGTATGTTATTTAGCTTACACATTCACGTATGAAATATTTTGTATATGATTGTATGAATCTTGTGGACATTGTGTTTTTGGTTTAACCCTTCACTTTGGATTGTGGAGTATTCTTCTTCCCACCTCATGATGTTATTCAGCTTGTGTGTTCCTTTCAGGGTCTGTACTATTACAAGATTCTATGACACACACTTCCTTTTCCCTCTCCATGTGTTAGAACCCCCATGCATCTCTCTCGAATCACTGCAAGGTCACACACTTGCTTTTGAAAAATATATCACACTTACCTCTATGTGCTATCCAAATTGAGGAATAGCTTTACCACCCACTACTGGAACTCCTACTCCAAATGGTCCAATGTCTAGTTGGGACTTCTTACTAGGGAAATCCCCTGGCAAGTTGGCGGGTCCAGCACCATCAACATTTTTGGCACTAGAGGGAGGGACATATTATAGGATGATTCATTAAAGTATGCTTTGAATCTCTGCACATCTTTCATGACTAACATTACAATTCAACCTCTGAGATGTCTGTCTCACAAACATGATTTTGAAGTGTTGGAGGATCTCTAAAATGAATTGTCACATAACTTCTATGATTCTGAAGGCACAACAACTTTTCATAGGCATGGTGTTTACTTGATGGGTTTCTGTGAAATAAATGAAATCCATGAATACCACATTGCTTGCTCCCTATTCGCATTCACGTTTTGAGGGAACACACTATAATCGTGTGTCACATTTCCCACAGATATATTCACTCTTTTTGTCAACTGATCAAAGAGTTTTCATGTTCCTTCTGTCGATACAATCATAGAGAAATCAATAAAAAAAATTCTAAAATTATGTAAAGCACCTAATGAATCCATTGACAAATTTCACAAATGCTTTCGTAATCTAGCTTTTCAAATATCGGAAGATGAAATTGATTGGAAATTTCTCAATGAAATATTGCAATATCTTCTTCACATATATAAAAATCCACATATATTGGAATCATTCAAACCCCTACCAGCATACCATGGTTTTAGAGTTTCCAAATCTAAGACATACAAGTTTTCTTTCACAAGTGACGCTCTGTCCGCTTCTCATCAAAGATCTCTAGCTTCATAGTACAAGGTGGGAGAAGGTGTGTGCACATTTGTTGAAATATCACATCCTGCCACCCCACCTGCTTTAGACATCTACACATATTTTGCTTGCAATCCTATTGGTTGTCACAAGCACCTATTTTCTCAACTTCTTTCCCCTCATTCTGTCGATCCTCCCAATTGTATTGTGTTGTGTTCTCCCGTTCCAAACTCCACAGTCATTGCTCACGAGAATCAAGTTGCCAACAGAGTTGGTGTTGAGCATCCAACTCGTGTTGTCATTTATGATGAGTATCCATGGGAATCTAAAGAAGAACCCTCAACGAAGTATAACCTCCTTTTATCTGCACCTCATCTGCTATTTTGTGACATCTTTTGAGATTCTTCCATTTTTGACTTGTCCTGTGAAAATTCATCCCTGGATGTTTCTACTTCCGATGATTCATAGAACACATCAGATGTCAGTTTTTCATTCCATTGTAGAGAGGATGCATATTTCTTTGAAAATCCTCCCGATCTATCATCTTTTCCTTCTAGAAACTCAGAAGGTGAACATTATTTTTTTCATCAACCACACTATATGATTCATCAGATCATGAGGATACTGATGAACATATCAAATTTTATGATTGTGGTTATCATGATATCTTCACTCCTTCATCTAATAACTATGTCGATTCATTCGTTGTTGATATTTTTAAGCCACCGGTCTTTAACAATATACCCGTTGATGAAGTGGAAACCCCTCAAGTTGTAGAGGCACTTTTGCCCAAGCTTATGGTTATGTCAGGTCCTCATTGTCTTGACGTCATTTCCACTTCTGATCAGAAACATGTTGAAGTACCCCAGGCTCCTCACCACTCCCTTGTTCTCATTGAAGATCAATCTTGTCCACAAATTTCACATCCTTGACTTGTATCACACGATCCTATCACTCGTGCACTAGAGGAATCATACACAAGGATCACTCTTGTGAAATGAAAGTTGTCTTACATTTTCATGTTTTCTTGCCTATCGTAGTCAAAAGAGTTTACATGCTTATTATCTATGCACAGTGTGTTGAAACACCATGGTATGTCCATAGAATGTTTGTCTTGCGTGTTTACTCTTTTCTTTGATGTTGACACTTTGAAACTTCAAGCATGTTGGTCTTTACTGTCTCATCTTTCTTGTGTGTTGGTTTACTTGTATATCTTTCTGGGAAATAATTGCTTCACCAACATGGGCCAACCAATTTGGTTATGGCTAAATTAGAAATATCACTTTATGTGAGTAGGCCCATGCACTGTTTAGCATAGGCATAGGAGTAGTGTTTACTTCTTCTTTGCTTTATTGTCTTGTTTGTTTTGCTTTCATGCTTTTATTTGCTTGCATGTTCTTGCTTCCATTTACTTCTGTTATTTTCTTGCTTTTATTGTTTCCTTGTTATGCAATTGTAGGTTTAGCTTCGCATGAAACCGTGTTTGGCTCTTGAGACAAGTAGGGTGAAGTACAAGAGGACTTGTGCAACTATCAATAATTCATTATCTATTGTCCTCTTGCATCATGAAGATATTGTTGTCTTCAGTCAATGATACACTGATGGAAAATACATTCTGTTCACAATGAGTATTGGTGAAAACACCATGCTTGCACTTTAACTAGTACTTCCTACTCTAATCGGTTTTTCTATATTCAGTTAATCCTTATTATCTCAGTCAAGTAGATTAAGGTGAGGGGGAAAACCTTAATAAGTATGTGAGAGGTATAAATAACATACTTCTCTGAAGGTACAACCTATTCTTCTCTCGATAAGTCGAGACCCCTCTTCCACCTCATGAAAATAAATAAGTGCCTATGCAAAATTCTCTAAAAATTAAAAAATGTAAAAGGTAAAATAAAATAAAGGCAAAAGAAGAGATAGGCTTCCTATGCAGAGAGGTGATGCAAGTAACTTTGTCAAGGTACTAACTAAGCTCACTGGCAGTGGAGCGATGCTTGTGTTTCTGCGTGACTTTTTCGGGGTATTGTTAAGAATTGATGGCAACAGAGCAACACCAGAGATGAAACTAAAACTATGACAATTATATTACCTATGCACCAATATACCCCTCACCCCCAATCAAAACAAATCGGTTGTCTTGGCTTGGTATGTGTGTTAACTGATCAAGAGAATGGAAGGGACTATATCTTTATCAGAACCTAGTGTAGAAGCCATGAAAATCAAAGAATCGAACAATATGCCCTGAGGAGTTAGTCTCACTTTTCATGAAACAAGGTCTATACACAGAGCTAGAGTTCTAGCAGTGTCTCACCAATGTTGTAGCTGCTACAACCACCCTCCAAAATTTTTCCTTCGCCTTGCTTTGGAGCCTCCCTCCTCAAAATATTAGCATCATGTCTTGCATTGCTTAGGTACTTGTGCTTTATTTGAAGTTATCTTTCACTTTGCATCTTGTGTTCACTAACTTATTTTGCTGACCAACCTCAAGATTACTCTATGACTTGAGTCACATTCGGTTCTTGCATGGTCTTGGAAAACTATGAAATCCTAGAGGGACATTAGCCTTGCTCTCGGGAATTGCATAGAGCAGCCTCACAGTCAACATTTCTCTCCAGAAATACGTAGAGCATTCTGATAGCCTTGATTAGGAAAATTACGGAGAACATCCCGACACTAGGCTTCGGCTCAGGAAATGGGCAGACCAAGTTGATAGCTTGTCTTTAGCTGGGAAATTTCACAGAGCATAAGAGGCAGACAATGCCACTTAATCCAAGAATTGCACATAAACATTCCTCATTTTGTCATCTAATGCATGCACCAAAAAATTTCTTGATTTTCTCCAAAACTATGCAATCATCCCATGCATGCATGATAGTCTTTCCCAAAAATGAAAAAACCAAAAAGAAAAAAACATCCCTAAAATATAGGGATCTATTTTTATCATTGGGATTTACATGCAAAGTTGATTTTAGAAACTTCCTACCAAGTGTAACTTTTTGTTAGATTTGTGGCATACGCGTCATAAACCCTAAAACTTCCTAATCTATTTAAACAATGACCCAAAGCTCATTCTACATACTCAATATTGGAGCTCTCACATTTCCAAGTCATCTAGGAACATTTGGCACAGTCAGCCAAACTTTATTGGGTAAGTTTTTCTTTCCAAGACTTTTGCTACTTTTCTATAACTTTTATTTCCTTGGATTGTGTGAGTGTTCTTTTTCATGTTTTATTGAATGAACGTTGGTGTCTTAGTTTGTTTTAACTCGTAGAAGTGTTTTTTCACTTTTTTCATTGTCATTCCTGAGTGTCGCATGCATGATATCATTTTTGAACTAATGGTCACTGTTGCAGAAACCCTCTCTACTAGCTTCATTGTTCATCCATTTTACTCATTCCTACATTGGTTTTGATTACATGCATAATCATTCAATCCTGTCTATAACATCCTTCACTTTCTCTTTCGAATCTACTCATTTTCTAGTTTCCCTTAGGAAGATCTTCGCTGCCTTCGCTCAAATCTTGATTTCACCAGCATCCTCTGCACATTCCTGAACTCGAGGCTCTGCCTTGGCCCTAAGAATTTCATAGAGGTTGCATGGCACTAGCCCCCAACAGTGCTCTATGGTATTCTAGGAGTCAGTGCCTAGTCTTTCCCACTGTGATTGTGCAATCTGCAGACCCAACCAATAGTCAAGCCAGAATTTACTACAGATTGTGCAATTCCAATGAACAGTTAACCCAGCTAGGCTATGATCTACGTAGTTCTAGAAAGCAGTAAACTCACTGGCAGTTGAGACCATGCAATGCGTAGTTCCAGTTGATAGTCTCCCAGCACTAAGAGTCACTACTATGGGATATTGCTCGACAGTCACCAAGTGTGTTGCAGGATCGATCCACAAAGTTCATTGTGTTTTTAAACTGAAATTTTCTTAACCTGAGTGTCCGCTTTGTCTCTAGGTACATCAATTGTTGAGTAGTTTCTCAACAGTACAGGAATCATCGGTTCCAAGGGATATGCATCAAAGGACACTATAAAGCATGACATTGGAGACATTGTTGAATAGGTGCCAATGAACTTTCCCATCTATGCAAACACATAATTGTTCATAGAGAAGCACATGAAGATCACATGGCAAGAGCTAAAGGACATATTCGCAAGCACTTTCAAGGAAGATATGGAAGATTTTCAAGTCTTTGTCAATGTTCATAAGTCGGGCTTGTACAAGGTTGTATTTAGGTACCTCGCCTTCCCATGTGTAGATGCCATTGACTGGGTTGGCTCACATACCAATCCCAAGATGATGACCTGAGCAGTGCCAGTGGAACATAACTTCCCATCTTTAGGAAGGAAAAGTACCGTTAAATGTATCACTTATTGGAGCCAGTGAAGTACATGGGTGCACTGTTCTTCACTCCCAACAACAATGTGAACTTAAGAGATATATTGTAGCATTGGGTAAAATAGCCATCAATGTTTAGGAAAACACCCAACCAGGTCTATAAGACAAAGTCGCTCAAGTAGGCTTACAAACTCCTAGTGATCTTTGCATGTCGCATGTACGACCAAGACTTAGAGAGCATAGAGACCTTCCCACAGAGTTGGATTGTTAGGTTGGATCAGTTGAAAAATGAAGGAAGGCATTTAAACTAGCCTGACATGTTGTCTCTTTAGCTAAAAGTGTATTTGTCAGACACCCAGAATCCGACTTTGGATGGAAAATAAATATTGTAGATGTATGCATATTTTCTTGATGAAATTTGTGCCCAAAAGATGTTCCCTGGCGTGGGTTGGACATGGATACCATTAGAAGAATCTATGAATGTTTATTGCTAATTTCTCTCTAATTTCAGCTACTAAGGAGTCATGATGAGTCTGTCTAACCACTTCATCACTCATCTGTATAGGATGATATTTAAACATAGCCAACCTTTCACATCCCATGAAGCGATGCAAGAATTTCTCAACATTTAAAATTGGTATGCCCCACCCGGTGGCACCTTCATCAAGATGT
This sequence comes from Pinus tabuliformis, assembly GCA_031772625.1. Taxonomy (NCBI): domain Eukaryota; kingdom Viridiplantae; phylum Streptophyta; class Pinopsida; order Pinales; family Pinaceae; genus Pinus; species Pinus tabuliformis. The sequence goes on along the minus strand of CM062819.1, from coordinate 1,665,088,004 downwards.
TTGGCACAGATAAGCCTCCGCATGAGCTACCGAGGTTCTCCATCGACAAGGTGGTCATGGAAGAGGCTTCATACCACATCTCCATAGGGTTATCAACAAGACTGCACAGGAGGAAGAAGGCACCTTGAACTACTCTTCCTTTGTGGTTTTCTTTGTACAAAATTTGTAGCTTGAAATATGCATATGTTGAGGCTAAGGACTTGAAGAAGTTCGGCTTCAGCACCAAGAGTTTCAATATGTATCATCCACATTACATATGAAAGAACCACTATGTCAAGGTGTACTTCCCATGGGTCCATGGTGCATGTCATTGGCCAGAGGAAGATCCTTGGAGGTATTGATATAACTACTGTGTTGGAAATAATACTGAGAGGGAGGGTGAATCAGTATTATCAAGTTCTTTTAATAAATCTTCCTTATTTATTCTTTGAATTATTTTTGCATGTCAGTACCATAAAATAATGAACATGAACAAAGAAAACAGATAGTCACACCAAAGAACACCAGATGTAAGTTGGAAACCCAATGTCGGTGAAAACCACCTGCTGCAATATGTCTCTATCTTCTTTCAAATTAGAAACTCCTTTTACAATGGTTTTGTACTAGTGCAGTCCTTTACCAGTACGCAGGCTGCAACCTGCAGAGAGCTACAACTCACTCTCATTTTCCAGTCTCTCCTGGAAGGGAGCTACAACCCCTTACTTCTTTTCTTTCAAGGACCACTTTTCATAAATTTTCAAACTGGATCCATAAACATCAAGAGATCATCAAGTACAAGTAAATCACCCAGTCAACTGCAGTAACCAGATCAACAATAACAGTAAACTAAACCCAGAACACCTTATCAACAGAGAAAAGTCAGCCAACAAAAGATCTTAAGACAGATACGCAATTTTTCTTTATCTAGCCTGCGTGGCTCCGCACTTCACCTTCTGCTCCCCTACGTATAGACGCAGAGACCCTTCTGCTGCACCGCGTACCCACGCACTGTTTCTTCAATCGCTCTGCATACTGTTACTGTAGGGATGCACCCACAGATACTATCACGCCGCGTACTGCTACTGTAGCCACGCACCCACAGATGCTATCGCGCCGCGTACCTACGCACCTGCGGCTTCTGAAGTGCCACGTATTCTCCCTGTGCCTACACACCTGATCCTCCGTCGCGCTGCGTACCCACGCAGTGCACCTTCTTCTGCTCTGCGTACCCACGCAGTGTGCCTTCTTCTGCTCTGCGTACCCATGCACTTGCACTGTTAATCACCTGCGTACCTCTGGTTAGGGCCGAATTGGCAGTCCACCAGTGTGCTACAGATCGTCAGATGCCCAGATCTGATCATGCGCTCGAGAGATCACCCTTCATAGATTCGCTTTCAACTTCACTTTTATATAGATCAAGCTTTTAAAACAATAACCCAATATTTCAGATCTTAAGATATTCAATTTGCAAAGATACTTAGCCAAGTGATCTCCTTTGCTTTATATAGGCAAGCTCTTCCTAAAATCATGGATCAATACCATAGATAACCAATACAAGGGGCCCAAAAACATGGGGCTCAATAATAATAATAATATAAAACAATACCACGGGCCAAAACCATAGAATCAAGAACGGCGGGATAAATACCACGGGCCAAACATAGGAAACCCCACGTGAACGCGCTTTTCTGCCTTGAAGTAAGTGAACTGGGGGTACGCATCTTCTGAACGGGTGACCTGCGTGTGTGGCCGCAGTCCCTTCACGGTGTACCTGCGTGTACGCACCTTTTCAACTATTCTCCTGCGTACCTCTTAATTTTCAACATTTTGAGAGCCTGATCAGAGCATTGTCACTTGAGGGTGTTGCCATCAAGTACAACATTTGTAACATAGAGACATACCAGAATCATAATGCCAACAATCTCCCCCTTTGGACTTGATGGCAACCTCAAAGTCTTCAATTTCATTCTCCCCCTTTGACATCAAGGGCAAAGGGTTATGCTCCCCCTAAGAACATGCTCCCCCTGAATATGAACCAGATCTGCAAAGAAGAACCATAAACACCATAAACGACCATGAAAGAGATAGAGACATATTGCAGCAATATTCAGACCAGCATCCATGATCTCCTTCTGTACGCCTTCCATAATGCCAACAATGCATTATATGCTCCCCCTGAACCCGTGCCATTCGATCTTCAACCAATCCGCAACCCAGCACATGTACGCATATGCCCCAGATGAGCCTTGCGTACAACCAACTATCAGAAGAGATTCAACAAGATGATGCATCAACAACCCCCAACTTTTGCCTGAGGTATTCAAAGGTCTCCCTGGGCAATGGTTTGGTGAGTATATCAGCAACTTGTTCCTTGGAAGGAACATACTCCAACTTGACCTTTTGTTCAAGTACTTGCTCCCGGAGAAAATGATACTTGATCGATATGTGCTTGGTCTTTGAATGCATGACTGGGTTCTTTGAAATGCTGATTGCACTTGTGTTATCACATAAGATGGAGATAGGTGGTGTACAAGTGATTTGAAAGTCCTGCAAGGTCTGCATCATCCAAAGGAGTTGAGCGCAGCAAGATGCAGCAGCAACATATTCTACTTCAGCTGTAGACAAGGCAATTGAACTCTGTTTCTTGCTGAACCAAGATACTAATCTGGAACTCATCAAGAACGCACCACCACTTGTGCTCTTCCTGTCATCCACGCTTCCTGCCCAATCTGCATGTGTATAAGCATGAAGTGTGAGATCTATATCTATAGGATACCATAAGCCATAATTTTGAGTCCCTTGAAGATATTTAAATATTCTCTTCACTGCCTGAAGATGAGTTTCCTTCGGATTTGCTTGAAATCTTCCAACTATTCCCACTGCATGCATAATGTCTGGTCGGGTACCTATCAAATAAAGTAGACTTCCAATCATAGATCTGTAGGTTGGTTGATGCACTGCTGCTGAGTCATCATTTGCACTGAGGCTACATCCTGTGACCATGGGTGTACATACTGCTTTTGCATCTTCCATGCCATATTTCTTCAAAATCTGCTTGAGATACTTGGTTTGAGAGAAAAGGATCCCTCCTTCCTTTTGTTGGATTTGCAAACCAAGAAAATATGTCAGTTCTCCCAGTAAGGACATTTCGAATTCTTTCTGCATTACCAAGGCAAAGCTTTGACTCATAGCTTCTTCATTGCTCCCAAAGATAATGTCATCTACATACACAACAAGTATTAGCAATTTGTCATCTTCAACTTTTATATAAAAATTGCTATCTGCTGATCCTTTTGAAAAACCTTGTTGATGAAGATATTTGTCCAAGCGATAGTACCAAGCCCTTGGAGCTTGTTTGAGACCATAGAGAGCCTTTTTCAATCTGCATACAAGATTTGGATCATTTCCAAGAATAAAACCATCTGGCTGCTCAATGTATACTTCTTCTTCCAAGTCTCCATTCAGAAAGGCTGATTTCACGTCCATTTGAAATACTTTGAAGTTTTGAAAGCTTGAGAGAGCAAGGAACATTCGGATGGCCTCAAGTCTTGCAACAGGAGCAAAGGTTTCTTCAAAATCTATTCCTTCTTGCTCCGCATACCCTTTACAAACAAGTCTAGCCTTGTTTCTAATTACTTCTCCATTTTCATTCAATTTATTTTTGAAGACCCATTTTGTCCCTATAGCGTTCTTATCCTTGTTAGGATATTCCGACACATAGGATATAGTTAAGTTCAACTTGGTCTAGTATAGAGTTAGGTTAGAGTTAGGTAAAATGTGTTTCTTTACTGTTGTACATTTTGTAACTTACAATTCGACGGTCACGATATGTAGTGATCCGACGGTTCACTCTCACCTCGGTATTACCGACACTTGATCCGTGGCTTGACACCCGATTGGTCCATGAGTTCTATTTAAAGCGCATGGAGGGTCATTGTTCGGGTAATCCGTGCATGAGAGAAGCTTATGTAAATTTTCATTCTTTGATTAATAAATTGCATGTAGTACCCACGTTGGGACAGGCCGTGGACTGTTTCCCTCCTTGCACTTTGAGGGTTTTAACCACGTCAAAAATACTGGTGTATTGATTTGAGATCTGGTTGTGAGCGGTGTCCTTTTGGTATTCTTTCTGTGGAACTTACCCTGTAAATTCCTACATGGTATCAGAGCTATTTGAGTGCCGCGTCCGTTGGTGATCCAAATCTGAAGCCGGTAGAACTGCATGCGGCTGTCGTTTCCTAGATCTGCTGTTTCTGACTACTTTCGGGCCGAGAGGACTGCTCTGTTGCATTCGGAGCATCTGTTCCAGTGAGGAACCCCTTTCGTTTCACACGAAAAGGTTTCTGGTAGCCCTAGTTGCGTCATTTTTTCAGATCGGGAGGTATACAATGTTTTTTTGCAGTTTACTGTTATTTTCTCTCTGCTTATTTCGGTCTCAGTTTATTTAGCCTTTTTTTTAACCGGATCTATACCTTTCATTTCTGCGTATGCTCTTTGCCCTGCAACTCTGTGCGATCTGGGCAAATCAAAAACAGAAAGGAAGGATTTTTCTCATGCGTATGCTCTTTTCCCTGCACCTTAGTGTGATCTCGGAAAATCAGAAACATTGAGAAAAATATTTAGTTTTTCGGCTAAAGCTAACTTTGAGATTTTTTTTAAAAAATTTCTAGTTTTTTGGCTAAAGCTAACTTCGAGCCGCAAGGTTCGTTTTTCTTTGCATGTTCGTGTTGGGTTTTGTGTTTTGTGTTTTGTAGGGAAAAAGAGCTTTCTCAAGGCAAGCACGCAAACCAAGCCCCCCCCCCCCCCCTCTCTCTCTCTCTCTCTCAAATTTTTTGTATAGATCAATTGGTTCAAAGCTATTTTAAGAGAGTAGAGGTCTTGGGTTCAAGTCTCCATTTTGTGGGGGTGGATTTTTTCATTCCCGCACATTCGCGCACTTCGCCGGCAACGTCAACAATTTTTTTTCAAAAAGCCATAACTTCTTCATCCGGAAGCCTTTTTCAGAGCCGTTTTTTTTAAAACCGCCTATTTTTTCGAGATCTATCCATTGGAACACTTACTTTCAGCATCTTCAGCTTCATTTTTTTTTTTAAATGGAAAGTCCATGCCAAGTCATTCTTGACAGCACTAACTACTTCCAATGGGTAGACTACATGGAAGATTTACTTAGAAGTAAAGGTCTCTTCAGAATAGCCACAGACCAAGAGAAGAAACCAAAAGATGAAGACAAGGCGGCAAAATGGGAAAATAGACAAGATCAAGCACGTGGTTTGATAGGGATGTCTATTTCTCCTGATCTTAGATTCCACATTGCAGGACTTGAGACTCCTCATGAAGCATTAGAAAAACTTGCTAAAGTTTTTGGGATTAAAAATGAAATTAGAGCCCATCAACTTGAAAATGAGCTGCTTACTTTGGATCCTAATAATTTTTCTTGCATTGAAGATTTCTTGTCCAAATTCAAGACCCTTAGATATCTCTTGGAAGGTGTTAAAGTTAAGAAAGAAGATGGTAACCTTATTTATTCCATCCTTACTAAGTTGGGACCAGCCTACTCTGTATTTGTTTCCACTTTCCATTCTACAAGGGAAGCTTTCATTTGTCAAGGACAAGACTACAAGGCCCCTTCCTTTGACTCCTTTTGTGATTCCTTAATAAGAGAACAAGAAAAACTCTTACACCTTGGTCTTCTTAATCTTGGAAACTCTTCCACAAAAGCGTTAGCCGCCCAACAGCAACCAAATTCAAAGAATCCTAAGAAGTCATATCCTCAAAAAAATGGTCCTAAACCATCTCAGCCTCAAAATGAAAGATCATTTCAGCAAAATGATAAGACCAATAAAAACAAATGGAAGAAGACTGATAGACATTGTAACTTTTGTAATCGAGATGGCCACTTAGAATCTAAATGCTTTAAGAAGATGGAAGCCTTGGAAGCCGCAATGAAGAAACATAACATCCATGTGGAGCCTACTTCAACTTCAACTTCCGGAATGGCACTTTCTGCATGTCATTGTCAATCATCTCAGTCTGGTTATGCATTAAATGTATCTTCTTCTTCTTCTCATTCTCATGAGTGGCTCATTGATTCTGGAGCCTCTTGTCACATGGCCAAAAACCAAGCCATGTTTTCTTCTTTAAATGATTGTAACACCAAAAATATATATATTGGTGATGATAGATCTCTTAATGTTGTAGGGACTGGAACTGTTCATCTAGACAATGGTCAGTTTAATGATGTATTATGTGTTCCAACCTTATCCTGCAACCTTCTATCTGTATATCAGATAACTCATTCAGGTGAAGGTAAAATTGTTGAATTTTCACCTCATGATGTTGTAATCAAGGATCTAAAAGATCCTAAACAGATTCTAGCTACTGGTCTTGCTGATGATTCCAAAAGGTTGTATAAGTTTCACAACTTTGGGTCATCCACTCTTCCCTCAGTATTTGTTGCTCATAATGATGAAGTGAGCAAACTTTGGCATGAGCGATTTGGTCACTTAAACTATCGCTCCCTTCAGCATCTATGTAAAGAAAATATGGTGACAGGTCTTCCTATGGTATCTTGCAGAGATGGTGTTTGTTCCGGATGTGTACTCGGAAAACATCATCGGGACAGTTTTGACAAACGTGCCTCTTGGCACGCCTCAGCCCTTTACAGCTTGTGCACAGTGATTTATGTGGTCCTCTTCCTGTTGCTTCATTCTCTGGCTGCAAGTACTTCTTAACTTTCATTGATGATTTCTCCAGACGCACTTGGGTATACTTCTTAAAACTCAAGAGCGAAGTATTTAACACTTTTTTGGCCTTCAAAGCCTTTGTTGAAAAACAATCTGGACATCAAATTCTTAAGCTAAGAACTGATAATGGTGGAGAATATGTTAAAAACACATTCATCAACTTTTGCACCGAAAATGGAATTCAAATGCAACATACTGTTCCATACACTCCACAACAAAATGGTGTAGCTGAAAGGAAAAATCGCACCTTAAAGGAAATGGCTAATTGTATGCTGCAATCTAAAGGACTCAGTCTTAGTTTTTGGGCCGAAGCAATTAATTGTGCAAATTATATAATCAATCGCACTCCTACTAAGGTTCTAGAGAATATCACTCCAGAAGAAGCTTGGAGTTCCATTAAACCAGATGTAAGTCACTTTCGTGTGTTTGGAAGTGAAGCATGGGCCCATATTCCAGATGAAAAGCATAAAGCTTTAGAACCTAAGAGTGAGAAATGTACTTTTGTTGGATATTCTGAAGATGTAAAAGGTTATAGACTTATTCCATTTAAGTCCAAAAATGTTATCATTAGAAGAGATGTAAAATTTGATGAAAATAAATCGGCCTGCGAGCCTAGTCCGGCGGATGTGCCACCTCTTCCTATCTCTTCTATTTTTGAAAACATTTCTTCTTCAGATGATGAAAGCGAGGATGATAATCCTCCCCCACCTTCTCAGGATCCTCAACTTCCAAGATGGGTCCGTGCTACTCGGGATGCAGCAGGTGATCTTGCCGGTGATCCTACAGATCAGCGACGTACACGTTCTCAGTTTGAAAGAGCCTCTTCTTTACTGGCTCAAGCTCCAGTAAATCATGATCCTGACACTTTTGCAGAAGCTTCAGGCCATCCACATTGGGAAGCAGCTATGAATGAAGAATATCATTCATTAATGACAAATGATACATGGGATCTTGTTCCTCTACCAAAGGGACGCAAACTTGTTAGATGTAAATGGGTTTACAGAACCAAGTATGGACCAGATGGGAAAGTTGATAAACATAAAGCTCGTCTCGTTGCTAAGGGCTTTTCACAGGTTGAAGGCATTGACTACACTGAAACCTTCTCCCCTGTTGCCAAAATTAACTCTATCCGCCTTGTTCTTTCCCTTGCCGCCTTTTTAAAATGGGAAGTCCATCAGATGGATGTTAAATCTGCCTTCTTGCATGGGGACTTGCAGGAAGAAATCTATATGGAACAACCCATTGGCTTCATACAAACAGACTCCAGCCTTGTTTGTCGACTTAAGAAATCCCTTTATGGCCTCAAGCAAGCTCCTCGGGCTTGGTATGCCAAAATGGATAGCTTTCTTTTAGAATCTGGCTTTTCTAGGTGTCATTCTGACAATACTGTCTACACCAAGAAAGTGGGCAACTCTCTTATCATCCTTGTTCTTTATGTTGATGATCTTATTCTTACTGGTAGTGATCCCAACCTTATAAACCATGTGAAGTCCAGCCTTAAAAGGAAATTTGAAATGACAGACTTAGGACACTTACACTATTTTCTCGGTCTTCAAGTCTTGCAATCCCAAGAGGGTATTTTCCTTTCCCAGTCCAAGTATGCTTGTGATATTCTTCGTCATTTTCACATGGAAGACTGTAAGCCAGCCCCTTCTCCCTTTCAGTCTGGAGTCAAACTTTCAGTCTCTTGTACTTCTCCTGAAGTTGATGCTACCTTATACCGTCAACTTGTCAGAAAACTCTTGTATTTAACCCATACTCGTCCTGATCTTTCCTTTGCTGTTGGCCTTGTTGCTCGTTTTATGCAAAACCCCCGTGAAAGTCATTGGAAAGCAGCTAAAAGAATACTTCGTTATGTTCGAGGTACAGTACAGTTTGGGATTCATTACAGTGCCAAAGCAGCTCCTCTGTTAGTTGGTTTCACTGATTCTGATTGGGCTGGTGACCCTGATGATCGGAAGTCTACTGCCGGTTATGTCTTCACTCTTGGTTCAGGACCTATTACATGGGCTTGTAAGAAACAGGCCGCTATCTCTCTTTCATCAGCAGAAGCAGAGTATCGTGGTGCCGTGGAAGCTAGTAAGGAAGCCTTGTGGCTTCGTCAGATCCTATCAGAGTTTGGCTTTGAGCAGCAGCATCCAACCACACTTTGGTGTGATAATCAAAGTGCCATTCAGCTATGCAAAGATCCAGTCTAGCATCAGCGCAGCAAACACATTGAACTACACATGCACTTCATCAGAAAACTCATTCATGACCATGTTCTTGAAGTGCAATATTGTCCAACAGATGATCAGGTTGCAGACATCTTCACAAAGGCTCTCACAGAGGCGAAGTTCAGTAAACTTCGATATATGCTTGGAGTTCAGGAAGTTGTCACTAAGGGGGGATAGGCTCTAGTGCCTCCTTCCTTCTCCTATTGTGTCATATTTGTAAATCCTTCAATCCTATCCCAAGTTGTTCTTAAGGGGGGATGTTAAGATATTCCGACACATAGGATATAGTTAAGTTCAACTTGGTCTAGTATAGAGTTAGGTTAGAGTTAGGTAAAGTGTGTTTCTTTACCGTTGTACATTTTGTAACTTACAATCTGACGGTCACGATATGTAGTGATCCGACGGTTCACTCTCACCTCGGTATTACCGACACTTGATCCGTGGCTTGACACCCGATTGGTCCATGAGTTCTATTTAAAGCGCATGGAGGGTCATTGTTCGGGTAATCCGTGCATGAGAGAAGCTTATGTAAATTTTCATTCTTTGATTAATAAATTGCCTATAGTACCCACGTTGGGACAGGCCGTGGACTGTTTCCCTCCTTGCACTCTGAGGGTTTTAACCACGTCAAAAATACTGGTGTATTGATTTGAGATCTAGTTGTGAGCGGTGTCCTTTTGGTATTCTTTCTGTGGAACTTACGCTGTAAATTCCTACAATCCTTTGGTCTAGGAACCAGCTCCCAAGTGTTTTTCTTTTCGATCTGCTCAAGTTCTTCATCCATTGCTTTCACCCAAAATTCATCTTTGCATGCCTCTTTCACATTTTGTGGTTTGGTGGAAGAAAGTAATGCCAAATAGCTTGAAGCTTCTGCAACTGTTCTTCTTGTTTGTACACCTACTTCTTTCTGCCCCAAAATCTGAGATTCTGGATGATTCTTCTAAACATATCTGGATGGAGTCTTCTCTTCTATCCTTATCTGCTCCTCTGGTTCTTCTTGAGGTTCTTCTTCTTCATCATTCTGTCTTTGAGGGTAGTCTTCATCTTCTTTGATATCTTCATGATTTATTTGCCTAGGAATGTATCCCTTCTCATCAACCACTACATCAATGCTGTCAACAATTCTTCCAAGTCTTTTATTGTAGCACTTGTATGCTTTGCTGTGTGGAGAATAACCAAGAAGAATGCCTTCATCTGCTCTAGGTTCAAGTTTTCCAAGTTGCTCATCAGTATTCTTAATATAGCATTTGCTCCCAAAGATTTTGAAGTGCTTTACTGAAGAAGTCTCACCATACCAGAGCTCATGAGGAGTTTGAGTGCTGTTCACCTGGACATTTGTTTTGTTGATAATAACAACTGCAGCATATGCAGCTTCACCCCAGAAAGTTGCGGGAGTTCCAAACTCATCAAGCATAGCACGAGCCATTTGTTGGACTGTTTTGTTCATTCTTTCCACTACTCCATTTTTCTGAGGGGTTCTAGCTGTAGAGAATTCCCTTCTTATCCCATGTTTTTCACAGAAATCGAAAAATTCATTTGAGGTAAATTCCCCACCTCTGTCGGATCTGAGGCACTTAATTTTGTATCCTGATTCATTTTCAACCAAGGCTTTAAAGGATTTGAATTTTTCGAATGCTTCATCTTTGTGCTTCATAAGTCCTAACCAGACAAACCTGGAGAAATCGTCAATGAATAATATCAAGTATTCTTCCCCTTGAGGTGTCCTTTTCCTGAATGGTCCACATACATCTATATGTACAAGCTCAAGAGGCATGCTAGCTGATTCTTCCTTCTCTGGAAAGTTAGTTCTGGTTTGCTTTCCAAACTGACATGATTTGCATATGGTGTTGTCTGGAATTTTGATATCTGGAAGGCCACGAACTACCTGATATTTGCATGCTTTCCTTATCTGTGAAAAGCTTAGATGGCCCAACCTCCGGTGCCATAACCAATGTTCATCATCCTTGCTTAGATAGCATTGTTGTTGTCCTTCTTCAAATATGTATAGATTATTTGGAGTTCTTTTACCTTTGATCACCGTTTTACCTGTATCAAGATCACGAACAAAACATCCATTTGTTCTAAATATCACCTCGGTTCCTTTATCACACATTTGGCTGACACTTAGAAGATTATGTTTCAATCCATCAACATACAAAACATTTCCATCTTTGACCTTTTCTTTTAACTGAGCAGTGACTTTTCCTTTTATAGCTGCAGGAGTATCATTTCCAAAAGAAACTTTCTTTCCCTTTTCTAGAGCAGAATATGATTCAAGTTTTTCTTTATCACTTGTCATATGCTTTGAACATCCACTGTCAATGTACCATAGATTTTCCTGTCCCTCTGCATAAAATGCTATTCCACATATTTATGTTTGTGGTTCCTTTATTCTCCATGTTTTGGTGCTTGAGGCTTGTTCCTTTGTCTGCTGAAACCTGCTCCTGCATTCAGAATCTTCATGACCAAAGTTATTGCAAATAGAACATTCGACTTCATTTTCTAGAACCGAAAAGTTGTTATAGGTCCTTTGTGTAATCCCGGTCACACTTCTTTGTTTTTGAGCTTCTCTAGTCATGATCGTTTTATATGCAACGCATTGAGCTGCTTTGTGACCAAAGTTATGGCAAGAAAATCATTGTCCATTGAAGAAACTTTTGCGATTATCCAATCTTCCAGCCAAACTATTGTAATTTCTATTGTCATTCATTCTTGAGGCAAATTGAGAGGATTTTACCTGTGGCTGGTTGTAGCTTTTGCTCATCCTTATGACGGATTGCCCCTGATTTGCCTGATAGTCTTTGTTTGTAATTGGTCCCTGCTTTACCCGGTGATCTCCATTGTTCTTTTGCTCATTCCTTCTTGCTGCATCAAGATAACTCTTTGAGGTGGATACTTGAGAAGTTTCTCCATTATAGCCCAGACCTGTATTGTTTAGAGGAGAACGTTGTACATTGATGATCTCATCCAGAGTTTCAGATCCTTTGACAAACTTAAGATTAATAGCCTTTGTTTTCTCAATCTCTTTTCTAAGACCAACAATTTCACCTTCTAACTTTTCAAGATATTTTTCTTTTTCATCAATTTGAAGTTGTAGAGTATCAATGATCCTATTCTTTTCTTCTATACATGTCTTGAGCCTAGAAATTTCTTCATAAAAGCTATCCACATCTATAGCATCCATGTAATTTTCATCTTCAAATTCCATTAAAAGTTTATAGTCATTACCTCGTTCATCTTCATCACTATTTGATACACCATCACTATCTTCATGAGTGTAGTAGCTTTTCTTATTTGCAATCTATTTCTTGTTCCATCTAGCAGGTTCCTTTCCTTTATCCTTATAAGTACATTTCGCAGCATAATGACCTACTCTTCCACAAGCAAAGCATTTAAAAGGTAACTTACCTCTGAACCTTCCAGTACCCCTTTGAATATTTCTGACAAAATTTGATTCTTCTTCTGCTTCTGGCACGTGACTTGCTTCATAATAGTCTCCTTTGCCTGAAGCCTTGAAAGCAGCTTCTCTTCTGTTTGATGGACCTCCCTTTCTCATTTCATAAGCAGTTAGAATTCTGTGTAGCTGAGACATAGTAAGAATTCGTAGATTTTCGTTTTCTTCTATTGCAGACACTTTAGATTCAAACTTGGGGGACAATGATCTTAAAACTTTTTCAACCACAATAGCCTCTTTTATTTCTTCACCCAAGTTTTTCATGCAATTAACAATCTCATCTACCCGAAGAAAATAGTTAGCCACACTTTCATCATTATACATTCTGAGATTCTCATACTGAATCCTGAGGGTTTGAAGTTTAGCACGCTTTACCTGTTCATCTCCTTCATAGCTCAAGACAATCTTGTCCCATATTTCCTTTGCGGATTTATATTGCATAACCTTTACGAATTCTGTTTGAGATAAGCATCCTAGCAGAGTATTAACTGCTTTAGCATTTGTTTCATATTTCTTCTTCTCGGCCGAATCTGTAGGAGTGGCTGAAGGAAAAGTGTAGCCTGTATCTATGATATCCCAAACTTCTGTACCAAGAGATTGAAGATAGGCAGTAACTCTTACCTTCCAATAATTGAAGTTTGTCCCATCAAAGATTGGTGGCCTGATTGATGCTTCCCTCTCGTAGTTGCTCATGATGAATGATCTTCCTCCAAGCGATCAAGCTTCTATGAAGGACCTGCTCTGATACCAATTGTTGGAAATAATACTGAGAGGGGGGGGTGAATCAGTATTATCAAGTTCTTTTAGTAAATCTTCCTTATTTATTCTTTGAATTATTTTTCAATGTCAGTACCATAAAATAATGAGCATGAACAAAGAAAACAGATAGTCGCACCAAAGAACACCAGATGTAAGGTGGAAACCCAATGTGGGTGAAAACCACCTGCTGCAATATGTCTCTATCTTCTTTCAAATTAGAAACTCCTTTTACAATGGTTTTGTACTGGTGCAGTCCTTTACCAGTACGCAGGCTGCAACCTGCAGAGAGCTACAACTCTCTCTCATTTTCCAGTCTCTCCTGGAAGGGAGCTACAACCCCTTACTTCTTTTCTTTCAAGGACCACTTTTCATAAATTTTCAAACTGGATTCATAAACATCAAGAGATCATCAAGTACAAGTAAATCACCCAGTTAACTGTAGTAACCAGATCAACAATAACAGTAAACTAAACCCAGAACACCTTATCAACAGAGAAAAGTCAGCCAACAAAAGATCTTAAGACAGATACACAGTTTTTCTTTATCTGGCCTGCGTGGCTCCGCACTTCACCTTCTGCTCCCCTGCGTATACATGCAGAGACCCTTCTGCTGCACCGCGTACCCACACACTATTTCTTCAATCGCGCTGCGTACTGTTACTGTAGGCACGCACCCACAGATACTATCACGCCGCATACTGCTACTGTAGCCACGCACCCACAGATGCTATCGCGCCGCGTACCTACGCACCTGCGGCTTCTGAAGCGCCGCGTACTTTCCCTGTGCCTACGCACCTGATCCTCTGTCGCGCTGCGTACCCACGCAGTGCACCTTCTTCTGCTCTGCGTACCCACGCAGTGCGCCTTCTTCTGCTCTGCGTACCCACGCACTTGCACTGTTAATCACCTGCGTACCTCTGGTTAGGGCCGAATTGGCAGTCCACCAGTGTGCTACAGATCGTCAGATGCCCAGATCTGATCATGCGCTCGAGAGATCACCCTTCATAGATTCGCTTTCAACTTCACTTTTATATAGATCAAGCTTTTAAAACAATAACCCAATATTTCAGATCTTAAGATATTCAATTTGCAAATATACTTAGCCAAGTGATCTCCTTTGCTTTATATAGGCAAGCTCTTCCTAAAATCATGGATCAATACCATAGATAACCAATACAAGGGGCCCAAAAACATGGGGCTCAATAATAATAATAATATAAAACAATACCACGGGCCAAAACCATAGAATCAAAAACGGCGGGCTAAATACCACGGGCCAAACATAGGAAACCCCACGTGAACGTGCTTTTCTGCCTTGAAGTAAGTGAACTGGGGGTACGCATCTTCTGAACGGGTGACTTGCGTGTGTGGCCGCAGCCCCTTCACGGTGTACCTGCGTGTACGCACCTTTTCAACTATTCTCCTGCGTACCTCTTAATTTTCAACATTTTGAGAGCCTGATCAGAGCATTGCCACTTGAGGGTGTTGCCATCAAGTACAACATTTGTAACATAGAGCCATACCAGAATCATAATGCCAACATACTGTAGGTTAAATGAACCATTTATTATGGCTATAGAATGGAAAACAACATTGTAGGTAGCCATACCACAAGAAGCAATAACAACAACAATAGTGAGGAGCAAAGTGGCGTCAGACAAAGGAAAGAGGAAGATTGTCGAGAGCATAGAGGGTGAGAAAATATACAAGTTATAAGAAGATACACTTATTGAGAGAGTAGCTTTGGAGATAGATGAAAAGAGGCAACAACGTGACAAGAGAGTATTGTAGAGAAAGAGGGAGAAGTGAAGATTGGATGAGAGAGAAAGGAGATTGTAGGAGATGAAGAAGAAGCTAAAATCATACCAAGAACTCAAGAGGATAGAGAGTGAAAAAAGGTAGAAACAAGATATTGAAGAAGGAAAAGGCACACTGGTAGAGAAATATACACAGATACGGGTTGAAGCAGTAGAGAAGCCATCAGATGATGAATATGGTGAGCAGGTCTAGGTTTTGGAACTTGCACAATAGATTAAGTAGTTGGTTGAGGTAATAGACATGGAGATAGAACTAGATCTAGAATAGCAAGAGATAAATCTCATGCCGAGGGCATCTGAGGTCATACCACAGTCTTTGCCACCCCAAGAAACACAACAAGTCTTGAGCGAGATGGAAGAAGTTGTTCTCCTTCAAGATGATCTGGAGACAGATGCGTACAATCTAGAATTTGACAAGACACAATAGACGATTGTACCAACACAAATAAAGCAACTCCCATATGATCATACATCACCTATGCACACAAAATAAAGGGTGATTGTGTTTATTAAATTTAGTGTTCTAAATTTCTTGCATAGATTATCAAACGAGGCTTGTAAGCTAATGAAGTGTGGTACACTATATGTGCTTAGTTAACCTTTTTCTTACTTTGTTGTTTTTTATTTTATGTTGTTTGGAGGGTTTATGTTCTTTGATGTCTAATAATTTACAACCTGAAACTATGAGAAAATTTAAGTGAATCTAATGAATTTTAAAGGAAAGGAAATGTTCCTAGGTTAATCTAATTTCCTAAAAATGGACGAAGAACTGGTGGCTAGTTAGAACCTAATAAAAAAATAGAGCATCTATCTTATCTTATCAATAGTCCTAATCCATGGATCTAATTCTTAAAACAAAGAATGAAATTGATGTAGAAGGTAGCTCAGTAATTGCATTCATTAAACACTCAACCATTCAATTTTGGGATATGATTAAATCAATCTCCTTGAAATGATTATTGGGAATATCATTGATGCAACTAAGTGAGGATCTGAAAGCAGAAAGGTAAAAGCATGTAAAAATAACTGTAAAAAACTAATATATTTCTGACTTTCTCCAACATCCAAGTGTGAAGCATTACCCTCTTGAAGTGTTGTGCAAGAAATAAATTATACCTTAGTTCCTAAGTTTCCAGGAAAATAACAATGTATTGAGTAAATTCAATTACTGTATGAATTAGACATTTAACCATTTAGTATAAGATCATCATCATCTTGAAATGGCTTTTGAAAACATCCACTAACACAACCAATTGACAACAATTTTCTAAGAAAATGAATGACAAAACAGTAAGAAAACTAAGCAACTATGTATTCTTATTACTTCAATCTTAATTTAGTTTGGAAACATAGTCGTTTTCCTCCATGAAATATCTTAGAAGAACAAGGTTTCACAATTGTGATTTATCATTATGCTATTGATTAAAAATTGAAATGAAATAGCATCCTAATTTAGAAAACAGATTTGTTGAAAACAGAGTAATGGAAATTGAACTAAAAACAACAAATGAAAAACCTCCTTCAGTGTAGGGGCCCTCTGCAACTGACGTGGCTGGAATGCTAGCTAGTTAAGGATTCACTTTAAATGATCATTGGCAACATGAAATTTGTATTATGAAAAAAATGAAGTCTGAATACAGAGTATCAGCAAAAAGCCTGAACTTAACACATAATTCCTTCTAACTTCTCTGTTCTCTCGGTTCCATGCAACCGATATTTAAAGGAAAATAACATAACTATTTATGAGATAAACCTTCTAGAGGTGGCTCATTCGAATTAAATATAACATGACTGTTTATGAGATAAATTTGCTACATGTGGTTAATTCAAATTGCAATAGGACTATTTAGACTCTTGATTAGCTACAAAAGAGAAAATCAAGAGTCCTACTACTTTCAGATAACGTACTTTTACTCCATCTTTGACCCTGATCGTAGGCTTTATTTTCTGTCGATCTGGACCGAGTGAATAGGACAGAATCCATGTGTAGATGATTCTAGAAATGCCCATGTGGCCCAATTCTTCATTTGACACCTGGAACCTACGAAGCCATGAGAGTAGCTATGGAATCCACAGTTAGTTGAAGAACAGGTTGCATTTTGTAGCTAATTTGCAAAAATCTATTCAAATAGCAAGAACACGAAGATATAATATGGCGATCATTTTAATTCTTTCCTTAAGACAAAACCTAGAATTTCTCATTGACTGGGTCTATAATCTTATGAGAAAGTGAGGGAAAAAGGTGAGAAAAAATATCAAGGAGAGGGTAATTATGATGTTTAACATACCCCCACTGCAAAAATCATTGCATGTCCTCATGCAATTTTCCAAAAATGTGATTTCTTCCTCCCTACTACATTTGATCAGACACCTCTCCTCATATATCCAATTTCGTTCTTTTGTTCTTCTTTGAAGTGACTGTAATTCTGGGCTTTCTCATAAGAAGCTTGTACTTAAAGTTAATGATTGCTCTATTCAAAATCTTATTCCTTCTCTTTAATTTCCCATTTTTCTTATACCGAAGTCTTAGATGTAGAATGGTATTATCGTGAATTTCCTTGTCCAATTTATTTTGTTCCTTCAAGGTCTCATTCTCGTGTTTGATATGTCTGTTCAATATCTCTAATTCATAAACTTCCTATTTGAGAGAATCAATTAGAGGTTCTTGTGGATGGATAGAAGGTTTTGGGTTCACTAAGGCACTTCTCTTCTCTAGTGATTCTATATAGTCATATATTTGTTGCTGCACTGGGTATATGCCTGGGGATCTTCTTCTTGGGCTACCTTAAAAGTCATGAATAGGAGAATTTTGAAGATTGTGTGCAGAAGAGATGTTAACAGGAGATTGTTCTGGGGTTTCCTTGTCTAAATTTATAAACTCATCCCTTTTGATCATGTTTTATTTACCAAACCTCGGAGTCTAGAGCTCCTTATAAGTTGTGGAGGACTTACATTATCTTCATTTATGACCTTTTTCTCCTTTCTTGTCTTACCTCTTACCATGATTTGCTTCCTAACTTCTGTCAGTTCTTTAGAGATTAACTTTTCATCATCTTTTTGCAATGAAGACTTAGGTCTATTTTCAATCGTTATACCAGTCTTCTTTCTTCTACTTCTTCTAACATTATCTTCTTTAGGTGACTTTGGTGCTTCTTGGAAATGGTTTCTAATAAGGAAATTCACCTAGGTATCTCCTATGCTTTTAAATGAAACTCAATCAATATCTTTATCAGCCCATGATGATACATGGTTGTATCTATGAACTGTATTCCTTTTTTGCACATTTGAGGCCATCCTTTTTAAACTATTTAGCAGGAAGAAAGGAAGATTGATTTCTCCATTTTCTAAGAAATTCATTAGTAAATGGATATGATAGACATACATGCAACCAAACCTCCCCTCACAAGTGATAAATTTCTGTAAAACTAAGAGCATGTTCCTCCACTTACTTTTAAGAGCTGAAATGGGAATACCTTTTCTAAAAACAGATACATCCATACCTGTGTTTCTGAGTATTACTTTCCATGATTCATTGTGGAACTCCTTGTTCTTGAAGCATATTTCACCATGCCTTGGAAGTTCTATAGCTTTGTTCATGAATGGCTCAGTCACTGCAAACTTGATATCTCCAATTTCTACCTCTGTGTCATCAAAAGATTGAGCAAAGGATTTTGTAATCTCCTTATGAAAACCATCAAATTTCTCGATGAATTTAAGCCATCCAACTTTATGCAAAATTTCTTTGAGCTATGGGTATCCTTCCATGTACTTTGCTCCTACCGGTTCTGATCTGACAATTAGCGCCATGCCTTCTACTACGTAGAGTTCTCAACCTTCAGAATTACCCTTCCCAGTTTTATGAAATGAATTGGTTGCGAATATGGTGAAAGGAACTGCAGGTTTGTATGAAATAAAAAGATGGTAGGGGTTCTGGAGAAACGTATACAAGAATGTCATGTCGTAGTCATGATTGTTAATAATCAACGAGGGAGTTAATTATGGACCGTTATGTGACAAAATATAGAGAATGTGGAGGACATGTAGTATGATGGAGATTGCAATCAAATCAAATGATGAGTCATTAAGGAAACATATGAATATCCATATTATATATGCTTTATGTTTTAACCTTGCTATTTAAGATAATTTTTTTCAATTTACCTTTTAGAACTTAACCTTTTTGTTTGTTGTTTTCTTTGGTGTTGATTCCTAGGTACCCTTTTAGCATATTGGTCTTCAAAACAAGATTCTTCAATTTCCTGCAACCATCATTTGTTTGTAAGTTGTATAATTATGCCAGAGTTGCTAAATGAGATATGGTTGCAAGTTCAAATTAGCCACAAAATGGAATCCACTGCGGAACATGATAAAAAATGATGTATGGCTATGGAACATAAATGTGAAATGAAATGGAAATGGAATATGACAATGAAATTGAATGAAAGTGGAGTGAGATGGAACGAAACTATAAAATAAAATGAAAATGGGGTGAGATGGAATGAGATTGTAAAATGAAAGGAATTTGTAGATTATGAACTGCAAATGAATGTAGCTTTATGTCACTACTTATTACAGAAAGGAAATGGAAAATATAGTATGTCAAAAATCTTTGATTTTCACCCTGTATCTTCTATATAAGTGTCACACGGAATGAGTCGATCTTGCGGACAAGATAGACCTTCCTAGAATCTAAAGAGATCTAATGATAAGCAAGCCAATCAAAAACTATCTTTCTCTAAATATGCATTTATAAACAAAGGCAAACAAGTGATTTAGACCTACCTTGGGTCCAATGCAAGTTTGTGGAAGCCTCGCTCCTTCGATCCAAATGAGCTCCCTTGTTGCGAATCTGCAAACAAAAACAAGCAAACAAATTAAATAACACCTGAAAAGCCAATATCATAAAACATATTCAACATGAAGATCAAGGAATTCATGAAACAAATGACATAAGACAATTTGTTGAGAAAAATGAATCTGATTGCATTAATTCAAATCAAAGAAGAACTTTACAACCTGTGCCTTGATGTTGTAGAAGCTCCTCCCAGGGTCCAACAAGAAGTCTCCTCTACTTTGACAAGTTTCACTCTATTCCCAGTGAAGCCAAAAAGGTATGTGATCTCTCCTCTCAAGCTTAACTAGGAAGTCTCAATTCCACCAACATTTACCCTAAAAAATGTTCAGCTTCTAACCTCCCTAGCAACCAGCCCAATGCCTTAATTTATAGTGCAATGGAGGGAAGTTACTAGGTCCTCCTTCAAAGGGATAAAGCCCTCCTTCAAAGGGATAGCTCCTCTCATCAAGAGATTATCTCCTTCTCTTTTGGGATGCATGAACCACCTAAGAGCGACCAATCCACGTCAAAATTCTTTCTAGAATCATCTAGAATTAACCCAAAGTGAGTTTTTTAGAATAAACTTGCGCCTTTTTGTCTTTCACAGGGGTCTGCACCCACTCCTTTAGGGACAGAGCGGGCAGATCCGCAGTTTTTGTAAACAAGAGGTGCGGGACCGCAGGTAACAGTGAGAGAAAGTGCGGAACCAGAGCTTTGTTGATTTTCATTGTCTTTCTCTCATTTTCAAAGCTTGATTTGAAGAGCTGAGGTCTAAGACTTGCTTAGGAGGACAATACAAGTGATGATGGACCCATACTGACTGCAAATAATCATGGTGACGATATTTTTGTGTAACAGATTGCCCCCTAAAGTGCGAAGTATGTAGTAGATGAGGATTTCATTTATCATTTAGGAAGAGTGAAGTACTTTATCATTTTGAGGATCATCTTGTGGAGAGCCCGGTTGGAACCTGTATAAACATTCAATGCAAGATATATGTATGAGATCATATCATCGCTGAGGTAGGCATTCCCATACTCAGATCAAAACTGACTTAGAAAACTAACTACTGCTCTGATACAGGAATGATCTTGTAAGACATCACAAGTATAGACTCATGTGGACACAGTATGGACGCAACCATATATTTATGAATAGTCCATCATATAATGAATACAAAATTCCTCGCAGCCTGGATTGCAGAAACTAGATCCAGGGTCTTCATTTCTGCTTCCCGAAATAGTACGATTCTATCCATGCGAATGAATGTGTTGATGTCGAACATGATAGAAACCACTTGATTACTAGCTAATGATGTAAACTGTTAACAACTATGAGAGAAACCACCAGTGATGTCAATGGCTCTCAAAGTACCCAGTACAATCCATAAGATGTGAATAGATGTGTTGATGTCGAACATGTCATGGAATCCTTTGATCGAAGGTCAATGATGCAACCTGTCGTCAAAGGTGAGAAACCTGCCATTAAGGCATGCAGATCCCAAGGTAGTGACAATTTCTAGATCATCTTTCTAGATAATGAGCTGAAGTCGATACAAAGCAATCTGACGTAGGCAAGCCCACAACACGAAATCATGGATCAAGTTGAAGAATTTTAGTTGCAAGGATTGACTCAGAGATGGTCAAGATGGATGACAGATATTTTGCAGATGAATGGCTTATTGGTAGTGACCTCTTGAACACATAACGACACAACAGATGGTTTGGTGACAATTGACCGAAAGTTAATACCCAAAAACCGGTTGAAGACTTTCAATGTGGTTTGATCAACTGTTAGGCAAAGGATTTCCCAACCCAGGTGAATAAAAGTGTTGTGCTCAAGAGTGGTTACAAAGTATGACAAACAGGCTCATTTTTCTCTCTTTTCCCCCACCATTTCTGGAATGTACCTCTTTATTTTTTACAAGCTTGAGGAGGATAACATTTGCTTGATTATAAGCTCATCCTTCGGATGAGTCCAACTTAGTTTAAATTCGAACCCTAAGAAGGAGTGGTTTGTTCCTGTTTGTAATTGAACAGGTCCTTTACTGTGAAATTTTAACAAGTCCAGTATAGGAGAAACTAGGCGTTTTTCAATTTTAGAGAGTCTGAAAAAACTTAAGAAGACTCCAGGGTTGACCTTTTTCGTAAATTTGTGTCTCCCAAGCCCGAAAATGTATAAAATAATACTTGAGAGAACCGCTTGATCTTTACGACCAAGGAGTACTTTTCGTAATTAGTGCCCCTAATCCGAAAAAGTAAAAAGTGATCAACGACACGTCGTTTTATAACCAATATTGAATTTGAAACGACAAAAATCTGACAATCTTTTCATGTTTTTCAGAAAAGAGCTGTAAGTGGACTGTCCTTTTAGTTCCATTTTAACAAGTTTAAAAAAAAAACTCGGCGATCTTTTCATGTTTTAGGAGTCAGAAAAGAGCTTAAAGGTGACTCTAAATGTTTTTCCGTTGAAAATGATAGATTTCGCCAGAATAATCCGTTATCTTGAACAAAAATGCAAACATTACTCATACATGTTTGAATGCTGCAAAAATTACCTTTCTAAAGTGAAACATAAACAAATTTGCAATTTATTTACTCAAAAAACTTATAAAAAGGGCTTTCATCAATTCATTTTTATCGTTTGAGATTTGGGTGAGAAAATAGTGCTTTTGTTCAGAAACTTCCCGTGAAGATTGCGGAAAATCCAACCGTTGGAATCGAACGAAATCTTCTCCAGGTAATCCAAATCATCCTACTCTTCATTTTTAACCGTTTCATTTTTTGTTTCAGGTTTTTATTTCATTTTTTGGAGGGTTTTTAGGCTAAAAACCCATGCGCGCGGTGCCCGCAGGCGTAACACTGGCAGCCCGCGGACCCCGAATTTTTCTCAATGGAGAAAAAGTCAGGGGTCTGCACCTTCCATGTAGGCAAGGTGCGGACCCACGCACTGTCTCTAACACAGAGGGTGTGGTCCCCGCAGCAAGGGTTTTTAACCCAAAACTTCTCAAATTTGACCCAAACAATTTAATTTCTAGCATTCTAATTTGTATTTTCATTGGATGTAGAGTGTACATCATGCTAGATTGGCATGAATGGGAGCATGAGGACGTGGATCTTGCTGCGTTGAATCACGAACCTTCAATCGATGCATTAAAGGCATGCGGCTTGTACAAATTCTGGGCCATACCTGGCATGAGGGCCCAGGTGGATTTCTTACAGTGGCCGGTTGACAGATGGAGCATACAGGACCCGTGCTTCTTCATTGGTGGCCACCAGCTTGAAATCGAGCTGGAAGACATATACTTCTTGACCAGTTTGCCTAAGAGAGGTGAAGACTTGACTCTATTCGGGACTAGGCCAGGGGGCCAGTCTATCGATAGTGTCCAGCTAGAGTTCTGCAACAGCCAGGCTAGAGACAAAGGGATAGACATTAAAACCATATCCTGTCCTGAACTCATGGTGATCGCGTTTACTGTCACCAGACTTTGCGGGAGTGCCACATTACATATTGCCACTAGATCCCAGATGCGGATGGCAGTTGAATGCTTTTGAGGCACCATCTTCAACTGGTGTGATGTTGTGTTGGCCAATGTAAAAGGCCAACTGCCCAGAGTCAAGAACGGACAACTGAAGACCTTTGGTTATGGGGCTTTGGTTGTGAGCTTTGGTCTGGAGAGGGTTCCAATGTTGATCCCGCAGCACCTTACTATTGGAGCTGGGCTTCCTCGAGAGCCCAAACTGATGCGATGGGTTGTAGTTATGACCCATCATCCGGACGAGGGGAAATAGGTTGTTCGATTCAAACCTGAGTATTTCCAATGGTTGGAAAACCAGGTTTTTTCTATTCAGGACCTCCCTTACGCTGGGGTAGATTTTGGTGGTGACCCAGACATGGCTCTTCCACCAGGAGAGCAATGGGATGACTCAGGTAAAATCATTTTCAACATTTTACTATTGTAATTTTTTTTATTTTTATATATATCGTCTCAAAACTGATAGTAAAAATTTCAAATGCAGTGTGGGTCCACAGCGACCAGTCGCTCTCTGGCCTTACGAGAGGAAACAACCAGCTGCGGTCGCGCCAGCCCCACAGGACGAACCAACAGAGACTTTAGCCAAGTTGGAGAGTCATCTAGAGCGCTTGACAGGAGACATTCTAGAGACCAGCATAGATGACATTCCTCGTCGACTTCAGCGCTATGTGATTGGGGTCCAAGACCTTTTAGGAGGTTCCTTTGTAAAGTGGCCCGTGCAGTGGTTTCTTATCGAGATCATCACCAGTGATAGGATGATCACCTATTGTAGGCACATATGACATTTTTTCTTTTTGTACTTATCATTTTTGTCGATCATAAGGTGTTTTTCAACCTATGATCGAGGACGATGTATTTTTTGACACACTCCTATATATATATCACTATTATCGGCTTATCTTGTAAATCATGTTATGGAATGTTTTTAAATTTACATATATGATTATTGCAAGTGTCTACATAACATTCGAGAAGCAATTGCATCTGCTAATGTATTTAAAGATCTTGGAATATGCTGATATTCAATATAATCAAATTCACGTTCCAAGAGACGCACTCTCAAAAATAATCTCAATAACACTGGATTTATAATGGCATACACTCTATTAAGCTGTAATACAACGAGTTCAAAATATAACCTCACTATCAAACTCCGAATCCCAAATGAAATAGATTCAGATAATAACTCAATCACTGCACTATACTCGACAATGTTGTTCGTTGTTTGACCGAGGCTTACCCCATGCATAGATACTAACTCGTCAGAGGGCGAATAGATAACCCAAGCTGCGGAAGAAATGTTCCATGTATTAGGACAAGAACCATCAGCGAAACCAATGTATGTTTGGAGAGGCATCGACATCTGCAATATCAAGAGTAAAACCAAGATAAGCAGGAATAATGATGAAAAACACTCTCTGAGCTAAGCACACTTTTTAAACTAAAACATACCAGCTAGAAAGAAAACTATCCTAACTAAGAATTTCCATACCCATTCTTTAAGCATAATACCTCTTCAGGTAAAGACCATTTCTGGGTTTACCTAAAGAGTCCCCGTCAAAGTCTACCAATTCATAGGCTCCTTTTGCTAGCTTTCGCTTGACAACATAGGGACCATGCCACATAGAAATGAATTTTCCAGCGCCTAATTTATCATTAGCTTGATCATACACTAAGACTAGATCTCCTTCCGAAAAATTTCGAGGGGTCACATTTCGATCATACTGAGCTTCCATACGTTTTGCATGATTTTCGATCGCCAATGCAGCATCACATCGATTCTCATCTAATTGAGCCAAGTATAACAAATTTTTTTCCTCTTTGGAAGTGGCTGGAAGTAACTCGATGGCCATTTGAAATGATGGTATTTCGCATTCAATGGGTAACACAGCTTCTAGACCATAAACTAGTTGAAAAGGAGTGAACCCTGTTGATGTTTTTACTGAGGTTCGGTACGCCCAAAGCGCTGAAAATAACATGTTATGCCAATTCGACCAATGAATCCCAATGATTCGTCAGATCATGATGACTAAAACTTTGTTGATGGATTCAACCAGACCATTAGCTTGTGGATAATAAGGAGTTGAACTATCGTGACGCAAGCCAAGTTGGCCTGTAAGTTAGGTCATCATAACATTTTGAAAATGACGCCCATGATCAGTGATAATCCCTTGTGGGACACCAAACCTAGAAATTATATGATTGAACATGAGAATTGCAGCTATTTTTCCGTCTTCCTCAAATGTAGGCATTGCCTCGGCCCACTTGGTAAAATAATCTACCGCAAGGATGATATACGCATGCCCCCCGGCTGAGTGAGGGTTACGTGTAATAAAATCGATACCCCATTTGGCAAAAGGACCAACGACAATTATAGGGTGGAGAGGAGCAGGTGTAGCGTGTATCTTTCGATCAAAAATTTGGCAGTTGTGGCATTTTTGGACCGCGTTAATACAATCTTTAAATGAAGACGGCCAGAAGTAGCCAATGCGCAATTTCTTTTGGGCTGTGGCATGCCCAGACATATGACCGCCACACGCTCCAGAGTGATAGTCATTTAGAACCATTTTAGCTTCCTGGTGAGTTAAACAACGTCAAAAAACAGAGTCCGCCCCATGGCGATAAAGAGTATCTCCAATAATCCTGAATTGTTGGGACTAGAATTGTATTTTCCGATGTTCTGACCTTGAAATTTCTGGCCGAAAGGATTGGGTCTAGAGATAAATGATGATATCCCCATACCATGGATCTAAAGTGCTGATGAGAAACAAGGATTCGTCCGCAATGGGCTCCTCCGCCACAGTTTCCGTGTCAGCACGTAGGAAGTCACACATTAACTCCGCAAAAACTAAAGATTTCTTAGACTTAGATTTTTCAAATTCCAAGTCAAACTCTTGCAGGATAACAATCCATTTAGAGTACTTTCCCCATAGAAATTTCTTGGTCAAAATGTAGATCATAGGGTTGCTATCAGAAATTATTGTAGTTTTACATAGTAAAATGTAGTGACGAAAACGTTGGACAGCTTGAACAGCTGCCAATGCCAATTCCTCCACATGTGAGTATTTTAGCTCAGTTGGATTTAAAGTTCGACTAAGGTAATATATCACATGTTTAGTACCGAATTCATCTTCCTGAACTAAGACCATTCCAATGGTGGAATGAGAGGCGGCGAGATACAAGAAGTAGTCGTGGTTGTAGTTGGGAGGATGCAATAACGGTGCATGGGTCAACGCGTGTTTTAGTGCATCAAAAGATTTTTGAGCTATCTCATCCCAATAGAATGGAGTATTTTGTTTCAACAACCGGGTAAAACCCTTTGTAACCTCGGTGTAGTTAGGAATTAATCTTCGTAAAAATTTTGCTTTCCCTTGCAAACTTTGGAGTTTGCAAAGACTCGAAGGAGGAGGCAGTTTGACAATAGCTTTGACCTTCAAGGGATCGACGCGAATGCCGGCTTTCGAAACAACAAACCCCAGCAATCGACCCGTTTCTATACAGAAAACACACTTGTGTGGATTCAACAGAATTCGATAATGCCTACACCTCATAAAGATTGCTCGTAAATGGATGAGATGATCAACTCGATGTAATGAATGAGTAGGCAAATCATCGAGATAGAGTTGCACAATGTGCTTGATGTCATGAAACGCATAAGACATGGCCCTTTGAAAAGTTTCCCCGACATTCTTGAGCCCAAAAGGTAATTTTCAATAAGCAAATGTCCCCCATGGACAAATGAAAGCCGTTTTTGGTTGATCGGAAGGTAGAATATTGTATCCGGAAAAACCATCCATGAAGGAGAATATTTCGCTGCCGGCACAATCATCAATGATTTGATCGATATAAGGAGTTGGGTAATTGTCCTTTGGACAGGCTCGATTAATGTCCCTATAATCGATACATATTCTTATTGTCCCTTGCTTTTTGTTAGCCGGAACAATATTCGATACCCAATCCGTTAACGGGATCGGATAAATGAAACATTCTTTGAGTAATTTTTCAACTTCTGCTTTAATAGCAGCAGCTTTTCTCGGGTGAATCTGATGCAAACGTTGTCGGACGGGTTTAGCATCTAGGTAAGTCTTGATTTCATGAAAAAAATTGCGGGGTCAATTCCTGGCATTTTCTCATAGGACCAGGCAAACATGTTGCGGAATTCTTGAAATAGGGCCTTATATATTTGAATTTCATCTTCTGTACACGAGGCACCTATATGAATGTTCACAACAATTCCAGGCTTAACCGAAATGTCAATAGGAATAGTTCAAGAGATGTTTCCCAAATTTAACTCTGAATCAGAATTTTTCATTAGATTCTGAGGTTCCTTGACATATTCAGTCGTAAAAATTGATGAAAAATCATTTTCAAAACGATCATTCTCGGGTAAGAACGAAGATTTGTGATAGAGATCTTCCCATGGTAAATCATCTACACTAGGATTTCACTAATTTGCTCATCAGAGTGAACAAGTTCGGAAAACGTTGTTGAATCCGAGCTCGATGTGAAAAGTGATTCCTCATGGACCACATTCATTAAGTCATTTTTGGTTGAAGATGGGTCGGTAAACGATTTCACGGCCTCATACGCAATTTCATATGGACTCAAAGGCATAACATCACCAAATGAGTCTATCTCAGATTCAGAAGGAACGATCCAAGGATCATCATACACAATGGTGTCTGATGAAATCATATGAATGGTTGCAAATGAAGACGATGCGTTGATCGGAGGAAAAGGAAAAGTTCCCAGTAAACTGGCATCTTTAACTAGTCCTACTCCAACATCCTTATATGGGATAGTCGTTTTACTGACATGCTGGATACTTTCAGAAGAGGCTGGGTCGGATGAGAAGTAAGCCAGTTGGTCTATTGTTACAATCTTTCCATTATGAGGAAACTTTATAACCCAAAAGACCGATGAAACGACAGCTGTCATAGCGTAAGACCAACTACGACCCAAGAGAAGGTTGTAATATAGAGGGGTATCAACCACCTCCACATCTAGATTAACGGTTTTTCCTTCAACCCCTATAGGTAGATCCTATAGAATGCCAAAAGGATGAAACCCATGGCCATCAAAGGCCTTTAGAATCGTCAGGGATTGATTTAGTGAAGGAGAACCAAGCGATATCCAACACTGTATCGACATAATACACGTTGAGGCTCCCTCATCAATCACAGTCCTATGAATAGGCCTATTTTTTACTATCACTTGAATCTGGAAAGCCATTTGATGAGGTAAGCGTGGTGTACTATTTTCTAGATCGAAAATTATTAGGTTCGAGTCCTGAACGTCAACAGCTCCTATAGCCGACAAAAGTAATTTACGCTGTGCTGGACATGATTGCAACACTTCCAAAGCCGACATGCTGAGGGTGAAACAGCGAAATCCTCAACAATGTGTTAGTTCTGAGCTGCTCTCGCATGTGGATTGAAAGCTGACTTTCGAAGTATACCCTTGGCGGGCAGTTTGATTACCATGTCTGGATTAGGTTTCTCGATCTGTAGTGGATCGGAACCGGAAGCTGAGGTTGATGGGTTAGAATGAGAAGATTCTACTTCTTTACCATCAACAGGACTTTTACTACCATAATCATGCGATCGAGTCGCAATCCTAACATGGGACATCATCAGTATGGGTTCTTCATTAGCACTCGAGGAAGAACCTATCATCTTACTGTCTTGACTTGGAAAAGGATCCTTCAAAACAGCAGGCGTTTGGGAACCTTTGACAATCTTCGCAACCTCTGCACGATGAGGGCAGTCTCTTGTAAAATGTTCTTCGTCACAAATGAGACAAGGATAACGAGGTTTGTGTTTTTCATCATTGGATTCTGATTTTTCAGGTTTCTCTTTTGAATTCTTTTCCGTTTTATTTTTCTTCTTCCCTTTCTTCTTACCACCGGATTTTGATTTGGCTGTAGATGACTCTACAATGTGAATATTGACGGAAATCTCTGCAGAAGAATCTCTTGTCAGGGAATCAGGTAAGGTTATGATACGAGAAGAATTCTTGGAAGACTTCTTCTTACTTTTGGTGTTAACCGTACCAATCATACCATCAGCGGCATGAGACCCTGAAGGAGCTGTAGCGATTTGATTTTGCTTAGGAAGATCTGGGATTTTCTCATGTAACGTACCTGACTGAGTATAGACCAAGTCAAGGTACTATGCTTGAGCAATTACTTGCTCCTCAGTAACGACTCCGGCCTTAGCTACATCCTCAGTCATCTTTGGCAACAAAGATTTTACAAACCATTCAGCCAAGATCTAATCCAGAATAAAAACCTTCACTAAACGCCGTCGACGTCTCCATTCATGAATTTGATCTGAAATGTAAGTGGACGTTGATTGCTTTAATGAAGTTAGTAATTCCGTGCCATTGTCATATCTGACTGGCAACTGAAAATGAGTTAAAAACGAGGTAGCTAAATGACTAACATTATAAAAAGTGCCTCGTGGTAACTCAATGTACCACTTGGCCGCGAGACCAATTAGAGTGCACTGGAAAAGCCTTAGACGGATTGAATAATCTGAAATGGAGTTAGACGAACACTAGAGGTGATAAGTCATCACATGGTTCGACGGGTCCTCTCCTGATTTGCCTTCAAACATAGGAATATCACTAGGCAACTTATTCAGCATTGGCGGCCAAAACGAAAGATAATTAATGGGATCATTCGTTAGGCGCGACAAGTCAGGCAAGTCCAAAGTTGTGATAAACAGTAACTGATGATTAGGGTCCCTAAAACTCTCGGTCATGAGACCAGCCCCAGGAGAAGGATATCCAGGATAACTAGGAATAGGCATTGCATTTGGGATATTGTATCCTCCCAGAAAACCAGGATTAACCGGACCGTACTGGGGTTGTTGAGGTTATTGATATGTGTACCCAGGGTATGGTTGATACTGATAGACTGGCTGCTGTGTAGCAGGACCGAATTGGTACTGTCCCTGGTACGGTTGATAAGTAAATTGTGGTTGACTTGTGACAACCGTACTTGAACCAGGTTGTCCTACAGGCATTTGAACGAAAGTTTGAATCATAGATCCAGACGGAGGTAAAGATGTCTGAGGAGTAGATACAGGAACAGTAGAAATCGGAGCTGTCGATACTCCAGAAGTAGGTGGGGTAGACTGAACAGATGTTGCGGCAGTTGCAACAGTCGTTTGAGGTGGAGCACGAGGCGTACTAGGCCCAGGCTGAGAAACTACCGAAGGTACAAAAGTTTGAATAGTAGACTGGACAAGTTGTTGGGGTGTACCAGAAACTAAGGGTTGTCCAGTTTGAGATGACAACTGTACATTTGGTTGCAAGACCTGTTGAGTTTGCGATGGATCCCACAATAAATTCATTCTGGGGTACGGACCCATAACAGGTTGAGAATATTGAGGACCATAACTGGGTTGAGGATAGGGTTGATAATTCAAAGGTACATTTCTCGTTCCTTGAACATATGATTGACTGGAGGGTGGTTGGAAAACTTGGTTCGAGTACTGACCTTGGGGTTGATACCCTTGAGGCACGTACTGATACTCGGGCTGACCTTGAGGTACATATTGATAATGGGGTTAACCTTGGGGTACATATTGATCCTGGGGTTGACCTTGAGGAACGTATTGTCCCGTAGGTATGTACTGTCCTTGAGGTTGCCCCTCAGGCGTAAGTTGGGCGCCTTGAGGTTGCCCCCTAGGCGATAATTGAGGATTTTGAGGCTGCCCCCCAAGCGGTAACTGGCCACCTTGAGGTTGAGGATTAGGAATAGTACCTGACATCATGAGAATATCTTCTACGCTCAACGGCTTAGTACCATTGCTTCCAGTTAATAACCCTTGTTCAATGGGTTGAGGAGATGCTCCCGAAAACGTACCAGAAAGAGACTGATACCCAGAGGGAACAGAAGGACCGCCGTACAAAAAGGATTCTAGTGATTGAGTAAACATGGATGACTGTCTTGACATATTTAACGGAGGATAGTAACCTCTAGGTGTTGGGTGATAAGGAACACGAGGTGGTGAAAAACTTAACCCTAGGTTTTCTAAGAAATTAGTCAAAGAAAGATACCAAGCACTGCTCCCAGGTGGACTGTAAAAAATTGATTCACGCTCCCTTAGTTCAATAGTAGGTTGATTTTCAGGGATAGGGATGCCTACTTCTTCTTTCGGAGTAGCAAGTTCTTCGATAGCTATAAGTCTAGAAGGAAGATTTTGGGTGATTATTCTTTCTACCCTAGGTGAACTAGGACCACTAGAAGCTGGAGAAGCAAACCCCGATGTTGGAGTAGCAGTGAATTCACTTTCAGGTTCGGATATTTCAGGTTCTTCATCTATATCACTAGTAGATGAAAAGCTACCAGTAACTTCGGAAACAGACATTGATTTTGGATTATAATCTACTACTAAAGCTTGAAAATCAGGATGTACCACAAAAGAAGATTCTCCTTCTTCAGGTGACCCAACTCTACTGTCTCTAGGAGTTACGAGGGCTCTTAACCCTTCAGGCTGGCTCGGTGAAAACTCAGGAGGTTGGCCCTGAAGTCTACGGCACTTCCTCAGAAATCCAGCCATGATTAAAAAAAATTTAACTACTTCACACGCAAACAAAGTAAAATCTCAATGAAAACCACCTAAAGCCTCTAAAGAACCAAAAAAATTTGAATCACATGCCTAAATAATCTAGGAGATCAAACACACATAAACAGTAACTTTCCGTACTGAAAACACTAGTTGGTGATGAAGCCCAACGTTGTAGAGTTCAATACAGAAATGGCGGTTGGAACAGTTACCCCGACAACCTGCTTAATGAATAGACTGGCACAATTTCCTCCACTTAACTGTCTCGAGTGAAGAGAACCCCCCAGAAAAACCAAGTGAGTCTAGCCGACGTCTGCTCCAGGTACAGTGGGATCTTCCCACCACTGTCACCGTAGGAAGAATTCTAAAGAATATGGTCACTAAAGTTACCCATCGAAACAAATATACCTGGGGGAACAGTCTACGATCCGATACGCATGCAAGGGCAGAGTAAAAAACTCAATCCCCTTAAAGGCTCCTTGACATAATCCAAGGTTTACCAACAAGTGACCCCAGGCTCCTCGACAATGGTTAATCCTAGGTTTACCGTTTTTAATATGTGAATATCTGGCGTCGTTCCCAATGAGGAAGGATTGGTTCCCACACTGGTTCGGACACGATCTCGTGCTTCTCCTTTCAGAGGAGTTTTCCCAGAGCATAAATTCAACAACTAGATTTCTCTCCTACCACAAGATACAACTACTTGTTTGTTTTACTGTCTTGGAGAGTTAATTACTCTCCTACTCCAAGACACTAGCCTAAGCTATGTTGGTGTATCAGAGCCCTAGAAATAAAAATATTACTAAATGAATTTTACTTTAAGCGTTATTTCTATTGGTTTTTGTTTAAGTCAATAGGTGCGGAGATGAAACTTGTGGTATGAAGACTCGACTCGAAATCACTAAAAAATGCACTTAAGATGATTAAACAATATTTTCCCTTCAATGAACTTCTAGCTAGGAAAGAGTTTGAGAATGAAAATATTTGTAAACACAAATCTTTCTTAACAAACAAATTAAAAGAAGAGCTTTTTGTCATTTCCAATGCACTCAAAATGAGACAACTAGTTATTTTCATAAAAAATTCCATTTTCTTTCAAAACACTCAACCACTACAAAAAGAAACTTTTTCCAAAAGAGATTTTTTTTATTTTTTATAAAACACTCAAAACTATGGAAATGACTAACTTTGAGATCTATAAACTATAAAAGGCTATTTGAAGTCAAAGCTTACAAGATGTCCTTTTTAAGGATGTTTTACTTAGCTAGATGTAAACTAAGGACCAATTTATGCAGAATCACAAATCAGTGAAAAACAACCAATTTCGTTTTTTTTTTTTAAATGAAAACCCAAACTTTTAACACAAGCATTTTCAAAGTTTTGTAAAGAGAAAACACAGGGTGGATTCCTCAACAAAGGTAGATTTTGCAAATGGTAAGACTCGCAAGAATGCTGGTAAAAACCAGATCCGAGGTTCCTACAGCTTCTAAGCTCAGAGCTACTACAAGACCAAAATGAAAACGAAGCCCAACAAGCAAAACTTCTAGGAATTTCACCTAAAACCCTAACACCATTGAAATCAACCTAAGGAAAGCTTCTGACAGGTTATATGCAGGTTTGGGCAGGGGATAATAACATCTAAACAAAAACTAAGCTGACTAACAGAGAAAATCTTAGGTTTTCCAGAATTTTGACAGGGTCTACAGGCCCACAGTTAACACAGGTGCGGTACCGCTCTGTGCTAAAAGCAAAAGTGCGGATAGGTCCGCACTATGTCAAAATCCTAGGGTGCGGTCCTCTCCCAAAGTTATGAAAAACAAAAAATAACCCTGGATCTACTAAATCTACCCAATTCCACATACAACAAGCCAAAAACAGAAACAAGAACACAGTTTCTTAGGTCAAAGAAAAAAACAAGGAAGAAATCAAGTCCCCAGCGGAGTCGCCATTTTGTCACACGGAATGAGTCGATCTTGCGGACAAGATAGACCTTCTTAGAATCTAAAGAGATCTAATTACAAGCAAGCCAATCAAAAACTATCTTTCTATAAATATGCATTTATAAACAAAGGCAAACAAGTGATTTAGGCCTACCTTGGGTCCAATGCAAGTTTGTGGAAGCCTCGCTCCTTCAATCCAAATGAGCTCCCTTGTTGAGAATCTACAAACACAAACAAGCAAACAAATTAAATAGCACCTGAAAAGCCAATATCATAAAACATATTCAACATGAAGATCAAGGAATTCATGAAACAAATGACATAAGACAATTTGTTGAGAAAAATGAATCTGATTGCATTAATTCAAATCAAAGAAGATCTTTACAACCTGTGCCTTGATGCTATACAAGCTCCTCCCAGGGTCCAACAAGAAGTCTCCTCTACTTTGACAAGTTTCACTCTCTTCCCAATGAAGCCAAAAAGGTATGTGATCTCTCCTCTCAAGCTTAACTAGAAAGTCTCAATTCCACCAGCATTTACCCTAAAAAATGTTCAGCTTCTAACCTCTCTAGCAACCAGCCCAATGCCTTAATTTATAGTGCAATGGAGGGAAGTTACTAGGTCCTCCTTCAAAGGGATAAAGCCCTCCTTCAAAGGGATAGCTCCTCTCATCAAGGGATTAGCTCCTTCTCTTTTGGGATGCATGAACCACCTAAGAGCGACCAATCCATGTCAAAATTCCTTCTAGAATCATCTAGAATTAACCCAAAGTGAGTTTTTTAGAATAAACTTGTGCCTTTTTTACTTTCACAGGAGTCCGCACCCACTCCTTCCGGGACAGAGTGGGCAGGTCCGCAGTTTTTGTAAACAGGAGGTGCGGGACCGCAGGCAACAATGAGAGAAAGTGCGGAACCAGAGCTTTGTTGATTTTCAATGTCTTTCTCTCATTTTCAAAGCATGACTTGAAGAGCTGAGGTCTGAGACTTGATTAGGAGGACAATACAAGTGATGATGGACCCATA
This sequence comes from Pinus tabuliformis, assembly GCA_031772625.1. NCBI lineage: Eukaryota > Viridiplantae > Streptophyta > Pinopsida > Pinales > Pinaceae > Pinus > Pinus tabuliformis. Next base: position 1,665,053,130 of record CM062819.1, on the reverse strand, counting down.
CTGACTGCAAATAATCATGATGACGATATTTTTGTGTAACAATAAGTATGCCAATTAATGATTGGTTTTCATACTTATACACTTTATTTTTTTTTTTATGATATATATATATCTATCTATCTATATATATATATATATATATATATATATATATATATATATATATATATATATATATATATATATATATATATATGAAAAATAAAATCTAAGTTAGTGGAGAAGAAGAATTCGTCTTCACCAACTTCGTTTCAGTGTTATCTTGGAAAATCTTGATAAAATCCTCTCTTGAAATTGGCTTATGATATATCTTCAACTGATGACCATTCACAAGCGGAGGTATCTTTCTTTCATCTATTGTCGTTATTGTCACTACTCCATTGTTAAAGACTTCTTCAATCTCTTATGGCCTAAGCCATTGAGTTTGAAACTTTCCTTGAAAATCTTTGAATTTTGAATCGAAAAAAAGTGCCCAATCCCTTGCTTGAAACTTTTTCTCCTTGATATACTTATCATGCTATTTAGCCCTTTGCTGTTGGACTATATTGGTTCTTTGAACTGCATCTTGCCTAATTTCATCAAGCTCATTGAGATTCTCCTATCTATGTTTCTGTGCGTCTAATAAATCCAGTCCCAATTGGACTACCATCTTGAACGTTCTGATTTAAAACTCTATAGGGAACGGGACTTGCTTCCCATAAAAAAGCTCATAGGGAGTATGTCCTCTTGTGTTACTCCATGTAGTTCTATAGGCCCATAAGGCTTCAAGAAGCCTTTCTTCCCAATCACTTCTATGTAGATGTATAGTCTTAGTGAGAATTCCTTCAATCACCTTATTGGTAGATTCAACTTGACAATTTTCTTGTGGATGATAAGGAGTAGACATTCTGTGTTTGATCTCATAATCTTCCACAAGCCTTTCCACCATTTTAGATGTCAATTGAGATCCCTGATCTGTTGCAGTTTCTCTTAGAACACCAAAATGAGTGAAGATGTCCTCAAAAAGAAAATTAACTACAAATTTTTCATTAGCAAAAGGTAATGCTTTAGCCTCTACCCATTTAGTGACATAATCAGTGCATACCAAAATATACCTCTTTTGTTTAGATGGAGGATTAATTGGTCCAACAAAATACAAGGCCCATTTTTTAAAAGGTTTAATGAGTACCTAAGTTTGTAGTGGTATTTCATCTAAAAGACCAAGTTTTCCTACCCTGTGGCAGTTGTCAAACCTTTTGAAATATCCTTTGGCATCTATGAAGATGGAGGGCCAATAATATCCTAAATGAAGGATTTTATAGGTTGTCCTCTTGTCAACAAAGTGTCCACCACAAGGTTCATCATGACATGCCTTAAGAATTTCAGGCATTTCATCTTCTCAAACATATCTTCTGATCATGATATCTGGACCTGTTTTATACAATTCTTTAGTAATCCATGAGTAACTTGCACTTGTTTTAATGATTTTTCTTTTCTCCTTAGGAAACAAATGCGAAGGTAATTTTCATGTGACTAAGTAACTGGTAATATCTGCAAACCAAGGGGTCTGAGTAGTTACTACAAAAGGATATTCATCAGGAAATTTATCTGCAACTGGAGTGTCATCTTTGATATTTTGAATTCTAGACAAGAAATCAACAATTGTGTTTTGTTTTCCAGGTCTATCTAGAATAGCAATTTTGAATTCTTACAGGAGTAATAACCATCTTGTAACTCTTCCATTAGTAATTGGTTTATTCATTAAGTACCTAATTGTAGAGTGATCTATATGAAAAAAGGTTTCATAGCCTATTATGTAATGTCTAAACTTGTTGATAGCATGAACAACAGCTAAGAATTCCTTTTCAGTTACAGTGTAATTTAACTCAGTGGGAGTCAAGTTCTTGCTTGTGTAATAGATGGCATAGCGGATCAAATCCTTTTGTCCTAATATAGCTCCCAGAGCTGTATCTGAAGCATCTGTTGAAATGTGAAAAGGTAGTTTCCAATTTGGACCTCCTAAGATGGGTGCTTCAAATTTTTTTTCTTTTAAAGTCTCAAATGCCAATTGGCAATCATGATTCCAATTGAATTCACAATATTTGGTGAGTAATTTGAAGAGTGGGGATGCTAGTTTAGTGAAATTTTCTATAAACCTTCTATAATATCCTGTGAATCCTAGAAAACTTCTAACATCTGTTTGACAACTTGGAATTGATAGTTTAGAGATGACTTCAACTTTAGATTTATCAACTTCAATTCCATCTCCTGAAATGTGATGTCCTAAAGAAATCCCTTCTGTAAACATCATAAAACATTTTTCATGGCTTAGTGAAAGGTTTTCTTCCTTACATCTTTTAAGAACTTTTCCAAATTTTCTAAATCTTCTTCAAATGTATTTCCATAAACTGTAAAGTCATCCATATAAACCTATACACAATCATGTATTAGATAAGAAAAAAATCCAATTACTGCTCTTTGGAATGTTGCAGGTGCATTGCACAATCCAAAAGAAAATACTCGGTAGGCATAAGCTCCCCATGGACAGGTGAATGTGGTTTTATCTTGATCTTCAGGTGCTACCTAAATTTGATTGTAACCACTAAAACCATCCAAAAATTACAAATATTTCTTACCTACTAATGTATCTAACAATTGATCTATAAAGGGCAAAGGAAAATGATATTTACTGTAGTTTTATTCAATTCTCAATAATCAATGCATATCCTCCATTTACCATTCTTTTTAGGAACAATCACTAGAGGAGAAACCCACTGGCTGTTTGAAATTGGGTAAATGAAGTTTACATTCAACAATTTTTGCAACTCCTCTTTCACAATTTCCCTAAGCTTTGGATTCATCCTTCTTTGAGCTTATCTGATAGGTTTACAATTTTCCTCAATGTAGATGTGATGTATACAAGTCTTAGGACTAATTCCTTTCATGATAGTGTATTCCCATGAAAATGCAAAAGAATGTTGTTGTAATGTTTTGACTAGCTTTTCCTATTGTAATTTTCCATGTTATTGTTTATGCTCAATGTTTTCCTTGGAAAGATTTCAACTGTTAAGCTACCAAATTCTTCCATAGAATAAAGAGACATCTACCTAGATGACAAATATTCAATATTGGATTTTTCTTGAAATTGATCATGTTCATATTCTGGAGATGATTCAAAATTTTCCATTATATTTAAGATTTGACTTTCTTCACTAATGGCTGAAATAGTAAAGAGAGATTGAATATCATTTTCATCATCAATCCATTCTTTGTCATCTATCTCTTTGATTGTTCTTGCTGCAGGATATAGAGTGAATTTATTAGTTGAGTTACCATGAGAGATATACATATCACCAGATCTACAACTAATGAAAGCATCAGTTGTAGCTAGCCAAGGTCTTCCTAATATGAGTGAATGTCCTCCTAGATTGTTCTTAGGGGTTAATATCATACAATCAACAGGATACTACCAAGAGTCTAAGGACACTGAAATACCTTCTAACACATCATCTGGTTTGATTACAGATCTATCTGCCAATTGAAGTAATGTAGGTGTATAAAGAAGATTAGGAAGCTTGAGTTGTTCCATGGTTTATTTTCTCATGATGTTTATTTCTGCTCCTAAATCAATCAATGTATTCAGAATTTCAATTCCATTGATATGTGTTTTTACAATTGGACTTCCCGGGTCTACATATTTTTGTATGGAAAATTTTCCCATCATTATGTCTGATATTTTTCCTGGCAATTGAATTCTTTTTATTTCTTTTGTTTTTCTTCTTGGTTTCTTTATGCTCAACTCCTTTATTGTTTTAGCTAGAATTGGAATCTCCTTAATGGCTTGTAAAAATGGGATTTTGATACAGACATTTTTCAATTCATCTAGAAAATCATAATTAGGCAACATAATATGCTTTTCTGCCCCTCTATCAACTTGTAATCTTTCAGGAAAAGGAGGTTTAGAAATAGACACTGGTGGTTACTCTATGACAGGAGTTGAGTTTATTGGTTCTTTCTATTTTTCATTTTTAGTATTTTGGTTTTGAAGAGATGTTCCTTCAAAACCTTTATTTCGCTGTAGAGAACCTTCCTCAGAATTGTCTTGTTCTTGAATAACTACAGAAGCATTTTTCTTTTCTAATATCCTACCAGATCTTAGTTGGACATCATTGAGATCCAGAGGAGTGATCATATAAGTTGGAAATTGATGTCCTTCCACCATATAGGTATTATGTGGATTTTTATTGTTGGGGTTTGGTAATGGTTTGGCAGGTAACAGATTTGGTCTCCATAGGAATGGCAGTGAAAGTTGAGGATTTTGGTTTTGAAGTTGGGATTGTTGATTTTGTTGAGGAATTTGTTGGGGAGGATATTTTGGATATGCTAGAGGATATTTATAGTATTGAGAAGATATTCCATAGGAATTTTGCATTCCTTGAGCCCAAGGTTGAGATTGAGATTAAGATTGAGGGCAAGGTTGCTACCAAGTATTCCAATTTGGTGGGGGTTGAATATACATTTGGTTGTTAAAACCCTAGTTTTGTGGCCCCTACCAAGCTCTTCTAGAGACAAAGCAAAGAGATTCTATTGGATTTGAAATTTTTTCCTCTTGAAAAATAACCTTAGGACCAGGAATTGAAGGACAACTCTTGGTCTCATGGTTTTTTGAACAAATCACACAAGTCTCTATGACTTTTGCATCCAAAGGGCTCTTAAAGAATGGTGCTAAAGCATCAATCTCGACTTTCTTCTTGTTTCGTAACTTAAGGGTTTCTATTTGTTCACTAAGGCTCCCTAGAATATCTATTTTAAATTCATCAAGCATGTTTGCAATTTCTGCCCTACCCACTGATCTAGTTGTAGATTTATTCACTCTAGCAAGAGATGGATCTCTTGGACCTTTCCCAGTATTGTATTTTCCTCTTGAGGGATGAACACAATTCTCAAATCTCATTTAATGGTAGTTGAGAGATATCTCCCTTCCCCATCATGTTAAGGATGTCTATCCACTCATCCCTAATGGATTTTAATAAAAGAGCTCTTAAAGTATCTTGAGCTAAGTTATCCATTTTCTCTCTTTTTAAGTTATAGTTGAATCTTTCAATTAAATCCTCCAATTTTTCATCCTCTCTTTGCATCATTTTAAAGACTTCATCTTTGTGATTGATAGGCATGCAATAATCCAAATACCTATCCAAAATGCTCTCTTCATGTCATTCCATGTTCTAATAAACTGAGTGATCAATCCCATGAACAGTTTTAAAGTGACTTCTTTCAATGCTGAAGGAAACAATTTAAGTTTTTGAGAGGCGTAAATAATCAAAAGTTCTGCACAAGACTTCAAATTCAAATAAAAAGGTTTCAGGATCTTCACTTTTTAATCCATGAAAATTTGGGAGGACAGAAGGTGAGATTTTTTTCATTGTGGCATCTGTTTCTTCATCAACTATAGGGAATCCAAAAGAATTATCAACTTCCCTATTTCCTCTACCTTCTCTATCATTTCCTCTACCTATACCTCTTCCTTTTTCAAATAGTGAAAATTCTCCATTCAGAACTCCTTCTCTTTCTTCTTCTCTTCCTGCCATTATAGATTCTTCAGAGTTAATATAAGATTCAACCTGTAAGGTTAATTGCTCTTCCTCTAGTTCCTCTATCAATGGTATGTGGAAGAAAGGTTCTACTTCTCCCTCTCCACTAGGAATTTCTAATTCTTCATCTAAAATATGTTCCCTTGTAGAGGTGAAAAAGGCTACTCCTTCTGTTGGAGATCTAATATTTTCTTCCTTTAGGACTACCTCAGTAGATGAAGTAGGAGATCCTCTTAATTGGATTTTTGATCTTAGAACTTTAGGAAGTTTATGACTCCTGAAATGTGGAATATGAGTTTGAGATGGTGTATCTCTTATTAGTCTTGGTGGAGTAAGTGGTGTTGTAGGAATTAAACTCCTACCTCTAGCTATTAATCTACCCCTAAAGTCTTTTTCTCTATGCATATCATTTTTTAGATGTAAGAGGTGAGGTTACCTATTTACACTTCCCTGACAATGAAGCTAAAATGTTTAGTCAATAGTGTCCTAAATTTCTTGCATAAATTATCAAACAAGTTTTGTAAGTTGATGAAGTGTGGTGCACTATATGTGCTTAGTTAACCTTTTTCTTACTTCGTTGTTTTGTATTTTATGTTGTTTTTGTGGTGTTTCTATTCTTTGACATGTAAGAATGTACAACCTAAAACTATGAGAAAATTTAAGTGAATCTAATGAATTTTAAAGGAAATCAAATGTTCCTAAGTTAATCTAATTTCCTAAAAATGGACCAAGAACTGTTGGCTAGTTATAACCTAATAAAAAAAGAAGGGTGTGTATCTTATCTTATCATTAGTCCTAATAAATGGATCTAATTCTTAAAACCAAGAACGAAATTGATGTAGAAGGTAACTCAGTAATTGCATTCATTAAACATTCAACCATTCAATTTTGGAATATGATTCAATCAATCTCCTGGAAATGATTATTGGGAATATCAGTGATGCAACTAAGTGAGGATCTGAAAGCAAAAAGGTAAAATCATGTAAAACTAACTATAAACAACTAGTGTATCTTTTACTTTCTCCAACATTCAAATGTGAAGAATTACCCTCTTGAAGTGCTATGCAAGAAACCAATTATACCTTAGTTCCTAAGTTCCTAAGAAAATAACAATGTACTGAGTAAATTCAACCACTGTATGAATTAGAGATTTAATCATTTAGTTTAGGATCATTGTCATCTTGAAATGGATTTTGAAAACATCCACTAACACAATTAATTGACCATTCTCTTCTAAGAAAATGAATGAAAAAACAGTAAGAAAACTAAGTAACTGTGTATTCTTATTACTTCAATCTTAATTTATTTTGGAAACATAGTCATTTTTCTCCACGAAATATCTTAGAAAAACAAGGATGCACAGTTGTGATTTATCATTATGCTATTGACTAAAAACTAAAATGAAATATCATCCTAATTTAGAAAACAGAATTGTTGAAAATAGAGTAATGGAAATTGAACTAAAAACAACATATGAAAAACCTCATTTAGTGCAAGGGCCCTCTACAACTAACATGGTTGGAATGCTAGCTATTTAAGGATGCACTTTCAATGACCATTGGCAACGCAAAATTTGTATTATGAGAAAAACGAAGTCTGAATACAAAGTATCAGCAAAATGCCTAAAATTAACACGTAAGTCCTTCTAACTTCTCTCTTCTCTCGGTTCCATGCAACTGATATTTAAAAGAAAATAACATAATTGTTTATGACATAAACTTGCTACATGTGGCTAATTCTAATTAAATTTAACATGACTGTTTATGAGATAAACTTGCTACGGGTTGCTAATTTGAATTGTAATAGTATTGTTTAAACTTTTGGTTAGCTACAGGTGGCTAATTCAAATTATATTTGCAACAGAACTGTTAGAATCTTGATTAGCTTTGAAAGAGAAAATCAAGAGTCCTAATGCTTTCGGATAATGTACTTTGACTCCATCTTTGATCATGACCTTAGGCTTTCTTTTCTATCGATCTGGACCGAGTGAATAGGATAGAATCCATGTGGAGATGATTCTAGAAATGCCCATGTGGCCCAGTTATTCATTTGAAACCTGGAACTTTCCAAAGCATGAGAGTAGCTACAGAATCCATAGTTAGCTGCAGAATAGGCTTTGTTCTGTAGCTAATTCGCAAAAATTTATTCAAATAGAAAGGACATGAAAATATAATATGTCAATCATTTTAATGCTTTCCTTAATACAAAACCTAGCATTTATAATTGATTGGGTTTGTAATATTATGAGAAAGTAAGGGAAAAAGGTGAGAAAAAATGTCAAGGAGAGGGTAATTCGGAGGTTCAATAGATCTTACCATATGTTAGAAGACATCCATTTGCCATGGCCGAGGATTCTAAGGCTTACGCAGAAGCCATGAGTTTGACAATCAAGTTCTTGGTAGCGGAGAATGATCGAATGGCTAAGGACTTGCAAGAGGCCAAGAAAAGAGTAGAGTATTCCACAAGATCTGCCATGAAAAAGAGTAAGAAAGAAATGGTGGTGGAGATATCAACTTTGGAGACCACCATGCAAACAATGTAAAAACATTTTGTCACTATGCACAAAGTGGTTGTCCATTTACATGGCTTTCAATAGAAGTGTGCCTAGACAACCCAAACACTCAAAGACATTCATACTACTATTGTGAATATGGAAAAATGGACCATGAGATATAAGGGAGCCTCACTTTCCTTTCACAAGAAGATGAAGCCACATGATGAGCTTGAAAAAGCATGGATTCAGATGCAGATTTGACATTATGAGAAATTTCATCCACTCATCACTAACATTGAGGCTTCCTATGCATGGTTGTTTAGGAATTTGGATGTCATAGTGTGAATGAACATGGTCCCTAACATCAGAACCCTCACACAGGACATGAGGAAACCCAAGTCATGTTGGATGGCGACAAGTACATAGAGCAGTTGATGTGCATAGCCACCAACAATGACTTGCAGCCCAACACAGAGAATAGGAAAAGGTTAATCAATGGTCCAACCACACTTAGGACAGTGATTTGCATGATTTCAAGATGAGTTGGATACAGGTTTAAGAGCCATATACTCAGAAGCCCTAGAGGCAAGGGTCCTCTTCAACAAAGATTTCATCAAATAGTATGGGGACACAATAGAGCAGTACCAAGCTTGGTATTAGTTCATCATAGAAGATCACCGTGAGGTGGTTACCGATTTGGTCTCTCCACAAGACCTTGAGTAATGTTGTTTGTCTTATCAGGCTGACTCAAGCCTATTGTGTCCCACTTGGGTATATGTGGAAATTCTATTATTGTAATGCATCGTAAGTGAAATTCCAAGTGTCATTAGTGGAATGCAAACATTCATATGTAACGTAAAGTGTTATATGTAATGAATTTGAAGAGTCATGAGGGTAGTCCAAGAGTAAAAGGGGAATGTTAAGGGTCACCCCACCCTTTGCTATATATAGAACCTCATAAATCATAGTACAAGCTTTTGGCAGCGAAGATTTTAGCTAGGCATTGCTTAGAGAAGCCTTGGAGAGTATTGTCCCGATCCTTGCCTTTTCCATAGTGCATAGCGAGTACATCTCTCTGGAAGAGCAGGCAGTGTTAACTATAATGTTCTACTATTAGGGCTAGTGGTTTTCAATGGTGTATGTATGGATGGAAATTTCACTTTATATATATATATAATAGAGCGAACACATTTTCATGGATACATTATTATAGCTGGACTATTCTGGTTTCTCTAGCAATCTATGTTATTTAACTTACGCATTCACGTATAAACTATTTTGTATATGTTTGTATCAATCTTGTTGAAATTGTGTTGTTGGCTTAACCTGTCACTTTGGATTGTGGACTATTTTGTTCGTGTGTTCCTTTCAGGGTGTGTATTATTACAACCTTCTACGTGACACACTTCCTTTTCCCCCTTCATGTGTTAGAACCCCTATCAATGTCACTTGACTCACGGTAAGGTCACACACTTGCTTCCGACAATGTTATCACAGTTACCTCTATGTGCTACTGTAGTCGAGGCATAGCTTTACTACCCACTACTCAGACTCCTACTCCAATTGGTTTGAGGTCTAGTTGGGACTTCCTACCATGGACATCCCATAACATGTTGGCAGGTCCAACACCATCAACAAGATTGTATATGTATTAAATAGGAGGTCTAAGCTTGCACATGCAAAGGGAAGGAAGACTCTTTTCTTTGGTTCATTGACTTTTTATGAAATAACTTTGGCCAACATTTGACTTTGGATCATTTTTTCTACAAAATGAAAAATTAATCTTTGTTTCGGAAGGCCAAATTCATGATGAAGGAGACCAACGTTTTCTAGGCATGCTGACCAACATTTACCACAAACTTTTACTTTGTTCGATTGTAGATCTTTTGAGGTTTAACTACACGCTTTATCTCTCCTTTCACTAAGTTTTCAAGGTTATTTTGATATAGTTTGACTAGGTAAAGATTTATTTCTTTATTTATTTAACCGAGTGATTTGGAGGCTGATTTTACCATTGACAACGATTGGTTAGGGCTGCTACTACTTTTGAATTTTTACTAGAGTTGAAATTTTGGGCTCATATTTGGTTAGATATTGGATTGGTATTTGGGATAGTCAAGGCTTTGAACTCTGACTTTTTGATGATAAATTTGAACATTGTATCTTTGATTTGAACATTTGATGTCAATCTAACTGAGGAAGAATTGTAATAAATGATTGTGTTAAGCATACAAAACTGGAAAATTAACATGGTATCATAGCTGAGGTGAAGAAACACTGAACACGAAAATAAACAAAAGTAATCTCCTTTGGAAATATTTGAAGAAGGTTATTCTGATTTGTCAATATGTATACATCATACTTCAAGGAGGGAGAGAAGTTGAATGACTCGTCAAATTTTGCTACTTGGAAAATTAGGTTGGAGGAGACCTTGGCTAAGAATGATGTCTTCAAATATGTGGAAGGAAGGGTACTCGAGCCTCTATAAAATGCTTCTACGCTTATCAAGGATGAGTACAAGAAGGGTGAGATCAAAGAAAATAAAATCATTATTGATTCTTTAAGATATCATTTTCTTAGTTATATTTCTAAGTTGAGGAAGTCCAAGGAAATATATGATAATTTGGTTGGAATGTATGAGGAAAAAAATTTGAACCATATTCTATCCATGAAAAATGAACTCAAAGACATCAAAATGAATAAGACAGAGGTCGTGCAGTCATACTTCACAAGGATATCCCAACTCAAGGATCAGCTACTGGCTATTGGAGAATACATGTCTAAAAGAGAGTTGATGCTCATTGCACTAGGATTCCTCCCTCCTATTTTAGAGACATTTACTACCACTATAAGAAAAAATTATAGGTTTCCTTTATTTGATGAGCTCATTGGCAAGTTCACTCAAGAAGAGACTATGATGATTTATATAGGAACGATTCAAAAGCATGCAGAAGGAGAACCCTCTACATTTTATGACATGAAAAGAGCACAAATGGAAGAGGAAGACCATCCAATTCAAGGAAGCCTACTCCATCAGCCAATGACTCTAATAGAAGGGTTAAAAGGGATGTGTCATAATTTGAACGCTACAATTTCTGAAAGGTTGGTCACCTTGTCTGAGACTCTCTGGAAAAGAGAAATGCTCCTAGGTCCATCAACAATAATAGTAATGGCTACAACAACTACATGTCTAATCATAGAAGAAGAGGAGAAGCTTCTATTAATCGCGAATATGGACAACATCATCATAAGAGACCAAGAAATTGAAGGTATGGAAATAATGCAGCTACTACTCAATCTGAATATTTTCTTATTTCTTCTATGTCTAGTGCTTCTCCTCCACATTCATTTTATAGTTAGTTGGTAGAAAGTGGTGCCTTTAGACACTTCACTGGGTATCATGAACTCCTCTCAATCCTAGTTAAGAGGAAGACTAATTTGAAGATCATTGCTGGGGACAATTATACTTATCCTCTAAAGGGATTTGGCTTTGTTTCATTTAGTTTTGGCTATGGTGAAATTGTACGTTTACATGATGTTATGTATCTACTGGGATTGAAGAAGAACCTTGTATTTATATCCTCCTTGGAAGATAAAGGGATGAGAGTTTCCTTCATAAGAGGGAAGGTTCTTACTTGGACTATGTAATATCTCATGAAGGATGCATTCACTTTGCGATCAATATTTGAAGGACTCTATAGAGTCAATGGAAGACCAATTTGAGAATTGGTACATGATAGCAATCATAAAAGTGAGCTATGGAATCAAAGGTTTGCTCATTCTCACTATGATGTTCTGCCTAAAGTAAGAAGGATGGTTTCTGGAATGCTATAGGTTCAAGCTAATGATGATGGAGTCTATCAAGGCTCTATAAGTGTAAAGAACAAAAGGGGCCATTCCCTTTTAGCAGGAGCAGGACCAATGATACTCTACAACTCATACATTTTGATCTATGTGGACCCATGCCGATGAAATATCTTGGTGGATATCTATACTATATAATATTTGTGAATGACTTATGAAAAAATACATGGATATTCTTCTTGAAATAAAAGGATAAGGAATTTGATATGTTCAAGGACTTCAAGGCATTGTTAGAGAATTAATTCATTTAGTTATGATAATGGTGGATAATTCATTTCAAATGAGTTTATTGACTTTTTCAAGAAAGAAGGAATAAAGAAGGAAACTCTTGTACATTACAACCCTCAGCACAATTGAGTGGGTGAAGGAGTGAATATGACCATCATGGAATCTTCTTGTGCCATGTTGCATGATCAAAATTTGTCGAAGTTTTGTGGGAAGAAGCTGCCAACATTGCGGTCTATCTCCAAAACAAGACCTGTCATAAAGCCTTGGGTGAAAAGACTCCCGAAGAATCATTCACATGTGTGAAGCCCAATGTTCGATACATGAGGATATTTGGATACCTTGTATACTTTCATGTGCCGAAGCATAAGAGGAACAAAGTGGAAGCTTCAAGGAAAAAACGTATGTTTGTCGGATATTGTGAAAATTCTAAAGTTTTTAGAATATATGTGTGTGGTAAAATCAATATCATGTTTATAAGGCATGTGACTTTGGATGATGATGATATGATTAGAAAAGAAAGGGACATTTCTCCTCCTCCTCCCAACGTTCCAAATAAGGATTATGACATGGACCTACTAAATGGCCCTTTTATCCCTGAGCCTAAGATGAATGTTGTTAATGATCCCTTTGGACCTATAGACCCCTTGTATCCTCCTCCATGTGATCCTCCTACCAGGAAGAGATCATTATGGCTTCATGAAACCTTAGGTGATGTTAAAATACATGTCGCTACCATATGAACCTTTAGAGAAAGTATGAATCCATTTTAATATCAGGGTTAGGTTGTGGCTATAATAAACATCATAAAAGTTGAACCACACAGATTTGAAGAAACAGTGAAAGAGTAGATCAGTAACAATGTTGTGGAAGAGGAATATTAATATATAATGAAGAAAAATGTTTGGGAAGTATTTCTAAGGCCCGACAGGAATTCTTTTGTGACTTTTGAATGGTTGTACAAGATCAAGCATGTTGTAGATGGAAGTTTTGAGAAATATAAGGTGAGGTTCATGACTAGTGGTTTCTCCCAAAATGAGAGAGAATATTATGATGAAATCTTTTGCATTGATATCACACTACACTAGTACCATTATATATATTGTTTCCCTAGCTACTAGCCAGGTATTGACTCTTCACCCAGTGGACATAAAGATAACATTTTTACATGGAGTAATTAAGGAAGAAGTATATGTTTAGAAACCATAGGTATTTGAAGTACAAGACATGAAGACTCATATGTGTAGGCTAAAGAAGGCACTTTATGGATTGAAGCAAGTCCTCGAGGCTTGGTATACCCACATTGATAGCTACTTGGTGAATCTTTGATCCACAAGAAACTATGTCGACCCAAACTTCTACTTCAAAGTTATCCAAGGTATACCCATTATTATGGTATTTCATGTTGGTGACTTATTCTTGACATGTGGATAAATTGTTATTATCGAGTGCAAGAGTGAGTTGGCCTTTAAGATCAAAATGAAAGACCTTGGATTGATATGCTATTTCCTAGGATTGGAGGTGTGGCAAAGACCTCATGAGGTTTTCCTTTCACAAGGGAAATATGTGGTTAAATTGTTGGAGGGATATGGAATGGTAGAATGCAATTCCATGGCCACACTAATGGAAATTAAATTCAAGAAGATATGTGGAGAATTTGTAGGACCTTATATGGAAAATATCTCCTAGTACCGATCATGTATTGGGGAACTGATATTCCTTGTGAACACTCATCTAAACATATGTTTTGCAGTTAAAACTATAAGTCAATTCATTACCAAGCATCTACATTCATATTGGGTCACTGGTAAGAATGTGTTGATATATTTACATAGGACGATTAATTTTGGACTAAGATATACTACTGAAGATGTGAGGTTACATGGATACACTGACATAGATTGGGCTGAAATGTTATTGCCAGGAAGAGCAGATCAGGTTGTTATTTTATACTAGGATCTACCATGATATCTTGGATGAGTATCAAGAATAAATTTGTTTCCCTTATCACAGCAAGGCTAAATATATTGTTACTAGCATTACTAGCTTCTAGGTAGTATGGTTGATGAAGCTCTTTGGAGATTTGTTTGAGTAGGTTCTAGACACAAAAATGTTGTATTACGACAACAAGAGTAGGATCCAACTAGAAGAGAATCTTGTGTTACATGAAAAATCCAAGCATGTTGATATTAGATACCACTACATCCATGATATAGTCCAGAGAGGTGTTGTAAGACTCCATCACGTTTCAATTGATGAGAAGGTAGTTGACATCCTCACTAAGGCTTTTCTGAAAGGGAAGTCCTTGGTCTTTAGAGAGTAGCTTGGACTAGCAGATGTCACCCTCTGGAGAAATGGTCATGGATTATTAAGGACACTGAGCTATGCTATTCTCCCATGTTTGAGCTAACATGGAGAGGAATTAAGTTGGAGATCTCCTCGGGTTGAGGGATATCTAGACAATAGGTGTCTGTGATCCTTACCCCATATGGTATGCTATATCTCTCGTATTGTCACCATACAGTGTGTGTGATCGTTTTCATTTATGAAAACTTATTTCTATCCCTATCAGTTATTGGACATGATAAAGCATACCCCATTATGCATCCTACCCTCAAGCTAAGATTGTAGGGATTTCCACCCACTTGGATAATGGGTGAGGATACTTGAGTCTATGTGATACTTAACTTTTATGGAAAGTGGTGTCTCTCTCAGGTGATGGGATGAAGGTATTCTACCACTTGACATTTGAGGGCCAAGATGTGAAGATCAACAAGAAATAGGTGTGTGTGATCCTTACCTCTAATGTTAAGTCATATCTCTCCTATTGCCCTTGGATATAAGGTTGAAAATTTATGTCCCCTATGATGAGTATTCTTCTTTATATTTGAGAGTGTTCATGTAGATGAGCATAAATAAGTTGCAACAAGACATGATATGTTATAGCGATGATGATGATAGGACACTTTAGATGAGAGTAAGTGTTAAAATTTGGCACCTCATGGATACATTTTGTCCATTGGGAAGCCTTCCCCATCAAAATAAGACCCTAGTAGCCCTTTGAAGATGTAATTTGCAGAAGGAACAATATTATTTTAATGTTAAATTCACTCTTGTACAAAATTAAAGGTGAACTCGAGCATGGAAATTCGACCTTCTTGGACACATATAAATAAACTGCATGTCACATCACTTGGAGTCATCATCACACACCACATCATCTCCTCTCTCTTGATTTGATTGGTTCATATAGGTTTGAAATAGGAGGTCCAAGCTCACATGTGTGAAGCAAAGGAAGAACCTTTTGTTTGGTTTCTTGACTTTCTATGGGATGAATTTGACTAACCTTTGACTTGTTTTGACATGGATCATTTTGACCTCAAGATCCATAATCAATCTGTGTTTTGGGAGGTCGAATTGATTGGTAATATGATCTAAGTTCTCTAAGGATGTTGACCAAATTCGACCACAAACATTCGCTGAGTTTGAACATAGATATGTTGAGGTTTGACCTCAAGCTTTATCTCTCCTTTGATGGAGATTTTGGAGGCTATTCTCATAGGGTTTGACTAACGAAATATGGACGCGTTCTTTGAGCATTTGAAAAAGCCTTTTTTACTCTTATTTAACCACTGGCTATTACTGGTTAGGGATAATACTGCTACTGTTGACTTTGACTATAATTTAAAAATTTGGATTTTGACCAAAGTTGACTTTTTGGACTCATCTTTGATTACATATTGGATTGGTATTCGGGATAACCAAGGCTTTTTCCTTTGACTCTTTAATGATAAACTTGAAAAATTTATCTCTTTGTTCAATATTTCATGACAATTTAACTTAAGAAGAATTGGAATAAGTCATTGCGTTAAGCATAAAACACTGTAAAGTTAACAATTTATATGTTACAAAATTAAAACAATCTAACCGAAATCTATATCTTGAAACATTGATGAAAAAGGAAAAATAATAAAACAATTAGACTTCAGCTATGAGAAATGTAGATTCTCAAGTTTCACATAATAATTGTTTGGAGTATTTTAGTCTCTCTTAATATATACAAAAAAATAATTAACTTATCTATAGAGGACATTAACGAAGCACGAATTTGAAAATAATTTACAATCAATGAGGAGATCTCATTTACTAGGGAATCCTTCCTCAATCCAGATAGTATTCGACATGTACAACTTTTAAAGGAGTAGAAAGATTGTTTTTGGGTAAATTATTTTGACTCATAATTTTTAGCAAATGGTTTTTGGGTAATGGCTTTCAGTGAAATCTTCTTTGGACTATGATTCTTCTGGTAATGATTTATATTAGGAAATGAATTTCATTCATTGTAATGTAATTCTAGTCAAATAATATATGTGAATGATTTTTAGAATACATTTAAAATTAAAAATTGCTTTTAAAGGAATGTTTTTTGTTTACGGGGATTCCATTGTTGGTGAGAGTTTGTCTTGTTTAGGGCATATGATATACTTTTGATAAACCTATTTAGTGGGAGCTCTATAGTGGCAAATCTTGTATTGAAAGAACCTAAATAAGCTCCATAGTGGAGATTCAAAAGTTTGATGGATAAAATTTTGACTTATGACAACTCAAGATGGATGATTTTTTAGTTGATAAGGAAAAATGCTTTCTTGCATACTTAGGCATGAAACTTGGTAATATTTATAAATAATATTGCAAAAAGTTGGAGAGAAAGGAAAGGAATATTATTTTTTATTTACTCTCACATTTTGTTATTATCTAGTGTCTTTAGAGAATATATTGCAAATAAGCCTTATGAAAACTTAATGAACTAAGTAATCTTCAATGTTCTCGAAAAATAAGTTGTTTCTCTGAAAGAAGTTATTTAATATTATGATAGTAGATGCAGATCTTGTGATAGAGAATTTGAATTCTTTAAATACTCTAGTAAGTCAACTTATTTCCCTTGATATTGAGCTGGAGGAATATGATTAGTGTATGATCATGTTATGTTCTCTACCATATTCTGGAAATAATTTGGGGTGTATAAATAAGCCGTAACCATTTGGAATTTGCATTAAATTTCATGTTAATTGCAACATTTTTATTAGATGGAATGAAAATAAAAACCATGTGAGAGCATAAAATGGATTCCCTAGTAGTAAGGGGTCACTGCAAAGAAAAGAAAATAAAATATACATGAGGGATATTTAAATCTAAAGTAATGTAACATCGTAATTTATCTCCTTGGAAAAAATTGTTTAAAACTATGTGTGAATATTTTTATTTTATTTTATATTGATCACCATGAATTAGATAATGAAAAAACTTGTAAATATTTTATTTTTCAATTAATAAAATGATGTTCACAAAGGCTAGTAGATCATGAGTTCCATCGGGTCTATGATATCACAAAAGGGAAAATTTAAGGCTGTCTAAGGAATTTTGTTTATTATTCCTCTATCTTACCTTATAGTATTCACCTTATTAAATATATGAGTAGTGGACAAAACCAATTTATGGAGTTAATCCATAAATCCTATACCTTAGCAAGGTGTCTACTGTACGTTTTTGGAATAAGAAGAAGTAATTGGGAGGCTTCTTGTTATGAGGAATCCACAAAAAATTCAAGCAAGGAGAAAATATTGAGGAGAAGGGGAAGAAAAGAGAAATTTTAAAGAGGATCAGAACGGAAGATTGGAAAGTTCTAGAAGTAAATAGATCACACTAGCAATGAAAATATATGCAAATATCCATTAAATGGGCTAAATAAGCGAGAGAAATTTTCAAATAGTTTGATGAAATCAATTGGACGTTTCTATGCATTCTCTACGCAATATTAGAAGAATAGAATTTTGAAGAACTAAGAAGTTGGGATAGAATTTGTCATGTCATTGTGAGATGAAGGTAATTTGGGTACCAGTAATATATTTGTCCTTCTAAAAATTGGCAGTGAAAGTTATGTTGGTTTAATTTCTTGTATACTAAGCTCAAAATAATTATTCCTACTTGTCCTTAGCGGTATCATTGCCTTGCTAAGGTTTGGAATTGTATATTAAAGCTACTCATGGTTGGGAAGAAATAACCTAGTTTGCATATTTTTGATAATTATCCTTGTTGTCTTTTTATTTAAAAAAAATTATAATAAAATATACCTTTTATAATTTTTTATTTTAATTCTAGTTATAAATTTTAAGTACATTATGGCTAGATAAATAGAGACATAAATTTCAATTATTAACCTGTCAAATTTTTCATATGTGAATAGAAGGAATACTTATTATAGAAATTTGTATTTTGTCATTTCCATTCTCTATGTCATTGAAGAAATAATACTCAATATATTAGTATATAATCATAAATTTCCTCTATTTTTTGGTCTCTAATTCCTATATAAAATGTGTTTTTTCATTCTTGGGAGTCACTAGAGATTCATGTCTTCCTTCCTTGTGATATGTTAAAAAAATTGTATAATAAAATTAGCTTTTTGATAGTTTGAATTATTGATGAAATTCACTGAATAATTCAAATTTGGGTTTTTGAAATTTCTTTATTTTGAATGTGAAACAAAGAGAACATTCATATATATACTTATTAAAGAAAAATTGTGTTTTTTTACATAAAAAGGACTTGACTATAGCCTATAAGTCTTTTGAGTTTTGATAATTTATATATGTCTACTTATAGTTGAAACTAACATTGAAGTATATAAGAAACTTTGGAAATTTTGGGGATTAAAGGTGTTTAGCCCCAACTGCTATTCATGTGGGCTAGTAGGGGCCATGACGAGAGGATAAAAAAAAAATACATGTACTTTAGTAACATTCATTGGAATAAAAACATCCAAAAGATCCATAATATGAAAAATAATATTTTTCCTATGAGTTAAAGCATATTTCCTTCTTAGATGGTAGAATCTAGAAATAAAAACAAAATAGAATTTAGAAAATATTTTATTTTCCTTTGTTATCAAAATCATTTCAATTTGTTTATAGAATTTGAAACTACAAAGTCCATCTATCAAAATAATTGGACGATCCATCGGATATAATTTTTTTTATGTTATTAGTACTTGAAACATTGAAAATATAGAATTTAGTTAAACTATATTCTGATGAAAAAAAATATGGTTTGTAGTGAGGTTGGACATATGGTGGACACATGGAGCTACGTATCATAGAGTATTATTGATCCATATTGGCCATTATATTTTTTTTCATCCATCTCGATGTTTTGAGAGTAGAAAAAGTTGAGGAATCAACTCACTGGACAATTTTTACCAACGAGACCTACATTGGAAAACTAGGATTTGAAATATTCTAAAAGCATGTTGAGGTCTTCAATGAAGTATTTTTGGATAAAAATTTAGTGCTTTAGCACCACTCCCTTTTTTCATATTCCACACGTAGATATCTTTCTAAATACAAAATAATCACCTCAATTGAAGTATGTATGCAAGCATTATGTTACTCACAATTTGACCTTCCTCCTTTCACAACAATAATTTGAGAGGATTCTAGTTCAACCCCATAACTCATGGAAAATGGTATAGGGACATGATTATGATGAAAAAAAATCTAGAAGAGTTTATATTGTCACTCTGGTTAAGAGTCGAGGTAGTCAAACCTAACCACTAGTAGGTTATTGGGCTACCTTATAACAGAGCCTCTTGGAGGAAAATAGGTTCCATCACTGAAAATATAGAATTTAGTTCAACTATATACTTATGAAAAAAATATGGTTGCTAGTGAGGTTGGAAATATGGTGGACACATGGAGCTACATATCATAGAGCATTATTGGTCCATATTGGCCTTTATATTGTT
The DNA here is from genome assembly GCA_031772625.1 of Pinus tabuliformis. Taxonomy (NCBI): domain Eukaryota; kingdom Viridiplantae; phylum Streptophyta; class Pinopsida; order Pinales; family Pinaceae; genus Pinus; species Pinus tabuliformis. Next base: position 1,665,033,176 of record CM062819.1, on the reverse strand, counting down.
TTTCATCCATCTCGATGTTTTGAGATTGGAAAAAGTTGAGGAATCAACTCACTGGACAATTTTTACCAACGAGACCTGCTTTGGAAAACTGGGATTTGAAATATTCTAAGAGCATGTTGAGGTCTTCAATGAAGTAATTGTTGGCATTATGATACAATTGTTGTCCTTGATGGCAACTTACTAAGATGAAAGATCATAGTTCAGGCTCATAGAATGAAGAAAAAGAGATATACATAGGTTCCCCTTGATAAAGCCACATATACACGTCGGTTAGCCGACCAAAAGGTGCGTATACATATACACGCACTTTCATGTAAGGGAAGGTGCGTACATTGGGTTTTCTTTCATGGTATTTGAGCCATGGTATTGTGATCCATGGTATTGGTCCAAGGTATCTTGTCTGACGTATTGACCCCAGGTATTTGGTCCAAGGTATTGGTTCTAAGTGGTTTCGAACCATGGTATTGAGTAAGGCCTAAGACTATAAAAGGAGGAGAAGATCATTAGGCAAAGGCATTCAGAAAGTCTTGAATATCTAATGAAGTATGAGATCCAGTATGCAGGTTATGGGTTCATGATGCTTTGCTTGATCGGAGCCGAGGAATCTCAACGGTTGATGGAGGACAAGATCTAAGGATAGATCGGGATGTAATAGCTTGGAATGAATCATCTCTATATGTTTTGATCATGCTTATACAAGATCTATATACTGACGCATGTAATGCTCTGTAAATATTATGATCTGGGTATAACTCAAGTTTGGAATAGCTGCAAATCATGAATGAATATTTACAGATGTATACGCTGGTTGACTATGATAAAAGTGCATATATATGTAGGTTAGATACATCTAAATAGCATATACATGTAAACTATGATGTTTGAAGTTGCAGGTGGTTCTGGTTGTTGATGAAAAGTTCTGAGATCTAGTGACTGTTTACTGGTGTCAGTATTCTGCATATTCAAATTGGTTGATTGTGCTTAGCTTTAGTGTTGATGAGATCTAATCATAATGACTTATCTTTATGTGACCTGATGGACTAGATCTGGTTGCTAACACACGTATTATCCTTGTATATGTAATTATTTGGGTATGTCTAAAGTCAAGAAGTGCAGCGAAGTTATAAGTAAGTATTTGATGACATATACACTGGTTCGCTTTGGTGAAGTTATGTATATACACTAGTTCAGCTCTTCCAAGTAGCGTATGCACTCTGATGCATTATTTTGATGACACAGTCGGATCTGGAAATTGTTGCAGATTACTGTGTTCTGGTGACTGCAGTATGTTGACAGGGTTTCAATGATTCAGTATTGGGTGATTCAGAGATTGATGATGCTAGTGTTGATTGATTGTGTGCTTCAATGATATTGATGGATCCAATATGAAAATTGGATGAAAAGTGGCCTTCAGAGTATAGTGTTGTGCCTCAGGAGTATCCAATCTAAAAATTTATGAAATGTGGTACCTGGAGGAAGAAAGAGAAGGTTGTAGCCTTTTGTAGGTCGGGACATACACACTAGTACATTAGCTAGTACAAGAACTAAGGGGGTTGTAGCTCCCTTCCAGTAGTAACTGGAAAACGAGTGAAGGTTAGAGCATTCAGTAGGTCGGTGCATATGTACTAGTAAAAGGATCAGCTAGTACAAGAGCTAAGGGGGTTGTAGCTCCCTTCCAGGAGAAGCTGGAGAACAAGAGGAGGTTGTAGCCTTCTGCAGGTAGAAGCCTACGTACTGGTATAAGGCTGCACCAGTACAGAAATATTGTAAAAAGAAGTTTCTTATTAAAGGAAGATAGAGACAAATTGTAGCAAGTGGTTTTCACCCACATTGGTTTTCCACCTTACATCATGATGTTCATGTGTGCTTCCTGTATGTGATGATCTGTTCTGTTTTACTGCAACTGTTTGCTGTTCATATGGTTAATAAAGTTCTAATGCACTAACTAAATATCAACATTTAATGGATTAACTGAATTATAAGTTTACTGGATATACGCTACTTGCGTTAGACACAGTTGCATGTACACGCAGGTTTCCTTAACTGAAGTAGCGTATATGAATCTGAGTAGGGAAATAAAAAAAAAGTGTTTGATTTGATAATACTAATTCACCCCCCCTGTCAGTATTATTTCCAACAATTGGTATCAGAGTAGGGCCTTTAGTAGAAGCTTGATCACTTGAAGGAGATCCATAGAACAATGGGAAGGAAGCTAAAGAAGAAAGCGCCTTAGAAGAAGAAGACATCTCAAAGGAACTATGACAGTGGGAGAATCGATTGGGGAATATGTGGAAGAAACACCTTAGATTCAGAATCACTTTAGAATGAAGATGAACAAGCAAAAGAACTATTAAGTATGGATTTGTTATCCTTTGATGATCCATTTCACCATCCATTTGAAGATGATGAAAGTGATAGCGAAACAACTAAATTTTCTCTTATGGGTGAAAAAGAAAGATATCAAATAGAGGTAGAATTTAAAAAGCTTACAGACAAAATTAGAGATCAACAAGATCTATTGCACAAAAGGGAATTTGTCTCCAAAGAAGAAGTTACCAATCTAAAAGCTCAACTAGAAGAAGGAAACAAGGTAAGGAAGCTATTCAAGGAATAGGAATATCAATGTCAAAAGTTGTAGGATGAAGTAATATCATTAAGAAATGAAGTAAATGAAAGGAGCACAACAATCAAGAAACTCAGAGAAAGATCCAGTTACTATGAAAGTCTTGAAGCTACGATCCTCTTGCTAAAGGAAGATCTTGAAGAATAAAATAAGCAAAATAAGGAACTACTCCAAGCTCTTGGAAAACAAAAAAACAAAGTTCTTGAATTAAGACATTAGTTGGAAGAAGGAAGAAAAGTTGAAGGAAACATGAAGAAGCAGTATCGTGAAAAGGAATAGCAACATCAGGTTGAGGTAAATATTCTAAAAGATAACTTAGAAGAAAAAGATAAGCTCTTACGATTTCAATATAGTACTAAGATCTTAGATGATATTCTTAGTAGTCAAAGGTCTCCTGCTATCAAAATTGGTCTTGGTTTTCATGAATATGTTGTAGGTGAATCTAGTTCCCAAAATAATACAAGGAACTCTAATGCACAATCTGAAATACTCAACAAGGAGATGTGAGGTCAATCCCATCAACAACCAAGGAAAGAAATTCTTCAAAGAAAATCTTTTACTCCTCCAATGAATAATGTTGAATGTTATGTATGTCATAATCTTGGACATGTTGCAGCTAGATGTAGAAGTAGAATGGTTCAAGATCATCACGTTCCAGGTACTTTAAGGGATATTGTTTTTCTTGCAATATGTTTGGTCACAAAGTTGTTGATTGCTACAAAAGAAATATGAAACATGTAAGATTTTATGCATGTAACAAGCTTGGACATATAGCAAAGGAATGCAGGAACAAAGTACGGGCACCATACCAAAAGGTGAAAACATCATCACACTTGAAGATATGGAAGAAGAAGGAAGTACAGTTAGAAAGGTGTGGCATAGCGCAATGTACAGACATAACAGACTTAGAGGAAGCTAAAGGTGTAAGACTTTAGTGTTCTTAATCTCATACCCAAGTTTCATATAGAGAAGTCGTGTATATACGCGATTTAGACACTACACAGTCGTGTATATGTCAGTTTGAGAAAAGTAGTGGCACAGGCTCAGGAAAAGGGTCTTATATGATTCAGTCCATTATTTTATCCATTTGATAGTGGTTACAATATGTTGATGATGTGTGGAAATGTCTTGATACTTGTAAGATGTTTAGAAGTGTTTTGATCCTAACTTGATGATGATGATACCTTGATACTTCTTGTGGATATATGCATGATCAGATCTGACAGTAAATAAGATGGCACAGGTTCAGGGGGAGCATATACTTTTAATAATGCAATTGTTGGCATTATGGTTAGCAGTCCTTGGTGATGATTCTTATATGGCTAAATGATACATCTTGCTATGATATGGTTATGAGTTGTCCATGACAAAATCTCATATGATTCTTAGGGTTACATAGTTGGTGTTCAGATCAGATTCGTGGTTGATTCTCTGATGATGCATATATGGTGCTTACATGGTGATCCTCATAAGGATAAGGAGAAGTACAAAGCTTGAATACACAATTTCATTACTTGATGATGAGTCACTCATATGTTGTTGTCGACATATAATATAGTTATGATGCAGGATTCCTATAGTTCTTAGTGCTTACATGGATGAGGATTGTTGTTGGTGATGATATCAAGAAGCCTTGACAAAAGATCTTGATCTTAAGATACTTAGTGCTATATACAGTCTGTTGGATACATGGATGATTACTCAAAGTTGCATTGTTGGAGAAATAATGATGATGAGTTCTTACCTATATGATGATAGGTTGATACTTACATATGTTGTTTGATGCAGATGTTTCCAAGTGATGATACATGGATGATATAGAAGATGATGCAGATCTTCATGTTGATGAGATGGCTATGGTGTTTTTTCACATATGATATAATGTGAATGATTTTGTATGTCATATGTAGAATTCATTCATGGAAGGCTATGATAATGTTCAAAGGATTAGTTGATATCTATATGCAAACATACCTTGTTACAGGTTGATGACTTCTACACTAATGGACATATACAGGTTGCTGGTCTGGATGTTGTTGATAGAATGGAGCAGATCATACAGTGTGTATGATAGTTGCTGATGACTATCATGGTCTTGTTGAGATATTTGGTCTCTGTTATAAATGTCATATATATCATTCTGTAATAGTTTGTCTCTATCTATTGTAGTCATTTGATGAATCCCTTTTGGTCATATGATGTAATTTTCCCCCCCACTATGCATGGGAAGGATGATGTAATATTTCAGTCATGTATAAAAAATTGGTATCTGGTGTATCCCCACTTGGTTGGGTGGATGAGTCAATATTGGTATATCCCCACTTGGTTGGGAGATGGATGTATGTATGAGTCTTTGGTGATAGGAAGGTCATTTATGATGTATAAAGTCATGTTCTTCTTGTACAACATCTTTTTGTAGACCTTGCTTATAGTCAGGGGGAGCATGAACAACACACTTCAGCAGAGCAGAGATTTCAGCATGTACTCAGAGGGAGCATGGGAGGATTAGTACACCTTGGCATATACAAAGGGGGAGCTCAATCATAGATTTCAGCAGGTACTTAGGGGAAGTATGGATAGCAGAATGTATATCAAGGAAGAGAATATCTTGGTCCGCCCTTTGCCCTTGATGTCAAAGGGGGAGAGTGACTTGGTATGATGATTGTTGCCATCAAGTCCAAAGGGGGAGATTTTGGCATTATGATGCATGTGTTGTACTTGATGGCAACCCATTTGTAGCAGAACATCTCACTTATATATAACTAGATGAATCTACAGAAGAGAGATCAGATGTGACAGACTACGTGGGATACAGGGCATCTCAAAGGAATCAGTTTAGATGTAATGAACAATGACAACTTATTAAGATGATAGTTCTTAGTATGACAAGTTAACTTTGCCATCAAATCCAAAGGGGGATATTGTTGGCATTATGATACAGGTGTTTTCCTTGATGGCAACTTACTAAGATGACAGATCATAGTGCAGGCTCACAGAATGAAGAAAAAGAGATATACATAGGTTCCCCTTGATAAAGCTGCGTATACACATAGATTAGTCGACCAAAAGGTGCGTATACATATACATGCACTTTCATGCAAGGGAAGGCGTGTACATCAGGTTTTGGTTCGTGGTGTTTGGACCATGATATTGTGATCCATGGTATTGCTCCAAGGTATCCTGTCTGACGTATTGACCCGGGTATTTGGTCCAAGGTATTGGTTCTAAGTGGTTTTGGACCATGGTATTGAGTAAAGCCTAAGACTATAAAAGGAGGAGAAGATCATTAGGCAAAGGCATTCAGAAAGTCTTGAATATCTGATGAAGTATGAAATCCAGTATGCAGGTTATGGGTTCATGATGCTTTGCTTGATCGGAGCCAAGGAGGAATCTCAGCAGTTGATGGAGGACAAGATCTAAGGATAGATCGGGATCTAATAGCTTGGAATGAATCATCTCTATATGGTTTGATCATGCTTATTCTAGATCTATATAATGACGCATGTAATGTTGTGTAAATATTATGATTTGGGTATAACTCAAGTTTGCAATAGCTGCAAATCATGAATGAATATTTACAGATGTATACGATGGTTGACTATGATAAAAGCGCGTACATACACAGGTTAGATACATCTAAATAGTGTATACCATATAAACTATGATGTTTGAGGTTGCAGGTGGTTCTAGTTGTTGATGCAAAGTTTTGAGTTCTGATGACTATTTACTGGTGTCAGTATTTTGCATATTCAGATTGGTTGATTGTGCTTAGCTTCAGTATTGATGAGATCTAAACATAATGACTTATCTTTATGTGATTTGATGGAGTAGATCTGGTTGCTAACACACGTATTATCCTTGTATATGTAATGATCTGGGTTTGTCTGAAGTCAAGAAGTGCAGCGAAGTTATAAGTATTTTATGACATATACATTGGTTCGCTTTGGTGGAGTTACGTATATACGTTGGTTCAAGTCTTCCAAGTAGCGTATGCACTCTGATGCATGATTATGATGATACAGTTGGATCTCGACATTGTTGCAGAGTTCTGTGTTCTACTTTGTGTTCTGGTGACTGCATTTTGTTGACAGGGTTTCAGTGATTCAGTATTGGATGATTCAGAGATTGATGATGCTAGTGTTGATTGATTGTGTGCTTCAATGATATTGATGGGTCCAATATGAAAATTGGATGAAACGTGGCCTTCAGATTATGGTGTTGTGGTTCAGGAGTATCCATTCTGAAAGTTTATGAAACGTGGTACCTAGAGGAAGAAAGAGAAGGTTGTAGCCTTCTGTAGGTTGCGACCTACGTACTAGTACATCAGCTAGTACAAGAGCTAAGGGGGTTTTATCTCCCCTCCAGTAGTAGCTGGAAAATGAGTGGAGGTTGGAGCATTTAGTAGGTCGGTGCCTGCATAGTAGTAAAAGGATCAACTAGTACAAGAACTAAGGGGATTGTAGCTCCTTTCCAGGAGAAGCTGGAGAATGAGAGGAGGTTGTAACCTTTTCCAGGTAGAAGACTGCGTACTGTTATAAGGCTGCATCAGTACATAAATATTGTAAAAGGAAGTTTCTTATTAAAGGAAGATAGAGACAAATTGCAGAAGGTGGTTTTCACCCACATTGGGTTTCCACCTTACATCATGGTGTTCATGTGTGCTTCTTGTGTGTGACGATCTGTTCTATTTTACTACACCTATTTACTATTCATATGGTTAATAAAGCTCTAATGCACTAACTAAAGATCAACATTTAATGGATTAACTAAATTATAGGTTTACTGGATATACGTTAGTTGCATTAGACACAGTTGCATGTACACGCAAGTTCCCTTAACTAAAGTAGCATATATGAATCTGTGTAGGGAAATTAAAAAAAAAAGGTGTTTGATTTGATAATACTGATTCACACCCCCCCCACCCACCTCTCAGTATTATTTCCAACAAGACATATGGTGGAAATATGGAGCTACGTATCATAGAGTATTATTGATCCATATTGTCCATTATATTGTTTTTCATCCATCTCGGTTTTTTGAGAGTGGAAAAAGTTGAGGAATCAACTCACTGGACAATTTCTACCAACGAGACCTACTTTGAAAAACTGGGATTTGAAATATTCTAAGAGCATGTTGAGGTCTTCAATGAAGTATTTTGGGATAAAAATTTAGTGCTTTAGCACCACTCCCTTTTCTTATATTCCACACATAGATATCTTTCTAAATACAAAATAATCACCTCAATTGAAGTATGTATGCAAACATTATGTTACTCACAATTTGACCTTCCTCTTTTCACAAAACTAATTTGAGAGGATTCTAGTTCAACCCTATAACTCATCGAAAATGGTATAGGGACATGATTATGATGAAAAAAACTCTAGAAGATTCTATATTGTCACTTTGGTTGAGAGTTGAGGTAGTCAAACCTAACCACTAGTAGGTTATTGGGCTATGTTATAACAGAGCCTCTTGGAGGAAAATAGATTCCATTATTTTTGAGTTCATTTGTTCAAAGATGAGAAAAAATGACCAAGAGAGATAGGATATAGAGCACATATAGAGGATTTGTTGGGTCCCTATAATACTAGTGATTACCCCATTACTATTGTAGTTATACCCCTTATTTATATTTTTGTGCCCCTATTACCCCCATATTGTTATTTCTGTGCCCCATAGAATCCCTCTATTGTTATTTTTGTGGCTTTATATTATTATTGTTAGGTCGGCTGGATTATATTGTGACTCCTTAGACTCCTATATATAGAAAGGAGGTTTTGTCATTTGTATCATCCAAGAATTGTTCATTTATGTAATGTAAAGGAGGTTGCCCCCTCGAAGAGGCTGAATTCTAAGGCGTTGATCTATCTTTTCTATCTTTTCTTGAGCTGGTTTCATAACATTTGGTATCAGAGCTTTGGATTCTAGGGTTTCGCTGCTCCAAACAGGTCATCGTGGCATTTTCGCTATAAATTTTTTTTGTGACGTTTCAGAAGTCACAAAAAAAACCCATTTGAGAAGAATTGGCGCTGAACCTTGGGTCCGAATTTCAGAGCTTTTCGCGCGATATTTTCGGAGATATGATCTGAGGAAGTTGGCCTTTTTGCAGACTCCTGAATTACATTCAAAACAGGTGACCTGGGGAAAATCGTCATAACTCTCTCTCTGAGGATCGGATTGAAATTTCGTAAAAAGGTACAGAAAGAGGACGGACTGTAGTTTCTTGTGTGTGTTTTTCAGATTCAAAGGTTGAAACAGTGACTCGTGGCACGTCGTACAAGTTCTCTCTACTGAACCAGTCTAAAAGCAAGTCACTGTGGGAGATTTCACATAACTCTTCCTTGGAGAATCCAATTTGGCTCAGACTTGTGGCATTGGAAAGAGGACGCAGAAGGCTACTACAGGTAGCAATTTCAGAACTGGATGATCCGAAATTACAGAGATACATCAGATTCAATATCAGGCTTCTATAAAGTGAAAAAAGGTGTGTAGTTTTTTTTTTATTTTTTGTGTAAGCTTGGTTTAACGGAATTCAAAGGGCATAGTAAAGCATTATTATCGGTAACTGATGCCCCGAGGAAAGAAAATGCAAACACCTAGTAAGGAACCTGAAAGCTCTAGCATGACTCATGAAGAAGAAGAAGAAATGCTACATGATATATCAAAATTACAAGAACAAGTGCAACAAATGTCACGCTCACAAAAGCTAACAGAAGCTAAGATAAGTGGCGTGGAATCTAAGATAAAGGGCATGGAAGTGAAGATGGATGATTCGAAGACAGATTTCAAGAGAGACATGGCAGATTTGAAGATAGATTTGAAGACAGATATGGAAGAATTGAAGAAGTTGCTACAAGAAAGGGTCACTAATGGTGAAAAGGTAGTAAAGGAAACTCATGATGAGAACAAAAGAAATGTTAATCATGATTCCATAGATGCTAATGTTGGATCGAAGAATCACCATATTCCAAAAATCGATATGAGGAAGTTTGATGGCAAGGATCCCGCCACATGGATATTACAGATGGAGCAATTCTTCGATCTCAATAATGTGCAAAACACACAAAAGGTACGTATGGAAACTGTATATTTGGAACCAAATCAGTTTGTATGGTATCAATGGCTTTGCTCTCGTAAACAATTTATCACTTGGGCAATTTTTACGGAAGAATTGATAGCACATTATGAAGATACAAAAAGCAACACTTTTTTTAGCCAATTGATAAGTCTCAAACAAAAGGGTTCAGTAATGGAGCACATTGAGGAGTTCCAAAAATTGAACATAAGGGTAAAAGATATTCCAGAGGAGCATAGGATTGATGTGTTCATAGGGTCTTTAAAGGATAATATCCAACATGATGTTCGCCTTTGGGAACCTGATTCATTAGAGAAGGCATTCAGGTTAGCAAGAAAAATGGAAAGCAAAATTATGGCAACCAGGAAGCATACCACTCACAACTATAAAGACGGAAGTGTTGTTGCCCCTAGTCTTCCACAACCTATAAGGTTGACACCACAACAATTGGAAGAAAAAAGAGCAAAAGGGCTTTGTTACAGTTGTGATAGCAAATACACTAAAGGTCATAAGTGTGCTGAGAAGAAATTATTCTACATAGATTGTGAAGAGGAAGAAGAAAAGGAGCAAGAAAGGTCAAAAGAAGAAGATATACTCCAGGAACAAAGCCTAGATGAAGAAAAAATAAATCCGACCATATCTTGTAATGCATTGGCGGGAATTACCACTCCTCAAACCATCAAGATAGAAGGACAAATCAAGAAGAAAAAGGTAATAGTGTTGATTGATTCAGGAAGCACCCACAATTTTATTCATTGTAGGGTAGCAAAAGAATTGAATTGCTTCCTATATCCAGCACCAGAGTGTCAAGTGATGATTGCAAATGGAGGAACAATAAATTGCTCTGGAAAGTGCCATAATATCAAGCTATCCATGGGAGAATATGTATTGACTAGCCCAATGCTTTCCATTCCAATGGGAGGTGCTGATGTTGTACTAGGAGTCCAATGGCTACAATCCTTGGGTACAATAGCTTTTAATTTTCAAGAACTTTTCATCAAATTTTCTTCGGAAGGAAAGGAAGTTGAATTAAGGGGTATTGCAGGGAAACCAGGAAAGATAATCAGCTCTAATGGTATGACAAAGCTTCTAAAAAAGGAGCAAAGAGGTGTAATTGCACAATTATGTTCGCTAGATGTTTCCACATCGGAATCATCTATTTCTCCAGATCTCCGAAAAGTCTTGGACAATCATTCCAGGGTATTTGAGACTCCCAAAGTCTCCCACCTATGCGTGATCATGATCATGCTATTCATCTGATTCCAGGAAGTGTTCCTCCAAACATCAGGCCGTACAGATATCCCTATGTCCAAAAAAGTGAAATTGAACGTATGGTTGCAGAAATGCTAGAGGCTGGTATAATTCAACCGAGTCAAAGTTCTTTCTCAGCTCCAGTAGTATTGGTGCACAAGAAGGATGGATCATGGCGCATGTGTCCAGATTATAGGGAGCTCAACAAGCTCACTATTAAAGATAAGTTCCCCATTCCTGTTATTGATGAATTACTGGATGAATTGCATGGATCAATTTACTTCACCAAGTTGGATCTTCGTTCGGGATATCATCAAATCAGAATGAAGATTGAAGACATTCCAAAAACGGCATTTAGAACTCATGAGGGTCATTATGAATTTTTGGTCATGCCTTTTGGCCTTACCAATGCACCTTCAACATTTCAAGGTTTGATGAATTCAATTTTCAAACCATTCCTTAGAAAATTTGTGTTAGTATTTTTTGATGATATACTAATCTACAGCAAGTCTTGGAAGGATCATGTTGAACATGTTGACAGGGTGCTACAACTATTGGAGGAGAAACAATTATATGCAAAAAGATCCAAATGTTTCTTTGGAGTCCAGGAGGTGGAATATTTGGGTCATATTGTATCTCATGAAGGAGTTAAGGTAGACCCTAGCAAAATTAAAGCCATTAAGGAATGGAAAATCCCCACATCCATAAAGCATCTGCGAGGATTTCTTGGGTTGACAGGGTATTATCGCAAGTTTGTTAAGAATTATGGGAGAATAGCAGCACCTCTAACAACATTATTGAAGAAAGATTCATTTTCATGGACTCCGGAAGCAACAAAGGCCTTTGAACATCTTAAAGAGGCAATGTGCCAAGCACCGGTCTTAGCTACACCGGACTTCACAAAAACCTTTATTGTGGAATGTGATGCTTCAGGAAATGGAATTGGTGCTGTTCTAATGCAAGATGAAAGACCCATTGCTTTTGAAAGTCGTCCAATCAAGGGAAAGTTTTTAAGCAAAGCTATTTATGAGAAGGAAATGTTGGCAATACTCCATGCACTTAAGAAATGGCGACCCTACCTAATGGGAAGACACTTCAAGGTAAAAACGGATCATGATAGCCTTAAATACTTTTTAGAACAAAGATTATCCTCTGAAGAGCAACAAAAGTGGGTCACAAAGATGTTGGGTTATGACTTTGAAATCATCTACAAAAAAGGGAAGCAAAATGTGGTGGCAGATGCACTCTCAAGAAAGGATGAGGATGTGGAAGCATTGTTGTGTGCCATTTCTATTATCCAACCAGATTGGATAAACGAAGCAAGGGAGGAATGGAAGAATGACGAAGAAGTGTGGGCACTTATTCGAAAGCTACAACAAGATTCCAGTACTTCTGATACATTTAGCTGGCAAAATGATTCGTTATGGTACAAAGATCGCTTATACCTCTGTAAGAATTCCCAGCTAAAACAAAAGATTCTTATGGAATTGCACACTTCTCCCTTAGGAGGGCACTCAGGATTTTTAAAAACTTACCACAGGGTTAAGAAGGAATTTTTTTGGGATGGCCTTAAATCAGATATTCAAAAGTTTGTGGCGGAATGTTTGGTTTGCCAGCAAAATAAAGTTGAAACAATTAAGACACCGGGTCTATTACAACCTTTATCCATTCCAAGCCAACGTTGGGAGGAGGTTTCAATGGATTTTATCACAGGTTTACCCAAGTCTGAGGGAAAGAGTGTCATCATGGTGGTAGTTGACAGACTTACCAAGTATGCACACTTTTGTGCATTATCACATCCATTTAAAGCCAGTACAGTTTCTACTGCATTTATGGAAACAGTTCAAAAGCTACATGGAAACCCAAAGATTATTGTAAGTGACAGAGATCCCATTTTCACTGGAAATTTTTGGACAGAATTATTTTCTTGTCTTGGTACTCAGTTAGCTCATAGCTCATCTTATCATCCTCAATCTGATGGGCAAACTGAGATAGTAAACAAATGTTTGGAAGGATATCTTCGTTGCTTTGTATCTGATAAACAGACACAATGGGTCAAATGGTTGCCTCTGGCTGAATGGTGGTATAACACTTCCTTCCATACAGCAACAAAAATGACCCCATTTATGGCACTTTATGGGTATCAACCACCATCCATCACATCATATTTAAGAGAAAATTCTAAGGTTCAGGCAGTGGAACATCACATCGAACATCAACAACAAGTCCTCCAACTCTTAAAGGATAACCTCGTGTTGGCACAAAATAGAATGAAACAACAGGCAGATCAACATCGCAGTGAAAGAAGTTTTGATGTAGGTGATTGGGTATTCCTACGGCTACAACCATATAAGCAAATGTCCCTAAAGCAAGCTAAGAAGGATAATAAATTATCACCAAAGTATTATGGTCCGTACAAGGTGTTGCAAAAGATTGGTACTATGGCATACAAATTGGAGCTTCCTGCAGCTTCTCGATTGCACCCAGTTTTCCATGTTTCATGTTTAAAGAAGGTTATAGGTGACAAGCTCCCAATTCAAACAATATTGCCAGAACTTGACGAGGAAGGAAAAATTATATTGGAACCGGAAGCAGTCACAGAAACAAGAACTCGACAGCTACGAAATCGATCAATTTCAGAGTATCTTATCAAGTGGAAGAACTTATCCGCTGAAGATTCCACATGGGAGGATGAGAATTTTATGCAGAAGTATCCAGAACTACTCAAGCGTTGAGGACAACACTTTTTTGAAGGAGAGGGGCATGTTGGGTCCCTATAATACTAGTGATTACCCCATTACTATTGTAGTTATACCCCTTATTTATATTGTTGTGCCCCTATTACCCCCATATTGTTATTTCTGTGCCCCATAGAATCCCTCTATTGTTATTTTTGTGGCTTTATATTATTATTGTTAGGTCGGCTGGATTATATTGTGACTCCTTAGACTCCTATATATAGAAAGGAGGTTTTGTCATTTGTATCATCCAAGAATTGTTCATTTATGTAATGTAAAGGAGGTTGCCCCCTCGAAGAGGCTGAATTCTAAGGCGTTGATCTATCTTTTCTATCTTTTCTTGAGCTGGTTTCATAACAGGATTTTTGAACTACAGTAGGCCACTAGCTACAACAAATACTTCTTTGTACTGAGAACCATTTTCTATTTGGAGAAAGAGAGTAGAGTGGCCTCACCTTCTAGTTGGGTTTTATCCAGAAAGGGTTCCTACATTACATCTTGTGTCAAGTGATGGTTTGTGAGTTTTTATTTCGATGTTATATATTTTATACATGATTTTAATTTTCATGCATACAAAATTAACAATAATCTACGAATCTGTAAATCTAAAACTAAATAAACACCACAATAGTGTATATTTCATATTTTTAAATATAATTTTATCATATTTATTGTGACGAACTCTCCATTGGAATATCCATGATACTTTACAAATCAATGATATAGAATATGACATGCTTGACGAGATGTCACTAATGACATGGTAGGTTGGACAAGTTTGGATGTCATTAATGTTTGATGCTAACTTGGAGTGTTTACATGGAATTTTACTATGGAAGAGCCATTTTGGTGACTGGTATGGAATCTACATGCTGATTATGACATGGATAAGATTAAGTGGAGTCTGAAATAAAGAAATATAGATATTTGTAAAAGGGATCCTTTTAAAAAGAAGTGTATGTGGATATTGAAAGAATCTAGATTGAAATATATTAGTTTCCATTTTCATGGAGTGTTGTCGTGCTTTCAAAAATATTTGGAAATTTGGATCTCTAAAAATATGGTCTTTTAGAAAATTTCCTGGATCAAAATATCATATTATTTCACTCATTAACTTTAGCCAATATCTATAAGAGAAAAAAATTGAAAGATGGTATTTTAATTTTTTCCCAGATCTAGATGTTTTTGTGTAATTAATGCTCTTATCATGTAAAGGTGGCACAATGTGATTCCAACACATGGTCATAAAAACAACTACGTGTTAACTGTGTGTGAGATGGAATGATATATTGGTGTGTTGATACATGGAAGCATAACAACCCCATGTCACCCATATGTCGACTACATTGCTAGTATCATGGCGTAAGATAGTGAAGCTTTTGAGGAACATGACTTTATCTCTAAAACTAATAATCGGATGAAATTCACATCGTTTGAAAGATACAGACATGGAGAATATGACGTGTAACTCATAATATAATTTTGAACTAATTAAAAAAAAAAAAATTGATAACCCATATGCTTAGCTTAGATTAAAGGGTTGGAACTTAAGCATAACAATGGCATTATAATAAAGAAAATATGTATCTATTTTTACCTACAATTATTCCTTAACTTCAAGTTGGTTACAATTATAAATTTCAATTATTAATTATTAGGGTTTGTTAGAAATTGGTGATGGTTAGAACACCTAGGTAAGCATGGGATGAAAGTAAAATGATAAGGAAATCAATGTTATATGCTTGTTCATAAGAATAATTTAACACCTTAACTTACTTTGTCTTTAGAGAGGTGGGGGTTGGCCGAAGGCGGTAGAGAGAAGGAGAAAAATCACAAGAGATTCAATACAATACCATGAATATAGGGAACATTATAGAGGAGATATCAAGACTCCTCCAAATGGGATTGACCACCTACAACTCAAAGGTTTTTATAAGCTGATACTTTCCCACAAAAAAATTTCTATTGGTGAAACCAAAATATCATTTAGACTTGTATTCAAATAACATGGATTTTATAACAAAAATGGTTGGGCTAAATCCTCTGCCCTTATAGAGCATAGTTCCAAAATTGATCACAATATTTTACTCAAAAATAGTAAACTCATAACTAAAGAATGCCATCAATACAAAATAAAATACAAAGAATCCTTCGAGAAAATGAAACGTCCAAATAATATCAACAGGGATGGTGGTACTGAAATCATAAACAATTGCCTCTCCATACTCTTACTACTCTCGTTATAATTTAACCTTTTTTTTCCTTTCTTACTTTTTTACTTTTTCTTTCTCCCTTCTTTGATATGGTTGGTATATTTTTTCCCCTATGGCTCCTCTCTAGAACTCTCTTGTTTCATTTCCCCTTCTTATCCCCTTGCTCTCTTCTTCCTTTCATCTCTTTCCTATGCTTACTCCCACATATTTTTCCTCCCCTTGCATTCCTTAGCTCGTTCTTCACTCTTTCTATTCCTCCTCTTTTTCTCTCTCCTTTTTGTCCCATTTATGTAAATTTGTATTGGGTTCTCTTTTTTCCCTTTGTTCCTATTCCACCCTTAAGGTCTTTCCTTTATCAGCCCATATATTTTATCTTCTTTCTTCATTTTCATTTTCCTCCTTATTTTCCTACTTTAGTATTCTCTTTGTCCCTTTCCTTGGTTTCATTTCCCCTCCTTCTTTCCTCCAATCCCCCCTCTCTCTCTTCCCATGTCTCCTCCTCTAGAATTTCCTCCCTTTCACTTTACCTAGTCTTTCTCTTTCTTTTCCCCCTTCTCTTAGTTTCCTCTCTTTTTTGTTCTCTATAGGCAGACCTTTAAATTTTGAGTAGGGTTTTATTATCTTGCTTTCTTAATAGGGTTCTCTTTTTCCTTAGACTTTCCCCTTTCCGTTTTAGGTTTCCATTTGTCTCTCTATCCTTTTCTAAAACCTAAGTTTTTCATAGATTCCTATACGTGAATTTATATTCCTGTGAAGATATTAATTAATATATTATATTATATTTTCAATATCATTAATATACTAATGTTCCTACATATTTGTATCTTAATTTTTTTAAAAATTTTAAAATTCCCTATTAGCAACATAAAGCGTTAATTAAAACTTTTATAATTAGCTATGTATTGAAAATAATAATAATAATAATAGTAATAGTTATTGTATTCTTTTATTTATCATTATCATATTAATAATTAGTTTATTTCTCATTCATTTTAATTACATATATATACCATTAATATATGACTATAGATTTTAGGGTTAGGATTTTAACATTAATAACATTATTATAAATTAATGGTAATGTTTAAACTCTTTTTCCCATTCATTTCTTTCTTTTCCAAGCTTTTCTTCTAGATTTGTTGCTCTCTTGTTTTTTTCTTAGCAAACATGCTCTGATATATGTTCTTCCAAACATGTTTATGTATGTACTCCTTCTAGCTTTCAACAATACGTCTTAATGATGAATCTTGTTTTAGATTAAAATTGTCAATCATGACAAGATAAACATTATGGGTAATTTTATTCTCCAATTCAAAAATAATACTAACAACAAAAATCTTCAAATGTAAAACATATATATATGATATTAAAAATTAAAATTTTAAAAATTACAAAACAGGTTAAAAAGAAAAGAATTCCATGGAACTATATGTGTTATTAAGATTTCAATAAAATTAAAAATAAGAATGATTTTATATAGAGAAATTATATCAAAAAAATAATAAAATGCAATCTCTAATTAATTAAAAAAATAGTAAAGAAATAAAAAGTAATAGAAATAATAAATTTACAAAAATTATTGTATCCATATCTTATTAAAATAAATAAAAATTTCAAAAACATAATGGATTAAAAAAAACAAATATATATATATAACAAAAAGCATATAAATTGAAAATATAATATATATATATATATATATATATATATATATATATATATATATATATATATTCTCTTTTCAATTATCTATCTATATATATCGACAATGTTATGAATATCACATTAAAAAGTGAAATTAAAAATATATAAAACATGTTGAACAAAAATAGTGCATATAATATTGCATATATGTGTTTTATGTATTGTCATGGATTTAATTTAATTAAAAATAAAATACTTTTATAGATAGAAATGTGTACTTTATATAAATATATGTAATATTGTTAAGAACAAGCATACATCCATCTTAATTTTGGATCTAATAAGCATTTAGAGAAATCAAATCTCTCGAGGTGCAAAGTGTTCCTCAAGCATTTCACTGAAAAGGTCATATGCATCTTCATATATTTGATCCCTCTGGGAGATGGATCTATCTTGGTTTCTAATTATGAACTAAATTATAATATTGAAAGTTTATTTTTACAATATTGAATGTTCTCTATTTTATAAAAAATATTAATAACAAAAAATAAATTCAATATTGAAAAATAAAATTTTTCAATATCCCTTAAATGAGATAATTCTCTATCAATTTAATAATAATAATAATAATATTATTATTATTATTAGTATTTCTAGGTTCACGACCAAGTCAAAAATTGAATTGGTGTATGACACCATGCTACATTCTCTACCAAATATTTGGCTTCGAACTTGTGACCTTTTACAAGGAAACACATGTTCCTAACAACTAGGTCCACTCAATATATATATATATATATATATATATATATATATATATATATATATATATATATATATATATATATATATATATATATATATATATATATATATAGAGATAGAGAGAGAGAGAGAGAGAGAGAGAGAGAGAGAGAGAGAGAGAGAGAGAGAGAGAGAGAGCATTTTAGTGTTGTGGTACTCAATTTAAGGGGGATGCTTAATTATTTTTCTGCTTGATATGGAGTTCATACATGGTATATATGTGTGCTAACCTAATGTAATTTCACCTGAAATCCATATTTTTCATACGTAGGGAGGGACAAAATTTCCTGACATGCAAAATCTTTTTAAATTGTAAATCTTATATATATATATATATATATATAAAGATATTTAATCTTTCTTAGAATTAATATCGATATAAGGTCATAATATTTAGTATTTTCAGCCTTGGTATAACATAATAATAATCATCATTATATTTATTAATCATCATGGTCATCATATTAACAGATCTGATAAAACTATATTTAAAAATTGAAGGTCTGCACAATCGGGGTTTTATTTCTCCTTAGATCCTTGGATATGTAGATTACTATTAAATGTCTATGCATGGAAATTAAAATTATGAGAAAAATATAGAAAAGTGAAATAAAAACTCACAAACCACTATTTGACAAAAGATATGACCAAGGAAACTCTCTGGGTAGTAAACTTGGTTGGAAGGAAGGGCCACTTTGCTCTCTTTCTATGAATATAAAATGATTGTGAGTACAGAGAAGTATGTCTTACGGCTCGTGGGATGCTATAGTACACAAATACTCTCTTTTTTCTCTATATCCTATCACTCTCAACATTTCTTTCTCATCTATAGAAAAAATGCACTCAAAAGAATGGGACGACTTTTCCTCCTAGTGACTCAGTTGTGACACAACTCAATAACCTACCAGTGGTTACATTTGACTACAGAAACTCGTAATAAAAGTTAAAATATTGACTTTTATATAGTATTATTCATCTGAATCATGTGTCGACACCCTCTTCCATGAATAGTTTTGGCTTATATGGCTTCCTCTCAAATTATAGTAGTGAAATCTGGAATGTCAACTTGTGAGTGACATAAATAAATTTGCATATAGACTTTGATTCATGAGATTCTTGCACCGTTGGAAAGGCCTCTAAGTGTAGAATAGTAAAAAGTGATGGTACACCAAGGAAGAAACATTTTACCCCAAAAATGCATCATTTGGTGCCTCAAAATGCTCCTAGAAGGTTTCGGATCCCAATTTGCCAAACTGGGTCTTACCGGTAAAAATGGTCTTTTGAGTTGATTCCTTCACTTTTTCCACTCTAAAAGCATAGGGAAGATGATGAATAATATCATTATCCAATCTATATCACACCTCATCATTTTGGGAGGCTTTTGGTCCCCAAAATATTCTACTAAATAAGGTGATCAAATTTTTCACCCACCTCCTCTTGTGTGTACCATTTAGCCTCTCCAAGAAGTGTTTATTTGAACCTAATATTCCAAATGTCATGTTACTCATGTCTTGTAGTTATATACCTCTTCTAATTTTTTTTATCTTCTATCAATTCTTCCTAAGCTTCTAGTGCCAAATCCTCCATAGAATGTATGACTTATTCATCTTCCTTATCTAGCATGGAAGGCTCATAGAGTTTCATATTCTGTACATCCACAACTGAGTAAATTCACATGTATGGGGCTAGGCTAAGTTGATGGGAATTATCACCCACGTTTTATAGTATCTCAAAGGGACCATAATGCAGGGACTTAATTTTGTCACTAGGACCCTGTAGCCTCTCCTTGCTCAACTACAACCATATTTTATCTCCTACCTTGAACAAGTTATTTGTTTTATTTTGATCACGTTGGGCCTTATATTTTTTTTGTGACTGCTACAATGTCTCTTGTACATATATATGGATCTACCTAATCTTCTCTACACTTTTTCATCCCTTAAGGCATCCCCTATAAGATCCTTCCTCACTCCTCCTTGATGCCCATATGCAATATCCAATGGTGAAGGCAAAAAATATCCTAAATAAGTTTACAATGGAGGCTTACTAGTATAAGTGTAGACTTCCATATTATGAAAGTGTTGTATATATACCATATTTTCATCCCAGGTCCTTGGATGCTTCTAATTGTAAGCCCACAAAAGTTGCACCGAGGTTTTGTCGCTATCTTTGTCTACCCATCTATCTGTGGATGGAATGATATAAGATTCTTTAACTTGGTATCCATATTATCACACAATGTATTCCACTGCTCACTGAGAAATCACGTGTCCCTATCTGAAATGATGTTCCTTGGTATCCCAAAGTGCACCCAAAAATTTCCAAAGAACAATTTTTCTACTTCTTTCCCAGTGATGGATTTTTGTTAGGGAATCAAAATAGACATCTTGTTGAACCTTTCAACTGCCATGAATAGGTAGCCATGTCCCTTCCTTATTGTTGATAAACCTCCCATAAATTCCATGGAAATAATTTCTCGTGGACGAGTGGGTATAGGTAGAAAATGATATAGATGTTATATCATGTTACTTTGCTTGATGGTACAATAAAGCATGCATCCTCTTATAAACCCAGTTGTTTATTCTTACATATTTCACTAAGACACATACCTCTACAAAATGGCCATTTTATACAGAAGGGCCATGCAATGTTGCAAGTGTGAGCCTCTTTAATCAGTTGCAATCACTCACCTTTAAGAACACAAAACTTATCCAACCTATAGAGTAATTAATCATAGAGACTGTAATCAACAATTTTGTTGTCATTATGTACATGAATTTGACACTGCAACTACTGAAACACCTCCTTGAAGCCCTCATCCTCAAAATATGCCTCTCTATATACATCATGGGTGAATGGCTCCATGTGCATCATAGTTCCCAAAGCTATGATCTTTGATGTGGGTGGCCTTGAAAGCATGTCAGGCAATGTTTTTGTTCTACCCTTCTTGTACTTAATCATTAAATGGAAGTATTGTAGAAACCCCATCCACTTGTAATACCTAATTTTGTGTAGCTTACTTTTATCTTGTATGTATCGCAGTGGTTGGTGATATGTGTGGATCTTAGCTTCTTTCCCATAGTACTTCCACTCCTTGAGAGCTTGCACCAAGGCATAGTGTTGAATGTCATGGCTAGGGTATTTAAGAAATACCCCATGAAATACTTCATAATGGTAGCATACAGTCCTTTCTCCCTTCAGCAAGACCAGTAACATAGCATACCCACTCGCTTATGTCTCCACTTTGAAGGGATGTTACAAGTTTGGTAATGCTAGAATTGGTGCTTGTCTAATCTTCTTCTTTATCTTCTTAAAAGTACTCTGCTAATCTTTCCCCACTAGAAACTCTTTCCACTTGCTATTATAGAGTGGATTGGTCTCATTATTGCTAAAAATGATGATATGCACTTCATTAGGTATTGTGTTATGACAACAAAACTCTTAACATCATAAACATTAGTAGGCACCAAACACTTCATGATGCCCCCCATCTTTACAGGATCTATATTCATCTCGCTCCCACCTATAACACACCCCATATACACCAAATACTATTGTGAAAACTAACACTTCTTGAGATTTTCTATTAGTTGATGCTTATTTAATGTTTGCAATGCCTATGTCAAATGTGAGATGTGCTCCTTCTAGGTAGCACTATATACCAATATATCATCCAAATAGACAATAACAAATGAATCAATAAAATGGCATGGTATCTCATTCATTAATCGCATAAATGTAGTGGGTTCATCGCATATGTCGCATGACATGGCTAACCACTTATACAAAACTTACCTACTTTTGAAGGCATTGTTCCTGGTATCTTATTATTTGACTAAAACTTGATGAGATAAAAAATTTGAGTCCATCTTGGTGAAGTAATTTGATTGCTAAAACTGATCCAAAAAATCATCTGTTTTGTGAAGTACATAACCTACCTCGAGTGTGATTTTCATTATTTCCTTATAATCAATACACATCCACCAAGTCCCATTCTTCATTGGCACAATGATGATGGGTGACCCACATGGTCATGTACTCGGTCGAACGACACCTTATTTGACTAGCTATTGTAATTGTTTCATCACCTCACTTGCTTCTATAACAAACTAACTATACAACCCAATATTTTGAAATAGGGAGTCTAGAATTATCTGGATCTCGTGCTCCACTTTCCTCTTGGGTTGTATCCCTTTAGGCTCCCAAACTACATCCCTATATGCGTATAGGAACTCTTCCATTTATTTTTGTTTCTTGTTACATCCTTCTAGGGACACCTTGTCTCTTATAAGCTCTTCTATAGATCGATTTTTTCTTGAAAATAGTAAAACATACTTCTTTCTAGAACTGATCATTTTCTTTTCTTATATGGAACTTGGGAGTGAATTTTTTGAGTTTATTTTATGTGCGTTGATGGTAAAAAAAAAATCATCCTTATCAAGCCAACATAGTTGGATATTTTCATGAATAATACATCTCAAATGTATGTGTACGGACATATAAAATCCACTTTTAATACATCAAGGGGAACCACATCAAGTTCTACCTCATCAATAAAATAAACACTAATAACAAAAATAGTTTTGCACTATTTTCTTACCTTCAATTTTCATATTTATTTACCCATCCCAATGGATATGGGATCGTACAATCACTAACTTACAATACCAATTTTTTGACCACCTCTACTGCAATGTGATTCTTTTGTGATCCTTGCTCAAGTAGAGCATCAATATTTTTCTTCATGACCTGTATCTTTATGTGGAAAAGTTTTGTTTCTCTTCCTTTCACTTAAGGCTACTCAGATTCACCTCCTTATACATTGACATATAGAAAATATTCTCATCGACATCTAAGGTTCTTTCAACTTAGTGCTTTGAATCGATGGAAATTGGGTTCTTCTTCTTATTGTCTTTCTTTTTCTTCTTCGGGTTAAGCTCTAGATGCAACTTCCATCACTTCTTCTCTACGCTGCCATCAATGTTGTAGTTGTTGTACTGGTTATTAGGATCTTCTCTTTGGTATGTTGTGGTTGTATTATTTTTATCTTTCCCCATTTTTACTTCTCCTTTCACTCCATAGAACCATTCTGTTTCTTTGTATGCTTGGATCCACTTGATTTCCTTTATTTATGCTTATGTTCTCCAAGTATTGTTCCTATACAAAAGCCCCGTCCACTAATCTAGGTTTGAAAAACAACACTTGCTTTTGGAGATGGTTGTGTAGACCCCTGAGACACTTAAGGAGTAAAATTGTGTTCTTTGAGGAAACACCCAACATTTCTATCTTTCTAAACTCCACGGTTTACGGTTGTATGCTCTACTCTTTATTTTTCTTGAAGTAGTGAAATTGTGACCTTTTGAGGGTTTTGAAGTCCTCCCACTTACTCACTAGAGGTTCTTGATCCAATCTCAAGGTATACATTTTGCATCCCACCAAGTGAGGGCATGGAACTCTAAGTTTAGCCACACAAATGAAATCTTATTTTCTTCTTCAACATGATGGACACCAAAATAAACTTCTAATTTTTGCATCCAATGATTTTGATTCAAAGCACCAATGTCACCTTCATATGGATTGATATCAAGCTTCACTTCCATTTTAAAAAAGGACTATGAATTATTCAAGTCAAATGAACTGGGTTGATCTTTCTCAGGTCCTTTCTTTGGTTGGTTCTTTGTTTCTTTCCAAAGTCCTAATATCCTCTTTGATTTGTCCTCTACATTACAACCCCCATCGTTTCTAAATATCCCAAGCTTATTTCTCAAGGTTTATATTGATCTAGATTGGATCGTTATATTTTTTTCATCCATCTTGATACTTTCAGAGTGGAAAAAGTGGAGAAATTAGCTCTCAGTACCATTTCTACATATAGTATCCGGTTTGGAAAATTTGGGCTTTAAGCCTTCTACAAGCATTTAGAGGGATCAAATGACATTTTTAGGGTGTAAAACTCTGTTATTTTAATAATGCACCTTCTTTTCCTATAATACACATAGAGACCTTTCCAAAAGTGCAAGAATCATGAGAATCAAATTCCATGTGTGAATGTTATGCCACTCAAAAGTTCACCTTCCTATTTTCACCACCATAAATAGAGAGGATTCCATGCCAACCCCCATTATTCATGAAAAGGAGACTAACCAGATGATTATGATGTAGAAGACTCTAGAAGAGTCAATATTGTAACTCTAGCTTAGGTAGTAAAACATAACCACTAGTAGGCTATCGAGTTGTGTTATAACTCTGAAACCAATAGAAGGAAAAGAGGTTGCATTCGTCCGAGTGCATTTGACCATAGCTCAGGAAAATTAGCTAAGTGCAATAAGAGGTAGACCACACATAGAGGATTTGTGCAATGTAGAATCCCTCAGGTGAGATGCCATACTTCTCTATACTCATAATAATATTTCTATCCAGAGATAGAGAGTAGAGCCACCTCACCTCCTAGATAGGTTTTTCTCCCGAAAGGGTTTGCAAGGTCGTATCTTGTGTCAAATGTGTGTGTGATGTTTTGTTTCATTATTCTCTATTCTCTACACAATTTTAATTTGCATGCATACATTATTCACAATAATCTATAGATCTATAAATCTAAAGAGAACTAAAATTGTAATAGCGTAGGACTTGGATTATTAAGTATATTTTATCAGATCTCTAGTGACGACTTGTCCAATGGAATATCCATGATAGTTTATGGATAATATTGCTATCAGAGCAAGTTTTTTGGGTATATTTTGGATACTTTGAAGGGATCTAGATCAACTAGGAAAAAAGTAATAAAACCATAATCATCATCTACAAATGTGTAAATAAACCTCATGATCTGGTAGAGTTGAGGCTTTTGCACTTGGAACAACAATTTTGAAAATATAAATCGTAATGTAAATCTTGCCATGGTAGCCCCTGAAAAATAAACCTTGGATATTTGGCGAAAATGGGGGTTCAAATGTAGAGAGAAAATTAGAAGGGAGATAAGGAGATGGGGAAGAAACAAAGAGCCATCCAAAGAAAGACCCCGAAAAAGATCAACTAAGTTCAAGTGTCGTGACTCAATTACAACCCCTATTTAAAATGTAATCGAAAATTCATACCAAGCCGTGCCACAACAAGAATGAACCTTTGAAGATAAATAATTGGTTGTAACAACTAGAAGTTTATTTCAATGTCCATCAAATTGAGGAAGAAAAAAATATCTCATTTGTGCGACTAAGATTAGAGGGTCATGCCCTAACTTGGTAGAAAATCCACCCATAGACCGTAAAGGTTGAGGAATAACCTACAATGACTAAATAGGTTGGAGGGAGAAACCACAATGACTATGTTTGGACTTCAAAACCCTCATAAATTCATAATTTTACCCTACTGGTTATGTAGGTGACCAATTGATTTGGTGGAATTACTTCAGGTAAAATCCATGGAAAAGAATGCAAGAGTATAACATGGAGTCCATAAATATGGCCATAATGTTGGGTATGTCCCCAAAGAACCCATAACTAATCCTCAAATATTTGGGCGATCTAAACTACCATTTGTGAGAGAAAGTCATGTTGTTCAAGACTAAATTAGTATATGAGGCTTGTGTGTAGGCACAATACCTAGAGAACATAGGAATGAAAAAAGTACAATCAAGTGGATCAAAGTATAAGGAGAAACATGGTGCTTCTAAAGAAGGGAAGAAGAAGTGAAAAGGGGAAAATATAAAAATATTGTAGCCACAACACACTATTGTAAAGATCCAGTAACTACTACAACTGCTACAACATTGAACATCCTACAAAGAAGAAGTGTTGGAAGTTGCATCCAAATCTTAACATGAAGAACAAAAAGAAATACAATAGGAGGAAGAATCTAATGACCATTGATTCAAGAAACCAAGTTGAAACAAGCTTGGATGTTGATGACAAGATCATATGTATGTCAGTGCAGAATGACGTGAATCTGAGTAGTCTTAAGTAATAGTAAGAGAAATAAATGACTACAGTCTTCCATATAAGGAAACAAGTCAAGAATACCAATATCAATGATCTATTAGACTCAAGATCGTAGGTGAATCTCATTGTAGCGGAGATGGTCAGGAAATTGGGATTAGTAGTTCATGATAATCCAAGCCAATATCTATTAGGATGGGAAAATAATGATGAAAAGATAAGGGTAAGAAAGAGAGAAAAATTATACTTTTAGTTAGTATTGATTTTATTGATGAAGTAGAACTAGATATGGTTCCCCTTGATGTATCTGGAGTCGTGTTTGGGAGTCCCTAGATGTACATGCCAGATGTGATATTTTTCACATGGATAGCCAACCAATATCATCTTGTCAAGGATGGAAATTTTTTCACCATCAATGTGCACAAAGGAAAGTCCAAAATATCTTTGGTAAGTGCCAACCAAGCCAAGAAATTGATCAGTCCCAACAAGAAGTATTTTTTGTTATTTATAAGAGAAAAATAGTTTGTATTAGAGTCGGTAAGAGGAAAGGCATACCTTGGGGGTTTACTAGGAAACAAAAATAGAAATTGTAATAGTTGTTATAGGCATACTGGGATGTGTTCCAAGATCCTAAAGGGTTACCACCTATGAGGAAAGTGGAGGATGAGATCCAGCTATTGCTGGAATCCCGATTGCCAAAAATTGGGCTATTTAAGTAGTCTGTTATAAAAGCAAGTGAGGTGAATAAAAAAATGCAATAGCTACCTGAAATATGTGTCATTGTATCGAATATATCACCATCTAGGTAACCCATCATCATTGTGCAAAATAAGGATGGGACTTGGAAGATGTGTATAGATTATAGAGCATTGAAAAAAATCACACTTAAGAATAGGTACCACTTTCTTGGGATAGATGATTTTCTGAATTAGTTGTTGAGGTTGAAATACTTCACGAAGATGGGTTTAAAACCTATATATCACTAGATTGAAGTTAAATAATAAGATATCTAGAGACTGTTTTGAAATGTTGGAAAGGTTTATATGAGTGGTTAGTCATGTAATTTGGCAAATGAAATACCCCAACCACATTTTCTAGACTAATGAATGATATTTTGCACCCTTTTATAGATTCATTTATTATTGTCTACTTGGATGATATATTGGTATATAGTGCTACATATGAGAAGCATATATCACATTTGATGCATGTGCTACAGACATTAAAGAAACACCAACTACTTGCAAATATCAAGAAGTGTGATTTTTCACAACAATATTTGATGTATCTAGGGTATGTGATAGGTGGAGGAGAGTTGAACATAGTGTAGAAACTCCCAGTGTAGATCACCTGATAATGCAATATACTAAAGAAAAATACATGATCTACTTCTACAACAAACTCATGGAAGCTTAATGGAATTTGAGCAAGATCAAATAGAACACATATAATATAGAATGAGAAATCAATAACACATGAACACAGAAGAATAAACTGGGGAAAGCCTTAGCCTAAAACCCCAATCTCTGTATTATCATACAAGTGGAAATATGTTCAAGTTACAAAAAGAATAAGCTCACAAGCTATCCTGCTCTCTCTGCAATCAAACAACACTGCTCATAGATAGTTAAAGACTCTCGTAACCTTCTCCTCTCCCCTCCAAGCCTCCTATTTCCTTTCACAGTTTTTCCTAGGGTCCAGTGCTTCCACTTGCGCGAATTCCCACCTCACACTGCTCGCTTAGCTGAGAAACAACTGCACAAACCTGAAGGAGATGAATCCTTCTTCATGGATGAGTTTCCTATATAGGAAAAATCCTCCAACCGATAGTACATTGTCCCTTCCTCTGATCTCAACTAGGTCTCTAACTGAACTAACATGCATGAGTTATTTATGAGAGAATATTCAGTTATCTGAGGTGCAGTAGTTACATGCATGCATGCATTAGCTAACTGAACTCATAATTAATTCAAAAAACTATTTGAGCTAATCTAACTGTACTTGACTCAGTTAACTGAGCCAACTAATTACAAGACCATATTACAACTCATCCTTATCTCTTTAACTGATGGATAAATTCCTCAATCAATGAAGAAAATGTTGCATGTCCCCACATAGACTTCACGTTTGATTTTCTTCAACTAATTAACTCAAGATGAATTAATTAATTATTTACAAATAGTTGTTAAGATCAAATTCGAATTCTACTTCTCAATTTTAGTTCAGGGACTAACTAAAATTGGAATCTATCCCGAAATGCTATTTATAGCAATATTATTTTTAGCACTTCCATTTTTCCTTCCTTGTTTCTATGTCCAACACTGGTACCTGAAATGCTATTTATAGTAGTGTTCTTTTAACACTTCTATTTTTAGCATTTCTTGTTGCTATTTTCAACACTCCCTCTCAACAAGAAAGGTATTCAACTGGAACCTAATCCTGAACCTTTGGAATGTTCTGGATGTAATGCTTCTTCCAAGTGTTGTTACTCCAGCAACTCTAGAAACAAAAAAAACTCCCAACTAACCTTTCTATTGGGCTGAAACATCCTATGATGTTGAAGCTCCATCTACCACTGACAAGTGCTCCCTCTCTGACCTCTGAGCTACTCCAACACTCCATGCATCTTGCACCATTGGACACCTCTCTGCGCCATCCTGTACTGGTGCAACACTCCTGTGCCTCTCTCATTGCTGCAGCTTGCTAGCTCTGCATAGTGTTGGGACTCCTCCACTGTAGCTCTCTCTACTGCTCAATCCACATCTTCCTCTACCCACTTAGCCAGTCCTACTACTCCTTATCGGGGCTCCCATAGTAAAGTCTAATCAAAGAGGTTGTGTACCTCAGTGATATTGCCCCTATTCCAGCCTTCTTGGGACTGTCACTCCACATCGCCCCACCTCCTACATGGACGTATGGATGCATGTGATCCCTCTACTCAATATCCTCTCAGCATCTCTAGTTGTGGCTGCTCCACAACCTCCTGAAGTCGCTTCACCAATTCTGGCTCCTCCATAATTGTCTGAAACTTCTTCTGGCATTGCATGTTGAGAAGTAATGTTCTCTCCCTCTCAACCACCAAGTCTCCAACAGTTGCCTTGCTCTTTAAGTCTTTGCATGCATCTTGAACCTCAAGAGCATACAGTTTCTTGACTCGTGAACCGATCTGCTTCACCTGTCTCATGGTGATGTGTCTAAGGAAAACATTTCCCTTACTAAAGACTACATCGTATCCTTTATCTTCTAGCATTGCGATCGATACCAAGTTTTTCTTCAATCTTGGCACATACTTCACATATGTCAAGGTAATGCGAGCTCCATGCTCCATATGAAAAACTATTGTGCCTACTCCTGAGACACTATACTTTTCATCATTACCCATCACTATGAGTATTTGGAGGTCTTTCTCTTCCAAGGTACTAAACAAACTCTTATCGCCGGTCATGTGGAATGAATCTCCACTATCAAGAAACCAACCACATCCCACCATGGATGAAACCATGCATGCGAAGAGGGTGAAATCCAACTCAAACTGTGAGGCCAATGCCTCACCTTCAAATCCTTCCTTGGATCCCATCTTGGATTTCTTCAGTGGACAATTTGTAGCAAAATGGCCTACCTCATGACAATGAAAAGCATCACACTTTCAATTTGTCAAACTTCTTCCCACCATGGAAAGAACTAGATTTGTGATGAGAATCCTTCTCCTTCCCTTCCTTTTCCTTCCTCGCTAAGGCACGATTTTCTTCATCCTCCTTAGATGAAGAATATCCATCTCTGGTGCTTCTCCGTATCTCTTCCTGCATTAGATGCAATCAAAATCGTTCCCAGTTTGGTAGTTTCTCTCTTCTGTTTACCGAGTCTTGGTAGCTATGCTAGCTCTTAGGAAGACTATGGAGAGCTAGAATCTCCATGTCATCATCGGCTATTCCCTACAGTTCCAAGCTCATCCCTACAGGTGGCGAGCTTGTTCAGGAAGGTAGAGATCGTGTCGCCCTTTCCACACTTGATTTTCCGAAGCTTGTCTTTCAGCGCCAGCTTCCTCTGATTGTTGCTATTTTGATATAGATCTTTCAATGGTTTCCACATCGAAAACGGTGTCTCCTTCCCATGGAGACTCGAGACTATGTGGTCTCGAAGTCCCTCCAGAAGGATTCTCCTTGCTCTAGCCACACATTTCTTCCATTCTGCCAATTCTATTGCATTAGATGCTACTGCCTTGGGGACTTCTTGATCAATGAAGCCATTTAGACTGTTATCATCTAATATTGCTTCCAATGGATCCTTCTAGGCTATATAATTCGAGCTGCCATCAAGGGCATACTCGAGTGTTAAACCGTTGAATGCCATTGGTGAAAATGAGATGTGATAAGAACTCGATTTCTATATTCAAGAACCTCAAACTGCGAATTTCTCCCTTCTTATATAATTTTCTTCTCTTTGATCACCTTGGCCCCGATACCATGTAGAAATTCCCACTGTAGATCACCTGATAATGCAATATACTAAAGCAAAATACAAGATCTACTTCTACAACAAACTTGCGGAAGCTTAATAGAATTTGACCAAGATCAAATAGAACACATATAACAGAGAATGAGAAATAAATCACACATGAACACAGAATAATAACCCGGGGAAAGCCTCAGCCTAAAACCCCAATGTTTGTACTATCATACAAGTGGAAATATGTTCAAGTTACAAAAAAAATCAGCTCACAAGCTATCCTACTCTCTCTGCAATCCAACAACACTACTCATAGACAATCAAAGGCTCTCACAACCTTCTCCTCTTCCCTCCAAGCCTCCTATTTCCTTGAGCAATTTTTCCTGGGGTCCAATGCTTCCACTTGTGTGAATTCCCACCTCACACTACTCACTTGGCTTAGAAATAACTGCACAAACCTGAAGGAGATGAATCCTTCTGCATGGATGAGTTTCCTATATAGGAAAAATCCTCCAACTGATAGTACACTATCAATTCCTCTGATCTCAACTGGGTCTCTGACTGAACTGACATGCATGAGTTATTTATGAGAGAATATTCAGTTATCTAAAGTGCAGCAGTTACATGCATGCATGCATTAACTAACTGAACTCATAATTAATTCAACAAACTATTTGAGCTAATCTAACTATACTTGACTCAGTTAACTGAGCCAACTA
Source organism: Pinus tabuliformis (assembly GCA_031772625.1). Lineage (NCBI taxonomy): Eukaryota > Viridiplantae > Streptophyta > Pinopsida > Pinales > Pinaceae > Pinus > Pinus tabuliformis. Next base: position 1,665,001,732 of record CM062819.1, on the reverse strand, counting down.
ATTACAACTCAATATTACAACTCATCCTTATCTCTTTAACTGATGGATGAATTCCTCAATCAATGGATAAACTGGTTCATGTCCCCACATAGACTTCATGTTTGATTTTCTACAACTAATTAACTCAAGATGAATTAATTAATTATTTTACAAACAACTGCTAAGGTTAAATTCGAATTTTACTTCTCAATTTTAGTTCAGGGACTAACTAAAATTGGAATCTATCCCAAAATGCTATTTATAGCAATGCTATTTTTAGCACTTCCATTTTTCATTCCTTATTGCTATGTCCAACTCTGGTACCTGAGCTGCTATTTATAGCAATGCTATTTTTAGCACTTCTATTTTTAGCATTTCTTGTTGCTATTTTCAACATATAGATCCTCCCAATATGGAGGCCATCATGAAATGGACAATTCCTACTAATATTTTTCTGGTTAAGAGTTTCATTGGGGAAACAAAGTACTTGAGGAAATTCATAGCCTCATTTTCAGTGGTAGAAACAATACTCCATGCCATAATAGCAAGTGGGAAGAGTTCCCAGTGGGGAAAGGGTTAAAAGATGGCTTTCAAGGAGCTAAAGAAGAAGATCAATTGAGCACCAATTTTTCAATTTTCAAGCTTGCAACAAAGCATTGAGGAGGAGAGAGATGTGAGTGGGTATGTTATGGGAATAGTCCTAATGCATAGAGGAAGGCTTGTATGCTACCATTCATAATTGTTTCATGGGGATGTTCTTAACTATCATACCTACAACAAGGATCTTTATGCCCTGATGCAAGTTTTGAAGAAGTGAAAGCACTATCTTATGGGAATGGAGACAATAAGTCACATATGCCACTAGCCACTATAGTACCTATAGGCCCAAAGTAAGCTACAACAGACCGGGCATTATAAGTCGATGGTATTTTGTTAAAATAGGAAACTAAGACCATAATATACCTTGGGACACCTCCTTTGATGGAGATGATGATTGAATTAAATTCCTCTCTTAGAGAGGACCAAAATTGATGTAAATATCATCCAATTTGGACAAGCAGAAGTGTGTTTTTGAATTTAGGCCCACATATGGGAAATTTTTTTAGGTTGGCCACATCATCATGTAGGCTCATCAAGCCTAATTGACACGACTCTTCACCCTCAAAGAGTTGTATAAATACAAGTGACATCTCACCTCATTTGGAATCATCATCAAACACACATTCTTCCCTCTCCTCTCATTGGTTCATACAACTATTGGCCAACTTTTCTCTCCCTCTGGAAAGAAGGACGTGTTTCTCAGCTGAATTATAAGGTCGAAAATTTCAGTTGCTGACCAGGTTTTACTAGCATTGACTAGGGACTCTTTGACATGTTTTGACTACAATTTTTGGACAATTATTTTTATTTCTTTAGCCTTCATTTCTGGGCACAAAAATCGATAAGATATTGTTAATTTGATTAGTGTTGACTGCAACTTTGACCGCAAAAAACATTTCAACAAATTCTCTCTCTCCTTTAACTCAATTTGACTAGATTGTTTTGGGTTGATATTGATAAAAAAGGATTGTTGAATTTAATTGAGGTTCACCGATCTTAAGGAGGAAAGTTTGACAACTTCATTGGCCATCTTTGACTTTATCATTAGGCTAAAGTTTGACCACAATTCACTACATAATTCTCCGCATTGTTTTGAATTTGATTTGGCAAGTCAATTTCTACTTTTGTACTCTCTCTCTATTAAACATTTGATGTAATAATAAGAAGATTTTATCAAAGGGTTTTCCGCACATTTTGGTTTTTCCCTATCATCCATCAATTCTGGTGTCCTCTTGTCTTGGCTTGTCTTTTGCATCTTGTTTCGTGTTCTATCTACTTTTACTATCAATGTGATTAATGTGATTGCTATTGGAAAGCTAAACTGAAAATGTCATTGGGTTGCGAAAGGAATACTGAAGTAATTTTTCTAAGCATATAACATACCATTGTTAACTAAAATTAACATGGTATCGGTGCCCAGGTGAAGACAAACCCCAATCAAGATTGAGAAAAACAAATCACTAAGAGAGATCCATTGGACAAGACTACTGGACTAATGACTACTACATTTTACTTGAAATCTGAGGATAAGCTCAAGGAAAAATCTAACTATCATGCATGGAATATGACTTTGGACTTGACTTGGGAAAAGCATGATGCCATGGACTGTGTGAAGAGAAGATTGGTGGAGTCTCCTTCAAATTCACCTGCTGCTACGAAGACTAAATAGAAGAAAGGTGAGTTCAAAGCTAAGAAAATTATCATAGATGTTGAGCCTCCATTTTTTCCAAATTTTCATGATTTAACTGAAAAATTTTATACCTGTACTAAGTGTCTATAATCATTATTATTTATTTTATGCATTATTAAGTTATTATCTAGAGGCATTTAGAGCTGATAGTTGTTGATATGTGAACTCTTCTTGTTTTGTTAATTTAATGTGAAAATGTAATTAATGTCGAGCTATTTTTTGGTGGGTGCTAACATTCCTATAGTAACATTTCCTATACTAGTTGTGCCTGCGCCAGCTCTGCCTGCACCAATATGCCTCCACCAACATGCCTGCACTAATTTGGGGCTTTCATACATTGACACATCTCTAGGGAAATATGAAAGAGATTTTTGTTCAAAATATTGTTTGATATAAGATACATCCAGGTCATATGGATTTATGTTTAGGCAATAATTAATTCCTCAGCCCCAAATTCACAGCAGTTTCCAAACTACCAAGTTCTGTGACGTTTTCCATGTAGGTGAACGAGAATAGAGAAATTATAAAACATGGGTTTGGGTCCCAGTATATCAAATTGACAAAGCCTCAAATTTATTTCTAAAATTAGTAATGGTATAAAAGTTACATAATAGTCTTTGAGGCAGTTTTCTAAAAATGAATTGTTTTTCCAAAATCTTAGCATCTCAGATTTCAAACAGTCATTTTAGGGCACGATTTCTGAGGCAATGGTTGTGAACCAGAAAATTCTGAGAGAGGTTATTGTTAAAAATGTAACAAGACATATTTTCTCTGAACAGTTTCCTGAAATTCATTGGTTAAGATGATATGCAGGGTTCTTTGGAGGCATTTTGTTAAAAAAATTGATTTTTCAAGAATTGTAGAAAACGACCAAATTTGGGAAATTCGTGCCATATCTTCATTCCTTCAATGGGTAAATGGTTGTATTGATATTTCATTGATGAATATCAGTTTGGATTCAATTCTCATGTTGTTTTCTAAGGAATAGATGCAAAATTATCATGAAATAACATTATAAAAGGAAGAAGCCACGTAGGTGTGAAGGTTGGGGTTTTTGTATTTAGCAGATTGTATGGTGTAAATCATTTTTCTTTGTAGGAGGAGGGAATCGATCTTGTTGTGCAAGAAGGGAGGAGCTGCGCACTAGTGGGATGATCCATGGAGGGGACAACTACAACCAACGCAACATTGTTTTATGAATTTGTAACAAGACTCTTACAATGAACTTCTTCGACATTTAACTTAGAATTTTGGTTTCTACTCTAAAATGAGTTTATTTGGCAATCGCTTCTGAGTTATATTTCTCCTAAATGTTTTAAAGCCTATGATTTAAATTGTTGCAAGGGCAACGAGCTGGGCCCACCAGCCAGTCCGTTGCCCCAATTGTCTTAACTTTCTTTTGCTGCATTTTAGTTTTCTTGGTGTGAGTGTCATCTTAGATAATTCTGTAATTTCATTTCATAGCTCTTCTTTCAGTCATTTCATTTCCAATTTTATTCCAAAAGATTTATTTGATTGCTTTGGTTGTTTAAGTTTAATATCAATGCTTTTGGATGTATTTTCATAAAGGCTAAACTAAAGTAAACGGTGAATGTTTTAACTACATCTCTTATTTATTCTTACAAAGATTTACCATGATCTCATTGCTGCATAACAAAGTTTATTTCTAGAATGCAATGGTGAAATAATTGCTGAGAAAGAATTCCGGTTAACTTAAATTAACATGTATTCATGACTTCCTTTGAATATTATGTGAGACGGATTCCTACACTTTTGCAGAAAAGCATTTATTGTTGCACTTTTGCAAGCAGATGCTTGGATTAACATAAGAAAAGATTGTGAATCTTGTCGACAAAATGCTCACAGAATTCTTCATTATAATTAAATGTTGCATATATTATAAGGAAGTATTTAGTAAGATCAGGGTAAATAACACAAATTATATATTGGTTCTTATTGCATATTTATATTACAACTAAAAATTGAATTTACTTTAAGAGAAGCAATGTATTATTATCTTGATTCTTTTTAAAGCATTCGATTATTTCCTTAGATTAGTTGGAATGCAGTTGTTGTGTGATTTCTAGTTTCATGCTTGGAACATAGCAGTAATTTTTAAGATGTTTTTCGTTCCTTATTTCTTGAATCACTTTCTTTTGAATCGGGTGTACATTCCTTATCCCTTGGACAACTAAGGAAGACTTACTGCAGGAGTGAACTCAACCTAGAAGAGGATCCAGAAATAGATTCCCGGAGTGTGTTTAATTTTCTTTGAAGAGGCTTGTTTACTTTTCCTAAATGATGCTCCTTTTGAATTTCTTGCAAGAGCTTGGTTTTTATTTAATAGATCCCCAAGGTCATATTCTGGCATATATTGTGCTACGCCTCTAAGTTTACTTACCCGGATTGACAAATTAAATGTTTGTGTAAATCTTGCATTTATACCGTCCGACATTTTGGTGCTGTTGCTAGGGGGGGCATTGTAGGATAAAGCCTCAATGATTTGTTATGCTTTTCCATTTCCTTCACAATTTCATATAAATATTAATGAGATTCCCCTTGCTTGTTGAAGCATACTGGATGACATTCCCAGAGAGCTCACAAGCCAAGTTTTCCTTTCTGCAAATGAGTGATTTCCTTTACTACAAAGTTTGATGCCTGATTTGTTTCTTTTACTACAATTTAGTTTTTATGAGTAGTTTTTCTTTCTGCAAAGTTTGATGCTTGATTTACTACAATTAATTCTTTAATGAGAAATTTCTTTTACTACAAAGTGTGTTACTTTTTTTTCTGCAATAGAGATTATTTGATTTCCACAAGTGTGATTTCCTTAGTTTACAATCATGATTTGTTACTTTTATTGCAATTGATCTTTTGAGTTTTTTAGGTGCTAAAAGAACCCCCCACTCTCAATCCAGGTGCTGAAAAGACTTTCCATCTAGCAGGAAAATGTCAGGAAGTGTGATGTTATTCAAAGAACTATCTCAAATTTTGGCAGAAGATGGGGTCTCTGCTTCACAGAAAGACCATATTTTTCATGAATCAGAGAGAAGTCTATTCCTTTGGAATAGAAGACTCATCAAGAACCAGAAGATCTTCCTAGGGAGACAGAGAAGCTATGGATCATGCTTTATGAGGCGAAACCATCAGAAGTAGAGATTGAAGAACACTAACCTGATCCAACCTGCACTTTAGAATATGAACAAAGAAAATTGGAGGATTTGCATGTTGCACCAAATGTTTCCCATGAATCAAATGACCAAGAGTATATGGATCCCATAGAATCTTGGTTTGAGATGATTGTCAGTATCCACTCCTCCTTTATCATTTGGAAATTTGTAACATCATATCAGTTAATGTGGATGGTACCTCATGTTCTAGTATTTTCTCGCATATACTTTCTAAATTTGAACATGAATATGATTATCCTCTTGTTGCGCACTTGGTTGCATCGGAAGCCCTCCTATACTAAAAAGAAGTCTTCCTCTTTATAGGATAGAGTAGGGTAGAAGAATAAAGAAATGCCATGAATAAAGTTGTTACAACAATGCAATTTGGGTTTTGAATTTCGAAGCATAGCCACTGAAACTGCCTTCAATCCACATCAGTTTTTAATACACACATCTGTGACAAATCTTGTTGAGTATGATTCACTCTAATAGCTCATGATTTTGCAAAAATAACCATGATTAACGACTCTAATGAAGTTGTCATCTGAGATATATATTTTCAGTTTCCCCTAGAAAGTATTATTGGAGAGCCCCCTATGGTGGACCACTCTTGTAAAGATCATAAGAAGCTATCCATGAGAACACTAGCATTATTAACTTAAGGAATATTTCAATCATTATTTGGGATATTTTTAATAATTCTTTAGGGTAGAGGAACTAGCCAGTAATGATTAGTCATTCAAAACTTTTCACACCATCCCGTACTCTTAAGGAGTAGGTTTGTCTCCCCACTTATTAAGTAAATTTTGAAGTTAATTACAATGATATTTTACAAAAAATATTAGGGGAGGATAGGAGGTCTCGTCATGAGCTAGCCTACCACGATCATGAGACCTAACATGCATGACCTTTCTGTTGCTGGTCACCAAGCCAAAGCAATGGCTTTCAACTAAAAAGCTGGAAGACAGGAGGTCTCATCACGAGTCGGCCTATTCATGCATGTTATTTCTTGTGAGTGGCACTGCCATCAGCTGGTTACCAAGCCAAGATAATGGCCTTCATCTAATTTTTGCAATTAAACAAGATAACTCTGAATCTATATCTAGTAAGTGGGACACAGACATTTTTTTGGGTTAAAAGACATCCCTGTCAAGGCTATAGACACCTGTGGGCAACAGGGCCATGTCTGTGGTATTAAAGTTAATTGTATACTGAGATTTACTCGGTTATAGCTCTCTTTCCCTAAAGCACATCATTTTATTTCTTGGACAATGGCTTTAACATGAGTTGAGCATGATGCTTTGGGTTCTATCTTTCAAAAATTAGGAACCTTTAATGATGTGGTACCCTCAGTGAAGGTAATTCTTTGTATTAGATTAAGGAGAAATTTACTTTTGCATTTGGATGACAACAAATTTAGAGTGTTCAATTTTCTGATTTGTCTAGGAAGGTGTCATTTTGTTGTATTTTTATCCTCCTTTTCTGGTATCATAACTCGCTTAATTTTTATGGTATTTAGAGTGATGAATTACTCAATGATGATTACTCACCATGTGTTGATGGAAAATCATGTCTATCGATTGTGGTTGCCTCTAAATAAGCACTACATGACCTAGGTACATGATTGTTGTATTAGGTGCAAGAATATTATGGTAATTTTCTTGAAATTGCACCATTTCAACAAAGATTTGATTTTTATCATGATTGTTAATAAGACTCTGGACGTAAATAAGAGCTCTTAAATATATGACAAGTAGGGAGTTCATTTGAAATAGGATAGCAGGTATGTGATGGCTATCATAAAGGTGCAGTACTCTTTTTCCATAATGTATGGTACAAAGCATTGCTTTCATGTACCTGATCTTGTTGCAATTTTATCATTCTCATACTCGATACTTTCCCAAGGGCTGTAACATGGTTTTAGCTGGAAATGTAATAGTGATGTTGTAGACTTAATGAATGCTTTAAAAATGATGACATACCATGATATCTTCATATTTTATTGCTGATATTTCTTTCTTGGGAAGCATAGTATGACCTTTAAACATCCCCCCTGCATTCTTCCATGGTTTTATAATCTTATGGTTCGGCTTGTATGAGGACATGCAAGAAGGTCAGCATGGGGGAGTGTTGAACCTCCATTTTGTCCAAATTTTCATAATTTAACTGAATAATTGTATACCTGTGCTAAGTTTCTATAATCATTATTATTCGTTTTAGGCATTATTAAGTTATTATCTAGAGGCATTTAGAGTCGACAGTTGTTGATCTATGAACTCTTCTTGTTTTGTTAATTTAATGTGAAAATGTCATTAATGTCAAGCTCTTTTGTGGTAAGTGCAAACATTCCTATAGTAGTAGTTCATATACCAGTTGTGCCTGCACCAGCTCTTCATGCACCAGCATGCCTCCACCAACATGCCTGCACTAATTTGGAGCTTTCATACATTGACACATCTCTAGGGAAATATGAAATACATTTTTGTTCAAAATATTGTTTTTACACTTCCACCTAAGCTAAGAGACACCCAAGTCATGTGGATCTATGTTTAGGCAATAATTAATGCCTCAACCCCAAATTCATAGCAGTTTCCAAACTGCCAACTTCTGCCTCGTTTTCCGTGCAGGTGAAAGTGCATGGAGAAATTCTAGAACATTAGTTTTGGTCCCCGTATAGAAATTTGACAAAGCTTCAACCCGATATCTAAAATTTTTAATGGTCTAAAAGTTACATAACGATTTTTGAGGCAGTTTTTTAAAAATAGACTATTTTTCCAGAATCTTAGCATCTCAAATATCAAACAGTCATTTTCAGGCATGATTTCTGAGGCAATGGATTTGAAACAGAAAATTATGAGAGAGGTTATTTTTGAAAATATAACAAGATACATTGCCTCCAAACAGTTCTTTGAAATTTGTAATGATTAAGCAGATACACAAAGTTCTTTGGAGATATTTTGTTAAAAAACCGATTTTTCCAGAATTGTAGAAAATAGACAGATTTGGGAAATTCATGCTAGGTCTTCATTCCTTCAACGGGTAAATGGTTTTTATGATATTCTAGTGATGAATATCAGTTGGGATTCAATCCCCATGTTGTTTTCTAAAGAATAGAGCCAAAACTATCATGAAAGAACATCATAAAAGGAAGGAGTCACGTAGGTGTGAAGGCTGGATTTTTGTATTTGGCAAATTGTATTGTGTAAATCATTTTTATTTGCAGGAGGAGGGAATCGATCTTGCTGTGCAGGAATGGAGTAGTTGCACACTAGTGGGATGATTCCTAAAGGGGACTTGTTAGGTCCCTATAATAGCAATGATTCCCCCATTACTATTGTCATTGTAGCCCTTATTGTTATTATTGTGTCACTATTATCCCCATATTGTTATTAGTGTGCCCCATAGAAACCCACTATTGTTATTGTTGTGCCCTTATGTTATTACTGTTATGTCGGCTTGATTATATTGTGACCCCTTAGACTCCTATATATAGAAAGGAGGTTTAGTCATTTATATCATCCAAGAATTGTTCATTTGTGCAATGTAAAGGAGGTTGCCCCCTTGAAGAGGCTGAACTCTAAGGCATTGATCTAACTTCACATATTTTTGTGAGCTGGTTTCATAACATTTGGTATTAGAGCTTTGGATTCTAAGGTTTCACTGCTCCAAACGAGTCATCGTGGCATTTTCACTATAACTTCTTTTCTGCAATGTTTTACAAGCTAAAAAAGAAAAACCCATTTGAGCTAAAATCGTTCTGAACTTTAGTTCCAAATTTTAGAGTTTCTCTCACTATATTTTCGGAGATATGATCTAATGAAGTTAAGGTTTTTGTAGACTCCCGAATTACATTCCAAACAGGTGACCTGGGGAAAATCATCATAACGTTTGTTCTGAGCATCAGATTAAAATTAAGTAAGATGTTGCAGACAGAGGACGACCTGTAGTTTTCTGTATATCATTTTCAGGTACTAAGGTCGAAACAACGACACGTGGTACTTTGTACAATTTCACTCTACTAAACTAGCCTTGTTGAAATGTGCAACAAGAAATGCTAAAAATAGAAAATGCTAAAAATAGCACTGCTATAAATAGTCGGGCTATAAATAGCATTTCAACCATTGTGGATATTAGCAACAATGGGTGAAAAGTGAAAGTGCTAAAAATAGTTTTTCTAAAAATATAATTTTGGGATCCCTTCTTATTTTAGTCAGTCCCTGGACTAAACATAGGAAGTATAATTCAAATTTTATGTTAATAGTTGTTTGTAAATTGATTAATTAATTCATCTTGAGTTAAGTAGTTAAGGAATTATGAACATGAAGTCTATGTGAGGACATGCAACAATTTCTCCTTTAATTGAGGGATTTATCTATCAGTTAAAGAGATGAGGATGAGTTGTAATATTGAGTTGTAATTAGTTGGCTCAGTTAACTGTGTCAAGTCGAGTTAGATTAATTTAACAGTTTGTTAAATGAATGAGAGTTTAGTTAGTTAATGCTTGCATGCATGTAACTACTGTATTTCAGATAACTAAGTATTCGCTCATGGATAACTAATTCATGTTAGTTAAGTCAGAGACCCAGTTGAGATCAGATGGAGGGACAATGTACTATCAATTGCTTGAATATTCCTTTGTGAATATTCCTTGCATGGAGAAGGAATAGTATTCCTTAAGGATTGCACAGTTGCATCAGAGGTTACAGTGAGTGTGATGAGGCCAATTCACACATGTGATATCATTGGGCCCCAATCAAAACTGCACAAGGAAATAGGAGGGTTGGAGGGCTTGAAGAAGAGATATTCTATGTCTATTGAGTCTGTGAGTTGTATTGTTTGATTATAGAGAGAGTAGGATAGCTTGAGAGCTAATTCTTTTTGTAACTTGAACAATATTTCCACTTGTATGATAATACAGAGTTGGAATATTAGGCTGGTTCTTTCCCCAGTGATATATCTTCTGTGTTATGGTTGATTACTTCTCATTTCTCAGTTATATTTGTTCTTGGTTGATGTTTCTCATGTTTGACTCAGCTTCAGCTAAATTGTTTGTAGAAGTATATCAAGTGTTTTTCTTTAGTACATTACATTACCAGGTGATCTAGAGTGGGAATTTCTACATGGTATTAGAGCAAAGGTGATCAAGGAAGAATAGTGTACAAGTAGGAGAAGTTCACAGTTTGGTTTCTGAATATTGAATTGAGTTCTTATCACATCTATTTCACTGATGGTGTTCAATGGTTTGAGACTCGAATATGCCCTTGATGGCAGTTCGAATTATATAGCCTGGAAGGATCGCATGGAGGCAATATTAGAAGATAAGGGTCTAAAGGAGTTCATTGATCAAGAAGTCTAGAAGCTGACTAATGCTACTCAACTGGCGGAATGGAAAAAGTGTGTGGCTAGAGCAAGGAGAATCCTCCTGGAGAGAGTTTGAGATCACATTGTCTCAAGCCTTCATGGGAAGGAGACTCCATTTTTGATGTGGAAAACATTGAAATATCTTTATCAGAATAGCAGCGATAACAGGAAGCTGGCGCTGAAAGATAAGCTTCGAAATATCAAGTGCGAAAAGGGTGACACAATATCTACATTCCTGAACAAGCTCACCACCTGCAGGGATGAGATTGGAAGCGTAGGGATCATGAAAGCTGATGATGACATGGTGAGTCTTGCACTCCTTGGTCTTCCTAAGAGCTGGCATAGCTACCAGGACTCGGTTAATGGAAGAGAGAAACTGCGAGATTGGGAACAAATTTGGTCAGATCTGATGCAGGAGGAGATAAGGCAAAGCACCATGGATGGATCTTCATGAAAACAAGATAGATTGGGCTAGTAGTCCATCAGACCAAAATAACACTTCTAGAGGAATCTTCAACCTTGGTTCAGCTGCAGTTTCTTGGTATAGCAGGAAATAGAGATTAGTTGCACTTAGCTCAGCAGAGGCTGAATACATGGCTGCTAGTTAGGTAGCATGTGAGGCCATTTGGATGCAGAAGATTCTAGTGGGATTATTTGGTCAGATGATGGATCCTACAGTGATATATTGTGATAGTCAGAGTTGCATAAAACTCTTTGAGAATCCAGTGTTTCATCACAGGTCCAAGCATATAGATATCCGTTACCATCATCTACGGGACTGTGTGGTCAAGAGGATAACGATGTTGCAGTATGTTTCAACCGAGGAGTAGGATGCAGATATTTTGACTAAGGCATTGTCAAAATCCAAGTTCTAGTTCCACAGAGACAGGATCGGGGTTACTGATAATCCTTTTCTTGTTGAGAGGGAGTGTTGAAATGTACAACAAGAAATGATAAAAATAAAAAATGTTAAAAATAGCACGGCTATAAATAGTTAGGCTATAAATAGCAGTTTAGCCATTATGGATCTTAGAAACAACGGGTGAAAAGTGAAAGTGCTAAATCTAGCTTTTCTGAAAATAGCATTTCGGGATCCCTTCTTATTTTAGTCAGTCCTTGGACTAAACATAGGAAGTAAAATTCGAATTTAATGTTAATAGTTGTTTGTAAATTGACTAATTAATTCATCTTGAGTTAATTACTTAAGGAATTATGAACATGAAGTCTATGTGAGGACATGCAACAATTTCTCCTTTGATTGAGGGATTTATCCATCAGTTAAAGAGATAAGGATGAGTTGTAATTAGTTGTCTTAGTTAACTGAGTCAACTCCAGTTAGATCAATTTAAAAATTTGTTGAATTAATGATAGTTCAATTAGTTAATGCTTTCATGCACGTAACTACTGTATTTCAGATAACTGAGTATTCACTCATGGATAACTCATGCATGTTAGTTCAGTTAGAGACCCAGTTGAGATCAGATGGAGGGATAGTGTTGTTGGAAATAACACTGAGAGGGGGTGGTGAATCAGTATTAGCAAGTCAATAATTTTTCATTTCCATAATCAGATTCATATACGCTACTTCAGTTAATGAAACTTGTTTGTATACGCAACTGTGTTTAAGGCAACTAACGTATATCCTGCAGACTTAAGATTTAGTTAATTCTTCATATGTTGATCTCTAATCATTGCATTAGAACCATATAAACAATAACTAGGTGTAGTAAAAATAGAACAGACAATCACACACAAGAACACAAGACATAAGGTGGAAACCCAATGTGGGTGAAAATCACTTGCTGCAATCGTCTCTATCTTATTTTTAAATTAGAAACTTCTTTCTATAATTTTTGTATTGGTACAGTCTTATACCAGTACATAGGCTTCTACTTGTAGAAGGCTACAACCTTCTCTCATTCTCTAGCTTCTCCTGGAAGAAAGCTACAACCCCCTAGCTCTCGTACTAGCTTGAAATGTTTACTAGTACGTAAGTGTCGGCCTACAAAAGGCTCCAACCTTCTCTTTTCTTCCAGGGACCACGTTTCATAAATTTTCAGTCTAGCTCCATCAATAGCATCAACCAATCTCCTTTTGTACCAATCAAAACTGAATCAACCAATCACTTTGATAAATCTTCAAAATGCAGAATCGAAGATAGAACCGAGAACACTGCAACAGCAAACAAAAGTAGCTAAAATATATTTTGTGAGATATACACCACTTTCTTTTGTTGAACTTGTGTGTATATGTACTTTTCTCAAGGTGAATTTGCATACAGATCTGTAAATCAAAATTATGATGTATACGCTATTTTGATATGCTGAAACAGCGTGTATACACACCTTTTCTAAAGTGAACATGCGTATAGATCTGTAAATGATGATTTAAACTCTACAACAATTTCAGACTTCAGTTATACCTAGATTATCATATCTATAGATTACAACATGCGCCAGTTATATAGATAAATGATCAAAACCACATAAAGATACTTCACTTCTAGCCTTAAGGTCTTGACCCATCATTAGATCTTATCCGTCATCAAGCGCTAAGGTTCATCCTTGGTTCAGATCCAGCTATGCACCATAACCTAATAGCCTATATATTAGATCTTGCTCTTCATCAGATATTCAATTCATGAGTGCCCTTGCCTAATGATCTTCTCCTCCTTTTATAGTCTTAAGCCTTACTCAATAACATGGACCAAAACCACTTAGAACCAATACCTTGGACCAAATACCTGGGGGTCAACACTTTGGACAAGATACCTTAGACCAATACGATGGATCAAAATACCATGGACCAAATACCACAGATCAAAACTAAGTTTTCCAACATGTACGCACCTTTCCTTCCATGAAAGTGTGTGTTTACGCAATACACATCTTTTGGTCTGCGAACCCGCATGTACACGTGGCTTGGTTAGTGGGGAACCTGTGTATACCTCTCTTTCTTCATTCTGTGAGTCTGAAATGTGATCTGTCATCTGAGTGAGTTTCCATCAAGGACAACACCTGTGTCATAGTGCCAAATCTGTGTCATAATGCCAATAATCTCCCCCTTTGGACTTGATGGCAACCCCAAGCCACTCTCCCCCTTTGTCATCAAGGGCAAAGGGTTATGCTCCCCCTGAGTACACGCTGAATTCTCTAATATGTTGTAGAGTGTTGATTGAACTCCATGCTCGAGTCCATGCTCCCCCTGAATATAAGCAAGGTCTGCAAAAAGATGTTCTAAAAGAATAACATGACTCTATACATACATCATAAATGACCTTCCTATCACCAATGAATCATACATACATCCATCTCCCAACCAAGTGGGGATATACCGAGTTTGACTCATCCACCCAACCAAGTGGGGATATACCAATTGTTTATACATTTCAAAACAAGAACATTACATCATCCATCCCATGCATAATGGGGAAACAAAATAGGTTGTTTCATGACCTTGACATTAAAATACATACATGACATAGAGACCAAATATCTTAAAGAAGACCATGATAGCTATCAATAGCTATCATCGGCAGCATCTATCAATCACCGTCTAGACCAACAACCATGATCTCCCCTTGAACATGTTCCACCTGAATAAAAAACAACTGTGAATTTGTACCAAGATCTTCTAAGATAATGCCAACAATGAATTATTAGAAGTATATGCTCCCCTTATGCCAGATGATCACTATCAGACCCATATCAGACTCCTTTCATCCTGAGTCTGGCCCACTGTTTTTCTTCAAACCAACATGTACGTGACTGTATCCACAACAATAGGCGTATGTACACAGATACACTTTATGGAACTCGTGTATACCCACTTTTCTCTAAAACAGATAAGTTTTAATAGCAAGAAGATGCCTCAAGTACTCCTAGCTTCTGTCTGAGATATTCAAATGTCTCTTTGGGCAATGGTTTGGTGAATATATTAGCAACCTGTTCTTTGGAGGGAACATACTCCAATTTCACCTTTTTTTCAAGCACTTGTTCATGTAGAAAATGGTATTTGATGGGTATGTGCTTGGTATTGGAATGCATGACTGGATTCTTTGAAATACTAATTGCACTTGTATTATCACATAAAATGGAGATGGGTGGAGTACATGTGATCTGAATGTCTTGCAATGTTTGCATCATCCAAAGGAGTTGTGTGTAGCAAGATGCAGTAGCCACATATTCTGCTTCAACTGTAGATAATGCAATTGAACTTTAGTTCTTTCTGAACCAAGACACTAATCTGGAACCCATATAGAATTCACCACCACTAGTCCTTTTTCTATCATCAATGCTTCCTTCCCAATCTGCATATGTATATGCATGAAGTGTAAGATATGTATCTCTAGGATACCATAGGCCAAAATTATGTGTTCCTTGAACATATTTGAAAATCATTTTGACAGCCTGAAGGTGTGATTCCTTTGGATTAGCTTGGAATCTTCCAATGATTCCCACTACATGCATGATGTTTGGTCGGGTACTTGTTAAATAAAGTAGACTGCCAATCATGGATCTGTAGGTTGGTTGATGTACTACTGCTGATTCATCATTTGAGCTGAGACTGCATCCTGTTACCATAGGGGTACATACTGGTTTATAATCTTCCATGCCACATTTTTTCAAGATCTGGTTGAGATACTTGTTTGTGACAGAAAAATACCATCTTTATTTTGTTGAACTTGTAGCCTAAGAAAATATGTGAGCTCACTAAGTAGGTACATTTCAAATTACTGCCGCATTACCGAAGCAAAGCTTTAACTCATGGCTTCTTCATTGCTACCAAAAATGATATCATCAACATACACAACAAGTATTAGCAATTTATTATTGTCAATCTTTGTATATAGATTGCTATCAGCACATCGTTTTGAAAAACCTTGTTGATGGAGGTATTTGTCAAGATGGTAATACCAGACCCTTGGAGCTTGTTTTAGACCATAGGGAGCCTTTCTCAGTCTGCATACAAGTTTTGCATCATTTCCAAGGATGAATCCATCTGGTTTCTCAATATATACTTCTTCTTCTAAGTCTCCATTAAGAAAGGAAGATTTTACATCCATTTGGTATACTTTGAATTTCTGAAAGCTAGAAAGAGCAAGTAACATTCTTATAGCTTCAAGTCTAGCAACAGGTTCAAAGGTTTCTCAAAATCTATACCTTCTTGTTGAGCATATCCTTTACAAACAAGTCTGGCCTTCGTTCTAATAACTTCTCCATTTTCATTCAGCTTGTTTTTGAATATCCATTTAGTTCCTATGATATTCTTATCATGAGGTCTAGGAACTAATTCCCAAGTATTATTCTTTTCAATTTTCTCAAGTTCTTCATTCATGGATTTGACCCAACATTCATCTTTACATGCTTCACTTACATTTTGAGGTTCGGTGGAGGAATGCTAAGTAGCTTGAAGCTTTTGAAATAGTTCTTCTTGTCTGCACACCTGCCACTTTCTGTCCCAAAATTTGAGTCTCTGGATGATTTTTCTAAACATACATGGACGGAGTCTTATCTTCTATTGTTATCTCTTCTTCTGGTGCTTCATTGGTTTCTTCTTTAGAATTAGTCTGACTTGATGTGGAAGGGTAATCCTCATCTTCTTCTTGCTCTTCGGTTTTTATTTGCTTTTGATTTTTGCATGTTTCATCAACCACAACATCAATACATTCAATAATTTTCCCAATTCTTTTATTATAACATTTATATCCTTTACTTCGGGAAGAGTAACGAAGGGGAATACCTTCATCTACTCTGGGTTCAAACATACCAAGTTTTTCATCAGTGCTTTTGATGTAACATTTGCTTCCAAAAACATTGAGGTATTTTACAGTAGGAGTCTTACCATACCAAAGTTCATCAGGAGTTTGAGTTCTGTTTACCCAATTGTTTGTCTTGTTCAGAATAGTGATAGCAACAAATGTAGCTTCACCCCAGAAGGTTGCAGGAGTTCCTAACTCATCTAGCATAGCACGAGCCATTTGTTGAACAGTTCTGTTCATCCTTTCTACCACTCCATTTTGTTGAGGAGTCCTTGAAGTGGAGAATTCCCTTTTTATTCCATGTTCTTCACAAAAGTCAGAGAATTCATCCGAGGTAAATTCCCCTCCTCAATCAGATTCGAGGAATTTGATTTTACGATATGATTCATTCTCAACCAAAGCTTTGAAGGCTTTGGATTTTTCAAATGCTTCATATTTATGCTTTAGAAGTCCTATCCAACACATTCTGGAAAAATTATCAATGAACAATATAAAGTATTCTTCTCTGCGAGGTGACTTTTTCCTTCATGGACCACATAAATTAGTATGAACAAGTTCAAGAGGCTTACTAGCTGATCCTTCCTATTCAGTAAAATGTGCCTTAGTTTGCTTACCAAATTGACATGATTTGCATATTGTATTTCCTGAATGCTTATATCAGGAAGATCATGAACAACCTAGAATTTGCATGCTTTCCTTATTTGAGAGAAGCTTAGGTGCCCCAATCTTCTATGCCATAGCCAATGTTCATCATTTTTGCTTAGATAGCACTGTTGTTGTCCTCCCTTGAGTATGTCTAAGTTATTTGGATTTCTTATACCTTTGATCATGTTTCACCTGCATCAAGCTCACAAACAACACATCCATTTGATCGAAATACTACTTCATTTCCTTGATCACACATTTGACTGACACTCAATAGGTTATGCTTTAGACTATCAACATACATAACATTTCCATATTTAACCTTTTCTTTTAAGAGAATATATCCTTTACCTTTTATGACAGCAGGAGTGTCATTTCCAAATGAGACCTTCTTTTCTTTTTCTAGGGAATTATATGAGTGAAGTTTTTCTTTGTCACCAGTCATGTGTTTTGAGCATCCACTGTCGATATACCACTGATTTTCCTGTCCTTCTGCATACAAGACTATACCACATCTTTCTGGTTGCGGCCCTTTCTTTTCCCATATTTTGGGACTTAATGAAGTTCGGTCCTTCTGAGATGTTTGCCGAACTTTTCTCCTGCATTGAGTTTCTTCACGACCAAAGTTGTTGCAGATACAGCATTCTATTTCATTTTCAAGAAGAGAAAAGTTATTATAAGTCCATTTCATGATCCCTATCACATTCCTCTGATTTCATGCTTCTCTAGTCATGATGGTCTTGTAAGCAACACATTGAGCAACTTTGTGTCCAAAGTTATGACATGAAAAACATTGGCCATTAAAGAAGTTCCTGTGATTATCGAATCTACTGACCTGCTGATTGTAGTTTCTATTAATATTCATTCTTGAAGCAGATTGAGTATGATTTACCTCTCGTTTGTAGCTTCTGTTCAGCCTTTAAGTAAATTGAGCCTGATTTACCTGGTGATCTTCTTTATGCCTTTGTTGATGATTGTCAAATTGTTCACTGCTCTTTGCTACATCAAGATAGCTTTTAATGGAGGTTGACGACTTCTGTGATCGAGATGCTTCTTTAGTATATCCGAGACCTGTCTTTATCAGAGGAGAATGCTGCACTTTGATAATTTCATTTAATGTTTCTGATCCTTTAGAAAATATAAGATGGAGAGCTTTTGTTTTCTCAATATCCTTTCTTAGACCCACAATTTCACATTCCAATTTTTCATTGTGTTTTTCTCTTTCAGCAAGTTGGAATGTCAAGGTATCTATAATCATATTATTTTCTTCTAAGAGTTTAGAGATTTTTTCATAAAGATCATCTTCATCTAAAGCATCCAAGAAATTATCATCTTCAAAAGCCGTCAAAAGTATATAGTCATTACTATTTTCATCTTCATCGCTATTAGATAGACCATCACTATCTTCATGCATATAGTAGCTTTTCTTACTTACACTTTCTTTTCTATTCCATTTTTCTGATTCTTTACCTTTATCAAGCTTATCTTTATGAGGACATTTGGCAACATAATGATCAACTCTTCCACAAGAAAAACATTTGAAAGGTAGTTTACCTTTGAATCTCCCAGAACCATGTTGAAGGTTTTTGACAAAGTTTTCTTCTTCATCTCCTTTTGAAATATGTCCTAATTCATTGAGTTCTTCTCTTCCTAAAGCTTTAAATGCAGCTTCTCTCATATCTGATGGATCTCCTTTTCTCATTTCGAAAGAAGTTAAGATTCTGTGCAGCTGTGTCATAATAATAATTTGAAGATCCTACTTTTCTTCTATGGCAGATACTTTTGATTCAAACTTAGTAGACAAGAATCTTAAAACCTTTTCAACTAAAGTGACTTCTTTTATCTCTTCACCCAAATTCTTCATGCAATTAACAATCTCATCTATACATAAGAAGTAACTAGCTATACTTTCATCATTGTGCATTTTGAGAGTTTCATATTGAATTGTGAGAGTTTGCAGTTTTGCACGTTTTACCTTAGCGTCTCCTTCATAGCTTAGAATGATCTTGTCCCAAGTTTCTTTGGTAAATTTGAGTTACATAACTTTGACAAATTTTGATTGTGATAGACTCGCCAATAATGTATTGATAGCCTTGGCATTGGTTTCATATTGCTTTTTTCCTGCCGCTTCTTTAGGAATTGCCGATGGAAATGTATATCCTCCTTCCACGATTTCCAAGACATCTGTTCCAAGAGATTTAAGATAGGTTGTGGTTCTTACCTTCCAATAAAAAAAGTTGCTCCCATCAAAGATTGGTGGTCTAATGGATCCATCGTTTCCGTGGTTACTCATGATGATGGATCTTCCTTCAAGCGATCAAGCTTCTTCTAAAGGACTTGCTCTGATACCAATTGTTGGAAATAACACTGAGAGGGGGGTTGAATCAGTATTAGCAAGTCAATAATTTTTCATTTCCATAATCAGATTCATATACTCTACTTCAGTTAATCAAGCTTGTGTATATACGCAATTGTGTTTAAGGAAACTAGCGTATTTCCTACAAACTTAAGATTCAGTTAATTCTTCATATGTTGATATTTAATCAGTGCATCAGAACAATATAAATAGTAACCAGGTGCAATAAAAATAGAACAGACAATCACACACAAGAACACAAGATATAAGGTGGAAACCCAATGTGGGTGAAAACTACCTGCTGTAATCATCTCTATCTTCTTTTTAAATTAGAAACTTCTCTTTACAATTTTTGTATTGGTGCAGTCTTAAAATAGTATGCAGGCTTCTACCTGTAGGAGGCTACAACCTTCTATCATTCTCTAGCTTCTCCTGGAAGGAAACTATAGCTCCCTAGCTCTTATACTAGCTTGAAATGTTTACTAGTACGTAGATGCTGGCCTACAGAAGGCTCCAACCTTCTCTCTTCTTCCAAGGACCACGTTTCATAAATTTTTAGACTGGCTCCATCAATAGCATCATTCAATCATCTGCATCAACCAATCTCCTTTTGCACCAACCAAAACTGAATCAACCAATCACTTTGACAAATATTCAAAATGCAGAACCCAAGCCAGAACCCAGAACACCGCAACAACAAACAGAAGTAGCTAAAATATATTTTGTGAGATATACACTACTTCCTTTTGTCGAACCTGCGTTGTATATGCACTTTTCTCAAGGTGAACTTGCATACAGATCTACAAATCAAAATTAATATGTATACGTTGTTTTGATATGCCAAAATAGCGTGTATACGCACCTTTTCTAAAGTGAACCTGCATACATATCTGTTAATGATGATTTAAACTCTACAACAATTTCAAACTTCAGTTATACCGAGATCATCATAGTTATAGACTACAACATGCGCTAGTTGTACATATAAATGATCAAAACCACATAAAGATACTTCAATTCAAGCGTTAAGGTCTTGACCCATCATTAGATATTATCCTTCATCAAGCTCTAAGGCACATCCTTGGTTCAGATCCGGCTATGCACCATAACCTAATATCTTGTATATTATATCTTACTCTTCATCAGATATTCAATTCATGAGTGCCTTTGCCTAATGATCTTCTCCTCCTTTTATAGTCTTAGGCCTTACTCAATACCATGGACCAAAACCACTTAGAACCAATACCTTGGACCAAATACCTGGGTTCAACAATTCAGACAAGATACCATGGACCAATACCATGGATCAAAATACCATGGACCAAATACCATGTACCAAAACTAAGCTTTCGAACATGTACGTGCCTTTCCTTCTGTGAAAGTGCGTGTGTATGCAATACGCATCTTTTGGTCTACGAACCCACGTGTACATGTGGCTTGCTCAATGGGGAACATGCATATACCTCTCTTTCTTCATTCTATTAGTCTGAACTATGATCTGTCATCTGAGTGAGTTTCCATCAATGACAAAACTTGTGTCATAGTGCCAAATCTGTGTCATAATGACAGCAAGTATACTATCAATTGCTAGAATATTCCTCTTTTAATATTCTTTGCATGCAGAAGGAATATTATTCCTTAAGGATTACACAGTTGGATCAGATGTTATAGTGAGTGTGATGAGGCCAATTCACACATGTGATATCATTAGACCCCAATCAAAACTGCACAAGGAAATAGGAGGCTTAGAGGGCTTGAGGAAGATATATTCTATGTCTATTGAGTCTGTGAGCTGTATTGTTTGATTACAGAGAGAACAAGATAGCTTGAGAGTTGATTCTTTTTGTAACTTGAACAAGATTTCCACTTGTATGATAATACAAAGTTGGGGTTTTAGGCTGGTGCTTTCCCTAGTGATATATATTCCATGTTATGGTTGATTACTTCTCATTTCATAGTTATATTTTTTCTTGGTTGATGTTTCTCATGTTGGATTAAGTTTCCACTAAATTGTTTGTAGAAGTAGATCAAGTGTTTTGCTTTAGTACATTGCATTACCAGGTGATCTACAGTGGGAATTTCTACAAGTCTATATTCAGGTCACCGTGGGAGATTTGGCATAGCTCTTCCTTGGAGAATCCAATATTGATTAGAATTGCAAGGTTAGAAATATGACTCAAAGGGTTACTACAAAACACGATTTCAGATATTCGAGATACGCAGTTACAAAGATACAATAGATTCAATATCGAACTCTCACCGAGTAAAAAAATGGTGTGTAGTTTTTTTCTTTATTTTTTCATAAGATTGGTTTGAAAAATTAGTTTGAACGAATTCAAAGGGAATAGTGAAGAATTATTAGCATTGATTGCTGCCACAAAGAAAGAAAATGGAAACACCTAGTAAGAAACCTGAAAGCTCTTGCATGACTCGTGAAGAAGAGGAAGAAATGAAACATGATATATCAAAATTACAAGACCAATTACAACAAATTTCACTCTCACAAAAGGTAATTGAAGCCAAAATGGATGGAATGGAAGCTAAGATGAATGGCATGGATGCTAAGATGAATGGCATGGATGCTAAGATGGAAGAACTGAAGATAAACTTGAATAAGTTGCTACAAGAAATGGTTACTAATGGTGAAAGGGTAGTAAAGGAAACTCATCATGAGAACAAAAGAAATTTTAATCATGATTTCATAGACTAATGTTGGATTGAAGACCCACCATGTTCCAAAAATTGATATGAGGAAGTTTGATGGAAAGGATCCTGGAACATGAATACTACAGATGGAGCCATGTTTCGATCTCCATAATGTGAAAAACACACAAAAGGTGCATATTGCAACTTTATATTTGGAACCAAATTAGTTTGTATGGTATCAATCAATTTTCTCTCGTAAATAAATTGTCACTTGGGCAATTTTTATGGAAGAAATGCTAGCACATTATGAGGATACAAAAATCAACACCTTCTCTTAGCTAATTGATAAATCTCAAACAAAAGGGTTTAATGATGGAGCACATTGAGGACTTCCAAAAATTGAACATAAGGGTAAAATATATTCTAGACGAGCATAGGATTGATGTGCTCATAGGGAATTTAAAGGATAATATCCAACATGAGGTTCACCTTTAGGAACCTAATTCATTGGAGAAGGCATTCAGGTTAGCAAGAAAAATGGAAAGAAAAATTATGGCAACTAGGAAGCCTACCACTCACAACTATAAATATGGAAGTGTTGTTGCCCTTAGCCTTCCACAACCTACAAGGATGACACCACAAAAATTGGAAGAAAAAAGAGAAAAGGTGCTTTGTTACAGTTGTGATAGAAAATACAGTAAAGGTCATAAGTGTGCTGAGAAGAAATTATTCTACATAGATTGTGAAGAGGAGGAAGAAAAGGAGAAATAAATGTCAAAAGAAGAGGATATACTCCAGGAAAAAACCATAGATAAAGAAGAAATTAATTTGACCATATCTTTTAATGCATAGGATGGAATTACCACTCCTCAAACTATCAAGATAGAAGGACATATCAAGAAGAAAAAGGTAATAGTGTTGATTGATTCGGGAAGTACACATAATTTTATTCATTGTAAGATAGCCAAGGAATTGAATTGTTTCCTATATCCAGCACCAGAGTGTCAAGTGATGGTTGCAAGTGGAGGAACCATAAATTTCTCTGGAAAGTGTCATAATATCAAGCTATCCATGGGAGAATATGTATTGAATAGCCCAATGCTTTCCATTCCAATGGGTGGTGTTGATGTTGTACTAGGAGTCCAATGGCTACAATCTTTGGGTACAATAGCTTTTAACTTTCAAGAACTTTTGATGAAATTTTGTGTAGAAGGAAAGGAAGTTTAATTAAGGGGTATTACATGGAAACTAGGAAATATAATCAGCTATAATGGTATGACAAATATTTGGAAGAAGGAACAACGAGGCATAATTGCACAATTATTTTTGCTAGAGGTTCCCACATCAAAATAATCTATTTCTCCAGATCTCCAAAAATCCTTGGACAATCATTCCAAGGTATTTGAGTCTCCCAAAGGCCTCCCATCTATTTTTGATCATGATCATGCCATTCATTTGATTCCAAGATGTGTTCCTCCAAACATCAGGGTGTACAGATATTCGTATGCCCAAAAGAGTGAAATTGAACGTATAGTTTCAAAAAGGCTAGAGGCTGATATAATTCAACCTAGTCAAAGTTCTTTCTCTACTCCAATAGTGTTGCTGCACAAGAAGGATGGATCATTGAACACGTGTCCATATTATAGGGAGCTAAAAAAGCTCACTATTAAAGATAAAATTCCCCTTCCTATGATTGATGAATTATTGGATGAATTACATGGATTAATTTACTTCACCAAGTTGGATCTTCATTCAGAATATCATCGAATCAGAATGAAGACTGAAGCCATTTCAAAAACAAGATTTATAACTCATGAGGGTCATTATGAATTTTTGGTCATGCCTTTTTGCCTTACCAATGCACCTTCTACATTTCAAGGTTTGATGAATTCCATTTTCAAGACCTTCCTTAGAAAATTTGTGTTAGTATTTTTTGATGATATACTAATCTACAACAAGTCTTGGAAGGATCATGTTCAACATTTTAAAAAGGTGCTCAAACTATTGGAGGACAAACAATTATATGGAAAAATATCAAAATGTTTCTTTGGCGTACAAGAGGTGGAATATCTGGGTCATATTTTATCTCATGAAGGTGTAAGGTAGACCCTAGCAAAATTAAAGCCATTAAGGAATGGAAAATTCCCACATCCTTAAAGCATCTGCGAGGATTTCTCAGGTTGACAGGGTATTGTCGCAAGTTGCTTTAGAATGATGGGAGAATAGAAGCACCTCTAACAACGTTATTGAAGAAAGATGCATTTCCATGGACTCTAGAAGCAACAAAGTCCTTCGAACATCTTAAAGAGGACATGTGCCAAGTACCGGTCTTAGCTACGTCGAACTTCACAAAAACCTTTGTTGTGGAATGTGATGCTTTAGGAAATGTAATTGGCGTTGTTTTAATTCAATATGAAAGACCCATTTCTTTTGAAAGTCATCCAATCAAAGGAAATTATTTACACAAAGCTATTTATGAGAAGGAAATGTTGGCAATATTACATGCACTTAATAAATGGTGACCCTATCTAATAGGAAGACACTTCAAGGTAAAAATGGATCATGATAGTCTTAAATACTTTTTAGAACAAATATTGTCCTCTGAATAGCAACAAAATTCAGTCACAAAGATGTTGGGTTATGACTTTGAAATCATATAGAAAAAACAGAAGAAAAATGTTGTGGCAGATGCACTCTCAAGAAAGGATGAGGATGTGCAAGCATTGATGTGTGCCATTTATATTATCCAACCAGATTGCATAAACAAAGAAAGTGATGAATGAAAGAATGAAGAAGAAGCATGGGCACTCATTCAAAAGTTACGACAAGATCCCAGTACATCTGATACATTTTGCTGGAAAAATGAATTGTTATGGTACAAAGATCACGTATACCTATGTAAGAATTCCCAACTAAAACAAAAGATTCTTATGGAATTGCACACTTCTCCCTTAGAAGGGCACTGAGGGTTTTTAAAAACTTAGCACAGGATTAAGAAGGAATTTTTTGGGATGACTTAAATTAGATATTCAAATGTTTGTGGCAAAATGTTTGGTTTGCCAACAAAATAAAGTTGAAACAATTAAGACCTTAGGTCTATTACAACCTTTATCCATTCCAAGCCAATGTTGGGAGGATGTTTCAATGGATTTTATCATAGGTTTACCCAAGTCTGAAGGAAAGAGTGTGATCATGGTGGTAGTTGACAAACTTACCAAGTATGAACACTTTTGTGCATTATCACATCCATTTAAAGCTAGTATAGTTTCTACTGCATTTATGGAAAAAATTCAAAAGTGATCCGGATTTAAAGAGGAATGCAAAAAATTATAGAGATAACCATAAACACATAGATGCAATGGAAATAATACTTCACTTCATTAATGTAAAATATTAAAGTATGCTTGAAAATAGAAATGGAAATAAACTAGCTAGGGTGATGGTACCTTATCTCTAAGAAGAGATGTGGAAGCTACATGCCTCTGAATTGCCTTACAATGAGGCTCAAGAAATTTTTTATTATTGAACAATAAGAGAAAACCCTAAACAACCAAAATCCTAACCCGAGGAGATGTAACACCAAGAGTTTATGGGCCTCGTTGGGCTGAGTTGGACAACTAACTTCCCGGGGTTGTGACTTGGTCATATTATCTCCATTTGACGTGCATGATAACCCGTTGGAAAGATATCTCTAAGGACTACGATGAAAATGATGATTTTAGACATAAAATTGCTCATGGTATATTTCCAAAAAATGTCATTGAGGGACTCAAAACAGCTCCGGAAGTTTAGGACCTAAGAAACTGCTAAAAATAGTAAACTGAGCTACAATTAAGGAAACTGAAAAACTGAAAGAAGAAATGGTGGGGGTCCAAGTGAAATTGGTGGGTGGCCACCAATATCCACCTAGATCATTCCTCCCCCCTTAGGAAGAAATGGTCCCCATTCCGTTGAGTTCCTCCACGAGATGAGGAAACTTCTGCTGAACTCGGTCCCTACTGAGCCACTTTCCCTAGTGAAGGAGTTGGCCTGCTTTGACAACTCAATACAATTGGATATTCTTCTCGCGAGTGTGCTTGATCTGTGTGTCCATGATCCAATCAATTGCAACTTGTTCCATGTAATCCAGATTCAACTCTGTGGGTGTGAGTTGCTCTGCAATGTCGGATGTGTCTAGTAATGGTGGAAAGTATGGCCGAAGGCAGTCCACATTGAACACTCGATGTAGGACAAGGAATGTGGGAATGCAGAGCTCAAATGAATGGTCTCCCACAACCTTGGTAATGGTGTAAGGACCATAGTGGAGCAGTTTGAGTTTTCGATAAGCTCCGGTAAGGCGTTCCTTTTGCAAATGCAACCAAACGTTGTTGCCCACCTGAAACTTATGTTGCACCTAATGTTGATCATGTTGTTTCTTGTAATTGGAATTTGATTTCCCCAAAATGTCATGGACCTACTGGCAAATATGTTGGATGTGCTTAATGAAGTTGTTTGGCTTATCTGTTTCAGACTGGACATGAGCCGAATCCGATGAGTAGCTACAAATGGCATGGCCACATCAATGGGACATAGTGGTTGGAATCCCAAGCCCACCTGAAAAGGGTTGTTGTTAGTCGAGCTATGGAGAGCCTAGTTGTAGCTATTTTGAACATAAGGGAGGCTCTCGTCCCATGTGCGTCGATGCATTGAGTTGTACATGCATAGAATGTGTACGATCATCCAATTGACAACCTCTATCTGACCATCAGTTTGAGGATGGAAGGTTGTGGACTTAGTGAGTTTGGTGTCCAGCATCAACCAGAGACTGGACCAAAATGTAATAAGATACCTGTTGTCCCAATCTGGGATGATAGACTGTGGGATCCCAAAGTGTACCCACACTCGTTCAAAGAAAAGTTTAGCAGTGGCTTCTGCTATCATATTCTTCTTCCAGACCGCCATAATGGCCATCTTCGAGAACCTGTCGATGACCACAAAAACATAGTAATTTCCATGCTTAGTGGAAGGAAGGCCTAAAATGTAACCCATGGAGATCGATTCCCAAGGTTGACTAGGGGTAGGTAGCAGGGTATAGAGGCCTTGCTTCTTAATGGTCCATTTGGCAACGGTGCAGGCAGTGCATGATCTGATGTACTTCTCGACATCCCATCGAAGATTTAGCCAATAGAAATACTTATGTAGTACTGCCACCGTTTTCGCGACCCCGAAATGCCCAACAGCCCAACTGTAGTGTGCTTCCCAAATCATCTTGGCACACTCACTTGAAGGAACACAAAGGTGACCCAGGTAGCGTAACACGACATCTTGGAGCTGAAAATATGGAACATGCTGACCCTCCAAGAGTGTCTGGTATGTGTGGCTGAATTCTAGGTTTCTTTTGTAGAGAAGTGAACAATCAGGAGTATCATGCCCACAAAAGTTGAACACGGTGGTTAACGCCATGATCGGTGGTCGACTGAGGTAATATGAAACATTATTGGTGCTACCCTTCTTATACTTGATATTCAAATGGAACTGTTGCAGGTATGTGGACCACTTTTGATGGCAATAATTATGTAATCTCCCTTGGGTTTGTATGAATTGCAAGGGTTGGTGGTCTATGTGGATGACCATTTCCTTCCCCAAAATGTAATGCTTCCATTGTCAGCAAGCCTACACAATGGAATACATCTATTTGTCATAAGTGGGATACTTCCAGACTGTGTCTGTAAGTGTCTCACTGTGATATGCCATTGGATGCCCGTGTTGAGTAAGGACTTCCCCAATAGCATAATCAGATGCATCTGTCTTGACCTCAAATGGTTGTTGCAAGTCTGGTAATGCAAGCACTCGTGCCGAACAAAGGCAATCTTTCAAATTTGTGAATGCCTTTTGCTGAGATTCATACCAAAAGTTTTTTTCTTTCGCTCCTCCCTTGGTGACTTGACTCAAGGGCCAATTGATATGAGAAAATCCCAACACAAACCTGCGGTAGAAGTTGGAAAGACCTAGAAGGCTGCAGAACTCTGTCAGAGTGGTTGGAGATGGCCAATCCTAAATGACTTGGATCTTGGCTAGATCCACATGCACCCCCTGTTCATCAATAATCTATCCCAGATAATAAACCTGGGTCATGCCAAAGTGCATTTCTCCAAATTGGCACATAACTTGTGTTGTTGCAGTGTTTAGAGAACCAGTCGGATGTGGTGGAGTGCTCTTCCCAACTCTAGCTAAAGATCATGATGTCATCCAAGTATACCACTACAAATGAGTTGGTGAATGGCCACAAGATGTCATCCATTAGCCTCATGAAGGTTGCAGGAGCATTCATCAATCCAAAAGGCATAACCAACCATTGGAAAAGGCCCTCCTTGGCTTTGAAGGCAGTCTTCCACACATCGAAGGGTTCGATTGGTACCTAGTGATATCCTGACTTCAAATCGATCTTCCTGAAATATTTTCCCCCTTCAGTTGGTCGAAGAGGTCATCGATCCGTGGGATCAGGTACCTATTATGGATAGTGATCTTGTTCAGTGCTCGATAGTCAATACAGAGTCTCCAAGTCCCATCATTCTTCTGTAGCAACACGATTGGGCTCCCACAGGGTGATGAACTCGGATGGATGTGACCTTTTTGTAGTAGCTCCTAAATCTTCCTCTCGCTTTCATCGTTCTCTAGAACGGAGTGCTGATAGATCGTTCCATTAGGCAGCGACGCACCTGGGGTCAGATCGATGGACTGCTTGAGCTAACAGTGCAGAGGAACCCTTGCAGGAGAGGAGGTGAAGATGTCCTCATACTCCTTCATGACCTTGTCCATCTGTAGTTGTCATGCAGAGGGTCCCTGTCTATAGGTTGTGGCCACCATCTTCTTCTTTCCTTAAGGACATATCATCAAGAAAACAAATTTCGCGATTTTGGAAATGAGCTTACTGCATTGTTTTGTAGTAACCAAAGAGATGGTGGTAGGTGGTGCTACCTCTGGTATCTTGTACAACTTATTTCCAAAAATAATAATAACAGCACATGGCCTTGATTCATACACAGCATGTCGCTTCGACAAGTATGGTTGTCCGATTAACACATCACAAACTTCAAGGGGAGAAATGTCACACATTACCTCATCCGTGAAGGGCTTGATGTTGTATGAAAGGTGACACTGTTGACTCATTCAAAGATCCCATCCTTGGTGAAGCCACTCGATGGTGTACGGTTGTGGATGTGTTGTGATTGGTAAGCCCAGCCACTTCACGACCTCTACCAAAATGAGGTTCTTTTCGCTCTCGCTATTGATAATGAACTAAGGCAGGGAGCCTTTTACCCATATCTCGGAGTGAAAGAGACACTCCTCCTCCTCTGGATCTTCGTGTTCCTCCTTCTGGATCTTCGTGGTTGCAACGATGGTGTTGGACTTCACATCTATAATCTACTTGCCTTTATCATTACCCTTGTTGGGTTCAGACTCAGAGTCAGAACATGCATCTGATTCTAAAACCTTTAACTTGGCCACCAGTGACTACTTGGCCCAACACTCACTTATGTTGTGGGTGGAGCTCTTATGGAACTCACACCACTTTCCTGTGTCCTCTTTCGGATTCGCAGTGTTGTTCCTTGCTTGTAGATTTGGCAGGTTGTCTTGGGCCACCCCGCCTTAGCTTTGTCCTTTGTTCTGCAGTTTGGGGGCACCTTTCCCTTGCTTTGGATTCATAGATCCAAAGTCTCGCTTCTTCTATTTAAACTTTTGCTCGACCTTGACGGCATATCGGTATGCCATGCTGAGCGAGGAGATGTTCAAGAATTCTATTTCTTCCTGGATGTACTTGTGTAGGCAACCACAGTATTTGAGTATCAAATGCTACTCTAAATCCTTAATACCTAACTTTGTGCGAAGGGTATGGAAAATATTGGTAAACTACAACACGTCTTGGTCCCTTCCCTACCACAGAATTGTCCACTTTATGTATTTATCCTCATAGCTTCCTACAAGGTAGTACTACTCCTTGATGGCATCCCGGAATGAATTCCAAGTGGGTACACTAAAAATAGTTAGCCTGTACTTTCATCCTTCTGCTCGCAGTAGGTTTCCCACTAGTCCTTAACGTGGATGGTTGCTTTGAGAAGAGTGAAAATAATCTTTTCCCAACTGGAAAAATCATGAACAGAAAAATAACCCTCTAGTAGATTTAACCATTTATCGACAACATTTGCGTCTATCTGACCCTCGAATATGGCGATTTCAAAACTAACTTGTACCCTAAGTGGTGTGGCATTTCTAGAGTAGCTGTTGGAAGCCGATGCGTCGCCCTTGTGTAGCTGTTGAAGGATCTGGGCAAAGTTGTCCATCATTGCATTCCTTTGTCGCTCGAGGGCTTCTTCAAGCAAGATTTTGATAGGATCTCCTATCCCCTCCTCTTTCTTTGCATTCACCATGGGAGGCCGTCTGGATTTGCGAGGTTAATGTTGCAAAGGTTCAGTCAGTTCAAGCCCTAATTCCTTATATCCCGACCTTGTTGGGGACATGCAAATAAAAACAAAGAAAAAAAGCAGACTGCTCTGATACCACTGATCTAAATTTAAATAGGAACACAACAAATTGCAGAGATAACTGTAAACATAGAGATGCAACGGAAATAATACTTCACTTCATTAATCTAAAATACTGAAATATGCTTACAAACAAAAATGGAAATAAACCAGCTAGGGCGATGGTAGCTTATCTCTAAGAAGAGATGTGGCAGCTACATGCCTCTGAATTGCCTTACAATGAGGCTCAAGGGCCTTTTTATTAATAAATAATAAGAGCAAACCCTAAACAACCAAAACCCTAACCTGAGGAGATGTAACACCAAGAGTTTATGGGCCTCATTGGGGTGAGTTGGACAACAAACTTCTCGAGGTCATGTCTTGGTCATATTATCTCCATTTGATGTGCATGATAACCCATTGGAAAGATCTCTCCAAGGACTACGATGGAAAATATGATTTTAGAAATAAAATCGATGGTGGTAGATTTCCAAAAAAAATGTCGTTTAGGGCCTCAAAATGGCTCTGGAAGGTTAGGACCCGAAAAACTGCTAAAAATAGTAAACTCTGCTACAATTAAGGAAACTGAAAAACTAAAAGAAGCAACGGTGGGGGTCCAAGTGGAACTGGTGGGTGGCCACCAATATCCACCTGGATCAAAAAGCTACATGGAAACCCAAAGATTATTGTAAGCGACAGAGATCCCATTTTCACTAGAAATTTTTGGACATAACTATTTTCTTGTCTCGGTACTCAATTAGCTCATAGCTCATCTTATCATCCTCAATCTGATGGGAAAACTGAGATAGTAAACAAATGTCTGGAAGGATACGTTCGTTGCTTTGTATCTTATAAACATACTCAATGGGTCAAATGGTTGGCTCTGGCTGAATGGTGGTATAACACTTCCTTCCATACTGCGGCAAAAATGACCCCATTTATGGCACTTTATGGATATCATCCACCATCCTTCACATCATATTTAAGAGAAAATTCTAAGGTTCAAGCAGTGGAATATCACATTGAGCATCAACAAAAAGTTCTCCAACTCTTAAAGGATAACCTCATGTTGGCGCAGAATAGAATGAAACAACAGGCATATCAACATCGCAGCGAAAGAAGTTTTGATGTAGGTGACTTGGTATTCCTACAGCTACAAACATATAAGAAAATGTCCCTCAAGCAAGCGAAGAAGGATAATAAATTGGCACCAAATTATTATGGTCTGTATAAGGTTTTCCAAAAGATTGGCACTATGGCATACAAGTTGGAGCTTCGTACAGCTTCCTGAGTGCACCCAGGTTTCTGTGTTTAATTTTTAGAGAAGGTTATAGGTGACAAGCTCCCAGTTCAAACAATATTTCCAAAACTTGTCGAGGAAGGAAAAATCATATTGGAACCAGAAGAAGTCATAGAAACAAGAACTCGATAGCTACGAAATCGATCAATTTCAGAGTATCTCATTAAGTGGAATAACTTATCCGCTGAAGATTCCACATGGGAGGATGAGCATTTTATACAAAATCATCCAGAACTACTCAAGCATTGAGGACAACGCTTTTTGGAAGGAGAGGGGCATGTTAGGTTACTATAATACTAGTGATTCCCCTATTACTATTGTCAAGTAGCCCTTATTGTTATTATTGTGCCCCTATTGTCCCCATATTGTTATTAGTGTGCCCCATTGAAACCCACTATTGTTATTGATGTGCCCTTATGTTATTATTGTTATGTCGGCTTGATGATATTGTCACCCCTTAGACTCTTATATATAGAAGGGAGGTTTAGTCATTTGTATCATCCAAGAATTGTTCATTTGTGTAATATAAAGGAGCTTGCCCCCTTGAAGAGCCTGAATTAGAAGGCATTGATCTAACTTTTCTATCTTTTTGTGAATTGGTTTCATAAAAACACCACTAGAACTAGCAAACCATTGTTTTATGAATTTGTAACAAGACTTCTGCAATGAACTTCTTTGGCATTTAACTTCAAATTCTGGTTTCTACTCTAAAATGAGTTTATTTGGCAATCGCTTCTAATTTTTGTTTCTCCTAAATTTTTCAAAGCCTCTAATTTAAATGGTTGCAAGAGCAACGAGCTGGGTGGTTGGGCCCACCAGCCAGTCCGTTGCCCCAAACCTCTTAACTTTCTTTTGCTCCATATTAGTTTTCTTGGTGTGAATGTGATCTTAGATAATTTCAGCATTTCATTTCATAGCTCTTCTTTTAGTCATTTCATTTTCAATTTAATCCCAAAATCTTTATTTTATTGCTCTGGATATTTAAGTTTAATATCAATGCTTTTGGATGTATTTTCATAAACGCTGAATGAAAGTAAACGATGAATGTTTTAACTGTGTCTCTTATTTATTCTTACAAAGATATACCCTAATCTCATTATTGCATAACAAAGTTTATTTCCAGAACACAACGGTGAAATAATTGTTGAGAATGAATTTCTGTTAACCTAACTTAACATGTATTCATGATTTCCTTTGAATATCATGTGAGACGGATTCCTGTACTTTTGTAGAAAAAAATTTATTCCTGCACTTTTGCAAGGAGATGCCTGGATCAGTATAAGAAAAGATTGTGAATCTTGGTGACAAAATGCTCATAGAATTCTTCATTATAATTAAATGTTGCATATATTATAAGGAAGTATTTAATAAGATCAGGGTAAATAAGATGAATTATATATTGGTTCTTATTTCATATTTCTCTTACAAGTAAATTACTAAATTCTCTTTAGGAGAAGCAATGTATTATTATCTTGATTCTTTTTAAAGCATTCGATTATTTCCCTAGATTAGTTGGAATTAAGTTGTCATGTGATTTCTAGTTTCATGCTTGCAACATAGCAGTAATTTTTAAGAGGTTTTGCGTTCCTTATTTCCTGAATCACTTTCTTTTGAATGGGGCCTACATTCCTTTGTTCCTTGGACAACTAAGGAAGTCTTACTGTAGGATTCAACTCAACCTAGAAGAGGATCCAGAAGTAGATTCCTAGGGCGTGTTTGCTTTGCTTTAGAGAGTCTTGTTTATTTTTCCTGAATGATGCTGCTTTTGAATTTCTTGCAAGAGATTGGTTTTTATTTAACAAATCTATGAGGTTGTATTCTGGCATATATTGTGCTACGCCTCTAAGTTTACTTACCCGGATTGACAAATTAAATGTTGGTGTAGATCTTCCATTTATACCACCCAACAATAGACTCCATTCAAAAGAATTTGGTTTCCTATATTTATGATTTGGAAATAGATAAGGAGATGTATGATAATTTGGTTGGGTTTTTCAATGTAAACACTTACAATCAAATCCTATTTCTCAAGAACATGTTGGAGGAAATCAAGATGGATAAAGGGGAGTCTATCCAATCCTACTTCATGAGGATCATAAAAATCAAGAATGATATTCTATCTATTGGATAAGTTATTTATAACAAGGATCTCACTCTCATTTCAATTGGAGGTCTTCCAAGCTCATGAGATGATTTTAACACAACCATTCTCAACAATGACAACATTCCTAGTTGAGGTGAATTATTCACTAGATGGACTCAAGAAGAGACAAGGATGATGGAGAGAGACAATCCCTCAAATGGAAATGAACCCGCTGCCTTCTCCACTCATTCTAAGAAGAAGAATAATGTTGGCTCAAAAAGACAAGGTCAAGGATTCAAGTAGTGATTCAAAGAAGGAAGAAAGGAAAGGTGCTATAATCACAATAGGTTTCACCATTATGCTAGAGAATGTCCTCATAATAAGGATAATCCAAGTGATGATGACAAAAATAACAACAAATACAAAGTAAATGGAAATGAAAGGAATAACATGTCCACCAATAAAGGAAAGAGGAATTCTTTGCTGGTTGAACTCCCAAAAGGACGAGAAGTTCCAGGTATGAAGAAAGTAATGTTATAGAAAAACAAAACAAATGTTATCTTATTTTCGATCTATCTACTGCCCCTCCTCCAGATAATTTGGATCATTGGTTGATTAATAGTGGAACCTCAAGGCACTTCACTGGGTACAAGGAGTCCCTCTCAAATTTGGTTGAAAAAAATACTAATTTGGAGATCATACATGGAAACAACGCCACCTACCCCGTGAAAGGGATAGGTACTATCACTCTTCACTTAAATCAAGGTCAAACCATTCATCTAAAAGAAGCATCTTATGTGCTTGATTTGAATAAGAACATGGTGGTTATTTATGCAATGTAAGATAAAGGGTTCAAGGTAAAATTAATTGTTGGAAGGTACATATCTAGCAAAGAAACCCTAAATATGCATTTACACTTAGATTTAGGGTTGAAGGTCTCCATAAAGTTGGAGGAAGTCCTTTGGGATCGTTAACTTGTGATACTTCTCTTCAATTTGAATTATGGCACCAGATATTTTCTCACCTTCATTACAAAGCCTTACCTAGGGTAAGGAAGATGGTCATGAGTATGCCTGAGTTCAACCTGAATCACAAAGGAGTTTTTCAGGATTGTGCAACTAGGAAACTTACAAGGGGTCCATTCAAGTCAAAGTCGAACTACTCATATTATTCAATTGGTCCATTATTACCTATCTGATATGTTTCTGGTAACATAATTGGGAGGATACTTATACTATGCAATTTTTTTGGGTGACTTCTCTCACAAAACACGGATCTATTTCTTGAAGAAGAAGGATGAAGTGTTGAAATGGTTTCATTCTTTCAAAGCCTTAATTGAAAATAAAACAAGGAAGAAGATCAAAATATTAAGGACCGACAATGGAACCAAATATGAATCAAATGAATTCAATGACTTTTGCAAATAGGCTATGACTAAGAGCGAGACAATTGTTCCATACACTCTTGAAAAATGGAGTTTTTGAAAGAAAGAATTGAACAATTATGGAAGCCAACCGTGCCATGCTACAGATCGAGCTCTACCAAAGTTGTTATGGGGAGAATCTACAAAAACTATTGTATTTGTTCAAAATAGGAACCCACATCAAGCACTAGATTTCAAAGCACTTGAAGAAGTTTTCACTGGTAAGAAAACTATTGTTTCTAATTTTATAATATTTGGCTATCCCATATGTTTTCATGTCCCTAAAGAGAAAAGAAACAACTTAACAGCATCTGGGAGGAAAGGTATATTTGTGGGCTATAATGAAAATTCAGAGGCATATGGAATCTATGCATCTGAACAAAGAGATGTGGAAGGAAGACATGATGTCACCTTCGATGAAGACACTACCCTTGGAAAGGCTAAAGATATCCCCATTCCAAGGAAGGATAATGGTGATGCTACAGAAAAGTAGGATGAACCTCTAACAAATGAGCATGTTCCCAACATTGAACGCCCGATGGATCCCATCGATCCACCTCCTAGTGATCCCTCTACCTCCATAAAAATACCTTTATGGCTCAAAGATACTCTCAAAAATGCTATAAGACATATTTATCCAAGAGTGACATTTTGTGAAAGAAGGAGGTCGAACATGTATCAAGGATACTTAGTTGCTATTAGTATTATTGTTCAATGTGGGCCATGTACATTCGAAGAAGCTTTAAAGAACCAAGTCTGGAAGAATGCAATGAATGAGGGATATGAAACTATCATGAAAAATGATGTCAGGGATGTGGTCCCTAGATCGAAGGACAAGTCTATAGTCACCTCAAAATGGATATACAAAATTAAACATCGAGCTGATGGGAGTGTTGAAAAATATAAGGCCATGTTCAGTGCTCGAGGCTTCGTCCAAAAGGATGGAGCAAACTATGATGAGATATTTGCATTGATTACTTTATATACCACTATCTGATCGATTATTTCTCTTATTGCCTCTCAAGGATGGAGCCTACATCAAATAGATGTTAAGACAAATTTCTTGCATGGCTCGCTTAAAAAGGAAGTTTACTTTGAAAAACCTCAAGGGTTTGAAGTACAAGATAAAAGAAAACACATATGCAAGTTAAATAGATCCCTCTATGGGTTGAAGCAAGCCCTTAGGGCTTAACATGAAAGGATTGATAACTATCTTATGAAGATGGGATTTACAAGGAGTGATGTTGATCCTAACCTATACATCAAGGTTGGAAAGGGCATGCCTCTCATTTTGATCCTTTATGTATATCAACTCTTTCGGATAGGTGCATAACCAATCATTTATAAATTCAAGAGGGAATTGGATTCTGAGTTTGATATAAAGAACCTACCTCTGATGCACTACCTCGTAGGCTTAGAGGTCTCGAAAAATGTAGGTGATATTTTCCTTTCTCAACGAAAATACATTGTGAAGCTACTCGAGAGATGTGGGATGGTGGATTGTAAGTTTGTTTTTACTCGAATGGAACTCAACTTAAAGAGGCTATGTGGTAGTGTTGCTGGGCCCAAATTGGAAAAGCCTTCTACATATAGACAAATTTTGGGGGCTCTGATGTTCTCAGTAAACTCTCATTCGAACATATGCTTCATTGTCAATATGTTGATTCAATTTATGGTCGAGCCTCATCACATGCATTGGATTAATGCTAAGAATATCTTGAGATATCTCCATGGAAAAATCAATTATGGAATGAGATACACTGTTGGGAATTTGAGACTACATGGATATACTGATGTTAACTAGGTTCGATGTCTGGTAGATCATAAGAGCACATCTAGATGTTGCTCCTCATTGTGATATACTTCAATTTCTTGGATGAGGAGGAAGCATAAATCGATTGCTCTAAGCACTGTTGAATGTTGAATACATAGTTGCTAGTATGACCTATTCTGAAGTTGTTTGGTTGAGGAAGCTATTTAGTGAGCTATTTGAGCATGTGTCGGATACCACTGTGATATATTGCGACAATGAGAGTGTGATTCACCTTTAAGTGAATCTCATTTTCCATGACTACTCCAAGAACATTAACATTAGGTACCAATTTATCTAGGATATGTTACAATGTGAATAAATAAGGCTACAATAGATCAGGACTGATGAGTAGGTTGCAGATTTGCTTGTGAAGCCCTTAGGGAAGGTCAAATTCTTATCCTTCCAAGAGAGACTTGGAGTCATGCAAATACCCTCTTATGAGAGTCCCGCTTGAGATGGACACTGAGCTCTAGGAGCTCTAGGAGGCTTGGTATACTTCTTGGAGCTATGAGCAACAATAGGATGAGTGATTCAACTTCTCCTATTAGGGCACTATGTGCAAGATGAGTGGTTCACCTTCCTCTACGATTGATGACACGTGTGTAGGGTGAGTGGGTCACCATCCCCTACAATTGATGACACAAGTGTGTAGGGGGAGTGGTTCACCTTTTCCTACGATTGAAATATGCATAGGATTAGTGGTTTAGCTTCTCCTATGGCATATGAGCAAGATGAGTATTTCACCTTCTCCTGTTGATTCCCTAGCATACATCCTATGCATGTAGTCTGAGACTCATGGGAAGTACATCTCATTCGGCCAATGAGTTGGAAGAAGTGGATAGGGACCATAGAACTACTGATGGACGCATCATGTACTATCATACTCTATATGTCTAGGATGCATTGTGTCCCACAACTACTTGAGTGGAGAGCAGTAAGGTATTGTGACCGACTCTCGATCAATTCTTATTCATTATTCATATCAATGTTCAACATAGAAGAGATGAGATGATATATAAATATTGTACATGACTACATGATGGCATGATGATTGTTGATGATGGATGGATTGGTAAGAGGAATTCTCCCTAGTTGAGAGGGAGTGTTAAAATTTGAAACTAGGGCCAAATTCCACATTGGGAAAGATCATTTGATGGAGACAATGATTGCATTACATCCCTCTTTTAGAGAGGACTAAAATTGATATAAATATCATCAAATTTGGACAAGAAGAAGTGATTTTTTGAATTTATACCCACACATGTGAAAATTGTCTAGGTCAACTACATCATCATGCAGGCTCATGAAGCCCAATGGACATGAATCTTCACCCTCAATGACTTGTATAAATGCATGTGACTTCTCACCTCATTTGGCATCAACATTGCACACACATTATTCTCCCTCCTTCTATCATTGGTTCGTACAGCTATTGGATGACTTCTCTATCATAGTCGTGTGGCAAGAAGCACAAGTTATTAGACTATATTGTTGGCCCAAAACTTTTAGGAGCTGACCAAGTTTGACCAATGTTGACCAACAACTCTTTGACCTATTTTGACTGCAATTTTTGTAGGGTTATTTATGTTTCTTTAGGACGCATTACTGGACAAAAAAATCGAGAAGATCTCGGCCGTTTCACTAGCATTGCTTTTAGGGTTGATTACAACTTTGACCACATAAAACTACAATAAATTCTCTCTCTCTTGTTTGACTGAATTTGAACGGCCTATTTTGGGATGCTTTTGATCAACAAGGAAGGCCATATTTGAATGAGGGTGATTGAGCTCAAGGATGCAAGTTTGACAATTGTGTTGACCGTCTTTGAATTTCTGTTTAGGGACAAAGTTTGACTATAGTTGAATACAAAGTTTTTAGGGTTCTTTTGAATTTGGTTTGGCAAGTCATTTTCTACTTTTTTACTCTCTCTCGGTTGAACATTTGATATAATAACAAGAAGATTTGATCAAAGTGTTTCCCCACATTGGGGTTTTACCCTGACATCCACCAAATATGATGTCCTCTTGTCTTGGATTCTCTTATGAATTTTGTTTCATGTTCTGTCTACTTTTATTCTCAGTGTGATTAATGAGATTTCTATTTGAAAACTTAATTGAAATTTTAATTAGGTTGCTAAAGGAACATTGAAGTAATTGTGCTCAGCATAGAAGATACCATTGTTCACTAAAATTAATAGATTTCTACGATAATTTCATTTGTTGATCAAATACGAGAGGAAAAACACAAGCAAGGTATCAGGATTACTTTTGAGGCCACCACATCAAATATCAAATCTTTGGGGACACTTATGCACATGGATCCATTCAACCATGAAGTATATAGAGAGGCATATTCAAAGGATGATGACTTCTAGGAGGCGGTTTAATAGTTCCAAAGTGACTCATGTTCATGATGGAGACAACATTGTTTATTACCATCTTGAGGACAAGGTACTCTACAGTCTAGCTAATCTACATTTTCTCAAAGGTGAGCAATTGTAGCCAATTAGAGAGGCCTACACCTCGTAGGTTGCAGGGAATTTTGGCATTGAGAATATCATAGCAAACTTGCAGAGGTATGTGTATTGTCCCAAGATGTAAGACCAAGTAGCTAGGTTCATTAGAGGATGCATGATTTGCCTTACCATCAATCCTAGAAATAAGAAACAAGGTCTATATCATCCATTACATATACCCGCTCGTCCTTGGGAAAGAATTTCCATGGAATTTGTGGGAGGTTTACTGACAACTAGGAAGAGGAATGACTACTTGTTCATGGTAGTTGACAGGTTCAACAAGATGTCTGTTTTGATGCCTTGTAAGAATACCATCTATGGATAAGAAGACAAAACTCATTCTTTGGACAGGATAGGGTTCACTTTGGGATAAAAAATAGCATCATTTCAAATTGGGACACAAGATTTCTCAGTGCATTATGTACTAAAATGTGGGAGAAAATGGACACAAATTTGAAGAGATCTGCGACATTCCATCCACAAATAGATGAGCATAAAGAAGTACTCAATAGGAATTGGTGTAGTTTCTAAGGGAAAACAACCAAAAGCATCCAAAACCTGGGATGAAAATAAGGTATATATAGAACATTTTTACAACACAACAATCCACACTTCTACATGAGATTCCTACTTTGAATCTTATTTTTGATATTTACTGCCTTCACCTTTGGACATTGCATATGGACAACAAGAAGGAACGAGTGAAGATTTACAAGAGGCACCCTTAGGGATGAAAATTTTATAGAGAACATTAGGCGGATCCATATATAGGTATAAGAGACACTGTATAAGTCACAAAAGAAATATAAGGATAGACATGATTAGTATAGAACAAAGAAATCATTTAAGGTGGGAGATAGAGTATGACTACAATAAAACAACGAGAGGCTACAAGGGCATGGTTAGAAAATAAAGGCTCTGAGGTATGGTCCCTTTGAGACACTGGTAAAGGTGGGTGATAATGCCTATTGACTAATTTTACAACCATATTTATGCATTTACTCGATTTTGAATGTAGAGAATCTGAAACTCTATCATCCTTCCATGATAGATCAGGAAGAGGAATAGGTTCTATATTATGCAGATAATTTGGCACTAGATGCTCAGGTAGACTTGATAAAAGATAAATTTTCGTAGAAGATTTCTAAAAATACAATACAAGGAAAGCATGACCTTTGGTAGATTGGGTTTTAAGGACAACTTCTAGGCAAAGCTAAATGGTAAACCAAAGAGAAGGCGGAGAAAACATTTCCTCACGTCATTCAGTAGAAGCTTCTTGGGACGAAAATCTTCCCAAAATTAGGAGGTGTGATTCATATTGGATCATTATATTGTTTATTACCCATATTGATGGTTTCCAAGTAGAAAATGTGGTGGAATCAACTCTCAGGAACATTTTTAGTAGTGGGACATAGTTTGGAAAATTAGCATCTTAAAGGTTCTAGGAGTATTTTGAGGAATCAAACAACATTTTTTTGGGATAAAACTTTTCCTCTTTAGCATCGCACCATGTTTTCTTATTATACAGACGAGGACCTTTCCAATGACACAATACTCACGACAATTATAGTCTCTATGCAAAAGTTATGCGACTTCGAAGTTGACCTTCCTGTTTTCACCACTGTAATTCGAGAGGATGCCACGCCAACCCTCATTATTCATGAAAGAGGGGCTAGCCATGTGAATATGATGTATTAAACTCTAGAAGATCTTATATTGTAATTTTTGTTCAGAGTTGAAATAGTCAAGCCTAACCACTAGTTGGCTATCAGCATATGTTATAACTGAGTCGTTAAGAGGAAAGGGGGTTGCATTCTTCTGAGTGCATTTTTTCATACCCAAGTAAAAATACCCAAGAGGGATAGTAAGTAGAGAACACGTAGAGGATTTGTGCATTGTAGTAGCTCATGGACAACGTAGCATATTTATTTGAACTCACGACCATATTTCCATTCATAGAAAGAGGGCAAAGTGACTTTGCCTTCCAACTACTATTTTCTCCAGAAAGTGTTTCCATGGTCATATCTTCCATCGAATGTGTGTGTGAGCTGTTGTTTCATTATTATCTATTTTTTGATTAATTTTAATTCACATGCATACACTCTTAATGGTAATCTACAAATCTATAAATCTAAAGAGAAATGAGACTGTAATAATGTAGACCTTGTATCTTCATGTATATTTATCAGATTTGTTGTCATGAATTGTCCAATGGAATATCCATAACGTTTTATGGATAAGACATGAGGATATTCATGATATGGCTTATATCTGCAGCTTGTGCTTCTAGGAGTGAAAACCTCTCCTTTGAAGGATCATGAGGGTTATTCATAGATTTGTGAGTTATGGTTAGGGTTTCATGACTCTTGGCTTGGTCGAACTAGATCCCCTGAAAATCTCCACAATATATCCAATGCAACTTGTTGTGATACCAATATGGTTTATAAACTGTCATGGATATTACACTAGACATTTCATCACAACAGATCCAATAAGACCATATTAAAACAGATGAAATCTACAATATTAGGGTTTTATTTCTCTTTAGATTTTTGGATATGTAGATAACTATTAGTTGTTTATGGAGGAAAATTAAAATTATGTGGAAAATAAAGAAATGAAATAAAATCTCATAAACCATGATTTGGCATCCGATATGATCTAATAAACCCTTTTGGAAAAAAACCTACCTCGAATGTGAGGTCACTCTACTCTCTTCCTTTGAATAGAAAATAACAGGGGTAGAAGGAAGTATGGCTATGGAGTGTGGGCTACTACAGTGCACAAATCCTCTATGTCTGCTCTAGTTCATATCCTTCTTTCCATTTTTTACTCATCTATGGAACAAATACACTTGAAAGAATGAAACCCCTTTTCCTCCTAGATGCCTTATTATACCATAGCCAAATAGCCTACTAGTGGATATGTTTGACTACCTCAACTCTTAATCAAAGTTACAATATCGGCTCCTATATAGTATTGTTCATCATAATTATGTGGATAACCACTTTTGCATGAATAACTCAATTCCTCAGAATATTTCAAGATGGTTTGAAACCCAATTTGCCAAATTAGTTCTCGTGAGTAAAAAATAGTTTTTTAAATCGATTCCTCTACTTTTTCCACTCTAAAAATATTAAGATAAATAAACTAACATAATGATCCAATTTACATCATTTCTTTAACATAATCCATTACCTAATGAAATTCTTATATTTTAGGTGAGAAATATATGAATACACATCGAAAATGGAACTACTATTTTTAACCGCAAAAGGCGTAAGGAAACTTCGTGATGATCTCTTACTCAGAAAAGCATAACAAATCCATCAAAATGGTGTTCAACGAGGATGCAGATATATCCCCACCTAGAGTGGCTTATAAGCCTAAGGAAGTAGAATCAAAGATACTTCCGTGAATGAAGTGAGCATATGTATGAAATCTTTAAGCTCATATTCATAAGAGTCTATTAATGAGAAGGAAAGATCTCTTTATATATCGTAAGGTATTATTGATGTTAATTTTTTAATCTTGCCCTAACAAAATAGAAAGTTTTATTTATAAGAAATATCTATTTATAAGAAGTAGATTGTTTAGTTGGTAAGATTTAATTTTTATTTTAATAAAAAGGTTAAGGGTGCGGCCCAACTGTAAAATTTATTGTTAAAAAAATATTTACTTTCAATAAAATTTTGTACAATCTTGAGGATGAAATGGATGACAATTTTTTATCTATATTGGTGGATGATAATCAATAAATCATTTCATATATATTTTATATTTTTTAAATTAAGAAAATAATAAAAATTTAACTAAATTATAAATTTATTTTATATTATTATTATTATCAATTGTAACAATTAATATCAGTGAGAAATATATAATTTAAAAAACATATAACAAGATTTTTAACTATGGAAATTTACTTTCATTTTCTTAATTTGGAAATAAATTTTGTTATAATATCATAAAACAATATAATAAATTATTAATACTATATATCCAAAAAAACATAAATTATTTCATATTATACTTCTTCATATAACTAAAAAGAATAACTATTTTTAATATACAACTCAATATTCCATAAGAATTATACAACTCAATATTCCATACGAATTAAAATTTTATGATCTACCTAATAATAATAATAATAATAATAATTAAATAAATTAAATTAAATTATAAAAATAGGTGTGTCGACGTAATTAACCCAAAAAAATTTACAATGAATATTGGCAAACTCACCTACAAAACGTGAAGATTTTCTTGTCATCTCTGCAAATGCGATCTTTGTCTTTGGCCGTTTTCTACCTTTTGTCGTTACCAGAAATGACATGGAGGTAGCATGGCGAAACCCCAATCTTGGGGAAAAGCCATTTTACCACCATTCCTATCGCTGACGACCTGAAGACTGAAATGGTTTCTTACGTAATGGTTCTCTTTACTTTCGTTTCTTGCGTCCGTTTCTGGAGCGGCAGGTTCAACATTGATT
The DNA here is from genome assembly GCA_031772625.1 of Pinus tabuliformis. Classification (NCBI taxonomy): domain Eukaryota; kingdom Viridiplantae; phylum Streptophyta; class Pinopsida; order Pinales; family Pinaceae; genus Pinus; species Pinus tabuliformis. Next base: position 1,664,957,394 of record CM062819.1, on the reverse strand, counting down.
CTATCAATATTTTCCAATTAGGGTTTGAAAGTTGAAGATACATCTTCTGGTGCAAATCCATTCTGCCATTCTCTCGGCGCTTGTCAGATGCTTTCATTCACTAATTGGAGGCCCACCCTACGAAAACAAATATGACTTGGTATTCTGGAGGAGGCTTATCAATTGGGGCGCTGAACTTATTTGATTGTCGATATTGTGAGTTATTTTGAAATTGGGCAGATAGGAATGACTTAAAAAAATTACCTTTTACGTTTCTCCATTTGATTTCAGAATATTTCCAAAATAGATAAGTATGACTCGATTGGAGTGGGCCAAGGGGTTTGACTACCAAGTCCCTACGATAGTGGGGTTGGTGGGTTTGGTTGTGCTGGATTGGCATGTTACATCACTTAAAATGGGGTTGGTGGGTTTGGTTGTGCTGGATTGGCATGTTACATCACTTAAAATTATGTTGGGTTGATTTGGTCTAGGTTCAGTTTCAGTTTTGTCCACCCAAAAAATCATTCTGTGATGTAATAACTTACAAATTTTTCTTTAGTCAAAATCATTATTCCAACTATGTTTTGATTGGTCACAAATCAGGTATCTAAATTTTCGGTTTTGTTTATAATTCATGATTTAGGTGCTTGGGATTAAGCAAATTGAAAGGATTGTCGTTTTATATTATTACATTACAATATTTCCACCCACGGGAGTGGGATATGTCTCTGATGGATTTAGTCTATCATTTAAGAATTCCATGCACTTTACAAACATCATAGAATGATTTAACTTACATTTGACATAAACATCATCCAATAATTATATCTGACCGAAAAACTGCCAACTACTTTTGCAAGGGCATTTTTCTTCTTTTTTATTGTCAAGTTCATCTTTCGAACTCAGGGGATATATAAAGCTTAGCATCGTCAAATAATGTTTTTCTTTAATCATCAAGAACATAGACTCATGGACACGAACATAGACTCATGGATAAGGGCGTTTTATTCTTTCAGCCGAAATCATAGCAAGCCATATACTAAATAGAATTTGAACTACTGTCATGGTAGAATTTGAACTACTGTCTTATATGCAACTTTCCATTTCTTCTTCTTCATTTCGGATAGCATAGCCATTTCTTCTTCTTTATGTTCTTGTTTATAAGATCATACCTAAAATTCATTGGACGCTGAAGAAACTTGAATAAAATTAGGATATTTGCAACATTGACTCCCGACTACCTTGAATAAGACCAAAGAAATATTAAGAGTAAACTCTAGGTCGAGGTTGGTAATATCCGTGCATTACATTCATTTTTTCCCCACTGTGTGACGCCGTTGAGTATTCTGTGAGGCAGTTGAGTATTCTTTGATCCGTTTTGAGGCCCTAAATGAAGTTTTTTAGAAATATTTCTTTGGGTGATTTCATTGAAATCATGTTTTTAGTTGTAGTCCTCAGAGAGATATTTCCATTGAGGTATCATGTGGGTCAAACATAAATAATATGACCAAGTTACAACCCCAGGAATTTCGCTGCCCAACTAACCCCAACAGGGCCCATAAACTCTTGTTATTACATCTCCTCATGTTACGGTTTTTGTTGTTTACGGTTTTCTCTTATTTCTCAATAATAAAAATGCCCTTGAACCTCAATGTAACTCAGTTTAGAGGCATGTAGCTGCCACATATCTTCTGATAGATAAGCTATCATCGCCCGAGCTAGTCTCATTTCCATTCTCTTTGTAAGCATATGTCATTATATGATATTAATGAAAGGAAGTGTTATTTCTGCTGCATCTTTGTATTTATGGTTATATCTTTAACTTGTTGCATTCCTCTTTAAATTTGGATCAGTGGTATCACATCGGTTTACTCTTTCTATGTTTTTATTTGGATGTCCCCAATGAGGTCAGGATATAAGAAGTTATGGCTCGAACTGGTCAAACCTTTGCAAAGACTAGCCTCATAAATCTCGACAACCTCTCATGGGGGGTGAAAAGAAGGATGAGGGAGCAGGAGATCCTAACAAAATATTGCTCAAGGTGGCCCTTGAGAAACAAAGGAATGCAGTGACAGATAACTTTTCCCAGATCCTTCAACGGTTTCCCACCGATGGCACATCCACATCCAACAACCACTCTAGAGGCTCCACACCTTTTAAGGTACAAGCAAACATTGAAATTCCCATATTTGACGGCCAAATAGATGTAGACGTTGTAGATAAATGGTTCAATCTACAAGAAGGATATTTTTCTGTTCATGATTTTTCCATCTAGAAAAATATTAGTTTTTCTCTTCTCAGAGCTGCCCCCTATGCCAAGGATGGTGGGAAACTTATTGTGAGCAGAAGGATAAAAGTAGGACCTCACTATTTTCAGTCGCTCCCACTTGGAATTTATTCCGGGGTGGCATCAAGGAGAAGTACTATTGTGTTGAGAGCTACGAGGATAGATACATAAAGTGGACCACACTGCGGTAGGGAAGGGACAAAGATGTGTCAGAGTTTACCAATGTTTTCCATACCCTTCACACGAAGTTGGATATCAAGGATTCTGAGAAACATTTGTTACTCAAGTATCGCGGCTACTTACATAGATACATTCAAGACAATATGGAGTTCTTTGACATCTCCTCACTCAACACGGCGTACTGATATGCTTTCAAGATCAAGCAAAAGTTTAAATAGAAGAAGTGAGACTTTGGATATGTGAATTTGAAGCAAGGGAAAGGTGCCCCCAAATAGTATAAAAAAGGATAAAGCCAAGGCAAGACATCCGAGGACCAACCACAAAGGCCAAAGGCAAAGGACAACATTGTGAAGCCAAAGAAGGACATGGGAAAGTGGTGTGAGTTCCATAAGATCTCCACCCACAACACAAGTGTGCGTCTAACCAAGAAATCACTCGTAGTCGAGCTGAAGGCTTCAAAATCAAATGCATTCTAACTCTGAGTCATAACCCGACAAGGAGAATGGCAAAGGAGAACATTTTATTAATGTGAAGCCCAACGCCACTATCGACACCACAAATATCCAGAAGGAGGAAGCTGAAGATCCAGAGGAGGAGGAGCATCTCTTCCACTCCTAGATGTGGGTAAAGGGTTCCCTGCTACAATTCATTGTCTATAGTGGGAGCCAAAATAACCTTATTGCAGGAGAGGACATGAAACGGCTAAGCTTACGGACCACATCACACCCACAACAGTACACCATCGAGTTGCTTCACCAAGGACGAGATCTGCACGTGAGCCAACATTGTCTCCTTCCATATAACATCAAGCCCTTCACAGATGAGTTATTATGTGACATTGCTCCCCTTGATGTTTGTGATGTATTATTAGGCCAAACATACTTGTGGAAGCGACATGCTATGTATGAGTCAAGGTCTCGCATTGTTTTTTTTCTACGTAAAACTATATCTATTATATTAACAGGGAAATAGTGAATTTACATCATGACCGAAGTCAAGCACTCTGCTCCTATAGGAGGCAGATCTATCCAGAACAAGCACATTTGAAAATTGTCTAATTTTGTATCCCACATAGGGGAACGATCTTTGAAACATAAGAAAATTCAAAAACTCAAAATAAACTAAGAGATACCAGAGATCCCAGAACCAAGTCGCCTTACAACTGTGCCCAGTGGTGAGCGGCATTCTGCCAGAAAAAGAAGCGTGGTTGGATTTGCTATTCATCAATGGGCTCTTCTATGATTCGACACCAGCCCATATTAGGTAATTCCTCTGTCTGAGTCGCATTCTGAGATTCAAGACCCGGATCTACCATCATCGCCTCCTGTGCTCTGCCCATTTGTTCATTTGTTTCCTACTGAGGGGAATTTTCCACAGCCGGCTGAAATGATGAAGAGGGAGCCGGGATTGCCCCTGAATTCCCTGCCTGAGTCCTTAAATCATCAACTTGACTTTCTTCCTGAAAAACCACTGTAAAATAGGCAGTGATCCTGGGCCTATTTAGAGCGCTGTCAAAGGTAAATATGGCGGAGCCAGAGGTAGGGATAGGTTCGGGCCGAGAGCTAGAGGCACGAGATCTTCCTCTTCTGTTGCGAAGAGAAGACCTACACCTCCCTAACAAGTCGTTGGAGGATGATTCAGTTGGGGCCCTTCTCAGCTGCCCCGTGCAGCTACCCATTCTTGGTCTCAATTGAGGTATCCTACAATTGACGATGTCCCAGGTCCGGGATTGTAGCTGCAGAGCAATTTCTTGGCAGCGGCTTTGCCTATTTGTTGAGCCTCCTTTGTCGAGCTTGGACCCTTCCCTTTGATGTGCCGAATCCCTGCTCGTGTGCGAAACCCAAGACCATACAAAGAAATCAGTTGCCAAGATATGTGAATGAGAGGGCCAGTTTGCAATACCTGAGTGATACCCGGGGAGGAGAAAAACCAGCCTCGCAGGGAAGGCCAAGACCATCAGCGCCGGGATCCAATTCCCCTCATGCTCCCTGAAAATCTTTGCAGGATCGAAGGTATGCTGGAGGAGCGACAGAGCCAATGAAATGTCCATCCCCCCAGGCTCTTCTCTGGCTTTAACGTTCCCTGCCTTGTCTCGGGAGTCTCCTCCCATAACTGCTCCATTGATGGCTCGTGCTCTCTGCTGCATGCTGGTGCGTGCGAGGCTTAACTCCTTCACTGCAGACCTGGTGTTCCAGCTGAGCCGAAGGCCTTGCGTATCCTGATAACCATTCAAGCGATTGTGTCATGCGCCAAGTGCCATAACCACTCCATGGTTCTTGTACTGGTCGGGCAAGTGGCATCCTGCCTTGCCCAGCCCCTGTCCCGTCAACTTATATCGCATCGCAATCACCCGCATCCGGGGGAGCAGCTTCCTTTTGAACCAGAAGTTTGCATTCCTGTGCATGATCATGGTTTTGGATTATGTCGAGCGTCCCTGTGATAAGAGTGTGTTTAGAATCCACCCCCAGGTTGGCTAGGAGGTCCGCAACCTTGTTTCCTTCCCGTTTAACATGAGTGAAGATGATGGCTCGATTATTGTGAAGCCATTGTTCTAAGGCCTCCAATCTAGCTTCAAGTCTCCAGCTTTTGGAAATTTTCCTAGCATGAGTCCCATTGAGAATTTGCTTGGCCATGTTGATGAGGACGAGGGAGTCACCTTCAATTTCCAGGGGGTGAAAGTTGTGGAGTCTGGAAAGGAGAAGTCCTTGCCACAGTCCCTCCAGTTCTGCTGAATTATTGGTGTCCCATCCTATGTTGCCATAGTAAATAAGGAGGGGCGAGCCTTCATGATTTCTGAATATTCCCCCATATCCAGCATTTCCGGGGTTTCCCTTTGATGCTCCATCAAAGTTGAGCTTGAGAGTGTGCTTTGGAGGTGGAGTCCAGGTATCCATCTTTTCTTTGCTGCTTTCTGAGTGGGCTTGAGATGGTTTTCCCTGTTGGAGAGGCAAATTCCAATTTTCCCAAATGGCCTTCTCATTTGCCAGAGTGGGAAAATCATCTGGCATCCATGTGTGGAGCGCTAATGTCTCCTTGAGGTTCAAACAGAAGTCACTTCAGATGATCTCTATGGGGGTTGTTTACTCTTTGAATATGCGCTTGTTACTTTCCTTCCAGATACACCAAGTGAGGAGCCCAGGTATTAATCTCCATAGTTGGTTAAGGACTTCACTTTTGTATGGATTCTGGTGCCATTCGCGAATTGAGTCAGTGATATCATCTGATACCCTACATCTTCTTTAGCAACGAAATCTGGCTTTCTCCCATAGTTGGTCAGCCAGGGTACAGGAATCTAGAAGGTGCTGAAGGGTTTCCTCCTGCGATTTACAATTGACACATATTGAGGGACCATGATAATTTCTTCGCCTGATTTTGTCCCATGTTAGTATTTTCGTATGCCCCACCAACCATAGGAAGAGTGAAACTTTGGGCCAGTTACCATCTAACCAAATTCTTCCCCATATTGGATCTAGAGGCGAGGTATTTGAATTTATGATCTTGTAGGCTTCTGTGGTAGTGAAAGTTCCTTTTGGCAAGTAACCCCAACGTAGGATGTCTTTTCCCTCGAAGTACCTCACCCAACGTTTTTGGAGCTCCCCTTCCAGTTCCTTGATGGTCTGGTGATCAGCTCTACTGATTATTGATTCACTTTGCTGCCAATGCCTGTATCCTTGATCTGTTTCCTGAGTCCAATAGTGCCATATCTCTTCTTGATGCTGCTCTTCCCCGGAGTGGCCTAGGAGTTGACTGAGAAGGCCGCTGAGCTTTGGCAGCTGGTTCCAGGCATCCATCCAAAAACGTGTTGTTCTGCCATTTCGGACTTCCCAAAAACTGTGTTGTTGTATCATTAGGAAGTGTTGTTTAGCTGCATTCCAAATGAGTGAGCCTTTTGCATTGGGTGTTAGTCTGATGAGCTCCTCCTGTGGCCTGTGATTGGCATATTTAGCTGTCCAGATGGCTTCCCATGGTTTGTTGGGTGTAGATAGCCATTGCCACCAGATTTTTGCACACATTATAGCATTGCTGTGACTGGGATCTCTCAGTCCAATGCCCCCTTGGTCCTTAGGCTTGCATACAGTGATCCATTTAACCAGAGCACATTTTTAGTTTGTGCCAGTCGCTCCCCAGAGAAAGTTGCACTGTAAATTCCTTATTGTTCTGATCACTCATTTAGGAGCTGCAAGGATTGAAAAAAGATATAGCGGCATTGCATGTAGAATAGCCTTGATTAGTACTAGTCTGCTGGCTATATTGAGAGATCTATGAGTCCATGAGTTGAGTCAGTGGTCAAGCTTCTCAAGGAGCAAGCGCCAAGAGGTATGCTTGATAGCCGAGTCAATGAGGGGGGCTCCAAGGTATTTGGATGGGAGGGAATCAATGGAGAAACCCAGAATACGAGCAATGGCCCTCTGAACAATAGGAGGAGTGTGGAAGAAAAAAATATGAGATTTGGTTTTATTAATAATAGTTCCTGAAGCCTCGGTAAAGTCATTCAGCAGGGTTTTGTACATTAAAGCTTCTTGAATAGATGGGTATTCGAACAACATGTTGTCATCGACAAACTGCTGATGGGTTATAGCAGGGGAGTTATGGATGGAAAGGCCTTTGATTTGCTGGGAAAGGCGAGCCTGATTAATATGGCGTCCTAAACCTTCCGCCATAAGAACAAAGAGGAAAGGCGAGAGAGGATCGCCTTGCCGAATGCCTCTTGAGGGACTGAAGGGACGGGATGGAATGCCATTGACAAGGATGGAGAAGAAAGAAGAAGAAATGAGACTATGAATCCATTGAACCCATATTGGAGAGAATCCAAAAGCTATTAAAATTTTTTGTATGTATATCCAACTTAGCTTATCAAAGGTTTTTGACAAGTCCATCTTGAGTATCATACCTGCTTGCTTGGTGTGCTTGAGAGAGTGTATGACTTCGTGCGAGAGGATGATGCCATCCAGGATCTGTCTTCCTTCCACGTAGCCGGATTGTTCAGGCGAAATGAGCAGGGGCAGCAGCGGCTTTAATCTATTGGCTATGACCTTTGATATCACCTTGTAGATTACATTGCATAGAGCAATTGGACGGAACTTGTCTGGGGTAATGTTGCATTCTTCTTTTGGAATAAGCGCAATAAAAGTAGAATTGAGAGAGGGCAGAAGCTAGTGCAGTGTGCGCGATTCCTCCACCACTTGCCAGACTTCATCTTTGATTAATTCCCAGAAGGCATGGAAGAAGGTGGTTGTGAAGCCATCTGGGCTAGGGGCTTTTCCTTCCTTGAGCTGATGCATTGCAGTGTCTACTTCCTATTTTTGAATAGGGTGAAGAAGGAGCTTATTGTGTTCTTCAGTAATGATTTTTGGCACATTTCAGGTGATTTTTTCAATGGCTAGCCTTCTGTCTTTTTCGGGCTCTTGGTGAACCTGCCGGAAGTACCTTATGAATTCTTGCTCAATCTCGTCATGCTCTTCTACTCTTTCCCCCCCTGCTTCTGAATCAAAGGGATAGTGTTGTGAAATCTCCGCTGTACTATTGTTCTGTGGAAGAACTTGGTGTTTCTCTCCCCTTCCTTCATCCACCTTATCCTTGATTTTTACTTCCATAATATTTTCTCCTGCTTTCTCCTCTACTCCAATTGATTGTTAATGCGTTTCTCCTATTCCAAAGTTTCTTCGTTGTGTCCCTCTATGATAATTTTTTGTTGGAGCTTTTCCATTTCCCTGTTTAGGTTCTGTTCCGCCTGAAAAATGTTTCCAAAAATTTCTTGATTCCAGAGCTTGATATGAGTTTTGAGATACTTGAGTTTCTATTGGAACTGGTACATTTTGGAGCCTTTAGGCAGATGGAAGTTGTTCCAAGTATTTTTGATGAAGTCTTTGAATGCGGGGTGAGTGAGCCAGAATTCTTCAAAGTGGAATGGTCTTTTATTGGCATTGCGGAGTCTTTGCCACTAAAGGGAGATGGGCCAGTGGTCAGAGCCTGCATATGGGAGAATTACTGCTGCTATGTCCCCTCCTAAATGGACCGCATTATCAGATAGGAGGAATCGGTTTAGTTTGGATGCGATTTGATGCCTTCCAATCTTGCGATTACTCCATGTATGTGTTCCATTACAAAACTAAAAATTGATAAGGGCATTGTTTTGAATGAACTCCTTGAAGTGTTCATTTTCCTGCTCCATCCTAGTTCGTCCTCCTTGATTTTCCTCTAATTTAGTTATCATGTTAAAGTCTCCTCCAATGATCCATAGGGGTGGACTCTGTGTAGACTCAGTGCTTCTATTGTGTCTAGTAAAGCCATTTTATTGCCTTCCTCCTGTGGGAAGTAGACATTTGTAAGATGTCCATGAATGTTAGTACCTAGTATATGAAAGGTTTCTTGAATAATGTGGTGGGATGCATGTATATCTCAGAACGCTATCACTTGCGGATTCCACGCAATAGCCAGTCCGCCTGATGCCCCAGAGACACCCACTACTACTGAACTGCTGCCTATCCAAGCTCTGGAAAGTATGTTTCCCAAAGTGTCACTGTTACACTTTATCTCCTGAAGGAAAAAAATCTATGGCTTTTCCTGCTTTATCATGTTCTTTATCATTCTGTGTTTCCCTGGGATATTGAGCCCCCTTACATTCCATGATGTGAGCTTCATCTTTCACTATTGGTGGTGGGTTTGTAGTACTTGGTCAACTTCGCGTATCTTCCTGAGTCAACCAAGATTTTCCCTAATGCAATTGTTCGTTGAAGATCAGTTCTTCTCCCCCTCTTCTTGGAATCTCTTGGAGTGAGACTACCATCCCAATAACTGCTCGGTTGGATGCCTAGCAGATGTTGTTGGTACACCCTGGCTAGGATAACTTCCAGTGTGTTGAGTTGGTGCTCTGGAATCTTTTCAAACTCCTTTTTTTGTAGGCTGCTTCGAGCTCCAGGATGTCAAGTCCTCCCAGGTCGAAGCTTTCCGGTTCTTCGTCCATCACTTGTGGCTGGTTCATGTCTTCTGGGGTTGTAGCTGTACTCATAGAATGGATGGGAGGGGCATCCACTTCCATATCCTTTGCCTTCCCGCTCAAGAGCTTTCTGATTTCTTTAGGAGGCCCATGGTCCTTTTTCAGATGGTTAGGAATGGAAGAGGATCCATAGGGAGGAGGGTTGGCAGAGGCCGAGAGGGGTGGGAGCCTTGAGTTCGAATGCAGGGGCTGATCTTCAGAGGTATTGGTTAGGATCTCGAAGCTATTGCTGGTAGAAGGAAAGGATGCGGCTTCTGGCTGGGGTTTTTTCCCATTCGAGGGTTTTCTATGGGATCTTTTGCTATTAGTAACCTTGGTGAAACCACCTTGGGTCTGCATGTCATTGAGGCTCGGCATTCAGCGGGTAGTCCCTGAAGAGATGTCCAAGAGCATGGCATTTGCGACAACGAAAGGGTACATGTTCATAATCCAATGGTTGAGTCCATTCATAATCATCGTGAGAGAGACTTACCAAGTCCGGTAAGGCCTTATCCAGGCACATGAAGACGCAGATGCGGGCATAGGATGTGTATTTGCGCAACTTCGTTTCTTCTGCGGCTTTTATGTATTCCCCCAACATGTTTCCTATATCTCTTAGCGATTCTTCATCCCAATATTCCTCTGGCAGTGAGTACATCCTGATCCACACTGGTGCGCAACTGAGATCCTCCTTGTCCGGGTTGAATCTTGCTACCCATTCCCTTAGGTAGAGGCCCGCAGAGTTGAAAACGTATGGCCCTTCATCCATTACTCGGTCCCTGTCTTCGATGCAGAAAAAATTCACCATGAAGAACCCTTTTGGTCCTAGCTGCAGTGTAACATGACCCTTGGGTTTCTAGTTAGCCGAGATCCATCCATGCAGTTCTTTTTCTGTTGGCCAGAATCCAATGAATTTTCCAATGAGTGCATGGTCCCTCATATACTGGATTCTCCCATTGATTCAGTGACTGGGTAGTTCTATCCTGGGCCTTTCAGCTGCTATGGGTTTGCATTTCTTCGAGGTTACCTTGGGTACCTCTGTATGCACTGTATTTCTTTCTAGTGTCTCGTTGTTTCTTCCTAACTTGTTGGGGGGCACATTTGTTTTGTCTTGTAGAGGGGGCTCTCTATGGACCTCTTCCTCATGTTCCAACCCTGAAAGTAGCGATCCAATTTGCGCCGAGGGTTCTCGTTCGGCTTCGGGGGAGGGCTTTGAGGCCCCCCGTGAGATTTGCCCATATCCGATCTCGCTATACCAGTGTCTTGTTGTTGATCTTCGTTCAACTGCTGCTGTGGCGCCGCTGTGACGATGGACTCTACGTTGTTGTAAGGTTTCCTCAAACCCTAGTTGCAGAGCTCACGAAACCAACCTAGTATTACCCAAGGTCTCACATTGTTATTGTTACATTGGGAAAGAATTTGTATAGGATACCGAAGGTAGCACCACCTACCCCATCTCTTTGGTTACTGCAAAACAATGCAGTAATCTCATTTCCAAAACCGAGAAATTTATTTCCCTGATGATATGCCCTTAAGGAAGGAAGAAGATAGTGACCACACCCTCTAGAAAGGGCCCCTCCACATGACAACAATAGATGGACAAGATCGTGGTGGAGTATGAAGACATCTTCACCTCTCTTGTAGGGGTGCCTTTGCACTATCAGGTCAATCACTCCATCGGTCTGACCCTAGGTGCGTCGTTACCTAATGGACCAATCTATCAGTGCTCCGTTCTGGAGAACGATGAAATCAAGAGGCAAATTCAGGAACTGTATCAGAAAGGTCACATTCGGTCGAGTTCATCTCCCTATGGGAGGCCGATCATATTGTTGCAAAAGAATGATGGGACTTGGAGACTCTATATTGACTATCGAGCACTCAACAAGGTCACTATCCAAAATAGGTACTCGATCCCACAGATTGATGACCTTCTGGACAAACTCAAGGGGGGGAAATATTTCAAAAAGATCAACTTGAAGTCTGGATATCACCAGGTACTAATCAAACCCCCTGATGTGTGGAAGACTGCCTTCAAAGTCAAGGAGGGCATTTTTGAATGGTTGGTTATACCTTTCAGGTTGACGAATGCTTTTGCAACCTTCATGAGGCTAATGGATGATATCTTGTGGCCATTCACCAACTCATTTGAAGTGGTATACTTGGATGACATCCTGATCTGCAGCCAGAGTTGGGAAGAGAACCTGCACCACATCCGACAGGTTCTCTAAACACTGCGACAACACAAGCTATGTGACAATTTGGAGAAATGTACTTTTGCAATAACCTAGGTTCAATATTTGAGATACATTATTGATGAATAGGGGGTGTAGGTAGATCCAACCAAGATCCAAGTCATTCAGGATTAGCCAGCCCCAACCACTCTAATAGAGCTCCACATCTTTTTGGGTTTTGCCAATTTCTACTGCAGGTTCATGTTGGGGTTCTCTCATATCAATTGGCACTAAGTCAAGTCACCAAAAGAGGAGTAAGAAAAAAATTCTTTTGGTCTTAATCTCAATAGAAGGCATTCATAGAGTTGAAACACTGCCTCTACTCTACACCAGTTCTCACATTACCATACTTGCAACAACCATATGAGATCGAGACAGATGCCTCTAACTATGCTATTGGGGTAGTCCTTACTAAATAGGGGCATCCAGTGGCATATCACATTGAGACACTTTCATACACATTCTGGAAGTATCCCACTTATGACAAAGAGATGTATTCCATTGTGCAGGTATGCCAACAATGGAAGCATTACATTTTGGCGAAGGAAACAATCATCCACACAGACCACTGACCCCTACAATTCATACAAATGCAAGGGAAGTTGGAGAATGATCGCCATCAACAGTGGTCCACATACCTGCAACAGTTTCACCTGAATATCAAGTACAAGAAGGGTATCACAAATAAATTTTCATGCTACCTCATCCAACCACCAATCATGGTGTTAACCACTACGCTCAACTCTTGTGGGCACGAGACCTCTGATTGGCCACTTCTCTAAAAAGGCGACCCAGAATTCGGCCACACATACCATACGCTATTCGAGGGTTGGAAAGTTCCATATTCTCACCTCCAGGATGCTATGTTATGCCACATGGGACACCTTTGTGTTCCTGCAAGCGAGCGTGCAAAGATGATTTTGGAAGCGCACTATGATGAGCCCCAATTTTGGTACAATTTGGGCTCATTTTGGCCTGTTCTACTTGCTCAAACCATTCATTTTTTATTGCTTATGCATGCATTTCTTAGTTTATCCATGTTGTTTGTAGGAAGAAGGGTAGGCACTTTATCTACGTGACTAATGCATTATGATTCCAGGTTTTGGCATTAAAAGGGAGCAAGAGACAACGAAAAAGGAGATAAAGAGACAATGAGGTGGCACTGCTGGTTTTTAGGAGAGGATGTCCACGGTCTTGGACATTCCTCGTGATTCCCACCAAGAACTCCGAGCTCCAATCCATCTCCCCTCCGAGCTTAAGAAGCAGCCAGCTGTTCTACAGGAACAACAGTTATAAACTGCTCTACAGGAACAGCAGTTATGACCGTCCTACAGGATCAGCAGTTAAACTCTAGTTGGACAGCCGAGCTCCTAAAATCAAGGACACTTGTTGGATCATCGTTTTTGTATAAGTATAGAGGCCTTAGCCTTGGATAGGTTGTTGAAACTCTCGTATTGCTATTGTAATTTTGGAGCACAGTTCAGTTTTCGTTCCTTTTTGTAAGCCAATTTGGCATAACATCAGATTATGAATAAAGAAGGCAGTTTGTGATCTAGTTTTGAGTTTCTTAAGGAGACTATAGCTCTCAGGTTAGGGCCCAACCTGAGAGCCATAGATCCCCTTTGCTGTAGTGTTGTTTCCATTTCATTTCAGCACTTTGAGCTTTTTATTTGCACATGCAATTCGAATTACAGGTTGTTAAGTTGGTCTTTTTCACGAGTTAGATAGGATTTGCTTATGGTGAGTTTGTTCACAGTTTTTTAGTGTAGTAGAGGATAGATATAGTCCATTGGAGCTCCAACAAAAAGGGTTGTTAAGGCTCACTGCCGTCTCATTTGGGATTGGGGTGTAGTCCATGACTACCCACCAAAAACACGCATTCCTTTATCTCATGATTACTGCAAACACAATCACGTTACGTTAGATGCTTCCTTGTCATTCACACCTGCACCACACTCCTTCACCACAGCTTCATGCACGTTCTCCTTCGCGTTTTGGATTGTTGTTCATTGAATTTACAAGCACAGGTAGTTTAGGTTAATGCATTTTCGGTTTGGTAACAGTCATAAGCATTCGTTTCACTTGCACTGCCCTCTCTCGTCCATTACTTCATTCTCCATCTTGATCACGCATGCATCACATCTCCTCGACCTTTACCCCGCTCTGTTATCTCCCAAAGCCTTCCACTCCTCACGTAACTTCATTTCCTAGCCTTTTGTTGACCTAGCCCTCTATCTTCCAACCTACCCCCTACACTCATTTCTCATCTCATTCCTCCACTTCTAGAGCCATCACCAGCCTCATTCCCACCTTGCACATCTCCCCCTACCATTCCATCACTCCTCCATCTCTCCAAACACTCACGGTAGGTCATCCTGTAGCAGTTTATAGACATCCTGTAGAAACCTCTAAGTATCCTGTAGGATCCCCTGCAAACATCCTGTAGGAGGCCACTCGCTCGGTTGCTGAGCTTCTGAATGTGAGGAACCTCTGTGGATGGATGCTAAGGATCCCTAGGGACCTCTCCTAGCCTTCCCAACCTATCCCACGTTCTCCTTCCTTCTCCATCCCATCTGCACAACCAAACCCTAATTAGCACACAATCACAATCATTCCACACACTTAAAGGAAAAATACAAAAACATGTCTTTTATGATGCAAGCAGCTTAGATCCATGCATTTTCACTTATTAGAGGTAACAGCAGCATTGGTAGAAGTTTCCTTCACATTCTTTGCATTATAGAGGTTAGACTAGTTAAATTAGGGTTTCCTAGGTTTACATGCTTTGATTTGCTTGCAGTTCATTTTTGTCAAGTACATTAGTCTCCTTTGAGCTAGCTTTCGTCCATCATTGATAAAGCTTCTTCTGTGAGCCTATAGAAGTTGGCTTGAGCCCTAGCGTACTTGTGCCAGCTGACCAAGTGACAGCTGCGACAAGAGCTAGTACTTGTGCATACAGCACCGTCGCTTCCAAGTTTGTACGAACTACCGGGTTGATAAAATGAGAGACAGGAAGCCCCAGGAGTTGTAGCATTATTGCTACAATACTGGAGCTCACCACACTACAGTCGAGCCTTTGGGAAGTTCGGGGTTGGGAAAGTGGTGGTAGTACTGCAGAAGTATTTCTATTGGACAAATCTTTGATAGGATGTTCGGAAGTACATCAAATCTTGCACTGCCTGTGGCATTGCCAAACTGACCGTCAAGAAGCAAGGTCTCTATACACCACTACCTAGCCCTAGTTGACCTTGGGAATCCATCTCCATGGATTACATGTGAGGCCTTCCTTCTACTAAGAATGGAAATGATTGTGTTTTTGTGGTCATCGATAGATTCTCAAATATGGCCATTTGGCGGCCTGCAAGAAGAGTATCACAACAAAAGCCACTGTTAAACTCTTCTTTGAACGAATGTGGGTACACTTTGGGACCCCACAATCTATCATCTAAGATTGGGACAGTAGGTTCCTCAATACATTTTCGTCCAGTCTCTGGTCGATGTTGGACACCAAGTTCACTAAGCCCACAACTTTCCATCCCTAAACTGATGGCTAGATAGAGGTTGTCAACAAGATGATCCTACACATTCTACACATGTATAACTCAAAGCATCCACATGCATGGGATGAGAGCCTCCCCTATGTCTAGCAAAGCTACAACCGAACTCTACACAGATCGACTAGCCACAACCCTTTTCAGGTGGGCTTGGAATTCCAACCACTATGTCTCATTGATGTGGCCATACCCTTTGCAGCAACTCCAGTAGATTCAACTCATGTCCAGTCCGAAGCCAACAAGGCAAATAACTTCATTGAGCACATTCAAAATATCCTCCAATAAGTCCATGACATATTAGGTGAAGCTAATTCTAATTATAAGCAGTGGTGTGATCAGCATCGGGTGTCGCACAAGTTCCAGGTGGGTGACAAAGTTTGGCTACATTTGCAAAAGGAGCACCTCGTTGGGCCCCATCGCAAGATTTTCCTGCTTTGATATGGGCTATACACCATCACCAAGGTTGTGGGAGATAATGATTTTGAGCTAATCATTTCCCCATTCCTTGACTTATACCTAGTCTTCAATGTGGATCTCCTTCGGCCATACTTTCCTCCACTACTGGACACATCTGACATTGTAGAAGAGCTCACATCAACAAAATTAAATCCAGACTACATGGAACAAGTTGCAGCTGATCGGATCATGGACACGCATATCAAGAACACTCGGTAGCAAATATCCAACTGTATCGATTTGTCAAAGCCTACCGACTCCTGTACCAAGGAAAATGGCTCACTGGGGACCACGTTCAGCAGACATTTCCTCATCTCATGGAGGAACTCAATGCAATGGAGACCATTACTTCCTAAGGGGGGAGGAATGATCCAGGTGGATATCGGTGGCACCCTCCTATTCCACTTGGACCGACACCATTTTCTTGTCATTTTTTCTTCATTTTCCTTAATTGTAGCACAGTTTACTATTTTTAGCAGTTTTTTGAGTACTAAGCTTCCGAAGCCATTTTGAGGACCTAAATGACGTTTTTTTGTAAATATTCCTATGTGTGATTTCATTGAAATCACATTTTTAGTTGTATTCCTTAGATATATCTTTCCAATGAGGTATCATGTGCATCAAATGGAGATCACATGACCAAGTTATGACCCTGGGAAGTTGGCTACCCAACTAACCCCAACAGGGCCCATAAACTCTTCGTGTTACATCTGCTCGGGATATGGTTTTGGTTGTTTCTGGTTTTCTCTTATTGTTCAATAATAACAATTCCATTTAGCCTCAATGTAACTCAGTTCAGAGGCATGTAGCTGCCTTATCTCTTCTAAGAGATAAGCTATCATCGTTCGAGTTGGTCTCATTTCCATTTTGTTTGTAAGCATATTTCATTATTTGATATTAATGAAAGGAAGTGTTATTTCTATTGCATCTATGTATTTATGGTTATATTTGTAATTTTTTACGCTCTTGTTTAAATTTGGATCAACAATGAAGAAAGGTTGATATACCTCATAAGAACTCATATGTGCATTTATGGATCCATCAAATACACTCGGAAAAAGGATTCAAATAAGTTACCATTATAACATTTGGAAGAAACTTTTAGACTACAAAGACATCCCTTTCTCCTATTGGAAGTGTCATAAATGTCGTCATATCTTTAAGAATTTCCATTAAATGGGAATCATCTGCTAATGCAAGCATCATATGAAACATATGAAGAAGGGTTCACTAAGGTTACCAACAAACATAAAATAGATAAAAAATGAGAGAGGAGTTTCTTTGGTTGGAAGAAGCAAAGATGGAAATAGTTATGCAATCCTTCCTAAAACGAAATAAAATCACGAAGAGGGGAATGAAAAAAAATTCTAGGAAAGATGGGTAATTAGGTCTACAAAAATATCAAGAATGCCGCGATGGAAATAATCAAGGAAAAATAGGGCAATAAAATGTCTTTAAGGATCTAGAAATGGGTGAAGATGGACAAGACTCTCAGAAGCAAAGGAATCAAAAGAAATGGATTTACAAAAGCTACATCAGCAAATGTTGGCATTAGAATGGAAAGGAAAAGATCCAGTGGCCATACTTGAAGAGGAACTTTAGATTAATACTTAATCCTATATGAAGTAGCAAATGTTGGACATGTTTTCTCATGGTGTTGGCAATAAGGCCAACCTAGTAGTGGTGGTCCTCATGACATCAACATAGTAATTGTGGTCGGGATGGTCCTAGTGGTTTACAAAGTATCATGGTGTTTCCATTGATGTCAATGTAGTTGTTGTGGACCTGATTATCATGTTCTTCCATAGAGGATTTTGGCTAAGCACTCAGTTATGGAGTCAAACATTGATGGCATTCAACTTAGGATGTCAATTTAGTTTTCTACGTGAGGAGTTAACCAAGGAAAGGATTTCATTGGCATTGATGTCAACACGTTTGGAGGCCTTCACATGATGATTTAGAGGCTTGATATGAGATTACAAAGTACATACATGTTTTGGAAATGCTTATAGTTAGTTAGATAGGTGCTAGAGATGCTTGGACACGTGTTAAAGATGTTGGATAGGTTCTAGAAGAGATGAGATACAAACGTGCTTGAAGAGGGAACGTAATGTAAGTTTGGAGGAAGAAAGTCTGTTACAATGAAGGAAATGGCTTAAAATGTGTGTTATATAAATAACATAGATATCAACATATAAAGTGTGCTATAATTTAGGCTTAGTGTATTGGGGTTGATTTACAACCAGTAAGTGGATTTTCCCAAATTATGCACACACTCAGGTTAATTCCAAGGGCATTTACTGAAGTTTTTGCACATAGTAGTTGGTGGATAAAGTGGAATTGAGTTAATCCTCATTCTAGAAGTTGATCAAGTCAAAAAATGATGAGGATTAGTGCTTTGTAATGATTGCAACTTTATTCACTGATAAAATAATGGAATGTAAAGTAGAAAGGGTTGGATTGAGAGAACATTAGCTACAATAATTAAGTGTTAGTGTTCATATCAGAGATCAAACTTGAAGTATATTTTTGAGGATGATGGAGCTACAATAAATCTATATGTTTAACATATTTGTGTTAGAGATTATGGCTCCCGGTTGTTATTTATATGGAGAGGAGAGGCATTATTGTAGCTGCTAAAGTAGAGACTACAAATTAGAGTTTAGATTGCAGATGTATTTCTATTGCAGGGGTTTTATTGGAGATTTTTTTTGTAATGTTTGTGCTTTATTGTTGTATGGTTGCTACAACTTTGTTATGGTTGAGTGTGATGATCAGACTATTATACTGTGTTGGGGTAGGTTTTTTTTTAGTTGAGCATATTTATTATGTGGTATGATGTATTTGTTGAGACTATTTATCTAGGAGAGATTGATCTTGTTGCAAACTTTTTATTGGATTGTGTAGATATTATTCAATAAATGGGCATATATTGATGTTGAATCCAGTATGAAAAAGGATCAAATGTGGCTCCCAAGTGTTTGTATGTGGAGGTGGTCAATCTACTATGTAAAGGTGGTCAAGTGTTTGTATGTAGAGGTTGTGCTTGTCTAATCTTCTTATTTATCTTCTTAAAATTCCTCTATTGACCTTTTCCACACTAGAAAATCTTTCCACTTGTTATTATAGAGTGGATTGGTCTCTCTACTGCTAAAAATGATGATATGCACTTCATTAGCTATTGTGTTACAACAACAAAACTCTTAACGTCAGAAACATTAGGAGGCACCAAGCCTTTGATGATGGCCCCCATCTTGACAGGATCTATATTCATCTCCCTCCCACCTATTACACACCCCATGTACACTAAATACTATTGTGAAAACTAATGCTTCTTGATATTTTCTATTAGTTAGTGCTTATTTAATGTTCGCAATCCCAGTGTCAAATGTGAGATGTGCTCCTTCCAAGTAGCACTATATGCCAGTATATCAACTAAATAGACAATAACAAATGAATTGATCAAAGGGCACGGTATATCATTCATTAACCTCATAAATGTACCGGATTCATTGCATACGTCGCATGACATGACTAACCACTTATCAAAAGCTACCTAGTTTTGAAGGCATTTTTCCTCGTATCTTCTTATTTGACTCAAACTTGGCGATATCTAAAATTTGAGTCCATCTTGGTGAAGTAATTTGATTGCTACAAGTGATCCAACCAATCATCTATCCTGGGTAGTACGTACCATTTCTTGAGTGTGATTTTCGATCAATTCCCTATAATCAATACACATCCACCAAGTCCCATCCTTCATTGGCACAATGATTATGGGTGACCGACATGGTGATGTACTTAGTCAAACGACACCCTATTTGACTAGCTACTATAATTGTTTCATCACCTTGCTTGATTCTATAACAAACTACTTATACAACACATTCCTCTTCAGTGGTATCCCTTTAGGCTCCCAGAACACATCCCTATATGCATATAACAACTATTCCATTTATTTTTATTTCTTATTACATTCTTCGAGTCTCTTATAGACTCTTCTATAGACTGATTTTCTCTTGAAAATAGTAAAACATACTTCTTTCTAGAACTGATCATTTTCTTTTCTTCGACGGAACTTGGGAGTGAAATTTTTTACTTTCCTCTATGCACGTTGATGGTAAACAATTTTTCATCCTTAAAAAGAAAACATATTTGGATATTTGCATGAATAATACATCTTGCATGTACATTCGGGGACATATAAAATCCACTTTGCATACATCAAGGGGAACCACATCAATTTCTACTTCATCAATAAAATAAACACTAATAACAAAAATAATTTTGCACTATTTTTTTTACCTTTAATTTGAATCTTTATTTACCCATATCAATGGATATGGGTTTGTATGATCACTAACTTACAATGCCAATTTTTTGACCAGCTCTACTATAATGAGAAATTCTCTTGTGATCCTGAGTCAAATAGAGAATCACAAGAGAATCTCATAAATAGAGAATCAATATTTTTCTTCTTAACCTGTACCTTTATGTGGAAGAGTTTCATCATTATTTTCTCTTCCTTTCACTAAGGCTACTCAATTTCACCTCCTTCTACATTGACATATAGAAAATATTATCATCCACATATAAGGTGCTTTCAACATAGTTTCTTGAATTAGTGGCAATGGGGTTCTTCTTCTTAATGTATTTCTTTTTCTTCTTTGGGTTAGGCTGTGGATGCAACTTCCCACACTTCTCCTCTATGTGGCCATCAATGTTGTAGTGGTTACAATGGTTGGTAGGATCTTCGCATTGGTGTGTTGTTCTTGTATTATTTTTCTGAGTCCCCCTTTTTGCTACTTCTTCCACTACATAGAAGCATTCAGTTTCTCTTTATGCTTAGATCCACTTGATTTTACTTTCTTTAGGCCTATGTTCTCCAAGTATTGTTCTGGTACACAAGCCTTGTCTACTGATCTAGGTTTGAAAAACATCACTTGCTTTCGAAGATGGTTTTGTAGACCCTTGAGATACTTAAGGAGTACAATTTGGTTCTTGGGGGAGATACCCAACATTTGTATATTTCTAAACTTTATGGTTTACTCTTGTATGCTCTAATCTTTCTTTTTCTTGAAGTAGTAAAATTCTGACTTTTTGAGGGTTTTGAAGCCCTCCCACTTACTCACTAGAGGTTCTAGAACCAATCTCAAGGTATCCATTTGGCATCCCACCAAGTGAGGGCATGGGCCTCTAATTTTAGCCACACAAATTAAATCATATTTTCTTCTTCAACGTGATGGACACCAAAATAAACTTCTAATTTTTGCATCTAGTGATTTAGATTCAAAGCATCAAGATCACCTTAATATGGATTGATATCAACCTTCACTTGAATTTTAAAAAAGAACTATGAATGATTCATGTCACATGAAATGGGTTGATATTTTTCAGGTCCTTTCTTTGGTTGGTTCTTTGTTTCTTTCCAATCTGCTAATCTCCTCTCTCAGTTGTCCTCTACATTACAACCCTCGTCTTCTCTAAATATCACGAGATTATTTCTCAAGGTTGACATTGATCTAGATTGGATCATTATATTTGTTTTCATCCATATTGATACTTTGAGAGTGGAAAGAAGTGAATAAATTAGCTCTCAATACCATTTCTACCTGTAGGATCCAGTTTGGAAAATTTGGGTTTGAAACCTTCTCCAAGATATTTTTAGGGATCAAATGACATTTTTTGGGGGTAAACTTTGCTATTTTAGTGATGCACCTTTTTTTTGCTATTCTACACATAGATACCTTTCCAACAGTGCAAGAATCATGAAAATCAAAGTCCATGTGTGAAAGTTATGCCACTCAAAAGTTCTCCTTCCTATTTTCACCACCATAAATCGAAAGGATGCCATGCCAACCCCCATTATTCATGATAAAGAGACTAGCCACATGATTATGATGTAGAAGACTCTATAATATTCTATACTATAAATTTAGTTGTGGCAGTCTCACATAACCACAGTAGGCTATCGATTTGTGTTATAACTCAACCAATAGAAGGAAAAGGGGTTGCATTCTTCCAAGTGAATTTCTCCATAGCTAAAAAAAAATAGCGAAGTGGGATAAGAGGTAGAGCACACATAGAAGATTTGTGCAATGTAGAATCCCACAGATGAGAGGCCATACTTCTTTGTACTCATAGTAATATTTCTATCCAGAGATAGAGAGTAGAGCAATCTCACCCACTAGCTAGGTTTTTCTCCCGAAAGGGTTTCCAAGGTCATGTCTTGTGTCAAATGTGTGTGTGATGTTTTGTTTCATTATTCTCTATTTTCTACATAATCTTAATTTTCACACATACATTATTGACAATAATCTATAGATCTATAAATCTAAAGAAAACTAAAATTGTAATAGTGTATACCTTAGATTATTAAGTATATTTTATCAGATATCTAGTGACGACTTGTCCAATGGAATATCCATGATAGTTTATGGATCATATTGGTATCATAGCTAGTTAATTTTGGCATATTTTGGATATTTTTAGGGGATCTAGATCAATCAGGCCAAAAGTAATCAAACCATAATCATCATCCATGAATTTATAAATAAACCTCATGATCTAGTAGAGTCGAGGTTTTCGTACGTAGAACAATAATTTCCAAATATAAATCGTAATGTAAACATCATCATGGTAGCCCTGAGTAGTAAGCCTAGGATATTTGGCAAAGATGGGGGTTAATGTTTAGAGGACAAATCAAAAGGGGGATAAGGAGATGGGAAAGAAACAAAGAAAGAGCCAAAGAAAGACCCCAGAAAAGATCAACCCAATTCATTTGTCGTGACTCAATTAAAACACCTATTTAAAATGTAATAGAAGGTTCATACCAATCCATACCACAACAAGAATGATGCTCTGAAGCTAAATAATTGGTTGTAAGAACTAGAAGTCTATTTAAGTGTCCATGAAATTGGGGAAGAGATAAATATTTCATTTCTGCGGCTAACATTAGAGGGTCATCCCGTCACTTGGTGTCAAAGCCACCCATAGACCGTAAAGTTGGAGGGATAACCTACAATGACTAAGTAGGTGGGAGGGAGAACCTATAGTGACTAAGTCGAAGGAATTCAAAACCCTCATAAATTCACAATTTCACCTTATTGGGTATGTAGTGGACCAATTGATTTGGTGGAATTACTTCAGGTAAAAGCGAGGGAAAATCATTAAAGAGTATATTACCATGGAGTCCATAAATATGACCATAATGTTGGGTATGTCCGCAAAGAACCAATACTTACTCCTCAAATACTTGGGTGGTCTACACTGCCATCTGTGAGAGAAAGTGATGTTGTTCAAGCCCAAATTGGTGGATGAGGCTTGTGTGTAGGCACAATACATGGAGAACATAGGATCGAAGAAAGTGAAATCAAGTGAATCGAAGTAGAAAGAGAAACATGATACTTCTAAAGAAGGGAAGAAGAAGTGAAAAGGGGAAAATATAAAAATATGGTAGCCACAACATACTATTGTAAATATCGAGCAACCACTACAACTGCTACAACAGTGATGACCATACGAAGGAGAAGAGTTATAGGTTGCATCCAAAACATAACACAAAGAATAAAAAGAAAGACAATAAGAAGGATAATCTCATGACCATTGATTCAAGAAACCAAGTTGAAAGAATCTTGGATGTAGATGAGAAGATCGTATGTATGTCAATACGGAAGGAGGTGAATTTGAGTAGCCTTGAGTAATATGAAGAGAAATAAATGACTAAACTTTTCCATATAAAGGTACAACTAAAGAATACCAATATTGGTGCTCTCTTAGACTTAGGATCATAGATGAATCTCACTGTAGTGGAGATGGTCAAGAATTTGGGATTAGAAGTTCGTGATCAACCACGCCTATATCAACTGGGATTGGTAAATACGATATAGAGCTAAGGGTAAAGAAATAGTATAAAATTATACTTTCCATTAGTATTGATTTATTTTGATGAAGTAGAAGTAGATATGGTTCCCCTTGATGTATTTGGAGTCATGTTTGGGAGTCCCTAAATGTACATGTGAGATCGGATATTTTTCATGTGGAGAGTCAACCAGTATCATCCTGTAAAGGATGGAAAACATTTCACCATCAATGTGCACAAAGGAAAGTCCGAAATATCATTGGTAAGTGCCATCCAAGCCAAGAAATTGATTAGTCCATAAAAGAAGTATTTTTCATTATTTTTAAGAGAAAAATAATTTGTATTAGAGTCAATAAGAGGTAAGGAATCCCTTGTGGGTGTACTGAGAAACAAAAATAGAAACTGTAAGAGTTGTTATAGGCATATTGGGATGTGTTCCAAGATCCTAAAGGGTTACCACCTATTATGCTCCTATATCAATAGGTATTATAGTACATGATTGACTTGATTAGCTCTATAATATGTTCATACCTTTTATGGTGGTAAAGGTTTTCCATATTATGAAAAATTAAAAAAGATTAAAAATGTAAAGAGGGTATACCCTAAAAGAAAAATCAAAGGGTGAAAAGAATAAGTTGGTCAAAAAAGTGAAAGAGATAAACCCAAAATAAAATGACCAGGAAGGTGTGCAAGTCCAAATGCCACTACTATTTCATTTTCAGTAAATAAAGCATCATGTACAGCTTGTTGAACTTTTTTCCACAGTTGATGACTGACCAAATAGCTTATTCCTCACCAGTTCATGTTTGAATTTCCTGTTTTAGAGATAGAGAATAGAAATATGTCCAAACTATTTAAGTCTTGGCAAATAATTAGATAGGTAGAGAAACAAAGGAGCTCAATTGTTTAATCTGAGCCCTTGGAAGAAATAAGTGAATATTTAGATATGCTTATCATGTAAAGAAAAGAAAAGATGAAATGTATTTGCTAGTCCAACTGCACCCATGAAAAAAGAAGAAAAAATGTTAGATACAGTAGGTTGGGTAGGCAATTTTGGTGTTGCAGAAAGAGACTTGTGATAGGTTTTGTCTCTCAGAATGTTAAATCTTACTTCTATCACAGGTACTAGGGTAGTTTTATATTTTGGATACAGATAAGATAAAGCATGACTAACTCCCCATCATCCCTTTCCCATATCATTTACTAATTTCCCCCAAAGATATTAAGATCTGCTTAATACCACTAAGTCATCTCATTCCAATCCATATAAGGTGCCTAAGTAAATCCCCATTTTACTTAGAGAATTAGCCTTATTCCTTGTTTAAATCCCTGTTTTTTCCCCGTTTTGCCTAAGGTTTTAAACATTGTGACTTAGCGGTTTCGAACTCATTTTTCATATTAACTTTAATATTATTATTTAAATCCCGCCCCATTATCCCTTCCCGTATTATATTTTAATAAAAGCCCCAATTAGTAATGTTTCCCATCCCCCGGTAATATAGCCATATTCATTTTTTAAATGGGAATTAAAGGTTTATCCGAAACCTTGTAATAACCCTTCGCACGCGTAGCCTTGGGATTAATTAACCTTTGGTTTATTAATCACCTAACTTAACAACTTGACCACAAATAAAATGGCTCCTAAAACCATTAAAGCTGTGGTTAATTTTAGTGGTCCCACCACCTAAATCCTCCGCCACCTCGAATGAGCACCCACTGTCTGATCGGCGCCCTCCCATCGGACGGCCGAGATCTATATCACTAGCCCTCCATCTGCCGAACTTTACCGCCCGGGAGATTAGTGGTATCACCGCCCGTACCAGGACGTGTGTCGCACTCCCGCACTGCTCACGGCCCCCCTATCTGAAACCACTTTAGCCCGAAAGCGGTCTGGGGTAAACCACTTACGCCCTCCCGTTGACTATCCGCCACGTCACCATCACGTACACTTCACTATGCGACAAGATGTCTCGTCATGCTGACGTCATTTGCTCAATAAATGCCAAAAATACCTGCCAACTCTATTTTCGTTATATAAACGATAAAATGTCATTTTCGCCCCGATTTTGTCCAAACTGTGCTCCATGCAAAGTACATCCACTCAACTATTCGAGCAGTTAGCCTGTCACACGGCCAAGAAACTCCAGCGTCGTACTTGGCAATCTGCCATTCGACCTGTAAATTCGCAGCTTTACCTCCGCAATCGAGGTATTTATCCGTTTCTACCCTGCAAACCTGCAATTTCACTTTTCTGCTAAAAATTCTACCTGTGAAAACCAAATTCAAGTTGAGAACAGTCTGTTTAGCCCGCGAAAAGACTCCTAGACCTGCTGTTCAGTCAAAATTTTCGACAACACTCCAAAATTCCATTTTGAAAACACAAGAACCAAACATGGAAGCCCCCGCAGCCATGAATG
Organism: Pinus tabuliformis; assembly: GCA_031772625.1. Lineage (NCBI taxonomy): Eukaryota > Viridiplantae > Streptophyta > Pinopsida > Pinales > Pinaceae > Pinus > Pinus tabuliformis. The sequence continues at coordinate 1,664,931,453 of CM062819.1, read as the reverse complement.
TCACACCAATAAATGCACCTCACAAATACTTGGATTATCTGCCTCTTACAGACAAATATTTTCAAATAAAGGACCTAACCACTGATTATAATCATCTTCAGGCCTTCTGCCAAATTAGGGATAGTTATATAAGCAACTCTGACATTTTTGGACTATGGGAATCAAACCTTCACATGTACTTTCTTCCCTCAGTCCATGTTTTCCCAGATATCATTCACCAATGCTGTGCTAGCTATGATCCTGTCCACAGAGCAGTTATGTCACCTTCCCAAACTATCCTTTTTTAATAACTTCTGAATCCATCAATGAGATGATACATTTCCATTCCAATGAGCCCCTTGCTCGTCTTTCCATGCGAATTTTGCTTGAAAATCCTCTCAATTTCCCAACTCAGAGATAACTCGCATTGCCCAGATGTTCATGATACCAACGCACCAACCTAAAGGCCCTCCTCCTTATTTGCATGCCTTTTTCACTGAGACTGGAAAACTCATTCTTGACATGATATCCTTGATCTTGGGATTTAGATCCAGTGAATATGTGGATGATATCACTATGGTTCTATTATCTATCTTTACTCCAAGATAGCCCCCTGCTGTCAAATATGACTATACCACTTTAATAGCCAACAAAATCCATGACCAATTCCTAAATCTAGATAGAGAAGGAGTTTTCAAGTATACTTCTTTTATATACCATCTGTTGTTATATTATCATCCAGACAGCTTTCCATTTCCCATTAGGAAATTGGACTCAAAAGAGGATCGGAGGTCTGTGATTTTTTGGAGCTCAATCTTCCATGACTGTGACTCCTCTTATACCTATAGTGAATTCATTGACTTATTTGTAGACCCAACCTCCACTCTGTTGATAGGAGCTCCTCATCCTAGAATTACTGGTGATATGAAGAAGATTTTGTAGCTTTCCAAACATTACAGAATATGTGACAGGTACTTCTACCAGAATCACACAGAGATCAGAATATATGGGTGTGAAATCTATCCTTTTAAGTTGCCCAAATATGTGCCCATGAGGTTATTTGCATTAGAATATTTCAGGCAGATCATCAATGCAGACCTAACTCACTTTTGTAATGTAAAGAAGAAGGCTTAGCTAAGAATCAAAAACCAGTTAGGCCCCTATGTTATCCATTCTAGGGATACATGGAAAGTGTTATGAAACCAGCTCAAGAAAAGATAGAAAAGATAGATCAACGCCTTAGAATTCAACCTCTTCGAGGGGGCAACCTCCTTTACATTACATAAATGAACAATTCTTGGATGATACAAATGACAAAACCTCCTTTCTATATATAGGAGTCTAAGGAGTCACAATATAATCCAGTTGACCTAACAATAATAATATAAAGCCACAAAAATAACAATAGAGGGATTCTATGGGGCACAGAAATAACAATATGGGGGTAATAGGGGCACAACAATATAAATAAGGGGTATAACTACAATAGTAATGGGGTAATCACTAGTATTATAGGGACCCAACATGCCCCTCTCCTTCAAAAAAGTGTTGTCCTCAACGCTTGAGTAGTTCTGGATACTTCTGCATAAAATTCTCATCCTCCCATGTGGAATCTTCAGCGGATAAGTTCTTCCACTTGATAAGATACTCTGAAATTGATCGATTTCGTAGCTGTCGAGTTCTTGTTTCTGTGACTGCTTTCGGTTCCAATATAATTTTTCCTTCCTCATCAAGTTCTGGCAATATTGTTTGAATTGGGAGCTTGTCACCTATAACCTTCTTTAAACATGAAACATGGAAAACTGGGTGCAATCGAGAAGCTGCAGGAAGCTCCAATTTGTATGCCATAGTACCAATCTTTTGCAACACCTTGTACGGACCATAATACTTTGGTGATAATTTATTATCCTTCTTAGCTTGCTTTAGGGACATTTGCTTATATGGTTGTAGCCGTAGGAATACCCAATCACCTACATCAAAACTTCTTTCACTGCGATGTTGATCTGCCTGTTGTTTCATTCTATTTTGTGCCAACACGAGGTTATCCTTTAAGAGTTGGAGGACTTGTTGTTGATGTTCGATGTGATGTTCCACTGCCTGAACCTTAGAATTTTCTCTTAAATATGATGTGATGGATGGTGGTTGATACCCATAAAGTGCCATAAATGGGGTCATTTTTGTTGCTGTATGGAAGGAAGTGTTATACCACCATTCAGCCAGAGGCAACCATTTGACCCATTGTGTCTGTTTATCAGATACAAAGCAACGAAGATATCCTTCCAAACATTTGTTTACTATCTCAGTTTTCCCATCAGATTGAGGATGATAAGATGAGCTATGAGCTAACTGAGTACCAAGACAAGAAAATAATTCTGTCCAAAAATTTCCAGTGAAAATGGGATCTCTGTCACTTACAATAATCTTTGGGTTTCCATGTAGCTTTTGAACTGTTTCCATAAATGCAGTAGAAACTGTACTGGCTTTAAATGGATGTGATAATGCACAAAAGTGTGCATACTTGGTAAGTCTGTCAACTACCACCATGATGACACTCTTTCCCTCAGACTTGGGTAAACCTGTGATAAAATCCATTGAAACCTCCTCCCAACGTTGGCTTGGAATGGATAAAGGTTGTAATAGACCTGGTGTCTTAATTGTTTCAACTTTATTTTGCTGGCAAACCAAACATTCCGCCACAAACTTTTGAATATCTGATTTAAGGCCATCCCAAAAAAATTCCTTCTTAACCCTGTGGTAAGTTTTTAAAAATCCTGAGTGCCCTCCTAAGGGAGAAGTGTGCAATTCCATAAGAATCTTTTGTTTTAGCTGGGAATTCTTACAGAGGTATAAGCGATCTTTGTACCATAACGAATCATTTTTCCAGCTAAATGTATCAGAAGTACTGGAATCTTGTTGTAGCTTTCGAATAAGTGCCCACACTTCTTCGTCATTCTTCCATTCCTCCCTTGCTTCGTTTATCCAATCTGGTTGGATAATAGAAATGGCACACAACAATGCTTCCACATCCTCATCCTTTCTTGAGAGTGCATCTGCCACCACATTTTGCTTCCCTTTTTTGTAGATGATTTCAAAGTCATAACCCAACATCTTTGTGACCCACTTTTGTTGCTCTTCAGAGGATAATCTTTGTTCTAAAAAGTATTTAAGGCTATCATGATCCGTTTTTACCTTGAAGTGTCTTCCCATTAGGTAGGGTCGCCATTTCTTAAGTGCATGGAGTATTGCCAACATTTCCTTCTCATAAATAGCTTTGCTTAAAAACTTTCCCTTGATTGGACGACTTTCAAAAGCAATGGGTCTTTCATCTTGCATTAGAACAGCACCAATTCCATTTCCTGAAGCATCACATTCCACAATAAAGGTTTTTGTGAAGTCCGGTGTAGCTAAGACCGGTGCTTGGCACATTGCCTCTTTAAGATGTTCAAAGGCCTTTGTTGCTTCCGGAGTCCATGAAAATGAATCTTTCTTCAATAATGTTGTTAGAGGTGCTGCTATTCTCCCATAATTCTTAACAAACTTGCGATAATACCCTGTCAACCCAAGAAATCCTCGCAGATGCTTTATGGATGTGGGGATTTTCCATTCCTTAATGGCTTTAATTTTGCTAGGGTCTACCTTAACTCCTTCATGAGATACAATATGACCCAAATATTCCACCTCCTGGACTCCAAAGAAACATTTGGATCTTTTTGCATATAATTGTTTCTCCTCCAATAGTTGTAGCACCCTGTCAACATGTTCAACATGATCCTTCCAAGACTTGTTGTAGATTAGTATATCATCAAAAAATACTAACACAAATTTTCTAAGGAATGGTTTGAAAATTGAATTCATCAAACCTTGAAATGTTGAAGGTGCATTGGTAAGGCCAAAAGGCATGACCAAAAATTCATAATGACCCTCATGAGTTCTAAATGTCGTTTTCGGAATGTCTTCAATCTTCATTCTGATTTGATGATATCCCGAACGAAGATCCAACTTGGTGAAGTAAATTGATCCATGCAATTCATCCAGTAATTCATCAATAACAGGAATGGGGAACTTATCTTTAATAGTGAGCTTGTTGAGCTCCCTATAATCTGGACACATGCGCCATGATCCATCCTTCTTGTGCACCAATACTACTGGAGCTGAGAAAGAACTTTGACTCGGTTGAATTATACCAGCCTCTAGCATTTCTGCAACCATACGTTCAATTTCACTTTTTTGGACATAGGGATATCTGTACGGCCTGATGTTTGGAGGAACACTTCCTGGAATCAGATGAATAGCATGATCATGATCACGCATAGGTGGGAGACCTTTGGGAGTCTCAAATACCTTGGAATGATTGTCCAGGACTTTTTGGAGATCTGGAGAAATAGATGATTCCAATGTGGAAACATCTAGCGAACATAATTGTGCAATTACACCTCTTTGCTCCTTTTTTAGAAGCTTTGTCATGCCATTAGAGCTGATTATCTTTCCTGGTTTCCCTGCAATACCCCTTAATTCAACTTCCTTTCCTTCCGTAGAAAATTTGATGAAAAGTTCTTGAAAATTAAAAGCTATTGTACCCAAGGATTGTAGCCATTGGACTCCTAGTACAACATCAGCACCTCCCATTGGAATGGAAAGCATTGGGCTAGTCAATACATATTCTCCCATGGATAGCTTGATATTATGGCACTTTCCAGAGCAATTTATTGTTCCTCCATTTGCAATCATCACTTGACACTCTGGTGCTGGATATAGGAAGCAATTCAATTCTTTTGCTACCCTACAATGAATAAAATTGTGGGTGCTTCCTGAATCAATCAACACTATTACCTTTTTCTTCTTGATTTGTCCTTCTATCTTGATGGTTTGAGGAGTGGTAATTCCCGCCAATGCATTACAAGATATGGTCGGATTTATTTTTTCTTCATCTAGGCTTTGTTCCTGGAGTATATCTTCTTCTTTTGACCTTTCTTGCTCCTTTTCTTCTTCCTCTTCACAATCTATGTAGAATAATTTCTTCTCAGCACACTTATGACCTTTAGTGTATTTGCTATCACAACTGTAACAAAGCCCTTTTGCTCTTTTTTCTTCCAATTGTTGTGGTGTCAACCTTATAGGTTGTGGAAGACTAGGGGCAACAACACTTCCGTCTTTATAGTTGTGAGTGGTATGCTTCCAGGTTGCCATAATTTTGCTTTCCATTTTTCTTGCTAACCTGAATGCCTTCTCTAATGAATCAGGTTCCCAAAGGCGAACATCATGTTGGATATTATCCTTTAAAGACCCTATGAACACATCAATCCTATGCTCCTCTGGAATATCTTTTACCCTTATGTTCAATTTTTGGAACTCCTCAATGTGCTCCATTATTGAACCCTTTTGTTTGAGACTTATCAATTGGCTAAAAAAAGTGTTGCTTTTTGTATCTTCATAATGTGCTATCAATTCTTCCGTAAAAATTGCCCAAGTGATAAATTGTTTACGAGAGCAAAGCCATTGATACCATACAAACTGATTTGGTTCCAAATATACAGTTTCCATACGTACCTTTTGTGTGTTTTGCACATTATTGAGATCGAAGAATTGCTCCATCTGTAATATCCATGTGGCGGGATCCTTGCCATCAAACTTCCTCATATCGATTTTTGGAATATGGTGATTCTTCGATCCAACATTAGCGTCTATGGAATCATGATTAACATTTCTTTTGTTCTCATCATGAGTTTCCTTTACTACCTTTTCACCATTAGTGACCCTTTCTTGTAGCAACTTCTTCAATTTTTCCATGTCTGTCTTCAAATCTATCTTCAAATCATCCATCTTAGCTTCCATGCCCTTTATCTTAGATTCCACGCCATTTACCTTAGATTCCACGCCACTTATCTTAGCTTCTGTTAGCTTTTGTGAGCGTGACATTTGTTGCACTTGTTCTTGTAATTTTGATATATCATGTAGCATTTCTTCCTCTTCTTCATGAGTCATGCTAGAGCTTTCAGGTTCCTTACTAGGTGTTTGCATTTTCTTTCCTCGGGGCATCAGTTACCGATAATAATGCTTTACTATGCCCTTTGAATTTCGTTAAACCAAGCTTACACAAAAATTTAAAAAAAAACTACACACCTTTTTTCACTTTATAGAAGCCTGATATTGAATCTGATGTATCTCTGTAATTTTGGATCATCCAGTTCTAAAATTGCTACCTGTAGTAGCCTTCTGCGTCCTCTTTCCAATGCCACAAGTCTGAACCAAATTGGATTCTCCAAGGAAGAGTTATGTGAAATCTCCCACAGTGACTTTCTTTTAGACTGGTTCAGTAGAGCGAACTTGTACGACGTGCCACGAGTCACTGTTTCAACCTTTGAATTGAAACACACACACAAGAAACTACAGTCCGTCCTCTTTCTGTACCTTCTTACAAAATTTCAATCTGATCCCTAGAGAGAAAGTTATGACGATTTTCCCCAGGTCACCTGTTTTGAATGTAATTCAGGAGTCTGCAAAAAGACCAACTTCCTCAGATCATATCTCCGCAAATATTGCGCGAAAAGCTCTGAAATTCAGACCCAAGGTTCAGCACGATTTCTTCTCAAATGGTTTTTTTTTGCGACTTTTGAAACGTCACAGAAAAAAAGTTATAGCGAAAATGCCACGATGACCTGTTTGGAGCAGCGAAACCCTAGAATCCAAAGCTCTGATACCAAATGTTATGAAACCAGCTCAAGAAAAGATAGAAAAGATAGATCAACGCCTTAGAATTCAGCCTCTTCGAGGGGGCAAACTCCTTTACATTACATAAATGAACAATTCTTGGATGATACAAATGACAAAACCTCCTTTCTATATATAGGAGTCTAAGGAGTCACAATATAATCGAGCCGACCTAACAATAATAATATAAAGCCACAAAAATAACAATAGAGGGATTCTATGGGGCACAGAAATAACAATATGGGGGTAATAGGGGCAAAACAATATAAATAAGCAGTATAACTACAATAGTAATGGGGTAATCACTAGTATTATAGGGACCCAACAGAAAGATGCAGAGCAGATCCTAGAAGACCACCTTAGATTTAAGAAGAGTTTTCAGTGGGTGCCATATGACCCATGTAGTTTCATAACTGACAGAAGGGTAAGAAACAGGTTATCAGTGTATGTACATCATAGGATCCTAGAAATTGAACAATATGCAAATATGGAAGAATGGGTAGAAGGCACATTAATAGAGGAAATTAGTGAACAAGAAAAGATGGAAAAGCTATGAAAGACCTTGAAAAAATCCTTGACTTGGACTCTTTTGCATAGGTATCTTTCAAGTGGCCTCAATAATCAAGAGTTGGGACATCCTCTGCTAGAACTTCTCAGCAGCCTTCATAGAGAACCAGCACATCAGTCACAGCAACTTCAAAGGGAAAAGAAGCGGAAACTACAGAATAGCCAATAATGACAGATCAGCCAGGGGGTCCAAAGAACAGGAACAAGTACAAATTTCTCTAGCCCAAACCACAGTAGCAAAAATTCCAGCATTACAAACTCCTCTAAATGAGGAAAAAGGCAAGAAAAGAGACAGAGAAGAGGCCACACCTATCAGTGGACCTACTGAGCAACCAGGAGCAAAAAGACAAAAACTGAATCCTCTATCAGAAGAGGAAATTATTGAAGAAACAATAGACAGTCTAAGAGGTGAGAGGGTAGTCAGCCAACACACTTCCCCAGTGGTTGATACATAACCTAGACCACATAGACAGGAGCTAGAAAGGAAACACAGTGTAGAGCTATTGTCCACCAAGCCACAAACAAAACAGTCCTCAGATATTAAATGGACTTTCATAGAGATCAAAGTTAAAAATGATCCTGTGAGGATTCAGATGTACAATAAATACTTGAAGATGGCCCCTTCAAACCAGCAAAGGTTAATGTATGCCTATGACATTAAAGAAGGAAAAATGTTAATGAGTTATTTTAAGCCAAAGGTACAACAACCCTATTCTGTAGCAGATTACATTAGAACAAACCTACAGGTCCTAGCCAAAGACATTAATCCATTGGACCAAATTGAACTTCACAAGCAGACTAGAGAAATGGTTTATTCTACACTGGCTGACAAAGTAATGTTGGCCCACTAGTTACAAAATTCCTTAGACAACACAACAACTCAGTTGCATTGGGAGAAAACCTCTTCTCTGGCCAAAGATAACAGAATCAAAACCATAGAAGATATCATCATGGAACTGGGGCATGAGCCCGAAGATGCTAAAGGCATAAAAGCACTAATAAAAAAGAAGGAAGAGGACATTGCTTCCATGAGGAAACAACTAAAGTTACCTCCTTCAAGGCACCCTCAGACTGTAGAAATTGTAGAGCAGAAATCAGAAGAAGACATGATGGACCTGCTCATGAAACTTAATGAAAGACTAACTGATACAGAGCAGGCACTTGAAAAAGCATTAAAAGAGAAGTAGGGAGAGTCGACCTCCCAACCACCTATGGTAATTCCTGCAGTCACAACTACAGTCCCCTCAACAGTTGGATCAACATTGGCCCCAAATGTCCCAACAGTCGCAGTGGAAGTCATTACAGGTACAGGAACATCAGCAAGAGCAGCTCCAGGTAGCAGTACAAGTATGAGCACAGAAGAATTGATAAAGGCCATGGAAGAATTGAGACTCCAAGTGTTAGAGCTGAAACAAGTAAAGGAAAAATTAGCAAAAGTAGAAAAAAGTTATGATAAATCCAAAATAAGTGTGGCAGAGAAAGTAAGAGAAATTAAAGCATTAGAGAATAAAGTAAGAACATTAGAGAAGGATCTCACTTTGGAAAAACCTCCGGCAGAAATCAAAGGAATTCTTTGGACCAACACAAATTAATCCTTAAGTAATGTTTGGCCATCTATCCAAACTATCTACGAGCAGGTTGACTTAGTGAATGCAACACATGGAGAAATTGAAAAAGCAAGAGCTTTATTAGGACAAATTCGTGATCAAGCCAACCGGATCATACATTTTTTGAATTACAGAAATAGAGAATAGCTGGAACAACTTGGCATCCCAAACAGGACAGGCACCATTTTGGAAATCAAAAAAGTTCTAACCAAGAAAACTCTAATGTAGAATTTGGAAAAAAGATGCCAGGATATGCAAGTAGAAATAAATTCTTTCATGGAAAGATTTACAGTTTTGCAGAGTAAAGGGCTACCAAGTATTTTAGGAAATAATGATAGGCTTATGAAACACACATATTACGTACATAAGTTCAACACATATGCTCTTGATCAGGTTAATTCATCAACAAATGCTTCAGGAGTAAAAGCACTCCCCACATGCCAAAGTCTCTATGATAATTTGGAGAGCTTATTTTATATTGAACATGAGGTAAAACACGGGTTTCAGCTCCAACCTAATTTTGTCAGATATACAGAAGCGATGAAACCTTGAGGAAACTTCAGAGGCATAAATTGCCAGAGCAACAATGGTGGGAAGACATGTTGGGGATTTTGTAAATTTCTCTTGAATAAAGCAAAGATTTCGGGCTATTTTTCTCTGATAATACAAACAGAGATAAATAAGGCTCAGCCGAGTCAAAATATATCTGATTAAGGTCAAAGAATGTCCGACAACAATAGAGTAACCAACACAGAGTATCAATGGAAGACAGCTATAAACTGACTCACAGAACCTACCTCTGGTACATCCAATAGAGAAGGAACAACCAGCACAACATCAATTTAATGTTTCCCTGTTTATGAGACTATTTGTCTCTATCTTTTTGTTAAAATGGTGTTAATCATCACTAGATATTATCTCCATCAGATATTTTGTAAGATATTTTGATATTTTGTATAAATACCCCCCAAAACGAAGTATTTGGGGTTGGTTGGTGGGTATTCATAGTTTTGACTGTAATACTGAAATTTTCTGGAATAAAAGGCTGTTGGAACCATTTGTTGTCTAGCCTATTGAATGAGGATTTGATGCAGAGGACTTGTCGCAGAATTCTTGAAATTAAACTCCAAATCAGTAAGTCCCTTATATCTCTTGTTTTACAGTTTTCATGTTTTCTATATCATATGTGTTCCACAACTTGAATAGTAAAGAAAAAGATTAATTCAGAATTTGCTTGATTGCACTCTGTTTTCAATATTTATTATTCTCTATGTTTTCTTTAGAATTAGTATAAGTAGTGAATTCTTAATTGCTCATGTTTCTTGGTTCTTTCATATTGACTATTTGCTAAGGAATTCTTTATTTCTCCTTAACAATAATCATCCATTTTCCCTATTTCAATATGCTAAAGGATTCATAATTTCCCTTCAACCATTTTATGTCCATTCCATCTGATCTCAACCTAAATTTGTTCCATGTTTGACTACCTTGCTCTATGATACCATCTTTTGTTAGGAAGCTTAATCCAAAAATCTACTTTCCTTGACTCCATCATGCCCAATGGATTGAACTATTTAGTTTGCCTCATTTTTCTATTGAATCCCACCATCCAAACACAAAACAAAACCCTTGAACTTCATAACTATCCTAACACATTATAAAAACAATGCTAAATCATAAAGAGAGAGCCCTTTCTGGATGCGGATTGGCTAGAATCTGTATCTAAAAGATTGGTCTGTGGTTAACTCGGCCGTATTCCCTTTCTTACAACTTTGGGGAATAACTTGAGTGATAACATCATTGGCAACTCCACTAGGGAACTGAATAATTCATTTGTTATAGCGATCTACTTCATAAGCTACAGATGGAGCCTGAAGTTAGCCAGGTAGCCTTTGAAACTGCTTTTGCTTTGCATTTGCAAAAGTAAATAAATGTTGCTTCAGTCTATCTCCAGTCTAGTTTACATTTTAAATAGTTGTTTCTAATTCTTTATTAGTCCCTTTTCTCAAAACACTTTTAGGAAAGCTTCAAAGTTCCAATATCTAAAAAATTCCTAGAAGATACTATCAAAGTTGTATCCTTAAATTATTCCAAGTAAAAACCAAAAATACAACCTAGAAACTGGCTCCAAAGAAGATTCGTTACACTATATCAAAACCGGACCCTAATCCTCCACCTGTCTTTGAAAATCCTAATCTGATTCCTAAGATCCTTAGAAGACAGGAGAGCCAACAGAGTTCTGCTAGTTCACACCCTGACAAACATTTGTAGAACCCTATCCAATCGGAGCTTGCCTCTAGGAAAACACCAAATATTTCTGTCATTGCTGCAGCTTCTTTAAGTTCTCCATCAACACCCCAAACCATTCTTCCCACTCCTCCATCTACAACACACATTTCCACTGTTATCCCTGCTCTACCAATTGTCACACTTATATCTGCAAATATGGAAAACCGATATGTTCCCTTGTAATTACCTGCAAATCTAGGGGCCATGCCACAATACTATCAAGGTAAAATAACCTATTTTGATAGTACTGGCACTTACACAGCTCAACAACATACAAAGAAAATGACAGATTATTTTGAAAATTATGAGATTGATGATGATGATGTCAGAATGAAAATATTTGTTCAAAGTTTAACTGGAGATGTTAGAACATGGTTTAAAGCCCTCCCTGCAAATAGTATCAATGACCCACAGGCTCTTTAACAGACCTTCTTGAACAAATGGGAAAGGAAGAAAGATCCTCTCCACATTTTATCAGAATATGAAGGCTTAAGGAGAGGTACCTAAGAAACTGTCCAAGATTACTGTACCAGATTCAATAATGTCTATAATGTTATTCGTCAAAATCTCAAACCTCCTCCAGATTTGGCCTTAATCAAATTCCTTGATGCTTTTGATTCAGATATGGCATACCAAATTAGGGAAAGAGCTCCTCGAGACTTAGAAGAGATGCAGAGTATAACTGTCAGCGTTGAAGCCAACATGATTTCTAAACGAGCTCGATCCAGAGCTGAAAGGAGGATACCTATTAAAGAGGAACCTTCTGCCTTTGAACAAATATTAGATGATATTATTAAAGGAATGGATAGACTTGGTGATAGAGTAGAAACAATTGAAAGAAAATCCTCTTGGGATGGTCAACTAAGCAATACTGGGAGAAATCCAAATTTCAAAAAAAACCAAAACCCTAATACTGGAAAGGTTGGGCCTGACCAAAACATTAGCCCCCCATTCTAGGAAAATTATGCAGAAGCCTCAACTTCTCATCAACCAACAGAAGATGCTCAAATTAACTTAATTGGCCTGAATGATGAACAACAAGTCTTCTTGACTCAAGATGACCAAGAAGCTCACACTCTCAAACAATTCCAAACTCAACCAGGTGAATCATTTGATTTTAGGGAGGGATATGATACAACCATTTATGAAGTTCACAAGCAATACAATCTGAGGAGTAGAAGAATAGATGTCCCTGAGGCCAAAAAAAAGAAAGAAACCAAGCAGCCTAACAAAGCCAAGATAAATAGCACGCCTGTACAAACCCTTCTTAGAATAGCTCCTAATCCAAATAATCTAATAGTCAAAGATGTCTCAAACAGTCAACAACCTAACAAAGAACCTTCCACTTCAACTCCTCCTAAGGGAAAGGGGGAAGAACCTCCAGAAATTGAAGTAGAAGTAACTTTAGCCCATGACACCACTCCTGAAAAAGAGAAAAACACTGAAAATATAGCAGAAAAAGACAATCTCACTGTCCCAAATACAAAAATTCAAACTGAAAAACCTTTCAATCTTGAGACTGAAATAGGCAAATTAAAGACAGCCATTCCACTGTTAGAATTGGCAAAACATAATGTCTATAGAGATCAAATTAGTAGATCACTCCAAATTTTGGTGAACAAAGATTCAGTAAATCTCTTTGATGACCAGCCTGAGTTAATTTTTGGCCCTGAGGTAAACGGAAAATCAGTAGATGGAGGGATCCCTCCCTTCTATGTGAGTCTGAACATACATGATAAAATACTTCATAACGCCATGTTTGATTCTGGTGCTTCGCATAACTTAATGCCTAAATCTGTAATGGAGAAGTTGGACCTAGATATTACCAGGCCATACAAAGACTTGTTCTCTTTTGACTCGAGCCAGGTCAGATGTCTAGGGTTGATCAAAGATTTATGTGTATCATTAGTTCAATACCCTTCCAAGACCATTTTAATGGACATAGTGGTAGCTGATATTCCACCAAAATACGGCATGTTGTTATCTAGATCTTGGGGTGCAAAGTTGCAGGCATCTTTACAATTGGACATGTCCTATGATACTGTTTCAGTATTTGGTCAGCCAAAGAGATTGTATTGAGAAACCTTAATGAAATATGTGGTAAGTAGTCAGGAAAACCCCCAGAATTTCCCCATCTACTCCATGCACTCTGACATGGACTCCTTCATTCTCTACAATGCTGAAATTGATCCTCCAACTGATGTCGAGGTTTTAGCACTTGAACAAGAAGAAATTATAAATCAAAAATCTAGTGTTCAAATTCAAGAAATTTCTAAGAACAATGATATAATAGACGCTCGAGGGAAACTAGATGAAACAAAAAAACCAGAATTCCCTAATAAAGAAATTTCTGAGACTCCTGATTCTAACTATGAACATGAGATCCTGTGGTACATAAAATTTGATGGTTCAGTCAATAAATTTGGGGTAGGTGCAGGCATTTGGGTACACAATCTACAAAATGATCAGGCTGAAGGGCATGCTTACAGATTAAACTTTAGATGCACCAATAATGTGGCTGAATATGAAGCCCTCTTGCTAGGACTTAAATTGATCAAAAGTTTATGGGCAATCAAGGTATCAGTTTTGGGACACTCTGATTTAGTCATTCAATAGATAAAAGGAAACTTCCTCACAAATGATCCCAGATTAAGATCTTATAGAGAAACAACAACTGAGATCCTTAATAGATTTCTGGAAACACAGCTTGCCAAAATTCCAAGAAAACTTAATTTGCATGCTCATAGCTTAGCAGCATTTGCCAGCACTTGTAAATTGCCATTTCAACCCAACCATTGGTTTACAGCTGAAATAAGACACAGGCTAGCCATACCTGACAATGTAAAAAACTGGCAAGTGTTTGACAATGATACTCATATTAACAATTTCTTGACCCTAAAAGAAGAATTTTCTAGCACTAATATAGACATGGACACTGTTAGTGAGGTTGATCCAGTAGATAAAATCGAAACAGACATTACAGCAGAAAGTGCAACTCAAATTCTTCACCCAACGAAATTTACTAAGAAAAAGTTGCAAGATCTTAAAAAAGTAGACATTGATGAAATTATTGGAGGGGAATCTGAAGTTATTAATTTAAAAGACAATTATTTGCCCACAGGATTAACTCCTTTGGAAGATTTCATTGATTCTAATGATATCCCAAAGAAACCCAAAATGCAGCCTCTAAACTCAGACATTGAAGACTGTAACATAGGAACTGAAGAAAACCCGAAATGATAAAATTATCCAAAAATTTGTCTCCTGATCAAAAGCTTAAATATGTCGAACTCCTCAAAGAATTCCAGGTTGTTTTTGCATGGAGCTATGAAGATCTCAAATCCTATGACACCTGTGTAATTCAACATACAATACCCCTCAAGGAAAATAAAAAACCATTCAATAAAAAACTCAGAAGAGTTAACCCTGTACTACTCCCCTTAATTGAAAAATAAATCAAAAGAATGTATGAAGCAGAGATAATTTCTCCCATCAGGTTTTCAGAGTGGGTGTCTAATTTAGTACCCACTAGGAAGAAAACAGGAGAAATCAGATTGTGTGTCGATTTAAGGAATGTAAATAAGGTTTCTTTGAAACACCACTACCCCTTACCTAAGATGGACCACATTTTACAAAGGGTAGTAGGTGCCTCTAGGATTTCACTATTAGATGGGTTCTCAGGCTTTAACTAGATTCTAGTCCATCCTGATGACTAGGAAAAGATTGCTTTCACAACACCATGGGGAAATTTCAAATATGTTAAAATGCCATTTGGACTTAAGAATGCAGGGGCAAATTTCCAATGAGAAATGGACATAGCTTTTGCAAAAGAAATTCATGATTTTCTGGTCATATATCTAGATGATCTCACTGTGTTTTCTAAATCAGATCAGCAACATTTAGATCATTTGAGACAAGTCTTTTTAAAATGCAGACAATATGGTATTTCCTTAAATCCTAAGAAGTCGTTGTTCGGTCTAGAGGAAGGCAAACTGTTAGGCCATAAAATCTCCCAAGATGGCATCAAAATTGATCCTGATAGAATAGAAGCCATTTTACAAATGCCCCACCCCTGAAATATCAAAGAACTTCAAGCTTTCCTAGGAAATTTTTTTTTTTTAAGAAGATTCATTCCTAATCTGGCCGAATTAATTAGATTGCTGAACAACATGTTGAAAAAGGATTCCAAGGTTAAATGGACATTAGAAGCCAAACAAGCATTTGAACAAATTAAAATGGCTTTGACCAGAACGCCAGTCCTTACAAGTCCAAAATTTGATAGAGAATTCATAATATTTTCATTTGCATCAGAACACACCATTGCTGTTGTTTTACTACAAAAAGACGATCAAGGATGTGAGAAACCTATAGCCTTGTTTAGTAAAGCACTCAAAGATGCACCGCTAAAATACCCAATGATGGAAAAATAGGCTTATGCACTTGTGAAAGCTTCAGAGTCTACATATTATACTCCCATATAATAGCCTATGTACCAAATGTTGTTGTCAAAGACATCCTGACCCAAGAGGGGATTGAAGGCAAGAGAGGCAAATGGATAGCTAATATACTGGAGTATGATATTGAAATAAAACCTACAAAGCTTATAAAAGGACAGGGATTGGCTAAACTCATGACTGAAACCAATTGCGAAGCCCTGGATATTAATGAACTAGATAATGAACAGGAGATGGCGACTTCACAAATCAGTCAGGCCTTCTTAGAATCACCTTGGTATGCTGATATAACTCATGTATTATTAAACCTGCAGGCTCCTCCAGGGTTATCCAGAACAAAGAAAAGGTTTTTAAAAATGAAAGCTTCAAAATTCTGTATTTTAGATGGTGCTCTTTTTTGGAAAAATCATGAAGGTATTCTATTGAACTATTTAATAAAAGATGAAGCTGACAAGGTACTCAAAGAGTTTCATGTAGGGGACTGTGGTGGACATCTTTACTGGAAATCCACTGTAGACAAAATCCTAAGGGCTGGATTTTACTGGCCAACCTTATTCGCTGATGTCAAGAAATTTGTAACTGCTTGCCACAAATGTCAAATTTTTGAAGGCAAGAGGAAACTTTTACCTCTACCCCTTAGACCAGTTTCCACTGAAAGACCATTTCAACAATGGGGTTTGGACTTCATTGGGGAAATCTGTCCTCCCTCTTCAGGCCAACACAAATGGATCCTCACTGCCATAGATTACTTCACCAAATGGATAGAAGCCATCCCTTGTAGACAAGCCAATGATACAGTGATTATAGGATTCATAAAGACCCACATCTTGTCTAGATTTGGCTATCCTCAAAAGATCATAACTGACAATGCTGTTGCTGCTTTCAATGCCAAGAGAATGATAAGTTTTTGTCACAAATACCACATTACCTTAGGCCATTCCATAGCCTATTACCCTCAAGGTAATTGTCTAGCTGAGTCCTCCAATTAAATCCTGATTAATATTATTAAGAAAGTGTTGGAAGAAAACAAGAAAAACTAGCACAAGAAACTTACCAATGTACTGTGGGTAGATAGATTAACTACCAAGAGATTCATTGGGACTAGTTCTTATGAACTAGTCTATGGTATGGAGGCTATATTCCCTACATCCTTAGGGGTCCCTGTAATGAAATTACTGCAAGAAGCTCAGGTACAGCCCAATGACATTCAAAGAACAATAAATCAGACCATCCATTTGCAGCAGACTAGAGAAGAGGTATACCAAAGATCCCAAGTATTACAAGAAAAACTCAAGACAATATTTGATAAGAGGACCAAAGCAAAAGATTCTTACATAGGAGACAAAGTGTTAAAATGGGATTCTAGAAGAGAAGACAAGGGAAAACATGGGAAGTTTGACTTCCTCTGGAAAGGACCTTTTATTATCCAAGCCTCACAGGGGAACAATACCTACTTTTTGAAGAACTCGGATGATTCAGAAACAGAAGAAGGGCCAGTTAATGGTCAAATGTTGAAACATTATTTTGTTCCAGTTTGTTGACATACCCTGACTCTAACTTGTACATAAGGAGGATCAATGCCTGCAGCTAAAAATTAGTGATCAACTTGTTTATTACAACAATAAGAATGAGGAGGAATGTGCAGAAGAGTCGGAAAAGCAATAAAGGAATTTAACCATTTTTTGTTTTGCCCCATTTCCGTTTATCATAGATTGCAGAAGAAGATTTGGAACCAGAAAACATAAGAACAAAAAATCCAACAAGATTATCCGAAATAGATGTACAGTGTTTAATCAACTCAAGAATAATGTATAAATTGTACATAATCCTTTTGTACAGTTTTATACTTTCAACAAAGGAAGATTGCAGAGCACAATCAAAGTTATGGAGAAGGCCATCTAACCTGTTGTTCTTGACATTCCACTAGGAAAAGCCATCCCCAAGTGGAGCCAGTGTTATGCTCCTATATCAATAGGTATCATATTTCATGATTGGCTTGATTAGCTCTATAATATGTTCATACCTTTTCTAGTGGTAAAGGTTTTCCATATTATGAAAAAGTCAAAAAAATTTAAAAATGTAAAGAGGGTATACCCTAAAATAAAAATCAAAGGGTGAAAAGAATAAGTTCGTCAAAAAAGTGAAATATATAAACCCCAAACAAAAAGGCCAGGAAAGTGTGCAAGTCCAAATGACACTACTATTTCATTTTCAGTAAATAAAGCATCATGTACAACTTGTTGAACTTTTTTCCACAGTTGATGACTGGCCAAATAGCTTAATCCTAGCCAGTTCATGTTTGAATTTCTTGTTTTAGAGATAGAGAATAGAAATCTGTCCAAACTGTTTAAACTTGGTAGATAAATAGATAGGTAGAGAAACAAAGGATCTCAACTGTTTAATCTGAGCCCTTGGAAGAAATAAGTGTAGATTTAGATAGGCTTATCATGTAAAGAAAAGGAAAGATGAAAAGGGTTTGCTACTCCAAGTGCACCCATGAGAAAAGAAGAAAAAATGTTAGATACAGTAGGTCGGGTAGGCAGTTTTGGTGTTGCAGAAAGAGACTTGTGATAGGTTTTGTCTCTCAGAATGTTAAATCTTACTTCTGTCACAGGTACCGGGGTAGTTTTATATTTTGTATACAAATCAAACAAAGCATGACTAACTCCCCCTCATCCCTTTCCCATATCGTTTACTAATTTCCCCCAAAGATATTAAGATCTGCTTAATATCACTAAGCCCTCTCATTCCAATCCATATCAGGTGCCTAAGTAAATGCCCATTTTACTTAGGGAATTAACCTTTTTCCTTGTTTAAATCCCTGGTTTTTCCCCTTTTTGGCTAAGTTTTTAAACATTGTGACTTAGTGCTTTCGGACTCATTTTAATACTAACTTTAATATTATTATTTAAATCTCACCCCCTTATCCCTTCCCGTATTATATTTTAATAAAAACCCCAATTAGTAATGTTTCCCGTCACCCAGAAATATAGCCATATTCACTGTTCAAATGGGAATTAAAGGTTTATCCGAAACCTTGTAATAACCCTTTACGTGCATAGCCTCGGGATTAATTAACCTTTGGTTAATTAATCACCTAACTTAACAACCCAACCACCAATAAAATGGCTCCCGAAACCATTGAAGCAGTGGTTAATTTTAGTGGTCCCACCACTTAAATCCTCTGCCACCTCGAATGAGCACCCACCATCCGATCAGCACCCTCCCATTGGACGGCCGAGATCTATATCACTAGCCCTCCATCCGCCGAACTTTACCGCCCGGGAGATTGGCGGTATCACCGCCCACACCAGGACGTGTGTCGCACTCCCGCGCTACTCGCAGCCCCTCCGTCCGAAACCACTTTAGCCTGCAAGCAGTCCGGGGTAAACAACTTACCACCCTCCCATTGACTATCCGCCACGTCACTTCCACGTCACCATCTCGTACACTCCGCTATGCGACAAGATGTCCCGTCATGCTGACGTCATTCGCTCAATAAATTCCAAAAATACCTGCCAACTGTATTTTCGTTATATAAAGGATAAAATGTCATTTTCACCCCAATTTTCTATAAAATTGTGCTCCATGCAATGTACGTCCACTCGAATGTTCGAGAAGTTAGCCCGTCACCTAGCCAAGAAACTCCAGCGTTGTACTCGGCAATCTGCCTTTCAACCTGCAAATTCGCAGTTTTACCTCCGCAATCCAGGTATTTATCTGTTTCTACCCTGCAAACCTGCAATTTCACTTTTCCACTGAAAATTCTACCTGTGAAAACCAATTTCGAGTTGAGAATAGTCTGTTTAGCCCGTGAAAAGACTGCTACGCCTGTTGTTCAGTCCAAATTTTCCACAACACTCCCAAATTCCAATTTGAAAACACAAGAACCAAACATGGAAGCCCACGCAGCCCTAAGTGTCGCGCCTATAAATGCACCTCACAAAGACTTGGATTATCTGCCTCTTGCAGACCAAGATTTTCAAATAAAGGACCTGTCCACTGATTATAATCATCTTCAGGCCTTCTGCCAAATTAGGGATAGTTATCTAAACAACTCTGACATTTTTGGACTATGGGAATCAAACCTTCCCATGTACTTTCTTCCCTCAGTCCATGTTTTCCCAGATATCATTCACCAATGCTGTGCCAACTATGACCCTATCCACAGAGCAGTTATGTCACCTTCCCAAACTGTCCTTTTTTTCATAACTGCTGAATCCATCAATGATATGATACATTTCCATTCCAATGAGCCCCTTGCTCATCTTTCCATGGGATTTTTGCTTGAAAAAGCCTCTCAATTGCCCAACTCAGAGATAACTTGCATTTCCCAGATGTTCATGATACCAACGCACCAACCTAAAGGCCCTCCTCCTTATTTGCGTGTCTTTTTCACTGAGACTAGAAAACTCATTCTTGACATGATATCCTTGATCTTGGGATTTAGATCTAGTGAATATGTGGATGATATCGCCCTGGTTTTATTATCTATCTTTACTCGAGGACAACCCCCTGCTGTCAAATATGACTATGCCGCTTATATAGCCAACAAAATCCATGACCAATTCCTAAATCTTGATAGAGAAGGAGTTTTCAATTATACGTCTTTTATATACCATCTGTTGTTATATTATCAACTAGATAGCTTTCCATTTCCCATCAAGAAATTGGACTCTAAAGGAAATCGGAGGTCTGTGATTTTTTGGAGCTCAATATTCCATGACTGTTACTCCCGTTATACCTATAGTGAATTCATTGACTTATTTGTACACCCAGCCTCCACTCTGTTGATAGGAGCTCCTCCTCCTAGAATTACTGGTGATATGAAGAATATTTTGCAGCTCTCCAAACAATACAGAATTGGTGACTGGTACTTCTACCAGAATCACATAGAGATCAGAATATATGGGTGTGAACTCTGCCCTTTTAATTTGCCCAAATATGTTCCCATGACATTATTTGCATTAGAATATTTCAGGTAGATCATCAATGTAGACCTAACCCATTTCTGTAATGTAAAGAAGAAGGCTTAGCTGAGAATCAAAAACTAGTTAGGCCCTTATGTTATCCATTCTAGGGATGCATGGAAAGATGCAGAGAAAATCTTAGAAGACCACCTTAGGTTCAAGAAGAGTTTTCAGTGGGTGCCATATGACCCATGTAGTTTCATAAGTGACAAAAGGGTAAGAAACAGGTTATCAGTGTATGTACATCATAGAATCCCGAAAATTGAACAATATGCAAATCTGGAAGAATGGGTAGAAGGCACATTAATAGAGGAAATTAGTGAACAAGAAAAGATGGAAAAAGCTATGAAAGACCTTGAAAAAACCCTTGACCTAGACTCTTTTGGACAGGTATCTTTCAAGTGACCTCAACAATCAAGAGTTGGGACATCCTCTGCTGGAACTTCTCAGTAGCCTGCACAGAGAACCAGCACATCAGTCACAGTAACTTCAAAGGGAAAAGAGGTGGAAACTACAGAACAACCAATAATGACAGATCAGCTAGGGGGTCCAAAGAATAAGAACAAGTACAAATTCCTCCAACCCAAACCAAAGTAGCAGAAATTTCAGCATTAAAAACTCCTCTAAATGAGGAAAAAGGCAAGAAAAGAGACAGAGAAGAGGCCACACCTATCAGTGGAACTGATGAGCAACCAGGAGCAAAAAGACAAAGATTGAATCCTCTATCAGAAGAGGAAATTATTGAAGAAACAACAGACAGTTTAAGAGGTGAGAGGGTAGTTAGCCAACACACTTCCCCAATCGTGCATACATTAACTAAATCACATAGACAGGAGCTAGAAAGGCAGAACAATGTAGAGGTATCGTCTACCAGGCCACAAAGCAAACAGTCCTCAGACATTAAACGAAATTTCATAGAGATCAAAGCTAAAAATGATACTGTGAGGATTTAGATGTACAATAAATACTTGAAGATGGCCCATTCAAACCAACAAAGGTTAATGTCTGCCTATGACATTAAAGAAGGCAAAATGTTAATGAGTTATTTTAAGCCAAAGGTACAACAACCCCAGTCTGCAGCAGATTACATTAGAACAAACCTAGAGGCCCTAGCCAAAGACATTCATCCATTAGACCAAATTGAACTTCACAAGCAGACTGGAGAAATGGTTTATTCGACATTGGCTAACAAAGCAATGTTGGCCCACCAATTACAAAGTTCCTTAGACAACACAACAAATCAGTTGCATTGGGAGAAAGCCTCTTCTCTGGCCAAAGATAGCAGAATCAAAACCTTAGAAGAGATCATCATGGAACTGGGGCATGACCCCCAAGATGCTAAAGCTGTAAAGGCACTAATAAAAAAGAAGGAAGAGGACATTGCTTCCCTGAGGAAACAGTTGAAGTTACCTCCTTCAAGGCACCCTTAGACTACAGAAATTGTTGAGAAAAAATTAGAAGAAGACATGATGGACCTGCTCATGAAACTTAATGAAAGATTAACTGATACAGAGCAGGCACTTGAAAAAGCATTAAAAGAGAAGTAGGGAGAGTCGACCTCCAAGCCACCTGTGGTAATTCCTACAGTCACAACTACAGTCCACTCAACTGTTGGATTAACATTGGCCCAAAATGTCCCAACAGTCGCAGCGGAAGTCATTACAGGTACAGGAACATCAGCAGGAGCAGCTCCAGGTAGTAGTACAAGTATGATCATAGAAGAATTGATAAAGGCCATGGAAGAATTGAGACTCCAAGTGTCAAAGCTGAAACAAGTAAAGGAAAAATTAGAAAAAGTAGAAAAAAGTTATGATAAATCCAAAATAAGTGTGGGAGAGAAAATAAGAGAAATTAAAGCATTAGAGAATAAAGTGAGAACATTAGAGAAGGATCTCACTTTGGATAAACCTCTGGCAGAAATCAAAGGAATTCTTTGGACCAACATCAATCAATCCCTAAGTAATGTTTGGCCATCTATCCAAACTATCTACGAGCAGGTTGACTTAGTGAACGCAACACATGGAGAAATTCAAAAAACAAGAGCTTTATTAGGACAAATGCCTGATCAAGCCAACCGGCTCATACATTTTTTGAATTACATAAATAGAGAACAGCTAGAATAACTTGGCATCCCAGACAGGACAGGCACCATTTTGGAAATAAAAAAAGTTCTAACCAAGAGAACTTTAATGTAGAATTTGGAAGAAAGATGAGAGGATATGCAAGTAGAAATAAATTCTTTCACGGAAAGATTTACAGTTTCGCAGAGTAAAGGGCTATCAAGTCTTTTAGGAAATAATGACCGGCTTATGAAACACGCAGATTATGTACATAAGTTGAACACATATGTTGTTGATCAAGTTAATTCATCAACAAGTGCTTCAGGAGTAAAAGCACTCCCCACAGGCCAAAGTATCTATGATAATTTGGAGAGCTTATTTTATATTGGACATGAGGTAAAACACCTGTTTCAGCTCCAACCTAATTTTATCAGATATACAGAAGCTGATGAAACCTTGAGGAAATTTCAGAGGCATAAATTGCCAGAGCAACAATGGTGGGAAGACATGTTGGGGATTTTGTAAATTTCTCTTGGATAAAGCGGAGATTTTGGGCTATTTTTCCGTGATAAGACAAACAGAGATAAATAAGGCTCAAGCGGGTCAAAATATATCTGATCAGGGTCAAAGAATGTCTGGCAACGATGGAGTAACCAGCACAGAGTATCAGTGGAAGACAGCTGTAAACCGACTCGCAGAACCTACCTCCAGTACATCCAATAAAGAAGGAACGGCCAGCACAACATCAATTTATTGTTTCCCTGTTTCCGAGACTTTTTGTCTCTATCTTTTTGTAAAAGAGGGTTAATCATCACTAGATATTATCTCCATCATATATTTTGTAAGATATTTTGATATTTTGTATAAATACCCCCCAAAACGAAGTATTTGGTGTTGGTTGGTGGGTATTCATAGTTTTGACTGTAATATTGAAATTTTCTAGAATAAAAGGTTGTTGGAACCATTTGTTGTCTGTCCTACTCAATGAGGATTTGATGCAGAAGACTTGTCACAAAATTCTTCAAATTAAACTCCAGATCAATAAGTCCCCTATATCTCTTGTTTTACAGTTTTCATGTTTGCTATATCATATGTGTTCCACAACCTGAATAGTAAAGAAAAATATTAATTTATAATTTGCTTGTCTGCACTCTATTTTCAATATTTATTATTCTCTGTGTTTTCTTCAGAATTACTATAAGCAGTGAATTCTTAATTGCTCCTGTTTCCTGGTTCTTTCATATTGACTATTTGCTAAGGAATTCTTTATTGCTCCTTAACAATAATCATCCATTTTCCTTCTTTCAATATGTTGAAGGATTCATAATTTCCCTTTAGCCATTTGATGTCCATTCCATCTGATCTCAGCCTAAATTTGTTCCATGTTTGACTACCTTGCTCTATGATACCATCTTCTGTTAGGAAGCCTAATCCAGAAATCTACCTTCCTTGACTCCATCATGCCCAATGGACTGAACTATTCAGTTTGCCTCACTGTTCTATTGAATTCCACCATCCAAACACAAAACAAAACCCTTGAACTTGATAACTAGCCTAACACATTATAAAAACAACGCTAAATCATATAGAGAGAGCCCTCTCTGGATGCAGATTGGCTAGAATCTGTATCTAAAAGATTGGTCTGTGGTTACCTCAGCCATATTCCCTTTCTTACAACTTTGGGGAACAACTTGAGTGATAACACCACCTATGAGGAAAGTGGAGGATGAGATCCGGCTATTGTTGGACTCCACATTGCCAAACATTGTGCTATATAAGTAGTCTATTATAAAACAAAATGAGGTGAACAAAAAAATACATTAGCTACCTGAACAAGGTGTCATTGGACTAATTAAATCACCATCTGGGTAACCCATCATCATTGTGCAAAAGAAGGATGGGACTTGGAAGATGCGTATAGATTATAGAGCATTGAATAAAATCAAATTTAAGAATAAGTACCGCTTGCTTGGGATAGATGATATGCTAAATTAGTTGTAGAAATTGAAATACTTCACGAGATGGGCTTAAAATATGTATATCAGTAGGTTCAATTTAAATAATAATATACTTAGAAGACTACTTTCAAAAGAAGGAAAGGTTTGTATGAGTTGTTAGTCACGTAATTTAGCCTATGCAATGCACCAACTACAGTTTTTATATTAACAAATGATCTATTATGCCCTTTATAGATTCATTTATTATTGTCTATTTGGATGATATACTAGTATATATTGCTACATATGAGGAGCATATATCACAATTGATGCATGTGCTACAGACATTAAAGAAGCACCAAATACTTGCAAATATCAAGAAGTGTGATTTTGCATAACAATATTTGATGTATCTAGGGTATGTTCTCTGTGGAGGAGAGTTGAACATAGATACTCCGAAGACGGAGGCCATCATGAAATGGACAGTGTCGACTAATAATTTTTAGGTTAAGAGTTTAATTGGGGCAACAGAGTATTTGAGGAAATTCATAGCTTCATTTTCAGTGGTATCAACACTGCTCCATGCCATAATAGCAAGTGACAAGAGTTTGCAATGGGGAAAGGGTTATAACAAGATCAATCAAGCACCAGTTTTGGAATTACCAAACTTGCAAAAAACCATTTAAGAGGAAACAAATGCAAGTGTGTATGTTATGGGAGTAGTCCTGATGCAAGGAAGGAGGCTTGCATGCTTCCATTTAGAATTATTTCATGGGGATGTTATTAGCTACCCTACCTACAACAAGGATCTTTATGCCCTGGTGCAAGTTGTGAACAAGTGAACGAACTATATGATGGTAATGGAGACAATAAGTCACATATACCACTACCCAGTATAGTACCTATAGGCAAAAAGTAAGCTACAACATACCAGGCATTATAAGTGGATGGGATTTTGTTAAAATCAACTAGGGCCAAATTACACCTTGGGACATCTCATTTGATGGAGATGACGACTACATTAAATTCCTCTCATAGAGAGGACCAAAATTGATGTAAATATCATCCAATTTTGATAAGAAGAAGTGTGTTTTTGAATTTAGGGCCACACATGGGAAAATTATTCAGGTTGGCCACATCATCATCTAGGCTCATCAAGCCTAATGGACATGAATTTTCACCCTCAACAACTTTTATAAATATAGGTGACTTCTCAGCTCATTTTGCATCATCATCACACACATTTTTCTCTTTCCTTCTCTCATTGGTTCGTACAAATATTGGACAACCTCTGTCTCTCACATTTGGCAAGAATGACACATTTCTGGATTGAATTGCAAGGCCAAAAAATTCAGGAGATGACCAAGCTTAACTAGTGATGACCAAGGACTCTTTGACCTGTTTTAACTCCGATTTTTGGAGCGTTATATTCGTTTCTTTATCCTTCAATTTTGGACATAAAAATTGAGAACATATGGGTAGTTTGATCAGTGTTGACTTTAGGGTTGACTGCAACTTTGGCCACAAAAAATTACAACAGATTCTCTCTCTCCTTTAACTAAATTTGACTAGATTATTTTGGGTTGATTTTGATCAACAAGGAAGGTCGAATTTGACTGAGGTTGTCCGAGCTCAAGGAGGAAAGTTTGAGAGCTATGCTGACCATCTTTGAGTTTATGGTTAGGGTTGAAGTTTGAATGCAGGTTTGTTTGGACTTTGATTTGGCAAGTCAATTTCTACTTTTTTACTCTCTCCCTATTGAACATTTGATATAATAATAAGAAGATTTGATCAAATGCTTTCCCCAGATTGGGGTTTTTAACTGGCATCCACCAAATCTGGTGTCCTCTTGTCTTGGCTTGTCTTTTGCATCTTGTTTCATTTTCTATCCACTTTTACTATCAGTGTGATTAATGAGATTGCTATTGGAAAACTAAATTGAAATTGTCATTGGGATGCTAAGGGAATATTGAAGTAATTGTGCTAAGCATATAACATACCATTGTTAACTAAAATCTACATGGTATCAAAGATTAGGTGAATATAAAGTTCAATCAATGATGAGAAAAACAAATCACTAAGAGATATTCGTTGGACAAGACTATTTGACTAATGGCTACTACATCTTACTTCAAATCTAAGGATAAGCTCAAGGAAACATCTGACTATCATCCATGAAATATGAATTTGGACTTGACTTTAGAAGATCATGCTTCCATGGACTATGTGAAGAGAAGAGTGGTGGAGCCTCCTTCAAACGCACCTACTGCTGCGAAGACTAGATACAAAAAAGGTGAAGTCAAAGATAAGAAAATTATTATAGACTCCATTCAAAAGCATTTCGTTGCCTATATTTCAAATTTTTGGAAACACATAAGGAGATGTATGATAAATTGGTTGGGCTTTTCAAAGTAAACAATGTAAATCAAATCCTCTTTCTTAAGAACACGTTTGAGGACATCAACATGGATAAAGAAGATTTTATCCAATCCTACTTCACGAGGATCACAAAAATTAAGAATGATTTTCTATCTATTGGATAATTTATTTCTAACAAGGATCTCACTCTCATTGCACTTAAATATCTTCGAAGATCATGGGATGATTTTAACACAACCATTCTCAACAATGACAAGATTCCTAGTTTACATAAATTATTTGCTAGATGCACTCAAGAAGAGATGAGGATGATGGATATAGATAAGACCCCAAATGGAAATGAACCCACTGCCTTCTTGACTCATTCTTAGAGGAATAATAATGCTGGTTAGAAAAGTAAGGTCAAGGATTGAAGTAGGGATTCAAAGAAGGAAGAAGACGAGGGTGCTACAATCGCAATAGGTTTGGCAATTATGCTAGAAAATGTCCTCATAATAAGGATACTCCAAGGGATGATGAAAACAATAACAACAACTACAAAGGAAATGGAAACGAAAGGAATAGTAGGTCCATTATTAAAGTAAATAGGAATGCTTGTGCTGCTTGATATGGAAATGGTCAACCACCCAAAAGGACGCGAAATTCCAGCTATGAAGAAAGTGATGTTGTAGAAAAACAAAAGGAATTTTATCTTATTTTCTCTCTATCTACTGCCTCTCCTCCAGATACTTTGGATCATTTTCTGATTAATAGTGGAGCCTCAAGGCACTTCACTAGGTACAAGGAGGCCCTCTCAAATTTGGTTGAAAAAAATACTAATTTTTAGATCATACTTGGAGACAATGCCACCTAGCACGTGAAAGGGATAGGTACTACCATTCTTCACTTAAATCAAGGTCAAACCATTCATCTAAAAGAAGTATTGTCTGTTCCTAATTTGAATAAGAATCTAGGATATATTTTTGTGATGGAAGATAATGGATTCAAGGTAGAATTCATTTCTGGAAAGGTACGTATCAAGGAAAGAAACCCTAAATATGCATTGACACTTGGATTTAGGGTTGAAGGTCTCTATCAAGTTGGAGGAAGTTTGTTGGGAGCCTTAATTTGTGATACATCTCTTCAATCAGAATTATGGCACTAGATATTTTCTCACCTTCATTACAAAGCCTTACCTAGGGTAATGAAGATGGCCACTGGTATGCTTGAGTTCAACATGAATCACAAAGGAGTTTTTTAGGGTTGTGCAACTGGGAAAATTATAAGGGGACTATTGTCTTCAAGTGAAAGCCGAACTACTGATATTATTCAATTGATCAATTATGACCTATCTGGTATGTTTCCCATGACATCATTGGGAGGATACTTATACTATGCAATTTTTTTGGATGAATTCTCTCACAAAACATGGATCTATTTCTTGAAGAAGAAGGATGAAGTGTTGAAATGGTTTCATTCTCTCAAAGCCTTAGAGAAAAATAAAACAAGGAATAAGATCAAAATATTAAGGATCGATAGCAACCGAATATGAATCAAATTAATTCAATGACTTTTGCAGATATGCGAGTATTAAGAGGGAGACAATTGTTCCATACACTCTTGAGAAAAATGGATTTGTTGAAAGAAAGAATAGAACAATCATGGAAGTCACCCGTGCCATGCTACATGATCAAGGTATACCAAAGTTATTATGGGGATAATTTGCAAAAACTATCATATATGTTCAAAATAGGAGCCGACATAAAGCACTGGATTTCAAAACACCCAAAGAAGTTTTCACTAGTAAGAAAAATGATGTTTCTAATTTTAGAATATTTGGTTGTCTTGTGTATTGTCATGTGCCTAACAAGAAAATAAATGAGTTAGAAGCATCTAGGAAGAAAGTTATATTTGTGGGCTACAATGAAAATTCAAAGGCATATAGAATCTATGTGTCCGAACAAAGAGATGTGGAAGTAAGCCATGATGTCACCTTCGATGAAGATACTACCCTTGGAAATGCCATAGATATCCCCATTCTAAGGAGGGATAATGATTATGCTATAGAATATCAAGATGAACCTATGACAAGTGAGCCTATTCCCGATGTTGAAGGCCCGATGGATCCCATTGATCAACCTCCTAATGATCCCTCTACCTCAAGAAAAATACCTTTATGGCTCAACGATGCTCTTGAATATGCTGAAAGACATATTTCTCCAAGAGGGACATTTTTTGAAACCAAGAAGTCAAATAGGTATCAAGGGTACTTAGTTTCTATTTGTACTATGGTTCAATCTGAGCCATGTACATTCGAAGAAGTTGTAAAGAACAAAGTTTGGAAGAATGTGATGAATGAGGAATATGAATCTGTCATGAAAAATGATGTTAGGAATGTGGTGTCTAGATCAAAGGACAAGTCCGTAGTCACATCAAAATGGATATAAAAAATTAAACATGGCGTTGAAGGGAGTGCTGAAAAATATAAGGCCAATTTCAATGCTCGAGGCTTCCCTAAAAAGGAGGGAGTGGACTATGACGATATATTTTCACTGGTTACTTGATATACCACTATGCGATCGATTATTTCTCTTGTTGTATCTCAAGGATCAATCGTACATCAAATAGATGTTAAGATTTTTTTCTTGCATGGCTCTCTTAGGGATGAATTCTACTTGAAACAACCTCAAGGGTTTGAGGTAGAAGGTCAAATGACGCACATATGCAAGTTAAATAAATCCCTCTATGGGTTAAAGCAAGCCCCTAAGAATTAATATGAAAGGATTGATAGATATCTTATGAAGTTGGGATTTACAAGGAGCAATGTTGATCCTAGCCTATACTTCAAGGTTGAAAAGGACATGCCACTCATTTCGATCCTTTATGTATATAAAATATTTCCTATAGGTGCACGCCCTCTCATCTATAAATGTAAGAGGGAATTGGCTTCTGAGTTTGAGATGAAGGACCTAGGTCTGATGCACTACTTTGTAGGCCTAGGGATCTAGAGAAATCTAGGTGATATTTTCCTTTCTGAACGAAAATACATTGTGAAGCTATTTGAGAGATGTGGGATGGTGGATTGCAAGTTTGTGACTACTCCGATGGAACTCAACTTCAAGAAGCTATGTGGTAGTTTTGTTGGGCCCAAATTGGCAAACCCTTATAAATATAGACAACTTATGTGGGTTCTGATGTGCTTGGTAAACTCTTGTCTAAACATATGATTCGATGTGAATACATTGAGTCAATTTATGGTTGAGCCTCATCACATACATTTGATTGTTGCTAAGAATATCTTGAGATATCTCCATCGAAAAATCAACTATGGAATGAGATACACTGCCAGGAATTTGATGCTACATGGATATACTGATGCTAACTACGTTGATCATGTGGTAGATTGTAAGAGAACATGTGGATGTTGGTTCTCATTGGAATCTACTTCAATTTCTTAGATGAGCAGGAAGCATAAATCGATAGCTCTAAACACCTCTGAATGTTGAATACATTACTACTAGTATGGCCTATTGTGAAGTTGTTTGGTTGAGGAAGCTCTTTAGTGAGTTATTTGAGCATGGGTTGGATACCATCATGATATACTGTGACAACTAGAGTGGGATTCACCTTTCAAAGAATATCTTGTTCTAGGACCGCTCCAAGAACATTGATATTAAGTACCACTTTATCCATGATATGGTACAATGTGAAGAAATAAGGCTCCAACACATCGGGACTAATGAGAAGGTCACAGAAATCCTTGTGAAGCCGTTACGAAATGTCAAATTCTTATCCTTTTGAGAGAGACTTGGATTCATGGAGACACCCTCCTATGAGAGTCATGCTTGAGTTTGGCATTCATGTCTGAGAGCTTTAGGAGGCTTGGGGTACTTCTTAGAGCTGTGAGAGACCATAGGATGAGTGATTCACCTTCTCCTATTAGCACATGATGAGCACCAGTATTGCAGCAAGGATGTTGCAACTCCTGGGCTACTAGCTTTACTTATCAACCAGGAGTTCGTACAAACTTGGAGGTGACAGTGTTATATGCACAAGTAGAAGTGAAGGTCCTTCCTGTTGTCACTGTTCATATGGCGAGAGACCCCCAGGGGTTCCATGCCAGACTTCTATAGAGTTAGAAGAAGCTTGATTCTTTGATTGAAGAAGAGCAAATCTATTCTAAGAGAGCTACTCTACCGCATTAATGAAGAAAACAATATGTAATGCTAAATCACACCATATCTTAATTAACCATTTAAATAGCTATGCTAAGCAAAATTTCCAAATCAACACTAACCTGATGCTTATATCTAAGTTACAGAAGTAAAGAGCGTCAAACCAAACTAATGTGTAAGCAAGGAAACAAAACTAAATCTGTTTTTAGTTTTTTTTTGTTTTTTTGATGTTTGTGATGATCAGACAGTGTTGGAGTCTGATTGAATAACCAAATCAAAGCTCAGGAGTGGTAGTGTTAAAATCATATGTAGAAAAACGTTCAAGAAGGAGTGAATCAGAAGAGAAATCGAAGATCGAAATCAGTGAAAGGGAGACATAATGAAGCAGCAGTGCATAGGAACCATTCAATCAGGTGGGTCAACGAATAGGACCAACGGAAGATGAGTGGCAGAGATATTATCGCAGGAGATTAAGTGAAGAGATGGATGGATCGATCAACGAACATGATTAACGAAAGATGAGTGGTGGAGATCTTATCGCAAGAGATTAAGTTAATAGATGGATGGGTCAATCAATGAACATGATTAATGGAATATGAGTGATGGAGATCTTATCGGGAAGATTAAGTGAATAGATTGATGGATCAATCAATGAACAGGATTAATGGAAGATGAGCGATGGAGATCTTATCATGGAGATTAAGTGAATAGATGGATGGATTGATCAATGAACAGGATTAACAGAAGATGAGCAGTGGAGATCTTATCACAGAGATTAAGTGAATAGATGGATGGATCACATCAGGTCACGTTTCGACAGAAGGGTGGAAAACATGCAGAATGATGGAGCAGTCTTCGTAGGTGGAAGTTTCTCGTGTGCCCTCAAAGCTGTAAGTGGAATTCCTAAATTTTATCTGATTAGCCTAGTGGGTGACATGTAGCATGGGAAAACCACTTTTCTTCCATTCTCTCAGTCATATATCGCTCATGCAGGAATTCATGCGAGATTGTGCGATAGTTGTTGGATCATGTAGGATTGATCAACAGTGGAGATCAGCCAAGCTAGTTGGCGAGCAGGTGACACAATAGTCGTTGGATCAAGAAAAATGAATCGACGGTGGAGATGTGGAGCGCATAAAGTGAAATGTTGAAATGAATATGTTGGCTATGTGATACGCAGTTAACGGTGATTGGCTAGGTTTGTTGTGGATTAGACGGTAAGGAAATTCAATGGGTATAATCTGATTAAGACGTGATTTATTAGCTTTTGCTTAAGCATTTTGTGCTGAAGAAAATGAGAATATGAGTGAGATATTATTACATAATGAGAGTGATGGAAAAATATGATGATGAAATGCACCAAGTATTGAATCAAGATGACAAACTCCAAAACTCATGCAAGAACTAGAAATCTGTGTTTTTGGGGTTACTGAAGGGTCTCTTCCTCAAGTCATGGTCCCAGAGGGAGGAAGTGAGGCCAAGACACCTGCTAACAACCCTATAGTGATTTTTTTCTCCTTACTAACCCGCTAATTGAAAGAAGGCACAAATGGAGGCAAACTAAAACACAACCAATCTACTCTACATTGTTGTAATGGAAATATAGCTACTTAAGCAAATCAATGATTAAACCATGAAGCTATGCTAGCATACATGCACAATAAAGAGGAGCCTTGGTTGCTAGGGTTGGGCCCTAACCCAAGAGATTCATCCCTCTGAGTTAACTCATTGCTGGCTCAAAACAAAACTCATTCTTATTATCAAAACCATGGATTACAAAAAAAACTATCACAAGTCTTGGAGCTCGAAAATAAAGTAGAGTTTTACAATCGAAAAATCTGAATCCTACTGAGGTCCTCGGCCTCTCTACTTATACATCTGAAGTCTCCAAATGACTTCCTTAAAATTAGGGAGGCTCGGCTCCCAAACTAGAGATAAACTAGTGCTTTGACTTTCACTTGCTCAGCGGCCTTCTAGTCCTCATGATTTGTTGTTTGCACTCTGAGCTAATGGAGAAATATTCGAATTGAGGGGTAGTAAATGAGGAGGATTTACCTCCTATAATTCTTCTCCCTTGTCCCATTCAAGTTTTGACCAAGGTCTTTGCCAAAATTCTTTTCTTTTATCCTTTATTCCTGCATTAAATGCACATTAGACCATAAAGCAAAACATCCAACTCTAACTCATCTCATAAACAGAATATAAACAAAGGTATGCAATAAGTTGTGAGAATAGTTGCTTTGGCTAAGCTAGGAGGTGAATTAAGGCCCATATAATTACCCAATGATGAGACTCATCATCACCCCGCTACTGAAAGTGTTGCTCATCCTCGGAGCAACTTAGTTAATGTCCATGTCCTTCATGGCTCTAGTAGCCTCTCTGATGTCCCATGCCTCTACTGCGGTCTCTTCTTCTTGTTCATAGAAGCCTGATTTCCTTTTTACTTCTTCCCACTGCCTCTTTTCCTCTTCTTCTTTTCTCACTTCTAGCATCCCTAGGAGTAGTGGTGGACTGAGTTTTAGGCCTATCTAGTTGACCTTCAGCCTTTGCATTGATTTCTTATACATAGGTGTCCTGTTGAGTGCCGCTCTCAACCTTTGAGGGGAGTGATATTCTCTCATCTTCAAGCTGTGTGGCAGTGTGTTCGATCTCCTTAGGCGAACATGTATACTATCATCTCCTAGTAGCCTAAACATATCCTGAAAATGTGAAATTGCTTGCTCTTGGGTAGCAATATATTTAGGTGACAGTTGAGGATCGTTCGCAATTAGATTATGGGTGCTGATTAGGGCCATGAGATTTGATCGTTTAGATCTGATGAAAAGAGGTTCATTTTTCTCTCTAGCCAATATTCTTTTCATCTCTGTAGCCCTTGACTCCTCATGGTTCATACATGATGCCATAGCCATTAATTGTAGATCTCCTAGCTCAGCATTAGGATCCCAAACATTCATTTCTAAGAGGGCCATGTTGTGCAAGTAAAACTCCACCATTTTGGCCCTATCCTCTAGTTTACTTTGATTAGAAAGATCAATAAACTTCCTGTAGTCCTGAAATGGCATGGTGCCCATTTGTGCTAGTGTTTTAATCTTAAATTGTAGCCATTGTCCTCTGAGGTAAAGAGCACAGGATTTCACTGGCATCCTACACTGGATGGCCTCGAAGGAGAGGCTGGCCATACATGCTATTTGGTTTTCCCTTTCCTGTAGTTATCCTCTCAACCATGCATTTTCCATCTTGAGTTGATCTCTCATTATTGTTTCTTTGTCCCTTAAGGCACTTAGCTCTTTTCCCATTTCCTTGAGCTTCTCTTCCATGTGCCCAATGTCTTCGACCCCTTTTTGAGGTATCACCCTACCTCCTTCAATAAACCAATAGTACGATTCTATGTTGGGTGGGGACTTGATTACTTTGTCTTAGGATCATCCTCTTTTGTTTCTTGTTGTCCCCCTACCTTGCTTTCCAATTCCTGTGCTTCCTGTAGTTTTTGTTGTGGATTCTATAGGATGGCCTTACCCTTTAAGGAAGTTGATCTGGTACTAGAGTCTAGGCCCCCTTACATAGGTGAGTGGTGACTTAGGGGAAGGCATTTTGTCTCTTGGTGTAGGGGAATCTTCAACTTCAATAGGGATTTTTGTTGATATTTGTGGTTTCCCCTATTTCATTCTTGTGCTCTTTCTTGTTTTGAAATATAGAGGGATTTTCCTCCTTCCTTTCCCTTTTTTCTTGAGTAGGCTGCTGAGAGTAGTGAGGGAAGTTGCTTCCTCCCTTTCAAGGGCCTCTGGAGACACCCTAGGTGCCTCATCCTTGTGTTCTTACCCTTCTATTTCAATGCCTTCTTCCTCTCTATTTTTCTTATCTTCTTCCTCTTGCTATTCTTTCTCATCTCCATCAGTTTGTTCGTTTATTTCCTCCTTTATTTTAGCATCGTCCTCCTTCTCCTTTCCCCCTTCTACTACTACTTCATCATGTTCCTCTATATTAGTTTCTTCTTCATCCATCTCATGCTCATCTAGCTCTGTATCTTCTTCTTGTTTTTTTGCCTCCTCTTCACTGACAGAATGACTAACATCATAGGTGAGGGTTCTGATGTCATCCTCTGCTAGTAAGTCTCTCAAGACTAACCATGTTATAGGGATCCTAAGGTTTTGAAGGGCATCTTCAATGAGGATCTTGATCAACCAATGGTGAACCAATTGTTCAGAATTCCCTTCCTTTACATTGTTGCTAGAGTC
The DNA here is from genome assembly GCA_031772625.1 of Pinus tabuliformis. Classification (NCBI taxonomy): domain Eukaryota; kingdom Viridiplantae; phylum Streptophyta; class Pinopsida; order Pinales; family Pinaceae; genus Pinus; species Pinus tabuliformis. The sequence goes on along the minus strand of CM062819.1, from coordinate 1,664,896,114 downwards.
TATGGGTGATTGCATCAAGAAATAGGGTATGCTGAGTCTTTGGTAAACTCGTGTTTCTACCCCAAATCTTAATTCTTCAAGCATCCTAAAATGGTAGCCATACACAACACTGTGTCTACCCTCACATGAGATATATTTGATGAGTTGGTAACCCACCTCACTCCATGGGTATGGCAGACTGTCCCTCCTTACTCCAATTTTATTCTCTGTGGGTTCTTCACCTTCTAAAAAGAATTTCCCTTTTTCCACGTGACTGTCTGCTTTGTCTTCTTTTCTCCATGGAATTCCTAGGGGAAGTGTGGTGACCCTATTAATGAGCTCTAGGGTGAGATATATAGTGAGCCCTCCAACTATAATAGTGGCATGGATTCTGCTGTAAGGAGTGAGGGAATGAGAAAATTCTTGAGCCACCTCATCATCATACCCTATGAATTTTTCGAAAAACCCCATCCATTAGTGTCTTATAAATATTTCAAGCACTTGGGGGTGTTGTTTTATCCTCACAGTGTTTAAGGGTTCTCTCCTATTAAACCCTCCTGTCATCTTGCTTGTGAGGCTTGAGGAGGAAAGGTGAGGTTTGACACAAGAATTTTAAATTCAGGAGAAAACAAATTTTAATGTGTATGTAATTCACCTCCCACAGTTGTTATATCCACTAGCTTTTAGAACATTTCTAGCTCATTTTCTTGTAAATGGGGATGGATTTTTGGATCCTACCTCTTTAGAATGGTGGCAGTGGACAATTCTCGTGATATTCCCTCTTGAAACTCTCTCTACCTATCATGTAGACTGCCTCTGTGTATCCTGTAGACTGCTCCTATAGACTGTTCCTGTAGGAATTCCTATGCATGCTCCTCTAGAAGTTCTCTTGCATAATTATGGATCCTTGCTTCCAGTGGGTGGCTAGATTTATGAGAGCGACTTGAGTGAGGGAGTTTCGAGGAAGTGGAATGCATGAATGCATGCAGACGATGTTCTATTTCCCTTTATGGCTTTTCGGGGTGAGGTGGTTTGCTAGTAGTAGAGGTACGTTGCTTTTTTTGGAGCATTGGTCCCCACTACCACCTCATCATTCCCACTCCTTGTAATCAGCTCCCACCTTGTAGATCTGTAGTTAACCACTTCTTGTCCTACTACTCCTCTGTCTTTGAGTTGACTGCAGCCATGTGTGAGAGGACACCCGATTTCGTATGTGATGACTGAATGAAGGTGGCTAAGTTAACTATCCACCTTTTCACTTATAAACCAACTACCTCGTAACCCTTACAAATTTTGATCAAATGATGCATATGAGTGAATGAGTGCGATACTTACCTGTGGTCTTGATGCCATGCTGCAATTATCGAAGATCAGAGGTGCTGTGTTGTTTATTTGCTACATAGTCATTCTTTTTCCTCCTCTGTTGTCTGTTGTCTACTCTCTGTTGTCTACTATGTGCTATCTGGAGTTCCTGGATCATCCTAGTCAAGACTTGTAGCTGATGATTGATATCCTGTGGGATAGGCTGCTACAGGATTTCCTGCAGGATGTCCTGTAGCTACTTCTCGTTTATAATTTCTTAATCATGTTGTTGGTTGGGGCTATGAGGATGTTGCAATGAATGGATAGAGGGAGTAGGAGCGTGTGTGGAGCAAGGGAAATTCAGGTAATGATCTTACTCTCCTCTGTTTTCCCTTTTTTCTTTTTACATTTTTCTTTTTCGTAACTGGTAGAAACTGATCTCTTTTTGTTTTGAATGGTAAGTGCAGGGATGATGGTAATGGAAGAGGTTAGGGGTTACATCATGTCTAGAATCAATTTTGTGGACCTACGCAACCTACCATTCATGCTCGAATTTCTTCCTGTAGGTTTTTTGGGGCCACTGTAATTCCTATAGGATCATCCTGTAGGTTTTCAGGGGATCCTATAGAAAACATTGTCTTCGCCTAAATTGAAGCTATGAAGTGAAAAAACAATGGAATTGGTCGAGGGATGCATGCTAATGAGTGGAGGAGATGGACATATGTGAGGCAGGGTTCCCTTTGAATCCTCTCTTTGCTCCTAGATTGTCTTTCTCGACCACCTGCAAATAACAATTATGTTTTTTTCTCTCTTTCATTTTTTTTTTTTTTGAAAAACACTTAGGCTGCCTCAAATAGGTTTTCACCCTAGATGTTTTCCCTGGGCGCCTTAAGGAAGGTTTTCATCCAGAAATATTCTTATTCTTTTTTTTCATTTTTTTCATCATTGGGCCGCCTCACAAGGATTCAACCCAAAGATGGGACTTAGGCACCTCGTGGAGGTTTTCACCTAAATCCTTATTCTTTTTTCTCGTTTTCAATGACCTGATGAGGGAGGAGCTAGAACCTGCTCTGCCATCATCATTGTCTGTTGGGTCCCTATACTACTAGTAATTACCCCATTACTATTGTAGTTATACCCTTTATTTATATTGTTGTGCCCCCATTTCCCCCATATTGTTATTAATGTGCCCATAGAATCCCTCTATTGTTATTTTTGTGGCTTTATATTATTATTGTTAGGTCGGCTAGATTATATTGTGACTCCATAGACTCCTATATATAGAAAGGAGGTTTTGTCATTTGAATCATCAAAGAATTGTTCATTTATGTAATGTAAAGGAGGTTGCCCCCTTGAAGAGGCTGAATTCTAAGGCGTTGATCTATCTTTTCTATCTTTTCTTGAGCTGGTTTCATAACATTTGGTATCAAAGCTTTGGATTCTAGGGTTTTGCTGCTCCAAACAGGTCATCTTGGCATTTTCGCTATAACTTTTTTTCTGTGACGTTTCAGAAGTCACAAAAAAAACCCATTTGAGAAGAAATCGCGCTGAACCTTGGGTCCGAACTTCAGAGCTTTTCGCGGGATATTTTCAGAGATATGATCTCAGGAAGTTGGTCTTTTTGCAAACTCCTGAATTACACTCAAAACAGGTGACCTGGGGAAAATCGTCATAACTTTCTTTCTGAGCATCGGATTGAAATTTCGTAAGAAGGTCACTACGGGAGATTGTGCATAACTCTTTCTTGGAGAATCCAATTTTGATCAGACTAGTGGAATTACAAATAGGAAATAGAAGGCTACTACAGGTCACAATTTCAGAACTGGATGATTCGAAGTTACAGAGATACATCAGATTCAATATCAGGCTTCTACAAAGTAAAAAAAGGTGTGTAGCTTTTATTTTTTATTTTTGCATAAGCTTGGTTTGCAGGAATTCAAAGGGCATAGTAAAGCATTATTATCGGTAACTAATGCCCCGAGGAAAGAAAATGCAAACACCTAGTAAGGAACCTGAAAGCTCTAGCATGACTCATGAAGAAGAGGAAGAAATGCTACATGATATATCAAAATTACAAGAACAAGTGCAACAAATGTCACGCTCACAAAAGCTAACAGATGCTAAGATAAATGGCGTGGAATCTAAGATAAAGGGCATGGAAGCTAAGATGGATGATCTGAAGACAGATTTGAGGACAGATTTGAAGACAGACATGGTAGATTTGAAGACAGATTTGACAAATTTTCTACAAGAAATACTTACTAATGGTGAAAAGGTTGTAAAGGAAACTCATGATGTGAACAAAAGAAATGTCAATCATGATTCCATAGACTCTAATATTGGATCGAAGACCCACCATATTCCAAAAATCGATACGAGGAAGTTTGATGGCAAGGATCCCGCCACATGGATATTACAGATGGAGCAGTTCTTCGATCTCAATAATGTGCAAAACACACAAAAGGTGCGTATGGCAACTTTATATTTGGAACCAAATCAATTTGTATGGTATCAATGGCTTTGCTCTCGTAAAAAATTTATCACTTGGGCAATTTTTACGGAAGAATTGATAGCACATTATGAGGATACAAAAAGCAACACATTTTTTAGCCAATTGATAAGTCTCAAACAAAAGGGTTCAATAATGGAGCACATTGAGGAGTTCCAAAAATTGAACATAACGGTAAAAGATATTCCAGAGTAGCATAGGATTGATGTGTTCATAGGGTCTTTAAAGGATAATATCCAACATGATGTTCGACTTTGGGAACTTGATTCATTAGAGAAGGCATTCAGGTTAGCAAGAAAAATGGAAAGCAAAATTATGGTAACCAGGAAGCATACCACTCACAACTATAAAGATGGAAGTGCAGTTGCCCCTACTCTTCCACAACCTATAAGGTTGACACCACAACAATTGGAAGAAAAAAGAGCAAAAGGGCTTTGTTATAGTTGTGATAGCAAATACACTAAAGGTCATAAGTGTGCTGAGAAGAAATTATTCTACATAGATTGTGAAGAGGAAGAAGAAAAGGAGCAAGAAAGGTCAAAAGAACAGGATATGCTCCAGGAACAAAGCCTAGATGAAGAACAAATAAATTCGACCATATCTTGTAATGTATTGGCAGGAATTACCACTCCTCAAACCATCAAGATAGAAGGACAAATCAAGAAGAAAAAGGTGATAGTGTTGATTGATTCAGGAAGCACCCACAATTTTGTTCATTGTAGGGTAGCAAAAGAATTGAATTTCTTCCTATATCCAGCACCAGAGTGGCAAGTGATGATTGCAAATGGAGGAACAATAAATTGCTCTGGAAAGTGCCATGATATCAAGCTATCCATGGGAGAATATGTATTGACTAGCCCAATGCTTTCCATTCCAATGGGAGGTGCTGATGTTGTACTAGGAGTCCAATGGCTACAATCCTTTGGTACAATAGATTTTAATTTTCAAGAACTTTTCATCAAATTTTCTGTGGAAGGAAAGGAAGTTGAATTAAGGGGTATTGCAGGGAAACCAGGAAAGATAATCAGCTCTAATGGTATGACAAAGCTTCTAAAAAAGGAGCAAAGGGGTGTAATTGCACAATTATGTTCGCTAGATGTTTCCACATTAGAATCATCTATTTCTCCAGATCTCCAAAAAGTCCTGGACAATCATTCCAAGGTATTTGAGACTCCCAAAGGTCTCCCACCTATGCGTGATCATGATCATGCTATTCATCTGATTCCAGGAAGTGTTCCTCCAAACATCAGGCCGTACAGATATCCCTATGTCCAAAAAAGTGAAATTGAATGTATGGTTGCAGAAATGCTAGAGGCTAGTATAATTCAACCGAGTCAAAGTTCTTTCTCTGCTCCAGTAGTATTGGTGCACAAGAAGGATGGATCATGGCGCATGTGTCCGGATTATAGGGAGCTCAACAAGCTCACTATTAAAGATAAGTTCCCCATTCCTGTCATTGATGAATTACTTGATGAATTGCATGGATCAATTTACTTCACCAAGTTGGATCTTCGTTCAGGATATCATCAAATCAGAATGAAGATTGAAGACATTCCAAAAACGGCATTTAGAACTCATGAGGGTCATTATGAATTTTTGGTCATGCCTTTTGGCCTTACCAATGCACCTTCAACATTTCAAGGTTTGATGAATTCAATTTTCAAACCATTCCTTAGAAAGTTTGTGTTAGTATTTTTTGATGATATACTTATCTACAGCAAGTCTTGGAAGGATCATGTTGAACATGTTGACAGGGTGCTACAAGTATTGGAGGAGAAACAATTATATGCCAAAAGATCCAAATGTTTCTTTGGAGTCCAGGAGGTGGAATATTTGTGTCATATTGTATCTCATGAAGGAGTTAAGGTAGACCCTACCAAAATTAAAGCCATTAAGGAATGGAAAATCCCCACATCCATAAAGCATTTGTGCGGATTTCTTGGGTTGACAGGGTATTATCGCAAGTTTGTTAAGAATTATGGGAGAATAGCAGCACCTCTAATGACATTATTGAAGAAAGAGGCATTTTCATGGACTCCGGAAGCAACAAAGGCCTTTGAACATCTTAAAGAGGCAATGTGCCAAGCACCGGTCTTAGCTACACCGGACTTCACAAAAACCTTTATTGTGGAATGTGATGCTTCAGGAAATGGAATTGGTGCTGCTCTAATGCAAGATGAAAGACCCATTGCTTTTGAAAGTCGTCCAATCAAGGGAAAGTTTCTAAGGAAAGCTATTTATGAGAAGGAAATGTTGGCAATACTCCATGGACTTAACAAATGGCGACCCTACCTAATGGGAAGACACTTCAAGGTAAAAACGGATCATGATAGCCTTAAATACTTTTTAGAACAAAGATTATCCTCTAAAGAGAAACAAAAGTGGGTCACAAAGATGTTGGGTTATGACTTTGAAATCATCTACAAAAAAGGGAAGCAAAATGTGGTGGCAAATGCACTCTCAAGGAAGGATGAGGATGTGGAAGCATTGTTGTGCGCTATTTCTATCATCCAACCAGATTGGATAAATGAAGCAAGGGAGGAATGGAAGAATGACGAAGAAGTGTGGGCACTTATTCGAAAGCTACAACAAGATTCTAGTACGTCTGATACATTTAGCTGGAAAAATGATTTGTTATGGTACAAAGATCACTTATACCTCTGTAAGAATTCCCAGCTAAAACAAAAGATTCTTATGGAATTGCACAATTCTCCCTTAGGAGGGCACTCAGGATTTTTAAAAAGTTACCACAGGGTTAAGAAGGAATTTTTTTGGGATGGCCTTAAATCAGATATTCAAAAGTTTGTGGCAGAATGTTTGGTTTGCCAACAAAATAAAGTTGAAACAATTAAGACATCGGGTCTATTACAACCTTTATCCATTCCAAGCCAAAGTTGGGAGGAGGTATCAATGGATTTTATCACAGGTTTACCCAAGTCTGAGGGAAAGAGTGTCATCATGGTGGTAGTTGATAGACTTACCAAGTATGCACACTTTTGTGCATTATCACATCCATTTAAAGCCAGTACAGTTTCTACTGCATTTATGGAAACAATTCAAAAGCTACATGGAAACCCAAAGATTATTGTAAGTGACAGAGATCCCATTTTCACTGGAATTTTTTGGACAGAATTATTTTCTTGTCTTGGTACTCAGTTAGCTCATAGCTCATCTTATCATCCTCAATCTGATGGGAAAACTGAGATAGTAAACAAATGTTTGGAATGATATCTTCGTTGTTTTGTATCTAATAAATAGACACAATGGGTCAAATGGTAATGTTTTCCCTCAAGCAAGCTAAGAAGGATAATAAATTATCACCAAAGTATTATGGTCCGTACAAGGTGTTGCAAAAGATTGGTACTATGGCATACAAATTGGAGCTTCCTACAGCTTCTCGATTGCACCCAGTTTTCCATGTTTCATGCTTAAAGAAGGTTATAGGTGACAAGCTCCCAGTTCAAACAATATTGCCAGAACTTGACGAGGAAGGAAAAATTATATTGGAACCAGAAGTAGTTATAGAAACAAGAACTCGACAGCTACGAAATCGATCAATTTTAGAGTACCTTATCAAGTGGAAGAACTTATCCGCTGAAGATTCCACATGGGAGGATGATAATTTTATGCAGAAGTATCCAGAACTACTCAAGCGTTGAGGACAACACTTTTTTGAAGGAGAGGGGCATGTTGGGTCCCTATAATACTAGTAATTACCCCATTACTATTGTAATTATACCCTTTATTTATATTGTTGTGCCCCCATTGCCCCCATATTGTTATTAATGTGCCCATAGAATCCCTCTATTGTTATTTTTGTGGCTTTATATTATTATTGTTAGGCCGGCTAGATTATATTGTGACTCCATAGACTCCTATATATAGAAAGGAGGTTTTGTCATTTGAATCATCAAAGAATTGTTCATTTATGTAATGTAAAGGAGGTTTCCCCCTCGAAGAGGCTGAATTCTAAGGTGTTGATCTATCTTTTCTATCTTTTCTTGAGCTGGTTTCATAACATTGTCTCATTGATATTGTCAATGAAATCTTGTTTTGATAAAGGCCTCTTGTACATTTTCAATCAGTGTCCATTAACAAGAAATGGAATGGCTTCTTCATTTATCATTCTGATTTGTACTGAACCATTATCATGGCATCCCTCTACCACATAAGGGCCGAGACATCTTGTCCTTAGATTTCCCTTGAAGTCCTTATACCTAGAATCATATAACAATTCCCAGTCACCGTCTTGAAATTGCTTCTCCTTAATATGTCTATCATGCCAGACCTTCCTCTGAAGCTGAACTATCTTTGTATGTAGGATGGCTTGCATTCTGAATTCATCCAAGCCATTCAAATGGAACAATATTTCTTTCTATATATGACTGAGATTCAAATCTAGTTGGGTTTCCATCCTCAATGTGTTATATCAAAACTCAATAGACATAAAATCCTTTTTCCCATAGACCAACTCATATGGTGTAAATCCAATGGTGGTCTTCCATGTTGTATTATAGGCCCAGGTGGCCTCAACTAGTCTCTCTACCCAATCCTTCCTACTGCTACTCACTACCTTGGTTAAGATGCTCTCTACTGACCTGTTCGTCACCTCCACTTGCCCATTAGCTTGTAGATGATAAGGAGTGGAGGTCCTATGCTTGATTTTGTAATTGTTGTGCAGCTCTTCAATCATGTTAGAGGTAAACTAGCTACCTTGGTCTGTGCCTAGCTCTCTAGGGTACCCAAATTTGTAGAATACATTCTCCCTTAGGAACTTAGCCACCTTCTCTTCTGTTGCTGCCTTAAACGCCTTGGTTTTAGCCCACTTAGTCAAATAATTAGGGCACACAATAATGTATTGTTTTCGCTTTGAAGGAGGGTTGATAGGCCCAATGAATTCCATGCCCCAGTTTTCAAATGGCTCGAATGTCACTTGAGGTTGTGTTGATGCCTCGAAAATCGCTGCAGCAACAATGGGGGATAACCACCCGGTCCGGACCTTAAAGCAGCTCCTTTTCCGTTTGGTGTGGTGGCTCCGACTGGTTTGACTAGGTCCAGTTACCTTCTCCCTATAGCTATTGGTTTATGATGTATCTTTCACTACCAATAGTTAGGGATATCAGATCATTTCTTCTTGCTGATCAGGCAAGAGAATGACCCTTAAGTTGATTTGGGTTCAGCCAAGACACAACTGAAATTTTTCCTCTTTGAGGAGAGGGCTTAAAAGAGTGTAGAATTTACTCTAAATGCAAGCTTATTCTATGATGCAAGCAAAAGAAACTGATCTAAATCCTATCTTAATTAGGCAGATATAGATCTAACCCAACTAAGAGCAAGATAATTAAAGTATTGGGATTTTAAATATGTCTTGCTTATAATGAATATCAAGTTAATAAAGTAGTTCAATTAACTAATATTATGGATATCAAAACACATCCTATTGAGACCTATTAACTGAAATAATAAACCAACGACACTCAGGAAGTAGTTCACAAAGATGATATTGATTATCAGATCAGTAAATCCAATAATTAAACAATAATATGTGGAAATAGTTCACAACACATTACCATTCAATAAATTAGTTTTATAAGACGGATTTATGAGCAAATCGTTACTCAGAAATCAAAAATTAATTCATAAGAGCAGAGATACGTAATAACATCATTGAGACAAATTACTCATATTGACAATAGTGTACAAACATGAATAAAATGAGACATTCCTGTTACCATAAAAATGAAACTGATATTTGAAACAATAGTATTAAAAGTACCAATTTATTGCATCCATTACTCTGATCTTGGTCTCCAACAGTCCTTTACATTGCTTGAACTTCTGCCTTCAAAACTAGAGCCACAATAGTACAAACTCTGCCCTTCATACATAATTCAAGATACAAAGAAAAAATCCTCAATAATCCCTAGATCTGAGATTTTCTCTCCTCCCTTCTACAACTCTAAATTCCTATTACAGTAGTGCTTTTAGAAGTCGAAAATTACAGAAGAAAGCAGCCCCTTAATTACATTATGCAATCTGCTATTTATAATATTTGTGAAGGAATTTTTGAGAGGAGAGTTTATTGAAGAGAAATCTGTCAAATCCAATTTTATTTGCTCAAAAATCTTGATCTTCAATTGCTGGAGCATTCTCATTGATTGAGATTCTTTTCTCCATATTTCTTCCACTGTTTTCCTGCAAAAGAAATCAAAATAAATTAAGATGCAATCAAAATATCATTTCTGGCAATTAAATCCAATCAAATTCTATTTAAATAAATAATTGAAAATAAAATATAAGCTCCCTATTGATGTTTGGGGTGGTTTAATTGGCCAAAGATATTATTAACCAATGGATCTGCAATTAGAAGAGGCTTTGGACAAATGAAAATGAAGAAAATAACTTAGAAAATTGATTTTGTTTTCAAAATTCGGAACTTGATATTCTACCTGATTTTTGACCCAAAAAATGATTAAATCTGTTAGTGAAACCTCCTCAAAAATGTTCTCCTTGATTTACTCTTTCCAATGAGCCATTTTGGGCCTCATTTGGCCAAGTATAACTCAATCTATGAGCCTCCATAGTTGATGGGTCAAATATGGCATGAATCTGGAAATTCTGTTGCTGGGCTAAAAATATTGTAATTAAAAACTATTCCTAAATTAGTCTCTAATTAATTCTAATTTAATTGCTAATTATAAACTAAACTAATTGTTAATTAATATTCATCGATTTATTAATTAATATCTAACTAACTAAAATATTAACTATTTATAAACTAATTAATATGAATATAAATAATAATTAACAAATTAATCTAATTAATAATTAATAATAATTAAATTTTAATTTAATTAAATTAATTAAATTTTATATATTAATTAATTTAATTAATTTAAAATTTATTATTTAAATATTAAATATTTATTTTAATATTAATTAAACTAATCCTACCACTCCCATTTCACAACTACCCTACTTCACTTTAAATTACACTCACGTATGGGTGATTCATTTGAAATTCAAATGAAAACCCAAAAACGTAAAGCTTATAATAAAACCCCCATGCCTTTTGACTTTTCGCAATCGGCATATCGGATCGGGGAATGAGGGGATATCGGGGTTTCACAAATGTGTCAAGTAACAAACCTCCGATGCGATACATGCATTTTTTATGATCGGGATCGGGAAGATTGAAGTGTCGGGGTTTTTAAAACTTGTCACAATGCAAAAGCTCCGATGCGATCTCCCGATTGCGAAATAAGTTATATATATATATATATATATATATATATATATATATATATTTTATATATTAAATTTTAATTAAATTAAATTAATTATATATTAATTTAATTTAATAATTAAGATTTAATATCATTTTTTATTTTGATTTTATAAGAAGAGTTTTGGCGTAAATCACATATAGAAAGACCTTTGTCGACGCGTTTCGAACCAGCAAGTGTGGCTCATCGTCAGGACAAGTTAAAACATGACCCACTCCTCCACAATGATCATCATGTTCCTCCCTTGTCACGGGCCTTTGTACCTTCTATCATAAGGTCATAAACAACCCCAACAAGTCCTGCAACAATCAACAATCCTTGCTCTTCATCATCATCATGAGGTTCCTCCAATTGAGCATCCTCATTCATCCATGTCTGCAAATCACACGATCCTAGTCCAACTTGATCAATCTCAAGTTCATTCTCCATTGTTGTCACATCTGCAACATCTTCAACTATCATCACTTCCTCTTCCTTGATAGTACAATCTGCAACTTCATCTTGCTCCCTTGCCCAACCAAGTTGAAGAAGTTCGTCTTCAACATTCCTTTCCAAGACTTCAAGTTCCTTTCGAATTCGGGGATTCTCTTCTTTCGACCGCTTCAACCTGTATAAGGTAAGCAAGAGCTTCCCTTTGCATTCTTCCAAACCTGCCATGTCTTATCGTTCAACTTGGTCCAAGCACTAAGCTTCACCCCCGCTAAACCTGTTCCACCATTCACCAGCTTCACCAAGTTTCCTGCAATCATGAATCGACCCTTGTTCCACTTGTATGTGAAACCAACTTCCTTCACTTGCAAGTACCTGCTTCCATTATCACGAGCAACCTTGCCCACCAGCTCCAACCGAGCTCCGATACCAACTGTCAAGTTGTGTATCAGCTTCAATGCTTCAACACCCGAACCTGTTCAACACCCGAACTTGTCCTAACGATGAGCCACACTTGCTGGTTTGAAACGCGTCGACAAAGGTCTTTCTATATGTGATTTACGCCAAAGCTCTTCTTATAACTGTTATGGATCACAGAAGTCTCAATTCAACAATTTTGATTTTATTTTAATGAAATTTAGTTAAGTTGTGAAATTATCTAAACTACAGCCACTTGAAAAAATAAAATAATAAAAATAAACTACAGCCACTTGAATGTTTGGGTTTTCGAGATTAGGATTTGATTTGGAAATTGGAGTGAATTTCTTAAATCCCGATGCTTAATAATTTGGCTGTATAAGTAAAAAAAAAAAAAAAATGTTAGTAAGAACTAACTAGGGGTTAATATTTAAAATAAATGCATTATTGAGCTAATTTATTTACAAAATGCAATATTCTACATTTTATGCATTTTAACCCAGGCTAGATAAATGACGAGACTTCAAAGGAGTACCATTTTCAAACCAATTGACCAAATGAGGCGAAACAACCGTCAATGGGAAGCTTATAAAAAATCGATTACTAACAAAGAAATCACAACAAGAATCCAAAGAAAATGAAAAATTAACAAATGCGTAGGGCAATGAACTAAATAAAAATCCAAAAAGGTGTTTAGCCAAATTTTTTATAGAAAGGGTCCCCATTATTTGAAGTGAACAAGTCAAAATTGTGGGGGTTGTGTTTTTACCACAACAGGTTGTAGGGGCATTTCATCTCTTGGAGTAGGCTTTCCCATCCTCTGGCACCAATCATGCTGACTAATGTACTTTTTCACATCCTGATGAAGAGTGGGCCAATAATGCCCACTTCTAACACTTTGAATGTTGTCCTCTTTGCTACAAAATGACCTCCACAAGGCCCATCATGACGGGTCCGAAGGATGTCAAAAACTTCCTCTTCCCTTACACACCTTCTCAAGATTTGATCTGGGCCAAGTTTGAAAAGATTTTCCCAAATCCAGGTCAAGGGGGCATTTTTCTTGACTATCTTGTTGTTTTCTTTGGAGGGCAAGTTTGGTGGAAATTGTGCTGATACCAAATAGTTTGCTATATCAGAAAACCATGGGGAGAGAACTGAAATAGAAAACAAATGCTCATATGGTAACTGGTCATCCACCATTCCTTCTTCACCTACAGGCAGATTCATCCTAGATAGAAAGTTTTCAACAACCTTTTCCTTACCAAGGTTATCAACGATAGTCATATCAAACTATTTTAATAAAAGCAACCATCTTATAATTCTAGCATTCACATCTTTTTTGTTTATTAAATATTTGATTGCATCATGATCAGCATGCACAAATGTTTGTTATCCTGTAATGTAATGCCTAAATTTGTTTAATAAATTCACAACAGCCAGGAGTTCCTTTTCGGTAAGAGTATAATTTAGCTCAGCCTTTCACAAGTTCTTACTGATAAAATAGATGGCATAGGGAAATTTCTCCTCTACCTGACCCAAGGCTGCTCCTATGGCTTTGTGTGAGACATCAAAATGAATATGAAAAGGGACGGCCCAATTTGGGCCTCGAAGAATTGGTGCAATGGTTAACTTACCCTTTAAAATGTCTAAGGCCTCTTGATAGCGTTTTGACCATATAAACTAAGAATCCTTGGTCAACAACACAAATAAAGGAGAGGCCAACTTGATGAAGTCCTTTATGAGCCTTCGGTAGTATCCATATAATCCCAACAAACTCTTGACATCCCTCTGCTTTCGCGGAGGTGGGACACTTTGGATGATTTCTATTTTGTTCAAGTCCACCTGCAGTCCCTGCTTAGATATTGAATGACCTAGCATGATCCATTTAGTCATTAAGAATTCACATTTTTCCGGACTTAGAGATAGGTTCATTTCAATGCATTTGTGCAATACTTTGCCTAGGTTAGTCAGGGCTTGTTGAAAATCATAGCCATAAGGTGTAAAATCATCCATATAAATTTCCACAGCATCATGTACTAATTCGAAAAAAAATACTCAAGACTGCTCTCTAGAAGGTGGTAGGAGCACTGCATAGGCCAAAAGGAAGGACCCTATAGGAAAAATTACACCAAGGATAGGTGAATGTGATCTTATCTTGGTCTTCTATGTAGATTTGGATTTGGTTGTACCCACTAAATCCATCTACGAAAGAAAAAAAACTTCTTCCCTGCCAGGCCATATACCACTTGGTCAATGATCCTTCTTTATGGCTTTGTTCAACTCCCTGTAATCGACAAAAATACTCCACTTACCATTTTTCTTGGCAACTAACACTAAAGGATAGACCTGTTTGGTTCCTATACCAATAGGTTTCATTTTTCATGATTGACTATGGAAGTGCCAAATATGTTCATCTTTTCATGCTGTAAAGGTTCCATATTTTCTAAACAAATGAAGAAAATTAAAAAATGCTGTTAGGTTCCTATACCAATAGGTTTCATTTTTCATGATTGACTATGGAAGTGCCAAATATGTTCGTCTTTTCATGCTGTAAAGGTTCCATATTTTGTAAACAAATGAAGAAAAGTAAAAAATGAAAAGAGGGTATGCCTTAAAAGAAAAATCAAAGGGCAAAAAGATAAATTGGTCAGAAAGAATAATAGAAATGAACCTCAAACCAAAAGACCAGGAAAGTAGCCAGTCAAAATGCCACTGCTATCTTATTTGGAAGTTCACAATGTGCAAATACTGTTGCTTATCACACTTGATGGATGGCCCAACAGTTCCATCTAGACCATTCCATATTTAAATTTGTTGTTGTAGAATAGAGAAAGAATATCTATCCAAACAGTTCAAGCTTGGCAGATAAGTACACAGATAGAGAAAATAAGGAGCCCAACTGCTTAATCTGGGCCCTTGGAAGAGATAAGGGTAGATTTAGATAGGAGGGCAGTCAAAAGAAAAGAGGAAAATCAGGGTTTGCTAGTTCAAGTGCACCCAATCAAAAGGAAGAAAAAATGCTAGGTGCATTAGGTTGGGTAGGTAGTTTGAGGTTGTAGAAACAAGGTTGTGATCTTTTGCCTTGTCAAGAAAGACTCATCTCATCAGTGACACAAGGACCATGGCAGTTGTTTGGTTGCATAGCAATGGAAGCATGACTAATTCCCCCTTCATTCCCCCAGAAATCTTTTACTAACATCCCCTCAAGGACCTTGGGATCTGCCCAATAAGTCCTGTTTCACTTCTTTCTATGAGAAATGCTAAGTTAAATTCCAAGTTTACTTAGTGAAAAGAAGCCACATTTCTTGTGTAAAAATCATCATTCCATACTCCTTACATTTTCTTATGCCTAAGTTTTCACTTTACAAACTTAGTGTCTATGCATGCAATTGCATTCCATAAATCCATATTAACATTTAACTCTATTATGTAGCTCCCTAAATCGTTTTCCCCACCCCTATTCTTACAAAAATTATATAAAAGCCCAAAAGCTATAAATATCCCTACACCCTTGGCAATCTTAGCCATACAATATAGTTTTCTAGAATTGTTCAATCCATTTGGGACATTAATAAGAACCCCTTCTGCGTCCATAAGCCTTGGGATTTATTTAACCTCAGGTTAAATAAATAACCGCTCTAAACCCTCCCACTATACCACACATTCAAACCTCGGTGCGCATATAAACCATGGGGTTAGTTTGATATTTGGTCGAATTAATAACCACACCCACCTGTATAACCACAAAACCCATAAACCCAAAGTTTTTAACCCCCGCGACATTTTATAATATTAAAAATATGGGTGGGTCCCCGCGCCATATCATACCAGCAGCGACGCATCCCGTCAACCCTTCGATCTGGCCCTGCAGATCCGATGGCTCACGCTGATATCGGCGCTGCCCCGCTGTACGAGGGCTAGCTCTCGATAGAAATCAGTTTTGCCGCCATATGCGAGGATGCGTGGCTCGTTTCGATTGCATCAGGCCCGCGCTGACACAAACCATCCCTGTACCAAAAGCGGTTTGATGGAAACCGCTTACCGCTCGTCGTCCCCGTCGCTCACGTCATACACCGCGCCAGTGCCCGCGCTACTGTATAGTCCGCCATGGTTGCCCCGTCACCCATCCACGTCAGCCGCCACATTACCCTCCGTACCTTGCTACAGGACGAGGTGACGAGATGCTGACGTCAGCACAAAAAGTGGCAAAAAGTCCGAAAAACCACAAATTTTTGTTAAAAACTCACAAAAGTGATGTTTTAATTTTTTGTATGTGATCAATAGTAAAAGTCTCTGCATGAAAAATACATCCAATCCACCATTGACGTCCCAGTCTGCCACTCAAGCATATTCAACCTACAACCCGACCTCCTCGGCGCTACCTGCAACTGCATTCCATAGCAAAGTCTCGAACAAACAGGTATTTACCCGGGAATGCCCATAAACCCTGTTTTTCATAATTTCTCTGCAAAAGATCACCAATACAGCTAAATTCAACTCAAAAGCATTATCACCCGCAAGCTCCTCCGCTCTGCTTCACTGTGTAACCATACTGACGAGCAAAACCTGCCAATTCTCTGACCCTCTGCAAATTGCCCATTAAAGCTCGAAATCCAGCTCCTGTTCGCCTGCAAAACCACCAAAAAACCTGTGAAATCCCTGCTCTCTCCACGATTTTCAAGCTTCCTCATTGAAGAATCCTGTAGACTCTGTACTCCCGGTGAGTCCCACTCAGCAGGGCCACCTTTGCACAGAACTCAAACTGCAAATTCCCTGTCAAAAAATCCATTGTCAGGACTCTGTTTCCTGTTGAAATATAGACCAAATCCAACTATAATCACAGTCAATCATGGAGGCCCCAATAGCCCTAAATATTGCACCACTAAATGCACCTCATAAAGAGTTAGAGTGGATACCTCTTGCTGACAGAGACTATCAAATTGATGATATGGAGGGAATCAAGCCTCAACTTCCGGTTTTCTTTGAAATAAGGAATAACTTCTGAAACAAAGCTGAACTGTTAGGAATATGGGAATCTAACATGCCCATATATGACCTGCCCTCAGTGAATGTCTTCCCTGACCTCATCCATCAGTGTTGTGCTAATTATGAGCCTTCTCAAAGGGCAGTGATGGACCCTGCTGGAAATGTCCTCTTTTACATTACCCCTCAGTCCATAAATGAGATGCTGCAATTCAAGCCAACTCAGCCTCTGGTCCCCCTTTCCATGAGACAATTGCTGGATCAAGCCTCAAAGTTGCCCTCTACAGAAGTTGACCGAATTGCCAAGCTATTCATGCCACCAGAGTGTTACTCCAGATTCACAATCCCCTATCACCATGCTTGGTTTACTGAGGATGGAAAAATGCTCATAGATATGATTTCCTACATCCTGGGATTCAGAACAAGTGAAATTGTGGATGAGACTGTCTTTGCTTTGATGTCCATGTTTACTCCCGGACAGCCCCTTGCTATCAAGTATGACTATGCCACCTTCATAGCCAACAAAATTCATGAGCAGTTCATGAATTTGGAGAGAGAAAGGGTAGTCAAATACACTTCATATATATATCATTTGCTGTTATACTATCAGTTTAATAGTTTCCCGGTCTTCCTTAAGAAATTGGATGCTAGGGGGGAGTGAAGGTCTGTGATATTTTGGTCATCGGTGATCCATCATGTTAATTACTCCCCATACACATACTGTGAGTTCATTGACCTCTTTATCTATCCGGCCACTTGCTTATTGTCAATAGATCCTCCTCCCAGGCTCACTGCTGAAATGCAGAGAATCCTACATCTCTCAAAAGGATACAGCATTGGTGACTGGTACTTCTACCAAAACCACTCTGTAATAAGGATTTATGGCTGTGAATTAGCCCCTTACAGACTACCAAAATATGTCCCCATGAGACTCTTTGCCTTGGAGTACTATCGGTAGTTCAACAATGCAGACTTAACTCACTTCTACGGTGCTATGAAAAAGGCACAACTTAAAATAAGACATCAATTGGGCCCCTTTATCTTTAATAAAAGGGAAGAAGCATGGAATGATGCTGACACTATTCTGAGAGAGAAACTTAAGCTCAAACTAAGTTTCCATTGGGCACCTTATGACCCTGAACATTTCATAAGCTGTAGAAGAGTTAAAAACAAACTCTCAGGGTATGTGCACCACAAAATCCTTGAAATTGAACAATATGCCAATCAACAAGAATGGGTAGAGGGCACACTGGTGGAAGAGCTTACTGAAGAAGAGATAACAGAAAAAGAAATCAAAAACCTTGAAAAATCAGTTGATCTGGAATCTTTTGGACAGGTGTTTTTCACAGGTCCTCGGCACCTTGGAGAAGGCACCTCATGTGCCACGGTTTCACAGCAACCTGCCCAAGTAAGTAATCCACTAGCAGACACATCTAAAGGAAAGAGGTGCACCATTCTGAGGAGCAAGAGACAATGGTAGACTGGCCAGTTTCAATAGGTGAACAAAGTCAAGGACAAGACCCTTCAGCACAAGAAAAGGTGACGGAAATCCCTGTGTTACAGACTCCTCTTAATGAGGAAAGGGCCAAGAAAAGGGATAGACAGGAAGAGACACCCACAGGGACATCTACAGATCAACAAGGAGAAAAGAGAGAAAGATTAAATCCTTATTCAGAAGAAGAATATCCAGAGGGGCCAACTGAACAGCAAGTTCCCCCAAGCATGGAGACATCAGCTAGCTCCTTTCAGCCAGAGAAAGAAAGACAACAAGGTGTGGAGGTTACATCCACCAGGCAACAGAGCAGACAGGGCTCTGATATCAAGAAGGCATTCACTGATATCAAGGCGAGAAATGAGCCCGTGAGGTTCTAGCTTTACAACCAACTGCTAAGAATGGCTCCCACTAATCAGCAAAGGCTAATGGCAGCCTATGACATCCAAGAAGGGAAAATGACCCTCAGTCATTTCAGACCTACAATGTAGCAACCACAATCAGCTGCTGACTATATCAAAACCAATCTGGAAGTTCTCTCTAAAGATATCCATCCAATGGACCAGATTGAATTACACAAACAAACCGGCGAAATGGTATATTCTACCTTGGCAGACAAAACATTGTTGGCCCATAGATTGCAAAATTCATTGCACAATACTTCTGCCCAACTAGAATTGGAGAAGGCCTCCTCAATGGCTAAGGATAATAGAATCAAATCCTTGGAGGAGATTATTATAGAGTTGGGACATGATCCCAAAGATCCTAAGGGCATTCAGGCCTTGATCAAAAAGAAAGAGGAAGACATAGCAGCCCTCAGAAGACAACTCAGGCTGCCAGCTACAATACATCCTCAAACTACAGAGGTGGCACAACAAAAAGAAGAAGAGGATGTGGTTACTTTGCTTATGAGGATGCATAAAAGACTCATACAAACAGAGAGTGCCTTGGAAGCATCACTACAAAGAATACAGGGAGAGTTGGCCTCTTAGCCAACGCAAATAGCTATAACTATTGAGACTGTACCTCTTACAGTCACCACAACAGCCCCCCTTCTGATCCAACATCAATAGTAGGTATCTCAACTCCACCCTCAACTTCAGCAGCAGTTTCAGCAACAACTATAGCAGCAGTAGAGCAAGAGGCCAGCCTGAGTATGGAGGAGATGATGAAAGAAAAAAAGGCTCTGGAAGTACAAATGGCAGAATTAAAAGAGGCCAAAGAAAAGCTGGCCAAAATTGAGGTAAGATATGACAAATAAAAGATGGATATAGCTGAGAAGACAAGGGAAGTAAAAACCCTAGAGAAAAGAATAAAGGAACTGGAAAAGGAGCTTACCGTTGATAAGACTCTAACTGAAGTCAAGAAAATTTTGTGGGCCAAAATTGGCCAATCCATTACTGACCAATGGAAATCCATTGAAACTATACATGAGCAAATGGAATTGATAGGATTAGCTCAATTTGAAAACCAAAAGGCTAGAGCATCTTTAGGAGATATGCCTGAGCAAGCCAACAGAATGATCCAATTTCTCAACACTCATACCAAAGAGCAGTTGGCAGCAATAGGTATCAGGACAAGACAGATACCATCTTACTAGTGAAAAGGGTGCTGACCCTAAGGAATTTCGTGCAAACTCTAGAAAGAAAATGCCAAGAAATGCAAGCAGAGGAAAATGAGTTTAGAATAAATTTTGCAGCATTACAGAGCAGAGGGCTACCCAGTTTATCAACCAGTGCTGGAAGAATGCTATCACATGAGCAATATGCCAACAGGGTGAACAACTATGCCTCCAATCAAATTACAGCATCCTCAAGCACCTCAGAAGAAACAGGGCCTCTCTCTGGACAGAGTCTTTAGGACAAACTAGAAAATCTGTTCTATACTAAACATGAGATAAACCATCTTTTTGAAGTCCAGCCCAACTTTTATAAATACACTGAAGCTGATGAAACACTGATAAAGATAGAAAGACATCAGTTGCCTACAGAGGATTGGTGGAAAGGAATGCTGGAGACATTACTCAGGTAATTTGGTTTATTTTTCTTTTGATCAGCTACAGGTCAGCTAATACAGAGGCACGGTCCACCTGTCAAAGGGAAGAGAACAGCAAAAAAGCAGAAATTGAATGGTGACTACAGCTCGTTAGTGAAAACCAAACACTGATGACAAGGCCAAGACAACGACAAGCAACATAGCAACATCAAGGCAGCAAATGCAGAATGAATGCGCAGCAACCAGCTGACTCACTCAGCCCAGAAAGTCAAAATACCTCTGACAAATTGTACAACTAGCACATTCATATTTACTGCAGCATTTATTCCCTCATTTACTACTTCTTAAGAGTTGGTAAAGGAAGTTATGAATTCAAGACTTATCTTCATGATATTTTGTATCTCCCTTTTTGTATAAATACCTCCCCATAATATGTATTTGGGGTTGGTGATTTTCTCTCTGAACTACGCTGTAAATTCTTAGACATTTTTAATACAAAAGCTGTTGAATTTCACTGATGATGACCGTCTGAATGTGGATTTGATGCTCTGGGACCTGCTACAGAATTCCTGTGTCATTCTATGGAACAATAAGTTATTCTAAATTGTGTTTTATGTTTTCTGTGTTTACAAATTCCATATATGTTCATAATCTTGGTAACAGAGAAGAAGAATAGCCCAGGATTTGTTTAAAAGCACCCTGTGTTCAATCTCTACTATTAATGATGTTTTCTTCAAAATTAGTCATAAATATGAATTCTTAGTTGCTCATGTTTGCACTGATTCTTTCACTTTGAATATTACCTAGGAATTCTTAATTGCTACTGGATAATATTGATGCACTTTCCCTATGCCAGCATAATGAAAGATTCTTGATTGCCTTTCATTCCCTAACTTCATTCCATCAATTTTAGATTTGAAAATTGTTCCTAGACTGCCTATCTTGCTCTGTAGCATCACCATTTACCCAAGAAACACTTTCAGCAGTTCACCACCATTGACTCCATTTCCCAATAGTATAGACTGTTTTAGACCTGCATCACAGCTCTGTCTGAAATCACCATCCAACAAACTTAAAACAAAACTCTATACATCATAACTAGCCTAAAATACTCCAAAAACAAAGCTAAATTACAAAGAGAGAGCCCTCTTTGGTTGCAGGTAGGCTAGGACTTGCAGCTAAAAGATTGGTTGGTGGTTACCTCGGCCGTATTCCCTTTAGGAGGCAGGGAACAACCTGAGTGATAACATCATTAGTGACTCCACTGGGGACCTCTGAATGACTATTTGTAACTGCCGTCTGTTTTCTAAAGCCACAGATGGAGCCTGAAGTTAGCCAAGTAGCCTTTGAAAATGTCTTTGCTCTGCATTTACAGGAGTAAATAAAAGCTGCTTCAGTCAATCTCCAATGTAGTTTTAGGCTATAAACAACTGTTCCAAATATTTGCTCAGTTTCCTCCATTTCAATATATTCAAATGAAAGCTTAAAGCCTCCTATATTTCGAAGAGAATATTGTAAAAAAAAAAAAACTGTAATTTTAAAAGAATTTCCAGAAAATACAAAAAACAAATTCAGAAGCTGGCTCCAAAGAAGAAAACTCGTTACACCAGGTCAAACCCTGACCCAGATCCTCCAGCTGTTTTTGCAAACCCTAACTTGATCTCTAAGACCCTTAGGAAACAAGAAGAAATAGAAAAATCTGCTGATTTAAACCTTCAAACAGTTCAGCAGAACTATATCCCAACTCCTACTAAAGCGTCAGGTCATTCTCACCTTACTGCTGCTTCCCCTAATTCTTCATCCACCTCCCAAAGCACCTTCTCCACACCTTCCGCATATATTTCCACTCCAGTCCCTGCAGTTTCAGCTGTCCCATTTCTTCCTGTTGCCCCATTTATCCTTGTAAATATGGCAAACCGTTATGCTCCTTTACAGTTGCCTGGAAATCTAGGGGTTATGCCTGTTGTGGGGAAAAGTATCCGACTCGGAATGACCCTATCCCGACTCTAAGGGTGACAGTTCCTTAGCAACAACTGAAAGTAAAGCTTTGATATTTTCCTTTATGAAAGTACAGAGAAGGAAGAAAAGATTAACCAACCGATGTCTTTCGCTTTTGTCGATCCTGTCCTCTCTCTTTGTCTCTTGTTCCCAGCTCCTTGCTCCCTTTCCCGGTCCAGCTACACACAGATCCTGCACAAACAAGAGAGGAAAACTACAAGAAACATGTACTCATAACTGATGCATGGATTACAGTGAATCAAATATACAAGTAAATACAATACATCAATGCAATACAAGTATATAGGAGAACATTCAAAGCTTTATTGATAGAAGTAACAGGGTTCTGAGAAGGTTACAACCATTAATGGCTCCAATCCAGTAGCACCTCCCCAGCAGCAAGAAATCTCCTCTTCACCTCTATAAAAGCAATCACCCAATAGCTCTAACTGTAAACCAACAGCACTTCCTTGCTTTGCACAAAATTCCAGCCTCCCTAGACCTCATAGAAGAGCTCTATATATAGGAGATTCGGAGAAAGGATGAGTCAGCTTGAGACTGACCTAAGGCTGCCTTGTGTCCTCTCCCTCTTCAGTTAAACTTCAGTTCTTGACTCCACTTGGAGATCCTTGCTTCCACATGGAGATCAAGTACCTCTTACTCATCATAGGGCGAATTCCTTGAACCAAGTGTTAGTTTGGAAGCTTCCTGGGCAGTTGACACCTTGCAGAATGACTGTGCCACTTAGCCAATCTCGCCCAGCACAGGTAGCCTTCATTGGTTTTGACTTTCAGCGCAGGTACAAGGAGGAGCAGTTGACATTCAGCGCAGATGCTCAGTGGAGCAGCTGACATGATCCAAAAATAGCCTCTTTTTGAGTGTTTTCAGGTGGAGAACTGATAGGAAGTGCTGTGGTTTGCTGACCTTGTTCCTCTAGGGGTAAGAACAACATGTTTAGGGACTGAGGATCCCTGTAATTATTGACATTTCATGCTCCATGCTGCGAGGCACAAAAATGTCTATAACAGTTGCCCCCTAAAGTATGAGGCCGTTTATCGGGTGAAATTCTTTATCCAGAGGGTCCGAAGTTCATTCAAGTGTTGAGAGGTGCCCTGTAATACAATACAATACAATACATTATTTTTCATTCTGTTTTCATGATCTAGCTGAGGCGGGCATCCCCATGCTCAGCTTTATAAATACATTTTGGTACATAGAACAGACGATCGTCTGATGGTAGACTGATAATTCTCTGCTGAAATTATCATCCTTTGAATAGGATGATCATCTGCTGCAATGATGCACATCACAAATGCTTTTATATTTCCTGAATATGTATCGCAGCCCGGATGGATGAAACTAGATCCGGGGTCTTCAAACTCGTTCGATCTTCAGTCTAAGTACAAGTCGATCCATGTGAGAATTTCGCTGAAGTCGAACATGGAAAGACATCGCTTGATTACCGGTCAATGATGAAAAACCATTAACAAGCGCGAGAGGAATCACCGATAATGATAATGACCCTCAAGGTACTACAGTACAATTCACGTGGCGTGAATAAAGGACTTGGCATCGAACGCCACGCAAAATCTTCTGGTCGAAGGTCATTGATGTATACCTGTCGCCGGAAGTGAGAAACTTGCCATTGAGGAATGCAAGCTTCAAAGTACTGATGGGGTTGTTCCTAGATCAACTTCTTGGATAATGAGCTGAAGTCGACAAGAAGCGATCCGTCAAAGGAGGGCCTTAATGAATCCCACATCAATGACACGGAACGGAGCTAATGATTTTAGTGGAGGTGAAAACAAACTGTGACATATGATTCAAGGTGGCCATCATGAATGGATGAAGGATAATGTATGGCAGTGGATGGGACACGGTTGACACTTTCAGAATGACCTCTCTTGAACATATAACGACACTGATGCGATGGATCGGTAGCATTACCCCAAAATGTGGATGGTTTGGCGAAGACCATGGTGATGAGACCGGTGAATGAAACAACCCAACCCGATGTGGTATGGAAGAAAAGTGTCATGTTCAAGAGCGACTTGCTACCATTAAGCTTTGATGTTCTCCCAATTTTTCCCCAGTCATTTCTAACCAGTACCTCTTTATTTTTGTCAAGCTTGAGGAGGATAACATATGCTTGTTCTATAACCTGCCCTTCGGGCAAGCCCATCGCTATGATTTAACGAGCTTAGCGATAGGGAAACTCGTTCTTGTCTAAAGACAAGTTTGTCGCTATTTAATCATTTTAACGAGTCTAACGACAAGGAAAACTCGGTCCTTTTCATTTTTAGAGTGTCTGAAAAGGTACAGAAAGTTAACTCCATAATTCCTTTTTCATCATCTAATCCCTTAAGTCCGAAAAAGTATAAAACAATACAGAAGGGATGGGTGTTCGGTACTTTTGACGAGCCGAAAAAGACAAGCGCTCGATCTTTTTGTGTAATAATCCCTCAGGTCCAAAAAGATTAAAGTCTAAAAGAGGGATAGCTCTTCCGGTCCCTTTAACGAGCTGGAAGGCCAGAACTCGGCAAACTTTTCATATTTTACGAGTCAGAAAAGAGCTCAAAGATGACTCGTCTTTTGAGGAACGAGTGATAAACAGGGATAGCAACTGATTCCAGGTATAAATTGGAATTTTCCAATCACGGTAGTGTCACAAGGATGGCTAGGTGAAATCACTCTTCGCAGCTGTTCCTCAAAATGGGTAAACAATCATATGGGGGTGAACAACCGGCCAAATGACGGTGGAGGTGATGGATGAAAACACGACCAAGGCTTTTAAGGCTGATAAATTTACGATCGCAATGGTTATTTACCGGGATAGGTTCATTTTTTAATGAGCTTGAACTCTGGTGGAAACTTTTGCTCACGCTTTTCTATTTTTTAACGAGCATAAATTCCGCGGTAAAACTGCTCGATCTTGCGTTTATTTTTTAACGAGCATGAACCATGTGCTAAAACTGCTCGATTCTTGCGTTTATTTTTTAACGAGCATGAACTATGTGCTAAAACTGCTCGATGATAAGTTTGCATGCCCCCAGCATCATAACGCAAATCGAGGCGCATGCCCCCCAAGCTTCATTGCATTCAACACGGTGGTTGGAATGAAGGTTTACCTTTGAGAAAGGGGATTTGTTTCATTTTTTTTTTTTAATGAGGTTGACACAGAAAAAGAACTATCCTCCTGACTCCTTGTTTCATTTTTTAACGAGGTTGACATGAGGTAAGAACCATCCTCGGAGCCCACTGTATTTACAGTATTTCCATTAGGGCGATGATCCATGCTGACAAAATGTTTAGGAATCTTCTGAATCCATTAGATATAGAAGATTTCATATTGTAGGTTTCCACTGTGGCCACTTCTGCCAGATTTCTTGCAGGCGGTAGGGCAAAAGTACCCATTAAGGCAGGGTCTTTTAGGAGACCTACTCCAATATTTTGAAGCGAATGATCGCTTCCATGGATCATTAGAATGCTTCCCGTAACTTGTCAACTGTCGGGGAGGAAAGTTTGTTGGTCGACGACTGTAATCCCTCCTTGAAAGGGAAATGAAATCTTCCTGAAGTAGGTCGACACGACTGCGGCCATGGCATATATCCAGGGCCTTCCTAGTAGGATGTTGTAATCGAGGTTTCCATCAATTACTTCAACATCGACTTCTACTGTTTTGCCCCCCAGTTCAACTTGCAAGTTACTTAAAATCCGGTAGGGAGTGTATGATCGTCCATCAAATGCTTTTAAGGTCGTTAACGATTTCGACAAGGGTGGTGAGCCTAAATTTTTCCAGCAACTCATCGACATAAGACATGTAGATGCCCCCTCATCAATAATTGTTCGATGAACAGTTTTGTTGAGGGCCTTCACTTGAATAAGGAAAGCTAGTTGAGCTGGTAACTTAGGGTCATATCCTTTATGATCAAAGGCCACAAGATTGGAATCCATTGGGCTAATCCCACCTATTGCTGATAATAAAGTTTGCTCTTGGGAGGGGCAATTTTGCGGTACCTCAAGTGTCGACATAGCGGATGGCGATTGGGCCAGGTCCTCTATTATATTATAATTCTGTGCTATTTTGGCACGAGGATTAAATGTCGATTTGTGTACTACTCCCTTTGGCAACTTTATCATTGGTTCAGGAATGATGGGTGGCACAACTTTGGTCAAAGCTGTCGTCGAACTACTAGGTTGTTCATTAGCCTTGTTATTCGACAGCCATGGATTCCCGTAATCTTTATTCCTTGTCAAAGCATTATTCTGCTGCTTTGAGGTAGACAACATAAGCACTTGGGATCGGGAAGCATTTTGATTAGCAACCAGATTTTGACCAGGATTAGGAAACGGATCAGTCAACACAGCTGAGGTTTTCGGACTCTTAAAGAATCTTTTAAGCTCAGCTTTGTATGGACAATCTGCTGTCCAATGATCCTCATCGCATATATGACACCCTGAAGGGGGTTTCCCTTTTCTCCCTTTCTTTTTCTTCTTGTCTCCTGGTTGCTTCAGTTGTTTGCCCTTGTCGTTCGACACGGCACTTACTTCCGAGGCAAGAAGTTCTTCATTTGCATTTTGATTCGAAGTCTTACGGGTTTTCTTAGACGAATCCCGTGTTGACTTTGCGTTTGCAGTGCCAATCACACCATCGCCGGCATGAGAGTCACTATTTGATCCAGGAGGGGGAGGAATTGAAAATTCTGGTCTAGGGGCGTCAGGTATCTTGTCATAGAGTGTGCCAGACTGAGTATATACTAAGTCTAAATACTGGGCACGAGCAATAACTTGCTCCTCTGTTACGACGCCTCCCTTGGCCACATCTTCTGTTATAGCAGGAAGAAGCGACTTTATAAACCACTCAGCTAAAAGCTGATCTGGAACATAAGTCTTTACCATTCTGCGATGACGACGCCACTCATGTATATGATCTGATATATGTGTGGCCGTTGTCTGCTTGAAATTGGTTAAGATCTCGGTTCCAGTTTCGTACCTTATAGGTAACTGAAAGTGTGTTAAGAAAGTCGTGGCTAGGGAACTAAAATTGTCGAAAGAGGCTCTAGGTAATTCAATATACCATTTAGCCGCCGGACCAGTCAATGTCCTCTGGAAAAGGCGAAGCCTAATCGAATCATCATTCAAGGTATTCGACGAACACCACAGATGGAAAGTCATCACATGATTCGACGGGTCTTCGCCAGGATTTCCATTGAATTTAGGAATGTCTGAAGGAAGTTTGTGAGGAATTGTTGGCCACCAATGGGCATAGGCGATTGGATCATTCGTCAATCGATGTAAATCTGGTAATTCTAGAGTCGCCACGAATGGCAACTGCTGATTCAGGTTTGGCGAGGCGTACCCAGGATACGATGGAATCGCCTGAGCAGTAGGCCTTTGCATACCAGCATAATGCAACTGATGTTGATATGACTGATATGGCGGGTGGACTTGGCCACTGTAAAGTGGTTGATTTAACCCATTCTGAATATAGGGTTGTCCACTATTTGCAAAGATCTGTTGCTCAGATCCCTGGTACACCTGTTGAAACTGAGGTTGTTGGTATTGCACCATCCATGGCTGTGAAGCCATGTTTTGCTGTGCTATACTAACCGACGGACCAAGATGCGGGGTTATTGTTCCCGTTTGTATCTGTGTCATCCCGGCAGGTGGCGATTGTGGTTGTGTTGCAGGGTCAAGGGGCTGTTGCATTACAACCTGGGGTTGACATACAACAGGCATCAATTGAACTTGCGACACGGTTACAATTGCTGGCGTCGTCGGGATACTAGACATAGGTACACATTGTTGCATGGAATATACAACTCTCGGTTGTTGGGGCAACATAGGTACCCAACCACTCGTCGTTACTTCAGTCAAACCTGAATGTTGTTGAAAACTGCCGTATGGGTATCCTCCCGGAGGGGGAAGTGAAAGGGCATATTGCCCCCCATACGGTAACAATCCGGAGCTCAAGGATATAGGTTGCCTTTGAGGACTGGATGGCCCAAACCGATTTCCAAAGGGATCAATTTGTCTAGTTTCCACATAAGAATTACCGGGTATTATACCGGAAGAACAAACTGGAACAGACCAAGTTGTCGTAATAGTCCCTGGGTGGACTCCTTCTAGCTGTTGAGAGCTAGTCGGGACAGCTGGTATGCCGGCAAACATCGTCGGAGTGACAGCAGGAGCTTCTGCTGTCGCTGTGTCATTTGGCACAGTCCTAGATGTCGACGGTTGCTCAGACATTTTAAGTCTATCCAATAAACTGCCTAACGATTCTACAGGAACTTCCACTGGCGATGGACAAACTTCTGATGCAGAAGGAAAAAGAGTGGTGCCTACTCCAAAATGAGTTGGAGTATTTGCTTGCTGGTCCTCTACGATTTCCTCTATTGCAATTAGACCAGGAGGAAGAGGAAGACCGTCAGGTCCGTAAAAGATTTCTGGTGCCGAAGAAGGGGTTGCTTCGACAGCGACAGTTGTTTGAGCAACAAGACTCTGTGGACCGGTTTCAGATGGAACTGGTTCAGTTATGCAAGTACTTGTTCTCAGACCAGGATCAATGCAACTGTCCCTCTGTGGCTGTTGAACTTCTTCAATAGAGGTAGGGATTCCAGAAATAATAGGAGTGACCAGAATCTCAGATGTTGTTGGAACTGTTGTTCTAACTTTAATGGGAGATTTTGACCTGGTCAAGCGATTTCGCTTTGTCCGTACTACTCTTGATTCTGGAGACAAAGACGGTTGACTCGCGAGTCTCCTCGAACGACGGAGTTCTAATTGACTTTCCTCCACGGTTGCGGATTACTCAATCAACTAAAATACAAAAGGGGAATTATGTTTCTGTATTGAATGAATTTTATTAGACGCTTTTAGACACAACTTTGCTTTTTCATGTTTTAAGAGTCGAGAAAAAGCTAAAGATGACTCTAGTCGCCTTCGATGTATTAACGAGCCCGAAGTGACAAATGCTCGGTTGGACTTTTTTAGTTATAGAGTTTGAAAAAGGCCAAAAGAAACTGCTCTGGAGATCTAGGCAGAGGGTGTGCCAAACCTTTCGCGAAACCACAGAATATGTTTTACGGTATGGGTGGTCGATCTTCGTGAATGCTGTGTTCACTGCATCGCGATCAGTAGGGCGGCCGACACGGCTTCCTAAGGATAAAGGATAAATGCCTATAGGGGTCTCCCAATATACGCGACGGTACGCGGGAGCACAAGTCCGTATTAGTGCTATCGTCCCTCAGGAGGAATCACCCACCTTCGTAGAGATCGACAGTCACTACGTTTAAGGACGCCGGAACACGTCTCTACCTAGACCTCTATTGTGAGTGTTATGTTACAAAGCGTTTTTAGATTCATTCAATATATTTTAAGTTGATCTTGTTTAGCAGTTTGTCTTTCAGGATCACCACGAGATGTATTGGTACAAATTCCTAAATGCAGCTAAAATGATAAGCAAGCTTTACAATCTTTTTAGCTTTGAAAATCCTAACTACTGAGGGATAAGAAAACACTATCTTTCCACACAGACCACAAAGCACAAACTAATGCACTTTCTCCTAGATCAATCATGCAAACTTATCAAAAAATGCAAATGCAAGATGCATGTATTTCTTTTCTTTTTCCTTAATGTTGATGTAAGACAAAAAGGAAACTGTTGTATAATTTCGAATTCAATTTGAAGCGTAAACAAACAAGTTTTGTCTAAAATCAAAAGACGCCTTACAGGTACTTGTTTCGACACTAAAAATGTTTGAATTCAAACCATAAGATGAAAAAACAAACAAACTCAAACAGCCATGAACAACAATAAAACTAGCTCTTAAGATCACAAAGACACTTTTACAGTTCAGGATCTAAGAGGCCACAGCTATACTGGTTTGCTTTTCACAATGGGAAACTGTAATTGAAACAAGAAATACTGAAAGAAAAATCACAGTTTCATCACACAACTGAGGCGGAATAATGTCAAGGAAAGTTGGTTTACAGCAAGTACAAATGACAAGCAATCAGCAGCAAAACAACAGTGAAAACAGGGCCAAGACTCAGTAGGAAACCTCAGCAAGACACTGGCTAACTGGTCCAGCGCAGGCTCTGGTCTGTCAAACTAACTTTCAGCGCAGTTCCCGAAGGGAGTACCTGCGCTGAAATGCAGACTGCCTTTGGGCAGCCTGCACTGAGACACGAGAGTTGCGTTTACAAGGGTTTCCGGGTCATAAAAAACTCAAAAATTCACTGTTTTTGCTGAAATAAAAAGCTATAGGTCAAGTACAAGCTAAGGGATGATCAAGAGGATGAAAAGATATCACAAAGAGCACAA
Organism: Pinus tabuliformis; assembly: GCA_031772625.1. Taxonomy (NCBI): domain Eukaryota; kingdom Viridiplantae; phylum Streptophyta; class Pinopsida; order Pinales; family Pinaceae; genus Pinus; species Pinus tabuliformis. Next base: position 1,664,865,398 of record CM062819.1, on the reverse strand, counting down.
GAGTCCTTGTGGATCAGCTCTTTAAATCATAAACTTGCTCAGAAACTGAGCCAGAGCAGCTGCCCTCTACTTTGCAATTGAAGGATTCAATTGCAGTTCGATTTGGTGCTCTCCTTGTTTATGAGATGAATAGCTAGAAACACAACTAACCAACAAGATACTAGCTCCCCAGCGGAGTCGCCAGTTTGTTGTGGGGAAAAGTATCCGACTCGGAATGACCCTATCCCGACTCTAAGGGTGACAGTTCCTTAGCAACAACTGAAAGTAAAGCTTTGATATTTTCCTTTATGAAAGTACAGAGAAGGAAGAAAAGATTAACCAACCGGTGTCTTTCTCTTTTGTCGATCTTGTCCTCTCTCTTTGTCTCTTGTTCCCAGCTCCTTGCTCCCTTTGCCGGTCCAGCTACACACAGATCCTGCACAAACAAGAGAGGAAAACTACAAGAAACATGTACTCATAACTGATGCATGGATTAGAGTGAATCAAATATACAAGTAAATACAATACATCAATGCAATACAAGTATATAGGAGAACATTCAAAGCTTTATTGATAGAAGTAACAGGGTTCTGAGAAGGTTACAACCATTAATGGCTCCAATCCAGCAGCACCTCCCCAGCAGCAAGAAATCTCCTCTTCACCTCTATAAAAGCAATCACCCAATAGCTCTAACTGTAAACCAACAGCACTTCCTTGCTTTGCACAAAATTCCAGCCTCCCTAGACCTCATAGAAGAGCTCTATATATAGGAGATTTGGAGAAAGGATGAGTCAGCTTGAGACTGACCTAAGGCTGCCTTGTGTCCTCTCCCTCTTCAGTTAAACTTCAGTTCTTGAGTCCACTTGGAGATCCTTGCTTCCACATGGAGATCAAGTACCTCTTACTCATCATAGGGCGTATTCCTTGAACCAAGTGTCAGTTTGGAAGCTTCCTGGGCAGTTGACACTTTGCAGAATGACTGTGCCACTTGGCCAATCTCGCCCAACGCAGGTAGCCTTCATTGGTTTTGACTTTCAGCGTAGGTACAAGGAGGAGCAGTTGACATTCAGCGCAGATGCTCAGTGGAGCAGCTAACATGATCCAAAAATAGCCTGTTTTTGAGTGTTTTCAGGTGGAGAACTGATAGGAAGTGCTGTGGTTTGCTGAGCTTGTTCCTCTAGGGGTAAGAACAACATGTTTAGGGACTGAGGATCCTTGTAATTATTGACATTTCATGCTCCATGCTGCGAGGCACAAAAATGTCTATAACAATGCCTCAGGATTATCAGAGTAAAATCACATACTTTGATGGTACTACCTCCTATACAGCCCAGCAACACACTAAGAAAATTCAAGATTATTTTGAGAATTATGAAATAGATGATGATGATGTGAGAATGAAGATTTTTGTCCAAAGTCTAACTGGTGATGTAAGGATTTGGTTTAGAGAAATTGCTGCAAATTCTATAGCTGATTCAGAAGCTCTTTATCAATCCTTCCTAAACAGATGGGAAAAGAAGAAAGACCCTTTACACATCTTAACAGAATATGACAATTTGAAAAGAGGCCCACAAGAAACTGTCCAGGACTATTGTGCTAGGTTCAACAATGTTTATAATGCTATTCCTCAAAACCTCAGACCTCCACCTGATTTAGCTTTGATCAAATTCCCCGATGGATTTGATTCTGACATCGCATACCAACTGAGGGAAAGAGCCCCTCCAAGCTTAGCAGACATGCAGAATATAGCAGTTAGTGTGGAGGAAAACCTGATTGCTAAACGAAATAGGGAAAGAGCTGAAAGAAGGACAACTTTCAAAGAGGAGCCTTCAGCATTTGAACAAAAACTGGATGCAATCATCAAGGGTATGGACAGACTTGGGGATAGGGTGGAAACTATTGAAAGGAAATCATCATGGGAAGGTCAACCAAGTAACACTGCAAGAAACCCAAACTTTAGAAAGAATCAAATTCCAAATGTTGGAAAGGTTGGCCCTGACCAAAACATTAGACCTCTATTTCAAGAGAACTATGTCGAAGCATCAACATCTACCGAGCCAATAGAGGACACCCAAATCAACCTAATGGGGTTAAACAGTGACCAACAAACTTTTCTAACACAAGATCACCAAGAGGCTCACAATTTCAATCAATTTCAAACCAAATCCGGAGAGTCATTTGATTTTAGGGAAGGCTATGATGTAGCAGTCTATGAGGTTCATAAACAGTACAAACTAAGAAGCAGAACCATAGATGTGCCTGAACCTACCAAGCTAAAGGATACCAAGCAGCCAAAGAAAACAAAAGATAAAGCTGTCCTGATAGAACCCTCTTCTAAAACAGACCCAGACCCAAAGGAAGTCACTGTGGAAGATATATCAGACTTACAGCCCTCAAAAAATCAGCCATACACATCCCATTCTTCAAAGGAAAGTCCAAACTATTCTCTTGAAAATAATTTCAAATCAGATATACCTCAAAACAACACTCATAATCAAGAGAAGATCACTGAAAATCCAGTTGAAAAGGAAAAGTCTGTTGTCCATAATACAAAAATTCAGATAGAAAAGACTTTTAACTTGGAAACAGAAATAGGTAAGCTAAAAATAGTTATTCCTCTCTCTGAATTGGCCAAACATGAAGTTTACAGACAGCAAATCAACAGGTCATTACAAATACCAGAGAATAGGGATACAGTCAATGTTCTTGATGATCAACTAGAGTTAATTTTTGGTCCTGAAGTCAATGGTAAAACAGTAGATGGAGGGGTTCCTCCATTCTATGTGAGCTTAAACATTCATGACAGAGTGCTGCATAATGCTATGTTTGATTCGGGAGCTTCCCATAACCTAATGCCAAAATCTGTGATCGAAATACTGGATCTAGACATCACAAGGCGCTACAAAGACCTGTTCTCATTTGATTCTACCCAGGTCAGGTGTCTAGGCCTAATCAAAGACATTTGTGTATCTTTAGTCCAATATCCAACTAAAACAATCTTGATGGATGTAGTGGTAGCTGATATTCCACCTAAGTATGGTATGCTTTTGTCCAGATCTTGGGGTGAAAAACTCCAAGGATCTTTGCAACTAGACAGGTCCTATGCCACTATTTCAGTCTTTGGACAACCAAAGAGATTATACCGTGAAACACTAATGAAATATGTGGTTAGCAGTCAAGAAAAACCCCAAAACTTCCCCATCTATTCTATGCATTCTGATATGGATTCATTCATTTTATATAATGACGGGAAGTGTCCCAAAACCAAGGTCAAACTTCTAGAAGCAGCACAAACACAAAAAAAAGAGGAACAATCTAGTGCCCAAGATCAAAAAACTTTGGATATGATTGATGCAACAAAGGGAAATGATATATCATATGAAATACAAGAGCAAAATATGCCCACTGAACAAGCTTCCAAAACTCTTGAGGCTCGTCATACTCAAGAAATCTTATGGTACTTAGAGTTTGATGGCTTTGTGAACAAGTTAGAAGCAGGGGTAGGGGTTTCGACACACAACATGCAAAATAACCATACTGAAGGTCATGCATATAGATTAAATTTCAGATGCACAAACAATATGGCTGAGTATGAAGCCCTTTTGTTAGGTCTTAAGCTCATTAAACGTCTAGGGGCAACCAAGGTTTCAATTCTAGGGGATTCAAATTTTATTATACAACAAATGAAGGGAAACTTTGTTACAAATGATCTTAGGTTGAGAGCTTACAGAGGGGCAGTCATTGAAATACTTAACACTTTCTTAGAATCTCAGCTCACCAAAATCCCTAGAAAGAACAATTTACATGCACATAGCTTGCCAACTTTTGCCAACACTTGCAAACTACCATTTGAACCCAACCACCATTTTACTGCTAAAATCAAACACAGACCCGTTGTCCCAAATAATATCAAAAATTGGCAGGTATTTGAGAATGATACACAAATAAATAATTTCCTGACTTTGAAAGAAGAATTCTGCAGCATAAACATTGATACAAATACCATGGATGATCAACAACAGATAGAAAAAATTAAGCAAAATATATCAGTTGAAACAACAAATCTGATTTTGCACCCAACCACTTTTGATGAAAAGAATTTACAAGAGCTGAAGCAAACACACCTGGATGAAATAACTGAAGCAGAAGCTGAAGTAATTGAACAAAAGGATAATTTTTTGCCCACCGGCTTAACTCCTTTAAAGGACATATTTGATTCAAATGATATTCCTAGAAAGCCAAAGATGCAACCTCTAAATGCAGAAATTGAGGATTGCAACATTGGAACCACAGAAAATCCCAAAATGGTAAAACTCTCCAAAGCATTTCCTGCTGATCAGAAGTTGAAATACATTAACTTGTTTAAGGAGTTCCAAGATGTCTTTGGCTGGAGTTATGAGGACCTCAAGTCCTATGATACTTCGGTCATCCAGCACACTATACCTTTGAAAGAGAATCAAAAACCTTTTAAACAGAAGCTTAGAAGGGTGAATCCTATCCTCCTCCCCTTGATCGAAAAAGAAGTTAAAAAAATGTATGAAGCTGGAACCATTGCACCTATCAGGTTCTCAGAGTGGATTTCAAATCTGGTGCCTACTAGGAAGAAAACCGAGGAGATAAGACTATGCGTCGACTTGAGAAATTTGAATAAAGTCTCTCTTAAAGACCACTACCCCTTACCAAAAATGGATCATATCCTACAAAGGGTAGTAGGAGCTTCTAGGATCTCATTGTTAGATGGATTCTCAGGATTCAATCAGATTTTAGTCCACCCAGATGACCAAGACAAAACTGCCTTCACAACACCTTGGGGAACCTTCAAATATGTCAAAATTCCTTTTGGACTCAAGAATGCAGGGGCCACATTTCAAAACGCAATGGATATAGCCTTTGCCAAAGAGATCCATGATTTCTTAGTCATATATCTCGAGGACCTCACTGCTTTTTCAAAATCAGACCAAGAACATTTAGAACATTTAAGGCAAGTGTTCCAAATTTGCAGAAAATATGGCATATCGTTGAACCCTAAGAAATCATTGTTTGGCCTAAAAGAAGGAAAACTCCTAGATCATATAATCTCAAAAGATGGCATTAGGATTGACCCAGACAGAATTCAAGCTATTCTCCAAGTCCCTCATCCAAGAAACATTAAAGAACTGCAAGCTTTTCTAGGAAAGATCGATTTCATAAGAAGGTTCATTCCCAATTTAGTCGAGCTAATAAGACTGTTGAATAATATGTTGAAGAAAGATTCTAAAGTCAAATGGACCATGGAAGCCAAACAAGCCTTTGAGGACATCAAAACAGCCCTGACAAAAACACCAGTCCTCACAAGCCCCAAGTTTGATGGATATTTCATCATTTTTTCCTTTACATCTGAGCATACAATTGCTGCTGTCCTATTGCAAAAGGCTGACCAAGGGTGTGAGAAGCCTATTGCTTTCTTCAAAAAAGTCGTTAGAGATGCTCCCTTAAAATATCAGTTCATGGAAAAGCAAGCTTATGCCCTTGTAAAATCCATCCATGATTTCAGAGTTTATATCTTGTACTCACACGTGATAGCCTATGTTCCAAATGTTGTGGTTAAGGACATTCTAACTCAAGAAGGAATTCAAGGGAAAAGGGGCAAATGGATAGCCAATATCTTAGAATATGACATTGAAATCAAGCCTACAAAACTGATAAAAAGACAAGGATTAGCCAAGCTAATGACTGAAACCAATTTTCAAGCCCTTGACATCAATGAACTAGACAACGAACAGGAGATGGCGACTCCACATATCAATCAAGCCTTTTTACAATCACCTTGGTATGATGACATATGTTTTGTATTGTTGAACCTACAAGCTCCTCCAGGGTTGTCCAGGACTAAAAAGAGATTCTTGAAAATGAAGGCATCAAAGTTTTGTATTATAGACAATATTTTATTTTGGAAAAATCATGAAGGTATTTTGCTTAATTGCCTAACATTGGATGAAACTGACAAAGTCCTCAAGGAATTTCATGTAGGGGACTGTGGAGGACACTTGTATTGGAAGTCAACAGCTGATAAAATCCTAAGGGCTGGATTCTATTGGCCTTCCCTGTTTGCTGATGTGAAAAAGTTTGTAGTTTCTTGCCATAAATGCTAGATCTTTGAAGGCAAGAGAAAACTGTTACCTTTGCCCCTCAAACCTATTTCAACTGAAAGACCGTTTCAAAAATGGGGTCTAGACTTCATTGGTGAAATTCATCCTTCCTCTTCTGGCCAACACAAGTGGATTTTGACTGCCACAGACTATTTTACCAAATGGATAGAAGCCATCCCTTGCGGGCAAGCCAATGACTCAATCATTATGCAATTTTTAGAAACCAACATCTTGTCTAGATTTGGTTGTCCAGAAAAAATTATTACAGACAATGTTGCTGCATTCAAATCCAAAAGAATGATCAACTTTTGCCATAAGTACCACATTACCTTCGGCCACTCCACAGCCTACTACCCTCAGGGTAATGGCCTAGCTGAGTCATCCAAAAAAAGCCTCATCAACATCATTAAAAAGGTCTTGGAGGAGAATAAAAAGAATTGGCATAAAAAACTTGTGAATGCACTATGGGCAGACAGATTGACCACCAAAATATCTATTGGTACAAGTCCATATGAATTGGTTTATGGAATGGAGGCAAGATTCCCTTCATCTTTGGGAATCCCTGTGATCAAGTTGCTGCAAGAAATACAAGCAGAGCCTAATGATATTCAGAGAAGGATCAATCAAACTATTCACTTGCAGCAAACAAGAGAAGAAGTATATCAGAGAACCCAGGTTCTACAAGATAAACTCAAGAAGATCTTTGAAAAAAGAACAAAAGCTGAAGATTTCCTCATAGGAAACAAAGTGCTGAGATGGGACTCTAGGAGGGAAGACAAAGGGAAACATGGGAAATTTGATTTTCTATGGAAAGGACCATTTATTATTCAGGCTGTACAAGGTAATAACACCTATTTTTTGAAGAGTTTGGATGGAAAAGATATTGAGGAAGGCCCAGTCAATGGGCGAATGCTCAAGCATTATTTTGATTCCCTTTGATCAACACAACACAACTGTATAGTGTACGTAAATAATTGTATTTCCACCAGTTTTCATTTACAGCAATTAGATAAGGAACAAGATGCAACAGATTTTAAGGAAAAGTCAGGAAAGTACATAACTTTTTGTGTGAGATTTTCAATTTACCAAGAGAGATCAAGAAGAAAGCTTGGGATTTTATAAAGATGATGATAAATACTCAGAGAAACCAGCAAAGACAGAGCTGTAATTTCACATAGATCAGCTCATGAGGAATACACACATGCTACAAAGGTGCAGATCATTGGTTCCCAAGAGAAGGAAGTTTTGAATTACAGTAGCCAACTGAGAATAAGGCCATCTGACCTATTGTTCTTGGCTTTTCACCCGGAAAAGCCATCCCCAAGTGGAGCCATTGTTAGGTTCCTATACCAATAGGTTTCATTTTTCATGATTGACTATGGAAGTGCCAAATATGTTCATCTTTTCATGCTGTAAAGGTTCGATATTTTGTAAACAAATGAAGAAAATTAAAAAATGAAAAGAGGGAATGCCCTAAAAGAAAAATCAAAGGGAAAAAAGAGTAAATTGGTCAGAAAGAATAATAGAAATGAACCCCAAACCAAAAGACTAGGAAAGTGGCCAGCCAAAATGCCACTGCTATCTTATTTGCAGGTTCACAATGTACAAATATTGTTGCTTATCACACTTTATGGATGGCCCAATAGTTCAATCTGGACCATTCCATATTTAAATTTGTTGTTGCAGAATAGAGAAAGAATATCTATCCAAACAGTTCAAGCTTGGCAGATAAGTACACAGATAGAGAAAATAAGGAGCCCAACTACTTAATCTGGGCCCTTGGAAGAGATAAGGGTAGATTTAGATAGGAGGGCAGTCAAAAGAAAAGAGGAAAATTAGGGTTTGCTAGTTCAAGTGCACCCAATCAAAAGGAAGAAAAAATGCTAGGTGCATTAGGCTGGGTAGGTAGTTTGAGGTTGCAGAAACAAGGTTGTGATCTTTTGCCTTGTCAAGAAGGACTCATCTCATCAGTGACACAAGGACCATGGCAATTGTTTGGTTGCATAGCAATGGAAGCATTACTAATTCCCCATTCAATCCCCCAGAAATCTTTTACTAACATCCCCTCAAGGACCTTGGGATCTGCCCAATAAGTCCTGTTTCACTTCTTTCTATGAGAAATGCTAAGTTAAATTCAAAGTTTACTTAGTGAAAAGAAGCCACATTTCTTGTGTAAAAATCATCATTCCATACTCCTTATATTTTCTTATGCCTAAGTTTTCACTTTACAAACTTAGCGTCTACGCATGAAATTGCATTCCATAAAGCCATATTAACATTTAACTCTGTTATGTAGTTCCCTAAATCATTTTCCCCACCCCTATTCTTACAAAAATTATATAAAAGCCCAAAAGATATAAATATCCCTACACCCTTGGCAATCTTAGCCATATAATATAGTTTTCGGGAATTGTTAAGTCCATTTGGGACTTTAATAAGAACCCCTTCCGCATCCATAAGCCTCAGGATTTATTTAACCTCACGTTAAATAAATAACCACTCTAAATCCTCCCACTATACCACACATTCAAACCTCGGTGCGCATATAAACCATGGGGTTAGTTTGATATTTGGTCGAATTAATAACCAAACCCACCTGTATAACCACAAAACCAATAAACCCAAAGTTTTTAACCCCCGTGACATTTTATAATATTAAAAATACGGGAGGGTCCCCACGCCATATCGTACCAGCACCTACGCATATCGTCAACCCTCCGATCCGGCCCTGCAGATCTGACGGCTGACACTGATATCAGAGCCACCTCACTTTACGAGGGTTAGCTCCCGATAGAAAGCGGTTTTGCCGCCGTACGCGGGGACGCGTGGCTCGTTTCGATTGCATCGGCCCCGCACTGACACAAACCATCCCCGTACCAAAAGCGGTCCAATGGAAACCTCTTACCGCTCGTTCTCCCCGGCAGTCACGTCATACACCACGCCAGCACCTGCGCTACGGTACAGTCCATCGTGGTTGCCCCGTCACCCATCCACGTCAGCCGCCACGTTACCCACCATACCTTGCTATAGGACTAGGTGACTTCATGCTAACATTAGCACAAAAAGCGCCAAAAAGTCCGAAAAACCACAATTTTTTGTTAAAAACTCACGAAAGTGATGTTTTCATTTATTTTTATGTGACCGATAGTAAAATTCTCTGCATGAAAAATACGTCCAATCCACCATTAACGTCCCAGTCTGCCACCTGGGTGTACTCAACCTGCAACCCGACCTCCTCGGCACTACCTGCAACTACATTCCATAGCAAAGTCTCGAACAAACAAGTATTTACCCGGGAACACCCATAAACCCTGTTTTTCATAATTTCTCTACAAAATATCACCAATACAGCTAAATTCAACTCAAAAGCATTATCACCCACAAGCTCCTCCGCTCTGCTTCACTGTGTAACCATATAGATGAGGAAAACCTACCAATTCTCTGACCCTCTGCAAATTGCCCATTAAAACTCGAAATTCAGCTCTCGTTCGCCTGCAAAACCACCAAAAAACCTGTGAAATCCCTGCTCTCTCCAAGATTTTCAAGCTTCCTCATTGAAGAATCCTGCAGACTCTGTACTCCCCGTGATTCCCACTCAGTAGGGCCACCTTTGCACAGAACTCAAACTGCAAATTCCCTGTCAAAAAATCCATTGTCAGGACTCTGTTTCCTGTTGAAATATAGACCAAATCCAGCTATAATCACAGTCAATCATGGAGGCCCCAATAGCTCTAAATATTGCACGACTAAATGCACCTCATAAAGAGTTAGAGTGGATACCTCTTGCTGACAGAGACCATCAAATTGATGATATAGAGGGAATCAAGCCTCACCTTCAGGTTTTCTGTGAACTAAGGAATAACTTTAGAAACAAAGCTGACCTATTAGGAATATGGGAATCTAACATGCCCATAGATTACCTGCCCTTAGTGAATGTCTTCCCTGACCTCATCCATCAGTGTTGTGCTAATTATGAGCCTTCTCAAAAGGTAGTGATGGACCCTGTTGGAAATGTCCTCTTTTACATTACCCCTCAGTCCATAAATGAGATGTTGCAATTCAAGCCAACTCAGCCTCTGGTCCCCCTTTCCATGAGGCAATTGCTGGATCAAGCCTCAAAGTTTCCCTCAGTAGAAGTTGACCGAATTGCCAAGCTGTTCATGCCACGAGAGTGTTACTCCAGATTCACAATCCCCTATCACCATGCTTGGTTTACTGAGGATGGAAAAATTCTCATAGATATGATTTCCTACATCCTGGGATTCAGAACAAGTGAAATTGTGGATGAGGCTGTCTTTGCTTTGATGTCCATGTTTACTCCAAGACAGCCCCCTACTGTCAAGTATGAATATGCCACCTTCATAGCCAACAAAATTCATGAGAAGTTCATGAATTTGTAGAGAGAAAGGGTATTCAAATACACTTCATATATATATCATTTGCTGCTATACTATCAGTCTAATAGTTTCCCGGTCTTCCTTAATAAATTGGATGCTAGGGGGGAGTGAAGGTCTGTGATATTTTGGTCATCAGTGTTCCATCATGTTAATTACTCCCCATACACATACTGTGAGTTGATTGACTTCTTTATCTATCCAGCCACTTGCTTCTTGTCAACAGATCCTCTTCCCAGGCTCACTGCTGAAATGCAGAGAATCCTACATTCCCCAAAAGGATACAGCATTGGTGACTGGTACTTCTACCAAAACCACATTGTAATAAGGATTTATGGCTATGAATTAGCCCCTTACAGACTACCAAATTATGTCCCCATGAGAATTTTTGCCTTGGAGTACTATCGGCAATTCAACAGTGCAGACTTAACTCACTTCTACGGTGCTAGGAAAAAGGCACAGCTTAAAATAAGACATCAATTGGGCTCCTTTATCTTTAATAAAAGGGAAGAAGCATGTAAGGATGCTGACACTATTCTGAGAGAGAAACTTAACCTCAAACTAAGTTTCCATTGGGCACCTTATGACCCTGAACATTTCATAAGTTGTAGAAGAGTTAAAAACAAGCTCACAGGATATGTGCACCACAAAATCCTTGAAATTGAAAAATATGTCAACAGGAATGGGTAGAGGGCACACTAGTGGAAGAGCTTACTAAAGAAGAGATAACAGAAAAAGCAATCAAAAACCTTGAAAAATCAGTTGACCTGGAATCTTTTGGACAGGTGTTTTTCACAGGTCCTTGGCACCTTGGAGAAGGCACCTCATCTACCACGGTTTCCCAGCAACCTACCCAAGTAAGTGCTCCACTAGCAGACACATATAAAGGAAAAGAGGTGCACCATTATGAGCAGCAGGAGATAATGGCAGACCAACCAGTTTCAACAGGTGCACAAAGTCAAGGACAAGACCCTTCAACAAAAGCAAAGGTGAATGAAATCCCTGTGTTGCAGACTCCTCTTAATGAAAAAAGGGAAAAGAAAAGGGACAGATAGAAAGAGACACCCACAGGGACATCTACAGATCAACAAGGAGAAAAGAGACAAAGATTAAATCCTTATTTAGAAGAAGAATTGCCAGAGGGGCCAATTGAACAACAAGTTCCCCCAAGCATGGAGACATCAGCTAGCTCCTTTCAACCAGAGCAAGAAAGACAACAAGGTGTGGAGGTTACATCCACCAGGAAACATAGTAGATAGGGCTCTGATATCAAGAAGGCATTCACTGATATCAAGGCGAGAAATGAGCCCGTGAGGTTCCAGCTTTACAACCAACTGCTAAGAATGGCTTCCACTAATCAGCAAAGGCTAATGGCAGCCTATGACATCCAAGAAGGGAAAATGACCCTCAGTCATTTCAGACCTACAATGCAGCAACCACAATCAGTTGCTGACTATATCAGAAACAATCTGGAAGTTCTCTCCAAAGATATCCATCCAATGGACCATATTGAATTACACAAACAAACCGGCGAAATGGTATATTCTACCTTGGTAGACAAAAACATTGTTGGCCCATAGATTGTAAAATTCATTGCACAATACTTCTGCCCAACTAGAATTGGAGAAGGCCTCCTCAATGGCTAAGGATAATAGAATCAAATCCTTGGAGGAGATTATTATAGAGTTGGGACATGATCCCAAGGATCCTAAGGGCATTCAGGCCTTGATAAAAAAGAAAGAGGAAGACATAGCAACCCTCATAAGACAACTCAGGCTGCCAGCTACAATACATCCTCAAACTATAGAGGTGGAGCAACAAAAAGAAGAAGGGGATGTGGTTACTTTGCTTATGAGGATGCATAAAAGACTCATAGAAACAGAGAGCTCCTTGGAAGCATCACTACAAGGAAGATAGGGAGAGTTGACCTCTCAGCCAACGCAAACAGCTATAACTATTGAGACTGTACCTCTTACAATCACCACAGCAGCCCCCCCTTCTGATCGAACATCAATAGCAGGTAGCCCAACTCCAGCCTCAACTTCAGCAGCAGTTTCAGCAACAACTACGGCAACAGCAGAGCAAGAGGCCAGCCTGAGTATGGAAGAGATGATGAAAGAAATAAAGGCTTTGGAAGTACAGATGGCAAAATTAAAAGAGGCCAAAGAAAAGCTAGCCAAAATTGAGGTAAGATATGACAAATCAAAGATGGATATAGCTGAGAAGACAAGGGAAGTAAAAACCCTAGAGAAAAGAATAAAGGAACTGGAAAAGGAGCTTACCCTTGATAAGACTCTAGCTGATGTCAAGAAAATTTTGTGGTCCAAAATTGGCCAATCCATTACTGACCAATGGCAATCCATTGAAAGTATACATGAGCAAATGGAATTGATAGGATTAGCTCAATTTGAAAATCAAAAGGCTAGAGCATCTTTAGGAAATATGCCTGAGCAAGCCAACAGAATGATCCAATTTCTCAACACTCATACCAAAGAGCAGTTGGCAACAATAGGTATCAAGAATAGGACAGATACCATCTTTCTAGTGAAAAGGGTGCTGACCCTAAGGAATTTTGTGCAAACTCTGGAAATAAAATGCAAAGAAATGCAAGAAGAGGTAAATGAGTTCAGAATAAAGTTTGCAGCATTACAGAGCAGAGGGCTACCTAGTTTATTAACCAACGCTGGAAGACTGTTATAACATGAGCAATATGCCAACATGGTAAACAACTATGCCTCTAATCAAATTACACCATCCTCAAGCACCTCAGAAGAAACAGGGCCTCCCTCTGGACAGAGTCTTTATGACAAACTTGAAAATCTGTTCTATATTAAACATGAGATAAACCATCTTTTTGAATTCCAGCCCAACTTTTATAAATACACTGAAGCTGATGAAACACTGATACAGATACAAAGACATCAGTTGCCTACAGAGGATTGGTGGAAAGGAATGCTAGAGACATTACTCAGGTAATTTGGTTTATTTTTCTTTTTTGATCAGCTACAGGTCAGCTAATACAAAGGCATGGTCCACCTGTCAAGGTGAAGAGAACAACAAAAAAGAAGAAATTGAATGATGACTACAGCTCGTTAGTGAAAACCAAACACTGATGACAAGGCCAAGACAACGACAAGCAACATAGCAACATCAAGGCAGCAAATGCAGAATGAATGCGTAGCAACCAGCCGACTCACTCAGCCCAGAAAGTCAAAATACCTCTGACAAATTGGACAGCTAGCACATTCATATTTACTGCAGCATTTATTCCCTCATTTACTACTTCTTAAGAGTTGGTAAAGGAAGTTATGAATTCAAGACTTATCTTCATGATATTTTGTATCTCCCTTTTTGTATAAATACCTCCCCATAATATGTATTTGGGGTTGGTGATTTTCTCTATGAACTATGCTGTAAATTCTCAGACTATTTTAATACAAAAGTTGTTCAAGTTCGCTGATGATGACTGTCTGGATGTGGATTTGATGCTCTGGGACCTGCTACAGAATTCTTGTGTCATTCTATGGAACAATAAGTTATTCTAAATTGTGTTTTATGTTTTCTGTGTTTACAAATTCCATATATGTTCATAATCTTGGTAACAGAGAAGAAGAATAGCCCAGGATTTGTTCAAAAGCACCCTGTGTTATCTCTGCTATTAATGATGTTTTCTTCAGAATTAGTCATAAATATGAATTCTTAGTTGCTCATGTTTGCACTGATTCTTTCACTTTGAATATTACCTAGGAATTCTTAATTGCTCATGGATAATATTCATGCACTTTCCCTCTGCCAGCATAATGAAAGATTCTTGATTGCCTTTCATTCCCTGACTTCATTCCATCAATTTCAGATTTGAAAATTGTTCCTAGACTGCCTATCTTGCTCTGTAGCATCACCATTTACCCAAGAAACACTTTCAGCAGTTCACCACCATTGACTCCATTGCCCAATAGTATAGACTGTTTTAGACCTGCATCACAGCTCTGTCTGAAATCACCATCCAACAAACTTAAAACAAAACTCTGTACATCATAACTAGCCTAAAATACTCTAGAAACAAAGCTAAATTACAAAGAGAGAGCCTTGTCTGGTTGCAGGTAGGCTAGGACTTGTAGCTAAAAGATTGGTTAGTGGTTACCTCGGCCGTATTCCCTTTACGAGGCAGGGAACAACCTGAGTGATAACAAGACCCACTCACTATTGGAGATAGGGTAAATGAATACTACATCTAGTAGTTTTTGCAGTTCTTCTTTGACTATATCTTCAAGAGTTGGATTCATCATCCTTTGTGGTTACCAGATCAATACACAGTGCGGGGTGTGCTCCCTTCATTTCCTTGTAACTCCAAGTGAAGGTTTCTAGGTTTTCTCTCAACATGTTGTATGGCTTTTCCTCTTCAAGAGAAGAAAGAGATGGATTAATTTTCAAATTTTTCTTTGGGCCGAATTCTATAGTTTTGACATGGAGTGGGGTAGAATCGGTCAAGCATAAGTCAATTGGATGATGTTGGGTCCCTATAATACTAGTGATTACCCCATTAATATTGTAGTTGCATCCCTTATTAATATTGTTGTGCCCCTATTATCCCCATATTGTTATTACTGTGCCCCATAGAATCCCTCTATTGTTACTTTTGTGACTTTATATTATTATTGTTAGGTCAGCTGGGTTATATTGTGACTCCTTAGACTCCTATATATAGAAAGGAGTTTTTGTCATTTGAATCATCCAAGAATTGTCCATTTATGTAATGTAAAGGAGGTTTCCCCCTCGAAGAGGCTGAATTCTAAGGTGTTGATCTATCTTTTCTATCTTTTCTTGAGCTAGTTTCATAACATTTGGTATCAGAGCTTTGGATTCTAGGGTTTCGCTACTCCAAATAGGTCATCGTGGCATTTTCTCTATAACGTTTTTTTTGCGATGTTTCAGAAGCTAAAAAAAAACCCATTTGAGAATAAATCGCGCTGAATCTTGGGTCCAAATTTCAGAGTTGTTCGTGCTATATTTGTGGAGATATGATCCGAGGAAGTTGGTCTTCTTGCAGACTCCTAAATTTCATTCCAAACAGGTGACCTAGGGAAAATTGTCATGACTTTCTCTCTGAGCATATGATTTAAATTTCATAAGAAGGTATAGAAAGAGGATGGAATGTATATCTTTTATATATTTTTCAGAGCCAAAGGTCGAAACAGTAACTCGTGGCACATCGTACAAGTTCTCTCTACTGAACTAGTCTATAATCAGGTCACTGTGGGAGATTTTCCATAACTCTTCCTTGGAGAATCCAATTTGGATCAGATTGGTGGCATTGGAAAGAGGACACAGAGGGCTACTGCAGGTCGCAATTTTAGAACTAGATGATTTGAAAGTACAGAGATACATCAGAGGCAATATCGAGCTCCTACAAAGTGAAAAAAAGGTGTGTAGATTCTTTTTAATTTTTGCTTAAGATTGGTTTGAAAATTTATTTTGAAGGAATTCAAAGGGAATATTAAAGAATTATGATCGGTAACCGATGCCTCGAGGAAAGAAAATACAAACACCTAGTAAGCAACCTGAAAGCCCTAGCATGATTCATGAAGAAGAGGAAGAAATGCTACATGATATATGAAAATTACAAGAACAAGTGCAACAAATGTCACTCTCACAAAAGCTAACAGAAACTAAGATAAATGGCATGGAATCTAAGATAAAGGGCATGGAAGCTAAGATAGATGATTTGAGATAGATTTGAAGACAGATTTGAAGAGAGACATGGAAGATTTGAAGATAGATTTGAAGACAGACATGGCAGATTTGAAGATAGATTTGACAAATTTTCTACAAGAAATACTTACTAATGGTGAAAAGGTTGTAAAGGAAACTCATGATGCAAACAAAAGAAATGTTAATCATGATTTCATAGACTCCAATGTGGGATCGAAGACCCACCATATTCCAAAAATAGATATGAGGAAGTTTGATGGCAAGGATCCCGCAACATGGATATTACAGATGGAGCAATTTTTTGATCTCAATAATGTGCAAAACACACAGAAGGTACGTATTGCAACTTTATATTTGGAACCAAATCAGTTTGTATGGTATCAATGGCTTTGCTCTCGTAAAAAAATTATCACTTGGGCAATTTTTATGGAAGAATTGATAGCACATTATGAGGATACAAAAAGCAACACTTTTTTTAGCCAATTGATATGTCTCAAACAAAAGGGTTCAATAATGGAGCACATTGAGGAGTTCCAAAAATTGAACATAAGGGTAAAAAATATTCCAGAGGAGCATAGGATTGATGTGTTCATATGGTCTTTAAAGGATAATATCCAGCATGATGTTTGCCTTTGGGAACCTGATTCATTAGAGAAGGTCTTCAGGTTAGCAAGAAAAATAGAAAGCAAAATTATGGCAACCAGGAAGCATACCACTCACAACTATAAAGATGGAAGTGTTGTTGCCCCTAGTCTTCCACAACCTATAAGGTTGAAACCACAACAATTGGAAGAAAAAAGAGCAAAAGGGCTTTGTTACAGTTGTGATAGCAAATACACTAAAGGTCATAAGTGTGCTGAGAAGAAATTATTCTACATAGATTGCGAAGAGGAAGAAGAAAAGGAGCAAGAAAGGTCAAAAGAAGAGGATATACTCCCGGAACAAAGCCCAGATAAAGAAGAAATGAATCCGACCATATCTTGTAATGCATTGGCTGGAATTACCACTCCTCAAACCATCAAGATAGAAGGACAAATCAAGAAGAAAAAGGTAATAATGTTGATTGATTCAGGAAGTACCCACAATTTTATTGATTGTAAGGTAGAAAAAGAATTGAATTGCTTCTTATATCAAGCACCAAAATTTCAAGTGATGGTTGCAAATGGAGGAACAATAAATTGCTCTGGAAAGTGCCATAATATCAAGCTATCGATGGGAGAATATGTATTGACTAGCCCAATGCTTTCCATTCCAAAGGGAGGTGTTGATGTTGTACTAGGAGTCCAATGGCTACAATCCTTGGGTACAATAGCTTTTAATTTTCAAGAACTTTTCATGAAATTTTTTGTGGAAGGAAAGGAAGTTGAATTAAGGGGTATTGCAGGGAAACCAGGAAATATAATCAGCTCTAACGGTATGACAAAGATTCTAAGAAAGGAACAAAGGGGTGTAATTGCACAATTATGTTCGCTAGATGTTTCCACATTGGAATCATCTATTTCTCCAGATCTCCAAAAGGAATTGAACAATCATTCCAAGGTATTTGAGACTCTCAAAGGTCTCCCACCTATTCGTGATCATGATCATGCTATTCATTTGATTCCAGGAAGTGTTCCTCCAAACATCAGGTCGTACAGATATCCCTATGCCAAAAAGAGTGAAATTGAACTCATGGTTGCAGAAATGCTAGAGGCTGGTATAATTCAACCAAGCCAAAGTTATTTCTCTACTCCAGTAGTATTATTGCACAAGAAGGATGGATCATGGTGCATGTGTCTAGATTATAGGGAGCTCAACAAGCTCACTATTAAAGATAAGTTTCGGATTCCTGTCATTGATGAATTACTGGATGAATTGCATGGATCAATTTACTTCAGCAAGTTGGATCTTCGTTCAAGATATCATCAAATTAGAATGAAGACTGAAGACATTCTGAAAACAGAATATAGAACTCATGAGGGTCATTATGAATTTTTTGTCATGCCTTTTGGCCTTACCAATGCACCTTCAACATTTCAAGGTTTAATGAATTCCATTTTCAAACCATTCCTTAGAAAATTTGTGTTAGTATTTTTTGATGATATACTAATCTACAGCAAGTCTTGGAAGGATCATGTTGAACATGTTGACAGGGTGCTACAACTATTGGAGGAGAAACAATTATATGAAAAAAGATCCAAATGTTTCTTTGGAGTACAAGAGGTGGAATATCTTGGTCATATTGAATCTCATGAAGGAGTTAAGGTAGACCCTAGCAAAATTAAATCCATTAAGGAATGGAAAATCCCCACATCCATAAAGCATCTGCGAGGATTTCTCAGGTTGACAGGGTACTATCACAAGTTTGTTAAGAATTATGGGAGAATAGAAGCACCTCTAACAACATTATTGAAGAAAGATGCATTTTCATGGACTCCAAAAGCAACAAAGGCCTTCAAACATCTTAAAGAGGAAATGTGCCAAGCACCGGTCTTAGCTACACCAGACTTCACAAAAACCTTTATTGTGGAATGTGATGCTTCAGGAAATGGGATTGGTGTTGTTTTAATGCAAGATGAAAGACCCATTGCTTTTGAAAGTCATCCAGTCAAGGGAAAGTTTTTACACAAAGCTATTTATGAGAAGGAAATGTTGGCAATACTCCATGCACTTAAGAAATGGCGACCCTACCTAATGGGAAGGCACTTCAAGGTAAAATAGATCATGATAGCCTTAAATACTTCTTAGAACAAATATTATCCTCTGAAGAGCAACAAAAGTGGGTCATAAATATGTTGGGTTATGACTTTGAAATCATCTACAAAAAAGGGAAGCAAAATGTGGTGGCAGATGCACTCTCAAGAAAGGATGAGGACGTGGAAGCATTGTTGTGCACCATTTCTATTATCCAACCAGATTGGATAAGCGAAGCAAGGGAGGAATGAAAGAATGACGAACAAGTGTGGGCACTTATTCGAAAGTTACAACAAGATTCCAGTACGTCTAATACATTTAGCTGGCAAAATGATTCTTTATGCTACAAAGATCGCTTATACCTCTGTAAGAATTCCCAACTAAAACAAAAGATTCTTATGGAACTGCACACTTCTCGCTTAGGAGGGCACTTAGGATTTTTAAAAACTTACCACAGGGTTAAGAAGGAATTTTTTTGGGATGGCCTTCAACTAGATATTCAAAAGTTTGTGGCAGAATGTTTGGTTTTCCAACAAAATAAATTTGAAACAATTAAGACCCCAGGTCTATTACAACCTTTATCCATTCCAAGCCAACATTGGGAGGAGGTTTCAATGGATTTTATCACAGGTTTACCCAAGTCTGAGGGAAAGAGTGTCATCATGGTGGTAGTTGACAGACTTACCAAGTATACACACTTTTCTACATTATCACATCCATTTAAAGCTAATATAGTATCTACTGCCTTTATGGAAACAATTCAAAAGCTACATGGAAACCCAAAGATTATTGTAAGTGACATAGATCCCATTTTCACTGGAATTTTTTGGACGGAATTATTTTCTTGTCTTGGTACTCAGTTAGCTCAAAGCTCATCTTATCATCCTCAATCTGATGGGAAAACTGAGATAGTAAACAAATGTTTGGAATGATATCTTCGTTGTTTTGTATCTGATAAACAGACACAATGGGTCAAATGGTTGCCTTTGGTTGAATGGTGGTATAACACTTCCTTCCATACAACAAAAAAAATGACTCCATTTATGGCACTTTATGGATATCAGCCACCATCCATCACATCATATTTAAGAGAAAATTCTAAGGTTCAAGCAGTGGAACATCACATCGAACTTCAACAAAAAGTCCTCCAACTCTTAAAGGATAACCTCGTGTTGGCACAGAATAGAATGAAACAACAGGCAGATCAACATCGCAGTGAAAGAAGTTTTGATGTAGGTGATTGGGTATTCCTACGGCTACAACCATATAAGCAAATGTCCCTCAAGCAAGCTAAGAAGGATAATAAATTATCAGAAAAGTATTATGGTCTGAACAAGGTGTTGCAAAAGATTGTTACTATGGCATAGCAATTGGAGCTTCCTGTAGCTTCTCGATTGCACCTAGTTTTCCATGTTTCATGTTTAAAGAAGGTTAAAGGCGACAAGATTTCAGTTCAAACAATATTGCTAGAACTTGACAAGGAAGGAAAAATTATATTGGAACCGGAACCAATCACAGAAACAAGAACTCGACAGCTACGAAATCGATCAATTTCGGAGTATCTTATCAAGTGGAAGAACTTATCCATTGAAGATTCCACATGGGAGGATGAGAATTTTATATAGAAGCATCTAGAACTACTCAAGAGTTGAGGACAACACTTTCTTGAAGGAGAGGGGCATGTTGGGTCCCTATAATGCTAGTGATTACCCCATTAATATTGTATTTGCATCCCTTATTAATATTGTTGTGCCCCTATTATCCCCATATTGATATTACTGTGCCCCATAGAATCCCTATATTGTTATTTTTGTGGCTTTATATTATTATTGTTACGTCGGCTGGGTTATATTGTGACTCGTTAGACTCCTATATATAGAAAGGAGGTTTTGTCATTTGAATCATCCAAGAATTTTTCATTTATGTAATGTAAAGGAGGTTGCCCCCTCGAAGAGGCTGAATTCTAAGGCGTTGATCTATCTTTTCTGTATTTTCTTGAGCTGGTTTCATAACAGATGATTGTTCTGGGTTTCCCTTACTTCTTCCTCTAATGGTAATGAAATAGGAGTTGGAATTTGGAGTAGGTGTTCAATTAAGTTATCCTCATCTTGTTGTCCTCCTCCTATGGTTGCTTCAAAAGCATAAAGTTGGGATGAATAAACCTCATCTTCTTCCTCCTCTTCCAACCATACAGGTAAATCATTCTCTATAGAAGGTTGAGCTGGAGGGTATAGGACTAATTGTTTGGACATATGCTCATTCTTGATGGTCATATTCCTAGCTCTGTAGCTAATGTAAGCATCGGCAGTGGCTAACCATGGCCTCCCAAGTATGAGAGGGTAACTAGTAAGCTTAGCCTTATGCTAGGGAACTAGAAAATCTGCAGGGTACTCCCAGGAGTCAATGGAGACCATCACATCCTCTACAATTCCCTCAGGGGTGACTGTGGAACGGTCTGCAAGTTGCAAAACTATTGCTATCTTCCTCAATGACCCTTGGAGGTTGAGCTTGAGCATGGTGTCCTTGGTCATCACACTAATGGTAGCCCCAAGATCGATCGGAGTGTGTGGGACGATGGTTCCATTGATGTGCACATCTACTACAAGGATTCCAGGGTCTAAATATTTTGGACATATTACCTGCCCCAGCATTAAGTTGGACAGTTGCCCAATGACATTAATGGTAGGGGCATCCCTTTTTCTTCTTCTTGAATGCTTGAAGCATTTCTCCTTAATCAACTTATTGTAGATGGGAACATATTTTATTGCTTGGAGAAGGGGGATCTTTACACATAGACTTTTCAATTCTCCAAGAAGTTCATTTTCTTCTCAGGTAGGCTAGACTGGTTGGGCTAATCTCTCAGGAAAAGGTGGATTTACTTTAAGGTAGCTTTCCTCTCTTTCTTCCTCAACCTCCCTATTTGGAGAGGGAGGTTGTTTATCCGGGAGAATTCTCCCAGATCTTAGGTTGATCTCCTGGATTTCTATAACATAAGCTGGGTATGGTGTCTCTCCACTATATACTCGTTGAGACTTCCTATTGTTCAGGTTTCAATTTGGCTAGGTAGGCATCTGGGGTTGCTTGGGTGGAGCAGAGTGTAGGAGTTGTGGTTGGGCAGGTGGTGGAGGCAATAGAGCCAGAGCATTGTTGTATTGGTGCCTCCACCCCTGGAGTGGGGTATTCCACTAAGGTTGTGGTAGAACATAAGGTTGAAATGACTGGCTGGCTAGCTGGGAATGATACTAAGATGGAGAGGACCAAGGAGGGGGTGTAGACTAGGAAGGATGATAAGGGGGTCCCCAAGAAAGTATAGTTGTGGTTTGGTTGGGGTTGTAATATGCATGGGATGACCCTTGCATACCATGCTGGTATGGTCTAGGCCCAAGAGGTCTCCTTTGAGTCCAGGTAATGAAGGGAACTTGTTTGTGGAGTGGATTTCTTCACAGACCGAGCAAATCTCAATGTAGTTCAATGGACATTCATTCCTGCGATGCCTCCTGGTGCATCTAGGACAAAAGATGACCAAGGCTCTCTCTACTTCCTCTTGGTTCCTTTTGATGTTCATGGTGTCCAATTGCAAGGCAAGGGTTTGCAACATCTTACTTTTGAAATCTTCTAGCATATTTCCAGTTTCACCCTTGATGGAGGAGTTGGAAGAGGATGTACTAGCCATAGGTTGACTACTCCTCCCCTCTTTCCTGGCTGCCCTAGAATGGTTTCTAAAGATAGTCTTGATATCCTCACAGGGTAATTGGTAGATATCTCCTCCTTCTAACAAATGTAAGGTATCTAGAATATCTTCCCTTACTCCTCTGAGCAGGACCAGCTTTAGTCACTCAGGGTCAAGTGTGCACCTGGCACATTTGTAACTGAGCTGGAATCTTTCTTTGGGATCTTCTAAGGATTCATCCTGGCCCATGGTCATCCTGAAAATCTCTTCTTTAGTATCATTTGACCTACAGTAGTCCCTATATTTTTTTTTAAAAGCCTGTTGCATCTGAGCCCAAGTTGTGATGTTATCTCCAGGTAAACCCATGAACCAGCGCAATGCTGCATCCTTGAGGGTAGATGGAAACAGTTTTAACTTTTTACTCAAAGGTTTGGCATATAATAGAAAACTCAAATAGGAAAGTGTTAGGGTCCTTAGTGGTCAGGCCATGGAATGAGGTAGAGTAGAAGGGCTTATATTCTTCATCTCAGTGTCCTCATTGGTTTCCCTAATGGGGATTGCACACTCAATTCTCTCTCTATTTCCTCTATCATTTCGGTTTTCATCCATTGGTTCAGTAGGAATGGGTTCCTCTTCTTCTTCTTCCCCTATAGGTTCTTCAAATATGTCAGGGTGCTCACCTAAAGGTTCCTCTAGTTCATAGCTACCAAAGAAGAGAGAAGGTTGGCTGTTAGATGCGGTGAGGGTATTTGGCAAGAATTCCCCTAAACTATCCTTATTCCTACGAGGCATGAAAAGAAATGTTTTTTTGGTTGGTTTTTGTAGTATTTTTTTTAGCTAGAAAGTACTTTGCAGAAATGAAATTGCTGATTGAATGAAAACTACCGAGAGAAAGAAAAGTTACTTACTAAATTGAAATTCTACTTGCAAAATGGAAAGGAAAGCAGATAATGACAAAAGAAAGAAAGGAAGCTACTAGATTACCTTTGCAGAAATAAACTAGTGGCAAAAAATTGAATACTAGATATAGAAGAAAAGAAAGTAGTAATCACATTCTACTCAGACACCTCCCTGGCAATGTCGCCAAAAAGTGATGAGCGCCAGTATTGTAGTAAGGATACTGCAACTTCTAGGCTACTAGCTTTACTTATCAATCCGAGGTTCGTACAAACTTGGAGGTGATAGTGCTACATGCAGAAGTAGAAGTGAAGGTCCTACCTGTTGTCACTGTTCATCTGGCAGGAGACCCCCAGGGCTTCTAAGCCAGACTTCTATAGAGTCAGAAGAAGCTTGATTCTTTGATGGAAGAAGACAAAATCTATTCTAAGAGAGATACTCTACTGTAGTAATGAAGAAAACAACATGTAATGCTAAATCACAGCATATCCTAATTAGCCATTTAAATAGCTATGCTAAGCAGAATTGCTAAATCAACACTAACCTAATGTTGCTATATAAGTTATAGAACTAAAGAGCATCAAACCAAACTAATGTGTAACCAAGGAAACTAAACTAAATCTGTTTTCACTTTTTTTTGGTTCTTTTGGTGTTTGTGATGATCAGACAATGTTGGAGTCTAATTGAATAACCAAATTAAAGCTTAGGAGAGGCAATGTTTAAATAATATGCAGAACAAAGTTTAGGAAGGAGTCAAGCGGAAGAGCAATCAAAGATCGAAATCAGTGAAAGGGAGATGTAATGAAGTAGTAGTGCATAGGAACCATTAGATCAGGCGGGTCAATGAACAGGACTAACGGAAGGTGAGTGGCGAAGATCTTATCGTGGGAGATCAAGTGAATAGATGGCTGGATCGATCAATGAACATGATTAACGGAAGATGAGCGGTGGAGATCTTATCGCAGGAGATTAAGTTAATAGATGGATGGGTCGATCAATGAACAAGATTAATGGAAGATGAGCGACGGAGATCTTATCGCGGAGATTAAGTGAATAGATGGATGGATCGATCAACAAACAAGATTAACAGAAGATAAGCGGTAGAGATCTTATCGCGAATATTAAGTGAATAGATGGATGGATCGATCAACAAACAATATTAACAGAAGATGAGTGAAGAAGATCTTATCACGGAGATTAAGTGAAGAGATCGATGGATCACATCAAGTCACGTGTCGGCAGAAGGGTGGAAAAAGTGCAGAATGATGAAGCATTCTTCATAGGTGGTAAACAGTTTCTCGCGCACCCTCAAAGTTGTAAGTGGAATTCCTAAATTTTATGCAATTAGCCTAAGTGGGTGACACATAGCATGGGAAAACCACTTTTCTTACATGCTCTTTGTTGGATAACGGTCGTGCAAGACTTCACGCAAGATTGTGTGATAGCCATTAGATCATGCCGAATTGATCAACCGTGGAGATCGGCCAAGCTAGTTGGCGAGTGGGTGACGTGATAGCTTTTGGATCAAGCAAAACGGGTCGACGGTGGAGATATGGAGCACATAAATTCAAACGTTGAAATTAATACATTGGCTATGCGAGATGCGGTTAACTGTGATTGGCAAGGTTTGTTGTGGATAAGATGGTAAGGAAATTCCACGGGTATAATCTAATTAAGATGTGATTTATTAGCTTTTGCTTAAGAATTTCGTGCTGAAGGAAATGAGAATGAGTGTGATCTTATTACAGAAAGTGAGTGATGGAAAAATATGACGATGAAATGAACTAAGTACTAAATCAAGATGACAAACTCAAAAATTCATTCAAGAACCAAAGATTTGTGTTTTTGGGGTTGTTGAAGGGTCTCTTCTTCAAGTCATGGTCCCAGAGGGAGGAGGTGAGGCCGAGATATCTGCTGAAAACATTATGGTGATATTTTTCTCCTTGCTAACCTGCTAATTGAAAGGAGGCACAAATGGAAGCAAACTAAAACACAACCAATCTACTCTACACTGTTGTAATGGAAATGTGGCTACTTAAGCAAATGAGCGATTAAACCATGAATCTATGCTAGCATACATGTACAATATGTTAGCCTCATGTTGCAACAGGTGTTCATCTTTCATGATTGACAGTTGAAAGTGCCAAATATGTCATACTTTGCATGCTGCAATGCTCCATATTTCCAAAAGAGGCCAAAGAAAAGGCCATGAAAGTGTGCCAGTCTAAATGCCACTGCTCTACTCAAATTTTGATAAGTTATTCCTTTTTGAAGAATTTTCTGTTAAGGGAAGGCCAAACATCTTAATCTTGGCTTCCCTAGGTTTCAATTTCTTGTTCTAGAATGTGGAGAATGAAAATCTGTCTAAATAGTTTAATCTTGGAAGATTTGTAGGTAGGTAGAGAAACAAAGGAGCCTAACTACTTAATCTAGGCCCTTGGAAGAAATAAGTGTAGATTTAGATAGGAGGACAGCAAAAAAGAAAAAGGATAATCAGGGTCTGCAAGTCCAAGTGCACCCATGCAAAAAGAAGAAAAAATGCTAGGTAAGTAGGCTGGGTAAGTAGTTATGTGGTTGTAGAATCAAGCTGTGTGATCCATTTCATGTTTTGAAGTGTTATATCCATTCAGATCACAAGTGCAAGGCAATTCCCCTTTGGAGAAGCTCAAGCAAGGCATGTCTAACTTCCCCTTTTTCTCATTCCCCAAATCGCTCACTAACATCCCCTTGAGGACCTTGGGATCTGCCCAACCAATCTTGTTATCACTTCATTTTTTTAAAGCACCAAGTCAAGCTTTGACTTTCTTCTGTGAAAGGAAGCCACATTTCTTGTGTAAAAATCATGTCTCCATAGTCCATACACTTCCTATGTCTAAGTTTCAGCTCACCAACTTAGCCTCTCCCCTACACTTCACCTCACTAATTCATATTAACTCGTAACTCTACTATCTAGCTCCCTAGATCATTTCCCTACCCCCTATTTTACAAAAAAGCTATAAAAAATCCAAAAAATATTATATATCCCACCCTATAGCAGTATAGCTATGTACATACAGTTCTGGGATATAATAGTCCACCCGGACTACTATGAACCCATCCGTGTCATAACTCTGGGATTGGTATAAACCTCTGGTTAGGCCAATAACCTGTATCCACCCCTTTACCCTTAAAAACCTTATAATTCTACCTCCGCAGTAATTTCCCCAATGTCTAATGTTTAATAGTTTGGTTAAACATTAAATTAACCCGTAGAACCCACATTTTCTAAATTTTTGAACCCACGCGGCATAATATTATTTTTATAATCGCGCGGGCCCCGCTCCAAAGTTGCGCGCCACCCCAATCAACCCGCCAGCCGTCCGATGCCCAACGTATCAGATCCGATAGTGGGCGGGTGTTCTCATATGCCGATCTACCGGAGGTTAATGTCCAGGGGATGGGCGGTTTCCCTGTCGTACCCCCGCCACGTGTCAGCCTCCCGGTGTGTTCGGAGGCCCCTCCCCCAATACCGCCTGTGCAGAAAGGTGGTGCGGGGAAAACCGGATACCGCCTTCCGCCCTCCTATGTCAGCACCACGTCATCATGACGTCATCATCTCGCGTCGACCTCCTGCCACCGTGTCCTTGCCACGTCATTGCCACGTCGCTACCACCGTACTGCCACGTCATCACCCCTACCGTACTGCCACGTCACCCGGCTGTACTGCTGACATCACCCTGCTGACATCACCCTGCCACATCACTGCCGTACTGGGACCCACCGCTGACGTCATGCTGACATAGGGCGAAGCGCGAAATCTGCACAACGGATGCCCGGAATGAAAAACCGAGGCAGTTTTTGATGTGCGATTAGCGATTAGCGCTAATTGCGCATCGCTAAAGGAAATAGGGCAAAATGGAAGCCCTCTCATGGCGCGGCTACCAGTGGGCCCGAAATTCGCAAATACACAGGAATTTTTTCACATAGGTTCGGAAAAGGGGCGAAGACAGTTTAAAGAGTATCAGCGGTGAGAAAAGGCGCACATTTAGTGCCAAAGCATATCAAGGAAGCGACAAAGGGTATCAGTGAAACGTTTTTAATGGAAATCTTTATTTCCCGAAGCAGGTGAATATTGAATGGCCTCCAACAAAGTCAAAGAAAGCGGTGAAAGCCCATCAAGGGTCTCCCATCACAATCAAAGCATTTAAAGCCACCGAACAACAATGGATCAAAACCCAAAGCACAGTTATGGCTAAATGATCAGCACAAAACCATAAAGACAACACATTAACTCCTTTTTTACAGCTGCCCCCAGCGCAGCTCGAAGATATTTTCTCACATTTATTTCAAACATATGTTAGGTTAAAGACACTTATTACAGTAGATCTATCTGAGATCTGATTTTTGTAGATATTTTACTTATAAAACCACCTTAATTTACTGTTTAGGGGGTTGGTTGATTAATGCACTCCAAGAGAGACTCGCTCTGTATATCTGATATGTTTTCTTTAATCAAAGACTGCTAGAAGCTTGGAGGACGGACTGTCTACTGTGTTATTAATGTTCTGAAGAATGAATATGGAATTCTTGTGCTGCAACATGACTCAATAAGTGTTTCTTATCTCTGTTTTAAATTCATATATGTTTATATCATACATATATCACCGTCTAAATAGCATAAAGAAAGATTAGCTTAGGACTTGCTTGGCTGCACTCTATGCCCAATTTCTACTGTGTCTTTATGTTTTCATCTGAATTGGTAATGAATATGAATTCCCTTTCACTCATATTCCCCCTAATTCACTCATGTTTGACAGTTATCTAGGGATTCTTGACTGCTCCTAGATAGAGCTCATTCACCTTCCCTCTGTTAAGCTGAATGAGAAATTCTTAATTGCTTCTCATTTCTTAGCCCTCATTCCATCCTTTTAGCTTGAATCATTGTTTCATGTGCAGCTAGCCTGCTCCATATTTCGTTCTTGTGACCAAGAAAACGCACCAGCAGTCCTACTCCATGACTCCACGCCCAATGGTTTGAACCTATCATACTATGCATTTCCTCTCTACTTGAGAGTTTCATCCTTCCCACCAAAACTCAAACAAAACCCCTTGAACTCAATAACTAGCCTAAAATCATCATCAACAAAGTTAAATTATAAAGAGAGAGCCCTCTCTGATTGCAGGTAGGCTAGGACCTGCAGTCCAAAGATTGGTTTGTGGTTACCTCGGCCGTATTCCCTTGGGAGTCAAAGGGAACAACCTGAGTGATAACATAATGGCGACTCTATTAGGGAACCAATGAATTTTCCAATTGCTATATATTCCTTAAAACTACAAATGAAGCCTGAATGCCAACCAGGGAGCCTTTGAAACTGTTCTTGCTTTGCATTAACAGGAGTAAATAAATGCTGCTTCAGTCAATCTTCATGCTAGTTTTAAGTTATACATAGTCATTCCAACATTTGATCAGTTCCTTGCTAATTCTAAAAACATTCACAGAAAATACCAAAACAGGTGCAGAATCTGGCTCCCAAAAGGAACTCACGTTATACAAGGTCAAATCCAGACCCAAACCCCCCAGCTGCTTTTGAAAATCCGAATTTAATCCCAAGGAACCTCAGGAAGCTAGAGCGAAGAGAAGATTTTGTTGATTCTAGCCCTGAAACAGTTCAGCCAAGCTGTGTTCCAACCCCTGTCAAAGTTTTATTTCGTTCAACCCCTACTTCCCCTTACTCATCATCCACCTCTTAAAGCACTCCTTCCACACCCCCATTCACTGCACATACTACCATTACCACCACTATTGTTACAGCTGTTCCAGTTGTTCCTATTGATCCACTTATCCTTGTAAACATGGCCAATAGATATGCACCCCTGCAATTACCTGCAAATCCTGGGGCTATGCCTCAGGATTATCAAACTAAAATCACATATTTTAATGGAACTGGTTCTTGCACAGCCCTCCACCATACCAAGAAGATGCAAGACTATTTTGAGAACTACGAGATAGATGATGATAGCGTGAGAATGAAGATTTTTGTCCAAAGTTTGACAGGTGATGTTAGGACTTGGTTTAGAGCACTCACAACCAATTCCATAGCAGACCCAAAAGCCTTATACCAGTCATTTATCAACAGATGGGAGAAAAAGAAAGATCCCTTGCATATATTATCTGAATATGACACCATCAAAAGAGGCCCTCAAGAGTCTGTCTTTGACTATTGTGCAAGATTCAATAATGTTCATAATGCAATACCACATAACTTAAGACCTCCACCTGATCTTGCTTTGTATAAATTCCCTGATGGTTTTGATACTGACATGACTTATCAATTAAGGGAAAGAGCCCCTCAAACCCTTGCAGACATACAAAATGTTGCTGTTAGCGTTGAGGCAAATCTAATTGCCAAAAGAAACAGAGGTAGAACTGAGAGAAGAACCACCTTTAAAGAGGAACCCTCAACCTTAGATCAAAAGCTGGATGCTATTATCAGTGACATGCATAGGCTGGGAGACAGAGTGGAGAGTGTTGAGAGCAAGTCATCATGGGAAGGACAACAACCTAATACCATAAGGAACCCAAATTTCTGGAAAACTCAAAACACAAATGCTAGTAGGTCTAGCCCAGACCATGATGTAAGGCCTCCTTTTCATGAAAATTATGCTGAAGCATCTACATATAGTGAGCCCATAGAGGACAATCACATGAACTTGGTGGATTTGAAGGCTGAGCAACAAATTTTCCTAACCCAAGAAGACCAAGATGAGCATGACTTTAATCAATTTCAAACTAAATCTGGTGAGTCTTTTGACTTTAAAGAGGGTTATGATTTAGCTGTTTATGAGGTCCACAAACAGTACAAGCTGAGGAAAAGAACCATAGATGTGCCCGAAAAGGTTAAACCAAGTGATACCAAACAGCCTAGGAAGATCAAAGCAAAGGCTACCCTCATAGAAACTGCTGATAAAACAATTCCAAATCCAAAGGATGTCACCATAGAGGATGTCACAGACACGCAACCCTCTAATGATCACTCTCTGCCACTTTCTTCCTCAAAAGAAGATTTGAACAGTTATCCTAAAAAACTTTCCAAATCAGAAATAGTTCAAGAAATCAACGAACAACAAGAAAAAACCGCTGAATGTGCAATTTAAAAGGGAAAATCTGCCAGTCACAATACTAAATCACAGTCAGAAAAACCTTTTGATTTAGAGGCAGAAATAGGTAAACTGAAGATATCCATCCCTTTATCTGAACTTTCCAAACATGATATCTATAGGCAGCAAATCAAAAGATCACTGCAAATTCCAGAAAATAGGGATGATGTGAATGTATTAGATGATCAACCTGAGCTCCTTTTCGGTCCTGAAGTCAATGGTAAAACAGGACATGGAGCTGTGTTACCATTCTATGTCAGTTTGCACATTCATGATAAAGTATTGCATAATGCTATGTTTGACTCAGGTGTTTGAGAAAGGTGGTCTTTACATCTAATTGCTCAAGATGCAAGTCTTCAACTGCTACTAGAATTAGAATAGTTTTGATTGAAGTCATTTTAAAAACAGGAGAAAATATTTCATCAAAATCAATACCTTTCCTCTGTGCAAACCCCTTCACCACAAGTCTAACTTTGTACCTCTGTTTTCCTCCATCATCTTCCTTCAGCCTGTAAACCCATTTATTCTGCAATGTACTTTTACTTGCAGGAAACCTGACTAAGTCCCAAGTCTGGTTATGCATTAAGGAGTCCATCTCTTCTACCATGGCTAGCTCCCACTTCTTCCTACTTTCAACCTGCATTGCTTCCTCATAACATTCAAGTTCACCAGAATTAGTCAACAATAAATAATATAATGAAGGAGAGTATTGTTCAGGGGGTCTACTTATCCTGGTAGATCTTCAAACACCACTTTCAAGTGTTTGCGGTGCCTGTTGTTGTTGTGGTGGTTGCTGTTGTTGTGGTTGTTGATTATTATTATTATCAGAAACCTTTACTTTTTCAATGATCTCATCAAGAACTATGTATTCCTTGTTTTCCTTTCCTCGTTTCTTTTCCTACAACTGTTTCTTATACAAAACCTTTTCATTTAATATTACATCTCTACTCATAATGATTTTGTGATTTTCATAATAATATAAGCAATAACCAAAATCATTAACGCCATATCCAATAAAGGTACATTTCTTTGATTTTGCCTCAATCTTTGTTATATTTTCTTTGTTAATATGGACAAAGGCCTCACAACCAAAAGGCTTTAAAAAAGAATAGTTTACCTTTTTACCTGTCCATGCTTCCTCTGGAACACCACCATCCAAGGAACTTGAAGGCCCTCTCTTTATTAGATAAACATAAGTATCTATAGCATCTGCCCAAAATTGTAAAGGCAATCCTGCATGCAATCTCATGCACCTTGCACGCTCCATGATTGTTCTGTTCATCCTTTCTGACACACAATTTTCTTGTGGTGTTCTTGGAACTGTCTTATCTCTACGAATTCCATGCTCTGAATAGTACCTATCAAAATCATTACTGCAATATTCACCTCCATTATCTAATCTGAGACACTTCAATTTCTTTCAAGTCTCAATCTCAACAAAAGCTTTCCATTTCTTGAAAGTATCAAATACATCAGATTTAATCTTAATACAATAAATCCAAGTTTTTCTAGTTGCATCATCAATAAAAGTAACATAATAATGCGAGCCACTGAGAGATGATACCTTAGCGGGTCCCCATACATCTGTTTGCACAAGCTCTAATTTTTTTCTCTTCTTTTCTTTCCCAACTCTGAGAAATCTAACTCTCCTCTGTTTTCCATAAATGCAATTCTCACAGAAGTCCAAATCAACATTCTTCAAACCTGGCAACAAATTCCTTGAGTGAAGGATCTTCATCCCCTTCTCACTTATGTGTCCGAGCCTATGATGCCATAATGTTGCATCCTCTCCTTTGGAGGTTAAATCATTAAAAGAGTTGGAAATACCATTGCATAAATACAATGTACCGAGCTTTTCACCTTTTTCTATTACCAAGGCTCCTTTGGTGACCTTCCAAGCTTTATCTATGAAACTTGTCACACAACCTTCACCTCCTAACTCTCTATTAAAATCAGATTTTTCTTCAGATCTAGAACATGCCCTACCTCCTTTTGTAGCCATTGGTTTCCATTCTGCTGTTTTACAAGAACCTTACCCATTCCAACAATTTTACAGGGTTTATCATCACCCAAACGGACTTGTCCGAAATCTCCTTGAACATAGTCATCAAATTATTTCTTATCAGGTGTGGCATGGAATGAGGCCTCTGAATCTACCACCCAAGAATCAGTAATATTTTTGAAAGAAAGAATCAAAGCATCTTGTAACACCTCACCTGTCACATTTGCTTCATGATTGTTTTCTTGCTATGCATCTCCTTATTTTCCCTTCCGAGATCTACAATCTTTCTTAGGGTGTCATTTCTTTCCACATTTCTAACACACTATCCCTGATCTAGACTTGGATTTGCCTTTCCTTGATTTACTGTGATATCCTGAGCTCTTTCCTCTTTCCATTTCTCTTCCCCTAGACTTTTCACCTAAAGCATTACCCAATGTCTCATCAGAGCTTTTCCATCGCATTTCCTCACTAAGGATAGCACCGACAACATCATCAAACTTTAAAGTACTAGATCCAGAAAGAAGTTACTAATGGCCATTACTAAACCATTCCAACATTCTGGAAATGAGCACATGAACAACAGAGCTCTAACTTCATCATCAATTTTTACCCCTACAGAACTTAACTGACTTCTAACAGTATTAAAATCATTTAAATGTTCTGCAACAGATCCACCTTCTGACATCTTCATATTAAATAACCATTTCATATGAAATACCTTATTTAAGGCCGAGAGTTTTTCATATAGTTTCGCCAATGTCTTAATCAAACCCTCCGTCATTGTTTCCTTCGAAATGTTGAAGGCGATCGATGTTGCGAGACACAACCGTACTATTCCAAGTGCCTTTCTATCAATAAGGTTCCATTCTTCATCTGTCATACCTATTGGAATCTTTGTTTTTCTGCCCAATGGTAGGTGCAGATCTTTCTGATACAAATAATCTTCCATCTGCATCTCCCACAGCGAGAAGTTTTGGCCGTTAAATTTCTCGACACTAAAGTTACTATAGTCCACCATTACTCCCACTCAAACCAGGAATCCTTCTCTCCTATGAGTTTGTCAGCAAAAAAAAAAGACCTTCAGCCCTGATAACAGTTGTTAGAAAATTATATATTTTGGAACAATGGAACACATAAAATATTGCAGAAAATATAAACACAGAAAGCGCATAAAAAAAGAGAGACACAGATATACGTGGTTCACCATGTTTGGGCTATGTCCACGGAGAAACAACTAGTCCTTCCTTTTATATTAGCCAGCAAGATGAAGAGATACAACCTACCGAAGATCTACTGTAACACCCTCTTCGCTCTCAATCTCCTCTCTCTTTCTCACTCAGGATACAGATCTACATAGACGCAATACAATTCCCTCATATATAGTGAGGGGTTTCCTTCTAGGGCAAAAAACCCTAAATTAAAAATAACTTCTATCATCAGATCTCCGCCTAATGAACGGCCCAGATTGACTAGAAATTACTATACTTTTACAAGGCAATTTTACATATATTCTTTGCTTCGAGGGCGCTGCCCCTGAAACCCACCGCTAGGGGGTGGCTCCCCAAAGGTCTCAAACATCCCCCTGGACACCCCTGCAGCGAATATTTTACGGGCAGCGTTGCTGCCCCATTTCAAACTGAGGTCCAATGTGGCGATATCTTTGAATATAGAAGATTATCAGGCTCCACACCCAATAATATCCCACTTGGAGATTGATTATAGCAACTCCACCGCTGCTTCATTTGCTAGAGAATGACTCCTCTTTGGACCTAGCTATTTCTCATCTTGTTCATCATACTTGAAGACCAATTGAAATTGAGCATATTCTCAATTTCTCCCTAGTTACAACTTTTATTAGCATATCTAGAGGATTCTGGCTAGTGTGTATCTTTTCCAGCTTCAATTCTCCATCTTCTAACACTGATCATATGAAATGGTACTTGAGCTATATGTGTCTAGTCCTAGAATGAAATGTTGAGTTCTTTACAAGATGAATGGAACTTTGGCTATCACTGTATAAAGTTCCCACATCATGCTCCTTACCTAATTCACCCATAAACCTTTGTAACCAAATCATTTCTTTACTAGCCTCTGTAGCAGCAACATACTCTGCTTCTGTTGTTGAAAGTGCAACAACACTTTCGATTTTTGAAACCCAACCGACAGCTATTCCACCTACAGTAAATACATATCCTATAGTGCTCCCCCTGTTATCTATGTCACCTGCCATATCTGCATCAACATATCCCTGTAGAGAAATGTTTGAACCACCAACGCATAATGCTTGATTTGTGGTACCTTTCAAATATCTGAGAATCCATTTCACTACCATCCAATGTTCCTTTCCTGTATTGTTCATGTACCTTCTTACAACTCCCACTGCATGTGCAATATCAGGCCTTGTGCAGACCATTGCATACATTAAGCTTCCAACTGTTGATGCATATGGAACTTTAGACATATAATCCATCTCTTCTTCGGTCTTTGGGCACATTTCCTTACTAAGTTTAAAATGGCTAGCAAAAGGTGTACTAACTGGTTTTTCATTGTGCATATTAAATCTTTTCAACACCTTTTGTATGTACTCATTCTGAGACAATGTTAGTTTGCGATTCTTCCTGTGTCTAATTATTCTTATTCAACCTGCACACTAGTTTCTCCTTCCCTTTTACCTAATATCCTTGTGGTTTCTGCATATATATCTCTTCCTCCAAATCCCCACGGAGAAAGGCTGTATTTACATCTAATTGCTCAAGATGCAAATATTCAGCTGCTACTAGACTTAGAATAGTTCTGATTGAAGTCATTTTAACAACAGGAGAAAATATTTCATCAAAATCAATACCTTTCTTCTATGCAAACCCCTTCACCACAAGTCTAGCTTTGTACCTCTGTTTTCCTCCATCTTCTTCCTTCAGCCTGTAAACCCATTTATTCTGCAATGTAGTTTTACCTGCAGGCAACCCGACTAAGTCCCAAGTCTGGTTATGCATTAAGGAGTCCACCTCTTCTTCCATGGCTAGCTCCCACTTCTTCCTACTTTCAACCTGCATTACTTCTTCATAACATTTGGGTTCACCAGAATCAGACAACAATAAATAATATAATGAAGGAGAGTATCGTTCAGGGGGTCTACTTATCCTAGTAGATCTTCTAACACCACTTTCAGGTGTTTGGGGTGCCTTCTGCTGTTATGGCGGTTATTGTTGTTGTGGTTGTTGATTATTATTATTTTCAGGAACCTTTACTTTTTCAGGCAATTTTACATCTATTCTTCGCTTCGGGGGCACTGCCCCCCGAAACCCACTGCCAGCGGGGTGCTCCCCAAAGGTTGCAGCCACCCCCCTAGACCCCCCTTGCAAAAAATATCTTATTTGCAGCGTTGCCGCCCCATTTCAAACTGGGGTCCAATGTGGCGATACCTTTGAATACAGAAGATAATCAGGCTCCACACCCAACAGGTTATATAAGTGCTCAGGCCATGACACTTCACATTCACCATCATACGTGTGAGTGGACAAGAGATTGAAAAGCTTCCTCGAGATGGAGACATCTTCACAATTCAAAAGACACCTTGGGGGAAGAAGAATCCAACACTCCATGAAAGGTATGCAAAGGTTCAAAACTAGATGAGAGGACACTGCTTGTCATCGGGCCCTCCTTCTAGCGCCAAAAATGTTGACAATGTTGAACCTACCAACATGTCAAAGGGATCTCTCTGATAAGAAGTCCCAGTTAGACCTCAGACCGTTTGGTTTAGGATTCCTAGCAATGGGTCATAAGGTAATACCTTGACCGCGATGTCGCACAGAAGCAAGTAACATAACTCTGTAAGTAGCAAGGGTGTGACTGATAAAATGAGTCAAGGAATGAGTATGAGAGGTTCCAACACTTCAAAGGGAGAGGAAGGTGAAGGTGAGTTCTAGGTTGGAAGGGATCAGTCCCAACTCAGCTAGGAACACATAACACAAAGGATATGCATAGCTTCCGGGAGAGCAGTTGACACGGATGTGACAATCACAACATACAAGGTAAGATAACATGAACAACACTCATGGATCATTCCGAGACATGTGTGACGGTTCATATAACAAGGTTCAGAGAAAGGTTTGTCTAATGTCCAGTAGAGAAGTCGACACAAACGGTGACAACATTAACAACATATGCAACACATTAACAACAAGATTCATATAATTTCATACAAATCAGTTCATATACAACTAAATAAGTTCAACAACATATATCATTAAGGCAACTAGAGCTGCCTAACTACAATAACAACATATGCATGAAAATGCACTGGCTTTTATTATATAAAGAAGTGTAAGTCACAATCATATAATACACCATGTAAACCTACTAGCCCCATCAGTGGAAAGTTACAACCACATTCACTTGCTCCTCCAAAGAGATGTATTAGCTTTGTGCAGTGGAGAAGCCAAGGCGCATTACAATACTATCCAAGCCTTCCTCATGATAGTCTTAGTAGAAGCTTTGCTGACCAAAAGCCTGTACAATGAGTTATGAGGGACTATTTATAGTAAAGGGTGGGGTGACCCTTGAAATTCCCCTTTGTGATGGTTCAACTACCCTCATGACTCTTCACCTGCTCTATGACTGTTACATCCAACTGATGACACTCGACTTACACTTGACATGACTAAACATTACAATGCACATGTACTCATGTGAGACAACATGGCTTGAGAAAGCCTTGCAAGACATCACTGAAACTCGGTCCGCTATGATGAGACCAACTCTTTGACATGCTTGTGATGGTGAAGGTGGCAAGCTGATGCCAAACTTGGTTCTTCGATGATGTGCATGCACCTCATGGTGACATCTTGTTGAAGCGAACTCTTGCCTCTGTTGCAACCGGTGCATTGGTTTAGCCCCTTCATCCAACTCGTATGCTAACATGCACATGGTCTTCTTAGGTTTGGCTGAATTGGAAACACACTGATGCATGGTGGCCATGATGATATTCAAGTGTGTACAGGTGGTCATGTGCATCAACTTGCCAAAGTACATGTTCAGTCCCAGTTGGACTTGCTTCTTGTCTTCGCCTTGGTGAGTGTGTTGAAGTGGTTGGATTGCATGCGTGTGCTCAATGACATGCATGATGCTCGATCCCTTGCATACAATCAACAACACTTCTCACCATCTTTGCTCTATGTCAGCTACTGGGATGGATCCTTAACTTGTACTGATGCAGTTTCATCCATGAGTGCATGTTGCACCCAATGTTGTTCCTGTTCCTGCTGCAACTCATTGGATTGTCAGTGCAACTTCATGTTCTTCCTGAGTTGCTGCTGTAACACATGCAACTCCTTCTTTGTTCCATCTTTTACCTTCATGTGATCTTCATGTCGCGTTGTCACTTCATAGCTTGTGTCTCCAAAGTTGCTTTCATTATCAGTGGATCTGCTTGATGTTGCGACTTTGCTCCACCTCTATGTTGTCAAAAACCTTCCTCTTGCATTCATTGCATTTGGTATGATGCCTTCAGCTGTTGTTTATGATGATGCTCATTGTGATGTTTTTTTTTTATGTCCTTATCCATGAACAACTAGATGTCTTCGTGAGTAGGTAAGCCCATAGACACTTGATTGACTTCATTCACAAGCATGCTCTTAACGGTCTCTTCATCTCTGCTCTCTTAGAAACCATTGTACCTGTACCGTTGAGAGGCAAATGAATACATGTGATACCTGGATACATGGAAACACTCATAGCAAGAAATCTGTCATTCAAAAACCAAAATGAACATGAGAACAAATTAGAAACATACCTGGGTGAATGATAATGAAGGTTGCACAATTTCGGCTGACAAGTCAGAAGACCGACTGCCAAGACTACACAAGGGATAGTTTGGGCTACTGAGAGACTGACTGACTGCTAGAACTACACAATGCATAGTCTAGTCGGGTAGTTGGCTACTGGGATTGTGCAATGCATGATTCTAGCTGGGAAATACTGCTGGCCCAGAGACAAATTTGCGCAAATTTTCAGCCAAGTAGCCACTGACCTCCAGAAATGCACAATTTAGTCCAGGAGGCCAGTGCTTGGCCAGAATGCACAAATCTAGAGAGGAAGGTGAGCCTTCCTTCTCCAAATTGTGCAATGCAGCCTTGGTGAAGGTAGAGTCCGGGCTAAGGTTGGCCCGACTCGCCAATGGGCAACTAAAAGCAAGTAAGTCAATGAAATTCATGGCAACACTAAGTGATAGAAGAAGTGATAACTAATGCATGCAAAACATGAATGAAAGATTGAGAAAACATATCAACATGCATGTGGGTGAGGTCGTTCGCCGATTGGGCGAATGTTCGCGCAAAACGGTTTCATGCATGCAACTTCAATGAGATAGCAACGAAAATTGAAATAGAGCTGGAACAAGCTAGTGTACATGTAAGCAACAATAAGCATTCAAATAAATCAAGCAAGAAATACTCATACAAGTGAAAACTAAAAAAGTGAAAGAAATGCGACATAAGGCATGGGAAGCAGGCTTACCCCAAAACAATTGAGTTGAATGTGCTGACTACTTCTAGATGTGATGTGAGATGTTAGAGCTACAAGGTTGATGTGAGGAATGAGATCTGTAGTGTCCAATTGATGAGTTTTGATAACATTGAGGCTGTGATGCCCATGGCACAAATGTAGGGGAAGTGACACTTGGTGGGAGGTTTCTAAATTGGTCCTTGCATGTAACCTCCAACTACTAAACATGGATCGCTGAAACAAGGGATGTCTTTGCATGTTGCCTTGGGAGAAGCAACCTATGCATGCAAGTCTATTTTTCTCGGTCTCGGAGGGAATCAGTCAACTCAGCTGTACATGCAATTGACTCCTGGACTGCTGGGGAAAATGTGCATTCCTGACTATAAGATGGGCTGACTGCCCAAGGGGATTGCTCAATTTCTGGGCCCAGCAGTTGACTGCTGCCCAGATTTACA
Source organism: Pinus tabuliformis (assembly GCA_031772625.1). Lineage (NCBI taxonomy): Eukaryota > Viridiplantae > Streptophyta > Pinopsida > Pinales > Pinaceae > Pinus > Pinus tabuliformis. Next base: position 1,664,825,853 of record CM062819.1, on the reverse strand, counting down.
CAAATCCTGGGCTGAATAGCTTGCTGATGGGAAAAATTGTGGAAATCCTAATGGGAGGGTTGGCTGGTAGGATGGCGCAATCCTAGAGACTAGCAGGCTGTGAGAGAGGATTGCACAATTCCTGGAGGGAAAGGCTGGTTTCCCTCTAAGAATGCGCAATTTTCAAGGGGAAGCCGCTAAGCCTGCAGCTGGACCAAGTCCGGGTGAGTAGCTTGTGAAGGGAAAAGATCAAACTGTCATTGGCAGGCTGCCTTTGAGCAATAAAGACATTGAAGCTTGAGGACTTGATGAAGCAAGGCAAGTTGCTATGAAGGTTGGTAGGGAGGCTCCAAAATAGGTTGAGGAAAAATTTGGGAGGGTGGTTGTAGCCGCTACAACACCAGTTTAGTCCAGTCTGACTATAGTCTTTTATTGTTGATGCCTCCAATGTAATATTATTTAACTGATTCATAATATTAACAAGAGGAAACTGTCTTCTCCACAATTTCTCTTCATTCTTGCGAGATGATAATCTGAATTGATTTTTCTCGGATACTGTGGACATCTCTTCATTACTTGGTCTAAAGCATAACAATTAGGGGTTACGGAATGATACCAAATTGGGGCTAAGGACATAAGAATAACGCCCAGGAGATAAGTACATAACTCCATAGAAAAAAGGCCCCAGGAAAGTGTTTAGAAAGCCCCTTGTTGTAAAACGTATTACTTTGAAGGAACTTTATTCTACGTAACTCATTTGGTAGAGAGGCTATGAGCTAACATTAGCTAACATTATTTATTTCAGTAACTAGCCCAACAAACAATATCAGTGAGTGCATAAATGTCACCAAGTGGGGAAGCAAATTATTTATTTTAAAGTTATTTTAATTTATTGAGATGTAAATTTCTTGATATTTAAAAGATTCTAAGTGGAATGAATTTAGATTTAAGAAAGTTATTTTAATTTATTGAGATGTAAATATCTTGATAGTTAAAAGAGTCTAAGTTAAATGAATTTAGATTTATGAGATATTTTTAATGGTTAAGGAGAAAGTGTTTACAAAACCTCTTATATTAAAAAGTATTACTTTGAAGGAACTTTATTCTACACAACTCATCTAGTAGAGGGGCTACGAGCTAACATTATTTATTTCAGTAACTAGCTCAACAAACAATATAAATGAATGCATAAATGTCACAAAGTGGGGAAGCAAATTATTTATTTTAAAGTTATTTTAATTTATTGAGATGTAAATTTCTTAATACTTAAAAGATTCTAAATGGAATGAATTTAAATTTATGAGAGGTTTGAAATAGTTACTATCCAATTAAATTATTCAACAAAACATCAAATTTTAATTAATTTAACTAATTTTAAATTGAAATATATTATTTTAAAGAACTTTATAGTATTTCTTCAATTTTATGATATTGCATTGTAAAAGAAATTTTCATGCAAATATTATTAAATATTTCCATTGTAAATTCATTTTAACTTAGGCATGGAAAATGATTGGAAAAAAATCTTATTATTTTATTTTCGATTTATTTTAACATATTGAGATGAAATATTTTCATTATAAATTCATTTTAACTTGGTCATAGACAAAGTTTAAAAAAAAATCTTATTATTTTATTTTTGATTTATTTTAACGTATTGAAATGCAAATTTCTTTATGCTTAAAATATTGTGAGTTGAATGATTTAAACTCATGTGCTTCCATCCTATGTTTATCCTTAAATGCATATAAATACTTATATGATTTAGGGTGTATCCACAAATCCATATACATACTTTATATGATTTAGTTTCTATAGTGTTATGTGAGGATGATGATTGTTAATATTCATTAGTTAATTTTTTTTTAATTATATTAAATTTTAAATTACATAATTTGATTAATTTAAAAATTAATATATATATAGATATAATAAATATTTTAAAAATTTTATATGTTATATATTTAAAAAAATCATGAATAATTAAATTTTACATTATTATATTTTAATTTAATATAAAAATAAAATTATAAATATAGATAACTAATTTTTTAATATCAAATTTTAAAATAAATATCTTTTTCTTTCCAAAACTATATGCTTTTTCTCATTTACATATACTTATTATTTTCTAAAACTGAAAATCATTGGTTATTAATAAAATCATTTGAAAACAATATATTATTAATAATTCTAAGAGGTGTAAAAAAAAACTAAATTTGTTTGTTGCGGATAAGAGATGACTACATATTTTCTATGATGAGACTAATACATACTTAATCATATCTTCTTAAGAGATGATTATATATTTTCTTTATGAGATTGGTCATAAAAAAAATTGAGGCTAATATTTTTCCAGAGAAGAAATGTTTCGGTTTTTTATAATTTCATTCGATAATTTCCTTTGGTAAGAGGATGATTACTAAATTTTCATCAATATTCTCCTTTTATCCTATAAACGTCTTTGTTCGCTAATGATATTATTCATCCATACTGATAATAAAATAACTCAAAATAATCATTACGATAAATGTTTTGGTCTTTTACAATTTCATTTGATAATTTCTTAATCATTCAAATAAATGTGTTGGATTTTATAGTTTATTTCGGTAAGAAGATGATTACTTAATTTTCCTCAATATTGTCTTTGACCTTATAAGCTTCTTTGTTTGCTAATGATATTATTCATCAATACTCTCATAATAATAAAATAACTTAAGATAATCATTACCATCAATATTCTCATAATAATAAAATAACTTACGATAATTATTACAATTTGGTATGTCCATAGCATTTATTCTCACACTGTTCTTCTCTTCCGAAGATAACAATAAAAATGCTCATACACATCGAATCTGTATGGACCGGTTAATTTTTTCTTCCTTAGCGGCTATGAATATAGTGTTAATGGAGCCTTTTATATAGCGCGGAAGAATTGTCCAGATAATCAAAAGTGGTTTAAAAAAAATTAAAAATTTATAAATGCAATGTTTGAATTATGTTTTTGATGTTAGAAATAGATTTAAAACCATCAAAAATTTCTCAAACATTTAAAATTATAAAATTATTTGATTTTAAAAAATATAACCAAAATTTCCATAACTTTCCAAACAAAAAACAAAAAACATAACTACGACATTGTTAATGTCAATGCACTCGCTCTCGCAAGGTTCTACGGTCAACTCTCACGTGGTCAAAAATTTCTGTAGTCTGCAATTCCACTATTGATTTACGAACGTTCCAATTAACAGACTTTCAGCTTTCAACGCAGATACTCATGGCCGTAATTTTTTGATTCGGTCCATAACTCACTGCAAACCCACATATAAGTTTATTACTTTTGAAAATCTAGCAAGCTGGAAACCACGGCAGAATTATCAATAAAACGCCAGCCAATCGCAATGCAGCAAATTAAAACGATTAAATGGCCGAGACATTCGGGCTTCCATAAAATTTCTATTTATCACGAGGAGAGAAGGACAAGCTTTATTTAGAAGTCAATCTCAATACGTCAGCGTTTACCTGTTCGTATAGTAGTTTATCGATTGCCTAAAAATTAGTTACATGTGGAATATATTTGGAATTTAAGTTAATCAATATCTTTAGTTATAATTTTATGACATAGTTTAGGTGTTTTACATTTTAAAACTTTTTTTAAGGGTTAAGTTGTTCAAAATTTTATAAAATTTTAATCAAATAATAGGTTTTGTGTGTGATTTTGAATTGTTTGGAAATTTTTTATAATGTTAAATTTATTTATATCATAAAACCAATTTTTAAACCATAAAAATACATAAACTTATTCAAAAAAAATGTTTAACCAGATTTAAACCAAAAATTTGGACAACATAAGTTTATTTAATAATAAGAAAATTAATTTTTTTTAAATTATGTATATAATTATTAAGTTAAGAAGCTTATTCTACATATGTGTAAGTTTATCTGTATATAGAAGAAAAAAAATATTGTTGAAATTTGTATTTGGTTTTATATATATTTTATTTAGCATTTAGAAATCTAATTTAAACAATGAAAAATAACACATTGTTTTTGCACTCTAAAAAAATGAGCAAATAAAGAAATTTAATCCCTCTAAGTTTATATTAAATATGTACTAAGATGGATCTAAGCTGATTAATGACAAATAAAGAAATTTAATCCTTCTAAATTTATATTAAATATATACTAAGATAGATCTAAACTGATTAAATTTAAATATTTGATGATAAATTTTTATTTTTTTATATAGAAAAAATTATTGATTTAATATTTTTTTAATTACTTATATAATTACTAAATCTATCTTTAGCCATATATTGTTTATTTTTTTATATTTATTTAATATAAAAATTATTGATTTAAAATATAGCCGGTGCAAAAATGTAAGTTGGTTTAGCGAATGCCAAATTTGCTAGATAGACTGACTAATGAGTTTTTTGAACAAAAATTAATTCCAAACATCATAGTCAAACTAATAAACAGACGTACATATAATTAACCATATTTTCCTCTGTAGCCACAGACCAAAATATGATATTTCACAATGAAATCCTATCGCTATTAATAAGATCAAAATCCTCGTAATCAACTTATGCGGATCCTTCGTGTGACTAATAATGCAGAGCTAGGAGAAGCATTCTATAACTCGAATAAATGAAGAATGCTCTATAATAATATGGAGAGCATGAATTCCAACAGTGCAGCATAAACATGAGTGCCATTTGTAATTGGATTTTTAGAACCACCCATTGATTTCACTACAACAGTCAAATCTAACCTTCACGTGAGTGGGAGCTAACCTTCTCCCCCATAGACCTTGCATGACACTTAATGAATACAACTCTATACTGTATGTATGGTATCGTAATTTCAAATGCTTCGATTTCTATTTTTGTTCCACGGATTTATCTTATAGCATTCAAGTTGTTTTCATTTTACTCAAATCTAGATTAATGTGTGAAAATTATAAGGTTTTGAAAGTTTATTTTAAAAGTGGTGTATTTTGATCCCTTTTAAAATTTGATTTTATCATTATTGTTATTAGTAATTTAAAATTTTAAAAACATTTTATTTTTCAATGAGTGGTTAATATATAAATTGTAATTTTGTTTAAATAATATTAAAATCGTGTATCTTTTTTAAAGAGGTCATAAATATACTTTTGAATGAGTTAGAGTATGCACATTTTACTAAATTTAGTAGAATTGAAGAGAGTAAGTTGCTTGTCACATATAGAAGGGGTTTTATATAGAAATTTGGAAATTGTTTTGATCATGACTTTAAAATCAGATTATGTTAAACACCTAACTTGTAAGGGTTATGGTGTGGAAGAATTATCATGAAGAGTCCGAGAGACCTTGCCAGAGGAATCCAATGGTCATATACCTTGTACTTATATCTATATCATTATAATGAAATGCATTCGATATTTATCCTCTATTTTTGGTCTGCAAACAGATCTTGGTATCAGAGCCATCAATTTATTACACTAGCCCTACACATAGGTTCTTTTTAGATCGTATCACGTTTGTCTTGGTAGTTTTGGCATCCTTTCTAGCATTTTGTGTTGATTGTTATCTATTGGAACTTCCCTTTGTGGTAGCATTTGTTTGTAGATCAGATAGTCTCTTATCTCTGCCAACAATCGTTAGTTTGTGTGTCTATAGTTCTAAGGTACATGTTTATTTTCTAGTAATATCTAGTGCCTCTCCACTATCAATGTCATTGCCTTCTGTGCAACCGTTATATTCAAGACAATTGGATTCGACAACAACAAATAATTTTCTACCTCCTTGATGGGGCTCGTAGGTGGCATAGGGAATTTCATTTCCCTTGTCACTATTGAAAAATATAGTAGAAGGTTTGTTTTTATGATTGGAGGAATCATCATGGTCATCTCCACTCTATACGTTCTTAATAATTGGCTAACTTGCTCCAATAGACATTTTCTATATCACTTGCACATTGTTTAGGGCCATAATTCAAGCTTAGTTAAATGGGGTTGAATTTGGCATCATTTTAGAGATAAAGCCAATAATTACGGTTTTTCGGGAAAATGAACCATAAAAAACCTTAGTTATATAGGCCACTAATTATTATTGAGTCGTATTTGAGAGTAATGGCATACTTTGCAACATAGTGTGCTTCCATTCTCTATCATGATCAACCAAATTATCGATGCCTTGACTTCCAGAGTGACACACCCAACAAGATAACCATGGCATTGGATATGATTAAGCCTCACAAAGGCTAAATTCAAGAAGCCCCAGGGAGAACTGCACATGATCAATATTTATTTGTCTTCTTAAAAAACAAACCTTGAAAAGTGCTACAAAGGGTGACAATTATTCCCTACCAGCAAATAAATTGAATTATCAATTGAAAAAAGACACATCATACTTTCATGAGCACTCTCGCTAGGTTTGTATGTAAAAATTGGTATCAACCTTTAATTAGAAAATGTAGACACGAGTGTGCCTCAACTCTGGTTTCTTGGTCAAGTATCTTTTGAGAAATGTTAAAAGAAATTATATTATTAAGTTTATCATAATATTTGCAACAATAGTTGCACATAAATTATCACATTATTTTGATAATGCATCACATTATTATTTCATCGATTTTGATTGTCCATTTCCCAACTACTATTCAAAGGATTGATGTATGTTTCATGCATAATCTTGAAGCATATGGAGGAATGAAATAAGTCATTGACAATGATCCTTCTAGTTTTGAATCCTTATGAATCAAGCATGTAGGAGAAAGCATAATCCACAACTAGAAATAGAGCCTCAAACCTCGAGTTAGAATCAATGTTGTAGCCATAAACAAAACCATGAGTGTGTTTTGGTTTGTAGTCATTTTCAAATCATTGTTGAAATACTTAGAGACCTTATAAGTGTAGAGTTCGTAGCTTGGTTAGTGATATAGTGAGGAAGACACACTTCTATGAATATAAACAAAATTTCCCTTCTAATCCACCATTTTCTATTGATGACAGAATCTTCAAGGCTATAGAACCACATGGTAGGGATATTAACACAGTTATTTATGCCTGCAATCAAAATTGGTCCTCCAAATTATTTGACTAGAGTTGAGCCACTATAATTAGAAAATCTATCAAAGAATAGCCTTTCAAGCTCAACTTAACTTTAAAACAAATTTATTTGTAAAGTTTCCTTAGAGCAAGTCGAAAAATATTTCTTTGGAAATTATTCCAAAGAGAAAATCCGAAAAACTTTGCTTGGAATTATTCCTAAAAATGGCTCTAGAACTATGGATGTGTAATCCCTAGGATAAATGTTGAAACATATAATTGTATGGCCATTATTTCTCTTGCAAAATATTGTGAAATATATTTTGTCTTATAAAAGAGAGGTTTTGGGTGAGACTCGATGTTTTAGATTGATAAGTAACATTGTTATGATGGTATTCAACTAAATCCTAGCAACCTTACTCTTCTTCGTATTGTCCTTGGTGGAGAGAGAAAGAGTTTCCTTGAATATCAAATTGAGATAGTTCCTTAAGAGAAACCTAGTGGATCTACATGGATCACCCTACTATAATGAAAGAGTGGGATCCTTTGCTGGTTTTGGAGTCTGATTATCTTCTTGATTTGGAGGTGTTGTTTTTTAGCCATGTTTAGAACCCATTTCCTCATCGGTGTGTTGAGGGGCTCCCCCCCTTACTATCGCTTCAATGAGAACGATTAAAAATGATTGATTATTGTTAAATATGGTTGATCGCTGATGGCCGCATTAACTATTGTTAAACTTGTTTGACCATGGCTAAATATTAATGAACTTTTTATCCATGTTTTGATCATGGTGAGCTTGATCAACCATGGATATGATTATAGGAACATGGTTGACTATGGTTCAATCTGGTTGACTACAAGTGAGCATACCTAACTATGGTAAAGTATGGTTGACTATGGATGAACATAATTGACGATCGATGGAAACATGTATCAATATATGAATATCGTATAACATGTTGAGTATGTGGTGGCCTAGGTGCAGGTGATATAGACAACCTCCCAAATCCGGCTACAATTTCTTCTAACTCTAACTGAATTCCTCCTTCTGCTACAATTGGTTTATCAGTCATCTATTGGTAGACTGACTGCTTATGAATTTCCCTTTTTTTGGTTATTATCACCACCCCTTTCCTATTAATCACCCCAACTCTTGTTATCGAGAACAATTTACAAACGGAGCCTCTTTTCCACTATCAGAACTGTAATTCCATAGCAATTACGAATTACACTATCAGCAGGGATTTTGAATGGAATTAACACAACCGTGCATGAAATACACTATCAACGGGGTTCTATTCCATAAGTATGGAATAACACTATCGGCGATTGCTATCGGCAGTTCCAAGGAACGAGACATAATACAATGGCCCTTCCGATGCGATAGCACATGGGGTAATTGAAAATTCGCAATCAGTGATTCCATAGTCCCTTGCCAAGCTCTCCCCATTAAAAGCTTGCAATGCGATATGCCCTCGAACTTGATATGTTATAAAACCTCCCTTATATTGTTTCGAATCTGAAAGTCACACTTTGGACTTCGTCGCTTCAAAGGGCTAGTCCCTTCCTCGCTTCAACACAGTAATGCGATAACGTTACAGACCCGATAAGGGTATCAACCAAACTTGAATAGGATTTCAAGTCCTGAACTTGATTTTGGCTAAGTTTTTCACATTTTTACTATGTAAACCCGATTTTCCGCCTACAGAACTCAACGATGCTTATAAGGAAAATAGCACACGCAAATATGCCGGAAAACACTCAACCAAAATTTAATCAAAGTATTAATTGGAAAACAAAGGCCGAACCATTGTTATAAGAACTTAGGAGATAACACTGAATAAAGCCAAAATTACACATAAAATACCGGATTAATAGAGAACAGTAAGTTCAGATTCATAGAGAGGGTTTCGAAGATCACAATGTCTCCAGGATCAACCAATACAGAGATGTCATATTCTTTCCTTTAGAAAATAAGAGATAAAGCCCACTCAGTCCCAATCCCTTTTCAGTAGCATGCCAATTACATATCTACTAGTTCATTTTAGCAACCTGTTCCTAAAAATGATACTTAGTTATTATGACTAACAGTTCTGTGAGACATCCACGTCGAGAACCTCCACTACAAATTATCCATACAATAATTATTACAACATGATTTTATTCCTAGATTCTATCCCTATGCTAAACTAGAAAAGCATGGAAATTGATGGCTAAAGGACCCCACTCCTTTTCCTGTAGATTTATTTTGGACTTTTTGGAATAAGTTTGAAGATTTTTCCCTCCAAGTCACATGCTCTTGCATCAGACTCCTGAGGACAAAATTCTTCATGGGTTCCTATCCATGAGCTCATCTATAGAACTGCCCAGTTTCTATAGCATGTTTTCTATAACCCAAGTAGCTTTAGTGGTTAGTTGATCCTTCCATTTTACAAAATACTGGAAGTACTCTCGTCCCCTTGTTTTATTAAACACCTTCTTGTCCAAAATTCTTTCTGGTTTCAATTCCTTTGCTGTGGGTAACTGTTTTACCCAGTCAATCTCTTAGGTCTCTTGATCCTTTTCTGTATCATTTGCAGTTTCACCTTCATACTTATACAGGTCAGCAACATTGAAAATTGGTGATATTCCAACATTAGGGGGTAATTCAATCTCATAAGCATTTGCAGAAAATTTCCTCAATACTTTGCACTATCCAATTTTCTTGAACTTCAATTTGTTATACTCCCTCTTTGGAAACCTTTCCTTTCTGAGGTGTGCTAAAGCCAAATCTCCAACTTCAAAGTCCACCTCTCTTCTTCTCATGTCTGCTCTTGTTTTGTACTTTGTGTTGCTATCCTACAGCTATTGTTTCACTTGTTCATGTATTGCTTTCATTTCTGAAGCAAAATCTTCTCCCTTTGCGCTTCTCATCTCATCTCTTCCCAAGTTTCTTAACTCAGATAATCCTCTTGGATGCATTCCATAAACAATATGGAAAAGACTCTGTCGTGTACCCCTGTTAGGTGAGTCACTATATGCATAATTAGCTTGTGCCAACACTTGATCCCATTGCTTAGGTTTTTCTGTAGTAAGACTCCTTAAAAGATTGCCCAAACTCTTGTTCACAACTTCAATCTATCCATTAGTTTGTAGATGACAGGCAGAGCTGCAACTTAATTTAGTTCCCAACTTCTTCCATAATGTCCTCCAGAAATGTCCAACAATTTTGGAATCCCTGTCTGAGACAATACTCTTAGGAAACCCATGCAATCTTACAACCTCCTTTAAAAACAAATTAGCAATGTGAGAAGCATCACTAGTTTTATAACATGGAATAAAGTGTGCCATTTTTGAAAATCTGTTCGCTACAACAAAAATTGAATCATTACCTCTTTGAGTCTTTGGTAAGCCCAAAACAAAATCCATACTTACCATATCCCAAGGCCTATCTGGAGTTGGTAATGGAACATACAAACCTGTGTTTTGGCTTATTCCCTTTGCATATTGACAGACTTTGCAAGTTTTCACATACTTGTCCACTTCAGATTTAATTTTCAGCCAAAAATAAAATCTGTTTAACTGCTCATAAGTCTTCTCTAGACCAAAATGTCCTGCAAATCCTCCACTATGTTTCTCTTAGATTAAGTTCTCCCTCATAGAATGGTTTGGTATGCACAACTGGTTTCTCTTAAACAACAGTCCATCTTGTAAGAAGTAATCCAACCATTTACTCCTATCCACCAAAACAGGATTTTACAACCTTCAAATGCCTCTTTAAAATCTGGATATGTTTCATACAATTCTTTAAGAAAATCAAAACCCAACACTTGGATTTGACTCTCTTGAAGTAATACAATTTTCTCACTTAAGGCATCTGCAACTTTGTTTGATTGGCCATTTATATGCTTCAAGACAAAATGGAAACCTTGAAGATACTCTACCCATTTGGCATGTTTCTGGTTAAGCTTTTGCTACTGCATAATATACTGTAGTGCATGGTTATCTGAATAAAGTATGAACTCCTTTAACATTAGATAATGCCTCCATTTCTTCAATGACTACACAACTGCATAGAACTCCTTATCATAAGAAGAATACTTCTTCTCTGAATCATTATATTTTCACTAAAATAAGTTATAGTTCTGTCTTCCTAACTTAATACACCTCCAATAGCTTCTTCGTTGGCATCACACTTTACTTGGAAAGGCTTACTAAAATCAAGTGGAACCAGAATAGGCTTTTCAATGATCTTCTTCTTTAATAGCTAGAAATTCTTTTCTACTTCAGCAGTCCATCTAAATTATTGTTTATCTTTCTTTATGGTCTCAATAATAGGAGCATTGATCTTACTAAAATTCTTTATAAATTTCCTATAAAAACTAGTAAGACCATGAAAACTTCTTACCTCAAAAACACTTTTAGGTGAAGGCCACTTCATGATTTCCTTGATCTTCTTTCAATCCACCTTCAGTCCTTTAGCAGAAATAACAAAACCCAAGTACACTAGCTCTTCTTTCATGAATGAACACTTCTTCAAATTCAGAAATAATTTCTCCTACTGTAGCCTTTGTAAGACATAATTCATATGTCTTATGTGCTCCTGCTTAGACCTGTTGTGAACTAATATATCGTCCAGATATACTATTACAAATTTACTAATAAACTCTTTAAGAACTTCATTCATGAGTCTCATAAACATACTTGGCGCATTTGACAACCCAAAAGGCATTACTCTCCACTCATAGAATCCCTCATTTGTCTTAAAGGCAGTTTTCCACTCATCCCCTTCTCTTATCCTTATCTAATGATACCCACTTTTAAGATCCAGTTTTTGAAAAATACTTTGCTCCACTCAAGAAATCCATTAAATATTCAATTCTAGGTAAAGGAAATCTGTACTTGATTGTGATTTTTTTGGTGTCTCTTGAATCTGTACACATTCTCCAGCCTCCATCTTTCTTTAAACTCAACATTGTTGGTACTGCACAAGGACTCAACCTTTCTCTGATCAGCCCTTTGTCAGGAAATTCTTGCACCTACTTCCTAACCTCTTCATTTTCTGTAGGAGTCATTCTGTAAGCTTCTTTACTAGGTAGACTTGCTCCAGGAGTCAAATATCTATGATGGCTAATTCTTCTAATGGGTGGTAACTCATTAGGCAAATCATCAACAATAATATCACAATAGTTCTCCAACATTTCTTGAATTTCAATGGGTAAATCAAAAACTTTAGTAGAAGCCATTATTACCTTGGACTTGCAAATTACAACAAAATTTACTTCATTCTCTTCAATATGCTTCAAGTATTCCTTTCCTCCTAGTAACAGAGTTTTTGGATCAGTCTTCTTTCCTAATGTATCTTCTTCTTGCAGATGCAACAATGTATGATTTACACCATCCTTTCCAAACTTGTAGGTGTTTCTTTTCCCATCATGCATAGCTCCTCTATCATATTGCCAAGGTCTTCCAAGCAATATGTGACACACATCCATTGGCATCAAATCATATACAATTTTATCTTTATACTTGCCCAACTAAAGCTCCACTTCACATTGTTCATTCACTAACAATTGATGTCCCTTTTGTAACCATGACACCTTGTAAGGTGTTGGATGTTTCATTGTCCTCAACTTCAATTTCTCCACCACTTCTATAGAGACCAAATTATCAGTGTTGCCACTATGATCATATGACAACATTTCCCTTGAACCTTACACACTATTCTAAACAAAGTCTTTCTTTGTGATGGTTCTACTATCTCCTTTACTAGCTTGAGCAAAACATTATTAACTACCAAAGATTCCCCTCTCTCTGGTATATTTTCTTCTTCTGTCACTACTGTTGTTGTTGCTTCTCCCTCGTCTTGAGCAATAATGGTATTCCTCTGACTTGTTTTTGCTTTCTCTGGGCACTTAAAATCTATGTGTCCCAGTTTGTTACATCTGTAATATCTTACTTCTCTTCCTCTTCATCTGCATGCTATTCCTCTAGAAAAACTCCCTCTGCCTCTTACATCACCTCTTGTGGGTGCATGTTGTGTTGAGCTGCTGCTAGCTCCATCTTTAGGTGATGTAGATCTTCCTCTACCACGTTGACTTCCCCTTCCTTAGAAAGTACCTCTCCCTCTAGCAGACTGCTTCCTCGTGAGTTTTTCTTTAGCTCTCAGTGCCATTTGATAAGCTTCTTCTATTGTTTTAGGAGAGTGTATACTTATCTCATCTTGAATGTCCATCCTAAGGCCATTCACATATCTAGCGACCTTCTCATCTATACCCTGAGTTTGTCCAGCTCTTATGCTTACCTTATAGAATTCCTATGTGTATTCTTTCACTATAATAGACCTTACCTCTTAGCTTTGCTACCATCCTGCTCCAGTTTTTCATAGGTTTCTTGCCAAGTCTCTTTCTTTCTGCCTGCGCTCCATCCCACCAAAGTGTTGCATGGCCCTTTAGCTTAGTGAAAACAAATGTTACTTTCTTCTCATCTTCTATTTCTTCACAGTCAAAGAATTTCTCCATGTCATTAATCTAGTCTATCAATTCTTCTGGGTTTAGTCCTGCTTCATATATTGAGACCTCAATCTTTGGCCTAGCTGTGGATCTCAACACTGACTTGAAGAATCTCATCCCAGGATTAACTGCTATAGATTCCTCCTCTACAACTTCAACCTCAGGCTCACTAACATCTCCATCATCTATATTTCTCCCTGTTATTAATGCATCCAATATAGCTTGCATTTGTTGCACATCTTCCATCACTTCAGCATTTGCAATTGTTCATCTTCTTCCACCACGTCCTCCTCCTCTTCCAACTCTAAAAGCCATATTAAATTTCCTTCTCCTACTTCTAAGATTCAATTCAGTGTCACAAGGGCCTCTAATACCACTAATGGTGGCCTAGGTGTAGGCAATATAGACAACCTTCCAAATCCAGGTATAATTTCTTCTAACTCTGGCTGAATTCCTCCTTCTGCTTCAATTGGTGTATAAGTCATCTATTGGTAGACTGACTGCTTATGAATTTCCCTTTTTTTGGTTACTATCACCACCCCTTTCCTATTAATCACCCCAACTCTTGTTATTGAGAACAATCTACAAATAGAGCTTCTTTTCCACTATCAGAACTGTAATTCCATAGGAATTATGAATTATACTATTAGCAATGCTTTTGAATGGAATTAACGCAACCGTGTATGAAATACACTATCGGCCGGGTTCTATTCCATAAGAATGGAATAAGACTATCGTTGGTCGCTATCGATAGTTCCAATGAATAGGACATAATACAACGGCCCTTCCGATGCGATAGCACATGGGGATATCAAAAGTTCGCAATCAGTGATTCCATAGTCCCTCTCCAAGCTCTCCTCGTTAAAGGCTTGATGCGATATGCCCGTGGACCCGATATGTTATAAAACCTCCCTTATATTGTTTCAGATCTGAAAGTTGCACTTTGAACTTTAGTGCTTCAAAGGGCTAGTCCCTCCCCGCTTCAACACAGTGATGCGATAAGGTTACAGACCCGATAAGGGTATCAGCCAAACTTGAATAGGATTTCAAGTTCGAAACTCAATTCTAGCTAAGCTTTTCACATTTTTACAGTGTAAAACCGAGTTTCTGCATGCGGAACTCAACGATGCTTATAAGGAAAACAAGACACACTGATACGCAAGAAAACACTCAAATAGACTTTAACGAAAGTATTAATTGGAAAACAAATGCCAAACCACTATTATAAGAACTTAGGAGATAACACTACATAAAGTCAAAATTACACATAAATACCATATTAACAGAGAACCATAAGTTTAGATGCACAGAGAGGGTTTCGAAGATCACAATGTCTCTGGGATCAACCAATACAGAGATGTCCTATTCTTTCCTTCAGAAAATAAGAGATAAAGGCCACTCGGTACCAATACCTTTACAATAGCATGCCAATTACATATCTACTAGTTCATTTTAGCAACCAATTCCTAAAATAGAAACTTAGTTATTATGACTAACAGTTTTGCAAAACATCCCCATCAAGAACCTCCACTATAGCTTATCCATACAACAATTATTACAACATGATTTTATTCCTAGATTATATCCCTATGATAAACTAGAAAAGCATGGAAATTGATGGCTAAAGGACCCCACTCCTTTGCCTGTAGATTTTTTTGGATTTTTTGGAATAAGTTTGAAGATTTTTCTCCAAGTGACATGCTCCTACATCAGAATTCTTGACAAAGTGGTTGAAAATGGATGATCATGGTGGCCATGATTAACTATGGTGACCCTCATTAACCATTGTTGAGTTATTTAAAGCATGGTTGAATATGGTTGACTAGGCTTGACCAAATTAGATATGGTTGATCATTGTTGATTATGTTTTCTATGCTCGATATGTTGAGTATGGTTGATTTTGTTGAATTTGATGATTCTAGTTGACTATGTTGACTATGGCCAACCATGTCAAAATGGTTGACCATTGTGACCATGATTGAGTATCATAAAATTGAGATTTTTTTACCCTTTTTGACCATGCTAACAACATTGACCATGTTTGAACATGTATGAGAATTGAAACTATGTTAATATATATGAACCATGGTCAACCTATAGTACAATTCATAAACTAAATTTTGTTAGAAACATTTGATTATGTTTATTGTTGGCCACATTACAACAATGACATCTATTTTTCAACACATTGTGATGTCATTTTTTATTCGACACATGATTCCCATGTTCAAAATGGTTGATCATGTTCACCATTTGTAACATCATTTGTTATACACATATTGACAATGGTTGACCATAATTCCCATGTTGACAATGGTTGACCATATTCGACCATGTTTCCCATGGTTGAGCACTATTGACCATCCTAATCACCAAGGGTTAAAGTTCAACGCTCCACAACCTGTTAATAGGGGACTAGCTCATCCTAAAAGTGTCAAGAGAAAATTAGATGTCCAAAAATATTGATTTTCATATATTCATATATATATATATATATATATATATATATATATATATATATATATATATATAGATATAGATATATATATATATATATATATATATAGATATATATCCCCTGAACGGCTGCTGGATAAATTTCCTATGTATTATTTTCCCTTTTTTTCATTACTCTGCATTTACATTTGGAAGTGGTTAAACTAGGGCATAGATTTATTAAAATTTGGCATGTTCTAATCTAAGGCTAGTCACATGTCTTTGCCAAAAGGTACACTACATGTCATTCCACAAATCCTATACCACGTGATCTTTATGTTTTGATGGCTAAGATCGCACAAGGTAATCCAATCGTGAAGGTGAATTGTTGTAGAGTTTTGTCTAGGGTAGGTTGTCCTTCCCTCATGCTCATTTCGTTGTTTTCCCTGACCACTCAACTAAGTGCTGCATAGGTTTTACTCTCTGGCCTAACTCTCCTTTGCTACATTTGCTATCTCTTTTTTTTTCCTGAACATGTTTCATATTTACAAATAAAATCCATAATGAAGTCCTCAAGAGAGTTTCAGTAAATCATAATTCTGTTTCTTTTCATTTGTTATTTCTCTTTGTTTATAAACATTTATATCATCACTAACAATTTGGCCTTGTATTCAGCCTCTCATACAATTTTATTCTTTCTCCTCTGGAAGTTTCAACTATAGAATATATTACCCTACTTTGAATTTAATTTCCTTTCATTTGGGTGTCCTAACTCATTCAAGTTTTGGGAAAATAAAACAATATAATTCTCCTTTTCCATTTTAAACATTGAGCCTTTCTTAGGCAAATTCATGAAATCAAATTAATTAATTTTAATAAATGGTTTCCATTATGTGGGGTTTAGGGTTTTCTAATCCCCAATTTTAACAATTTTCATTTGTTTGGCTTTGGCCAAAGGTCCCCACTAGCTAGAAGGAATGGGGGTTCCTTTCCATGTGATTGTGCAATTAACCTTATTCTTGTTCTTCTAATTCACTTGGTTTATTCCCCCAAGGTTTTTCTGGACATTGATCTCATCTATAATCATTGTTCAACTTTTAGTCATAGAGCCTTTTTCTCAGTTTTCCATTTTAATTGGTTTTCTTAATTCTTGCAATATTATTTTTGTGGAGTCTTTCTTAGGGTTTCCCCAATTTTAACTCGTAAACCTTATTCTAATATTTCCCCTTGTTATCGTTGTGGCCTTATTTCCTATTTCACATTGTTGGTCATAGAAGTATAGTTTGTGATGTATAAGTATTGAATTCTTAACTATAATATTCTTACCAATATCCTCCATTCCCAATTTTGGTGACATTGTGGCCACCAAGGCTTCACAATAGGTAAAAATAAATCTCTCTACCATTCCTTTTAGTCATTTACCACGATTTTTTTCATTTAAGGGTTAATTCCATTCTTAACCCATTGTCTATTTTATCTATATTTATCCTAGGTTTGCTTCTACATCCTTCTTAATGTGCACCTTTCAGATTTAATTCAACCCCACATCCAAGTATTTCCAACATTGCGAACATGTTCCATACCATTACAGGTCCCCTCCGAGCCATAATGGAGTTACATATTCTACAACATTTCCAACATGTTCCATACCATTACAGTTCCCCGCCAAGACATAATGGAGATACATATTCTACAACTTAATTTACTCACCTCATATGTGGCTTAGAATTTCTTGAAGTGACTATTCTATGGCACATTTTATATGTGCATAATATTGTTGTTAAGCTTTTGTGCCCAACATTCCAACCATATTTAATTTGTTGTTCTATTTCAATTCTTGTATGGGTTTAATGTATTTAACAAATTATTTCAATGCTCAACAATTTGAAAATCCTTGTAATTGGACTAAAGTTAATATATATTTATGTATGTTTTCTTCTTATCCATTGTATACTAGTGTCATATTTGATCCTACATGTGTAGCCATTTTTTTTCTCTTCTCTACATAATTATGTGACTAAAAAGTAGAACTTAGATTGACAACTATTCATGCCTTATATGCTAATATTTAATTTGTCGGGTAATTAGATAACCTTTGTAATCAACAATTAGATAACCTTTGTAATCTCTACTAGCTTTATAATTCTACTTGTATTGAATTATTTTGTAGTTCTTCTTGAACATTGTTCATAACACTAAGTAGTTGGGTATTTTCCATCCCTTAACACTCTGATAGCTACTAATAATGGGCCTTCCATAATTGATAGAAATGTACAAAGCTTATGTGTAGTTATATTAGGAGTCATGGAATCTTGAATAAAACATAGAGTTGTTCTATGTAACCGGATTATGATGCATATATGACTGTTACCAATATATAATCATCTCATTTCTATAAAGTGGAATATAGAACAACGAAGTGCACTTTCCAAGATAATATTAGTACACATTTATATTTATGATTACAAAAACCCCTACTTCTTTATCACTCTAAGTCTAGGTAGACACTTCTCTTCCCAAAATGGACCTAGGAATTATGTACTCATAACTTAGCAATATAAGGAGTTACTAAGGTTTATTAATTAGAGTTACTAAATTTAATTCCCTACATTTTTTTTCAATTGAAGGAATTGTGCTTGGAGCAACTCTCAAGCGTACATAGGCCTACCTAGGATTGGACCACAAGACTTGTGGGGACCAAACCTCCGCACATAGTCTTTGCCCATACCCCAGGACCTAATTTAATTCCTTACTTGCGTATACTCTCAATATGCAATTCCTCAACAAAAATATTGAATACGTCTCATACCCACTACCACATATAGAATGCTTGTGAGAAACATATCAATTTGTGATTACAGTTGCAACTTGCAACTCCAATGATTACATAATATAGATTTAGGATAGATGATTTAAAGACAATAGTTGAGATACATGGAAAATCATGGGGAAAAACACTGAAGTACACCTTTGTTTTGGGGACAAAATGTATTATTTCATTTTGAAAATAATTAATAAAATTTATAAATTTCGTTATTATGTGAATATGAATTCTAATATTTAGCAATATTATTTATTTGATATTGTCATAATATAATATTTTTTACCTACCATCTAATTTTAGGAATTTAATTTATTTAATAGAAATAAATTTGATTGAAAATGAAAGGTAGAGATAATATATTTTTGACAATTGAAATGTATTTTTATAAAGATTTTCATTATGGAAGGTTTGCATGAATATATGTCATTCTAATTAAAATTAATACCATCCCTTCAAATTTGATCATTACCGATCACAAAGACTAATTTGAAATTCTTTGACCATGTTTGACCATAGTTTGTCATGGTTTGCCGAGTTGTCTATGGTGTATCATGGTCGATTATTTCTAACTATGGATGAATGTGGTTGAATATGCTCAATGTATGGTTCACTGTGGTTTAGTATGGTTAAATAAGGCTAAGTATAGTTAGAATATAGTTGATTCGGGATTACCATTATTGATAATGGTTGACCATGGTTGATGATGGCTTAATAGGTAAACCATGGTTGGAAATTGTTGATGATGGTTAACAATGGTTAAGAAGGTTGAAGAGGATTTACCATGGTTTCCCAAGATTTAATAAGGATTTATTGTAGGTGATCATGGTAGGATTTTTGGGATAAGGAATAACGATGATCAATTGTAGTTGAGTATAGTTGATCATTAATGACCATGTTAACCATGATTGACCATTGTTTAACTAGTTTGACCTTGGTTGAATATGGTTAAATTATTGTCTGTTCGATCATGGTGAGCATGTTCGACCATTGATGCAATTATAGGAGCATGGTTTACTATGGTTAAGTATGGTCGACGAAGGGTGAACATGGTTAACTATGGTCAAGTATGGCTGACTATGGTTGAACATGGTTTACCATGGTTGGCAATGTTTGGCAATATATGAATATGGTTGAGTGTATTGAGTATGCCTGACAATGTGGTTAAACACAAATGAATATGGGTGATAATGGTGGCCATGGTTGACTATGGTGACCCTCGTTAACCATTATTAAGTTGTTTCAAGCAGGGCTGAATATGGTTGATTAGGTCTGACCAAATTTGTTAGGGTTGATTACTTTTTTTAATGTTTTCTATGATATACATCTTGACTATGGTTTATTGTGTTGAATGTGATGACTATGATTCTCTACGTTGAGTATGTGATGATCCTAAAGATTGTCAACCATGTTTCAATGGTTGACCAATGTGACCATGATTGACTATTTTAACATTGAGATTCTGTAACCATCCTTGACCATGGTGATAATAGTTGACAATGTTTGAACATGTTTGAAAATTAACACTTTGTTAATGTATATGAACCATGGTCAACCCATACTACGATGCATATGGAATATGTGGCTGGAGATATTGGAATGATGTTTATTGTTAGTCAAATTGCAATGAAGAAATTTATTGTTGATCACATTGTGATGCTATTTTTTATTCCACATGTTGTGATGATGTTTATTATTCATCGAATTGAGACAATGTTTATCACATTGTGACAATGTTCATAGTTCGTCACATTACAATGGAATATATCATTCGTCTCATTGCAATGACATATATTATTCTTCACAATGCAATGGAATTTGTTGTTTTTCACATTGCAACGACATTTATTTTTCATCACATCAATGACATTTTTTGCTCGTAATATTGTGTCATCATTGTTTATTCAACATATTGTGACAACATTGTTTATTGAACATATTGTGATTCCATTTATGATGGAAAACAAATGGCATCAATGTGACATCAACCATGTTCAACAAGGGAACATCATAACCAATTATAAGAAAGCATGACTATGTACGAACAATCAATGTCCAACATTGTTAGCTTTAGTCAAAATTTTCAACCTTGAACACGTTGACCATCAAAATTACGTATGTAAACTTTTGACAACAATTAACCATGGTTAATGAATTATCCATAGTTGACTATGTTGTCTAAAGTTAATTGTGCATGAAAATGACTATATGTACATAACATTGTTTATTAATAGCATTAATATTGATAATAACATTGATGTTAATAATACAATTATTATATTATAATAAGATGACTAGTTACATATAGTAATATTATTAAATTAATGATATGATAGTGTATCTATGTTATAATTAATGTATTACATTTAATAATGTAACATTGTTGATGTTATTATTGGATGTTACTAATAACATTGTTATTAATATCCATTATATTAACATTAATACTAATAATATTATTATGATGTGAAAATTAATATTATTAATCATTGTGCCAATATTATTATTAATTATTAACTTGTAAATAAGCTTTTTTACAATAACATGGGCCAATACCATGACTTATCAATACCACATGCCCAAAAAGCCAGCCAATCACAATGCAGCAAATTAAAACGATTAAATGGCCGAGACATTCAGACTTCCACAAAATCTCTATTTATCACGAGGAGAGAAGGACAAGCTTTATTTAGAAGTCAATCTCAATCCGTCAGCGTTTACCTGTTCGTATAGTAGTTTATCGATTGCCTAAAACTTAGTTACATGTGGAATATTTTTGGAATTTAAGTTAATCAATATCTTTAGTTATAATTTTAGGACATAGTTTAGGTGTTTTACATTTTAAAACTTTTTTTTAAGGGTTAAATTGTTCAAAATTTTATAAAATTTTAATCAAATAAGAGGTTTTGTGTGTGATTTTGAATTGTTTAGAAATTTTTTATAATGTTAAATTTATTTATATCATAAAACTAATTTTTAAACCATAAAAATACATAAACATATTCAAAAAAATGGTTAACCAAATTTAAACCAAAAATTTGGACAACATAACTTTATTCAATATTTTTTTTAATTATGTATATAATTATTAAGTCTAGAAGCTTATTCTGCATATGTGTAAGTTTATCTGTATATAGAAGAAAAAAAATATTGTTGAAATTTGTATTTGGTTTTATATATATTTTATTTCGCATTCAAAAATATAATTTAAATAATGAAAAATAACACATTGTTTTTTGCACTCTAAAAAAATGAACAAATGAAGAAATTTAATCCCTCTAGGTTTATATTAAATATGTACTAAGATGGATCTAAGCTGATTAATAAGAAATAAAGAAATTTAATCCCTCTAAATTTATATTAAATATGTACTAAGATAGATCTAAACTGGTTAAATTTAAATATTTGATGATAGATTTTTATTTTTTTTTATATAGAAAAAATTATTGATTTAATATTTTTTAAATTGCTTATATAATTATATAATTACTAAATCTATCTTTAGCCATATATTGTTTATTTTTTTTTAATTTATTTAATATAAAAAATTATTGATTTAAAATATAGCCGGTCTAAAAATGTAAGTTGGTTTAGCGAATGCCAAATTTGCTAGATAGCCTTGACTAATAAGCTTTTTGAACAAAACTTAATTCCAAACATCATAGTCAAACTAATAAACAAAAGTACATATAATTAACAAACATCATAGTCAAACTAATAAACAAAAGTACATATAATTAACATTATTTTCCTCTGTAGCCACAGACCAAAATATGATATTTCACAGTGAAATCCTATCGCTATTAATGAGATCAAAATCCTCGTAATCAACTTATGCGGATCCTTCGTGTGACTAATAATGCAGAGCTAGGAGAACCATTCTATAACTCCAATAAATGAAGAATGCTCTATAATAATATGGAGAGCATGAATTCCAACAGTGCAGCATAAACATGAGTGCCATTTGTAATTGGATTTTGAGAACCACCAATTGATTTCACTACAACAGTCAAATCTAACCTTCCGTGAGTGGGAGCTAACCTTCTCTCCCATAGACCTTGCATGACACATAATGAATACAACTCTATACTGTATGTATGGTATCGTAATTTCAAATGCTTCGATTTCTATATTTGTTCCATGGATTTATCTTATAGCATTCAAGTTGTTTTCATTTTACTCAAATCTAGATTTATGTGTGAAAATTATAAGGTTTTGAAAGTTTATTTTAAAAGTGGTGTATTTTGATCCCTTTTAAAATTTGATTTTATCATTATTGTTATTAGTAATTTAAAATTTCAAAAACATTTTATTTTTCAATTGGTGGTTAATATATAAATTGTAATTTTGTTTAAATAATATTAAAATCATGTATCTCTTTTAAAGAGGTCATAAATTTACTTTTGAATGAGTTAGAGTATGCACATTTTACTAAATTTTAGTAGAATTGAAGTGAGTAAGTCGCTTGTCACATATAGAAGGGGTTTTATATAGAAATTTGGAAATTGTTTTGATCATGACCTTAAAATCAGATTATGTTAAACACCTAACTTGTAAGGGTTATGGTGTGGAAGAATTACCATGAAGAGTCCAAGAGACCTTACAAGAGGAATCCAATGGTCATATAGCTTGTACTTATATCTATCTCATTATAATGAAATGCATTCGCTATTTAATCTCTATTTTTGGTCTGCAAACAGACCTTGGTATCAGAGCCATCGATTTATTACACTAGCCCTACACCTAGGTTCTCTTTAGATCGTATCATGTCTGGCTTGATAGTTTTGGCATCCTTTCTAGCATTTTGTGTTGATTGTTATCTATTGGAACTTCCCTTTGTGGTAGCATTTGTTTGTAGATCCGACAATCTCTTATCTCTACCAACAATTGTTAGTTTGTGTGTGTATAGTTCTAAGGTACATGTTTATTTTCTAGTAATATCTAGTTCCTCTCCACTATCAATGCCATCGCCTTCTGTGCAACCATTATATTCAAGACAATTGGATTCGACAACAACAAATAATTTTCTACCTCCTTGATGGGGCTCGTAGGTGGCATAGGGAATTTCATTTCCCTTGTCACTATTGAAAAATATAGTAGAAGGTTTGTTTTTATGATTGGAGGAATCATCATGGTCATCTCCACTCTATATGTTCTTAATAATTGGCTAACTTGCTCCAGTAGACATTTTCTATATCACTTGCACATTGTTTAGCGCCATAATTCAAGCTTAGTTAAATGGGGTTGAATTTGGCATCATTTTAGAGATAAACCCAATAATTAGGGTTTTTGGGAAAATGAACCATAAAAAACCTTAGTTATATAGGCCACTAATTATTATTGAGTCGTATTTGAGAGTAATGGCATACTTTGCAACATAGTGTGCTTCCATTCTCTATCATGATCAACCAAATTATCGATGCCTTGACTTCCAGAGTGACACACCCAAGAAGATAACCATGGCATTGGATATGATTAAGCCTCAAAAAGGCTAAATTCAAGAAGCCCCAAGGAGAACTGCACATGATCAATATTTATTTCTCTTCTTAAAAAACAAACCTTGAAAAGTGCTACAAAGGGTGACAATTATTCCCTACTAGCAAATAAATTGAATTATCAATTGAAAAAAGACACATCATACTTTCATGAGCACTCTCACTAGGTTTTTATGTAAAAATTGGTATCAACCTTTAATTGGAAAATATAGACACGAGTGTGCCTCAACTCTGGTGTCTTAGTCAAGTATCTTTTGAGAAATTTTAAAAGAAATTATATTATTAAGTTTATCATAATATTTGCAACAATAGTTGCACATAAATTATCATATTATTTTGATAATGCATCACATTACTATTTCATCGATTTTGATTGTCCATTTCCCAGCTACTATTCAAAGGATTGATTTATGTTTCATGCATAATCCTGAAGCATATGGAGGAATGACATAAGTCATTGACAATGATCCTTCTAGTTTTGAATCCTTATGAATCAAGCATGTAGGAGAAAGCATAATCCACAACTAGAAATAGAGCCTCAAACTTCGAGTTAGAATCAATGTTGTAGCCATAAACAAAACCATGAGTGTGTTTTGGTTTGTAGTCATTTTCAAATCATTGTTGAAATACGTAGAAACCTTATAAGTGTAGAGTTTGTAGCTTGGTTAGTGATATAGTGAGGAAGACACACTTCTATGAATATAAACAAAATTTCCATTCTAATCCACCATTTTATGTTGATGACAGAATCTTCAAGGCTATAGAACCACATGGTAGGGATATTAACACAATTATTTATGCCTGCAATCAAAATTGGTCCTCCAAATTATTTGACTAGAGTTGAGCCACTATAATTAGAAAATCAATCAAAGAATAGCCTTTCAAGATCAACTTGACTTTAAAACAAATTTATTTTTAAAGTTTCCTTAGAGAAAGTCCAAAAATATTTCTTTGGAAATTATTCCAAAGAGAAAATCTGAAAAACTTTTCTTGGAATTATTCCTAAAAGTGGCTCTAGAACTATGGATGTGTAATCCCTAGGATAAATGTTGAATCATATAATTGTATGGCCATTATTTCTCTTGCCAAATATTGTGAAATATATTTTGTCTTATAAAAGAGAGGTTTTGGGTGAGACTCGATGTTTTAGATTGATAAGTAACATTGTTATGATGGTATTCAACTAAATCCTAGCAACCTTACTCTTCTTCGTATTGTCCTTGGTGGAGAGAGAACGAGTTTCCTTGAATATCAAATTGAGATAGTTCCTTAAGAGAAACCTAGTGGATCTACATGGATCACCCCACTATAATGAAAGAGTGGGATCCTTTGCTGGTTTTGGAGTCTGATTATCTTCTTGATTTGGAGGTGTTGTTTTTTAGCCATGTTTAGAACCCATTTCCTCATCGGTGTGTTGAGGGGCTCCCCCCCTTACTATCGCTTCAATGAGAATGATTAAAAATGATTGATTATTGTTAAATATGGTTGATCGTTGATGGTTGCATTAACTATTGTTAAACTTGTTTGACCATGGCTGAATATTAATGAACTTTTTGTCCATGTTTTGATCATGGTGAGCTTGATCAACCATGGATATGATTATAAGAACATGATTGACTATGGTTCAATCTGGTTGACTACAGGTGAGCATACCTAACTATGGTCAAGTATGGTTGACTATGGATGAACATAATTGACGATCGATGGAAACATGTATCAATATATGAATATCATATAACATGTTGAGTATGTGGTGGCCTGGGTGCAGGTGATATAGACAACCTTCCAAATCCGGCTATAATTTCTTCTAACTCTACCTAAATTCCTCCTTCTACTTCAATTGGTTTATCAGTCATCTATTGGTAGACTGACTGCTTTTTAATTTCCCTTTTTTTGGTTACTAACACCACCCATTTCCTATTAATTGCCCAAACTCTTGTTATCGAGAACAATTTACAAACGGAACCTCTTTTCCACTATCGGAACTGTAATTCCATAGAAATTACGAATTACACTATCAGCAGGGCTTTTGATTGGAATTAACACAACTGTGTATGAAATACACTATCAACGAGGTTCTATTCCATAAGAATGGAATAACACTATCGACGATTGTTATTGGCAGTTCCAAGGAACTAGACATAATACAACGACCCTTCCGATGCGATAGCACATGGGGCTATCGAAAATTCGCATTCAGTGATTCCATAGTCCCTTGCCAAGCTCTCCCTGTTAAAGGCTTGCAATGCAATATGCCCATAGACTTGATATGTTATAAAACCTCCCTTATATTGTTTCGAATCTGAAAGTCGCACTTTGGACTTCGTCGCTTCAAAGGGCTAGTCCCTTCCCCACTTCAACACAGCGATGCGATAACGTTACGGACCCGATAAGGGTATCAACCAAACTTGAATAGGATTTCAAGTCCTGAACTTGATTTCGGCTAAGTTTTTCATGGTTTTACAGTGTAAACCCGATTTTCCGTCTACAGAACTCAACGATGCTTATAAGGAAAATAGCACACGCTGATATGCAAGAAAACATTCAACCAAACTTTAATCAAAGTATTAATTGGAAATGAAAGGCCAAACCATTGTTATAAGAACTTAGGAGATAACACTAAATAAAGCCAAAATTACACATAAAATACCAGATTAATAGAGAACCGTAAGTTCAGATGAATAGAGAGGGTTTCGAAGATCACAATGTCTCCAAGATCAACCAATATAGAGATGTCATATTCTTTCCTTCATAAAATAAGAGATAAAGCCCACTTAGTCTCAATCCCTGTATAATAGCATGCCAATTACATATCTACTAGTTCATTTTAGCAACCTGTTCCTAAAACTGAAACTTAGTTATTATGACTAATAGTTGTGCGAGACATCCCCCTCGAGAACCTCCACTACAACTTATCCATACAACAATTATTACAACATGATTTTATTCCTAGATTCTATCCCTATGCTAAACTAGAAAAGCATGGAAATTGATGGCTAAAGGACCCCACTCCTTTTCCTGTAGATTTTTTTTGGACTTTTTGGAATAACTTTGAAGATTTTTCCCTCCAAGTCACATGCTCTTGCATCAGACTCCTGAGGACAAAATTCTTCATGGGCTCCTATCCATGAGCTCATCTACAAAACTGCCCAGTTTCTATAGCATGTTTTCTGTAACCCAAGTAGCTTTAGCGGTTGGCTGATCCTTCCATTTTACCAAATACTGGAAGTACTCTCGTCCCCTTGTTTTCTTAAACACCTTCTTGTCCAAAATTCGTTCTGGTTGCAATTCCTTTGCTATGGGTAACTATTTTACCCAGTCAATCTCTTAGGTCTCTTGATCCTTTTCTGTATCATTTGTAGTTTCACCTTCATACTTATATAGGTCAGAAACATTGAAAATTGGCAATATTCCAACATCAGGGGGTAATTCAATCTCATAGGCATTTGCAGAAAATTTCCTCAATACTTTGCACTATCCAATTTTCTTGAACTTCAATTTGTTATACTCCCTCTTTGGAAACCTTTCCTTTCTGAGGTGTGCTAAAGCCAAATCTCCAACTTCAAAGTCCACCTCTCTTCTTCTCATGTCTTCTCTGGTTTTGTACTTTATGTTACTATCCTACAGCTATTGTTTCACTTGTTCATGTATTGCTTGCATTTCTGAAGAAAAATCTTCTCCCTCTATGCTTCTCATCTCATCTCTTCCCAAGTTTCTTAACTCAGATACTCCTCTCGGATGCATTCCATAAACAATATGGAAAAGACTTTGTCCTATACTCCTGTTAGGTGAGTCACTATATGCATATTTAGCTTGTGCCAACACTTGATCCCATTGCTTTGGTTTTTCTGTAGTAAGACTCATTAAAAGATTGCCCAAACTCCTGTTCACAACTTTAATCTGTCCATCAATTTGTGGATGATAGATAGAGCTGAAACTTAATTTAGCTCCCAACTTCTTCCATAATTTCCTCCAGAAATGTCCAACAAATTTGGAATCCCTGTCTGAGACAATACTCTTAGGCAACCCATGGAATCTTACAACCTCCTTAAAAAACAAATTAGCAATGTTAGAAGCATCACTAGTTTTATAACATGGAATAAAGTGTGCCATTTTTGAAAATGTGTTCGCTACAACAAAAATTCAATCATTACCTCTTTGAGTCTTTGGTAAGCCCAAAACAAAATCCATACTTACCATATCCCAAGGCCTATATGGAGTTGGTAATGGAACATACAAACCTGTGTTTTGGCTTATTCCCTTTGCATATTGATAGACTTTGTAAGTTTTCATATACTTCTCCACTTCAGATTTAATTTTCAACCAAAAATAAAATCTGTTTAACTGCTCATAAGTCTTCTCTAGACCAAAACGTCCTGCAAATCCTCCACTATGTTTCTCTTTGATTAAGTTCTCCCTCATAGAACAGTTTGGTATGCACAACTGATTTCTCTTAAACAATAGTCCATCTTGTAAGAAGTAATCCAACCATTTACTCTTATCCACCAAAATAGGATTTTACAAGCTTCAAATGAGTCTTTAAAATCTGGATATGTTTCATACAATTCTTTAAGAAAATCAAAACCCAACACTTGGATTTGACTCTGTTGAAGTAATACAATTTTCTCACTTAAGGCATCTGCAACTTTGTTTGATTGGCCATTTATATGCTTCAAGAAAAAATGGAAACCTTGAAGATACTCTACCCATTTGGCATGTTTCTGGTTAAGCTTTTGCTACTGCATAATATACTGTAGTGCATGGTTATCTAAATAAAGTATGAACTCCTTTAACATTAGATAATGCCTCCATTTCTTCAATGACTGTATAACTGCATAGAACTCCTTATCATAAGAAGAGTACTTCTTCTTTGAATCATTATATTTTCACTAAAATAAGTTATAGGTCTATCTTCCTAACTTAATACACCTCCAATAGCTTCTCCATTGGCATCACACTTTACTTGGAAAGGTTTACTAAAGTCAAGTAGAACCATAATAGGATTTTCAATGATCTTCTTCTTCAATAGCTAGAAATTCTTTTTTGCTTCAGCAGTCCATCTAAATGGTTGTTTATCTTTCTTTATGGTCTCAATAATAGGAGCATTGATCTTACTAAAATTCCTTATAAATTTCCTATAAAACTAGCAAGACCATGAAAACTTCTTACCTCAAAAACACTTTTAGGTGAATGCCACTTCATGATTGCCTTGATCTTCTTTGGATCCACCTTCAGTCCTTTAGCAGAAATAACAAAACCCAAGTACACTAGCTATCCTTTCATGAATGAACACTTCTTCAAATTCAGCAATAATTTCTCATACTGTAGCCTTTGTAAGACATAATTCATATGTCTTATGTGCTCCTGCTTAGACCTGTTGTAAACTAATATATCTTCCAGATATACTATGACAAATTTACCTATAAACTCTTTAAGAACTTCATTCATGAGTCTCATAAATGTACTTGGCGTATTTGACAACCCAAAAGGCATTACTCTCCACTCATATAATCCCTCATTTGTCTTAAGGGCAGTTTTCCTCTCATCCCCTTCTCTTATCCTTATCTGATGATACCCACTTTTAAGATCTAGTTTTGAAAAATACTTTGCTCCACTGAAGCAATCCATTAAATATTCAATTCTAGGTAAAGGAAATCTGTACTTGATTGTGATTTTATTGATGTCTCTTGAATCTATACACATTCTCCAGCCTCCATCTTTCTTTGGACTCAACATTGTTGGTACTGCACAAGGACTCAAGCTTTCTCTGAACAACCCTTTATCATGCAATTCCTGCACCTGCTTCCTAACCTCTTCATTTTCTGTAGGAGTCATTCTGTAAGCTGTTTTACTAGGTAGACTTGCTCCAGGAATCAAATATCTATGATGGCTAATTATTCTATTGGGTGGTAACTCATTAGGCAAATCATCAACAATAATATCACAATAGTTCTCCAACATTTCTTGAATTTCAATGGGTAAATCAGAAACTTTAGTAGAAGCCATTATTACCTTGGACTTGCAAATTACAACAAAATTTACCTCATTCTCTTCAATATGCTTCAAGTATTCCTTTCCTCCTAGTAACAGAGTTTTTGGATCAATCTTCTTTCCTAATGTATCTTCTTCTTGCAGAGGCAACAACGTATGATTGACACCATCCTTTCCAAACTTGTAGGTGTTTCTTTTCCCATCATGCATAGCTCCTCTGTCATATTGCCAAGGTCTTCCAAGCAATATGTGACACACATCCATTGGCATCAAATCATATACAATTTTATCTTTATACTTGCCCAACTAAAACTCCACTTCACATTGTTCATTCACTAACAGTTGATGTCCCTTTTGTAACCATGGCACCTTGTAAGGTGTTGGATGTTTCATTGTCTTTAACTTCAATTTCTCCACCACTTCTGTAGAGACCAAATTATCAGTGTTACCACTATCAATGATCATATGACAACATTTCCCTTGAACCTTACACACTATTCTAAACAAAGTCTTTCTTTGTGATGTTTCAACTATCTCCTCTACTAGCTTGAGCGAAACATTATTAACTACCAAATATTCCCCTCTCTCTGATATATTTTCTTCTTCTGTCACTATTGTTGTTGTTGCTTCTCCCTCATCTTGAGAAACAATGGCATTCCTCTGACTTGTTTCTGCTTTCTCTGGGTACTTAAAAGCTTTGTGTCCCAGTTTGTTACATCTATAATATCTTACTTCTCTTCCTCTTCATCTGCCTGCTCTTCCTCTAGAAAAACTCCCTTTGCCTCATATTATTAATTATTAACTTGTAAATAAGCTTTTTTACAATAACATGGGCCAATACCATGACTTATCAATACCACATGCCCAAAAACCATCTTTCATTTCACAATTAAAATATTTTGATAATTTTTTTTTAAAATTTAATTTCATTAAATTTGTGCAGAGAGAGACACACTCTATGTAAGAGAATTTGTAATGCCCTATTATATTGTGCTATCTAAACATTTTGACTCTATCAAATTACATAAAATTAAAATTAAAAAATTAAAAAAATAAAATTAATAGTTATAATTATTAATTATTAAACCAATCTAGATCCATCTTAACTTTGAATCTATAGGGATCAAACCTCTAGAGGATGGATATCATTAAATTGTAAATATGTTTTCATTGAATATCATGGGAAAATACCATGGCTTATCAATACCACATGCCCAAAAACCATATCTCATTTCACAATCAAAATATTATATATATATATATATATATATATATATATATATATATATATATATATATTTCTTTTAATTTAATTTCATTACATTTTTGCATGGATAAACACTCTCTATGGAGGAAATGTTGTAATGTATTATTATTTTATGTTATCTAAACATTTTGACTCAATGAAATTAAATAAAAATATAAATAAGATTAAAAAAATAAAATTAATAATTATAATTATTAATTAATAAACCAGTCTATATGTACCTCCGGATCTATCAAGCTCTAAGAGGGATCAAATCTCTAGAGGTGCAAACCTTTCCTCAAGTTTTTCACTCAAAAAGAGATCTTCATTTAGAGAGATTTGATCTCTCTAGCGTTTGTTAAATCTTATTAAGACTAATAATAACATTAAATAAAAACATTGTAATATTCTTTTATGATAAATTGTTGAATATAATAATATTATTTGTCTATTTATGTTATAATTAATGTATTATTGTAAATTTAACATTGCTAATGTGACTAATAATGTTAATAGTGTTATTAATATTAATGTTAATATTATGTTTTTTAATATTTTTCACATGATTTTTTTTAGTTGTTGTTACATGTGGTAATATTATTATTTTAATGATATTAATAGTGCTTTTGTATTATAGTTAATTTATTACATTTAATAATGAATATTGTTAATTTTTTTACCTAGTCACTTGGCATTACATTAAATGAGGATTACATAGACCAAAAAAATTCTACTACTGGTCCACGCAAAGGGAAACCAGACCAGTAACATAAATTTTGAGTCTTGAGAGTGTTAAATCATTATCTAACTAGAGCAATTCTAAGTCTCGAGAGTGTTACGCCATCATCTAACTAGAGCATCATGCAAATAGAAACTTATAAAATTTGGTTGGTGGTGTTAGACTTTGACATATATCAACCTAAGAAGACAAAAAAGACTACTAGTGCTGAAAACAAAAAAACATATCATAACAACTATTGGGGAAAATGCAACTATTGAGAAAAATGTTTAGGCATTGTCGTGACTAGTCTTTTTTCTATACTATCAATGTTTTCCTTTGCTTTGTCCATCTAATAAAATTCTCTTATTGAGTCCTCTTGTACCTCTCTAAGAAGCCTTAAATATTCAAATTACTTTTAACCTTGTGATGAATAATGAAGTGATTGGAACATAAGAAATGTGTAAGTATATTGGGAGCGACAACCCCCTTTCGTGTGATCTGGAGAGAGGAAATCCCCACTCCTAGGGACCCTCATTAGGGAGTAATATTGTTAATATTATTAATGATATTAATAAGAATATTAATAATAATAATGATATTAGAATTAATTTTAATATTATGTTTCGAATATTATTTTTATTAATTTTATTATTAATTATATTAAAGTTAATAATTGTAAAAGTACTTAAGTTAATAATTATAAAAATGCTATAGTTGTTAATATTAATGTTATTTTATTAGCATCAGTTATAATGTTATGTTACATATAATAAATTATTACATATTGATATTAATAGTATATTTATGTTATTGTTAAGGTTATTAATGATTTACTATTAATATAAAATAACTAATATCAATTATAATATTATTATAAAATGAATGGTTGCCTATAATAACTTATTAGGTAGTGATATTAATAATATATTTATGTTATTGTTAATTATTTATTATTAATATTAATATTAATCTTAAAATTATGATTTTAATAATAACAACAACAACAACAAAGATATTAATAATAATATAATATATAACAACAATATTATAATATAGAAATGTTAATATTCAAGTTTATAAAAATGTTTATTTTAATTTAATTATGATAGGGATTCAACCTCCATAAAATATTCTATAATATACATAGTATATACAAAAATGAAATGTTCAATAGTTTTACCACTTTTTCCCTTAAAGTCATATAAACAAGCTTTTATATGAAGTAAAGTGAATTATGGTTTTTTTGGCATGTGAAATTAATAAGCCATGGTATTTTCCCATAGTTTTATAAGAAAGCCTATTTATAGAATAACATTGTTTTTTAAATATATATATGTTGAACATACTTTTCTATGTGGTTGAATATTATTACTAGGAAGATTCATCTGAAGAGATCACTTCCAACCATGGAATAGTTTTACCAAGAAGATCCAGTAGAATGGATCACTTCCTGTGAGCTCAACCACAGAGCTTGAACACTAGCAAGAATTGAATCCATGACTGTTACATCTCAATAGTGGATCTCCCAGAAGATCCACTCGAAGAGATATCTTCATCTGAGCTAAACCGACCCCTTGGAGAGATTAACCCTTAACATTTCAAGAGCAAAAGTGTTTTAACAGAGATTGGACCAATTCAAATGACACTTGAAGAGATGACTTCCTATAAGCTTAATCACAAAAAGATAAACCCATGATATTTCAATAAAAAAAATGTTTTAAGAAAGACTCTACCAATTCAACTAATTAGATAAACTATGTATATTTAACTTACATTAATTATTTTAATAATAAAACTATAATTTATATGTTTATTTCAAATTCCTATATACATTTAAGTCATTTAATTTACTAATAATTATAATAAACATCAAATTATATTAATATATAAAAAACTTCAAATAATATACCAATGATAATTTTCAATGCATATATCAATTACCATAACCAACGTCACATAAATGACTGAGCGGCAAAACCCTACCATTGATTCTCCACCGCAGCAAACACACATGGGGAGCTAACTGGCACACGCTGAGAACGTTAACTGGCACACGTTTTATAATTTCAATGAACGTTTGATAAGTTTGGTTTTGAATTGAGTTAGGAAGAGATTTATGATTTATCATCCTAAGTAATCATTAGCAACTGCCTTAGCAAATGTACAAATAACGAATAAATTATCTGAGCAGTCCACGAGAGAGTCCACCAGATAAAATATACCAGCATCTTCTATGAATTTGTAATGAGGGAAAAACCAATGTGCAAACTTGCACGCTCATAATATTTAATTTTAGTATTTACAATGCTCATACATATCGAATCATTATGAGCCGGCTATGTTATATCGGATCTGTATGGGCCGGCTAAGTTTTTCAATTTTTTTAAAGTAACACTATTAAATCCGACGAACTTCATAAAAATTACATAAGGAGTCATCTTTTTGTTTCACCGCGTCGCCTTATTACATCAAATTTCAAAACTGTGCATGATAAGTTCTGATTAGGTACGGAAGACAAGGGGAGACTCTAAAAGTATTTGCATGCAATTTCAATACCTCCTTCGCCTTCTGCTTCGTTTTCTCTGCGCAACTGAGTTGTTGAAGAATACACAGTTTAGACACACCTCCACACTGAAGCATCTCCCGAAGAATCGACGCAGTTGAAGAATATATGCAAAGCGACCAAAGAATTCGAACTGCTTTCTGAGTGGCAATTTCTGAAACCCTAATAATCTTGTTGGAGACGACAGCAATGCCCATCGCGTGATCAGCCATGGCAGCCCTTCCTTCTGCATAATCCACTAGCATGTCGAGCAGATCTAATATATTTTCACACCTTGGCTTCTCGGCCTCTGGAAGTAATTCAATCAGACAAAATACTGTGCCTGCCTCTACAGCCATTAATCTGTTATTTCTGGACCTTTTACATATTGTTATGAGGACAACCAAGGCAGACATGATCGCCTGATGGCAGGATTCACCTTTTATGATCTGTAGGAGACCTTGGAAAATATTAATCTTTTGCCTGCCGATAAATTCCCAATCAGATATCCAAGTGGAAGCCTTCAGCAATAAAACGACCGCGTGAAGTCTAGCTTCAGTGTTTCCCTTATGCAAGACCAAGGCCATGCACCTAATGCACGCTGCATCTGACAAAGATCTCGCAGTTTCCTGGGTCATAGGAAGCAGATACAATATACCCAAAGTTTCTTCACAGGCCCTGAACTTTTCATTCTCATTCTCCGCACAGCAAGACGAATTGATCAGAGATGCAAGAACAATACT
Organism: Pinus tabuliformis; assembly: GCA_031772625.1. NCBI lineage: Eukaryota > Viridiplantae > Streptophyta > Pinopsida > Pinales > Pinaceae > Pinus > Pinus tabuliformis. Next base: position 1,664,790,349 of record CM062819.1, on the reverse strand, counting down.
CGAACCGGCCGCCGCCATGCACCGTCTGTTTCCCTCGCTCTCCCGCGCAATGGACCGCAATTTTTTCAATGCACTGATGCCTTCGACTGCTGGAGATCTGAGTGCAGCTTGAAGTAACATGGAGATTTGATGAGAGTCGACGGGCGGCCTGGGAGTGGGGATTTGTTCTACGCCCTTGGAGCTGTTTGCAACGCACCATCCTTTAATGAGGCGACGCAGCATGTGGTTGGGAGTTAAATCGAAATTCTCTAGCGGCTGCATGGTCGCAGGACATGTTTTCTTGTTGCACGAAAAAATCCAGTGCTCTATGCTTTCTCGATCATATGTCATCCCGGTGCAAACAGTTACGGGGTCTCTCATAAGCTCCATCGATATGGGGCACCTGAAGTATGAAGGCACCTCCACCTCCGAACAATCATGTGGTGAGTTATTGAAGCTTGACATAGTAACGTTGGTATCAATACAGCGAGATAACTAGTTAATCAGATCGACGAGATTTCAGTTATTAAATAAGGAGACGCTGTAAGGCTTGAATGCCGACCTGAGCTATTCTCGAACTCACATAATTGAAGCTTACCGTCTATGAATACGTAGTCTCTCTTGCTGCACAATTGTTAATGTCAACGCACTCGCTCTCTCAAGGTTAGGTTTTACAGTCAACTGTCAGGCCGTCAATTGCTGTAGTCAGCAATTCCACTGTACGAACGTTCCAATTAGCAGATTGTTTCAGCTTTCAACGCAAACACTAATGGCCGTAATATTTTGAACCAGTCCGTAAGCCACTGTACCACACATATGAGACTATTGACTTTTGAAAATCTAGAAAGATGGAAACAGCGGCAAAGTCATCATTAAAAGCCCATCCTATCGCAATGCAGCGTTTAAAACGATTAAAGGGCCGAGATATTCGAGCTTCGACTAAATCTCTATTTATGAGTAGGAGAGAAGCATAAGATTGATTTAAAAGTCAATCTTTGTACGGCCACGTTTATCTACTGGTATACTAGGCTATTTGTAATTGTCACCCAAAAAGTAAGTTAAATGTGGAAAACTGAACATTTCAATGTTCATGCACTTTAATTTTGGTTTAATTGATTTTTTCCAAGTTATAATTCAATTCCATTGCTACGAATATTGACGGTTACGTATATCGGTTGGTAGAGTACTTTTATGGATTACTTAAAATGTAGTTAAATGTGGGATATTTTTGGGAACTTTTTTTAATGTAAAATTACTCCATCTTTCAGTTTTAACTTTATGCAGTAGTCTCATTGTTTAATTGTTTTATTTTTTGAATACATTTTTGTGATTTTTTCATTTTCTTTAAATTTTAATAAAATTTTGTTGGAATTATTAGTTTGATTTGCATAGTACTAGTATTTCAGAGATTTTATGGCATTGAAATTATTTAGACTTTTAAAAAAACATTTTAAATCAAAATACGTGCTTTGACTTAAAAAGTATTTCATGGAATTCTAAACAAATTGTTTAAAAGATATAATAATTAAACCATATATAATTTTGTTAGATGAATACAAATTTTGGTAAAACTATTTAATACAATTTTAATCTCAAAACATATTATAATTAAACAATAGACAGTTTTATTTTTTCAATATATTTTTTGGTAAAAAAATTTAATACAGTTTGCTTTCTTGAGATATTTTTTATAAATTTGTTTAATTTAAAATGTAGTAGTATAAGAAAACCAAATGATATAATGAGTTGGGTTGTCCTATACGAAATGGATGAGATGTTCTTTACTCATAAATTAAACAAGAGGGATTGCTGGGCATCAAGTCCTTGTTATGAATCTTGAATAGGATAGCCAACATTGCCTCACAGCCAACCTAAGTTTTAGGAGCTTGCATATAAGTAAAAAGGGGTGTGTAGTTGTGATAGTTTTAGTTTATATAAGAAAAATAATCAAACTAAATTTTTGATTTGAGACGCTTGGTAAGGATACTCTGTTCATATGTTGGAGTAAACAACCCGCTTGTATATTGATTGCTATTGGATTTAGCTAGTTGAATGTAACATGGGATATATTAATGGTCTTGAACATGGAAATTGATGGTGCGAGAGTAGAGAATGTTTTGGATGCTATTTCTTTCAAACATAACAAGAATTCTATCACACATAACAAGAATTCTATACCAGGTTACATGAAGATCAATAATGGACGGAAATGCTTTACACAAGACCACAGAGTGAGAGAGAGAGCCTTCACTTACCTTCTTAATTGTGCCCTCCTATCGCACCTATATTCATTTTCGTTCAGTTACATCTAGTCTAAGTTCTTCTTCCAACTATCGATGAGAGAAAGCTTGGACGTATAGCAAGATGAAATAAAAGGTCTCACATATAGGAATGGTATATGAAATGAAACATTGGAAACACAACTCTTGGTCCTTCGAACTGCTAAAGTGGCTAATTGCAAAAGTGGTTAGTCTGTGATCTTCCTCATCTCTTGTAAGTGTGAAAGCACTGTCTGACCTTAACTATTCCAAAAGGCACCATTATAAGGATCACTCGTGCTTTTCCCACTTCATATAGTTTTAGACTACTTTGACTTATCAATTATTTATGGAAAGGTCCATCTTACACTCAAACATGTATCTCATTATATATGAGTATCTAGTTACAAATATTTTGTCAAAGGATGTTAATAAACTCTGATCAATTTGATTCATCAATTGAATGGCTTGGCATAAATGGCTTGGAGTTCCTATAGGTTGTCTGTGGAGTGAAGATTGTCTTAAGTTGTATTGAAAGAGGTGGAGTGAATATCGTCTAGTCTCACTATCTAGCAGCCTTAGAGTGAAAGCCTTTTTCTTTGGAGTATAACTTCCATGGAAACAAGCCTTAGCTGTATTGAAAGAGGTGGAGTGAAGATCGCCTTATTAAGCTGTATAGACAAAACTACTAAACACAAGTCTCAGAGAGGAGTCAAATGAACTCTTAAAAATATATGAATTTGATTTTATAGATTGATTCTCAAATAGATCCATATCAATTCTTACTAGCCTTTGTGCAAGCCACTTAGCCAGTCTTGCTACTTTCTTGCTTGGTCCAGCAAAGAAACAAACCGTCTTCAGATACTAGCTTATTAGTCCAAGCAGTTAGTTCCATAGAAACTCTCTTTCTTTGTCCAAGTTTGGCCCAATCCATTAAAAGGAAGTTGAATTGATCCCTTAGGAAGAGAAACAAGTTGGCCATCCATTACAAAGTTTTCCCCTGATCCACACTTGTTCCCGAATAGAAACAAAAAGAGGTATTGTGGAGCTTGACCCGAAGATAAGCATCATCTAACTACACCCAATGTCGACTTGGGAAAGATACAAAGCTAGAAGATGCTCTAGCTTATGTTTATGATTATCATGATGTTGATCCTCTTGCTTGATCCTTATCCATCATTTAGCACTAGATATGTTAATAAAAACTAAGAAAACATAACAAATACTAAGAAAACGTTTGTGAGACAGCCCCCTCTTGTGAAATATAACAACTGAGAATCAAAGGTAATGAAGGCTCATACAATGCATAAATAACAACACAACTACTAAATCTGGATGGTGTTTCCATCTTGATATGGGTTCACAAAATGAGTAAGTAGCCTTGAACCTGAAGTTTTGTTGTTTGATAGTTACAAAGCTAGAGGTGAATATGTAATAGAAAATTTCTAAGCTTGGGCATGAAAAGTTGGTATTCATCAGTTCTTGCGAAACCGATGACCTTGACGGAAAAATACTCAACTACAGGTCAGTAGTTAGTCGAGCTGCAGGAAGAACTGTAGTAGTTGGGATGCATTCACACACAGATTTATTTAGTAGTTGAAGCAAACCAACATTGCCACAGGTCAAAAGTAGTGGAAATTATGTTTATAAAATGTATAGCAAAAGAAACACTCTTGTCATGTCTATAAAATGTAGAGCAATGATCTCCAAGTGGGGATGGTTGGATGCTAGTGTTTGCATGTATGGGAGGTGTAATTCAATATGGCATGGAAGAGTAGGGAGCATGACTAACAATGACTTGATCGGAAAAAGGCATGTCCAAGACACCCCAATCTTCGTGGCGAGTAGACCAGATCACTTTTTCTCTTTTCTTCTCCCCTTATTTGAAAGGGTAGCACTGTCGCATGACCATGCACACAACTTTAACAACCTCATCATTTCTTGACACGGTATCCCTACTAGAAATTTAAGCCAGACATCGTCCAAGATGCAAGTAACTACTTGAGCCCATTCTTCAGTCAGACATCATCCAAGATGCAAGTAACTACTCAAGCCCTTGAGCCCATTCTTATGAGGCTCTGAAGATTGGACCATGTGATAAAGACCCTACTACCTCTCAGCCAGACAGAGCATTACAAATTCAAAATCCATTGAGTAAACCCCCTACCAATTCATAAAGCTCTAGTTGTATTTTCTAGGCGTACATGCTCATAGTCTATGGGATAAAGTGTACAGATAGGGTGTTTGAGTGGTAACCGCTATAAGATAGGCTGTACAGAGAGAAGGGTGATCAATGATAGGTACAATCTAATATCCAGGCAAAGCAGTCTCATTACCTCGTGGCCAAATAAGTGTATGACCCTCCGGCTTGAGGGAGCAATGCCACATGTCATAATAATGCCATAGGTCATAATAGAGTGTGTACAGAGAGTTATAGTGGATGTAAAATTCTTTACCAAATACACTCACCATGTCACCACCAGCAACGTTGTGGGGGAAATATCGTTAATGGCATCGATGAGCATTTCTTCACGCTAACTAAAGCCAGCAATGTTGCTTTCTAATTAAAGTACGTTGTTCCACTGGACGCCCGATTGGTTATGGGTATGGTCAGTCAGCTTGTGAAAGAGAAAGACCATCCCCTCGTCTTCGAACTCCTTAAAACCATTGTCTTCAAGCTCCTTAAAACCCTCATACAACCTGGAAATTATTCCAATATTTTCGTCATGAGTTTTAGCGATGGACATTGGGGTTCTCAGTATCAAGAACTGGCACTGGATGTGAAGTTTGTGGGGCCATGGAGCTCAGCTCAGCTAGGAGATTTTTATAATGCCTTGGATATATTTGTAAGTCTGATGCAGAGAGCCTAGGGTCTCAATCACATGCTCATGGAGGCCATGCAGTGCGGGAAGACACTGTTGGTGTCACATTTTGGCAACATTAAGAAGAGCATGGTGGTGAGTGGGGATTTTAGGTACACATTTAGTCTCAGGCTCAAATCCCTCTGCATCGCCCTCCACGTCGCATTGGTGAGACTTATTGAGGATGGCATGTATGAAAGAGTTTCGTTGTATATTTCCAGGGGAATGCCACCAAATTCGATTTGTGAAATACCCTCTTCCACTTCTTCCTTCTCATGAATAGTTGCTCATGAAATGGTATTGATCCATGCTACCTCTCTTTTCCCATGAAATTAACATACAAATTTTGTAGCCATTTTCCTCTTTAAGATATACTATTATTCCATTTTGTGCTTCCAATTCAGATCATTCAAATTCACAGAGTATTCAAACCATTGATTACAGGGAGAGTGATTTACGATCATATGCAATTAAATTGTAATGAGATATTCACTCTGTACTTTGAGTTATTATTCTTCACCTGCAATCTCTTTTTCATCCGAAGAAGGTGCAACAATCAATGGTGTTCTTGTTTTTCCACGTCTTCTTGTTTTCTTTTGGTGTGGGGCGCTAACTAGAAAAACAATGAGAATTGTATGACACCTGTTAGCCATGCATGTAGAGAAGAAACCCAACAGTGACAAGCAGACAAGAGGTGGCAGGCATAGATGTAGTAAGCAGACTAAAAACAGACAAGTGGTGGAAAATGTTTTCGGAGTAATGCTATTATTAGAGCCATAGTTTCCTAGCATAAAATTATTGAGAAGTAATGCTAAGTGAAAGTAGCATTACTTCATTTCAGTTTCAAATTTTCCTTCATTACCTATAATTATCCTAGATTTTGCCTTAGTATGCCTCAGTATGAGGCTAAATAAGACGATGATTACTTTGATTGGTTAAAAAAGAAAAATAATGTCATTATTATAAAAGAAGTTTGGGTGGAGGGAAAAAAGATTTATTAGTTTTTGTGTTCAACTAATATACATTGGATAAATCGATTACTATAGTCCCTGCAGCCTTGAAGGGGTAGGGACTAATAAAATAAAATTAAAATTTCATTTATATCTCTAACAATAAAATAAGTTAAAAGTGAACCTTATTTTCATATTATGAAAAACCCACATACTATTCCAATGCAAATTGAATGAGGAATTTAGGAGTGATTTTCCAATGCAAATTGAATGAGGAATTTAGCAGTGGATAGTTCGACGAAGTTATTCATGCCCCATCCTAATCCCATTTGAATATTGTAATAATGCGAATCAGTGAGATATAGTAAGGCCCCTCCACCACACCCTCCCTCCTGTGCGGAAACATAAAAAAAATCCCAAGGCCTCAAATGATTAATGGTTTTAGGAACAATGGATCATGGCCGAGCAGTTTCATCATCATCAGGGATGATAGAGTAATCAGACAATACAGGTGGCAATGGAAGGCCAATGTGATGCAATGTTCTAGAAGATGAGATTGTTGTGGGCGATCCAAAGGCCCCAGCTAATGAGGAGCGAGAGGTTCTGAAGCTTTGTTGGAACAACGCTTGACCACCATGTTGACCAGGCCTCCTTGATAGTAATACCCTGCCACCTGATCGGAGATGGAACCATTGATAAGATCGATTTACAGAGTTCTTGTGTGGCCTGGCAATCAATAAATAGGTGGGTAACAAATTCATTGTTGCTTTTGCAAAGACAACACCAAAATGGGTCGTGTTGTGCTCGTTTGAGAAGGTTATCTCTTGTGGGAATTTTGTTTTTAACTATGGTCCACATGAGAAGTTTGTTCCTGGGGGGTGCTTTGAGCTTCCACAAGTGCTTCCACTAGGACTCGATGGCTTATGGTCGACAAGCTTCGGCTAGCACAAGGTAGCCTTCCTTAGGAGTGTATTTCCCAGCTTTCGAGAGCGCCCATATTATCTCATCTTCACCTTAACCTAACTGGATATGAGGTTTAGTAAGAGAAACAATATATGCATTGCATTGATGTGTCCATTGTTGTGGAATGTTCAGTCTATGGACCGATTTCCATGCTTGCTGAAATAACGTGGTATGCTCGGGATCCGCTATGTGGTTGATATGGGTAATGTTTGCTGCTCTGAGAAAGTTTATGAGCCCAACTGGTAGCCTGTGGGCATTACCGCAACTAATCGATGGGTCTTGTCCAATCCTCATAGCCATTCCAAATTGAATTTTCCAAGTAATACCAGCTCTAATGATGTCCAACGATTTAATTACAACCTTCCATATGATTGATATCCCTATGGGGTATCATTTTCGTTGTCTTAGCCAGTCCATCAAATTAAGAGGGGTGTTGTATTTTGAAGCAACCACCCTTGCCCATAGGCTATTTGAAGTAATGAGTTTCAATCCAGGTTTAGCTTCTAGAGCTGAGGAGAAATCCTCTAACTCCTTTATACCCCATCCATCCTACCTCTTCGGCATATTGAGTACCTCCCACTTGACCCATGCAAATATTTTGCCTATCTATTTACCCTTCCAAAGGAATCTACAACATAAGGCCTGTATCCCGGAGAGTATACCCCTAGTAATCCATGCCAATGACATCCAATAGAATGGAGTAGCCTCCAGAATAGCTTTAATGAGAGTGAGTCTGCCTTCCTTGGATAGGTATTTGTAATACCAAATGTTGAGTCTTTTCTCCATATTGGCAATAAGCCATGTCCAATCTGCAATTTTGTATCCCATAGGCTTCAATTTGTAACCCAAGTATCGAATGCAATCCTCCAATCTTAGAAGGGTGAACTGGAATCTTTGTAGTGAAAAATGCATCTCATATAGGGAACATCCAGCCACTGATAAGGTGGAGTTGTTGCAGTTTACAATCATGCCAGTGGCCGATTGGAATAAACAGAAATTATTCTTCATATTGGCCAAATCCCCAATACTTACATTGAGAAATATCAACCATTAGAATCATACCTTTCATTTTATTGGAATGCAATGAGTGCAATACCTCGTGTGTTGTTCCCACTACCTCATGGATCTGTCGATCTTGTAGAAAGGCGAATTACTCCTGAGATATATGGGTGGATAGAATCAGCCTCATTTGATTGGCTATGATTTTAGCCATGATCTTATAGATGCAGTTGCATAATGAGATAGGTCTATAGTCGTCAAAGGTGGACAGATTGTTGGACTTTGGAATGAGTGTGATGAATGTAGAGTTGAAAGGTTCATACATCTTGCCATTGATTCTAGTTTATTCAATTACCTTGACGAGGTCTACACCAAGAGTCTCAAAAAAAGCTAGATAGAACTCAACCAACCATCCGTCCGACCCTGGGCTCTTGTCTTTCTTGAACCATTTCAGAGTGGTTTCCAATTCTCCTAGGGTGACTTCCTTAGTTAGTTCACTGCCATCCTCCTGTTCCACAAATTGTGGGAAACGCTAAGCCACTTGTATGATTTCAACACGATTTACATTGGGGGGAGCCCTGTAAATCTGATTGAAATGAGAGGATGCCATTGATGCTAGTTGAGGGAAAGTGTTTACAGTGAAACCTTGCTCATTCGAGAGCTACCAAATGGTATTAATAGCTTTCTGCCCGTTTGCATAATTATGATATAATTTTGTATTATCATCTCCCTCAAGCAGTCATATTGCCCTACTTTGTGGCCAAATAAGTGCATGATCCTCCGGCTTGAGGAAGCAATGCCACATGTCATAATAATGCCATAGGTCATAATAGAGTGTGTATAGAGAATTATAGTGGAAGTAAAATTCTTTACCAAATAGATTCACCATGTCGCCACCAGCAACGTTGTGGGGGAAATATCGTTAATGGCGTCAATGAGGGTTTCTTCATGCTAACTAAAGCCAGCAATGTTGCTTTCCAATTAAAGTACGCCGTTCCACCAAACGTCCGATTGGTTATGGGTACGGTTAGTCAGCTTGTGAAAGATAAAGACCATCCGCTTGTCTTCGAACTCCTTAAAACTATCATCTTCAGGGTCCTTAAAACCTTCATACAAACCAGAAATTATTCCAATATTTTTGTATTGATTTCTAGCGATGGACACTGGGGTTCTCGGTATCAAGAATTGGCACCGGATGTGAAGGTTGTGGGGCCATGGAGCTCAGCTCAGCTAGGATACTTTTATAATGCCTTGGATATCTTTGTAAGTCCGATGCAGAGAGCCTAGGGTCTCATTCACATGCTCATGGAGGCCATGCAGTGCGGGAAGACACTGTTGGTGTCACATTTTGGCAACATTAAGAAGAGCATGTTGGTGAGTGGGGATTTCAGGTACACATTTAGTCTCAGGCTCAAATCCCTCCGCATCGCCCTCCACGTCGCATTGGTGATAGTTATTGAGGATGGCACATATGAAAGGATTTTGTTGTATATTTCTAGGGGAATGCCACCAAATTCGATTTGTGAAATACCCTCTTCCACTTCTTCCTTCTCATGAATAACTACTCATGAAAATGCATTGATCCATGCTACCTCTGTTTTCCCATGAAATTAACATACAAATTTTGTAGCCATTTTCCTCTTTAAGATATACTATTATTCCATTTTGTGCTTCCAATTCAGATCATTCAAATTCACAGAGTATTCAAACCATTGATTACAGGGAGAGTGATTTACGATCATATGCAATTAAATTGTAATGAGATATTCACTCTGTACTTCGAGTAATTATTCTTCACCTGCAATCTCTTTTTCATCTGAAGAAGGTGTAACAATCAATGGTGTTCTTGTTTTTTCCACGTCTTCTTGTTTTCTTTTGGTGTGGGGCACTGGCTAGAAAAATAATGAGAATTTTATGACACCTGTTAGCCATGCATGTAGAGAAGAAACCCAATAGTGACAAGTAAACAAGAGGTGACAGGCATACATGTAGTAAGCAGACTAAAAGCAGGCAAGTGGTGGAAAATGTTTTCGGACTAATGCTATTATTGGAGCCATAGTTTCCTAGCATAAAATGATTGAGAAGTAATGCTAAGTGAAAGTAGCATTAATTCATTTCAGTTTCAAATTTTCCTTCATTACCTATACTTATCCTAGATTTTGCCTAAGTATGCCTCAGTATGAGGCCAAATAAGACGATGATTACTTTGATTGGTTAAAAAAGAAAAATAATGTCATTAATATAAAAGAAGTTTGGGTAGAAGGAAAAAAGATTTATTAGTTTTTGTGTTCAACTAATATACACTGGATAAATCGATTACTATAGTCCCTGTAGCCCCGAAGGAGCAGGGACTAATAAAATAAAATTAAAACTTCATTTATATCTCTAACAATAAAATAAGTTAAAAGTGAACCTTATTTTCATATTATGAAAAACCCACATACTATTTCACTCACTCGAATTAACATTATTTCCCTCTATACTCACAAACCCAAGCGCGATATTTCACAGTGAAACCTTAACGATAATAATAAGGGCTATAGTAGCTAGTGCCTGTCGTTTAGTTTAAATATAATTAAATTTAAGTAAAAATATTAAATTTAAGTTAATGTTAAAGTTTAAAATCAGATCAATTTAGTTTCTATCTATTGGTAAATGTCTCTAATAAGAAGCTTGGCATACTTTTAGCATATATATGTTAAATAACAAACTATCTAATTATTATTGACAAAGCAAAGTTCCTAATCAATTAAAAATAACTTGATGTAAGGTATGACTCACCTAGCTAAAAGCACTTGAGAATTATAATGATTAAGGAAAAATAAAAAATTGTTACCATGCAATGGTTAGGGGCAAGTGATAAAAACATAGGAGAATTTATGTTGAGAGAAAGTAAGTCAAATAATGCAAAGAATTCAAGCACCAAGTTGACATCACAATAGTGAACAAAGAATAAACACCAATGATGATGCATTGAAGTGGATCCTAGTAATTTGAAGATAAAAAATGAAGAAAAGTAAATCAACCACAAAGACCATAGAAAATGAAAATGGGATCAATTGAAAGAAAATTGAAGAAATACAAAATGATGATTGCATATTCGAATGTGTACTTCATCTTGGCATATATGTGATCATATTTATAATTTTTATTTCTATTTCTAATTGTTATTACCAGTATAGATTCATCTTAAATACAGATCTAACATGAGCTGAGAGGGATTCAATTTCTTTACGTGCAAATATTTTTATGAATTGACATTATTTAAATGTTTTGTATAGTTATTTATTTATTTATTTTTTATTTTTTATTTTGGCCGACATGAGTAAAATTTCAACTTTGATGATGGACAAACAACATTACACATCATATTGGGCTGTAGAATGAGCCTCTCGGCTCAATTATTGATTATTTTGAAGTATAATTTGGTTTTAAGAGCCTGAAAAACCTAATTGTATAGAATAATCTTCAACTAATTAACTCTTACATTGACATGTAATTGATATATTTTCTTAACAAATTCTTAATTTAATTAAGATAGTCTACCAACAAATTTAATATACAAATATTTAACATTATTTTATATGATTTTTTTTTTCCATTTTGTATTAAGTTTTATCAAATTTTATCATTTAATTACAGGTTTTACAAAACATCAGTTTACACACGAGCTAACTGAAAATCAACTAACGTGCAACTGACCAACAATGTTGTATGACCACTATATGACCTCATGGTTTCCCAATGATCTAAGTAGGGATGAGGTATTCTAATTGCTAATTATAGGTGAGTAAAAACTAGAAATTAGCACAATAACTAGAACAATCAACTTGTGATAACCACTGATTTAGGCTCAAATTGAATGGATTATCTAAACTAGCTTTTTTGTTGATCTTGAAGGATTAAGCTAAAATTACCTTTCACATAGAGTAAATTGTTGATACATATGACCATTGAGATTTAAAATTTTTCTGGTATTTATCCATATGAAAATGCTAGGAATATAGGAATTGAATGATGTATTAGTTAAACCATAGAAAACCCTCCAATTCCAATCACAAGAAAATCACAAAATAATTAAAAACCTACCAATCTAAATAGGAAAACCCACTTCAAATAACTACTTAACCTATTTCAACAAGAAAATCACAAAATAATTAAAAACCTACCAATCTAAATAGGAAAACCCACTTCAAATAACTACTTAACCTATTTCAACAAAAAAATCTCTTAAACTCTTTTATAAAAGATAAATATATAAGAAAAAATAAAAAAATTGAAATAATACGAAAATTTGACATTCCTCAACATATTTATTTTCTTTTTATTGATATTTTTCATTTATTATTATTTTTTTTTACTAGTTCTGATTTACTTTTACATTAACACTCTAACCACTTTCCCTAGAAAAAAATATCAGTTTTTCCAACTTGTCCACTTATTCAATGTCTATACCAATAACTACTTCATTAATGACAGGGTCCGGGCAGCACAGTGATCTGTATGAAAACTAACTGAAAACGAGTGAACAAAAATGTCATGGCTTCTATCGCTAACATGTTGAGTCCCACAGATCTTCGCTAACATCACATGGGAACTGAATCATTGTGAAGTTGATCCGTTGGGTCAGCATGGGGAGCACGTACAGTGAATATAAAGGAAAATTCCGTCCTCAATGGAATTACATGTTCTCACATCATACTTACCCGTGCAAAGGAATTTTATGAAAGCCATCATATTTTATAGGCCGAGATATAGGAATATGCTGCATTATTTGAAGTATTTCGATATTATAGTTTCACGTCTTATAGGACGAGATATAGGAATATGGTGCACTATTTGAAGTATTTCGATATTGTAGTTTCAAGTGTATGTAGGAGAGTACACTTCGGCCAAATATTATATAACTTCCATGTGAGCACTTATATGTCTACAACTACAAGTACATTTTGTTGTACTCAACCATCAACCATGTGAAACGTAATGTCCTTTAAATTTAAATTTGTCATCATATTATCTTATAGCAGACATTAAATTCAAGTGTTACCACTAGTTTCAACTCCCGATGCATCCTTCAATAAGATAATCAAAATGATAGCCAATAATATTATAGTTTTTTTTCCCTTTGGAAAAATTCTAATTTCCATCAAGTAAGAAAATTACATGTTGTATATGCATGGTGCATATGTTGTAAAAGAGGTTTTGCTTGTCAAAAAAATAAGTTCTCCAGTACAGATCTTAATTTGGTGCCTTATGTCCACGCAGGGAGGCACCATTCTCAGTTGTATTCAACATAAAATTTTATAAAAAAAAACTCTAGTCATGTAGAGTACCAAATTGTTCTTGATTTGAAAAAGCATATGAATATTTATAGATGAAAGCTGATAAGCAAAATAAAACATGTAGCCAGGCTCCCTGTGAACCTGCTACACAACTATGTCCATAAAAGGCTGATGATAGTACTAATAATGGGCTCCTTCCCTATGTTCCTGAATCATCCAAGTGCTGAGAGGCTCGTCCGCAACTTCTTTGGGTAATTTGTCGACAGCTCCATTTTGTTCCCTGAAAATGTGATGGCATGCAAATGAGTCAAAAAATGTAATAAGTCAGAGAGCCTCATCCAGAATATGACTCAAAGTATATGTAAAACATCTAATTGTTTTGTTTAACCAGTCACAGACAACTTTTGAGTCCCCAAAGAGTTGTAAATCTCTACAGTGATTTTCCAATGCAAATTGAATGAGGAATTTAGCAGTGGATAGTTCGGCGAACTTATTTATGCCCCATCCTAATCCCATTTGAATATTGTAATAATGGGAATCAGTGAGATATAGTAAGGCCCCTCCACCACACCCTCCCTCCTGTGTGGAAACATCAAAGAAAGCCCAAGGCCTCAAATGATTAATGGTTTTAGGGACAATGGATCGTGGCTGAGCGTTTCATCATCATCAGGGATGATAGAGTAATCAGAAAGTATGGGTGGCAATGGAAGGCCAATGTGATGCGGTATTCTAGAAGATGAGATTGTTGCGGGCGATCTAAAGGCCCCAGCTAATGAGGAGCGGGAGGTTCCGAAGCTTTGTTGGAACAGTGCTTGACCACCATGTTGACTAGGCCTCCTTGACAGTAATACCCTGCCACTTGATCGAAGATGGAACCACTGATAAGATCGATTTACAGAGTTCTTGTGCGGCCTGGCAATCGATAAATAGGTGGGTAACAGATTCATTGTTGCTTTTGCAAAGACAACACCAAAATGGGTCGTGTTGTGCTCTTTTGAGAAGGTTATCTCTTGTGGCAATTTTGTTTTTAAATATGGTCCACATGAGAAGTCTGTTCCTGGGGGGTGCTTTGAGCTTCCATAAGTACTTCCACCAGGACTCGATGGCTTGTGGTCGACGAGCTTCGGCTAGCACAAGGTAGCCTTCCTTAGGAGTATATTTCCCAGCTTTCGAGTGCGCCCATATTACCTCATCTTCACCTTAACCTAACTGGATGTGAGCTTCAGTAAGAGCCCCAATATAGGCATTCCATTGCTGTGTCCATTGTTGTGGAATGTTCAGTCTATGGGCCGATTTCCATGCTTGCTGAAATAATGTGGTATGCTCGGGGTCCGCTATGTGGCCGATATAGGTAATGTTTGCTGCTCTGAGAAAGTTTTTGAGCTCAGCTGGTAGCCTGTTGGCATTCTCGCAACCAATCGATGGGTCTTGTCCAATCCTCATAGCCATTCTAGATTGAATTTTCCAAGTAATACCAGCTCTAATGATGTCCAAAGATTTAATTACAGCCTTCCATATGATTGATATCCCTGTGGGGTATCTTTTTCGTTGTCTTAGCCAGTCCATCAAATTAAGAGGGGTGTTGTATTTTGAAGCAACCACCCTTGTCCATAGGCTATTTGAAGTAATGAGTTGCGATCCAGGTTTAGCTTCCAAAGCTGAGGAGAAATCCTCTAACTTCTTTATGCCCCATCCACCCTATTTCTTCGGCATATTGAGTGCCTCCCACTTGACCCATGCAAATATTTTTCCTGTCTGTTTACCCTTCCAAAGGAATCTGCAGCATAAGGCTTGTATCTTGGAGAGTATACCCCTAGGAATCCATGCCAATGACATCCAATAGACCGGAGTAGCCTCCAGAATAGCTTTAATGAGAGTGAGTCTGCCTGCCCTGGATAGGTATTTGTAATACCAAATGTTGAGTGTTTTCTCCATCTTGGCAATAAGCCATGTCCAATCTGCAATTTTGTATCCCAGAGGCTTCAATTTGTAACCCAAGTATCGAAGGCCATCCTCCAATCTTAGAAGGGTGAACTGGAATCTTTGTAGTGAAAAATGTATCTCGTATTGGGAACATCCAGTCGCTGATAAGGTGGACTTGTTGCAGTTTACAGTCATGCTGGTGGCCGATTGGAACAAACAGAAAGTATTCTTCATATTGGTCAAATCCCCAATACTTACATTGAGAAATATCAAAACGTCATCCACAAATAACAAATGAGTCAATATGCATCCTTCTGTGATTTTAATACCCTGCAGTCTGCCCCTTCTGAACTCTTCTTTAACAAGCCTACTGAGCCCTTCCATGATTAGGAGAAAGAGTAGTGGAGATAGGTGGCAACCCTGACGGAGGCCTCTTTCAGAATGAAAAAAGGGTGAAGCCGCTCCATTAATCAGAACACTAAATGATATGTTAGTGATGCAACTCATAATCCATTTAATAAAATCATATGGAAACCCAAGGTGGGTTAGAAGCATTCTCATATACAACCAGTTAACTCTGTCAAAAGCCTTAGAGAGATCAACCTTTAGAATCATACCTTTCATTTTATTGGAATGCAATGAGTGCAATACCTCGTGTGTTGTTCCCACTACCTCATGGATCTGTCGATCTTGTAGAAAGGCGAATTGCTCCTGAGATATATGGGTGGATAGAATGGGCCTCATTCGATTGGCTATGATTTTAGCCATGATCTTATAGATGCAGTTGCATAATGAGATAGGTCTATAGTCGTCAAAGGTGGACGGATTGTCGGACTTTGGAATGAGTGTGATGAATGTAGAGTTGAAAGGTTCATACATCTTTCCATTGATTCTGGTTTCTTCAATTACCTTGAGGAGGTCTGCACCAAGAGTCTCAAAAAAAGCTAGATAGAACTCAACTGACCATCCATCCAACCCTGGGCTCTTGTCTTTCTTGAACCATTTGAGAGTGGTTTCCAATTTTCCTAGGGTGACTTCCTTAGTCAGTTCATTACCATGCTCCTATTCCACAAATTGTGGGAAAATCTAAGCCACTTGTGTGATTTCAACAAGATTTACATTGGGGGGAGCCCTGTAGATCTGACTGAAATGAGAGGATGCCATTGATGCCAGTTGAGGGAAAGTGTTTACAGTGAGACCTTGCTCATTTGAGAGCTATCAGATGGTATTAATAGCTTTCTGCCCATTTGCATAATTATGATAGAATTTTGTATTATCATCTCCCTCAAGCAGCCAGATCGCCCTACTTCTCAGCCTCCACGCTTCTTCACGGTCCTTCAGAATTTTTCCTCTAGTGGCATATAAGGAAGTGAGTTTGTCCTTATGCTCATTTGAGCTGTAAAACTCTCCAAAGTTATTTTCAAAATCAGAAATTTCTGTTTCCGCATCCCTTAGGATTTGATCATCCTGTATTTTCTTGTTATGTGCCCATATTTTAGAGTCTCTATTCATCTCTATTAGAAAGTCAGAAAAACCCTCAGTTATGTTTCCTCCAACAGCTGGGGGATGTGCCTTCCAAAATTTTTTGATCATAAGAACATAGGTAGGGTTCTTTAACCATGAAGAGCTGAACTTAAAGGGACCCTTGGGTTTCCCAGGCGCCCCACAGATTTCCGTGTATATTGGCAAGTTATCAGAGATGCCACCTGATCCCACCCATTGTCTACGATTTACTCTTAGATTAATAAAGCCTTCCTTGATTAGGAATCAATCAAGTCTTCGAACTAAACTGTCTTCCCCAACTCTGTTGTTCCTCTAGGTGGGCTGCAATTTAGCTGAGGGGATGTCCATAAGATTGTGGGGTTCCAAGATATTCTCAAAATAGGTAGATAGGGGATCCATTTGAGCTCGGTGTCCCCAGGATTCAGAGTGGTCTATGGAGAAATTTAGATCCCCTCCCATGATTAAGAATTCCTTTTGCAATAATTCAGTACTTAGAAGATGATCCCAAAATGAAGGCCTGTGTTGGCACGGCCCATATACGTTAATAGTCCGAATCTCCATACCCATATTAGCTGAAAACAAGTCCACCCCAATATACCCTGAGCCTCCCCAACAGTTACGGAGATTGATGGAACGTTGCTTGTAACTTAGATAAATACCACCCGATCGTCCATTTTCATCAAGGCCAAGAAAGTTCTAGCCAGGGAGCATCGATTCAAGGAGATGAGAGATGGCTTCAGCTAATCCTAAGGTTTCCTGTAGAAAAATAACATCGACTAGTGCAGGAGAGATCAATCTTCAAAGGGCTAATTTTTTATCGGGCGTAGCTAGCCCTCTACAGTTGAAGAAGACAATCTTCATAAGGGGGGATCAGATAGGGGGTTCAATGCTCTAGGTGCCCTGTGGATGGTTATTTGCTTGCCAGAAGCGATATCGTCTCCCACATGGATTTGTGCTTTTGTGTTATGAAACCAGCTCACAAAAAGATAGAAAAGATAGATCAACGCCTTAGAATTCAGCCTCTTTGAGGGGGCAACCTCCTTTACATTACATAAATGAACAATTCTTTGATGATTCAAATGACAAAACCTCATTTCTATATATAGGAGTCTAAGGAGTCACAATATAACCCAGCTGGCCTAACAATAATAATATAAAGCCACAAAACTAACAATAGAGGGGTTCTATGGGGCACAGTAATAAAAATATGGGGACAATAGGGGCACAACAATATTAATAAGGGATACAACTACAATAGTAATGGGGTAATCACTAGTATTATAGGGTCCTATCATGCCCCTCTCCTTCAAAAAAATAGTGTTGTCCTCAACGCTTAAGTAGTTCTGGATGCTTCTGTATAAAATTCTCATCCTCCCATGTGGAATCTTCAGCAGATAAGTTCTTCCACTTGATGAGATACTCCAAGATTGATCGATTTTGTAGCTGTTGAGTTCTTGTTTCTATGACTACTTCCGGTTCCAATATAATTTTTCCTTCCTTGTCAAGTTTTGGCAATATTATTTGAACTGGAAGCTTGTCACCTATAACCTTCTTTAAACATGAAACACGGAAAATTGGGTGCATTCGAGACGCTGCAGGAAGCTCCAATTTGTATGCCATAGTACCAATCTTTTGCAACACCTTGTACGGACCATAAGACCCTAGTGATAATTTATTATCCTTCTTAGCTTGCTTGAGGGACATTTTTTTATATGGTTGTAGCCATAGGAATACCCAATCGCCTACATCAAAACTTCTTTCGCTGCGATGTTGATTTGCCTGTTGTTTTATTCTATTCTGTGCCAACACGAGGTTATCCTTTAAGAGTTGGAGGACTTGTTGTTGATGTTCAACGTGATGTTCCACTGCTTGAACCTTAGAATTTTCTCTTAAATATGATGTGATGGATGGTGGCTGATATCCATAAAGTGCCATAAATGGGGTCATTTTTGTTGCTGTATGGAAGGAAGTGTTATACCACCATTCAGCCAGAGGCAACCATTTGACCCATTGTGTCTATTTATCAGATACAAAGCAACAAAGATATCCTTCCAAACATTTGTTTACTATCTCATTTTGGCCATCATATTGAGGATGATAAGATGAGCTATGAGCTAACTGAGTACCAAGGCAAGAAAATAATTCTGTCCAAAAATTTCTAGTGAAAATGGTATCTCTGTCACTTACAATAATCTTTGGGTTTCCATGTAGCTTTTGAATTGTTTCCATAAATGCAGTAGAAACTGTACTAGCTTTCAATGGACATGATAATGCACAAAATTGTGCATACTTGGTAAGTCTGTCAACTACCACCATGATGACACTCTTTCCCTCAGACTTGGGTAAACCTGTGATAAAATCCATTGAAACCTCCTCCCGACGTTGGCTTGGAATGGATAAAGGTTGTAATAGACCCAGGGTCTTAATTGTTTCAACTTTATTTTGTTGGCAAACCAAACATTCTGCCACAAACTTTTGAATATCTGATTTAAGGCCATCCCAAAAAAATTGCTTCTTAACCCTGTGGTAATTTTTTAAAAATCCTAAGTGCCCTCCTAAGGGAGAAGTGTGCAATTCCATAAGAATATTTTGTTTGAGTTGCGAATTCTTACATAGGTATAAGCGATCTTTGTACCATAACGAATCATTTTTCCCGCTAAATGTATCAGATGTACTGGAATCTTGTTGTAACTTTCGAATAAGTGCCCACACTTCTTCATCATTCTTCCATGTCTATCTTCAAATCTATCTTCAAATCGTCCATCTTAGCTTGCACGTCATTCATCTTAGCTTCTACGCCTTTCTTTAAACAATCCATCTTAGCTTCTACATCTTTCTTTAAACCATCCATCTTAGATTCTGTTCCTTTTTGTGCAAGTGACACTTGTTGCACTTGGTCTCGTAATTTTGATATATCATGTTGCATTTCTTCCTCTTCTTCATGAGTCATGCTAGAGCTTTCAGGTTGCCTACTAGGTGTTTGCATTTTCTTTCCTCGGGGCATAAATTATCAATAATAATGCTTTACTATGCCCTTTCAATTCCTTCAAACTAATTTTTCAAACCAAGCTTATGCAAAAATTAAAAAAAAACTACACACCTTTTTTCACTTTGTAGGAGCCTGATATTGAATCTGATGTATCTCTGTAATTTCAGATCATCCAGTTCTGAAATTGTGAACTATAATAGCCTTGTGCTTCCTCTTTCCAATGCCACCAGTCTGATCCAAATTGGATTCTCCACAAAAGAGTTATGCACAATCTCCCACAGTGACCTGATTATAGACTAGTTTAGTAGAGCGAACTTGTACGACGTGCCACGAGTCACTGTTTCAAATTTTAGCTCTGAAAAATATATACAACAAACTAAAGTCCGTCCTCTTTCTATACCTTCTTACGAAATTTCAATCCAATTCTCAGAAATAAAGTTGTGACGATTTTCCCCAGGTCACCTATTTGGAATGTAATTTAGGAGTCTGCAAAAATACCAACTTCCTCAGATCATATCTCCGCAAATATAGTGAGAAAAGATCTGAAATTCGGACCTGAGATTCAGCGCGATTTCTTCTCAAATGGGTTTTTTTTTAGCTTCTGAAATGTCACAGAAAAAAAGTTATAGCAAAAATACCACGATGACCTGTTTGGAGTAGCGAAACCCTAGAATCCAAAGCTCTGATACCAAATGTTATGAAACCAGCTCACAAAAAGATAGAAAAGATAGATCAACGCCTTAGAATTCATCCTCTTCGAGGGGGCAACCTCCTTTACATTACATAAATGAACAATTCTTGGATGATTCAAATGACAAAACCTCCTTTCTATACATAAGAGTCTAAGGAGTCACAATATAACCAAGCCGACCTAACAATAATAATATAAAGCCACAAAAATAACAATAGAGGGGTTCTATGGGGCACAGTAATAAAAATATGGGGACAATAGGGGCACAACAATATTAATAAGGGATACAACTACAATAGTAATGGGGTAATCACTAGTATTATAGGGTCCTATCATTTTGAGAGGGAGGTGGGTCAGCCCGAGGAAGCTTAGGAGGGATGGGGGACAGTATTAGGTCTAAACCAATATGGTCAGAGACCTTTAATTTTTTTTTTTTCCTTAGATAAAGTCTGATATCTCAGGGAGGAAGGCCCTGCCTCAGGTATAGGGGAATTAAAGGGGAGAGATCCGGGAGCAATGGGGGGATGATAGAGAAAGTGGATGTGGAGGAGCGAAGGGGAAAGGCCAGAGAGATGGGGGAAGTGATTTATAAATAGTTCCACTATGTTTACCAGGTGAAGATAATGCATTAAACTCATCACGAGAAAACAAATGAGGAGGGCTAGAGGAGGAAGAAATCATACCTGAAGAAAACGCAGCCCCCGCAGCTGCGCTTGCCCTGGTGAGAGGAGGAGATGGAGGTCGAAGAGGACGTCTTTCATGATTCTTTGGGGCCTCCTTATCTCTATTAGTAGGTTCCACTTGCATCCCATCGTCTCCACTGGGGGCCTGCTCTCACTACTCTTGTGTAGTCTTTGGTGGAATTGCCCTTCCTATATCCCATGTTCTTTCCTTACTGTTGAGAGGGCAATCCCTATAGAGATGCCCAACCTTGTGGCATCTTCTACATCTGAAGGGAACCCCTTCATAGTCCAATGTCTACCTTCGAGAGAAATTCCACCATTGAATTATGATGTGCTCCTGTAATCCGTCACTGGTATCTAAGTGTACTAGTACTCCTGCATAAGCCATCCTCCCTATTGTGAGATAGGATTTATCGTGTTCCAGATAAGTACCAAGGGCATTCCCTATGCATCTGAAGATATCTTTAGACCAAAACTGTAATGGTAGGCCAGTTAGATGGACCCAAAGGGGACCTTCTCCAAGCTGTTCCCATTCTGGATCGAAGAGGGGAGTCCACTTGTGAAGGAGCACTGTTGTCTATTCTAAATGCCAAACCGTTGAGAGTACCCAATTCGTATGTTCAGCCCTGGTGAAACGGAGGGAAAACCACCCCCTGACAAAAGTTTGGACAAATGGTGGTTCAGCCAGATGATGTCCCCAGACCTCCGACGCCCACTACTTTAGTCTTGTAGCACTGTAGTATCGGCCCCTGACTCTTCCCACCAAAACCTGGTCAGCAATTTCCATGGTGTCACTCCACTGAAAGTCCTCGCCTAGACAAAGAAAGACTTCAATAGCCTTTGATTTCAAACACCTCTGCTTTTTTCCTTTCTGGGTCCTTTCATCAAGTAAGGAAAGCTGAGGGTCGCTTAGTGAAGGATTTGTCACAGGGTTTGGAGGGTCCAATTGAGGCTCAAATGAGAAAACACTGGAAATGGGAGGGATATCGATAAAATTTCCTGATTGAGGGGCCGAAAAGGGCAGTGCTAGTTGATACCCAGGTGCAATAGCTACGGGCTCCCTGGATTGAGCAGTAGAGGGCACATGAGAGCTAGCGGAAGGTGGAAGAGAGGTGAGCCCCGTCGAGGAGATTCCAAATCTAGGGTGAAGGGATTGATCCACAAAATTGAGGGTAGAAGGCAATAGTGGCTGAGCTGTGAGGTCCAAAAAAGAAGGGGAGGACTCCGGGAGGGTAACCACTGAACTTGAAGGCCCTGAGATCGAGGGAAACGAAGCTACGGTGTCAGAAAGCTCATAGCCATAGGTGAAGACGCTTGCCAGATTTACCTTGGGAATAGTCCAAATCAAGGTACCCTCTAATGGGTCCTCCGAATAGTCGACTAGCTCATCCATAACCGTCGTGAATTTCCTGTGCTAGCTGCCTCCAGAACCTTGAGATTCCTATCACTGTTGTGACTGGGAGTAGGCGGGGAAGTGTCGAGGAGGAAGAGGGTAAAATCTAGGCAGTAAAAGTGAGAAGATTAACTGCAATGGTGCAATGACATTGAGAAGTGAAAACGAGGCTGGCGTACAGGTAAAAAGGGAGGTGCGGTCGCAAATGTCCAATGATGTTGTAGGCTTCAGTGACCAGGCGTAACCCTAACCCTCGGTGGGTCTCCATTCAATCTCCTCCGACTCCATCCTCACCCATCTTCCAGCAACTGAAAAAGTCACATTCCCAATAATATTACAGTTAAATACAATGTAGAAAATTTATAATAAATAAATAAAAAATTGGTAAAGTTAAACTTTGTAAAATTAAAAATTATTCAATATAACTGACAAAAGTAATAGATGGTCAACCCAAACTGAACACATAATACATCCTAAGACACGCATAATAAGATCAAAATCAACGAAATCAATTGATGAGGATCCTTCCTTTGGCTTATCATGAAGAGCTAGGAAAGCCATTCTACCAGTGTCTAATAATGCAGAGTCAGGAAAACCATTCTCCAAGTGCAAAAAATGAAGAAAAAATAAGCATAATAATATGGAGTACATGGATTCCAAGAAGGCAGCATCAACATGATTCCTTATAAATGCCATGGGTGATTGGATTTTGAGAACCACACACTAATTAAAACTGCCATGTGTAATTTGATTTTGAGAACCACACACTGATTTTACCACAATAGTCAATTGTACCTTCACGTGAGTCAGAAGTAACCTTCTGCCCATAGATCTTGTGCATGACATCCTTTGAAAGTAATTTATAGAAGGTTCAAAACATATTTAGGCATACAACTCAATATTGAATGCATAACTGTATTTTAATTTCTAATTTCTAATGCATCGTATTTCCATATTTGTGCTAAAAGTTATATGTTTTTGAAAGTTGATTTTAACAATATTTTGTTTTGGTCACTTTTAAATTTTGATTAATGGTAAATTTGGATTGTTTTATTATTATTTATTTTAAAAAGTTAAATTATAATTGTGGTAAGATAATATTAGAATATCTTTTTCTAAAAAGTCACATCCATTTTTGAATGATCTAGACTATGTACACTTTTGTTAGTAGTGTTGAGGTTATTGGGTACCTTGTCACTTAAATAAGGGGATCTCATACACTAATTTGTCAATTGTCCTCATCATGACATTAAAACTAGCATTTGCACCATATGTTGCAAAGGAAACGTCGTAAGACATAAATTGAGGAGCAATCGTAACATGTATATGGTTATTGAAAATAATAATTAATAAAGAAGATTACATGTAAAGGTGGAAGGTAAAGCTAAATGATTTACATAATGTGAAATTTATATATAGTATAATGTTTGTAACAAAGATTGGCTCTTGACCTTCTAAGATGTTTTTTGATTTTCAATAAAAAATTACAAGTAGTAGATTGTAATGGATGAGGTAAATAAAGGAAGATATCATTGTAAAGAACATGATGGTTGTATTTTCACATTTGAAATTTCATCAGAACTTTATACACGATGATTTATACATAGATTGCACACCATTTTGACCAGCTACTAGACAAGTACTCTCCTAGTATACCAATGAGCATTTGTAATTTATTTCTTTATTTATATTGACACTCTAGAGAGTAGGTGTGGTCAAATGCTTTATAAGATGAGGGGAATAGATTTATCATGGAACATTGTTTCAATCAATATGTTTGATTATTATTTATAGGATATTTTGTTAATAAAAATAGTCTCATGTATAGGTTATTCATGTCATTACTGTTGTTTATGTCAACATGTTATGCAATATTAACTCAAGGTTTATTGGCTTTAGTTTTAAAACAAGATTGAGGGAAACAAGATTACATAACATATCATATCTCTCTTCATCTATGTTATTTTTCCCTTCACTACCGATTTATGGCATTACTTTGTAACATTTGGGGCAAGTGAGGAACAATCGTGACATGTAAATGGTCATTGAAAATAATAATTAATAAACAATATTCCATGTAAAGGTGGAAGATAAAGCTAAATGATTTACATTATGTGAAATTTATAGATATGTTGATGGTGCTGGACCTGCTAACATGTCAAGGGTATTTCCCTGGTAAGAAGTCCCAGTTAAACCGCAAAGCGTTTGGTGTAGGAGTCTCGGCAATGGGTCGTAAGGTAATGTCTTGACCATGATGTCGCATAGAGGTAAGTAAGATAACTCTATCAGTAGAAAGGGTGTGACTGATGCAATGAGTCAAGGAATGAGTATGAGAGGTTCCAACACTTCAAAGGGAGAGGAAGGTGAAGGTGAGTTCCAGGCTGAAAGGGATCAGTCCTAACTCGGCTAGGAACATACAACACAAAGGACATGCACAACTTCTAGTAGAGTAGTTGACATGTACACAGCAGTACCAACATACAAGGTAAGATAACATGAACAACACTCATGGATCAGTCTGAGACGAGTGTGACAGTTGATATAACCAGGTTCATGAGAAAGGTCTGTCTGATGTCCAGTAGAGTGGTTGACATGAACGGTGACAACATTAATAACATATGAACCACATTAACAACAAGATTCATATAATTGAATACAAATAAGTTCATAAACAAGTATGTAAGTTAAACAACATATATCATGAAGGCAATCGGAACAATCCAACTACAATAACAATATATGCATGAAAATGTGTCGGCTCTTATTATTAAATAAGTGTAAGTCACAATCATACAATACACCATGTAAACCTGCTAGCCCCATCAGTGGAATGTTACAGCCACATCTGCCTACTCCTCCAAAGAGATGTACTAGCTCCGTGTAGTGGAGAAGCCAAGGCATGTTACAATACTTTCCAAGCCTTCTTCAAGATAGTCTTAGTAGAAGCTTGGCTGACCAAAAGCCTATACACGAGTTATGAGGGACTATTAACAGAAAAGGGTGGGTGACCCTTGACATTCCCCTTTATGACAATTCAACTACCGTCATGACTCTTCACCTACTCTATGACTGTTACATCCAACTGTTGACACTTGACTTACACTTGACATGACTCAAGATTACAGTGCACATGTACTCATATGAGACAACATGGCTTAAGAAAGCCTTGCAAGACATCACTAACACTCGGTCTGCTATGGTGAGACCAACCCTTTGACATACTTGTGATGGTGAAGTTGGTGAGATGATGCCAATCTTGGTCGTTCGTGATGGTGTGCATGCACCTCATGGTCACATCTTGCTGAAGTGAACTCTTGCCTCCATTGCAACTGGTTCATTGGTTCAGCCCCTTCATACAACTCGTCTCCTAACATGCGCATGGTCTTCTTGGGGATGGTTGAACCGAAAGCACACTTGTGCAGAGTGTCCTTGCTGATCTTCAAGTGTGTTTTGGTGGTCATGCGCATCAACTTGCCGAAGTGCATGTTCAACCCTAGTTGGACTTGCTTATTGTCTTCACCTTGGTGAGTGTGTTGAATGGGTTGGATTTCATGCATGTGATCAATGACATGCATGTTTTTGGATCCTTTGCATGCGATGAAAAACACTGCTCACCATGTTTTCTCTGTGTCAACTACTGGGATGGATCCTTAACTTGTACTTGCACAGTTTCATCCGTGAGTGCATTTTGTGCCCACTGTTGTTCCTATTCCTGATGCAACTCATTAGACTGTCTATGCAGCTTCATGTTCTTCCTGAATTGCCGCTTCAACACATGCAACTCCTTCTTTCTTCCATCTTCTGCCTTCACACGATCTTCATGTCACGCCGTCACTTCATTGCTCAAGCCTCCAAAGTTTCTTTAATTATCAATGGATCTTCTTGATCTTGCAACTTTTCTCGACCCCTATGTTGTTAACAACCTTCCTCTTACATTCGTTGCATTCACTTCATTTGCTACATTCACTACATTGAGTATGCTACATTCATTTGTTGTTCATGATGCTGCTCATTGTGATGTTGCTGCTTGATGTCCTTGTCCATGAAAAACTAGATGTCTTCGTGAGTAGGTAGGCCCATGGACACTTAATCGACTGCATCCCCAAGCATGCTCAGAATGGTGTCTTCATCTTTGCTCTCTAGGAAACCATCGTACCTGTACTACTGAGAGGCAGATGAATAGTTGTGATACCTGGAGACATGGCAACACTCATAGTAGGCAATCTGTCAGTCGAAAACCAAAATCAACAACATACCTGGGTGAATGATCATGAAGGTTGCAAAATTTCAGCCGGGATGTCGGGAGACCAACTGCCAAGACTACAAAAGGCACAGTCTGGGCTGCTAAGTAACTGAATGACTAGGGGAACTATGCAATGCACAGTCCAGTTGGGCAGTTGGCTTTTGGGATTGCGTAATGAGTAATCCCAACTGGGAAGGACTACTGGCCCAGCGGCAGAATTGTGCAATTTTTTGGGCCATAAAGCCATTAACCTCCAGAAATGTGCAATTCAGTCTAGGAGGCCAGTGCTGGGCTAGAATGCGCAAATATGGAGAGGAAGGTGAGCCTTCCTTCTCCACATTGCATAATCCAACCTTGATGAAGGCAGAGACCAAGCCAAGGTTGGCCCGACTCGTTGACGGGCAACTGAAAGCAAGTTGGTCGATGAAATGCATGGCGACACTAAGTGATAGCAGAAGTGATAAACAATTCATGCAAAACATGAATGGAAAATTGAGAAAATAGATCAACATGCATGTGGGTGAGGCTGTTCGCCAGTTGGGCGAACGTCCGTGCAAATCAGTTTCATGCATGCGAGAACACTGAGATAGAAATGGAAATTGAAATAGAGCTATGACAAGCTAGAATATATGTAAACGACAGTAGGTGTTCAAAGAAATCAAGAAAACAACACTCACACAACTGAATACACAAAAAGTGACAGAAATGCAACAAAAGGCATAGGAAGTGAGCTTACCCCAAAAATAGCTGAGATGAATGTGCTGACTACTCCTAGATGTGATGTGGGATGTCAGAGCTACAAGGTTGATGTGAGGAATGAGCCCTAAAGTGTCCGATTGATGATTTTTGATAACATTGAGGTTATGACGTGCACGCCACAAATCTAGGGGAAGTGACACTTGGAGGGAGGTTTCAGAATCACTCCTTGCATGTAACCTCCAATTGCTAAACTTAGATCCCTAAAACAAGTGATGCCTTTGGATGCTGCCTTGGGAGAAGCCACCTATGCATGCAATTCTATTTTTCTTAGTCCCGGAGGGAACCGATCAATTCAACTGCACATGCAAGAGACTCCTTGACTGCTAGAGAAAAATATGCATTCCTGATTGTAAGTTTGGCTAACTGCCCAAGGGGATTGCACAATTTCTTGGCCTAGCAGCTGACTGCTACCCATATTTATGCAAATCCTGGGCTAAACTACCTATTGATGGGAAGAATTGCACAAATCTTGCTGGGAGGGTTGGCTAGCAGGATTGCGCAATCCTGGAGCCCAACAGGTTGTAAGAGGGAATTGCACAATTCCTGGAGGGAAGGCTGGCTGCCCTCCTGAAATGCAAAAAATTCACTAGGAAGCTACTTAGCCTACAGCTGGACCAAGTTCGGATGAGCAGCCTGTGAGGAGAAAAGGTCAAATTGTGATTGACAGACTTCCATTGAGCAAGAAAGACACTGAAGCTTGAGGACTTGACGAAGCAAGGCAAGCTGCTATGAAAGTTGGTATGAAGGCTCCAAAATAGGCTAAGGAAACATTTTGGAGGGTGGTTGTAGCCGCTACAACACTTGGCAACACACTCGTAGAAATCCAGCTCTCTGAATGGACCTTATTCATGAAAAGCAAGTCAAACACCTCTAGAAGTATTGTTCAGCTCTTAGTTCATCTTAGCTTCACACTAGCTTGATTGTAAGATGTAACATCTACCAGACTCTTGGTTTATTGACACACATTCCAAGCCAAGGCAACACATTTTTTTCGATTGGGGTCGACAGGTATATTAGTGCACAAGAAGTATAGTCATCAGAGTCTAAGTTTCATCTCTGGTGTTGCTCCACTGCTAGCAGGCCTGGAAAGTACCCAGGTGGAGTCACATAGGAACAGAAGCATGGCTCCGCTGTCAGCGAGCCTGGTCAGTACCCCAATGGAGTTACTTGCATCACCTCCCTACACAAGAATCCTATCTCTTCTTTTGCCTTATTCATTTTTCTTTTCGAATTTTTTGACTTTTCATTATTTTCATTTTCATTGAGCATAACACTTATTCATTTCAAAGTCGAAAGAGGGATCCCGACTTATTGATAGCATAAGAGGTTGTTCTAGTAGAGAAGTAGTTTCACGTATCTCTGATGTGCCTGTTAAGGTTTTTCCCTCACCTTACTCTACTTGACTGAGCTGACAAGGGTTAACCCAAAAACAATCGACTAGGAGAAGGTGACACTAGTTAGTGTGCAAGCGTTGTGTTTACACCAAGGTTCACTTTGAAGAGTGCGTATTTTCCTTCGACGTATCATGGACTAAGAGTAACAAGTTCATCATACAGAGGTAAGATGACAGATAACCAAGTAGTGATAGCTGTAAAAACCCTCTTGTACTTTACCCAACTCATTTCATGAGTCACACATAGTTTTATGCAAACTAACCTATGAACGAAACAAGTGAACGAACTAACAATCAATAAAGCAAACCAAGAGTAGAAGAGAAAATTAAAGCAAAACAAGTAAACAAAAAAGCAAACAAAACATGTAAGCAAATAGGCATGCTAGCAAACAACTGAAAGCAAACACTACTCCTACTCCTACACTAATGGTGAATGGGCCTGATCACATGAAGTGGTACTTCCAATGCAGCCGCTGACGCATTGTTAGACCCATGTGGGTGAAGACTTGGTCCGTGAGTAACTGAATTGTGTGGACTAGCATACAAGAAAGATATAATGCTGAAGGCAGCCACACTTCGTGTTTCAAAGTGCCCACAGACATAAGTGAGTGCATGTGCATGACGGATAGTCTATGGACTTAGCATGGTGTTGTGTGACACTACATGCAAATTTGAAGCATAAGCACACTCTTGACTGTGACATGCAAGAAAATGAAAGAAACAAATATAATTTGTGTCACGCACGAGTTCTTGCAATATAAGACTCCTCCAATGCATGAGAAATGGCATCATGTATTTTGAGTGGAAGAAGTGTGATCTGAGTGTTAGATTTGCCTTGAGTGCATACATATGAGTGATGAGGAGCCTTAAGTGTTTGAAAAATTTCTGGATCGGAAGCGAAACCAACCTCAGGACAACGAGGGCTTGATATAACCATTAGCTTGGGCTGAAGTGCCTCGACGGTGTGTGGGGTTTCGACTTCGTTGACAGATGGATCTTCGTAGATGAGTGGCATAGACAGATTCACAACGAGTGAATGATTGGTCCTCTCTGTTGTTGGATGATTGGCTAACATATGGTGTGTCCTACGAAAGATAAAAAATGGCTGCATCCATGGATGAAGAGACACATGCAAATTCATGGATGGCAGGTTCACCAATGATGTTAGGAAACAACGGAGGGGGCTTAGATGGAAGGGAGTCATCCTTCGTTGAGTGTTGATGCTCAAGCTCCCACTCATACTCTTCATGAATTACAAGACATGTTGGTTGTGCAACACCAACTCCGTCAGTGGGTTGTTCCTCATTCACGACAAGTCAAGAGTCCGGAATGGACGAACAAAAGCCAACATCATCCAGAGGAACACCTGGGTATGAAGATGGAGGTCGAAAAAAATAATGCATATGAGAACTCGAAGGACTCACAACCAAATCAATGTGAAAATTGTGTGGAGTGATGTTGGGAGGGTGTGAAGGTTGAACATCTATGTGAACATGATCCTCAACATCACAGGGTGATGGTGGAGCTGTTGATTGAGAGGGAGGTGGACAGTCCGTTGAGACAGTGCCTGCTCTAACATGAGATTGTGCAGTTCCATCAACAAAGTTGTTGAGCGAAGCTTGACATCAAGCTTCCTCTTGGGATGGGCCGATTTCTTAAGACAGTACTCGAACCAGTCAAAAAGATAAGCGAACTTCATATGGCTCCCCAGAGCTTGAAACTGTGAGTCATGGAAGCGCTGCCAAAAATCAATAACAGATTCATGGGGAGCCCTCCATTGCTGTAACAGTTTCTTGTCGAGGTGGTCTGGATCAAAATGATAGAACGTGTCTTCAATAAGATCACATAAGTGCTCACATGAGTGCATGGTGCTAGTCGGTAGGTTGAGCACCCAACGAAATGGATATTTGTGAAGTGTGAATGCAAGCAGCAAATTGGCCTATTCATTAGTAAACTCATCTTCCTCATAAATCATGGAAATAAAGTTATGTAAGTGCTTAGACCAGGCCACCTCGCCTTCACCATCATATGTGTGAGTGGACAAGAGATTGAAAAGCTTCCCCGAGATGGAGACATCTTCCTGATTCAAAAAAGACCTCGTGGGAAGAATAATTCAAGATTCCATGAAAGATATGCAAAGGTTCAAAACTGGATAAGAGGACACTGCTTGTCATTAGGCCCTCCTTCTAGCGCCAGAAATGTTGATGGTGTTGGACATACCAACATGTTAGTGAATCTCCCCTGTAAGAAGTCCCAATTAGACCTTAGACCGTTTGGTGTAGGAGTCCCAGAAGTGGGTCGTAAGGTAATGCCTTGACCACGATGTCACACAGAGGTAAGTAAGATAAATCTGTCAGTAGCAAGGGTGTGACTGATGTAGTGAGTCAAGGAATGAGTGTGAGAGGCTCCAACACTTGGAAGGGAGAGGAAGGTGAAGGTGAGTTCCAAGTTGAAAGGGATCAGTTCCAAATTAGCTAGGAAAACACAATGCAAAGGACATGCATAGCTTCCGGCAGAGCAGTTGACATAGATGCGACAGTCACAACATACAAGGTATGATAACACGAACAACGCTCACGGATTAGTCCGAGACGAGTGTGACAGTTGATATAACCAGTTTCATGAAAAACGTCTGTTTGATGTCCGACAGAGTAGTCAACACGGATGGTGACAACTGTTGGGCACCAAATCTTCTTACCTTTTCCCTACATTTCCACTCATCTTTTAATCCTTTTTGCACTCATTAATGTGTATCTATTATGCTAAACCTATGAGATAACCCTCCTTTCTATGTCTCTTGGAATATTTAACTAATGATGTAAAGTAACGAGGGTTTTAACTATGCAAGCCACTAAAACTTGTTATGTCTGCATATTTCTAGAGAACAGGTGTTGATATCCTGACATATAGTGGTAGTTCCACGATTCACAATAGTCATTCAACAGCGCTAAAATAGCATAACCAACTTGCAGCTGTTCCCATTCCGTTTTGGATCATTTCTGTTCTCGCTCTCTCGGCACTAGTGTTGTTTTGAATTGAGGTATATTTTTGGGCATGTAGTTGCCAAGTTTTGGGGAAGATGTTATCACCCCCTGTATCATATAAAAGATGGATCTTTCCTATGCGAAGGGTTAGCCATACCAGGATATGTATTGTAAAAAATTTTCTTTAGATTAATAAAATATAAACGCTTTGTTGTTCTATCTTTGGTTGTGAGTAAACACAGCCCTGATCAGAGAGTTGGGCCTGCTCTTCTAATCAGATGCTGCGTGTTTCCTTTTTGTGTGTTGTTTTACTTGTTGTACCTATTTCCTTATTGCTGTTGCAGATTACCTAGATTGTTGTGAATTCCTTTTTATGTTCTGCAGTTCATTTCCATTACTATTACAACGATTCTTTGATTTATTAATCACAAACCCTTGGTTGATGTAATGTGTAATCTTGCTCCTGCATATACCTTGCGCATTACCTTGAAAAGAGTACACACCTGGAATGATGAATTAATGTAGGAAAAGGGTTGACAAATTGTTCATACCTGGACACCAACATTTTTGTGTCATTTTCGGGTAAGGCTAACAAGGTGCAACACATGATCTATATCGACCAAAGGGTCAATCTCTCGTACTGGGGAGAGAAGGAGTTCTCTCACTCTGCTCCTGGTCCTGAGCATAGTTATTTCTTTGTTTTGTTGTTAGTTTTTTTTTTTTTTTCTTTAGGCCCAATCTCTCATCCTTAGGAGGGAATGGTCTTTTGATGCCCTGCTCCAGGCCCTGAGATTAAATTTTTCCTTCATTTTTGCTTGTTTTGATTTTGAAAAACCCAATCTCTTGTCCTAGGGAGGGAATCGTCCTTTGACACCTTGCTCCAAGTCCCGTGCTTTAGATTTCCTTGTGTGCATTCTTTTTTGTTTGGTTTCTTGTCCTGGGGAGGGAAGGGTCCTTCGACACCCTGCTCCAAGCCCTGAACCCTAGGTTTCATTTTCCTTAGCTATTTTCCTTTCCACTTGATCTCTCATCCTAGGGAGGGAATGGTCTTTTGATGCCTTGCTCTAGGTCCTGAGCATTGTGATGGTATCGACATTTTCATCACATCAAATTGCATGAACAAAGGATCGAATCAAAGGGGCAGAGGAAGAGCCCCAAAGAAGGGAGGACATGATTTGGGATGGAATACTTAGATCCAACAAATCATCGCGAAAGCTGAATCAGAGGCATCTTCTCGTGATCCTGTGGGGCTGGGTACACAGACAAGATCGGAAGGAAAATCTGGAGATCAACCAGTGCTGTCCATAGCACCCCTTGTTGATTCGATACAGTAGACCCTTCCAACAGCCGAAGAGACAAGCAGCAATATACTTGATAAAGAGGTGTCGTCGCTGGTGGCAAAAAAAGAAGAGGTTGCAAGTAGAACATCCGAGGGACCAGCCCATTATAGTAGGGAAGAAGAAGTTGTAGAGAGGAGGTCTGAAGGGTCAAGCCACTGTGACAGAGAATAATAAGTTGTAGGGGCACTTCTATCACCAAAGGATAAAGGGAGTGTTTCTTAAAGCAACTCAAACCCCTGTGATAAGAGCCATTCCATCATTTCCTGCAGAGCCTATCGAAATCCCCAGTGATTATTGGAGGATATTCATGGCACCTACAACCTCCACTATTGACTTCCCAATTGGGGATCTTGGGTCTAGTGCACCAACATAGCCCATTCCTTTAACAACTTTACCTAGCTTTCATGGGCTTACTTCAGAAGATCCCAACATGTTCTTGTTTGAATTTTACATTGTGTGTCGGGGATATGATTATATAACAGATGCTCAGAAATTTAAAATATTCCCCGCTACACTAAAGGGGATAGCCCTGCGATGGTTTATGGGTCTTGGGGGAAAGACTATTTCAACTTGGGAGGAGATGAAAACTGCTTTCTTGGAGAAGTATCATGATTACTGTAAATCACACGACATTTAGGAAGAACTCTTCAAGTTTACACAAAAAGAGGACAAAAATATGGAAGACTGTGTGGAATGCTTTAAATACACATTGCATAGATCATGTCACTCTGACCTAGATAAGGACATTTTGAAAATTATCCTTCTTCGGGTCTTTCGAGAGGACTCTTTGCAATTGTTAAACATAGTCATAAAGGGAGATATATCAAATGATAACTTCGACACCATCTGTGAGTTGTACATCCAATGCTGAAGGGGAGTTGCAAGGAATAAACAAGGGATTCAGTCAACAAAAGTATTTGGTCGAGGTGTCACAAAAGTAGAAATTGGAAATCTGCTGGAGAACTTGAGGACTGATATCCTGAGTACCCTGTCTGAACAAATGGAAACGCTGTAGGTAAAAAGAAAACAACTGGAATTGGAAAGAACGATGGCTATATTTTTCCCAAAGTGTAGGAAGAAAAACCCACAGAGGGAATGCCCATTAAACTCTGTAGAGGAATGTGCAGTATGTGAGTTGAATCATGCAACAAGTTCATGCCCATCCTTTCCAGTATTGAAAGTAGTTTTTCAAGGGACAGGTGAAGAGATGGAGCAGCTGTACTTTATGGGACCTAAAAAGCCATGGCAACCTCGACCATCAATGGGAAATCAAGGTATGTTCCCAGATCCATCTCAATATTTTAGTAATTTTAATATGGGTCCCTAGTCCATGCCTTATCCACCTATGTGGCCCTAGTACCAGCTTCCACCTTGGCAGTAATGGGCTCCTCAAGCTAGTTCGAGTTCCTCGTGGGCTTCGAATTGGCATGGACCTTCTCCTCCTGGACAGTTTCCCTAGTCAATGCCATAACAGAAACTCCATTTTCCCTCTAATATGCCTCCTGGTAATTAGCCTGTTCGCCTTCAACTTCCCATCCAACCCAATCCAAATCCTAACAATAAAGGGGCTCAGCAAGCTGACACCCTCAACCTACCTTCATACAACATCTCCACCACAGAATTGTATGAGATGAATTTAAGATCTGGGCGGATAGTAGATGCTCAACCCTCACCTGTTATCATTGAACAAGTTGGCAGTGAGGTAAAGGAACCAGAAATGGTTGAAGAGGAATCGAACCAAGTCAGCAAAAATCAGACACCTCCTCAGCTGCTAATTACTCAAAAACACCATGCTAAACCACCCTATCCAGAAAGATTGGCTTTGGGTAAACAGATCCCTCAAGCTGAGTTTGATTTGTTAGGGGAGCTACAAAATTTGTTTGTTAAGATCCCCCTGCTGCAAGCTATGAGGGACGTACCTATATATGCAAAAACTCTCCAGGAATATTGTGCTAAGAATCCTAAAAGGAAATCAAGGGACCCACTCACCATTCATGTGATGGGAAAGCTATCCGATTTCATGATGGGGAAGGTTATGCCCGTGAAATATGGGGAT
The DNA here is from genome assembly GCA_031772625.1 of Pinus tabuliformis. NCBI lineage: Eukaryota > Viridiplantae > Streptophyta > Pinopsida > Pinales > Pinaceae > Pinus > Pinus tabuliformis. Next base: position 1,664,755,100 of record CM062819.1, on the reverse strand, counting down.
GTCGGGAACCCAATTTTAACAATGCAAATTAATGGAGTAGAAATTCCAAACATGCTAGTAGATTTGGGCACTGCCATAAATGTTATTACCACTGAGACTATGCAGGCATTGGGTCTTTGAAACTTGAAACCTACACCTACTGTGTTAGAGCTAGCAGATCGATCTATGGTTAAATTGGTAGGGAATTTAGAAGATCTTACAATCTCAGTTGATTCATGGCACCACCATGTGGATTTCCTAGTACTGCAAATGCAATCCCCAGCTAGTGGCCATCCCCTAAGTCTGGTAAGACTGTGGCTGGAAACTGCAGACACTTATATTAGGTGTCGTTCTGGACACATGGTTATCTTGAATGGACAGAGTACTAATAATTTAGTGTTATATCCTCCTGCAGAACCTAGTCCATCAGCGAAACCATTTTTCCACAAGAATCCTTTACTGAAGGAAGAAACTGAATCTGAAAATGAGGAATTAAGGCTAATCCTTACCATTTGACAAGCCCTTTAGTTGAAAATAGAAACAAAAGATGATAATATTACTACTTTTATTAGCGATCCATGTTCTATTTCAGATTCAAATCAGCGAATTCTAGAGTCTCTCTTGAGCTGTGAGACATAGGAAAGTATTGGAACAGCTGATGGATTCGACGAGCTAGCTCCAACTGCGTCCTGTGACATCATTTCGGTGGAAATAGAGCCAGGGAAGACCCTAAATATTAACCCAGATCTATCAAAATCCCAGACGAAACAGCCCTTGGATGTTCTTCGAGAACACAAAGAAGCATTCGCTTGGGCCTATATGGACATGAAAGGGATTCTTGCCAATTTATGCACCCATCATATATACGTCAAAGAGGATTGTCGTCCTGTGAGAGAGCCTCAGAGAAGGATGAACCCTGCTCTGAAAAACATTGTCAAGGAAGAACTTCAAAATCTATTGTATGTGGGATTTATCTGCCCCATTTCGGACAATCAATGGGTTTCCCCATTGATGACAGTTCCTAAGAAAAACTGTAAATGGAAGATATGCCTAGATTACAGAGAATTAAATAAGGCAATGCAGAAAGACCATTTTATGTTACCATTCATTGACCAAGTCTTGGATACTCTGGTTGGGAAGAAGTTCTTCTCCTTCCTAGATGGATTTAACGAGTACAACCAGATCTAGATAGCCCCTAAAGATCATGATAAAACCACTTTCACATGTCCTTGGGGAACTTTCGCATATCGGGTCCTTTCATTCGGTCTCTGTAATTCACCTGCAACATTCCAAAGGGAAATTTTGGGGATTTTCTCTGATTTGGTAGATGACAGTGTTGAGATTTATATGGACAATTTCACTCCATACGGGGATTCATTCAAAGAGGGGTTGGAAAATCTAAAAAAAGTAATTGAAAGAAGTAAGCGGGCACGTGTCCCTTTGAGTATAGTAAAATGCCACATGATGATGGAGGAAGGAATAGTTTTGGGACATTTACTCTCAGCTACTGGAATTCAAATGGATGTAGCTAAGATAAAGGTAATATTGCACTTCCCGATACCTAAAACACCCACACAGGTACGTAGCTTCATTGGTTGTGTTGGTTATTATAGGTGCTTTATAGAAAACTTTTCTAAAATAGCTCATCCACTTTTTCAATTTCTGACAAAAGATGCAAATTTTGTGTGGACAGATGACTATGATGCAGTCTTTGTGAAGATCAAGGAACTTGTCTGTAGCTCTATGATCCTTTGAGGGCTAGATTGGACATTACCATTCCATATGCATGCTGAAGCTTCTTAAACAACAGTTGCAGCAGTTTTGGGATAGCAAGTGGATAAGGTACCATATGTAGTCTACTATGTTAGTAAGAACTTGGCTGCAACTGAGTCGAACTACATAATGACTGAAAAAGAATTCCTCGTTGTCATCTATGCCATCAACAATTTCCGACATTATATTACCGGGTACCCCACCTTTGTACATATTGATCATGCAGCAATCAGGTATCTGATTGTTATAGCTCCAAATCTCACTCTTATGGTTTGTGATGCTGCACTCATGGCCTAGGGCAACCCCTCCTTCCAAACCTGGTCCTAAAATTTAAAAAACAGTGTTTTATCCCTTATACGTGACATTGCCCTGAGTTAAACGCGTGCATACATGGTTAGACATATACCCAACCCGCATATATGTATTAAAACACTAAAAAAAATATAAAACTCCTTAATTTCGGGCGGATATCACGGGTTTTTACCTGCTGATCACCTGTTAGTGCCCGTGGCCCAACTGTTCCCAACCAACTCCCAACTAAAAAACTAGTTTGGGAGAGAGAAAGGTTATTATGCTGAGATTTTCCCCCTGACTAGGTCTAAAGATCCTTGTGCCTTCTACACTTCCCCCATTTGTATAGGAAACCTTTGCTTCCTTGTGTGTTGATGTTCATTCATTACTTGTGACATCATGGAGAAAGTCATGGAAGGAGTTTGTTAAAGGCTTGAGGCTGGACGAATCCAGAAGGAATCTTTGCTTGGAGCCTGCGAAAGGTGACTCAGGTGAAATTATTCCTTTTCTGTACTTTATTTGTCTATAATAAAAGAAACACATGTCTTGGTTCCTGATATGAATCTTCTTTATGTTTATGATATTCATGTTAGAATTCATATGTGAATGGTTGTTTATATTTCATAACTAACTACCTTTCTTTATAACATGAAGATGGTTTCTTTATAAGTTTTTGTCCATATACTGTTGTGTTCTTTGGAATTGGTTGTTTTGCAGGACAAAGGAGCAAGAGGAACTTGAAGAAGGGTTTGGACCCTTGAGGACCTTCTCAAACGTAGGACCTAAGGTACGTTCCCTTATCATAGAATTTGCTTATAATAGCATAATGGCTGTGTGAATGTGTGTTTCTCTGTATAGACAACTTTCAGTCTGCTAGGGTTTCAACCCAAAAGCCCTAGGGGAACATTTCCCTCAACAGAATTGGCGACTCCACTGGGGACAACACTCTTGTTGTTCCTAGTTTGGGTGTTTTCAAGCCAATCAGGGCTCAGCTGCCTGTTTGCTTGCTGTTGCTGTGTGCTCTATTTTTGAACTTTAAGTTTTGCCAGTTTCTTCAGTTTGTTTTTTATTTTTCTTGAAACCTTTTATATACGCTATTTTTCTTAGTTACAGAGGCGTATATACGCATGTTTCTTTAAGTGAACCCGCGTATACGCAGGTTTCCTTAGTTACAGTCGCGTATACATGCAATCTGTACATCAGTACAGTCGCGTATATCTTGCAATTTTCAAGATTTTTAAATCTTTTTGTCTCTGAAGGTCTGTCTGGTGGTTTGATTCAGTCTGAAACAGTCACTTTCCAGTATCAGTTGTTAGTTTTATAGCAAGCATCTTGTTCCAAATTCTCTCTGATTGTAAGAAGTATTGGTCTTGTTTTTGTTGTTGCAAGCATCATCGTTTTTTGCTAAAGCACGCAAGATTTCTTGTTAGGAATCTTGACTGCTCTGATTCTTTAGGGCAGGAAGATTGATCTCAATCTTTGTGTTAAATATTGCTTTTCGTGATTTTTTGTTTGCTTGACAAAACCGCTTTTTGTGACCATCCGCTTCTTTGTTTCATGAAAGTTGTTGATTGACACTTTCTTGAAATTTGTCTTTTTGATCTTTTTGGTCTTTTTTTCCAAAGCTTTCATTGCTACTTTTGATTGTTAAGAGCATCCTTAAACACATTTCTTTTTGTTGAGTTTTCATCCATTGTGTTGTGTCAACTTGCAAAAGTGTTTGTTGCCTATTCTTCAATCACAAAGTTTTAGTTTTGTTGAGAGCATTTTTGAAAAGACTCTTTTGTTGTTACTTTTGAAGAAAACTTTTTGAAAAACTTCGTTTTGCTTTCTTGAACTTTGTTTTCATTTGGTTTCCTTTTAGTGAATGAAAGTGCTTTATGTTTGTCTTGAAACTTGTTTTTAGTGTGTAGACGAAATGAATGGTAACATCTCATATTCCATCTAGACATTTTAAGTGGCAAAATAAAAAGTGATAAGCAAGCAACTTTCATTTCTTGTTTTTAGAGTAGTTTTGAATCTTGCATCAACATATATTTGTTGCATTAGGATAGATTTGCATATCTTTTTAGGCATACATAGCTTTGTTAACTTTTGTGAGTGTGAAGCGTGAATTAACGAAAAGAAAAGAAAATTTTGTTTTATTAGAAGTTCCTCTGAACCCTGTAGAAATTGCTTTTCATCGAAAAACGAAAACAAGTGCATGTGCATGTAGTTAGGTTTTTATTAATTTCTTTTGCGTCAAAAACACCACTAATTTCACTTCCGTTATCCCGTGACTTAAAGAACAGCCTATTTTAAAATCAAGCGCTAATTAAAATTCACTAATTTTTTTTTTAAGTTAGATACACCAACAAGTTTTAGGATTTTAGGGCCTTGGATTAGGTGAGTGGAGAGTTAACTCTCCAAGGCTATTTAAATGTCAAACGTAGGAGTCTGAATAGCGAGTGAAAATCCAATAGCGTTAGGAAGACCAAGAAAGCTCCAGATCTGGGAGTTGAGCATGAGGGTCTGTGAAGACAGGGAAGAGAGATACCCCCTCTCCTACTTGTCCGAACTTTCCTCACGACTGTTCTGCCTGGCTTCTGTGACAAGTTGGTATCCATAGTTGCTACTCCTAGGGATCTACATAGGTGGTTGCGGAGGGGAATCCCATGGCACCTGAGGTCGACGTTGCATCACTCTTGATAGTACTACTGGAGGGCACCCTTGTGAAGCTTGGGGGCTTGCACCGGCGCAGGCTGTTGTTAGGAGGTCAGCATAACTTCCTCTGATACCTTCGCTGATAAGACTGGGCCCTCATCATCCCAGACTATCTTCGGAAGGCCCCTTAATTCACTTTCTTGTATTTTGGTGTCTGGTCCTAATCACCCAGAGTGGAAATACTTGGAAGTTGTTTGACTGGCTGTTATCTTTAGGGACTTTATAGTTTGTGCTCTGTGCTCTTAGTTGGCCTAGCTTTCAATTTTTTGAGTCTTTAGTTAGATCTTAACAAGAAATTCAAAGTGGCTGACCGATCACCTAGACGGTCTCGAAGACTTCGTGGTCTTTCACCACCAAGTTTAGAGCCTTCTCCTAGAAGGCACAGAGGTAATACTGCTGGTGGGTTTCATCCCACGGCAGTTGATGCATCGGGGATTGATCCTCCTCTCAGGGGCATTAGTATTCAAGCAAGGCCTGGCACTTCCGCGGAACAAGAGAGGAACACTCCAGTTCTTTCTCGAGTTCTCTTTCAAGCGGAGAATAACATAGAGGTAGAAGAACTCTCAGAGTCGTTAGCGGCTCCGAATTCTCCCCTACCATCTAGTCATCCAGACATATTACAATATGTTGGGACTCTGACGCATAGACCGTCAAGTCCAGGTTACACTACGCGCTTACCATCGATTACCACTACTGGAAGCATGGCTTCTACTACAAGTGATACAACTATGCACACTCCAACATCGGTACAGGGGGGAGGAATGATTTCCATCTCCTCTGCATCTTTGTTTGGATCTTTTTCTAGCACATCTTTAGTTGGGTCTACCTCCATTCCATCCACGAGTGGAAATTCCCAAACCAATGCTTTTGGTTCTGGATTCTTCCCATTTAGCACCCATTCACAGGGTATTCCATTAGTTCCGTTTAGTGCCGCCACGTCCATGATGGGTGGATCGGCTTCATTCCAGGGTTTTCCTTTCGGAAGTGGTCATATACCACGTTCCAACCTCATGATAAGATCCATGCCTTTTTCTTCTATAGGACAAAGCAGCAATCCTTTCCAAGGTTAGACTAACCCTAGGGTTAGTGGCGTGGGAACTGGGAATCCGTTTATCGGCCAACAAGGGAATAGGCCGTACTCCACAGTTAGTTCGTTTCAAAGTATTCCTCCCTTAGCTTCGGCTTGGAATCCGTATCAGGGGTTATCAACTCCTTATAATCCTTTAGGAGGAAACATTGCTGGTTATGGAGGCTTTGCGGCTGGAGTTGGTCAAACTCAAAATTTTGTTGGATCACAAGGCTTGCCTTTTGGTTCAGCCGGTCCTACTGGTTACTTCAGGCAGCCTGGTGCCTTCCAAAATCCAGGCCAATCTTTTCAGAACTTTGGGAGCTCCGCCCAGTCTGGGTGGAATCCCCAAGGTCCTCCTAGGCTTCCGTTTCTGGCAACTTTGAACTTGCCAAAGCTCACTAAGTTAACAAACAATCCAATCAAATACAATCCGGCCTGGCCTCCGGTCCCAACCAAACTCCCTTCGGACATTCCAAAATTTGAATGGAAGAGCGGTGAAGACCAGGTGACCATGTAACCACATTCCATTTGTGGTGCTCATCTAACTCCCTTATCCATGACTCGATTAGGTTGAGACCATTTCAATGCACCTTGACTGGTAATGCGGCCAAATGGTATATAGAGTTTCCAGGGGGCAGCTTTACATCTTTTGCTAACTTAGCCAATATTTTCTTAAATCATTTCCAGTTGCCTGTCCGTTATGATGCCAGAACTGAACTTCTGGCCACTTTTTGTCAGGATAAGGCAACTCACATTTCTGACCATATTCATGAATGGAGACGGAGAAAGAGGCTCACTAAAGCCGAAATCCCTCCGGAGTACTGTCTCGAATGGTTTTTGAAATCTTTACAACCCGAGATCTCTAAGGATGTCTCCATGTCTGGAGTCTATTCTGAGGCGCAAGCCATTTTTAGGGCCTAGAAATTAGAATTGATCTACTGTCAGTTTGGGATCCTACAAAAATACTTTCCAGATGCTCCTGGGTCTAAGGTTGACATAGCTAAGTCGAAGCTAGGTCCCCACGCGGATGGTATCGTTGGGTTGGTAGACACAAATGTGGTGAACTTGTTGAACCAATTGCATCAGTTGTCTTTAAAAACTGCTTCTAACAACCAAGTCACATCATCTAACCCTCCGGCTTCCCAAACCTTTTCAATTAATGTCGTCCAATCTGATAACCCCAAAGGAAATCAAAATTCCAATGGGAAAAAGAAAGGACGAGGTAAGAAAAAGAATCAGGATGGGAAGGCTGATGCAAATAAATCCGGCAATAATGTTGGTGGTGGTAGAAATGAGTCTAGAAAGAAAGTCAAGTTTCCATGCAAGTTGTGCAGTTTATACCATTTAACTCATCTCTGCCCGAAGATTCAAGATGCTTAGCGCTTGTTAGGGCAGCAAGGGACTTCTAGTTCCCAAGCTGTGTTAACCAACCCTTTTCCCCAAGGGCAGCAAATGCTTGCTGGCGCGAGTTCAAACACTGGTACCTCCGCAAGGGGCAACCAGGAAGGGGACAAGTCATCAAATGTTTTCATGATGGGTTCTCACACTAATGTGGCCACACGGTCACACGATTATGGTGAAGGTGAAAATTCCAAGGGTAAATCAGTTCCCGAAACTAACAACCCACTTCATATTGAGTGACCTTCTGTTGAGACTATACCACGGGTACTGAAAGGTTTCGCTAAACACACGACTATCAACCCTAATATTAGGGCAGTCCAGAATTACTCCATTGTTGAGGATCTGGCTCAGAGTCCATGTGCTATGTCTGCTTTAGAGGTTCTCCAGTCATGTCCTGCTCAAAGAAGTGCCTTACTATCGGCAATGGGGGCAGTGGATCCAAGTAATTCCTTAGCTCTCACTTTTGATATGAATAATGTCAAAAAGAGACTTCCTCATCACATGGCTTTCCAGATAAAGTCTACCTACCAGAAAATGAATATTCTTCGGACGGTTATAGATGAGGGAGCTTCCACGTGTGTCATGTCTATGTCATGCTGGAAGGCCATTGGATCATCGTCGGTTGTTCCTTCTACTACCCTCTTGACAGCGTTTGATGGTCATTCTCATAGGCCATATGGGATTATCCCGGCCTTTCCTGTATGTGTTGGAGGGAAGGTCATTTATATTGAAGTAGAAGTCATAGATGCTAACCTAGACTACAATCTCCTCTTAGGAAGGAACTAGGTATACGAAATGGAAGCCGTTGTTTCGACTCTGTTTCATGTCGTTTGCTTTCCTCATGAAGGGAAAATTGTTAAGGTTGATCAATTGGACTATTCTCGAGTCGATCCTCGAGCAACTTTGGACTCTACTATTCCCTTAGTGGATAACCCCCGTCCGCCTACTGATTATTTAGGAGTCGGGATGTACTCTTCATTAATGGGTACATTTGATCTTCCCCCTCCTACAGTTAGAATAGATACAATTTCATCTTCCAGGGACCCTTTATGGAAAGAGTTTGTTCAAGCTCGTCATTCTTCAGATCCTGGAACCTTAGCTTCATCTGTGACCACATTAGATGATGACAAGGCGGGTGGAATAGAATCTCTGATGTCTGCAGTAGAGCTTAGATGTGAATCTATCGATAACTCTGTAGATAACCATTCTACTCCTTCCTCTGGGAAAGAAATAGATGGTAATGTGGCTCATATTCGGACCCTTGATTCCACCTCTGCATCGGATTGCTCGGATATTGTTTTTCCATCGGATGAAGTGATATTCGAAGCAATGACGGCTGTAGATCGACCTTTGGAAGATTTATATCATCGATCACACTTTCATTCCCCTGTGCATGAAATCAAATCTAGGTCCTCCAGTCTGACTAGCGATGTTTGTACGGCTCCTTTGGCGCCAACACAGTTATTCGCCAAAGGAAGTATATTGATTGGTTCGATCATGGTACCTATAAACATCCCTTGGTGCAAGTCGGTAGAGCCCCTTGATGGGCTCTACCTCAGGAAGTACTTTGCTTAGTTTTGGCCAAGCAATGGCTTCTTTGTATTTTATGTATATTTGTACATATATAGTTGAGAGTTTTTTTTATATCAACACTTTTTGGTCTACTGTGGTAGGTGTTGATGGATGACTTGGTCTATCTTGGGTTTGCCGATGGTGCTAGTCACCACACTCGGAATCTCACTTCCGCAGCTTGGGTACTTTATTATCCAACTGGTCAATTGATGGTATCAAGAGGCACATGCATCGGTCCTGCTTCAAACAATATGGCTGAGTATACTGCCGTTATTAATTTATTATCCAAGGCAATCTCTCATGGGATCGACTCGTTGGTAGTGTATCTTGATTCTCAATTGATAGTGTCACAATTAAACAACATTTATCCGGTAAGGGATCCATGTTTATATCGCCAGTATTTAAGGGTGAGGTTATTGCAAAGATCATTTACTTATATTAATTATTAGCACATTCCAAGATCTCATAATTGGTTAGCTGATTCTATCGCTAATCAATCATTAGACTGGCACATCAATCATTCATCACAACGAAATCAAGCATCAAAAAGTTGAACTGTATATATATATATATATATATATATATATATATATATATATATATATATATATATATATATATATATATATATATATATATATATATCATAAAGCGTCTTAAGTGTACATATGTTTGTCCAAAAATATACAAAATTGGGACTCAAATGCCCATAATCATGTCCGACATATCTAATGCCCCGGCTCAGGATGAGCGGCTAAGTAGGTAACTATTGCATTGGCCACATGCTGAAATGTGCGAACCCAGTCACGTGGCATGCCAACCACATGATGTTGCATATCCTCAGGAAGGTCCTCTATGGCAGCCATTGGTACTCAGCAGCTCAGTCTCGCCAAGTGTCGCTGGACGTTATGTAGAGTCCGCTCTGTATCAGCAGCCGCCTCTTCGGCTCCTCGGCCGCGTCGTCCATGCCACGGGAACCCATCTGGTCGTACCGACCCAATGTCTGGAACATGATCATCATATCAGTCATTTGAATCTCATCAAAAATATTTTTCAAAATGCATCATTATATTTGAAAAATCCAAAAAAAAAATCATAAAATCAAAAATTCTTACCAATCTCGCCCCATGCTGCGTTCGGCGGTAATGCTAGATCAGGATCTCCTCAGAAATCCAACCCAGCATAGGGGTAGTCATCTACGGCGATGATCTGCTAATCCCACCAGGTGAAGAAGTCATCGTCAAAGGTAGTCCTTGGGACCTCCCCACCCCCCAGACGTTTCATCAGATCAGCCCACCGGCCCATGCGTGGATCTCATGGGGTGCTGATGGAAACTGATACCCTGGGGCGGAGTGTGGGAACCTTCTCGAAAAAGAAAGTACATAGGATAGTCCCATATCTAAAGTTTTTGGTCTGTCCCCTCATGATAGAAGTGAGTTGGCTCTTCATGTTGGCCAGAAGAGGAGTACACCAGTCGAACACAGTAGTGAGACAGTCAACTGTCACGCTCATGGTTAGCCGTGATGCCTGATGCAGAGAGGACAATCCGTTCACTCGAGCTATGGTGAACAAGATTATCCTTAGTGATAAACTCACCACATGTGTGATGGAAATATGGCTCCCAAACTTCTTGGGATGTCTCGGGCAATATATCTATACGTAGTCCTCTATTGTGATACTGCTCCGTGTCCTGCCCCGGGAATGTACTACCTCTCCCCTTCGGGAAAGGACCGTAATGAAATAGATATCCTCCACTTCTACCCTGAGTGGCATCTGGTCAATCATAAAGGCTTCCTCCTCAATGTCCCAATAATCAATGAGAATCTCAAGGAGACGTGTGTTTGCCTTCATATTCGGCAGTTTGAAGAATTTAAGCAAACCGCATCCCCGTAGGGCTTCCAAAGCATCAGGATCATTCATGACTTCATTATCCATCGCTGCATACTCCCTTTCTTGCCACGTGACGGACATTCTGAGCAAAAAATGATTTTCAACCGTTAGTTTTTCGGTTAAAAAAGTTAGCGGCATATACGCGGGTCCCTATGCACACAGTCGCGTATAGGGCCCACATGTACGTGGGTTTCATATTACCAACCCGCGTATATGCCGCGGTGAAATTTTTGGCAAAAAATTCAATGGTGAAACATTAATTAAAAATCTTAAAACCAGTCACAATCAATTGCAAGCTAAGTATAAGAGTTACCTGGAGGTTTTTGAAGAATTTGAATAGTTGAATCTGGCTATGGGAAGTTTGCTCCTTTTGCTCCAAATCCTTTGCTCTCAAACTCAAATGGTGAAAATGGTGAGTCCAAAATCTCTTTTATAGGTTTTGAAAATGTAAAATTTTTTCAAAATTTTATTTTGTTTGGCCTCATGTGAATTTTAACGTGGGAGCTTGGAATGTCGAGAATGGTTTGATTTTCAGGACATTTTGGATGTTTTTCGACAGTTTCGAGACAGTTCCATGACTGCTGACCCATCATGGCAAGTATTGTTTTCTCACTGGCATATAGGTTAGGGACACCATTTTTCCGCTGCATTATGCATACTAGCCTCCATTTGCCGATACATCTGCCATAGGGTCGATCCCATCGTGTTATGGTTCGTAAGCCATCTTCACTCACCGATTCTTTAAATCATGACACGATGGTAGAGCCATCCTTTACATGGGCATCGTAGTTAGCACCTCACTGACATTTGTTTCCCATGCTGCTCCGACTTGAGTAGGCTCGGGAGTCCTCTATAGTCCCGCCCTGACTTAGGCATTGAAGACTCATTCCTCTTAGCTTCTTCGCTTTGTTCTGGCCTTATACCCTAGAGGCTCCTTTGTGTTGAGTTGTAATACTTCATTGCATGTTGACCACTTGCACCTTTTGGCCTAGAGCCGGCTTCACTTGGACTAGTGTTTAAGCCAACTTTTGACCATGACGACTACAAAATCAACCTTGCATACCTTTGACTTCTGCAGCTTGACACACCTTGACCCGTGGAAGGAACACACCTTTGAGTGTCACTGACCAGTTTTCACCTCCTTGCATTGAGCATAGGAACGTTCCATTCCCAGGAACCAGATCATCTGTTTCACCGACACTCGTTCTTTCCACTATACCATAGCATTATTTTATTCTTTTTCAAGCTTAATAGAAAAGACAAAAAAAATTAAATATTCGAAAAAAAAAGAGCGGGAACGGGACAATATTTCCATTTATTGTTGGAAGCTAGAGTCAGTCGTGTCGCCCTTGAACAAAGCACTCAAAGCAAAGTCTCCTCCGTTTGGGCGGGATTTAGTTTGACTTAGGTACGCCTTAACCTTGTTATTGAGTCAGTTCTCCCCCGATTGGTTATCTCTTCCAATCATATGGAGGGTTCGTTCGTGCCTCCTGCATGACGAAATTATACAAAGTCATCATATGCTGCCACATAGTCACATTGAGTCGTGCTTTTGTTCAAGGGAAGTTAGCCTGCATTGGCCTCTCTGCGGTGTCTCTTGACTCATTTTTCAGTCGGCCATCCCTGGTTGTCAGTGTCATGTCTATCATCACATCAGCTATATTGGTCCTTTACTCATGCCGGTTTGAGAAGGTCCCCATTGAATTCTTGTTGGTGGGTCTTGTCCTTATCGACAACGACATCTTGCTCTGAGGACAGGCCTAAAGCTGCACCCTAGCCCTATTTTCATTATTGATAGGTCACCTTGTCCTCAGCATCGATCAGTATCATGGGTCTTTGACTGAGTGGTTTCCCTTGTGTTCGACATCAACTTACATTATCACACATTGGGATTCATGCAATACCTTGGTTTCCATTTGACCCTATTGGTGGATACCTTGTCTCTGTGTCAGCTTCCATTATTGGTTGGTTCAGAGGGTTTCTGTCGTACGCTAGCCACATCTTGTGTACGCCGAAAACATACTTCGGTTGGGTTACTACATCTATTTCATCCGATTCCTTCCACATTATTGGCCTACGGGTTACACTCGCGCTAGATTGATGAAGGATGCCTTAATGCCTTCCTTCTAGCAGATCTTTCCCTATCGACTCCGACTCATTACTCTGGGGCAAAGATCTAGAGTCCATTTGGCAGTACCTTGGGGTTTGCAGTCATTAGTGGCAGATCCTTCGCTATCGACAGTGGGAAACCATCATTGTCTCCTGATCGATAGATTCTTACAGGTGTTCGACTCTAGCTCATCTATTCACACTTGCTAGATTGTACTGGGTACCTTGACACTCATTATCATTATCGGTGAGTAGTCTCACGTTTGTTAACGATATACATCAATGACCGGTAATCAAACAATTTCTCACATGGTCAACTTCAGATCATTTATTCCCATGGTGTAGAAATGTACCACAGCGGTCAGTGAATACCTCAGGTTGTATCAGCATTCATTGGTTCACTTGACAATTGCTCTTGTTGCTGCTAGTTGATACCACTCCACCTTATATGTTGCAGTCAGTCATGGCGACATTCTATATGCTGGCACCTAAGTTTTCAGTGTAGTACCATCCTATTCCATCATGTTCAGTTGGTACCTTTTGGGATCAGTCTTTGATATCAGTGATCCATTGCATCTTTCAGCATCATTGACAGTCTTATATGTGATATTCAGACATGTACATGTTCAATCATGATCAGATGATCCATTATGTATTTTCCAGTCATTTATACTTGTATACTTAGTGGATCCGCTTGTATTTGATATGCGGACATGCTTTACTTTTTCTGAGCATGGGTATGCCCACCTCAGACAATGTTTCTTCCTGATCTCCTTTTGTGGCTTGGCAGGCTGAATTCTGGTGAAGTCCTCCTCAGTTTTTGACAGATTTCCTTTCCATGTACTTGCATAATACATTTCGGCCATCATGTACCCCTTCTGACCTCATATATTAGGGGGCATCTGTTATAGCTCCAAATCTCACTCTTATGGTTTGTGATGGTGCACTCATGGCTTAGGGCAACCCCTCCTTCCAGACCTGGTCCTAAAATTTAAAAAACAGTGTTTTATCCCTTATACGCGACATTGCCCTGAGTTAAACGCGTGTATACGCGGTTAGGCATATACACAACCCGCGTATATGTATTAAAACACTTAAAAAAATATAAAACTCCTTAATTTCGGGCAGAGATCACGGGTTTTTACCTGCTGATCACCTGTTAGTGCCCGTGGCCCAACTGTTCCCAACCAACTCCCAACTAAAAAACTACTTTGGTAGAGGTATAAAAATACCTCAATGGGAAGGCCTAAAGGAGGAGAGAAGAGAGAGAAAGGTTATTATGCTGAGATTTTCCCCCTGACCAGGTCTGAAGATCCTTGTGCCTTCTGCACTTCCCCCATTTGTACAGGAAACCCTTGTTTCCTTGTGTGTTGATGTTCATCCATTACTTGTGACATCATGGAGAAAGTCATGGAAGGAGTTTGTTAAAGGCTTGAGGCTAGACGAATCCGGAAGGAAGCTTTGCTTGGAGCCTGCGAAAGGTGACTCAGGTGAAATTATTCCTTTTCTGTACTTTATTTGTCTATAATAAAAGAAACACATGTCTTGGTTCCTGATATGAATCTTCTTTATGTTTATGATATTCATGTTAGAATTCATATGTGAATGGTTGTTTATATTTCATAACTAACTACCTTTCTTTATAACATGAAGATGGTTTCTTTATAAGTTTTTGTCCATATACTGCTGTGTTCTTTGGAATTGGTTGTTTTGCAGGACAAAGGAGCAAGAGGAACTTGAAGAAGGGTTTGGACCCTTGAGGACCTTCTCAAACATAGGACCTAAGGTACGTTCCCTTATCATAGAATTTTCTTATAATAGCATAATGGCTGTGTGAATGTGTGTTTCTCTGTATAGAAAACTTTCAGTCTGCTAGGGTTTCAACCCAAAATCCCTAGGGGAACATTTCCCTCAACACTAATGAATAAACCCATTACTCTTGGTCGTATTACAAGATGGCTTTTGTTACTTCAAGAGTTTAACATTACCATAGTAGATAAACCAGGGAAGGACAATGTGGTAGCTGATTTTTTGTCTAGGCTAACAAATAATGCTGAAGGTACACCCATCAAAGATAGTTTTCCAGATGAACATATTTTTTCAATTTCTGCTAACACTCCGTGGTATGTTGATATTACTAACTATCTTACTACAAGGAAGGTACCTCGTCATTTGTCAAATAGTGATCAACAGAAAATTATTCATCAAAGTACTCGATATTCATGGATGGCAAGGTACCTCTCACATATAGGGGTTGATCACCAGATTCGGCGGACATCTATGAAATACTAAAGGCTGCACATGATGGCCCTTGTGGAGGACATTTTGTAGATAAAAGAATAGGCCAAAAGGTGTTGCAAATGGGATACTACTGGCCTTCAATCTTTTGTGATGTCCAAGATTATGTTCGAAGATGTGACAGTGGTCAACGGATGGGATAGCCTGGGAAATTGGATGAGATGCCACTACAAGCCCAGATAGTCCTCGAACCTTTTGAAAAGTGGGCCATTGACTTCATTGGACCCTTCAACCCACCTTCTCACCAAAAGGTTCACATTCTGGTCTGCACCAATTATGTGACTAACTGGGTGGAAGCCAGAGGTGTTGCGAAAGCAACAAAACATGTGGTTGCAGATTTTTTTTTTGAAGAGATTTTTACTTGATATGGTACTCCAAGGGAGATCGTTTCAGATGGGGGAGCATAGTTCACATCCCACATGATAGGAAGGCTTATGCCGAAATATGGGGTTAAACACAGAGTGACAACTCCTTACTATCCCCATACGAATGGACAAGTAGAATGTACAAACAAGGTATTGGAAAATATCTTGACAAAAACTGTAGCAGGTCATCACCGAGATTGGTCTCAGAAAAATCCAGAAGCTCTTTCGGCATATAGGACAACATGGAGGAATACAACCGAGTTTTCACTATTTGAGTTAGTCTATGGGAAATCCCCCTTGTTCCTAGTAGAATTTGAGATCAACACACTTAGAACAACTTTTGAAGTTGGATTAGACTTATTAGAGGCCTAGAAACACCAGTTGGAACAACTCAATGAGTTAGATGAGATCCGTTCAATGGCTATCTAGAAAACTACTACTATTCAACAACAGAGAATGATCAATGTAAACTTTGAAACAAGAACTGATATTGTTACCCATTTCGTAGAGATAGAAAAAAAGTGACCTGATTTTGAAAAGGGGTGATGCAGAACACACATGTTTTTATAGAGCATAGTTTTTGGCATTTTTTTTTTTTTTTTATGTACATTACGTTTTAGAATGCTAGTGATTTTCATGCTAATTTGAAAAAGTGGGTATTCTGCATCTGACCTTTTTTTTAAAAGACCTGTTTTTTGGTTTTAAATTTTCTAATGTATAAAATGTAAATAATTATTTCGTAAATTTGATAATTTTGAAGTGGTTATTTTCTTCATATTTTCTTGTTTTTTATTTTTATTTTAATTTTTTTGTAGTGAGGTTTTTATTGTTTTTCATTTTTAAATTAGAAGGTCGATATTTTGAATTTTCGATATTCTACATATTTATACATCCTTAATTAATTTTTCAATCCACATGAAATAATTGTTTCTAGAAAACAATATTTTTTAACAACGGGCATAAAAATAACCATTTTTAACATAAATATAACTAAAAAACTACACATTTTGATAATTTTTTGCTAGAATTGGAATGTCAAAATCACAATTTTTATACGAAAATTTTAACTAAAAATGGTTGAATAATAGTTTTTTTTATGAATTTCATGTCAAAAAAATAATAATAATCACTTTTTTTCAAAAAATAAAAATTACTTAAAAATCAATGTGAAAATCACATATTACAAATATTGAACGCATAACAACCCTAATTGAGTGTTTATTATTCTCATAAAATTTCAAAGTCAAAACATTGCAAAGCTTGATTTCCAAGCATAACTTAAATTTAATCAACAATGTCATGTAATCCAAACTCTTCGTCCTCTAGAGTTTCGTCATTGTCTTCTTCCACAATATTTTCTGTTTCCTTTTTGCTCATTTTCCTCTTCTAATGGATCTTTGATGTCTATGAATCTCCCAATGTATGTCTTTCCAAACATTCCATGTAATGGTGGTTGGGGTTCCTTTGCCTTTTTTGCCACACATGATTCACTAAAGTCCCCTTTCTTCAACCCAATTTTTGCATTGCATCTGGAAGAAATTGAAGAGAATTAATTATTTGCTGAATGAAATTGCACTGTACTGGATCTTTTTCAATTGCAATGCAATTTCTTCCTATTTTAAGGAAACATGCTAGTGTTGTACCTAATTATCAAGCACAAAAGAAATACTGAACTAAATTAGTACAATGACATATTAATTAAAAAATAACATATTGAAATTCAATTCCATATAATAAAACTCACCCGAGCCAGAAAATAAATCTAGAACCCAATCTCCTTCATTTAAACATATGTCTATAAGATAGTTAATCAATAATTGTGGTTTTTGATAAATGTTAACTATCTCTCATTTTGCTTCTTTGTCTTCATATGTTAGTTTTCTCACAACAACATCATAAGTCAATATTTGGCTATGACTCTTTCTGCCTACCTAATTAAAAATCATAGACATATGGCTATCATCTTTTGCCCAACTATCAATATGAATGAACTCACAATCATTTATAAATTGTTGATCTTCATTGTTAAGAAGATTTGACTTTTGCCTGTAACATGAAATAGTAAAAGTTCAATTAACTTGTACATAAATAAATTTGTCAACATTAATCAAATATACATTTTAAACGTCTTACCATGTAAGCTGTATCCTTGAATTTGTTTTCCCCTTGAAGCTTGACAATATCATTGCCAATTGTGTGTCTGAATGAAATGTCACAAATCTCCATAATGGTGATGATGTGACTTGTACAAATCCCGCAACCACTTTACTAAGAGCTTGATAAGTATAAGGGTCACTATCAGAGTCAATGTTTGGAATATTGAAACCATGGGGAATATCTGCAATGACTGGGACATAATCCCTTTTAGGTATGAGTTTAGCAATGTCTTCACAGTTGCCTTGTATTACTTGATTTTGAATAGTGTCTAGCCCATTCCAAATGAAATTATTAAGAGTTGGATCAAGTTGAACATTCTTAATACATTGCTTCCTCAGTATTTTGATCTTTATTTTTTCAATAAAGGTTTTGAAACTATCTGGCACTCCATTATCATCCTTCCTCATATTTTATAAAATAAACAAATATATGTGTAAGTTATAAATTAAAAATAGTACATAGGTGAATAAAAATGAATGTATAAATCAAGAAACCTTTTGAAATGCAAGATAAAAAGCTCTTAATGTTGATGCAGAACTTGAATCTGGATAGTTGCGTACAACATCATCCCAACTATCTTCATTCAACAATCTAACCATTTGTTCTTGAATTTTCATGTAAACTTTGTGACTGCATAGATAAAGTAACAAAAAGTTAATATAATGATATGTATAACAAGTACTACCAAGAAAAAAATGTTTTATTTAAAATATAATTATAATCTAGAAATAAATAAAAATAATTCAACAAACTTACTTTTGAAATTCTTTAGACATTTCCTCCAATGATAATTCCCCTGACCTCACACGAGATAATATTGTTTTGACAATTTTTTCATCTTTCACTCCTTGCATCACCCTCCAAGGTGTGATAGTCATATCGTCTGGAAGCTGCTTCATTTCAGGAGCTGATTTACTGTTGCTACATATCAATGGCTTAGACTTTTTGACCCTCTGGTTTTTAATGGCAATGTCTTCCCACATGCTAAAAATCTCATCAATCAACTTCCAAACATCTCCAGTTCTAAATGCCAATTGGAAAATGTTATCAACACCTCTAAATAAATCACTATTTTTGTTGCCTTTTCCACCTTTTGAATTGGTTTTCTCTTCAATTGGATAGCCTATTTCCATACACCATTCTGTTCAAAAATCTGCAGTAACATTTATCCTATCCCCACCACATTTTTCTTCAAATTCACTATGAATAAATCTAACCCTTTAGATGAAAGTCATAGACATCCTATATTCATTATCTGAATTATGATCCCATGCCACTAACTTTTCTTTTGTATATGATAAACCAGCGTAAATGATACATTTCATTGTTTCAAAACATGGGTTATTAGGATATTCCTCCATCAATTGTCTTTGAGCTTCTACAGAATGGTTCCCCCCAAGCACATAATAATTGTATTCAAAACATTTTGACTTATAAAATGCTTCTTTGTTGGGAACTTGAAGTGAATCAACAAGAAGCACATAACTAACCACATGAGCATATGGATTGTACCTCATCAATGTCTTCAAGTTGTGAACATGCAGATGATGTGGCTTTCTAACTTGATATTGACATTGTCCTTCACTTGCCTTATAGGTTTGCCTAACATTAAGCTGAAATGTACGACCACCATCAATTAAGTTTCTCTTTGTAAAATTCTCTCGAATGACATTTTGTTTTGTTTTGATAATGCCATCCTCTAAATCGGCTCCTCGTGATGATTTCTCTGCTTTCTTTTGAAGTTTCACTAGGTTCTTGACTGCTGGTAATGATTGCTTCAAAATATTCAACTTTACTTTTCTTCGTCATAACATTCCCAACAGATTTATTCTTGGGCATTGTTACTTTTGGTCTTTTACGACTCTTCTCAATTCCAATGTCATCTTCAGTAATGGAAACATATGCTTCACTGTCAGTTTCAACTTCATCGTCCTCAAAAGTAACTTGTTTACCCTTGCTAGATTTATCCACCAGAGGCCTTTTTTTTTATTCTTTGGATGTAGTTTTGTAGCATCATCAATTACTACATTTTGTTTGTTTTCCATATCTTCTGAAACTGAGTAAAAAATGTTGACAACTTTCATGATATCATGCTCTATGAAATGAATGCCTCCCAACCTAATTGAACAACTTTCAACAAAATTCTGCCAAACAAAATATCATATGTCAATAAAAGACAAAGTTAAAAAAATATAGCGAGACACTTTCAAGAACACAAAATACAAATATAAATAACAATACATACGATGTTTTGTGTCATCTCATTTATGATTTGTTTACACAACTTTGTAGATACCTCTCTCGTGTCATACAATGAATATGATAGTCGGTATTTAATCCTTTCATGTGACTTGGGAGCTTTTGTAAGTATGTAAACAACTTTAGTGTCTAGTACTGAACACATATCTATGACTTTTTCCATCAGCTCAAAAATTCCATTATCATTCGTTATATCAATATATAGATATATATTCACATTTATGCTTTCTCTTTCTTTCACATAGCAGATTCTTGATGGAAATTTCACCTCTTTTGAATTCTTCCAGTCTGAAATCATCTTCTTATCACTTGAGGCACTTGAAAGATTTGTAGCCATGAGCTCAGGTGGAGTTCGTTCACCAATTTTTCTTGAAGATGCACCTTTAGGAGTCTTTGGTCCAGAAAGATTCATAGAAATTTTCTTTGATATCATTTTCCTGAAAAATAGAAACACATAAATCAGTAAATAACAAAAACATATTAACTTAAATTAACAATGAAAATATATTATAAACTTTTTATTTGTATAATCAGAATCGCCCAGCCACCCCTAATGGGCGGGCGGGCGGGTTGGCGCTGCATGGGTCGGTGGACAGGCGGGAGGTTGGGTGAGCGACAACGGGGCGGGATGGACAGCCGGGCGGGTGAGGGCGGGTGGGGTCAGCAGGCGGGTCAGGTGGGTGTGGGCGAGAGGGGTGTGCAGGTGTGGACGGGCGGGCAGTGGGTGGGTGCGAGCATGTGGGGGGGGTTGGGTTGGGTCGGCTGGCCCCCAACCTCCGCATCCTCACCCGCACACAGCCCCCTTGAACCCCCAACCTCCCAGTCTCCACCCACACCCGGCCCCCTTCCACCCCCATGCACCCACGCTGACCCTCTTCCCTCACACCCACCCACCTCTCCCACACCCGTCTCGCCCTCACTCACACACTCCCTCACCCCCTCACATAAGCCCACCTCTCCCCCACCCCTCTCGACCCCCCACCTACCCGACCCCTCCCACACCCCCTCACACCTCCCACCCCCTCACACAGCCCCTCACACATAAGGTACTCCTGCACACCCTCGCCCACCTGACATCCCCGCACAACCCCGCCCACGGCCTCCACCTCCCTGTCCACCTTTCCACCCGCCCTCGTCCTCCCTTGCCCTCCCCTTCTCTGCCCACCCCCTCACCTGCACGCCCTCCTCGCCCACACCCGCCAACACCAGCACCCTCACCCACACGTCCTCCGCCCACCCTTCCACCCGCCCATGCCCCCCCTCACTCGCACCCCACCCCTTCACATTCTAAAAGAGTATGCATTAACATTCTAATGTAGAAAAAGTAAATCACGAATAAAACATTCCAAAATTAACTATGTATATATTATATGAAAGTAGTGAAAATAATAAAATTCTTACATTTTATTATTTTTTTAGTCAAAACCTTCATAGATCTATCTTAATTCTATATCTAATAAAAATGTAGAAGAATAAAAAATCATGTAAACATTTTTTAAACTTTACGCTCAAAATGATATTTAAATATTGATATCTACTAAACCCAAAAATCTAATATTTTCAAATTTAAAACAATTTATTTTAATATTTCATTTAATATATGTCTGATTTTTTTAATAAGTACAAAAAAATATATGTAATGAATAAAAAAAATTGAAAATAAAAAAGTATTTGACCGAAAGTAATTATAATATACCACCAAAGATTTTAAATAAAAGATATATCACCCAGTCAGGCACGAAACAAAATGAACTGTGCACATTAAAAATCTTCGAAAACTTAACCATGAAAGAAGTGAATAAAATTGTTTGTAAACAGAAGGTGTATAACAGAAGTTTCCATTAATTCAAAATGAGTAACAACCATCGTGAGTGACAACTCTCCACCCTCCCACCCACACGCCCCTCCCCTTCCTCACCCACGCTCCCTCACCCTCCCCCTCCCCCACACCCTCCCCCTCTCTCTCCCTCCACCCCCCGGTGCCCTCCCCCTCACCCACCGTCCACCCCGCGCCCTCCCCCTACCCCTCCCTCACCCCCCCTGTCCCCCCATGCCCTCCCCCTCCCCCTGCCCCACGCCCTCCCTCCCTCCCCACCCTCGGCTGGCACCACCCCGACGACCCCCACCCCCCGTCCCACCGGCAGCCGGGCGATTCCCCGCTGTTGGCCGGGGTGGGGGTTGCCGGGGTGGCGCTGGCTGAGGGCGGGGTGTGGGCGCAGAGGGGGAGGGCGGGGGGGGGGGGGGGGGGGTTGAGGGAGGAGGAAGGGGAGGGTGTGGGGCGAGGGGGAAGAAGGGGGAGGGGGAGCGTGTGTGAGGGGGAGGGCACAGGGAGGCTGAGGGAGGGGGGAAGGGGGAGTGGTGTAGGGGGGCGAGGGGGCGCATGGGTGGGGGGGGGTGAGGGATAGGGAGAGGCGGGGGAGGTGAGGGTAGGAGGGAGAGAGGGGGAGCGTGTGTGAGGGGGAGGGCCTGAGGGGTGGAGGAGGGTATGGTGAGGGGGGTGGGGAGGGGGAGAGCATGGGTGGGGTGGGTGAGGTGGAGGGTGGATGAGGGGGAGGAGGTGAGGGGCAGGGCATGCAGAGGGCGGGTGAGGAGGAGGGCGTGCTAGTCAGGTGGTGGGGAGAGTGTGGTTGGGTGGGTGAGGGGGATGGCGTGCAGGTCAGGTGATGGGGAGAGCGTGGTTGGGCAGGGTGCATGAGGGGGAGGTTGTGCGGGTGAGGGGGTGTGGGTGAGGTGGTCGATGTGGGGTGCGGTCGGGTGGGTGTAGGGGGATGAGGGTGATGGGGAGAGTGAGTGGGTCTGAGTGAGGGGATAGGGTCAGCGTGGGCGCGTGGAGGTGGAAAGGGGGGATGTAGGTGGCAATGGGAAGGTTGGCGAATCATGTGGGGATGTGGGGGTGAGGGGTCTGGGGGGTTGGTGTTAGGGGATGAGGGTGGTGTTGAGGGGGAGGAATGTGGCGGCCCACCCATGGCTATTGGACAATTGAGTTTGATTAGGCCCACCATGCTCACAGTGGACGTGATTGTTATTTTGGCTCAGAAAAATTATTAATTAAAAAAAAAATCTTTCTCATTAAACTAATTTAATATGAAAATTTTCAAGGAAAAAAATTTAACTTACCTTTCAATTGCGAGAATTCTTCGTTGAATATGTTTTTTTTTGTTAATGGAAAAACCTGTGAGCAATTTAGGAAACCGACGTTTCGGACTAGCTATGTGAGTCCATCATCAGGGCAATGAGATCTGAATTATGAGAAGAGAGAGTCGAGAAAATAAGCTATTAATAGAGGAATCGTAAGATATCTCTTAGCTTGTACAGTCGGCTGGAAGATATACATTTATAAATTAATTAATTCAATTTAATTTCAATAATTTAATTTTTTTTTTTTTTTTTTATTCATTTATTAATTTATTTTTATTTGTTTATATATATTTATATATTTATTTTAATTTAAATTTCAAAATTGAGATAAGTTAATAATTAAGTTTTATTTAAAAAGACTTATATGTAAATATTTTGATGTTATACCTAATAATGTTATTTGTTTTGAAATAATTGCAAATGAGGAAATTTAAACTAACATAAAA
The DNA here is from genome assembly GCA_031772625.1 of Pinus tabuliformis. Classification (NCBI taxonomy): domain Eukaryota; kingdom Viridiplantae; phylum Streptophyta; class Pinopsida; order Pinales; family Pinaceae; genus Pinus; species Pinus tabuliformis. Next base: position 1,664,731,650 of record CM062819.1, on the reverse strand, counting down.
TATGGAATAAGTTAATAAATTAATTTAATTTAATTTTTATTTATATTGTTTATTTATTTATTTTTCTTTTATTTATTATCTTCCATTTATTTATTATTATTATCAAAATTATTATTTATTTTATTTTATTAAATTGCACTTAGTAAATAATTTTTTATTTAAAAGACTTATATATATCTAATTTTATTTAATGTTTTATATTATTTATTTATTTATTTATTTATTTTTATTTTTTCCATATTATGTGAGATATAATATAAATGAGATGTTTGTTTTGAACTAATTTTAATTGGAGAAAATTAAATTAGTAAAAATTGGATTAAATTAATAAATTAATTAATTTCATCAATATATTATATTATATGTTATTTTTATTTATTTTTAAAAAGTTATGTGATAATTATTTATTTATTTATTTATTTGTTTATTCATTTATTAATTTATTTTTATTTGTTTATATATATTTATATATTTATTTTATTTTAAATTTCAAAGTTGAGATAAGTAATAATTAAGTTTTATTTAAGAGACTTATATGTACATATTTTTATGTTATACCTAATAATGTTATTTGTTTTGAAATAATTGCAAATGAAGAAATTTAAACTAACATAAAATATGGAATAAGTTAATAAATTAATTTAATTTAATTTTTATTTATATTGTTTATTTATTTATTTTTCTTTTATTTATTATATTCCATTTATTTATTATTCTTAATAATATTATTATTTATTTTATTTTATTAAATTGCAGATAATAAATAATTTTTTATTTAAAAGACTTATATATATCTAATTTTATTTAATGTTTTTTATTATTTATTTTGTTTTTTTCATATTATGTGAGATATAATATAAATGAGATGTTTGTTTTGAACTAATTTTAATTGGAGAAAATTAAATTAATAAAAATTGGATTAAATTAATAAATTAATTAATTTCATCAATATATTATATTATATGTTATTATTATTATTATTATTATTATTATTTTTTAAATTATGTGATATGTTGTGTAAGTGAGATCTATACTTAGAAATGATTTAAGAAGAAGAGATTATTGTATGCATTAATTTATATAATTAATTAACCAAATAATGAATTGTCAAATGTAGACATAAGGATGAAATGGATTAGCTTAAGATTTATTTTTTCATTTTATTTAATAAGGGTTTCCAGGTGCTACTTAGTTTAAGACCATCATCCCTATTCATGTTATTAGAGGATTTCTCAATTTCGATTGCCTCTTTAATTCTTCTTTTTAAATAATGGTCTTCTTTATGGATTAATTTAGCTTGTTCCATACATATATAGTGAGAAGAGGAACAAGCATGCTCTGCAAGACCTGATTTATCTGACCTATTTCTAGAAATATCATTAATGTGTTCTTTTAGTCTTATTCCAAAGGATCTCCCTGTTTCCCCTATATAAACTTTACCGCAAGAACAGGGAATTGAATACACACCTTTGTGATTTTTTGGGTCTATAGTGTCTTTAGCAGACTCAAGCATGTTTTTTATGGTGTTGAGGGGCGTGAAGGCAACCATAATGTTATGTTTAGAGAGAACTCTGGCGATTTTATCAGTGATACCTTTAATATAGGGTAAGGAGATTCTAGGGTTATCACGAGTTTTTCTTATTTGTTTATTGGTAATGGAGTCTTTAATTATTTTATGGATGGTGTGGTTTTGATAGCCATTGTTTAAAAAGACTTCATGGAGATGGGCAAGTTCTTCTTCTAAATGCTCCGGGTCAGAGATTCTAGAGGCTCTGGTGGTTAGGGTTTTGATGACACCAACTTTTTGTTTAGGATGGTGGTGGGAGTTTGCATGAAGATACCTGTCAGTGTGAGTCTGCTTTCTGAAGACCTGGTGGCTAAGTTTACCATTTTTCTTGGTAAGGAGGACATCTAAGAAGGGGAGCTGGTTGTCTTTTTCAATTTCAATGGTGAATTTTATGTGTTTAGAGAGGCTATTTATATGAGATAAAAATTCCTTCAGCTTATCCAAACCATGGCTCCATTTAGCAAAAATGTCATCTACATATCGCTTCCATTCTTCAGGGGTAAAGTGGAAAGACTTAAGGGCCATTTGCTCAAAGTGTTCCATGTAAAGATTGGCAATCAATGGTGATAAAGGGGAACCCATTGCAACACCATGAGTTTGCTCATAAATTTTTCCCTTAAAACTGAAGTATGAGGATTTAAGACAAATACTTATAAGTTCCACTGTTTCTTGCGGTAAAGTTTATATAGGGGAAACAGGGAGATCCTTTGGAATAAGACTAAAAGAACACATTAATGATATTTCTAGAAATAGGTCAGATAAATCAGGTCTTGCAGAGCATGCTTGTTCCTCTTCTCACTATATATGTATGGAACAAGCTAAATTAATCCATAAAGAAGACCATTATTTAAAAAGAAGAATTAAAGAGGCAATCGAAATTGAGAAATCCTCTAATAACATGAATAGGGATGATGGTCTTAAACTAAGTAGCACCTGGAAACCCTTATTAAATAAAATGAAAAAATAAATCTTAAGCTAATCCATTTCATCCTTATGTCTACATTTGACAATTCATTATTTGGTTAATTAATTATATAAATTAATGCATACAATAATCCCTTCTTCTTAAATCATTTCTAAGTATAGATCTCACTTACACAGCATATCACATAATTTAAAAAAAAAAAAAAAATAACATATAATATAATATATTGATGAAATTAATTAATTTATTAATTTAATCCAATTTTTATTAATTTAATTTTCTCCAATTAAAATTAGTTCAAAACAAACATCTCATTTATATTATATCTCACATAATATGAAAAAAACAAAATAAATAATAAAAAACATTAAATAAAATTAGATATATATAAGTCTTTTAAATAAAAAATTATTTATTAACTGCAATTTAATAAAATAAAATAAATAATAATATTAATAATAATAATAAATAAATGGAATATAATAAATAAAAGAAAAATAAATAAATAAACAATATAAATATAAATTAAATTAAATTAATTTATTAACTTATTCCATATTTTATGTTAGTTTAAATTTCTTCATTTGCAATTATTTCAAAACAAATAACATTATTAGGTATAACATAAAAATATGTACATATAAGTCTCTTAAATAAAACTTAATTATTACTTATCTCAACTTTGAAATTTAAAATAAAATAAATATATAAATATATATAAACAAATAAAAATAAATTAATAAATGAATAAACAAATAAATAAATAAATAAATAATTATCACATAACTTTTTAAAAATAAATAAAAATAACATATAATATAATATATTGATGAAATTAATTAATTTATTAATTTAATCCAATTTTTACTAATTTAATTTTCTCCAATTAAAATTAGTTCAAAACAAACATCTCATTTATATTATATCTCACATAATATGGAAAAAATAAAAATAAATAAATAATATAAAACATTAAATAAAATTAGATATATATAAGTCTTTTAAATAAAAAATTATTTACTAAGTGCAATTTAATAAAATAAAATAAATAATAATTTTGATAATAATAATAAATAAATGGAAGATAATAAATAAAAGAAAAATAAATAAATAAACAATATAAATAAAAATTAAATTAAATTAATTTATTAACTTATTCCATATTTTATGTTAGTTTAAATTTCCTCATTTGCAATTATTTCAAAACAAATAACATTATTAGGTATAACATCAAAATATTTACATATAAGTCTTTTTAAATAAAACTTAATTATTAACTTATCTCAATTTTGAAATTTAAATTAAAATAAATATATAAATATATATAAACAAATAAAAATAAATTAATAAATGAATAAAAAAAAAAAAAAAAAAATTAAATTATTGAAATTAAATTGAATTAATTAATTTATAAATGTAAATCTTCCAGCCGACTGTACAAGCTAAGAGATATCTTACGATTCCTCTATTAATAGCTTATTTTCTCGACTCTCTCTTCTCATAATTCAGATCTCATTGCCCTGATGATGGACTCACATAGCTAGTCCGAAACGTCGGTTTCCTAAATTGCTCACAGGTTTTTCCATTAACAAAAAAAAAGTTGAATATGTTGTTGATAGCAATGTAGCTACTCCACAAATTCACGAGTCTTTCAACGATTTTCAGAAAACCTGGATGTGATGTGAGTAATAGTGATAATGAAATTTTAATATATAAGTGAAATTACGGAGATGTTTTACCGTACGGTTAATGTGGGATAATTTGTTTTAAAATATTATAAAGTGAATATTGTAGAATTGTTTTACAATGGGTTGAATGTGGGATTAATTTGTTTTAGAATATATTATAAAAAAAAAAAAAAAATATTCAATTGTTTAGTAAATATTATATACTTTAACTATTAAAATAATTAATGTAGAAGTTGTAGTTTACAATTTTAATTTTAATGATTTATTTCATAAAAAAATTTAGTTTACATTTTTTAATAAATTGTAGAATAAAATAATGAAGGTAAATAAATCTAAAAAACTTTTTGGAAGGAAATATTTTCGCAAAAAATTTTGGAGGGAAATATTTTCGCGAAAATTTTTGGAGGGAAATATTTTCGCGAAACTTTTTGGAGGGAGAATTTTTGGAAGGAAAATTTCATTCTTTAAGCTATATAATATCTTTAGGAGACTCTCCATTTGTATTATTCAACATCTTCTATTTGAAAGAGATGGATTGTTCTCATAGTGAACTTTTGATTTATACACCATCAACATCTTCATCGCGTAACAACTCTATTCATATTGATGAATATAGCGGGAATTCTTCCACTATGAATAGAAAGTCAATTCTTCCACTTAGTCCTGATTGTAAGGACTATGAGAGTAGCAATGATGAAAGAGGGAATGGAGAATTTCAAATAAATAAAGAGTCATAGATTCCACTTAGTCCTACTTCTAAGGACTATGAAAGTAGCAGTAATGAAGAGCATGATGGTGAAGTTCAAAAGAATGGAGTGTCACGATGTCCACTTAGTCCTAATTCTGAGGACTATGAGAGAAGCAGTTTTGAAGAGCATGATGGTGAAGTTAAAAAGAATGGAGTGTCACTGTTTCCACTTAGTCCTAATTCTGAGGACTATTAGAGCAGTAGTTTTGAAGAGCATGATGGTGAATTTCGAAAGAATGGAATGTCACGGTGTCCACTTAGTCCTAATTCTAAGGACTATGAGAGCAACAGTGATGAAAAGCATGATAACGAATTTCAAAAGAATGGAGTTTCAAAGTGTCCAATTAGTCCTAATTCTAAGGACTATGAGAGCAGTAGTGATGAAGAGCATGATGATGAATTTCAAAAGTATGGAGTGCCACAGTGTCCAGTTAGTCCTAATTCTAAGGACTATGAGAGCAGCAGTGATGAAGAGTGGGATGATGAATTTCAAAAGATTGGAGTGTCATGGTGTCCACTTAGTCCTAATTCTAAGGACTATGAGAGCATCAGTGATGAAGGACAGGATGATGCACTTAGTCCTAATTCTAATGAGTATAAAGGTAGCAGTGACAAAGGCCAGGATGTAGCATCTTCAATAAGTAAACAGTCACATTTTCGACGTAGTCCTAATTCTATGGACTATGAGAGTAGCACTGACAATGCACATGAGGAAGAATATCCATTAAACATTGAGTTAGATTTTCCATTCAGTCCGAATTCTAAGGACTATGACAGTAGCACTGAAGAAGTGGAAGATGAATAATATCATCCAAGTCAATATTTGAAAAGCAGAGCTGATCATAGTGTGGATAACATTCCTCTTAATGATGATGAAAATCCTTATACAAATGATGATCCAATGATGGAGATGTTGCCAAGAAATATTGTATCGAGGAGTAGGAGAAGAAATTTTCGTATCAATGCAAGTTGTTCTAGTTATACAAGGGGTAGAGCAGAATATTTGACGAGAAGAAGTTCTATGAGTGCTCTCATTTCAGGTGAATGTTGCCAAAAAGATTGCTTGAAACATATGGATTTCAAATTTGCATTAGAAAGCAGGAAGAGATATTTATCAATGAATAAAAGCATGCAAAATTCATATTTAGTTGGGTGCATGCAATATACATTGTTAGGTTATGATTATGATATTGGGACTTTATTTATCTGTAGAAAAGCTTTCAAAATGTTTCATTCGATTGGGAATTTTCGTCTCTCGAGAATTCAATAAAATTTGAAAAAGGATCCCACATTTTATTCAGAAGTACGTCATAAAAGATAGTTTGGGCCATTATCAAATACTGCAATGTCATGGATGAAAGATTTCTTTTCAAAGCATGGAGATTGTATGCCAAATAGAGAGACAATACATATTCCAGATAATTTTTCAAGACGCGAAATCTACAACTTATACAAAGAATATGCAGAATGTGCTGAGGGACATGGCTGGTTTATTACATATCAATATTTTGTGAAAGTATGGAATAAAGAATTCAACAATGTCCATATTCATAAGAAGACAAGGATGGGGATTTGCAGTACATGTGTTTCTGTTAAATAAAAAAGGGACAAATGTGAAGGGTCAGAAAGAGGTAAGCATTCATAACTTTAACTTTTAAAATTGTATAGTCATCAACTATGAAAACATATTTCTTAATGAATTTCTTTTATGTTGTGTAGATTTAATTGTCAAAGAACTTCAGGATCATCGTGAACAACCAAAAAATGAAAGGAAGAAGTTGTACAAGCATCGAAAGAAGTGTTATGATAATCCAAATGAATATTTTGGGTTGATAATTGATGGTATGCACGAGAAGAAAACACTTTTACCACATTTTGTTCACACACCCAAAAATTTAGAGGAGGAAAATTTTATTCAGTTTCACTTGGTTGGTTGTATGGTCTTCAAAGGGAAAATGTTGCCAAGGGTGTACTTCATAGCTCCAAATATTCATAATGATGCAAATCTGACCATAACCATAATTCATGATGTGATTTCTCATTGGTCTAGTAATCTTCTTGAAGTTTTGTATCTACAACTGGACAACACTTGCCGTGAAAACAAAAATCAGGTTGTTTTTGGATATCTAAACATGCTTGCTGAATTGAGAATTTTTCAAAAGGTAAAGGTTTGTTTCCTTCTTGTTGGACACACTCATAACCATATTGATCAGATGTTTAGTCGTTTTTCAGTCATATTGAGGAGGAAGCAAGTTGGGAGCTTGCCATCACTAATTGAATGTCTTAAGAAATCATACATGCCAGAGCCTACTTTTGATGTGATGGAAGAAACTGTTGAAATGTGAAGGTTTATTCTAGGATCATATGGTGAGGGGAAATGCATTGAACAACTTAATGAAATTAGCTTCCAACATCAATTTTGTATCAGAAAAATTGATGGGAAAACATTAATATGGGGCAAGAAGTATTCAACTACTACAGAATGGGCACCATCATCAGGTTTGCAATTTTTGAAGTTCATTCTAGATCATCCAATATTTGCATCAAAATTATTGTCATTACAATCAGTTGGTGAAGTTCAGAATGCGTGCAGACAAAATAGAGATATAAACTATTATGATTTCCTGGAAGAAATTAAAAAATTTATTAGATATACATATGAGTACTTTGATATTGCTGATTTAGTTTGGTGGGAGTCATTTTTCAATAATCAAAGTGATATCATTTCAACAACAACAAATGAAGATATACCTTTGAAAAATCCATTTATTTGGCCACAAAATGTGTCGAATGAACATGAGGAAATAAACATTGTTGAACAACAACAATCTCAATGTATTATTAATTCTTCACAGGCAGAGGAAAGAGAGATGTATATTTGTTCCAAAAGATCTTGTGCACAATGTAAAGCCATGGAAGACCTTTATAGGGGTTCAGTACAGGATATTAAGGAGGGTTGCATGATTGCAGTGCTAGCAGATGGATATCCCAATGGCTATCCATTCTGGGTTGCTAAAGTTATAAACGTCTTTACAGAAAACGAGGATGTTAGAAGTGTTGAAGTACATTAGTATGCCACAAATACACACCCATTCAATGGTGTGTATAATCTAGAGATGGTAGTTTACAAAAAAAATGACAGAAAGAGAAAAATAAAGGGTACAAATATAAATCGTCGCCGCACAGACATATTAAAATTGGAGGATGTTGACATACTTGTTTATGACATCAATTTAACAAAGAGAGGAACTCTTTGCTTCAAGACGATAGAGATTCTAAAAGGGTTGTTACCAGAAGGAACAGTGTTGAGATGGGAGTCTGATGAAAACAGTCGTAGATCTAGAAGAATTTTGAAACCTGAAGTGTTGGGCATGCATGTGGACTCAGATGGTGCACTAGTTGATGAAAGAGAAGAATATGGAACATCTTCATCAACATCTAGTCACTCATCTGAAGATGTGAATTCTGATGGTGTGCAAGAAAATATGAGTGATTTTGAATAATTGTTTAAGATAGTTTATATAACTAATGTATGCATCGTATCTTGAAATAAAATTAATGATTTCCATATGGTGTTAAATGAGAATTTATGAGCCATTTTTATGTTGTTGGATTATATGTCTTAATTATGATCATTTTTATTGTTTAAAATATCTACAATGCAATATTAAATTAGAGATATAATGTATGTTTTATTCAATATACAAATAATGGCTTTTGAATTCATTTAGTGATGTAATTTGTTCATAATGTCATGTTTTTTTAAATTTTATAGTTGAAAAAAATTCAATTTCTTTTGTATCTAGTATGCTATGGTTGAAAATATGTTGAATTTATACTTAGGAAAGAAAAATGATATTCTACCAAAAACATTAATTTGTTTTTTTCCTCATAAACAACTTTGTTTGGGACATAAAAATTTGGTTTTACTAGCATATTTTAAAAAGTTTGAAAATTGACCTTAAAAAAAAAAAATCATTGTTCTAGTATCATCACTTTCGTTTTGAAGCTATATTTTGCATGAAAATTTTGTAGTCACTGCCATTTTTAAAACATGTTCAAAATTGACCCCTAAAAAATAAAATCATCGTTCCAGTATACACACTTTTCATTTTTAGCACTATTTTTTATGTTTTCTTGGGGTTTTTTGGCCAGAGTTCCCGTTTTGAGTTTATAGTTGCTATTTCAAAGTTTACATAGTTAATGGAGTGGCATGATAAATTCATCAAGAACAAGGTGTTTCATACAGAAGATTGGGCATTTCTCTATGACTCCCGATTCAAAGACTTTAAAGGGAAGCTTCGCACTCTTTGGATGGGACCCTATGAAGTGGATGCTGTGTTTGACAATGGAACAATCAAATTAATTACAATAGATGAAACTCGTACTTCCTTCCTAGTGAATGGACATCGTCTGAAATTATACCACCGTCTAGCTTCTAAGGATGCCTTCATCAAACATCTCTTTAATAACTCTGGTTTGATGGTTGTTGGTGCAGAGAATACTCTTTCTATCTTCTATATATATATATATATATATATATATATATATATATATATATATATATATATATATATATATATATATATATATATATATATATATATATATATATATATATATATATATATATGATGTTACTACTTACTTGTTTATCCTTTTTAGGGATAACGATCAAATTATGACAAGAAGGCATTGAGAGAAAAATTTTCCAAGGAATATTTCATGTTGTTATTCTCTTACTGTTGTTACTCGTGAAATTTTTTCTAAATGTTGGGTGCTGTTACTCCATCGGTGTTGTTACTCCGCCATTGCTAAACTCCGTCGGTGCTGTTACTCCGTCATTGTTGTTACTCCATCGATGATGTTACTCTGCCATTGTTGTTACTCTGTTGGTGCTATTACTCCGCCATTTTTGTTACTCCATCAGTGCTATTACCCCGTGGTTGCTGTTACTCCATCAGTGCTCTTACTCCACTATTGATGTTACTCCATCGGTGCTGTTACTCCATTGTTGCTGTTACTCCGTCAGTGTTGTTACTCTGTCGTCGTTGTTACTTCGTCGGTGTTGTTACTTCGACGTTGCTGTTACTCCATCAAATTCGTTACTCTCCCGTTGCTATTACTCCACCAGTCATTTTTGTTGTTACTCCACCACCAGGTAGGTTGCCAGGTACACCTCCACTGACTCTTATGGATTTAATTAAAATATTCCATTAAAGAGATTATTACGTGCCGCGGACAACCGCATTTAAGTTGGGGGGGTCCCGTCATAAACAAACGACAACATATTATTAATCATATTCGTACCACATCATTACCAAATCCAATGTGAACGGGAATCAAAAAAATATTGTGATTTCATAATTATGATTCTGATGCATTGGGATTTGAATTCTTACGCCAAAAACCTCATTGGTCCTTTCCCCAATACATTGCATTTAATTATTGTAATCATTTAGTTGTACTGCCATAACTCATCATCATTCGCTACATTTTCTGAGAATTTACCCATCACTTTCACCACCCCTTTTACCTCGTGGCCATTACACTGTTACCATCGCCACTGTTAGTGCGGATTGTTGGTACTCTTCCCTTACCAGCCGACTACATCCACCATGCTATTACCATTTCTATAGTGATGGGTGGGTTGGCTGTGCGCCATGAGCCAGAGGATACAACAGTGGTCTGAAACAACAGGGAAGTATGGCAGATTTTTGTAAATTCAGGTTGGGATGTCTATCTTGACAGGTTGCAGTGTTTCAATGAAGTAGTTGCAATTGAATTTGCACTCAATTTAGGCGAGTAGATCTCTCGGGTTTGAGGAATAGAAATCCCTGTCATAGAGGAAGCCATCGCGAAGGTCAGCAGGCTACCATAGTAAGGACAGAGCTGGTTTTCATGAAGAACCTCCCTCTCGGAGTTCCCGAAGAATTTCTGCAAGCTGGTGAGAATGTGGTCCAAAAAGGCCGAGGGTATGACCAGAATTCATTACCACACCCATCGGGTGATGTAGCAAGTTTTTTAATGAGGTATATAACCTACGAAGGGAGGTATACCACTGTATTTAAATACCATTTTAGAGTGTTGGCTCACCTTGGGTTTCCGCAGTCAGAAGCTTTTTCATTAAACATGCCTTTCTTCTTGCTAAAAGGCCTCCAGCTGATGGTGCAATATGCTCGGCATTCATGACAAGTTGTGGTAGTTATCACCAACCATGGGCTGGTTCAGCTATTGGTCATGCATGTAATTGCCCAGTTTCAAATCCCGTGGGAAACATTTTGGGAATCTACAGAGGAAGAGATAGCAGTTATTTTAGCCACTAGAGGGGAAGAGCTGGCAGCAATGGAGGAAGGGACAGTAGCAGAGGATGAATACATGGATCAAGAAGAGTTGGAGGAAATGGAGATGGAGACCAAGGATTCAGAACCAAATAGAGAGGTCGAAGTGGAAAGGATAGTCGAGGTTGTAACATGAGAACCAAACTCAACTATGGAACCAATGGAAGAAGCAGTGTTGCAGTAAGAGAGAGCTGATATACAAGAAGTCGTTAGCACCACGACTGAGTCTGTCCCATAAGAACCAGCCGCGACTATGGAGCCAAGGGAGAAAATCGACAACACCATAATGGGAGAAGAGGTATCGCGATAGGATAATGTAGAAGAAGTTGTCAACATTATGACCAAGGTTGTCCCACAAGAACCAACATCGACCGTGGAGCCAATAGAAGAAGATGGACCAGGACAAGAGGGGCCGGAGGCTAAAGGAACTGTGGGATCAACAGGAGGAGAAACTATGGTCAAAATGGACATGGTCAACAAGGTGATACAAGAGTCCACTTTCATTAATGTCAGGCTGGAAGAAACAGTGCCTGCATCAGCCCTCGAGAAATGTTGGATACAGGTGGTGGTGTCACACAAGAACCACCACCAACCCGTCTGGCTCCAGAAATTGTAAAGGAATTGAATCCTGAGGTTGACACTGTTCCATAAGAACTAGTGTCGACCGCGGGACAGGAAACCATATAGGAGGAAGTCTTGACCTAGAGCGGAGCTATTGCAAATAAAGGAAAACAGCTCGAGGTCAAAGCCAGGGCTGGGATAGACCAGGCAGAAAACTTCTTTCAATTCCATTTTATTTCTCCATTCCAAGAGGGTTGAGGGTGTCTCTCTCTCCCCGATGCACAGAGGAGGAGATTGCCATTCCTCTTATTTTGATGTTTGATGGGTTGATCAAAGGACTAGTTGTCACAGCTCCGTTGGCCACAGACTCCAAGCGAGAACTTCCCGAGGGACAATGGGAGGAAGGACAACCCACAGAGCCACAAGCACAACAATTTGGTGAGGAAAACACTACCCGCACAACAGGTACCCAGGAACCCAGAAGAGAGGAAGAGACAGGTGTTTTTGAAATAAGGGAACTAGGAGGGGAGATGCTGGCTGAAACGCCAATGGATATCCATCGGCATGGATCCACCACCTACCGAGACAACTTCACAGCGGGCCGAGGTAGTGGTCAAGAAGGAAGCAACTTCTCCTGACGAAGAGGGGCCAAGCAGAGAGGTCCCGACAATTGAACCTATGGAGGCTCCCTCGAGTAATCCACCACCTGCCGAACCAGTGGGAAGACTGGTCGAGGTGATCGTGAAGCAAGAAATGATTGAGGAAGACTGAGTAATGGAGGAAACCCTAATAGTAGGTCTAACAGATATTCCCCAGGGTGACCTACCTCCTGCTGAACCGGCTGTAGTACTAGATGTGGTCGTGGTCAAGCAGGAATGGATAGAGTTGTGCAAGCAATGGAGGCTACCCGTTAAGCAAAAATATCAGCTGCAACTCAGGGATGTGATGCGGCTAAAAATAGAGGTTAGGAGGCTGAGAAGACAGGTGCACCAGCTAAAGAAATAGGTGAAGAGATATAGGCGGCGGGCTAAGAAGCCCAAAGCCACGATGGCCGAAGCAGAAACAAAGGTGGACAATGTGGCGACAACCTCTGTTTGCACTCGGACAGACCCTATCAAGCATTTTTTCGAAGGCCATGAGTTTTCCTTCACGGCCAAAGTTCAAACATGGAAATCCACTGCAGCTTGATATTGGAATGAAGTGAAGAGAACCTAGGAACAAGCATCCAAGGCTATCTTCGAATATGTGGAGCACATAAACATATTACGATTGAGGCATGAAAACCAGCAGCTCAAGGTGGAGCGGCTGGAGGGACAAGTTATATAATTGAAGGCTAACAAAGAATAGATGTTCAGCCTGGCACAAGAGGTAATGGCATGTCGTTGTCCTGCTTCTAGCTATGCTTTGTTCTTGTATGAGTGATTTATTTTCTTTTGTTTAGAGAGAATTAAGAATGAAATTAGTCATGAGATCAAGGACAATGTACAATTACTCCAGATATTGAGGGCTCATGATTTGGAAACTCAACATATGATGTGTGAGCTTTATATGCATGGATAACTTCTGTGTATAGACAAAGAGTTTAATCCAGTCCCATATGTGGGGGCCATTCATTTAAGGGCTCTCACCTCTTATACTCTCAATTAGATAAGCTAGCAGAAGGCTTCCAATACGTTTGAGTCAAATTAGACCACGAAGCCTTTTATGATGAGAAGGGAGCACGAGCGGTCAGTGACTATATACAATAAGTACAACACCTTTTTAGAAATTGAGGGAAATAGAGAAGGAATGTTGAGGACACAAAAGTAGTGCATTGATCTTTGTGTCAAAAAAATAGTCATGTTTCAAGATGAGGCCCTTGACAGTTCCCTGAAAAGGTGGATGATGTCACCCACTTCTGTTCGGAATAGGTAACCATTTGGAGCACCAAATTTTGCACGGGCACTGAGCAGGGTGCCAAGGTACGTGGCATGCATCCAAACATGTGGGGTCCAATGGATGGGAATCAGGTTCCAGTTCCCTATCATTTGGTTGCTAGTAGAGCATTATACCCAAACATATAATGTACCAAATGATTGGTGGAAGGAATTTCTTCTTTCAGAAGAGTATAAGGTTCTAGGAATAGACATGGCAGAGGAATATGATCCCGCCCGGCTTCACGAGGCCCACAGTCTATCCAATCCAGACCTGTGGAGGTGGTGAGCTACATGAGGGCATGTAGAAGGATAGTTGAGGGGAAATGTTGGGCACCAAATTTGCTTACCTTTTCCCTACATTTCCACTCATCTTTTCATCCTTTTTTCACTCATTAACGTGTATCTATTATGCTAAACCTATGAGGTAACCCTCCTTTCTCTGTCTCTTGGAATATTTAATTAATGAAGTAAAGTCACAAGGGTTTTACCTATGCGAGCCACTAAAAATTATTATGTCCGCACATTTCTGGAGAACAGGTGTTGATCTCCTAGCATATAGCAGTAGTTCCATGATTCACAGCAGTCGTTCAGCAACGCTAAAACAACATAACCAACTTGCAGCTGTTCCCAATCCATTTTGGATCATTTCTGTTCTCTCTCTCTTGGCACTAGTGTTGTTTTGAACTGATGTATATTTTTGGGCATGTAGTTGCCAGGTTTTGGGGAAGATGTTATCACCCCCTGTATTGTATAAAAGATGGATCGTTCCTGTGCAAAGGGTTAGCTGCACCAGGATATGTATTGTAACAATTTTTCTTCAGATTAATAAAATATAAATGCTTTGTTGTTCTATCTTTGATTGTGAGTAAACGCAACCCTGATTAAAGAACTGGGCCCACTCTTCTGATTAGGTGTTGTGTGTTTTTTACTTGTTGTATCTATTTCCTTATTGTTGTTGCAGATTACATAGATTGTTGTGAATGCCTTTTTAAGTTCTGCAGTTCATTTCCATTACTGTTACAATGATGCTTTGATTTCTTAATCACGAACCCTTGGTTGATGTAGAGTGTAACCTTGCTCCTGCATATACCTTGCATGTTACCTTGAAAAGAGTATGCACCTGGATTGATGAATTAATGTAGGAAAAGGGTTGACAAATTGTTCATACCTAGACACCAACAACAACATTAATAAAATATGCAACACATTAACAACGATATTCATATAATTGCATATAAATCAGTTCATACACAAGTATGTAAGTTAAACAACATATATCATTAAGGCAGCAGAATGGTCCAACTACAATAACAACATATTGCATGAAAATGTGTTGGCTCTTATTATTAAAGAAGTGTATGTCAAAATCATACAATACACCATGTAAACCTACTAGCCCCATCAGTGGAATGTTACAGCCACATCCGCCTACTCCTCCAAAGAGATGTACTAGCTCCGTGCAGTGGAGAAGCTAAGGCACATTACAATACTCTCCAAGCCTTCTTCATGATAGTCCTAGTAGAAGCTTGGCTGACCAAAAGCCTATACAATGAGTTATGAGGGACTATTTGTAGCAAAGGGAGGGGTGACCCTTGGCATTCCCCTTTGTGACAGTTCAACTACCCTCATGACTCTTCACCTACACTATGACTATTACATCCAACTGTTGACACTCGACTTATGCTTGACATGACTCAACATTACAATGCACATGCACTCATGTGAGACAACATGGCTTGAGAAAGCCTTGAAAGACATCACTAACACTCGGTCTACTGTGGTGAGACCAACTCTTTGACATGCTTGTGATAGTGAAGCTAGTGAGTTGATGCCAAGTTTGGTCATTTGTGATGGTGTGCATGCACCTCATGGTGACATCTTGCTGAAGAAAACTCTTGCCTCCGTTGCAACCGGTGCATTGGTTCGGCCCCTTCATCCAACTCATCTACTAACATGTGCATGGTCTTCTTGGGTATGGTTCAACCGACAACACACTGATGCATAGTGTCCGTGCTGATCTTCAAGTGTCTGTTGGTGGTCATGCACATCAACTTTCCGAAGTGCATGTTCAACCCCAGTTGGACTTGCTTTTTCTCTTCGCCTTGGTGAGTGTCTTGGATAGGTTGGATTACATGTGTGCACTCAACGAAATGCATGATGTTGGATCCTTCGCATGCGATGAACAACACTGCTCACCACATTTTCTCTGTGTCAGCTGCTGGGATGGATCCTTAACTTGTACTAGCATAGTTTCATCCGTGAGTGCATGTTGTGCCTACTGTTGTTCCTATTCCTATTACAACTCATTGGACTGTCTGTGTAGTTTCATGTTCTTCTTGAGTTGTTTCTTCAACACATGTAGCTCCTTCTTTGTTCCATCTTCTGCCTTCGCGTGATCTTCATGTCGTGTTGTCAATTCATAGCCTGAGTCTCCAAAGTTGCTTTCATTATCAGTGGATTTTCTTGATCTTGCAACTTTTCTCTACCCCTATGTTGTCAACAACCTTCCTCTTGCATTCGCTACGTTCACTTCATTTGCTGCGTTCGCTGCATTCGGTATACTGCCTTCAACTTCTCTTCATGATGCTACTCGATGTGATGCTACTGCTTGATGGCCATGTCCACAAACAACTTGATGTATTCGTGGGTAGGAAAGCCCATGGAAATTTGATTGACTGCATCCCCAAGCATGCTCTAAACGTTGTCTTTGTCTCTACTCTCTTGGAAACCATCGTACTTGTAATGCTGAGAGGCAGATGAACACCTATGATACCTAGAGATATGGAAACACTCATAGAAGGCAATATACCAGTCAAAAACCAAAATGAACATGAGAAATGACTTGAAACATACTTGGGTGAATGATCATGAAGGTTACGCAATTTCTGGTCCCAACAGCTGATTACTACCTAGATTTGTACAAATCCTAGGATGAACTGCCTGTTGATAGGAAACATTACAAAAATCCTTCTGGGAGGGGTTGCTAGAAGGATTGCGCAATCCTGGAGCCCATCGGGCTATTAAAGGGAATTGAGCAACTCTTGGAGGGAAGGATGGTTGACCTCTAGAAATGCACAAATTTCACTGGGAAGCTGCTTAGCCTACAGCTGGACCAAGTCTGGATGAGCAAGATGTGAGGCAAGAAGGTCAAATTGTGATCGATAGGCTACCATTGAGAAAGAAAGACACTAAAGTTTTCGTACTTGACGAAGCAAGGCAAGCTGCTGTGAAGGTTGGTAGGGAGGCTCCAAAACAGGCTAAGGAAAAATTTTGGAGGGTGGTTGTAGCTGCTACAACAAGATAGTATAATGTTTGTAACAAAGATTTTCTATTGATCTTCAAAGATGGTTTTTAAAGTTACAATAAAAAATTACTGGTAGATTGTAACAGAAGAGGTAAAAAATAATTGTAACATTGTGAACAACATGATGGTCATATTTCCATATTTGAAATTGCATCAAAACTTGTTAAAGACATTAGAGACATGAAGAAGAAAAAAATGGACCTATAAAATGAATATTTCGTTCAAGTTATGTAGAAGAATTATTATTAATTTTAATATGTAATTTAATTGTGGAAATTGATTAGAAAGAGTTTGCATGCGAAATGTGTTATAATGAAATTGGAATGAATGAAATTGAATTTACCGTTGTCATGGGAATTTATATACTTTTATTTGAAAATGCAAAGTGAACGATGGCATATGGAACACCATTGAATATTTGTGCGTAGTGGAAGATGCATATCTCTAGATTGCTTTTCCACTTGTATTTTTCACATTTTGTCATGTTGATTAATGTGGATTATGTCTTTCAAAGTAGATTTTATTTTTAGTAATAATTGTATAGTTGGATGAAGGTGGTATAATGGTATATTTGGATTTGGCACTCGTAGAAATCTTCTTTCTATATTTTGTAATGTAATTATTGGTGCTTTTATTTCATTGTAGTAACTACATAGTTGTGAAATATGCGAGTCCATATGACCTTCTCCAGAAGATAGATAATGTTAGAAGAAAGTAATTAGAAAAAATAATAACAATGTAATATTTGCAACCATGTATCAATAATTAATAATTTTGACTATTGCCCGTAGAAAGATGCCGAATCGCAAGACTTGTGCTGCCAACTTCTCATTTGGAAATTGTTCTAATCAGATCTTCAGATCGTAGATAGATGTTGGAAAGTTACCTGTGAAAGTTTTTTTTTACAAAAACTGAGGTCCTTGCTTGACTGCGATGTCACATCATGAGATTGTATATTTAGTGCCAAATCATGGATGGTTGTCGAACTCGTTATCGTGGTAACATATGAGATGAAGTCCATATTCAAGTAACTTCATTTCTTTCATTCTTGGTTGATTTGGCATTACAACTCCTGTGGGAAAAAGTGTGGGGAAATCCATAGAGAGGAGACCTTTTGTGTTGTATTAATTTATTGGGGATAGGCCAATTGGTGGCCATTCAATTGTAGTATCAGAATGGTGGTTGTAGGCATGTAAATATTGTCGTATTTCTTGGATTGTTTTATTTATATTGGGAATAGTGGGTATAAATGATGATTTGTGGTGTGGGTATGGGTTTGAGGAATATTCAGTGGGGTCAAGTGGTGTTTCAGGTGATATGTGGGCAATTAGATCTATGGTATTGTAATAGCGAAGGGAGGAGGAGACATCGATGGGGAATGTTTGTAGGGATGTTAATGCGTTGTTATCAATGTGAGCATTATTATAGTATGGGTCATTTTCCAATTTGTATTCTAATGTAGCGAGCACACGATGTCTACTGACAATGAAATTATAAGCACAATGGTCATTACTATGATGGGTGACAATTAGAATGTTCAAGTCTTCAACACATCGTGGAAACATGCTTTTGATTTTTTAATGCCTTGTGGAAAACAAATTGTGTGGCCTTTGTATTTATATTGGCTACCATGTGCGCCTGTTAGTTGTAGTATAAGGTTAACCCTAGCAATGAGAATTTGTTCTATTTGTGAAAGAGAAGCAAGGACGGGCGGTTGCGGACCAGGGTCCAAGTTGTTTGATAATGAGAAGTGGTGGCCTTCTGTTTCAGACATGCATTTGGAGGAGAAATACATTTGGTTTGAATTGCGAATATGTATTCCCAGATATGATTCAAGACAACTAGAGCATGGAAATTTAGGTGAAAATTTATAAATCTTTAAATGGAATTCACGATGTGCATCATTAGTGAGAACATTGTTGAAAGCATGTGCAATGGAGGGGGCGGGGCAGCGAGTTAGGGATGTATTTATTTGAGTGTTTTGCAGAAGAGATTGAGAGCTTGAAGATTGAAAAGGAGGATTGGTTTCAGGGTGGGAAGTGCTAAATATGTAGAGGTTTGATGGGGAATGTGAATTTTCATCATATGTCTCGAACGATAAATATTGGTTTTTCTTTTGTTTTTTGTTTTTGTTTTCTTTTTTTTAAATCTGTGATGCCTTTCTTAGCATGATAAAGCTCATGTCAACGTGCATTTATTCATTCTTTATTTGCTGCATATTATCTTCAAGAACATTCATCATTAGAAGAAGTAGACATTTTAACAAGTTAAGGTACCTGTAGGCAAGAGAGCGGAAATTGCGAATCTTATTTAGAGAGAAAACAACCATGTGATTTTCTAAAACAAAAAGAGAAAAAATAAATTGAAGTTTTGAATATTTATATGTTAATTTATTATTAGAATAATATGTTTGAAAGAAAATTTAAGTAATTTTCAACTATTCATGAAGATAATTGCATGTGTAATGCATTAAGTTTTCTCATTTGTTAAAAGAAAGAAAGTAAAAACAATGTGAATAAGTGTATGTATAGAATGAAATAATACATACAATGGAGGATGAATATTTATTTGAAAATTGAATAAGATAATTTGTCAAGATGACACACAATACTATATGGTCTATAATTGTATTTATAAAGTAAAATAATACAAATTGCCAAATAGCGAAAAGTAAATGTAGCAATATCTATCTATGACATCAACATGTTATTGATTACTCGAAGCATGTTGTTGCACTCTTTTGTGAATTGCAACCTTTCTTCTTTCATGATAACACATTTCAACCATGGTATTCCTCTAAATGTTTTTGTCTTTGCTGATAGGATGAATATGTAATTTATCCATAGTGCTTTGGAGACAATTTCCTTGATTAGATCTGGGTCTGAGGATAACAAATAGAACTCCTTTGCATTAATCCCAAGAATTGTAGATGTTGTGTCTTTGAAAGAAATTGTTCAAGCTAACTCACTAGTGTGATATTGTATGTAGATATTAAGTAAGTATCTGTAATCACAATCAGTTACTTCATGGTTGCATTTTTGTAAATATCATATGCTTGTATTTTTCGGAATACATTTTTTAACGCATTTTTTTCCCATCAACCGTAGACGGGTAAGAAAGCTAGTAAAAGTTGTCTATCCAAATTTTTGTTATTGTGCCCTTTAGTTGGTAGAATGAAGGTTTCTCACAGGAATCAATACTGTAAATATCAACAATTGTTATTTTTTTTGGTTGATGACCAAAAGAAGGTGAATATCTTGTTGTTAAGGATGTAGAAGTTGTACTGGAACCTTCTTTTTTAAACCATGACTTTAGCATGCGGGCCTCTTCAATGTTAGGATCTACACGAATAATTGATCTTGTTGTATTGTCGACATTCTTTCCATTAAATTCTCCAACATGGGCAAACTTGATTGCAATTATGGGGTTATTTCCTGCAACACATAAGGAGCATATTTCTTGTGATATAACATCAAAATTTCCTCCCTAGAAAATCGAATCCATGTTATATCCAAACATGTATTGAAGGGATATTGTTTTTTAGTAACTTCAAAGATGTATTTTCTACGTATAGTGAAAAGATTGGAAATGTTAGTAACAATAACAAGAACATCCACAATCAAGTTAAAATTTGTTGCTTTGATATTATTGATTGATTTTATATTGAAATGCATTGTTGGGTTGTGTGTTATTTCATTGGAAACATTCTCTATGGTAGATGTTCCATTCAACAAAATTTCTGACTCATTTTTTAAGTGGTTGTAATGCTTATTAGCCATTTTCACATTGCCTTTTGATACAATGTAGACATTTCCAAGTTTGATTTTGTCAAAGAAATAATCAACAACATTGTTGAAACAAGTAATTTGTATTTCTCCACCTTCTGTATCAGAGAGGTAAAAGGAAAACACTTTACCGGGTCCATATTGATTTTTAAATTGTCTAAGAGGTGTTTTCCTTTGAACGTAGCCTTTTTTGCACTAGTTTGAATGATAAGGCTTTAGTGCTTTGATGGGAATATAGAATGGCATGATGAATGGGGTTGGAATATATGGAACGGGGCAATGCCTTTTTGATGAAGGATCTTGGTTTGATGAGGAGGGAGTGTCTTCTTGAGAGGTGATCAGAATACTCAATTTTTTTGGATTACCAATTAAAGGTGTACATGAAGAAGAAATTTCAAAGTCTAGTAGTTATAGACGTACATGGTAAATGATAGTCATAGGAGTAATTGTTAGACTTGGAAGTGGTATCGAGAAAATTTGTAAAGTTGAAATAAGAAATTTGTAACAAACTTACATTGATGGACCAATAGTTGAAGTAGTCCAACTTTTAACATGTATAATAAAACCATTTTGCAACAAGTTTGTTTGAACAAATTCATTTAAATCTATTGGAAGCATAAGGCATTTCATACGTGTTCCATCATAGATTCTAGTGCGATATCATAGAGTTGAACTTTTTAAAGATTGAATGGGGCCGATTAAAAAATTTGTAGAAATGGTTGAATATGAGTTGATCCAAAGAGCATTGAGAAAATAGCATTCTCAGTAAGTTTTGTTGTCATTTTCTGAAAGTAGAGATAACAAAATAAGTACTATAGAGAACAAAATTCATAAAGGTGGTTTTTTCTTTAAAATTGTTTATATGTGGTTTTTCTTATGTTAGATGTTTACCATTCATAAGATTCCTATAGCACTACATGAAAAGATATGAACTAAGGGGTCACAAGCATGTTAATATTGTTTGTAATTCAATGGTTATCTAGACTTGTAAACAAAAAAATGAAGAGATTTATCACAACAACTTCCATATGATCATCCTCTTCCAAACATAGTTAAAAATGATCAAAATTTAAAAAAAAAAATGAGAATAATTGAGAAGACCTTTTACTTGATTTCCTGTGGAGCCTTGGGAGCTTTGGTGGTGAGGCCTACAACTATTTTAAATAAAACACAAACCGTGGGTGTGGAATTATTTTATTGTTCCTCTTAGTGTTAAGATAAGCTACTCCATTGTATAATTTGAAGTCTATTAAACAATGAAATATGCTGATTACAAATGTAGACAACATGTCCAGCTAAATACTAGTGACTGTGGTTATCACAAAAACTCAGGGCATAGCGGGTGGCATGTAGTCTACATCATAAACCACTTGCCATAACCATTTAAGATTACCTATGTTTATGACTCCATACCCAATTAATTTTTGTACGAATTTTAATGGATAAGTAAAATAAACTCTAATATCTAGTTCCATAGAGTAGAAACATACCCAAACTCCATAAATGGCAGAATAGAATCAAGAATGGAAAGATTAGTATCTGAAGTAAATATACAACGCAACTAATTAATTGATACTTCTTTGACAACTGTTGAAAATCAAAGAAAAGGGCTTACATCTTATAATAAAGAAAATTTACCCATCATTTAATAACAATAACCAAAAACATGACTCTCTTAATTAAATAAAAACTTACATTCAACTTATTAAAAAAATAACCTACCAGTCAATAACGATAATAGGTAAAAAACATTAGCAAAAAATAATTAGTAAGCTATAGTGCAAAGAATAACTTTGAAATCCAAAGGATTCCAAGGCTATCGTGACTATAAGATTAATTAGTGTTCATGGCCAAGGTTACTTAGTGGCTTACATTTATCAATCTTTCATTTTTCTGTGTTTTCATGTTTGATTTCTATACTCAGCTACTGCAGATAGATGTGTCCCATAGACCAATTTCAAATGATATAGTTTTATCTCCCTAACTAAATGTGTTTGTGTAAATTTCTACTGTTTGTTTTGATCATTAATTCAAGTCAGCATTGTGGAAGCCTTAAGTGCTCCTCATATGAGGACTGCAAATTTCATTCAATCAGTTTTGTTTTCCATAATTTTGAATAAGATGTTCGTCATAATCAAGATTTTAAGATGTTTAATAATAATAATACTCACACAAATACATTAACAAATATACCAATTGAAATTTTAATAAATACCTATCTCACATTTATAAATATGATTTTGTTAATATAGTGATGAATAAAAATGATAAAATTCTAATTTGCATTATTCAACCAAGATCGGAATTAAAAATTGGAGCATATTATTCAAGCCATTGACTACGTAAAAGTTGTATTGAACTTCGCCCTGAAAAAATCATTAAGTACATGATTTTTTAAATGATTGGTTTGAAATTCATTAAGAAAATGTTTATTAGAAAATCATAAATAATAATCTGTTAGATGTGTATAGTTAAAGTTTTGTTGCCAGAGCACTGAGTATTGTTGGAATATAAGTATCTCCTTTTCCATTTGGTCATACTACTTGTAGGTTAGGCTTCACCTTCTCTCCCAGTTTATTTTCCTAACCTAAGGAAAGGTCAAACAATCTCCCTTTAGGTAGTTTGGTTGGTAGGCAGAGAATAACCCAATTATTCAGGATTGTGAAATCTTTGTTGTAGTAGTTGTTTGGTAGAAATTCATCAAATAACCTTCATGGAAAAAAGACTTATTTTCTTAGTGTTTTAGCATAGCAAGGCAATTCAAAAAAATTCATTAAAAACGAGTGTAGGCCTGCCATGCAGAACAGATAATCACAACAGGGACTTGGCACTTATCCCCCAATTCAAGGTCCACAAAGTTCCATCCTGTTGTCTTTAGATGGCACTAATCCTCTATTTTGCCAAGCAATTTGTACTTGTAGGCCTAAAATTTCATGGTTATCTTTGTCTTATCCTGATTGTTAATGATGATTTTAGTCGTAGTGGTACTGTTCAATTTGTATTTGAATTTAGTTGTATCTATACTTGTATGCTACATCACCCATAAATTGAAATGCATCCAACTTGCATGCACACAAGTGCATAACATAAAAAATTCTTATATTTGTGATTTGAATTTGAGTCTGATAAAAAAAGGAGTAGCTACATTTGTATACTACATAACCCATAAATAGTAATATGCATCAAACTTACATACACAATAGTGCACAACATCAAAAAAATTGTATAAAAATGACACTCTTCAGTTTTATAAGTGTATCAGGAAGATTACAATTTAACAGTGCAGATGAGCAGTGGACAGTGTGGACCTCTGAAGCCACAGTGAGAATGTTGGGTGCTTAATGAGCACAGGGTTATGTTTGAGTCTTGAGCTTTTCTAGCTCAAAATCAGAAAATTTGGTTATGAACTTTGAAGCTTATGCTTACAGACACTTAGTTGTTGGTTATTTGGTTTTCCTAGATGGAGGCTCCAAAGTTTTTGGTAATTATGTATACTTTTTTTCCAAATATAGTTTTTGGGGCTTGTCACTCACCATTTAAGGATTGGTTGGGGACTTTGAAAGAGTAGTGCCTTCTTCCTTTGATTAGCTTTTGAGTAGACAAGGGATTTTAACTTGGTGATTCTGCTACAGTTTTAATACCCATCATAGGGTCAAACTTCATGGCAACCATGTTATGATGTAAGTTTTTCCATTTTTGTTTTTGTTTTTTCTTGTTTTTTGTTTTTTTGTTTTTGTTTTTTTTTTTTTTTGGTTTTTTGTTTTTGTTTTTGTTTTTGTTTTTTTGTTTTTTTTTTTGCCTGTGGAGTAAGTAGGCATTA
The DNA here is from genome assembly GCA_031772625.1 of Pinus tabuliformis. Taxonomy (NCBI): domain Eukaryota; kingdom Viridiplantae; phylum Streptophyta; class Pinopsida; order Pinales; family Pinaceae; genus Pinus; species Pinus tabuliformis. The sequence continues at coordinate 1,664,706,995 of CM062819.1, read as the reverse complement.
TTTTTCTTGCCACTGTACACTCAAACTACTGACATGTATTTCATGCTACAAGGAATTTTAGTTACATCTTTTCCATGTTACACATATTATCTATACAACATAAATGTATTAGATGTTCTATATCCATGCTGTAAGAAATATAATTTTCATTTTGTCAATGTTATTGTTTCTTTTGGCACAACTCTTATTTTTGGTGGAGATTCGATTTTCCTTCTTTTCTATCTATACCAGAATATGTTTTTTTAATATTACACTATACTATAATGTACAATCTTCAATCCTTCTATCTTTATGTATATTTTTATGTTGAAAATTTGTGTTCCCTGAATCAGGGGATAGAGATATTTCATCATGTATACAAGAATCACTACCACCTACTTTTGTAGCACTTATATCTATATCTGTTCTCTTTCTCCTTAAAGGATTCCTCTTGTCTGGCTTGAAGGGTTGACTGTATTGTTTATTGCAGGGTTGAACAGGTTCACACATCATTTCACTGTGCAAATATATACATACAGATCTGCACGACAACTTCCATGCCTACATATGGATCCACTGTGATCCTTATCAAATTATTTGTAGCAAAGAATGATGCACTTCGGCCCACAATGTGTACTCAACACGAATTCCTCGATGCCCCTTTTTCTCTCCAGTGTTTGAATAGAGTTTTAGTATAAAATTTGAAAGCATTGAAAAGAGGACAATACCCATTTTAGAAAAGAGGTATAAAATAGAAAGAATTGATATCAGACAATACCCATTTTAGAAAAGGGAAAAAAAAGGGAAAGTCATAGCTGCAAGATTGAAATTGGGGGAGCTTAAGCCAATATGTTAGAAAGCTAGATTTGAGATTTGAAATCCAATGTATGTTAGAGATTTGAATTTTTCAATGGATTCCCTCACCCATTTTTGGTCCTTAATGGGGATCATAGTAGGAACTGTTGGAAATGGTGAGGAGATCGCTTGAATCATGGCAGGAGAAATGGAATGCTTACAAGTTTTTCAGGATTCCTCGGCACTATGGCTATGATGGGGTGTAGGAGAATGGATTATATAATAATGTTAGTACCTATGTCAGTACCCTAGGAGGTGTTGTGGATACTCATTGTGCTAATTTGTATAGTGCTAACAATTCCAATGATATGTTTATTTCATTAGAGGCGGGTCAAAATTTGGAGGACGTGTTTTTAGGTGCCAATTTGTGATGGATACATGAGGTGAAGAAGAAGGATGGTGAGGGTGATCCACAAGAGGGATAAGGTTGTTGTCCTAAGACTTTATTTAGGTTGTTGCAGAGGAAGTTGATCAAAGGAAGAAAGAGCTCAAGCTCTATACAAACATAAAGGATTCATCTGTTGACTCACCTTGTTGTGGTTTTACTTATTTATCTTTCGCTTTTCTGAGTATCTGTTATTTTGGTACAATTTCTCTTTCTTATCCCTCTCGATTCGGTTGTTCTCTCCCCTTCTTTTTGTATTACCTCTTTAAGATTTTTGTCTCTTCTTAAAGTTCATTTTATCCACCAGAGTTACAAAATATGTAAGTAAGAGTGGGTTTCAACAAGTGTTGAAGATTTGAGAAAGAAAATGTCATCAATAGAGACACTTCTCCTTTGATTTTCATATGGACCAGCTAACTATAACACCTGAAATTCACATGTACACTAATGCTAGCCAAAACTGATAATACCCGAATTATGAAAATCAAATTGCATGTTAATGGTTCCAGGCCTTAATCACCTGATACATGGTGAAAACCTTCTTAAACCAAGGTTTAAGGCTTCAAAATTATGTTTTATGTGGAAACATTATATTTGACTTTCTATAGTCTAACCCTTCATTAACCTTTCCAGTAGAATCTTATTCAACCTCATAAAGTTTGGTTAATTCTATACCCCGAGCATAATAACCAAACCCGACTCTTTAACTTTGTTATATTAGAACTTAACCCATAAAACCTTTATCCGCTTTATTTCTATTAAAATTATTATCTAGAAATATTCCACAAAGCACATGTAAACCTTACCTTTCTACCAATGCATGACCTTGCAAATTTTCTGAGGCTCACCTTTATTGCGTTCAACCTCCATTATCGATTTCACTCCCTCAGATCAATGGTTGTCACGTTGTATTTCATTCACCCTCTGGAACTCAAATAAACTTCACTCCATTCAATAAAATTCTTGGGTCCACTCAGGCCCAAGCCTTATTGGCTTCAATCTCCGCCATTGATCTTACCATTCAATCTGAAAATTGTTAGTTCACCTGACCAACAAACCTAATCAGTGATCCTCCACCATTGATCAAAGCCCATTTGATCTAGCGGTTAACAATGGTATCATATGGATCACCTGCAAGAGGATTACCCACTCAATATAGTGGTTTTCTCTCTCCACCCGAGTGCTACGTGTCGGTTGATTAATGGAATCGGGTGACCACCATGAATTACCACTTACCACTTTTTCTCCACCTGATAACTAGCTACACTGATAAAACCGCTTTTCTTCCTTGATTATTGCATGATCTGATTGGCGTGCAATGACTGTTAGATATTATAGGCCATCAAATATATGGTTTGTAAGACTTCAACTAGAACACAGATAAAAAAAGCTTAACTCCTACAATTGACTGTGACCTAAGAGTTTGAATATGAGATCTATGGCTAGGAGTGAGTGCGGGACTTCAGCCACGATCAAGAAAATCTGTACTCTCCTACCCCCGCAGTTGTTGATCATCGTTGACCTAACAGATCTGTTGATCTGACAATCTAGATATATTCCTCCACCATTCTTCTTCTGCTAACACTTAAGTTAATCTCCATTGTTCATTTCTTTTACTTTATGTTGCGCGACTTAATCTTCATCACCCATCTCCTTCAACCTCGTTTGTTGATCTCATAGATCCAACACTCCTATGCACGATTACCTCCTTCCTTCATGCCTTTACTTTCTTCGGTTTTATGCCATTGCTTCAATGTTCTTCTATGGTTTTGGGTTTATCGAGGGTTTCTAGTTTTGGTTGTTCTGCGACACAAGTCCCTCCTAAGCTTAACTCTATGTACTCTTATTCACTGCCATCCTTGAAATTCACTTGGATCCTTTCATCGGATTCAACGATCAAACCCCTATCCTACATACTCCACTTGTTCTTTGTGTTCTTCTCAAACTTCACTTGCATACATATACTATGCAAAAATTTCTAATTCACACACAATTCATAACTCCAATAATCAATACACATCACACAATTCAGAATCGAGTTCTCTGTATTGATAAATAAATATTTACATACGAGTCTCTTTCTCTCTGGCCTGATATTCTAATCAGCGGCCTCTATTTTCCTACATACCTATAGGCTTATAGTCAAACCTCTAACTAGCTAACCAGCTAACTCTTTCTATGCCTTTTAGGCTTACATTTATACAAAAGGCTCTGTGAACCAATTCTGGTTCAGATCCTTAATAATTTCAACTAAAACCTAAGAATCCTCTCAATCCTATAAATCATGAACTAATTCCTAATTCAAGATCTACAATTAATTTCCAAAGCTATAAATCCCTATGAACTCTTAACTATCCTAATTCTCTCATGTTCTCCAACATTCGAGAACATTTACAATATGCCTCACAATACTTAATTAATTCCTATTCTCATTAAAATCACTCAAAATCCTAAATAATTACATTAATTTAACACTTAGGAAACCAACTTCCTTAAAATACAAGACCCCCTATGTCTACTAAAGTATAATGATAATTCTGAGCTGAATGCTCCTACATCATACACCTGAAATTGTGGTGGTTGGAGTGGTGATTTTCTTTCAAAACATCATCGAAAAAATTGTTATCATGGCCATCAGTTGAGCAAGAGGCTTATGGGGAATGTGCATATGCACCTCTTTCTCAACATATGGCCATGATAACAAATTTTCATTGTTGTTGTGGAACAAGTTCATGGTTCCCACCACCATTTGTTAGATGGCGAGGAACAATGTACATGAGAATCTATGGTGTTATGGTCAGCCTCCCATGTGCATATCAAAGGAGTTTGTTTCTATTGAGAACATTTTCTTAATGAAAGCTTCAACATGTATTGAAACTCACTTTGTACTTACATTTTTTGTAACTATGGTGGATAAAATGCACTGTAGGATGCCAAGAAAGAAAGAGAACAAATACAAAAGAAAGAGATTCAACAAACTTAAACCATACTTTAAAGAGATGAGATGGAAGGCAGAGGAAAGAGAAACCAAATGTGGAGGGAGTAGGAAGAGAAGTTGTACCAGAATAACAATTACAATAAACTTGAAAGATAAAGAAGTAAAACCAAAACTAGGTCAATCAGAAAATGAAAGGGACAAGATAGAAAGAGAAGTGCTAGAGATGTAGATTTCAATGATAATGAGTAGAAAAGTGAATCTCCACTAAGAGCTCACAAAGACACTCCTAGTATTCAGAGTGAAAAATTTAAGTTGTTTTCAAAAAGGAAGATGGTGTATCTAAAAGGATAATAAGATATTCATCGGGATATATTTGTCGATGCAGGAAAATTCTTTTCTACATAATGTACAGTTGTATCCCTGTATTTGTAACAAAAATTTTCATCATGAAAATATGTTCAAATATAAAGTATTGAAGCTTTTACTTATGCCTAAAAAGTTATAGAAAATTGTAATATTAAATAAATGAAACCTGGTATGAATTGAAAATAAGGAAAATGTTGGGTTGTGTTATATTATTTCCACAACTAGCCCACGTAGTTAACTAGGGGTTTAGAGGGGGGGCGGACCCCCCCTTTTTTGCGCCGATTGTGTAGCGAGGGGGGTCACAGGGGGTTTGAGGCATACCCATAACCCCACTTTATGGGGTTCAGGGCAGCGCCCCGGAAAATTTTGGTTTTGGACCCCATGTTAGGTTGGGCAGACCCACCTATGGTTTTGTGCATGTTTTTAACACATGTTTTTGGATGCGATGGTTTTCGATCCATGGTATTGGATGCTTCGGCATGTATAAATATGTATTATAACATTGAAAGGAATATAATGAAAAATCAAGCTGGTAGTCCCGGTTTTGGGATCCAGGTGAAAATCTCTATGTATATGTGTTTTATCTGTTATGCTCTTGCATTATTTATTTTCTATGTTTTAGAATTTGTATGCAGGTAATTTCTCTATGGGGTTAAAACCTACATTTGGTATTAGAGCAGTTTTGGCTTCAAGGGGACACCTTTATTGCTGAGGGGTTTCACTCAGGCCTGTGGCAGACCCTGTTCAGTGGGAGATCTGCGAGATTGATTCTGTTGGTGAAAGAGAATGGTGAGCAGTGGAAAGATAGAGATCGATAAATTTAATGGTTAGAGTTTTGAGTTGTGGAAACTCAAGATGGAGAATCTATTGGTGGATAAAGATCAGTGGATCGTGGTAGATCCGAGTACTAAATCAATGAGAGTGTCCGATGAAGAATGGAAGAAGTTGGATCAGAAGGCAAAGAGAATAATATGATTGTGTGTCTCAAATTCAGTATTGCTGAATGTATCTGGGGAAGCTACGATGAAGGATTTGTGGGACAAGTTAGGGACTTTGTACCAATCTAAGTCTCTGGTGAATAAACTATTCCTAGGAAAGAGTTGTATAACCTGAGGATGAAAGATGGAGACTTGGTGACAGAGCATTTGAATGGATTTAATACCATGGTAAGTCAGTTAGCATCTATTGAGATTAAAATTTCAGATGAAGATAAGTGCATCAGTTTGTTATGTTCTCTACCAGATTCGTGGGATAATCTAGTTATTGCAATAGGGAGTAATGCAACTGCCTTGCATTTTGATGAAATAGTCTCATCCTTGCTGACGAAAGATATGAGATGGAAAAATATGGAGAGCTAGAATGGTGATGAATTTTCAATACGAGGATGGTCCTAGAACAGAAACAAAAAAAGGTCATCGAGTGGGAGATCTAAATCTCCACAAAAACCTGTAAAGGTGGTGTGGTGGAAATGCGGAAAGGAAGGGCATTACAAAAAGGACTGTAAATCTAAATCTCCTAATAAAGGAAAGGGATCTGATGATCTTCCTTCTGCAGAGGTGAAAACCACCACAAATGAAGGTGGGGATGTGTACTTGGCTTCTTCAAGTACACATGTAGATCATGAGGCATGGTTGATTAGCTCAGGTGCATCCATTCACTTCACTCCCCATAGAGAGTGGTTCTGCGAGTATGAGAAATACAATGGTGGTGATGTCTTATTAGGGGATGATAGGAAGGCTAGAATCATTGGTTGTGGAAAATTAAAGTTGAAGTTGCAAGGTGGAAGGGTTAGAACACTTCCGGGTGTTCTGCATATTCCTGCATTAGCCAAAAATCTGATTTCTATAAGCAAGTTGGATGATGCAGGTCTAAAAACAATGTTCGAGAAGGATACCTGAAAAATGGTTTGAGGAGCACTGGTATTGATGCGGGGAGTTCAGATTGGAACTCTGTACAAGCTGCAAGGTAGCACTGTTGTTGATGGGTGCAACAGTTCTGTGGTTCCTTAAAGTGGAGCAGAAAATCTAGTGGTCTCTGGAGAGAAGAACATGTTGTGGCATCAAAGGCTTGGACATATTAGAGAGAAAGGCCTTCGAATACCTCATGGTAAAGGTATGGTAGAAGGTATGAGTAATAGCTCTCTGGATTTTGATTTCTGTGAAAATTGTGTTTATGGGAAGCAAAATCGGGTGAGTTTCCCCTCTAGTCATAAGAGGGCAAAAAAGATATTAGAACTTGTGCACAATGATGTGTTTGGACCTGTGAAGGTTGATCACTGGGTAAGTCTGTGTACTATGTATCATTTATAGATGACTTCTCAAGGAATACATGGATATATTTCCTTAAGAAGAAATATGAAGCCTTTGACAGGTTTAAAGAATTTAAGGCTCTCGTGGAAAATCAAACAGAGAAGAAGATAAAGATGTTGAGGATAGATAATGGTGGAGAGTTTTGTAGCAAGGAATTTGAAGAATTCTATAGTAAGTGTGGTATAGCATGACAGAAGACTACTCCATATGCATCTCATCAAAATGGAGTTGCAGAAAGAATGAATAAGACGTTGATGGAAAGGGCAAGAAGCATGCTCAGTGGTTTCGGGTTAGGACAGGAATTCTGGGTAGAGGTGGTGGATACTACATGTTACCTGGTCAATAAGTCACCTTCATCAGGGTTGGAGGATAAGACTCCATAAAAGGTATGGACTAGTAAGAAACCCTCTTTTTCACATCTGAGGGTATTTGGATGTGATGCATATGTACATGTTCCAAAGGAGAAACGAACCAAGTTGGATAGTAAATCTGAAAAGTGCATCTTTATTAGGTATAAGGATGGTTTAAAGGGTTATAAGCTTTGCAACCCAGTCACAAGGAAGGTTGTGTATAACCGAGATGTGGTGTTCAAAGTGGTAAAATATATTATTAAACATGAATTCCAACCAAAGGAACCTGAGAAGATAGAGTTTGAGCTTAAGGAGGAAGAATCAGACTTTATAGCAGAGGGGGAATTAGAAGATGAAGAGCCACAAACTCCAGGTGTGTGAAGATCAATTCGAGAAAGAAGGCAGCCAAAAAGGTATAGTCCATCTGCTTTCTATTCAAATTTTGCTTTATCTATTACTAACGATGATCCCATAATTGTGAAGGAAGCAGTGGATTCAGAGGATGACAAACTCTAGAAAGATGCCATGGTTGATGAAATGGCATCTCTGCACAAAAATGATGCTTGGGATCTGGTGGAGTTTCCAGCTGGAAGGAAACCCATTGGCAGCAAATGGGTGTTCAAGAAGAAGACAAATACAGAAGGAAATGTGGAGAAATACAAAGCTCGGTTGGTAGCAAAAGGTTATTCCCAGGTGCCAGGAATTGATTTTGGTGATAGTTTTTCTCCTATTTCCAAGGTAACTTTTATTAGATTACTCTTATCTATTGTTGCTGGTTTTGATTTTGAGGTAGAACAGATGGATGTGAAGACAACATTTCTTCACGGGGATTTGGAAGAGGAAATCTACATGAAGTAACCTAAAGGCTTTGCAGTGAAGGGTAGGAAAGAACTGGTATGCAAGTTAAAGAAGTCTTTGTATGGTTTAAAACAGTCACCAAGGATGTGGTATCAGAAATTTGATGCATTTATACGGGGACTTTACTTCACCAGAAGCAAAGTAGACCACTGTGTGTATTTCAAATTAATTGGTGACAGTGTTATTTATTTGGTCTTATATGTGGATGATATGTTGCTCGTTGGAAATGAAAAAGAAATTATCCAAGATTTGAAGACCCAATTGTCCTCCAAATTCGACATGAAAGATCTTGGTGTTGCAAACTATATTTTGGGCATGGAAATTAAAAGAGATCGAGCAAAGAGGAAGCTCTGGTTAAACCAGAGGAAATATGTCAAGACAATACTGCAGAGGTGTAATATGCAGGATAGTAAACCAATGAAGGTTCCTATTCCTGTAGGTGTGAGGTTATCTGTTGAATAGTGTCCCAAGGCATAAGAAGAGGAAGAGGACATGTCCCATGTTCCATATGCAAGTGTAGTCAGTAGCCTGATGTATGAAATGGTCTATACTAGATCAGACATTGCACATGTAGCGGGAGTATTGAGCAGGTTTATGTCAAAACCAGGGAAGGATCACTAGACAACAGTGAAGTGGGTTTTCAGGTATTTACGTGGCACTAGTGATTATGCTTTGTGCTACAAAGGAAGACCAGGATTGGACAGAATGTTGGATGTTCGTGGCTTTGTTGATGCAGACTGGGCTGGAGATTTGGATCAGAGAATATCTACAAGTGCGTATGTGTTTAACCCATTTGGAGGTGCAGTCAGTTGGATGAGTAAGAAACAATATATAGTGGCACTATCAACTACACAGGCAGAATACATGGCAGCCACTCATGCAAGCAAGGAAGCAGTTTGGTTGCAGAGATTGTGTTCAAGTATGGGGTTAGTACAGGGAGATAGAAGGATAGACTGTGACAGCCAAAGTGAAATTTTCTTGGCAAAGAACCCCGCATATCATTCAAAGACAAAGCACATTAATGTTCAGTATCACTTTGTGATGGATATGATAGAAGACAAAAAGGTGTTGCTGGTAAAGGTGGACACTTTGAAGAATATTGCAGATGCATTGACAAAATCTGTGATCTTTGAAAATTTCTCTTGGTGTAGAGAGACAATGGGCATTTTAGGGCTGGAAAAATGACTTAGCTCTCTTGTGGCCTCCTATTGAAAGAAAATACTAGGTGGGAGAATGTTGGGTTGTGTTATATTCTTTCCACGACTAGCCCACGTAGTTAACCGAGGGGTTAGAGGGGGGGACAGAGCCCCCCTTCGTTGCACCGATTGTGTAGTGGGGGGGGGGGGGTCACAGGGGGTTTGAGGCATACCCGTAACCCCACTTTATGGGGTTTTGGACCCCATGTTAGGTTGGGCGGACCCACCTATGTTTTTGTGCATGTTTTTGGCACATGATTTTCGATGTGATGGTTTTCGGTCCATGGTATTGGACGCGATGGTTTTCGGTCCATGGTATTGTGTGCTTCGGCATGTATAAATATCTATTATAACATTGAAAGGAATATAATGAAGAATCAAGCTGGTAGTCCTGGTTTTGGGATCCAGCCGAAAATCTCTGTGTATATGTGTTCTATGTGTTATGCTCTCGCATAGTTTATTTTTTGTGTTTTAGAATTCGTATACAGGTAATTTCTACAGGGGGTTGAAACCTACAGAAAATCTAATTTTTGATCTGAATTGCTTTGGCAAGTAGAGGTAGAATTATACCAGAGGATAGTACTAAATTTTTTATTGGTACAAATAATATTATGACTAAATGCAAACTTAAAAGAAAAAATTTAAATATGAAGAGAAATGACGGAAAACATTAATCGTCCTGATCTCAATTCTTTACCAATTTAGTTAGACGATAGTGGAGAAATTATTGAAAATTTGAAGGATAGTAATAACTGACTTGAGGTAGAGTAAGAGCTACAATTTTGTTCATCTGAATAACCTAGAAAAGGATGTATCACTTGCTGGTGTAGTAAGTGTAATATCTATGCTGACTTTGGGGGTTGTAATGGTTTTTATTTCTCCATTTTTGAAATTTGATAAGTGTACAAGAGGGATTGTATGGTTCAAAATTGATGATTTGATAAAGGCATATTCTTTCTTGTCTGATGAAACATGGTCATTTTGTATAATGTCTTTAAATGGAAAACCTTGGGATGTGCTTCATCTAGAGGATGATGACTATGGAACTTTGAAAACACCAGTACATGTTTTTCAATAAAGGTATCATGCAATACCAATTTTACATATAATATATTGTTGGTTGGTAAAGGATAAGATCATATGAAAAGGAAAAAGAAAAGAAATATATATTTTTGGAATTTAAGCATTGGGTGTAGACTTTGAAAGAGTAGTGCCTTCTTCCTTTGATTAGCCTTTGAGTAGACAGGGGATTTTAACTTGGTGGTTCTGCTGCAGTTTTAATACCCATCGTAGGGTCAAACTTCATGGAAACCATGTTATGATGTAATTTTTTCCATTTTGTTTTTTCTGTGGAGTGAGTAGGCATTCATAGTGTTTTTCTTGGTCATGACACTATAGAAAAATTTCCACTGGACACTGAAACTACTGACATGTATTTCATGGTGCAAGGACTTTTAGTTATAGTTTTTTCATGCTACATATACTATCTGGACAACATAAATGTATTACATGTTCTATAGCCCTGCTGTAAGAAATATAGTTTATATTTTTTTATGTTATTGTTTCTTTTGGCTCAACTCCTGTTATTGGTGGAGGAAGGATGAAGAAATATATGTGGGAAAATATCTCTACTACGGTGTCAAGAGGAACTTTCTGCATTGTATTCATATACACTATTGTCTAGAGAGAACAAAACTCTCCTGGATTGTCCATTTTAAGGTTGATTTATGAAGATATTCCTACAATTTACAAGCAAAGGCTTCAGTTAGTTTATTTCTTGCACCATAGAGTTCTATCATGATTGGTTTTAGCCATAGTTTGACGACCCCTCTTAAGTGAAGGGTGAGTGTCATACTAAAGTTAACAATCATTTTTAAATAAAGGAACATATGGCAGTCTTATTCACTTTTGTTTATGATAGATGACTGTACTACTCTGGCTACAATTTCGGTCATGAAATCCAGAATCTAAATGTTCTCATTTCCTGTCTAGAGAGAAGAATACTCTCCTGGACTATCCATTTTAAGGTGGATTTATGAAGATCTTTCTACATATTACCAAAAGAGGATTTGTTTAGTTTATTTCTTGAATCTTGGACTTCTATCACGATTGGTTTTAGCCACAGTTGGATTGTACTTCTTAAGTGAAAGGTGAGTGCTACACTAAATTTAACAACCATTTTTTAATAAAGGAACATATGGCAGTATTATTCACTTTCGTTTAGATAATCATGTGCTCATTAAGCACCCAATGTTATCACTGTGGCTTCAAAGGTCCACACTTGATCTGAACTTAAAAAAGAACACAACAACTTTAGAAAATCACTTCATTTCATTAATAGAAAAATATTAAACTATGCTTACAAACAAAATGTAAATAACATAGCTCATGCAATGGTAGCTTATCTCTGAGAAGAGAGGCGGTGGCTACATGCCTCTGAACTGAGTTACAATGAGGCTTGAGGACCCTTTTATTATTGAACAATAAGAGAAAACCATAAACAACCAAAACCCTAACCCAAGGAGATGTAACACCAAGAGTTTATGGGCCCCATTGGGGTTAGTTGGGCAGCCAACTTCCCAGGGTCATAACTTGGTATTATTATCTCCGTTTGACGTGTATGCTACCTTATTGGAAATATCTCTCCGAGGACTATGGTTGCCAATGTGATTGCTATAGAAATCATGGAGCAATTTTTCTGAAACAATGTCGTTTAGGGCCTCAAAACGGCTCTAGAAGTTCAAGAGTCAGAAAAATACCAAAAATAGTAAACTTTGCTACAATTAAAGAAACAGATGAAACTGATTTGGTGTCTAGGTGGAATAGTTGGATGGCCACTAATATCCACCTAGATCAACACTATCCACTTCATATTAAGACAGGGAAACCAAAAGGAAAAAGTGGTTCCATTGGGAAAGAGAAACCAAATGTGGAGGGAGAAAGAAGAGAAGTTGTACTAGAATAACAGTTACAATAAACTTGAAAAATAAAGAAGTAAAACCACAACTAGGTGAGTCAACAAATGAAAGAGACAAGATACAAAGAGAAGTGCTACAGAAGTAGATTTCAATGATAATGAGCAGAAAAGTGAATCTTTGCTAAGAGCTCACAAAGACACTCCTAGTATTCATAGGGAAAAATTAGAGATGTTGTGAAAAAGGAAGATGGTGAATCTAAAAGGATAGTAAAAGCTTCATGGGGATATCTCTGTAGATGCAGGAAAATTATTTTCTACATAATGTATATTTGTATCCCTGTATTCATGTAACAAAAATTTTCAGCATGAAAATAGATTCAAATATAAAAGGATTGAAGCTTTTACTGATGCCTAAAAAGTTATAGCAAATTGTAATATTAAACAAACAAATCCTAGTATAAAGAGAAAAGAAGGAAAATCTAATTTTTTTCTGAATTTCTTGCCAAGTAGAGGTAGAATTATACCAGAGGATAGTACTGAAGTTTTTATTGGTACAGAGAAGATTATGACTAAATGTAAACTTGAAAGAACACATTTAAATATGAAGAGAAAGGATGGAAATCTTTAATCATCCATACCCCATATCATCCAGGGTAGAAAACATTTCCAAAGGTAGACATGAGCTCATGAAAATGGTTGAAAGAATGCTTGGATCAACTTATGAACCCACAAGACATGAAAAGGATTGTTGTAGATAATTTTAGGTTAGTTGGTTGTGTGTCTATTTAGGAATAATCATAAAATCTATTTTCATCTCCATAGAAGGGAGTTCAAAATTAGTCGTAGTTTGTTTTTAAATAATATTGACAAGAAAAGATCAAGGAATAAATATCATGTTGCATATATGTTTAAGATAAAGGTGTCTATGATTGCACTAATTTGGAGGGGACACAGATAAGGTTCATGTACGTAACAAAACCATAGCTCTAGCAAACCAGAGCGGGTGACCCTCCAAACCATTTCTATGTTGGACAAAGCAGGCCAAATTGAAACCAAGAATCAACAATTCTTAGTCTAGGCCAATATAAACCACCTCCTTTCATAATTCAAGAATCTCGAAGCTTCATTGTTAAGTCTACAAAAGCAAAAAACTGAATGAGTTTAGAAACAACTACCTGTGAACGAAACTTGAGCACGCTGCAAAACCGGAACACACTGCACAACCAGAACTTGAAGTACAAGCAACTCAAAGGTTCAATAAATTATAGGGACTCGCAAGAGAAACCATACCTCAGCATGCTACTGTTAGTCGTAGAGTAGTTGTCCTCGGCTTCGTGATAGCAACACCAATCAATCATTTAGTTTCATGATAGGAAGGACAGTCAGTGATTCATCTACAACTATAATCCTGTTGGGGAAAAACTATTTAAATGAAATTGTGAAAATGTTGGTGTTAACTAATAACCATCATAATGCCACTTTGTTCGAATGCAACGAAATACTGGAAAATGACAAATCCAAATTCAATCAGTTGTCATTCCAGCTGTCCCTCCTGCTACTGCAAAGGAGGCTATTCAAGCATAACTCTGCATAACAACAAACTATTTTATGTTTTATGAATGAATCAATAATTCATGGTTTTTTATGTTATTTATAATATTTTTTTTCAAATATGATGGTAGACCATTCTTAAACCATCTAATAATGGATCTAACTGTCGACAATAGTACAAAGTGGAAGTTGGGGGTGTTATTCCCAAAGGGGAACACCTTACGACGTAATTAGATTATGCTAAACACCTAATATGCAAGGGTTATGGTGTTGAATATGAACTATCACTAGAGTCATGTTGTAGTGGCTGCAACACCCTCAAAAATTTTAGCCTGCATCCAATTTCAGAGCCTTCCTTGGTTTTTCCTTGACAATTATAAACACTTGGGCTCATCCCATGAGCTTGTGTCAAGTCTTTACACCCTCTTTGTTTGACCATTCACCAATTGTCTTTTATCATGTTGGTTGTGATGTCATGCTTGCACTCTTGTTCTGGCTATGTCGAAGGTCTATCTTTGTGTGTACAAGTTGTGTTCACTATGTAAATGATCCAAGTGGCTTTAGAGAGTCACACAGGACAAAGAGGGTTTATGGAAGCTCAAAACTCAAAGTGATTAGAATGATTTCGAACTAGGACCAAAGTGTAGATATTGTTGTCCTGATCGCGGTGTTGCGAACGGTTCCTCAATCCAAGCTCATATGAGGAAGAACGAGCCAGTCAAATTTTTTGTCAAAGTTGGACTATGGGCTAGGTTTAACTGTCCTACAGTTTGACCGACCCCGAGGCATGAAACCTAGCTCCCAAAAGGGGCCGAATTTGTTGGATCGTTAATTTGTCTAATATCCCCTATATTAGAAAAATTAAAAAAATGTCTTCTATTTTAATAAAAAAAATAAAAAATTATAATATGAGGTGGCGAGCCATGACCCCCGCCACCTCCCTTCCCAAATGCACCATTTTAAAATATTACAAAAAAACAAAAAAAAATTATTAAGAGGCCAATGGGCCATGACCCCCACAGGCCCAACCACACCTAACCAAATAATGTTATAACATTATGTTTGGGGTGAGCGGGCCACCTCCGGTGGACCCGGCCCACACCCCCCCAACCGCACCACCATGCATATGCCTTATATTAAATGCAAGGCCGGCCCCAACCAGGCGGCCCCATGTACCTCCATTTAACATATGTAACAATGTCCCATTCCAAAATAGCGCTTCATAATCTCTCCGACATTTAATACTACCACATAATACAATTAAATGGTTACAACATTATAAACCGCACCAACAAATTCTTTAACAAAATGTTTATTTGAGGTTGGGCGGGGGATTAAAACCTAACCCTCCTCCAACAAACAACACGCGCCTTCCACTGTGGGATGTAACCAATGTTCCACCAGCCCATTCATTGATATTTCCGCACAAAATTTTATATAACCTCATTTGTCAGTGTGCCTAGGGGCATGGAGGAGCCAAGAGCATGCACGGAAATCGAGCCACTGATTTTTTAATTAATTTATTGTAGGTGGAACCATGAGCCCAAAGGAGAGGCAAACAGAACCATGATTAGGCGAAATTCACAGGAGGGTGAAATTTTTGTAGTGTCCAAATTGGACAAATTTTATGTCGATCTTACACCTCTCAGCGACACAAACTTGATGGTGCAGTCAATTTCCTTATCTGAACAACCGATTTGTAGATGACTTGGAGGAGGGAATCTTTGAGGAATTTATGGGGAATCTAAAAGATTCCTTAAGCCCCAGAATTCCACTTTCTTAGAATTCAGAAATTTGACAGTCGATTTTACACTATTTGATGCCACAAATCTGATGGTGCATTCAGATTTCCCATTTGATCATTTAATTTTTTAGCCACTATTCAAAGAGGAGTGCAGGTGTCAACATTCAACGTGCGAGTAGTCACTTCATGAGATTTGACGCCCTGAGATTGATGGTACAACCAACTTCAGCAGTTTGACATGCTTTTCTTCAAATGGCCCTAGGATGCGACGTATATGCAATGTGTTCATGTACTTCTTTTCGCTATGAGATGCATTGTGCTGCACAGATCCCTATTTGATGTTTGATGTGGATCTTATTTTCTTACTTGTTCATGATTCATGCTTTATGTGATGTAGAATCCTCTGTGGGATGTACTCGTTGTCATGATTCGTCATGTTTTATTTGAGATCCCTTTGTCGTCATGTTGATGGGATACTCATGTTGTCGCCATGTACGTCTGAATTGAGATCCCTTTGATGCCATGTTGGCATGATGCTCATTATTTCCATATGTGCAATCATGTCATGCTAATAGGAGGCCTTTTGAATGAGAGTTCCTGTAGCGGAACATCTCTTGGAGCCACTCCTGTGTGATGGAATTTTTCCTTGTATGATATCAACGACACCTCTTATGTACATCATCACTATTAACAACACTTAATGCAGCAGCCTACACCATCATGACACTAGGGCTCGAAGACATAGTCCCTCCTGGGCAAACTCCGTTATCAACGTCTTGTTATTTTATGTTGCTGATGATTTTCATGTTCCTTCTTATTTACAACATGCATTTATGTTCCTTTATGCTATTTTAATTGCAATTATAATCACATCACAAAAGTAAAAGATCTTGGTTAAATCTAAGAGATGAGTCAACCTGGATCAAGTTTGGTATCAAAGCATTCTTTGCATGGATGTGAATTGCAAGCGTGATAAATGGAACTTGCAGCAACAGAGGATGAAAAAGTGATGTACGAGACCATGCTCAAAATTTCCAAAAGGGTGGAAATTATGTATGAAGCTCTACAAAAAGAGACAGAGGAAAAGGAGAAATTGCAACTTCAGTTGCAAGCCACGGAAGAGGCCCTGGAGGAACTGAAGCACAACAACTAGAATATTCAAACATATAACGTTGAATTGAAGATGCCGCTACATGAAGAGAAAGAGGAAAAACATAGTTTTCTACAACAACTGCAAGCTAAGGACGAGGCCTTGGAAAAGTTGCATTGTGACCCATGTGAGGTAAAAAGTAATTCTATAAATTCATGTATGTGTACCGATGATGATTTCGTTGTTTTTGAAAATCATACCACAGGAATTGGCTCGAAATTGTTGAAGAAAATGGGTTATGAAGGAAAAGGGTTGGACATTAATGGCTAAGGCATTGTCAACCCCATCAAAGTAGAGGAATTACCCCATCAGGCAAGACTTGGATATGTCAAAAAGGATGTTGGGTAATGTGCCAAGAAAGCTAGCGAACCAATAAGAACAAATGATGAGAAGCCCTCATCAGTTCTTTCCCAATCAACAGAGGAGGTAAAAGATGTTGATTTCCTTTCAATTTCGTCTTCACATAGTATGATTTTTGTTGGAGGTTTGGAGATCCCAATTGCAGGGAAAAACATGAGGCTCCTTACAAGGACGAGGCACAAGGAGGAAGAAAAACTTGGTGTTAATAACCAAGGCATAATTCAACCATTGGAGGTTGTGCAGAGACCTCAATTTGCAGGCTTGAGATACACCGAGGGGTAATGCTCGAAAGGTTTTAGATGCTTCTGAGACATCATTTAAATCGTCAAGGAAAGAGAATGATGGGAACACATCCCCATCATCCCATGGCAGTTTACATTGCAGGGAAAGAGATGAGGTAAGCTCTCATCGCCATACTTACACCAGAGACAACAAGGAAAGGTATAACCACTGTCGATATTCAAATGTCCATTTTGGTTATAATCATGTTGTTAAAGATAAACGTAAATCATGGAAGTGAAAAACATGTACCTTTTGTGGATTACATAACCATACATTTTCTAAGTGTTGAAAAAGAATGGATGCACACAAAAGGATGAGGCATGAAAGACCCTCTCAATAGCAGGTAAAGAAACATGGTAAGCAAGAAATGGAGGAAGAAGATGTATTGCAATCATTGCGACAGAGGTGGCCATCAAAGATCCACTTGTTAGAGGCTCCATCCAGAAAATCACCTTAAAGTCAAAGTGTTGATGCATGAACTAGGTGAAACAATTGTTCGACAAGAAAAACCACCATAGGGGGATGAACTATTCACAAAAATAAGTAAAAAATGGTTTCTAGATATGTTAGCTTGTCATGGTCATGCTTTTGTAAATCATTTGTTGCATTTCAAAATGTAAAAGTGATGACGTGTTTCCATAACTCATTAAGCAACAATGATGTCTAGTCTTATTTTGTGATGCATTTTAAACTGTGAAAGTGATGTCGTGTTTCCATCACTTGTGAAAGAAAAAATAGCGTTTGGCCTTATCTTTGTAAATCATGTGTTGCAGTGATGTTGTGTTTTCCATCACTTGTTGAAGTAACAATGATATGTTGGCCTTGTTTTCATAGCTGGGGTATTGTTTCCATTTTGTTATGTAAACTTGACCATCGAGTATGTGTTGTAAACTCATGGCAAGTGTGGGATGGTTGGGTCATTAGTTGGTCACGAAAGTCAAGCATGTAATTTGAAAAATAATGAACTACAGGTTGCAGAGGTTGCAGGTGTCGGCTCATCGCTTCAGGCTCTGAAGAACAAAGGTGAAGGAGATGGAAGCGGGACCTTTTTCAGGACACTTGTGGTGCAGACAAGGTACAGAGAAGTTGCAGGTTATTTTTCATGCTTTTGGAGGGCCAAAAGCTCCTCAGTGGGGAGGATTGATCTAGGTGGCTCCAAAGACTCACACAGGACAAAGAGGGCTTATGGAAGCTCAAAAGTCAAAGTGATTAGAATGCATTCAAACCAGGAACAGAGCATAGATCTTGTTGTCCTCATCGTGACGGTGTGAACAGTTCGTCAATCCGAGCTTGCATTGGGAGAATGAGCCAGTCAAAGTTTTGGTCAAAGTTGGACTGTGGGCTAGGTTTAAGTGTCCTACAATTTGACTGACCCCGAGGCATGAAACCTAGCTCTCGAAAATGGGCGAATTTTTTGGATCATTAATTTTTCTAATATCCCCTATATTAAAAAAATTCGAAAAATGTGTTCTATTTTAATAAAAAAATAAAAATAACATTATAATATGAGGTGGCGGGCCATGACCCCTACCACCTCCCTTCCCAACCTCACCATTTTAGAATATTACAAAAAAAAAAATAATTATTAAGAGGCCAACGGGCCTTGACGCCCACCAACCCAACCACACCTAACCAAATAACATCATAACATTATGTTTGGGGTGGGTGGGCCACCTCCGGTGGACCCGGCCCACACCCCCCCCACCCGCACCACCATGCATACACCTTATACTAAATGCAGGGCTGGCGGGGATTGAACCCGCCTGGCCCATGTGGATCGGCCCCCACCAGGCGACCCGATGTGCCTCCATTTAACATATGTACCAATGACCCATTCCAAAATAGTGCTCCATAATCACTCCGCCATTTAACACTACCATATAATACAGTTAAATCGTTACAACATTACAAATCGTGCCAACAAATTCATTAACAAATGGTTTGTTTGAGGTTGGGTGGGGGATTTGAACCCGACCGTCCTCCAACAAACAACGCACACCTTCCGCCGTGGGATGTTACCAATGTGCCACCAGTCCATTCTTTGATTTTTCCTTTCAAAATTTTATATAGCCTCATTTTTCAGTGCGCCCAGGGGCATGGAGGAGCCAAGAGTGTGCATGGAATTCGAGGCACTGATTTTTTAATTAACTTATTATAGGTGGAACCATGAGCCCAGAGAAGAGGCAGGTGGAACCATTATTGGGCAAGATTCTCAGGAGGGTGAAATTTTTACAGTGTCCGAATTGGACAAATTTTATGTTGATCTTACACCTCTTAGCGACATGAACCTGATAGCGAAAGCAATTTCTTGATCTGAGAAGCTGATTTGCAGATGACCCGAAGGATGGAATCTTTCAGGAATTTAGGGGGAATATAAAAGATTCCTTAAGCCCCAAAATTCCACTTTCTTAGAATTCAAAAATTTGATAGTTGATTTTTCACTATTCGACGCCACAAATCTGATGGTGCATTCAAATTTCCCATTTGATCTTTTCATTTTTCAACCACTGTTCGAAGAGGAGTGCATGTGTCAGCATTCAACGTGCGAGCAGTCATTCCATGAGATTCGATGTCACGAGATTGATGGTACGGCCCCAGGATGTGAGGTATATGCACTATGTTCATGTACTTCCTTTTGCTATGAGATGCATTGTGTTGCACAGATCCCTGTTTGATGTTTGATGTGGATCTTGTTTTCTTACTTATTCATGATTCCTGCTTGATGTGATGCAGAATCATCTATGGGATGTACTTGTTGTCATGATTCATCATGTTTATTTGAGATCCCTTTGTCTTCATGTTGATGGGATGCTCATGTTGTTGCCATGTATGTTTGAATTGAGATCCCTTTCATGCCATGTTGGCAGGATGCTCATTATTGTCATATGTGCAATAATATCATGCTAATAGGAGTCCTTTTGAATGAGAGTTCTTGTAGTGGAACATCTCTTGGAGCCACTCCTGTGTGAGGCAATTTTTCCTTGTATGACATCACCTCTTATGTACATCATCACTATTGACAACACTTAAGGCAGTGGCCTACACCATCTTGACACCGGGGCCCAGAGATGTAGTCCCTCTTGGACGAACTTCATTATCAAAGTCTTGTTATTTTATGTTGCTAGTGATTGTCATGTTCCTTCTTCTTTACAACATGCATTTATGTTCCTTTTTGCTATTTTAATTGCAATTCTAATCACATCATGAAAGTAAAATATCTTGGTTAAATCCGAGGGTTGAGTCAACTCGGATTAGTAAACATTTGTCGCACTCACACATGAATTTGTATGCAATGTCACGCAAGTGTCATCACGGTCATTCAATGATCTATCTCAAGTGTCACACTTGTCGTTTACACCCTTTAGTCAGTCACATTGAGCATGTTGTCTTGTTGGTCTTAGGTGTCTTGCCATCAAGTCATGTTGAGTGTGTATTAGCAAGGTCATGTATACATGAATTCACTCGCTCACACAGAACCATTTTGCCAAAGATTTGTCAACAAGACCACCCTACATCAGCTAGACCTCCATTGAGATGCACTACACAGTCTCAACAATCACTCACCAAGCATTATTTTCTATAACTACACAGACCTTGAGGCTTCCTGCTAGGCAGCCTGCACTGCAGAATCCTAGAATTAACTTGACTGACTACCACCCACAACAACTCAAAAGTTTCCCAAGAAGGCATCTTAGTTTGTGCTTCTCGCAAGACTATTTATCAAGTTTCCCACTGGTTAACTAGAGAATTTGACTTAAGAAGTGACCCAAGGCTACACTCATCCCCAAAATTGTGCAGAAGCTTCCAACCTACCTACTTGCACTACCTAATGAAATTTCACAGACAAGAGGGATAGGCACCTCGTGCCTGTCACTGCACTATCTCTGGGAATTGTGTAGTTTTGTCAGTTAGTCCCCCTGCTGGCCTACTTTCCACTGTTCCTGAAAATTGCACAGTTTTCATGGACAGTCCACCTACTTCTTGACACACCGCTCAACCTGGAAACTTCTTAGAAATGTCCTACATGAGTGCCTCCAACATATACACAGTTATGGCCAACAAGTTGTCACAGCCCGATCCTGACCTTCTCTAGAAATCTGTGCATTTTTCACCGCTAGTGCCTCCTACTGCCCGCACTACGTTTCTCAGAAAAACTACGCAATTCTGCCTCCCAGTTGAGCCCAATCATGTAGATTTCACCTACTATCCCGAACTGCTCAATCCAGCCTCTTAGTGACCTCTGCACAGTTTTTCCCGACAGTTCCCAGAGCCTTGCATCCTATCCTAAAATGTGCCCTCCGCAGTTTCATAGCCTTTTCCTCTCTCCTGATCACCTGCACCCGAAAGCGAAAGATGATGCATCATGGTAGACTAGGGGATTTTTGGATTCGATGTTGTCTCGTCGTGCCTGATTGCAGAGACAAGTACACGAATGAAATATAGTGCGATGACAAACGAGATCAACAAGGAGTGCATGCTAGGAGACTTGTTCGTGAACGGATGAACACATGAAGCATGCCAAGTACCAACGAAGAGGATACATGCATATGAAGCATCAAGTGAACACCAAGACCATCGAGGACTCTGCACACCTTATCATGCAGAGGTGAAGCTACGATACACCAGGATCACACTCATCACTCAACAACACAACAACTCAATGTTGACACAACCATCAACATGAACATACCAATAGTGTCACGTCAAGTCATGTCATGAGTCATCTCAGCCACATCACTACTATGGGCCATACTGCTGTAATCAATGTAATGTAACATGGAAGTCCAAGAGACTCACATACGAAGTTGAAGAATCGTGTGAATCAAAATATCATGAGGGCAGTCAAAGGGTCACAAGGGTCAACTTCACCCTTGGCTATACATAGCCCACATTTGGACATGCAAAGGAGCTTTCACCTTGGCTCCTCCCACATAGCCTTGAGAGTATGTAGTCTTTTCTTTGAGGAGTGAACAGTGGCTTCAACACCCTGCTATCGAGGTTAGTGATGTATGGTGTACAGATGTTTCTTGAAACTTTCGCTTAATTCAGAAGTCTGTTAATAGGACAACACATTTTCACACATGTATTGTATTCGTTTGTAGGACTATTATTTGGATGCTTGTAATGCATTTTGCTTTAACTATGCTAACATAGTTGAACTATTTCAGTTGTTTTAGTGCATATGATGTGGGAAATGTGTTGTAGCATTAATAATGTTGTCTCGCCCATGTGGACTATTCCACCAGACACTGGACAAATTCGTTCTTGTAAACTTGTTATAATGACCGTCATTCTCATCTGGACTACTCCATTGTGTGTTGTACGTGCTATCTGTTCACTTTGTGTTTGTGACTTCCACATCTATGTGGAATACTCTCCCAGAATATGCATAGATACCACTATGTTGTGTGTCTCTAACATAGTTGGGACTATTCTTTTTCAACTTGAGACTCACACTCACCCTCTCCCTCAGCAATGAAAGAACTTAGATGCAAGTTACACTAAGCACTCACCAAGCACATGAACCTTGCTATTTGAAGACTAAGTATACCACTCTCATGTGCTGAAAAGAAAGAGGTAAGGTATATATTTAAGATAATGGCAACTCGACCATCATTTTGGATGGGACTCCCATACCAAACAATGTGAGGTCTAGTTGGGACTTCATACATGGGAGATCTCGTGAATATTGGCAGATCCAACACTGTCAACACTTTTGGTGCTAGAAGGAGGGTAGTCAGTTGTTAATGGTTGAATGTCCTCTCATCCCCACTCATCAATCATCTGGTCAAGGAAGTAACTCTCACTCCCTCTCACCTATGCGCAACTATGAAATTGGTTACTCCTCACCTCCTAGATGTGAACACGAAATTTCATATTAGCACCTCTGCTCTATCTATCCCATCACCTGTCAGTTTGCTAAAGCAGTCAGTTTGATCCAAGGAATAAAAGATCTTTCATATGCATAAAAGAAGCCAAAGACCACTCCCACACAAGTTATTGTATCATCAGTGGAAGAAGTTGTTCTTGCCCCTCTCGAAGGTCTGGCAGAAGTTTTTGAGAATGGAGAGGAACCTCCAGTCTTTCGATAGTGAGAACATGACACCCTCATGATCTTGGGCTCAAACAATGGTATAGGATGTGGAGGGGAAGGCATCAATGGAGGTTGAGGCAGAGACGAACCATCCGACTCAAAGGCAGAACCATCAAATTCTGAAGAAGAGGAGGAGGATGATGAAGAAGTAGACACGATGTACCAAGAATTGGAAGGGATGACAAAAGGACCATTGGCTCTCCCAAGTGCTTTGCACAAGATTCCAAAGTGTTTGGAGAGGATGTTGACAAAGTATGACCCTGACAAAACAATGAAGGGAGAAGATCACTTGGAAAAATTCTACCTACAAATGCAAACACTTGAGATACGATATGATGACGTTGCATGTAGATTGCTTCTGTGTGCCTTGGATGGCCAAGCAATGGTATCATATCACAAACTTGTTGTCAACTCCATATAGAACTGGGGTATGTTCAAGAGAATGATTTTGGAAAAATTTGCTGATGACAAGACCCCTACCATGTTTCTCAAAGAGTTAGGTAGTCTCAAGATGGAGTTGAAAGAGAAAGTGAAAGACTTTAATTATATTTTTGTACGCATCTTGAAAAACTTTGCGAGAGACACAAAACCTCATGATGCCATCAATGTTGACTATTACATGTGTTCACTGCCAACTAGTATCATGAAGTTTCCCAAGCGAGCTATGAAACCAATGATACTTGAAAATTTTGAAGAGGTGATCGTTGTGGAAGAGGACATGTGCGCGATTGGAGTCATCAAGGATGATGAACCAGAAAAGGACTCCAAAGATGGAAGCAGGAAGCCCCAAATTGCTATGAGTAAGGGGAAAGACGAGGAAGCATCTGACATTGAAACCCTTACTCATCTTGGCAAGACCTTGACAACAAAGATGTCTGAACTAAAGCAATGAACAGTCAATACATATTCTAGTAGTTGGCCTCCTAGACGACATAAGAGGAGAATGTCATGAGGCATTAGCAACTTTCCAGTTAAAATTGCGCAGAGCTCTAGCTTAGTGTTCTAGACGGAAATGTGTGTGAACTCTGTTTTTTTCTCATTCCATGAAGACCATCACACAAAAAGGACTTTTACAGATTGGAAATGAGTTGTAGACTCCGTATACAATAATATGAGAAACATGGTAACTAATGCATAGTGTCAATCAGAGAACGAACATGGTGGAGAAGATGATGCATCTGATGAGGTACCGAGTTCTAGGCAAGTGATCAAAATGTATCAATGTGCGCATGGAACACAAAAAACAAACACTGAGAGGCAACCCCTAAAGAAAAATTGTCGATAAGATCACATAAGTCAAGGGGATACCCTTACTGCTAGGGAGTTACAAGAAAAGCTTGAATTGATGAGGAAGGTCAGCTATCCCAAAGAAGAAAGCAAAAAGCAAGCCTGAGAAGGAAGTTGCAAACAAAAGTACTTCCATGAGTAGTAAAATTAAGAACACTCTTCTAGACAGTAAAAACACGAGTCTAAGCCCTACACCTCGGTGAGTTTACCAGCTCTTAACTACAATATTGTTGAAGATATGAAGAAAACTCTTGCAAACATCTCCTTGTTTGAGTTGGCTAAGCCTAAGGGTTAGTGGGATATTTTGTTGTGTGGATTGGGGAAAACATCCACAGAAAACACAAACTCTACCAGCAAGGGAGCAAGCACATCTTACGGTTCACTCATGACTATGCTCAACACACTCTGGATGGAAGAAGAAAACTCTGTATTCCCTCCATTCTTGCTCTCATTTGAAATATTTAACTGCAATGTTCATAACTGTTTCTTTGACTCTGGTGCATCAGCTAATGCCATGCCACTCTCCATTGCAAAGAGGATGAATGCGTAATGGAGCAAGACATCTGCGCAGATCATCCAACTAGATCGAATATGTGTACCAACCATTGGTGAACTATTGGATGTGATCATATGGTTATCTCATGAAGGTCATGTTCACCAACACATCAACATTGTCATTGTGGACATACCAGAAGCATATAGCTTACTGCTTAGCAGATACTGGTCCAACAAGTTGAATGGGTACTTTGCCACAGACTGGTCACACTTATGGCTTCTATACCAGGAAAAAGCAATCAGATTTGGGTGTTATCCGAGAGATAAATGAAACATAATGTCACTCCCATCAATGGTGAAAATGAACCGCTGGCTTTTGCGGAACTCATGTTCGGAAACTACCTGTTGGAAACAAAGCTCAACTCTTATCTTGCACAACTAGCTCCAACCCCACCAGACACATAGTTGGGTCTCCTTCCTTGCCTGAATAATGGTAATGAAACATGTACAGTACATTGTAACACTAGTAGCAGTAGCAGTAGTAGTACTAATGCATCAAGCAGTCTATGCACAAATGAGTTGTGGACCATGCATTTTGACATATCAAAGACACATGATGTGTCTAGAGCCAGGTGTGTCTTGATCGACCAAAAGCACAGGAAACACCTGATCTTAAGCTACTTGGAGTTCGAGTGCATGAATAACATTGTTGAATATGAAGCACTCATATTGGGCCTACACAAAGCCATTAGCCTCAATGTTTTTGTGCTCAAAGTGGTAGGTGATTCAGAAACTGTGGTATGCCAGGTACGTAACACCATACATTGTTTATCATCTCATCTCAAAAGTTATCAACAAGAGGTATGATGATTGATCTCTAACTTCCAAGCTTTCAATATCATTGTTGTGCCAAGAATGCGTAATCCAATTGCTGATGCATTAGCTAACGCAACTGCTAGGATGACACCACTTAGGAATAGGTTTACTATTGAAAATTTGTATAAACCTTCTATCCCTAATAACATAACTAATTTATGTATTTTTGACGATCATCAATAGATACTACACTTCATGGCCAATGTTGATGTCTTCAAGGATGCAGTGATTTAAGAAAATGAGCACGGGTAGTCTCTACAAGCTATAACTAATGGTAGGAAAGGTAACCTCATCCCCAAGAATGTGGTATATCTAGAAAAGCTCTATGACTTGCAGAACCACTTTCAACAACCAAGCAACAAATCAACTTGGGAACATAACAAGTTCTAAATTTTGTCAATCTCGGTACGTGTTGCACACCGCAAGAGTGGCAAGCCTTTGTCCACTTGTTTAAACAGTATTGGAATGTCTTCGCGTAGACATACGATGATCTGAAAACATATGACACATGAATAATCCAACATGTGATTCTGATCAAAGAAGCGGTCAAGCCATTTCAACAAAAGCTGAGAAAAGTACATCCGTCACTTGAACCCCTCATACAGAAAGAACTCACTAAGATGTTGGATGCACGGATCATTTACATAGTTTGTCATTTTACGTGGGTTTCTAACATAGGTCTTGTACGTAGGAAGTCTCGGGAGATCTGCTTATGTGTTGATTTCAAAAATTTGAAACATGCCTCGGACAAAGACAATTACCTCATGTCATCGATGGAACATATTTGATAGATAGTATCTGTAGCATAAATGTTTTCTCTGCTCGATCTGCATGACAGACCAGTCATGGGCAACTTCGCGGGAAACACCACTACACAAAATGTCATGCAAATCGGTTTCTTCTGATTATTAAAGGATGAACACGCTTATGACCACAAGTGCTTGATCTGTTAGTGATGCACTGATAGAACACGAAGGTCAGTAGCCCCGCCACACCCTGTTGCAGTGACTGAACCATTTCAACAGTGGGGCCTAAACATCATTGGGGAAATCTTCCCACATTCATTAAAACAACACTGCTACATCTTGGCAACTACAGATTACTTCACGCCGTGGACAGAAGCAGTTCCACTTAAGCAAGTGAACGACTAGGAAGTTATCAAATTCCTTCAATAGAACATCATCTCGCGATTTGGCATTCCAGTATCACTTGTTTTTTACAATGAAACTTACTTTTCATCTTTAAATATTTATGGTTTATCATTGCAATATGGTATCATGCTTAAACACTCAGGTAACTACTACCCACAGGGAAATGATCTTGCTGAATCAACAAATAAAAACCATATCCACATTATCAAGAAGACCATTTACTGTTAATAGTGAAACTGGAACTCTGGTTTGATAAATTCCTTATGGGCTGACCATGTAACACCCAAACCCTCTCTGAACACTTTGAGATACTTCCTGGTTTATGAGAAAGAAGCCATCCTCCGGCCAAACATCTACTTGGTTGCCCTCCAATTGTTCCAAGAATCCCAAGGCAAACCTTATATGCTAGTTCAACGTAGGCTGGATACACTTCAAAAGTTGCAGGAAGAAAGGATGAAAGCAAAAGAAAATTCCAAGCTCCATCAAAACTGTATCAAGAGATGGTTCGACAAGAAGTCGTTATGAAACCAACTCACAAAAAGATAGAAAAGAGAGATCAACACCTTAGAATTCAGCCTCTTCGACGGGGCAACCTCCTTTACATTACACAAATGAACAATTCTTGGACGATTCAAATAAAAAAACCTCATTTCTATATATAGGAGTCTAAGGAGTCACAATATAACCCAGTCGACCTAACAATAATAATATAAAGCCACAAAAATAACAATAGAGGGATTCTATGGGGCACAGTAATAACAATATGGGGACAATAGGGGCACAACAATATTAATAAGGTATACAACTGCAATAGTAACGGGGTAATCACTAGTATTATAGGGACCCAACATGCCGCTCTCCTTAAAAAAAGTGTTGTCCTCAACGCTTGAGTAGTTCTGGATGCTTCTGTATAAAATTCTCATCCTCCCATGTGGAATCTTTAGTGAATAAGTTCTTCCACTTGATAAGATACTCCGAAATTGATCGATTTCGTAACTGTCGAGTTCTTGTTTCTGTGACTGCTTCTAGTTCCAATATAATTTTTCCTTCCTCATCAAGTTCTAGACATATTGTTTGAACTGGGAGCTTGTCGCCTATAACCTTCTTTAAACATAAAACATGGAAAACTGGGTGCAATCGAGAAGCTGCAGGAAGCTCCAATTTGTATGTCATAGTACCAATCTTTTGCAACACCTTGTATGGACCATAATACTTTGGTGATAATTTATTATCCTTCTTAGCTTGCTTGAGGGACATTTTCTTATATGGTTGTAGCCGTAGGAATACCCAATCACCTACATCAAAACTTCTTTTGCTGCGATGTTAATCTGCCTGTTGTTTCATTCTATTCTGTGCCAACACGAGATTATCCTTTAAGAGTTGGAGGACTTGTTGTTGATGTTCGATGTGATATTCCACTGCTTGAACCTTATAATTTTCTCTTAAATATGATGTGATGGATGGTGGCTGATATCCATAAAGTGCCATAAATGGGGTCATTTTTGTTGCTGTATGGAAGGAAGTGTTATACCACCATTCAGCTAGAGGCAACCATTTGACCCATTGTGTCTGTTTATCATATACAAAGCAACGAAGATATCCTTCCAAACATTTGTTTACTATCTTAGTTTGCCCATCAGATTGAGGATGATAAGATGAGCTATGAGCTCACTGAGTACCAAGACAAGAAAATAATTCAGTCCAAAAATTTCCAGTGAAAATGGGATCTCTGTCACTTACAATAATCTTTGGGTTTCCATGTAGCTTTTGAATTGTTTCCATAAATGCAGTAGAAACTGTACTGGCTTTAAATGGATGTGATAATGCACAAAAGTGTGCATACTTGGTAAGTCTGTCAACCACCACCATGATGACACTCTTTCCCTCAGACTTGGGTAAACCTGTGATAAAATCCATTGAAACCTCCTCCCAATGTTGGCTTGGAATGGACAAAAGGTTGTAATAGATCCGGTGTCTTAATTGTTTCAACTTTATTTTGTTGGCAAACCAAAAATTCCGCCACAAAATTTTGAATATCTGATTTAAGGCCCTCCCAAAAAAATTCCTTCTTAACCCTGTGGTAAGTTTTTAAAAATCCTGAGTGCCCTCCTAAGGGAGAAGTGTGCAATTCCATAAGAATCTTTTGTTTTAGCTGGGAATTCTTACAGAGGTATAAGCAATATTTGTACCATAACGAATCATTTTTCCAGCTAAATGTATCAGACGTACTGGAGTCTTGTTGTAACTTTCGAATAAGTGCCCACACTTCTTCATCATTCTTCCATTCCTCCCCTGCTTCGTTTATCCAATCTGGTTGGATAATAGAAATGGTGCACAACAATGCTTCCACATCCTCATCCTTTCTTGAGAGTGCATTTGCCACCACATTTTGCTTCCCTTTTTTGTAGATGATTTCAAAGTCATAACCCAACATCTTTGTGACCCACTTTTGTTGCTCTTCAGAGGATAATCTTTGTTCTAAAAAGTATTTAAGGCTATCATGATCCGTTTTTTCCTTGAAGTGTCTCCCCATTAGGTAGGGTCGTCATTTCTTAAGTGCATGGAGTATTGCCAACATTTCCTTCTCATAAATAGCTTTGTGTAATAAATTTCCCTTGATTGGACAACTTTCAAAAGCAATGGGTCTTTCATCTTGCATCAAAACAGCACCAATTCCATTTCCTGAAGCATCACATTCCACAATAAAGGTTTTTGTGAAGTCTGGTGTAGCTAAGACTGGTGCTTGGCACATTGCCTCTTTAAGATGCTCAAAGGCCTTTGTTGCTTCTAGAGTCCATGAAAATGCATCTTTCTTCAATAATGTTGTTAGAGGTGCTGCTATTCTCCCATAATTCTTAACAAACTTGCGATAATACCCTGTCAACCCGAGAAATCCTCGCAGATGCTTTATGGATGTGGGGATTTTCCATTCCTTAATGGCTTTAATTTTGCTAGGGTCTACCTTAACTCCTTCATGAGATACAATATGACCCAGATATTCCACCTCTTATACTCCAAAGAAACATTTGGATCTTTTTGCATATAATTGTTTCTCCTCCAATAGTTGTAGCACCCTATCAACATGTTCAACATGATCCTTCCAAGACTTGCTGTAGATTAGTATATCATCAAAAAATACTAACACAAATTTTCTAAGGAATGGTTTGAAAATGGAATTCATCAAACCTTGAAATGTTGAAGGTGCATTGGTAAGGCCAAAAGGCATGACCAAAAATTCATAATGACCCTCATGAGTTCTAAATGTTGTTTTTGGAATGTCTTCAGTCTTCATTCTGATTTGATGATATCCTGAATGAAGATCCAACTTGGTGAAGTAAATTGATCCATGCAATTCATCCAGTAATTCATCAATGACAGGAATGGGAAATCTATCTTTAATAGTGAGCTTGTTGAGCTCCCTATAATCCGAACACATGCGCCATGATCCATCCTTCTTGTGCACCAATACTACTGGAGCAGAGAAAGAACTTTGACTTGGTTGAATTATACCAGCCTCTAGCATTTCTGCAACCATACGTTCAATTTCACTCTTTTGGGCATAGGGATATCTGTACGGCCTGATTTTTGGAGGAACACTTCCTGGAATCAGATGAATAGCATGATCATGATCATGAATAGGTGGGAGACCTTTGGGAGTCTCAAATACCTTGGAATGATTGTCCAAGACTTTTTGGAGATCTTGAGAAATAGATGATTCCAATGTGGAAACATCTAGCGAACATAATTGTTCAATTACACCTCTTTGTTCCTTTTTTAGAATCTTTGTCATACAATTAGAGTTGATTATCTTTCTCGGTTTCCCTGCAATACCCATTAATTCAACTTCCTTTCCTTCCATAGAAAATTTCATGAAAAGTTCTTGAAAATTAAAAGCTATTGTACCCAAGGATTGTAGCCATTGGACTCCTAGTACAACATCAGCACCTCCCATTGGAATGGAAAGCATTGGGCTAGTCAATACATATTCTCCCATGGATAGCTTGATATTATGGCACTTTCCAGAGCAATTTATTGTTCCTCCATTTGCAACCATCACTTGACACTCTGGTGTTGGATATAAGAAGCAATTCAATTCTTTTGCTACCTTAAAATGAATAAAATTGTGGGTACCTCCTGAATCAATCAACACTATTACCTTTTTCTTTTTGATTTGTCCTTCTATCTTGATGGTTTGAGGAGTGGTCATTCCCGCCAATGCATTACAAGATATGGTTGGATTCATTTCTTCTTTATCTAGGCTTTGTTCCTAGAGTATATCCTCTTCTTTTGACCTTTCTTGCTCCTTTTCTTCTTCCTCTTCACAATCTATGTAGAATAATTTCTTCTCAACACACTTATGACCTTTAGTGTATTTGCTATCACAACTGTAACAAAGCCCTTTTGCTCTTTTTTCTTCCAATTGTTGTGGTGTCAACCTTATAGGTTGTGGAAGACTAGGGGCAACAACACTTCCATCTTTATAGTTGTGAGTGGTATGCTTCCTGGTTGCCATAATTTTGCTTTCCATTTTTCTTGCTAACCTAAATGCCTTCTCTAATGAATCAGGTTCCCAAAGGCAAACATCATGTTGGATATTATCCTTTAAAGTCCCTATGAACACATCAATCCTATGCTCCTCTGGAATATTTTTTACCCTTATGTTCAATTTTTGGAACTCCTCAATGTGCTCCATTATTGAACCCTTTTGTTTGAGACTTATCAATTGGCTAAAAAAGTGTTGCTTTTTGTATCCTCATAATGTGTTGTCAATTCTTCTGTAAAAATTGCCCAAGTGATAATTTATTTACGAGAGCAAAGCCATTGATACCATACAAACTGATTTGGTTCCAAATATAAAGTTGTAATACGTACTTTTTGTGTTTTTTGCACATTATTGAGATCAAAAAATTGCTCCATTTGTAATATCCATGTTGCGGGATCCTTGCCATCAAACTTCCTCATATCGATTTTTGGAATATGGTGGGTCTTTGATCCAACATTAGAGTCTATGGAATCATGATTAACATTTATTTTGTTCTCATCATGAGTTTCCTTTACTACCCTTTCACCATTAGTGACCATTTTTTGTAGCAACTTATTCATATTTATCTTCAATTCTTCCATATTATCATCCATGCCATCAATTTTAGCATCCATGCCATTCATCTTAGCTTCCATGCCATCCATCTTAGCTTCTACACCTTTCTTTAAAAAATCCATCTTAGCTTCTACACCTTTCTTAAAACCATCCATCTTAGCTTCTACATCTTTCCTTAAACCATCCATCTTAGATTTTGTTGCTTTTTGTTCAAGTGATACTTATTGCACTTGGTCTCGTAATTTTGATATATCATGTTGCATTTCTTTCTCTTCTTCATGAGTCATGCTAGAGCTTTCAAGTTGCTTACTAGGTGTTTTATTTTCTTTCCTCGGGGCATCAATTATCGATTCAAACTAATTTTTCAAACCAAACTTATGCAAAAATTTAAAAAAATCTACACACATTTTTTCACTTTGTAGAAGCTTGATATTGAATCTGATGTATCTCTGCAATTTCGGATCATCCAATTCTGAAATTACGACCTGTAGTAGCCCTCTGTGTCCTCTTTCCAATGCTACCAGTCTGATCCAAATTGGATTCTCCAAGGAAGAGTTATGCACAATCTCCCAAGATGACCTGATTATAGACTAGTTCAGTAGAGAGAAATTGTACGACGTGCCACGAGTCATTGTTTCGACATTTGGCTCTGAAAAATATATACAAGAAACTACAGCCCTTTTGTACCTTCTTATGAAATTTCAATCCGATGCTCAGAGAGAAAGTTACGACAATTTTCCCCAGGTCACCTGTTTGGAATGTAATTCAGTAATCTGCAAAAAGACCAACTTCCTCAGATCATATCTCCGCAAATATAGCGCGAAAAGCTTCGAAATTTAGATCCAAGATTCAACGTGATTTCTTCTCAAATGGGTTTTGTTTTTAGCTTCTGTAATGTCGCAAAAAAAAAAGTTATAGTGAAAATGCCACGATGACCTGTTTGGAGCAACGAAACCCTAGAATCCAAAGCTCTGATACCAAATGCTATGAAACCAGCTCACAAAAAGATAGAAAAGAGAGATCAACGCCTTAGAATTTAGCCTCTTCGAGGGGGCAACCTCCCTTACAATACACAAATGAACAATTCTTGGATGTTTCAAATGACAAAACCTCCTTTCTATATATAGGAGTCTAAGGAGTCACAATATAACCCAACCGACCTAACAATAATAATATAAAGCCACAAAAATAACAATAGAGGGATTCTATGGGGCACAATAATAACAATATGGGGACAATAGGGGCACAACAATATTAATCAGGGATACAACTACAATAGTAATGGGGTAATCACTAGTGTTATAGTGACCTAACAGAAGTCTACATGGAATGCTAACTTCGATGTTGCTGACCTAGCCTTGAAATGGGACAAACCCCATGAAGATAAAGGCAAACATCTGAAGTTCTAGTCCCTCTGGATTCGTCCATATACTATTGGGGTGAAGTAAAATTATATGTGCGGACACAAACGAATTCCTCTAGCCCGATAATGGGTCTAGCCACAACAGATACATTCTATGGAAGACTCCCTTGGGTTAGAATCAATCAAGAGGGCCTACCTCTTGGTCGCTTACCCTGCTTGATGATGTCCTCGCTTGATCGCTCCAGCAATCTCTCGCTTCCTTCTTGAAGCTCCTGAAACAAGTAAACAATAACAACACACAAACATAATAATAGACAAATTACAATTCAACCTACTTAATGAGTCAAGAAGCATCAAGACACAAATATGTAATATTACAAAACATGTAGGAAATCAATCGATAGTTGCATATATTAATGTCAAAGAGAGATTACAATCATTCATCTTGACGTCGTAGTCTTCCTCTCACAAGACCAAGTTACCACACACTTCTTCTAGCATTCCATGATGGCTTCAAACAATAATAGTTTGAAGACTCTTCCCTTTAGACTTCACTCCAAACCAAACACACTTCTCCCTCACACAACTAGATGGCTACAACTAGTAATAGCTTGCTTGTCTAATCAAAATAGTATACGCACACTCAGCCAACACTCTAACTAGCTTGTGTTTGGGAAGAAGGGAGGTTTATATAAAAATATTGATGGGAGATGCATCCTCTTCTCACGGGAGAAGGACTTATCCCTTGAGTTAGTTCCATCATTATAGGGGAAAGGAGCCCAAACTATCATCCTCAACCCCATATGGCCAAACCATTTACCAGACTTCCATTACGAAGCTTCTAGAGCTGGAAACTTCCACTCCAAATTTAAAAAACTTTCCATAACAGGACTGGCGCAACTGGAAAACATCTCAGTCGCACTGATCACCATGGGGAATAGTGCTAATCTCTTCACATCGACGTGGGGGAGACAAAGGTTACTAGCACTGGCCTTTTAAACTGGGCAAAACAGAAGTTTCACGGGAAATGGTGCAAAAGGGAAATGATCTATTCATGAAGAGGGACAAAATAGGAGTTTCTTCATGAAGGCAAAGCATGCGGGGTTTACTGTAGATGTCCTCTAGGATCAAGGAAAGGGGAGTATAGGGATAGTGACAAAATGTTGTGTAACAGATGCCCCCTAAAGCATGAAGGCCGAACTAGAGTAAGGGATGAAATGCTTTATAAATCAGTGCGGGGAACTAGTCTGCCATTGGAAAACCTGCAAGAAAGTACAAATACATATACATAAATTGAGATCTCTATCAAATGATACATGAATTGTGGCATGGATGCAACCATCCAGAGAATGATCATGTAAATGGATCTAGGTATGGGCATAGCCATCCGTCAAAGTGGATCATAATGAAACCAAGGTATGGTCACAGCCATCCAATAATGATAAGGATCACATATGATAGCTCATGGTCTGGTCGTAGCCAGCCATCTAATAAAGACATGCATATCATCATAACCATGTCACATTGCTTCGCAACCTGGACTTGTGTGATCTGAGTCTAGGGTCTTGCCCTCCAACACGACCCGATCAAAGTAAAAATCCTAGCATGTGAATAGATGTGTTGAAGTCGAACATGCTAAAAGGTCACTTGATTACCGGTCAATGATGTAAACTATTAACAAGTGCAAGAGAAACCACGAATAATGGTGAAGGCCCTCAAGGTACTATCAGCACAATTCACGGAATGTGAATATAGGAACTGAGGTCGAACACCCATGAAATCACTCGATCGAAAGCCAATGATGTGAACTTATTGTCGAGTGTGAAGAACTTGCCATTAGGGCATGCAAGCTCTAAGGTACTGGAAGGGAGTCTCTTAGTCAACTTCTCGAATAATGAGTTGAAGTCGATGGAAATCGACTGTGTCAAAGGAGGGCCATAATGAATCCCACATCATCGACACCAGATCAGAGGATGTAAAATGATTTTGGATGATACAAAGAATCAGAGGTAAGTGTAATTGTAGAAGGGAAACTCTTGAACATATCGGAAACACAACTTGAAGTTTGTTAGCTTTTGGATCCATGGGATTGGTAGTCATAATGACGTGGCAGAGTTCAAATGGAAGGCAAAAACTTAATGGCCCAAACCCAAGAAGGTCAACGATGTAGAGGAGGATGTCCCAACCCGACACGAAGAAAAGAGTGTCATGTTCAAGAGTAAGCTACCGACATGACTCGATAGATTTCCAAATTTTCGCCCCACCATTTCTGGCGAGTACCCCAATTATTTTTTAATTGCAAGCTTAAAGGGGATAGCATATGCTTGCACTGTAAGTTCGTCCTTCAAACGAATCTGACCTAGTAAGTTTAATTAGCCCTAGGAAGGATAAGCTCATGTTCGTCATGGTGATAAATCTGATGTCATTTAATAGTTTAATGAGTCCAACAAAGGTGTAACTTAGTATCTTTTTCATGTTTAGAGAGTTTGAAAAAGACACGTAAAAGAAAAATCCACATGGTCCCTTTTTGTACATTTGTGTCTCTCGAGCCCAAAATGGCAGAAAACAATACTTAAGAGAACCGCTTGACGATTTCAATTAAGGAGTACCTTTCTTGTAAATAGTGCCTCCCAGCCCAAAAAAGGGGTAAAATTATACTAGGCGCACGACATTTTGCATCCATTAACAAGTTCAAAATGACAAGGGCTCAGCCATCTTTTCACTTTTAACAGGTCAGAAAAAAGCTTGGAAGCTGACCCCCCATTTTATTCTCTTTTACGAGTCAAAAGGGAAAAATACTCGACAATATTTTCATATGAGTTTAACGAGTCAAGAAAAGAGTTGAAACGTGACTCGTCCTAGAGGAACGAGTGGTATAAAGGGTAGCAACTAGTTCTGGCAATGGAGGAACTACTCAAAACATGTAATGGTCAAGAGGTTGGCTAATAAAACCACTCATTGTTGCGGTCCCTTGAGAAAGGAAAAACAACCAAGTGAAAGAATATGATTCACCAAAGAGATGGTGACAATGAAATGAAATATCCAAGGCTCATCTAACAAAAATCAACTGATTAAAACGGCAATCACGAGATGTAAATTAGGGCATGGGTTCATTTTTTACACAATCTTGAACCATGGAAAACTTTGCTTGGATTCAGTTTCATGTTTACACAAGCTCAAAACAAAAAACTATTCTTGAATAAGTTTGCATGCCCTAAGTATAATAACTCAATCCAGGTACATGCCCCCCAAGCTTCATTTCAATCAATTAGATGGATGGAATGAAGGTGCACTTTTGAGATCTTGGAAAGACTCCACTGGGATTTTACGAGATCTTAATCAAAGACTCGATTTGGAAAAGGGAATTGTTTCATTTTTTTAAGGAGGTTGACAAAGTAAAATAACTATCCTCATGACTCCTTGTTTCATTTTTTAACGAGGTTGACATAAGACCAGGAACTATCCTCATCCCTTGTTCCATTTTTTAACGAGGTTAACACAAGATCGGGAACTATCCACATAGACTTTGTTTCATTTTTTAATGAGTTTGACACAAGACCGAGAACTATCCTCATCCCTTGTTTCATTTTTTAACAATATTGACACAAGACTAGGAACTATTCTCATCCCTTGTTTCATTTTTAACGAGGTTGACAGAAGACCAGGAACTATTCTCATCCATTGTTTAATTTTTTTAACAAGGTTGACACAAAACCATGAATTATTCTAATGACATTTGTTCATGACCCATAAGAGAACTTGGCTCCTCAGAGGTCTTCACTAGATGGAAGAACCACGTCTGGGAGGAATACATGTCATTTTTTACCATAGACAGATTGGGTTCCAATGCCCCCAATACATAATGTACTATACCATCTGTGAAATCATCAACAGATGTGGATAAGGAACGGGTAGCGACATAATTGACCTATGGTGAGGAAGGTACTGCTTGCAAACAATAGCTAATAGGGGACGATGGTTGAAAAGGAGGCCCCTGGTGACCAATGAATGATAGTTGATCAATAGTCACAATTCTCCCTTTGTGTAGAAAACAAACCAAACAAAAAAGTGAAGAAACAAAAGCTCCCATGACATAAGCATAGTCGCGTCCAAGGAGAAGATTAAAATCTAAAGGACCCTGGACTACCATCACATCTATATAGACGATCTTACCTTCAAAAGTAATAGGGAACATCGGAAGGATCCCAAAGGGCTGACTGGTTCCTCCGTTGAAAGCCAACAAATTCTGAGTGATAGGCACAAGCTGTGGGGAGCCCAAATCTTGCCAAGTAGTAGAAGACATGATGCTAACAGATGAGCCTTCATCTAATATAGTTCCAAGTACTACCATATTATAGGCTTGTATTGTAATCTGGAAAGGCACATAAGATGGAAGGTGGAAAGAAATCAATGGACTCCGATCAAAAGAGATGACAAAACTACCTGGTGGGGGCATCATATGATTGCCCCCATGCTCTGCAGGAGAAGGAGAAGGACACTCCTGCACAACTGGGACAGGAGGGTCACTCTTCGATTCATGAGATTCTGAAGAGACAAGAAGAACATGAGGAGTATGATCACCACT
Organism: Pinus tabuliformis; assembly: GCA_031772625.1. Lineage (NCBI taxonomy): Eukaryota > Viridiplantae > Streptophyta > Pinopsida > Pinales > Pinaceae > Pinus > Pinus tabuliformis. The sequence continues at coordinate 1,664,668,806 of CM062819.1, read as the reverse complement.
TTCTTCTGGAACAGAGTGAGCAACTGGTGGTAGAACCAAGTCTACACTCTTTTCGACCAATGGTTGGTTAGGAATAGACACAAGAGAGTCTCGCTCAGGAAGAGCAGGATGGGAAAGAGATGAATCCAAGTCAATCTCTTTACCAACCAGGAGAGGGTTAGAACAAAGCCTCTGATAACAAATAGGAAGTTGGCTTTGAGGAGCTGCAAGGTTTTCCAAAACTTTGGAAGGTTTATCCATAAGAGGACAAAGGTGAAGAAGGTGCTTCCCTTCACATAAACTATAGGGGAATCTAATCTTTCCCTTCTTCTTACCATCATTAGCTGAGGGTGTAGCATCGACATGATCTCTAGAGGTTGATAGGGATGGTCGATTCAGGTCTTGAGACCATGCCTCTAAGACTCTGTGAATGTCAGGATAGTCTCAAAGGAGATGGTCACCCTTACACGGCTTGCAAGGGAATTTAATCTTCCGTGGAGGATCAAAATGTTTGTCTACAGGAGGTGCATTCGGAGTAACAGCCACATGGTTGGCCTCTCACTTATTTGACTTCTTCTTCTTTGTCTTCTTCTTCTTCTTCTTCTTTGTATCCTCCTTGTTACTAGATTTCAAACTTTCACCAAGTGAAGAAGATGAAGAGGGTGAAGAAATGGGGGAAGAAAGCGAGGGTTCAACCTTAGAATCATCGTGATGTGATTCAAATGAAGGAGATTGTGAGGTAGGAGTTGGGACACTTGGGACCACCAAGGTCGAAAATAGCCAGAAAAGTAAACCAATGGTTAACCCGGGAAGGAACAACGTTGCCATATAAGGAGCACCGGAGTTTCCAGAAAAAGGACCAAGATTCCCATCCGAGGGGAATCCTTGACTGGTAGACTTTGGAAATGTTGTCATTGGAATTGACCCTAAAGAATCACTAAGGAAGATAACTTTAACCAGGAATATTTTGTGGGAAGTTAATTTTAAAACACTGAAAAAAACTTTACTTTATATGTTTTAAGATTCGAGAAAAGGACGAAAGATTACTCTAGTCACTTTCGGAGTTAACGAGATCGAAAGGACAAGTGATCGAATGATTTTTTAAATTTAATGAGTCAAAAAGATCAAATGAATGCTCTGGATGTTCTAGGTAAAGAGGATTACCAGGTAACTATGAACTGCAGAATACCACCTAGTGAACCAAGAAGTACGAGTAAGAAATCTTCCCAAATGCTGTGTTCTGTGTATCACGTTTGCAAGGCGACCGACTCGGCTTCCTATGGATAAAGGATTGCAGCCTAGAGGGGTCTCCCATTATATACTTGAAAGTACAGGGAGTACAAATCCATACTAGCACTCTCTAGTGCCGAAGCGAACGACAACTACTAGGTTTAAAGACGCCGGAACACGTCTCTAGCCTAGACCACTAGATGTGAGTGTTAATTTTCAATGCTTCCTTAGGTTAATTCAATACATTTTAACAGTTAATATTGAATTAGGTTTCAATTACAAGGCCCTACCGCTGTCAACTGAAAACTCCTGTATGAAGCTATATGAGAAAAGAGATCTTTGTATTTGATGAAAGTTTTCACTAATTGAGAGATAGAGAACACAAAATTAATGCAACAATCGAAGAATGAAATATTTCACTAATAAATATCGTAAATTCATTTAATATTCCTATCAACAAAAGAAGTTTCATTTCATTTCCAAAGCTTACGATGATGCAATTCTAGCTTCTCAGCTACGCTACTAATGCAATATGTTCACTTAAGTAAACTAAAATGATGTTCTTCTTTTCATAAAATGCAAAATGAATCTTTCACATAAATCACTTTAATGAAAATTTTTGCAATTTCAAACAAACAAGAATCGATCAAACCCGAAGCATGATAAATGAAAGTAAAAGAAACTTCTTCCCTGAATCAAACAAACCAAACATATAAATGTTGCAATTGAGAAACCAAGCAATGTAATCTATGCTTGGAAAGAGAAAAGAGACACTCGAAATAAGAAAACAAACGAGACTCTTTCACTCATTCAATTGACAACAAAGCATCCTAGTCACCTCTAGTGGAAGAAGAGAGTCTAAGGGTCGAGACACACTGGCACTTCAATAGGAGAAATTCTAATTTTTTCTTAACTCAAAGACCGGCTAGATTGAATAGTACTACAACTAGCGCCGATTGGTAGGACCAACATGACTAACCAGTACTACAACTAGCACTGATGGATGATCACCGCAATTGCCTAATTGACAACTAGCATTGATTGAGTGATTTAAAGAAAAAATAAAAAAGAACTTCACGCAGGGCCAAACTTAACACATCAAAGGGTGGACTAAACCAGGCAAGCACTCTAAGCAAGTTACATGAATCTTTCTAGTCAGGGAGAAGACAATCCAAAAGGCTTATGGGGTCAAAATCACAAGAGCAGAACACACTGATCAAGATTTGGGTCAAGCCCTAATCTTCACGTACAGGCATCGACGCGACTGCCTAGCTGACAACTAGTGCCAGAGGCTGGTCGGCGCAATTGTTCCTTCACAATTCATGCTGGTCGGAACAATTGTCAGTAGATTAAACATGTTGTCTGAGGGAACTAAGGAAAAAAAAAATTAAAACAGGGATGAGATCTACTACTATGAATTTTAGACATAGGCCAGTAAGCAGGAGAAAAGAAATAGAATCAAAGGGAAAACGTGAAACTATCAAAGTTTTCATGAAATCATGAAATCCAAAACAAACAAAAGATGTTATATCCCCAACGGAGTCACCAATTTGTGGTGAAGTAAAATTATAAGTGCCGACACGAATGAATTCCTCTAGCCCGATAATGGGTCTAGCCACAATAGATACATTCTATGGAAGATTTCCTTAGGTTAGAATCAATCAAGAGGGCCTACCTCTTGGTCTCTTATCCTACTTGATGATGTCCTTGCTCGCTCCAGCAATCTCTTGCCTCCTTCTTCAAGTTCCTGAAACAAGTAAACAACAACGGCACACAAACATAATAATAGACAAATTGCAATTCAACCTACTTAATGAGTCAAGAAGCATCAAGACACAAATATGTAATATTACAAAACATGTAGGAAATCAATTGATAATTGCATATATTAATATGAAACAGAGATTACAACCATTCATCTTGATGTCACAATCTTCCTCTGACAAGACCAAGTTCCCACACACTTCTACTAGCATTCCATGATGGCTTAAAACAACAATAGTTTAAAGGCTTTTCCCTTTAGACTTCACTCCAAACCAAACACACTTCTCCCTCACAAAACTAGATGGCTACAACTAGTAATAGCTTGCTTGTTTAATCAAAATAGTATACTCACACTCAGCCATACTCACACTCAGCCAACACTCTAACTAGCTTGTGCTTGGGAAGAAGGGAGGCTTATATAGAAAATATGGATGGGAGATGGATCCTCTTCTCATGGGAGAAGGACTTATCCCTTGAGGTAGTTCCATCATTATAGGGGAAAGGAGCCCAAACTATCATCCTCAACCCCATCTGGCCTAACCATTTACCAGAATTTCGTTACGGAGCTTCTAGAGATGGAAGCTTCAGCTCCAAATTTAAAAAAATTTCCATAACAAGACTGACACGACTGGAACACAACACAGTCGCACCAATTGGCACAGGGGAGACAAAGGTCATTAGCACTAGCCTTGTAAACTGGGCAAAACAAAATTTTTAGTGGAAATTGTGCAAAAGGGAAATGATCTACTCATGAACAGGGACATAATGGGAGTTTTTTCATGAAGGCAAAGCATGCGTGGTTCACTGTAGAGGTCCTCCAGGGTCAAGGAATGGGGAGTATAGGGACAATGACAAAATGTTGTGTAACAACTATCCAGGAAAAGCTTGGACCACACACATACCATATGCAATCACTTGACAGGAGGACTGACAACCTTCCTAACAACAACCAAAAGTTAAAGAATTATTTTCAATAACCTGGGGCTATGTCGTGTGCCATGTACATAGTATGTTTACAACTTGTTGTATTTTCACTTTGCTTTGCTATTTTTTCTTCATTTTGTTTCATTTTCTTAATATCATGTTATTTTTTGTTTTCCCAATAAGTTCTACCCTCTACTGAGTTCTGGCTTTTGAATGAGTATGTGGTTGATATCCACAGAGTCTTCTGACACTGCAACACTTGGCGAGTCATGTGTCCATCTTCTATGTTCTTGGTTGTAACCTTCGATCGATGAAGTCTTGATGGAAAATATGAGCCATCTATATGGGAAGCTATGGTCCAACCATGAACCTCTTTCCACACAGGAAAACCCCATGCCTATAATCAGTCTTCTGCTCTGTGTGTTCGAGCTCATCTAACTAGTATAAATGGAGAAGGGGAAAATCTAAATGAGAAAACCTAAATCAGAGGTCTTACATGCTTCTCTGAATGAACAACCTTTTCTGCTCTCAATAAATCGGGATCTCTCTTCCATCCCAAAAATAAATAAGTGCCTACACATAATCCTCTTTTCAAAAATACAAAGGTGAAAGAAGAGAAAAGCTTCTTGCGCAGAGAGGTGAAGCATGCAACTTCACCGAGGTATTGACTAGGCTCGCTGGTAGTGGAGAAATGCGTGTTCTCCTGCATGACTCTATGAGGGTACTGTCTAGGCCTTGTGGAAGTGGAAAAACATGAGAGATGAAAACTTATACTCTGATAATTTTAAACTCTCGAGCCAAACTACCCTTCCCAATTTTGAAACACTATGATTAAGATGAAAATTGTTGTTGTGTTTGACTGAGTTGGCAAAAGTTGAACCATGTATGTCCATGGGGTAAGTGGGGAAACTAAAGTAACCCACACAACGATTCAATACTCCCTAATAGACCAAGGCCCTGTGATGTCAATGAACCAAAATAGAGAGGCTAGTATTCAACTAGTGTGTCACCAAGTGTTGTAGTGGCTGCAACATCCTCCAAAATTTTGGTCTGCATCCAATTTCAGAGCCTTCTTTGGATTTTCCCTGAATATTGAAAACACTCAGGCTCATCCCATGAGCTACTGTTGAGTCTTTACACTCTATTTGCTTGAACGTTCACCAATCATCTTTTAGCATGTTGGTTGCGATGTCATGCTTGCAGTCTTGTTTTGGCTATGTTGAAGGTCTGTCTTTGTGTCTACAAGTTGTGTTTGCTATGTAAATATCTATCGCATTAAGACACAGAGTTGTATGCAATGTCATGAAAGTGTTGTCACAGTCGTTCAATGATCTATATTAATTGTTTCACTTGTCACTCACACCCTTTAGTTAGTCACACTAAGCATGTTGTCTTGTTGGTCTGAGGTATCTTGTCAACAAGTCATGTTGAGTGTGTGTTTGCAAGGTCATGTATACACGAGTTCACTTGCTCACACACTTAACCATTTTTCCGAAGATCTTTCGATCGGACCACCCTCCATTAGCTGGACCTCCACTGAGCTGTACTGCACATTCTCAACCCTTAATTACCAAGCACTGTCGCCTAGAACTACACAGAGATTGAGGCTACCTTCCAGGCAGTTTGCACTACGCAATCCTAGAATCAACCTGACTAATTGTCACCCAAAACCAGATAGAATTTTCCCAAGAAGCCATCTCAGTCTATGCTTCCTGTAAGCCTATCTATCAAGCCTCCCACTGGTCAACCAGAGAATTTGACTTAAGTAGTGATCTAGGTTTTCATTCATACCTAAAATTGCGCAGAAGTTGTGAGAGTGCCAGATTGCACCACTTAAAGAAATTGTGCAGTAAAGAGGGACAGGCACCCACTACCTATCACTGCATTGTCTTTAGGAATTGTGCAATTTTGTAAGTCAGTCCCCCTACCAGCCTGCTTGCCACTTCTCCTAAAAATTGTGTCATTTTCATGGATAGTCCACATGTTGTCTGACACTCCACTTAGCCTAGAAACTATGCAGACATGTCCTGCATGACTACCTCCCAGATCTATATAGTTTTGACCAACAAGCTTCCATAACCCAATCCTAACCTCCTCTAGAAACATGCACAGTTTTCACTACCAGTGCCTCCTGCTGCCCACACTACCTTTCGCGGAAAAACTGCACAATTATACTTCCCAACTGATCTAGATCCCATAGATTTCAACTGTCGTCCCAGATTTCTCAACCCAGCCTCTCAATGACCTTTGCGCAATTTTTCCCAATAGTGCCCCACAATCTCGCATCCCGGACTGAAATGTGCTCTGCACAATTTCAGCGCCTTGTCCCGTCTCTTGGTCACCTGCACCAGAAAATGAAAGATGAGGCATCATGGTAGACTATGGGATTTCTGGATTCGATGTCATCTCTTCATGAGTGATTGAGGAGACAGCTACACAGACGTGACATGGCACGACTGACAAACAAGATGAACAAGGAGCGCATGCAGGAGACTTGTTCATGAACGGATGAACAAATGAAGCATTCAAAGTACACCAACGAAGGGGATACATGCACATGAAACATCAAGTGAACACCAAGACCATCAAAGACTTTTCACACCTTGTCATGCGGAGGTGAAGCTATGATACACCAGGAGCACACTCATCACTTAGCAGCATAGCAGCTCGTCATGGACACCACCATCAACATGAACATACCATCAATGTCATGTTGAGACATGTCATTAGTTGTCTCTGCCACATCACTATCATGGTACATAATGCTATAATCAATGTAATGTAATGTGGAAGTCCAAGAGACCCAGATACGAAGTTGAAGAGTCATGTTGGTTGAAGAGTCATGCGAGTCAAATAGTCATGAGGGAAGTCGAAGAGTCACGAGGGTCAAGTTCACCCTTGGCTATATATACCCCTCATTTGTACATGCAAAGGACTTTTCACCTTGGATCCTCCCACATAACCTTGAGAGTCTATAGTCTTTTCTTTGAGGAGCCAGTAGTGGCTCCAACGCCCCACTATCAGGGTTAGTCATGTATGGTGTATGGATGTGTCTTGGAACTTTCACTTAATTCAGAAGCATGTTAACATGCCAAAAGATTTCCACACATGTATTGTATTCGTTTGTAAGACTATTCTTTGGATTCTTGTAATGCATATTGATTTAACATGTACTAAGATAGTTGAAATATTTCAATTGTTTTAGTGTATATGTTGTTGGAAACGTGTTGTATCAGTTGTTAATGCTATCTCCCACATGTGGACTATTCCGCCAAACACTAGACAAATTCATTCTTGTAAACTTGTTATAACAACTGTCGCACTCATGTGGACTACTCCGTTGGGTGTTGTACATGCTATTTGTTCACTGTGTGTTTTTTATTGCCACATTCGTGTGGATTACTCCACCAGAAGCTACAGAAATCCTGCTGTGTTGTGTGTTTCTAACAGAGTTGGGACTATTCCCTTTCGACTTGAGACTCACTCTAACCCTCTCCCTCTGCAGTGAAATAAATTAGACACAAGTTACACTAATAATTCACCAGGCACACGGACCTCGTTGTTGGAAGACAAACTATACCACTCTCATGTGATGACAAGAAAGAGCTAAGGCATATATTTAATATAATGGTAACCAAGCCATCATACTGGGTGGGACTCCCACACCAAATGGTGTGTTGTCTAGTTGGAACTTCCTACTAGGGAGATCCCCAATGTTGGTGGGTCCGCAACTGTCAGCAAGTCCAAAAGACCATCGAAGAGGAATCCAATGGTCATATACATTCTAGCTATATCAATAGCATTCTAATGAAATGCAAGCCATATTTATTCTTTTTTTGGGGTTTACATCCAAAAATTGTTATTAAAGGCTTGGATTTATGGCACTAGCCTTAGACTTGGGTGTTCTCTAGAGCCTATCACATCTTCCCTGTTACATATGGGACTCTTTCTAGTATTATGTGTTAATTGGTATCTATTGTAGCTTACCTCCGTGGAAATGTTTTTCTACATATATCACATTCCCTTATCTCTACCAATAATTGCGTGTATGTGTGTGCATAGATCTAAAGTACCCATTTCAATGCATTGATTTTTTTTTTAAATATTCTAGTGGCTCTCATCTATCAATTTCATCACCTTTTATGCATCCATTTTATTCAAGACAGTTGGATTTGACAACAATGCATCATTTTCTACCTTCTTGATGGGGCTCATGGATGGCATAGGGAATTTCATTTCCCTTGTATGGCTAATAAAGTTGGTATAATTTTTTTGTTTATCATTGGAGGAATTTCCATGATCATCTCCACTTGGTTTTCTTATTCGAGTAGCCATTTTCAACATCACTTGCACATCATTTAGGTCTAAAATTGAATCCTAGGATATTCTATATCTAATTATCTTTTCTACGGTATGAGGAAATTTTTCCCTAATGAAAATGGGTTGAATTTTGCACCATTTTGGAGACAAATCCCATCATTAGGGTTTCCTTCTACAAAATGCATTGTGGAAAACCTTAGCTATAAGTTCCACTAACTATTCCTGTATCATATTTAGGGAAAATGGCACACACTTTCACATAGTGTGCTACCATTTTTGGTTTAGTGACACAGCTAGGAAAATAGCCATGCCTATGGGTATGATTAATCCCATGAAGGCTAAATTTGAGGAGCCTTCGAAAGAACTGCATGAAATCAATATTTCTTTGTCTTCCTAAAAAAAGTGACCTTGAGAATTTGTTCTGAGGATGACAATTATTTCATACTAGTAGGAAATTTGAATGTATCAATTGAAAAAGAGACATCATACGTTCATGAGAAATATCCCTAGGTTTGTATGTAAAAATCAGTGTCATCATTTAGTTGTAAAATATAGGCATGAACATAGCTTAAGAAAATACTTTATTTTTAGCATTTCCCAATAAATTATTGCTCAAGAGACCAAATATGAGGCTTATCATAATATTTTCTACCACATATGTACATGCATTATCACATTATTTTAATTTTGCATCACACTATTATTTCCTTGATTTAACTATCTATTTCTCAGCTACTATTCAAGGGATTGATGAATGTTTCATACAGAATCAAGAATCATGTGGAAGAATGATACAAGTCATTGATATTGAGGCTTCCAGATATGAATCCCTATGAATCGGGCATGTATATGCAAGCCTAAATCAAAACGAAAGCTATAGCCTCAAACCTCAAGCTAGAATTGATGTTGTTGCCAGAGGTAAAGCCATGAGTGTGATTTAGTTTGCAGTCATTCCCAAATCGATGGTAGTTTTTGGTCATCCTAAAATCCACATTGAGATAACTTCCACTCAGAAGAAAGGAGAAGCTTGAAGCTAAATTAGGAAATTTTTGGGAATCACTAAGTCCTAGAGCCATGTTTTAATAGTTTGTAGTCATATTCAAATTTCGATTTATGAGCACTTCCAATGAATAAAATACATTGAGTTCTAGCCAATTTTGGAATTTTCTTACAAAGAAATGAATTTTGGAGTTGAATTATAGAGTTGGTGGTTAGCCTAAAACAACCATTCAGTAAAATGCTTCTACTTATGATACCCATTTGGTTGTGTTATTCCTTAAAACACTAGATTCATAGGTCACATCCATCCATTCACAATTGTCCTCATCTATTTTCTTGGAGTGACATAAACCCATTCAGATTAAAGGGGTCGATGATAGAAAACTAACCTTGAAGTGTTATGGTTTGGAAACCTTGCAAGAGGAATCCAATGGTCATAGACATTGTATTTATATCTATTTCATTCTAATAAAATGTAATCAATTCTCATCATTTATCTATTTCTTATTATTATTCATATACACAACATGGTGCAGCTTCATTGCATACATTATAATGATATTACACTGATATATTATGGTTCCTTCCCCATCTGTATTCCTCCTCATGGATTCCTGCAACATATGTCAATGTTAAACCATTGGTATAAATGATTCATAATGGTAATTATTTTCACTTAATTTATGTAGATCACATAGTTTGAGTAGGTTAGCATTCTATTAGGAAAAAAAAATTCCTAGGAATAGCCATGACTATTCTAATAAATTGTATATTTGCAAACCCTCTAATGAGATTCATAAAAAATTCAATATATTTATGATGATAAGGATGAGATTGTAGTTGCATAATGAGACTATGTTTCACCCCTTTCTATCTTCTCCATCATTGCTTGAAGATGTAGAGGCCTTATTAGTGTAGACTTTGTAGCTAAGCTAGTAATATATTGAGGAAAACAGACTTCTAGGAATGGAGACAAAATTTCCCCTCTAATTCAATATTTTCAAGTGATGATAGAATTTGAAATCTAGAGAACCACACGGTAGGGATATTACCACAATGGTTCTTGTAAGTACTCATGAGCATATTTTCATGTTATTGACACTTTTTCTACATATTCATAAAACAAAACTTTGGATCATGTCTATCAAAAATGTAGGTTTGGATCATGTGTTCTAGTTGTATCTATCCCTTTATTTTATCATATTTGGTATATCTTACTACATAATATCCTTCCCCAAAGTTCTGGAGGTTAAACACACTTTTCTTATCCTTTGTCAAGGTTGCATTGAAGCCCTGTATAATGGTTTGCTAACAAATTTCCCCTGATATAATCCTATCTGTGACATAAACAAGGAGGCGTGGAGGGACATTTTTTCCATAAATTCATATATAAGAATGGTCTACCTCAAAATAATAGTTTCTAATATTTTCTAAATAAAAAAATCCTATTCAAACAACTACAGACATTCATGTCCAAATATAATTTGATATATATATATATATATATATATATATATATATATATATATATATATATATATATATATATAAATCATGATGCATAGTACCTCTTATACCAATTTTAACATATCATGTTGAAATTCACATGTATTTGTAGGGTCAATAGTTTCTATCCTACAATTAACACAACAAATTCATTTCTACTGCATATTATATCTATTAGATATCATGACATGTAGATAATTGGGATCCAATCTTCTTTAGTATTTTTTTCCTATCCAATTTTGATACTTAGTTTCCTAGATATAATAGCCCTACCATTGAACCTTATACCTTACATGACTATGGTAAAATCTAATGGTATCTAGCAATATAAAAAAATATGAACAATCCTCCTCTCTTATATTTTGAACAATAGGAACATAATATACATGTAAGGTTTTAATAGGATGGTAGTAGGATATTGACCTCTAACTCTAGTAAAACATGGTTTGTCCTCCTTCCACCAACTAGCAAAAATGTTTCTTACATGATACATCTCATAGATATATATCAAAAACTAATTTTTTATGATCTATTCAAGGTACGATAACTTACAATATCTAGAAATATCCTAAGTTAGGAAATTCCTAATTCATTCTCCTCTCTCCGTACTCACCATGAAACATTTTTTCTTACTATGTTTTATCACCCATCTTATGATTTCCATTCCTAGGAATTTATGGGCCCTTCATACAACCAAAGATAACATTGATATTTTTATAATTAAAAAAGCCACAATCGTTGATATTCCTCTAGTTTTGGTTAATAAAGGGTGTAAAAACAATATATTCCTAGTTCTTGAAATAGTTATATACGTCATTTGTGGAAGGAATTCCTAGGGAAGAACTCATAGTCACATATCTATCTCAAAATAATGGATTTTTTAGATCTCACATTATCAATGGTAGTATAATAATGGATTTATTCCTTTTAGCTGCATCCCCCTCAAGTTTTGTTATAGCTTATGAAAGCGTGTCTAATTTATCAACCTTAAATTATGACTTTATTCTAGGGGAGTTTTTCATTGTGGTTCTTTTAGGTTCCATTTATTTAAATGGACTTTGAAGCAAAGTTAATCCAAAATTAGAATATTGAACAAGACTGCAAATTGAAATGACAATGAAAATTACTATGAAATCAACTAAACTATGACATTTCGCTTGGTTGTTAGAAAAGAAAAATTAGAATGCTTTTCTCTTCATATATAGAAAAGGTTTCAACTAGTTATCCCTTTGCTCTTGTAGATACTTCTTATTACCAAATGACAACCAAGTTGCAGTCAATGGTTTTTATTGGCCGAAAGATCCCATTTACATAGTTCATGACAAGATCTACATTGTATTTCCTAGTTTTAAATCAATAACAATACAATCTAGCTAATAATAATTACTAAACTATTGTTCTACGTGTGTAACCATTGCCCATCAAATTTTTGAATTATTTTTTAGTGTATAAAATCATAGTTGCATTTTATTTTTCTTGTTTATGTTTAGAGTTTGGTCCCCCATTGATATATTTTATCACATTCAACTTTGTAGTGCCAAGAAATTTTTGCATATCATTGGTGGGGATATGTCATGACAAGTCTATGTGAAAGGCTAAATGACTTATGTGATTCATTAGAGTTATATTGCATGTTTTGTTTTACCTAATCATGTCACTCATTATTAGTTTCATCAGCCATAAGTCAAATTTATTGTGTCACATATCACTAGACCAACCAAAAATAGTTGATTACAAATAGACTTATTAGTATTTAATGTAGTTGAGGTCACTTGGTTGCCAAAAACAATCATGCAGTTGTAGAAACTTAAGTGGTTATTGGTAAAGAAATGTGCATGTAGCTTATGACTCAAATGATTTTTTCTAACCCTAATGTGTTCGTCAACCATTAATGGAAACTTTAGTGTCCGAGAATATGTGACCCATTGAATATTGTTGATGGCTTATATCTTGGGTTGAAATTGACGAAAAAGAGTGTGTCACTTGACGTACTACTAATCAAATGTTGTCGATTGCCAATGGTTCATAAACAATCAATAAGATATGTCATGTGCTAGGTTATGTGACCTAAAGAATACATCTTACCATTGATATTCTTGTTAGTGATTTATGACTCTTTTAATGTCATGAACTAGCCTCACTCATTGAATATTAGCGGTGGCTAATGAAATCCCTATTTTTCTAAAGTTTTTTTTTGAGTAATTTTTTTAAAATTAATGTTTGAAATTCCATATCAAATAGTTTAATGAAGATGATGAATAAGATTTAGGATGAAAATCAAAGGAAAACGGGCATAGTAGCACCAGAAATTTATTATAAATTAATTTTATATGGTGTGTTACATAGTCAACACATATATTCTCATTCAACTTATCAAAAATTTATTTCAATTTATCTATTTTGAATAAAATTCATACACAATAACTATGATGGGTATCAACAGTAGTATTCTTCTTCATTTCCTTTAAAAACAACCATTAGTTAGTAAAAATGGTTCCATGTTCATGCATGGTCTTCAAACACCATTTTTTCTTTGGTGGTATAAATGATGTAGTGGTTAAGATGACATAAATCAATTCATTATGATTTTTTTTAGACACTAGTGGTCATTAAGGAATAAGATTGAGACCTTATTGTGCAAATGTTAGATAAACCTTCCAATTGACCAAATCCACAATCCACCACCATGGAAACATCCAACACTAGGGTTAAAGTGTCATAATATTTTCAATTTATTCAAGGGGATGGATTCCCAAAAAGAGAAAAATATTTATTAAATCCAAAGAAGCATCTCAACTATAGTTTTCACAATTAATGATGAAATTATCTTTTGATTTATGGCCTTACAACTTTTGTATGTGTTTTATGAATTAGTTAAACTGTTTTCTTGGTCCTTTTAGAAGGTATTTGTTCTTTATGTTGTAAGAAATAATCTTAGTCTATAAAATATTGAATAAATATATTTAAATAAGATAACAATTAGGATTAGTTAATGGAAGCAACTCATATCTTTAGTTCTCTACAAAATAATTAAGTGAAATAACATAACTTCTAGGAAAACATATTTTCTAGTGCAGAAAGAGATGAAACCTATAAAAAGTGGACACAAAAATACACCATAAAATATATATTAATTACTCAAATAATTCCATAATGCATATGTATTAAATGAAAAAACATATATTACAAAAAAAACCAATAAACATTAAATAAAGCACACATAATTTATTTCGTTCGAAATAATAAACTAGGAGTTTGTTCAATCACATGTGATAACAGTAAAAAACTAAAAGCCTTACTAGATGCATACAGAATCAACTCATTAATGGAATAATACATATATGTGAAGTAATAAATAAAAATATTCAACAAAATGTCCCTTCACTAAAAAAAAAAAAGATGAATTAATCTTTGAAATAGTTACTAGATATAATCTTTTATTTATGGTCTTAGAGAAAAAGGATTTTCATGTCTATATAGGTGAAATTACATGCAAAAATAGAATAAAATATAAAAGGAAAATATCGATGTAAGTCACTATTACACAGAAAAACTTGGTGTTTCAATTGTTGCATACTCAACACCAGACTTTTTCCATTACTTGAGAGATGCATCACATAAGTTTTGGTAAGTGAATACATGTTCTTCTCTAAAGGATTCAACATGGGGATCTCTTAATGTACTTTTATAAGTTTGGAAAGGTTAACTGTAGATGAGTGACTACCCTCACTTCACTTATCAAAAATAATTGGAGATTCCCGTATTCTAGTGAAGATATCCTTTTAACATCCAACCCATAAAACCATGGGGAAGGCTGAAGTTTGGAAACCTATAGAATGAAATAGTATCTTCGACAAGATCCCATTTATTGATACACACCTTCCATTCATTTTTTATTTTTCCTCAATGGGATTCTTTAACCAATTTGACCCAATATTTTACTAGTTATATTTTGAAAAATTGTTCTCTGGTGAGCATTCTGACTCCATTGTCATCATGTCCCCGACTCTTTCATATTTTCTTGATGAATTACCTCTAATCTTATATCTTTGTCTTCTTATCTGTCCATATAACGCTTTCATTATATAGGGTAGAAAACTTTAGTCTCACGTCATTTAATTATAATAACTTAACCACAAGGTCAACCCTAATATTTTCATTTACTTTACATTCATGTAGATCATGTTTAGAAAAATTATGTTCTCCACTCTATGCTCTCTTATAATATTCTACTTTGTTCTATAATGTAGGAATCTATTTACTCATATTATAAACTCAATCCTTCTCATCCTTAGCTTTTCTCAATTTTAGTATGAGAGATAGCTATCCCAATTGACTACAAATAATTATTGTCTTTCCTTATCTTAACATGGAATCTTTAGTAGTGTAGAGAATAGTACTATCAACATTTAGTCATTTCCTTAGCTAATTAATCTTATATATGGTATTCATGCACTAATAATGAGCTATAGACACCAATTGGAATATATCATCCAAAGGGTATGGAATAGGATAATCACGCCATCCCATTACATGCTATACATGCTATAGACAACATCGAATATGCACTTTTCACATAACTATCTCATTTCCTTTACCACTAACTTTACATACAACTTCATCATCCCCTATTATATTTATCACATTTCCAAGATATAATGTATCCCATTACACTTTCCATTAATATGGAGCCTAATTCAATTTTTTATTCAACATCTAGAGTATGGATGATTTGTATTGCAATCTCTTTTTTTTTCTTCTTCCTTTGTTCGGGCTTCTAGTTATTATGAATCTTACTCTTATTTCCTCACTTAGTCCTAAATTTTCTTTGATATCTCCTTCTCCTAAAGTATTTATTCTTCCTCCCTTTTCTTCAACTCTTCCTCTTACTTCAAACTATCTTTTTCTTCTTATTCCTTATTTTCTCTTTTTGTCGTTTTCTCATTCCTAAATTGGTTTCCCTCTAGAGTTCCTCTTCTTAGTGTTTCCTAAAAATTTCATCTTGAATTTCCTTTATCCTTGATTATTATTTGATTCATCCTCATATATTTTTCTTCTTCCAATATAATTCTTTTTATTTTAACTAATGTCCTAGTTATTTCATAAATTTCATCATTTGAGTTCATGGCAATGAAAGAAACCAAGACTATATAGTTGAGTTTATGTTGTACATCCTCAAAATCCCTTGCAACCTCATAAGGAATTTCATCGTCCCATTTCCCATGCTATTATGGACAAGACATGGAAATTAATTCATAGTGCTTATCTACAACGCCCTTAGGATCATGTCTTCGGAGCTAACCATGAGCGAATTTGTACATGACATAGAATTAAAAAAGGTTATATTATTTTTTAGATCACTCAAGTAGTAGAGACACAAGATGAAATTGTAAGGGATAAATATCTTCTTCTTTTCTCTTTCAACGATGAGGAATTGAAACTTTCTAACATGATTTAATATGTAATCACTTGCAAAACTAATATTTCTATTGCATGTTGCAATAATACATGTGCATATGTATTCACCCCATTAATACTCAAATAGATGAAATACTCCCAAAGGTAGTTGTTGCCAATATGATCATTTAATCTCGTAACCTCTTTAGTTATTATTGGGCACTCCTTTTGAAATATGATCCCATGCAACAAAGCGAAGAAATAGTCACAAATAGTTGAGCAATTTTTTTTATACATTACCAAATAATTTAACCATTCAAAATTATAGGGGATTATAGAACATGCAAACTACGGTTGATACGTCCAAGGTCATTAGTGGCACAAGCCATATCTAGAAAATAAGATTCCCCAAGGGATAATACGAGGAGGATGGGAATGATGATAAGGAAAAGGAGGATGATGATCATGATGCATGGATAATACAAGGTACATATATGTAAACTTATGATGGAAGAATGGTTAATGAGCCATGTACAAGAAATAGCTTCATAGAGGATCAAAGGATATGGTGGGTGACAACCCTAGTATTCCAATGAATGGATGTTATTTTATATGAACTTCCACAATTCATGTGTTTTTCAGTATGAATAAAGAATGTGAAAAGGATGCATATATAGTACCAAAAGGGCAAATATCATACAGATAAGTGAAGGAAATTAAAAATGAAGAGGAGACAATTTGAAGGAGCAAGTGAAAAGAATAAAGGGGAGTATAAGGAACAATTGTTACTTGTGAATAATCTCTAAATAATACAATGTGTTCTACAATAAAACTAATTCTATAAGGTTTACATATGAGTGGAAATTAAGAGAAATGAGAGAGGTTACGGATGAATATTTTCTTGCAATATTCATTAAAGATTTAAAATATATTATTATAAATAGTTATTGAAATGGCTCAATTAGATGTCCAATTTTGACATACTTTTTATGGCCACTTATTATTATACAAGGGACCATTTGTAAGATAAAATGTAGAACACAGGATAAGTATTTTATTTAATATAATTCCACTTTAGGGGTTGGAGAATATAATTTGTAAATGTTGCATGCTTTGAAAATTGAAGAATGTGTATGTGTGTGTGTTTTTTATAACTATGTAACTCTATATACCATCATGACAATTATAATTTCTTGATACGTGTTATTGACTATTGTTAGAGAAGAAATTTTATCCATGGTTGAAGATCGAACTTTCTCCTACTCGAAGGAATTGAATAACAAATTTTGTTTTTATGAAATATTATAATATAAAATACTAGAATCTTCATTTTTAATTTCTTAAAATATTCATAAATGTTGTATTCCATAGACCTCAAAAAGCACATTGAACACATCCATGTTGGAGACTGTAGGGGAAATTCGAGTAGTGGGATTCATATTCCGTGACATCATCATTCTTGGAGATTTGGATGCAGTTATTTATTGTTGTGGAATAAGTCCTTACTCCCAATATTAATTGATAATACTTCCTACACCACTTTATCATCCCTAGCCAAATTCAAACATGGAACATATCCCATATCGCCATGGATGTTTCTTAAATGTGTTCTAGAGATTCTTCTTCCAAGTATCGTAATAATTATTTCATAAATTCGTTTTCTTATATCCAACCATATCAAAATATGTTTACTACTAAATTGATTGCATTAATCCACCATGGATAGGTTTTCTAAGTATGGTTGGCTTGATGATAGTAACAATAGTTATCCATAGCCACTCCTTGTATACAAATATTAAATTTTTTCGATGGTGGTTCAATGGATTTCATATGGATATGCCTTATAAAGAAATTCCTATAAGGTATTAAGGTCAAATATCCTTCCATATAACTCCATTTCCTGCCAATTATTTTATGGGAGAATCATATGATCATCATTTGCATGATTTCCATTTAGATGGAAACCTTATATTTTCCTTATAAAAGTTTTGGAAATGGTTTGAGTAAGAGAAACCATATTTTTTTGTTATGCAACTTCCTTCATCCCATGATTTTTTTGGTTCTCCTTACAACCCATAATATTAAACTCTATATTTTTAGCTGAGTCCAATATTGATGGTAATATATTATTTTATACATAGTTGATGATGATAGAAATTTATGTGAGAGGAGTGTTAGTATAAATTTTAATTTTAATTTCTTATATAAAAGTTCTCTACATTACCTTGTTAAAGTTTATCATAAATATTTGTTTAAAATCTCTAACCATTTCCTTCACGCCAATTACTAGGGGTGGTTTCTTCCTTAAACTTATCTATAAAATCCTTTTCAAAACCATCCTAATTTGAGATGATCCCACAAGCATGTGAAGTACCATGTAGGAGTGGTGTATTCAAAAGTATGAAGAAAACTCCTACACACGAAAACTCTAGGTTGCACATTCACTGATATAAGACACTCGAATGAATTTCTTGCCATGGCTCTTTGGTGCACCAATTTAAGCATACCTAGAAGTAATTAAACGCACACCAACTCATGTATGTGTAACTTGTGAACTATTCCAACCCTTGAAAATCATGGTTGACATTAACAATGTAGAGAATACTTTCATTCGCATTTTTGACAAATGATAAAGGATCTAAAGTTTTTGAAAAAAATGACGAGGATTACAAAAGACGGTAACATACACTTATTCATGAACAATTTCCTATTTTTGTATGTTGTTCACAAACTTTAAAAAAATTACTATTAGTGAAGACCTTAACTTTAAAAGAGAGGTTGGAATTTTCCATGATGGTCTTTCCACAAACAATGGAATTAAATTTGGGTGTAGAAAGGCTCTTTCGATGTGTTTTTAAATTTAGGGTTATCTTAAAAGTTATAATTAAAACTTCATATTCAATTATTTTTTAATGTTTTATTTTATCTTAAATTTCATTTTCATCATCCTCATAAACAATAACTATCATTTTTCATCTCATGTGAAAACACTTCCTATGCTTATAATTTTACCTCTAACAAGTAAATTACCCAACAATATGTCAGATTGTAATTAAGTTTCCTCATTTTAAATTATATATCAGATTGTAATTAAGTTTACTCATTTTAAATTTAAATGGGCTACCTTGAAATCATTTTTGTGCTAAAATTTTATTAAATATATAGATTGTAAATTCATTTTAATTTTAAATTTAAAGATTTTTTTTGAGAAAGATTGTAACATAATTAAGATGTCACTTTTATTTAAAGTCGTTTTAACTCGGGATCTAATAAATATTTCCAGGAACTTTAAAAAAAAAAGTTAAATGGTTTGAAGCCGGAAAAAATTACACTCATATCCTTTCTTTACATGGGTATCTAGAAAAGCATCTAAATTCTTGATATTAGTTTTTAGGTATAATGTAAAACATCCACTCAATTACTTGGTTAACATATTTTATGTTTTTTTGTTAAAAAAATTGAAAAAAAAATCATAAAATATTTAGTTTTAATGCATATATTAATATATAATACTTATTATTATTTCTTTTAAATTTAATATAAAATTTATATTATAGAGATGCCACATATGTTATGATTATATATATATATATATATATATATATATATATATATATTTAATCATTTTATTTTTTTACTTATATACATTTTTAATAATTCAAAAATGAAATCCATTTTCTATAAAATAAAATGTTTTTTCTCTCTATAGTCTATTATAAGGTAGATGTCAAGTCTAAATGTTTAGCATTTAATTTTTAACAAAATTAATCTAATGTCAATGTGGACCTCATTAAAAATTGAATGCCCTAATTAAAAATAGATATAATTATTATGTATCAACACAATAAGGATTCAACATTGGTTTTACCGAAAGTAAAGTGGAATTGGTTTCACTGCACAAGTAGGGTTTTGTTTGTGAGAAAGGGTGAAATAATTAAACTAGGCTACATCCATCTTAGTTTGATGTCATATTAGATACATAATTAGCTATAGAAAATGATGAAGTTGAATCCATGTAACTTGTAAGGGTAAACAATTTTTATGGATATGTTCCCACTTGGAATTTGTATGGATATATGGATCTATTTAGTGGACCTATGTCTTTTTGTATGTTTTGTTTCTATTGTTGAATGGATAAATACATAATGTGTATATATACCTAGAAGCTTTGGACCTTTCTAGAAGCTATTACATAATTCAGCAAAGTACAAAATAATAGTTGCTTCTTCATTTTAATGGCCCCTTTGATATTCAATTTAATATAATATATGTAATATATTTTTTTAGTTTATGTGTAATAATGCTCTATAGAAATATAAATCTAATAGATTTAGAACGGTAAGTTTAGAAATGAATAAGATTAACTATGAAAGTGATCTGGGGTGAGTGTTGGGAATCAAGGTTTTCGTTAGACAAAAACCTGCACGTGTTATTCAATGATCACAAAAGATAAGGATCCATGATGCAGGAGCATCTAGCTAAGGGAGGTTATGGCTAGAGTGTTTGTGTTTTCAAACAGAAGGAGTTTCCGTTAGTTTTCATTTTTAATTTTCATTTAAATTTCTAGTTAACGGTATGTCAGACCTTATGTTAGGTTTGATGTTGTCTCAACCCACTATTTGTTTCTGTTTACGTCCTTTTTATTTTTGTTTTTTTTTTTAATTTACTTTTAGAATACAATCAAGAAAGAACAATTATCAAGGAATAACTAAATGTAACTACTGTCAGTTTAATAACTGTACAATGAACTTTACAAAAGAAAGGAGGAAAAAAACGAATGTAATCATCATCATAGTATTGAATAGAAAAAAGAATGAAATCATTCTAAAAATCTGAATCCATATATTGCAGCCTGAGTATTTTCTTCCTAACTTAACAAAGATCATTTATCCCTTTTATAGCGAAGACAAAGAATGAATAACTAACACAGGAGCAAAAAAAGTACGTGGACAAGTTCAGCAAAACAATGGAGTGAGCTTGCAGAAGAATCAAGTAAATCATTGTTGAAGGAATATACAAATTCCTACAGGTACCAAGAGAACTCATAACATTTCCCTTTACTATTTAATTATCAAAAGGAAATCACTGTGTATATATATCGATATCAAATACCTACAGTCCAAGATATAGCTGCCCAAAAATACAGCTAAGTTACAGAACAGAGGTCCTGTACAACAGTGCCAAACAAAACTTCAAGTTTCCCACGGGACCAAAATGAGCACAGTCTCCTAAAAACATAAATACAGTCGCATATACAATGACATCCTGGAGGCAGAAATTACAGGCTACAATCCAGGGAGGCCAAAGTGACTGCCCTCGAAAATAGACCAAGCAAGAAGCATAACCCTTCAAACAAATTGACAAAGGAACAATAACGTGTGACCCTACTCGATACTTGCATAGGTGCCAGGGCATGTGATCAGCCAACAGCAATCCCAACTCCATTTGCTGTCACAGCCACCAAAATGAAGCTGTTAGCAACCAAGAGATAGAGTCGTGAAACGAGAAAACTGAAGACAGAGCCAAGGGTTAGGGAAGGCTCACTTACCAGAGCTGAGTTTTGCTAACATAGGAAGGAAGCCGTAGGTCAAGGCCATAGTCGCAAAGTTCCCACTACTCGCCAAGAGCAAGAAAAATCAACGATAGTTGAACACGAGGTAGAATGTTAAAACATGGAGTGATAGAGCTTACCTCTGTTTAGATCCTGGAATAACCCTGAGAGTCAAGATGCCCCACAACCATGACCTGAAAAAAAAAACCAAATTTACAGTCAAACAACGAGGCGGACATCTGAAAAGTAGTAGCATAGTCAAAACTAGAGAACAACAAGGACCCAAGACTATAACCAGAGCCGAATAAACAAAAACCCATGACTGAGACCAGGGGTCCCGAAACTTCATAACAGGGTGCAGAACAGAGGATATTATCGAGTGTGTAAGAGAAACTCTGAGGAGCAGCGACCTGAGATAGAGTGGAAACACTCACCTCGGTGGCACAATAGAAGACTAGAGCAATAGTGGAATGAGTCAAGCTAGGGTTTCTTGGGTACAATAAGAGGCGGGAGGAGCGAGCCCCAAGACTAGGACAGTTTTCCTCAAATCAATCAAACCACAGTACCGCACCATAAAGTCAACCAACCACAAAGCACTCAACAATACAATTAACAATTAATTATAAGCCATAGGTGTTCAGGGCTGGTCCCATCAATTTTTTGGTATCAAAGAAGGTTAATGTTAATTTGTTTTCTTTACAAAATGGAAGTCAGAAGAAGAGGTCATGGCAGAGCTATCCAAAGGGTACTATATGAAGGATTGAGAGAACAGATTAGGATCCTGAATACCTGTTTGGAAGCAATAGAAGCAGGAAGGAGAAGGGATCCAGAAGGAGGAGACGACAGTGATGAAGAAGCTGCAGTCATGACAGATCGATCAGATGAGGAAGGACCTGAAATCAGATTTTTAAGGTCAGTTTTATTGGCTAGCAGTAAACAAAATCCTGAGATTTCAAACTATGATGGATGTTTGTCCACAGAAGTGTCGTTGGACTGGATCAGTGAGTTAGACAAATACTTTGAATGTGAGGAAATCAACGAAGATAGAAAAGTTAAATTCATTGCTACCAAGTTGAAGGGACATGTGGCCTTATGGTGGGATAGTGTCCAAGCAGAGAGGAGAAGATTAAACAAGTTACCTATTAAAAGGTGGGCCAGAATGGTTTCCAAGATGAAGGGTAACTTTTTTCCCAAAGATTACCAGATTTCTCTATATGGGTAGGTGCAGAATTTCAAACAGAGAGGAATGAGAGTGAAAGAATATACCGAAGAATTTTATCAGGTGAATCTGAGAGCTGGTTACATTGAAGACACCCAGAAAAGACATCAAGGTTTGTGAGTGGCCTAAGGCTGGAGATATTAGACGAGATAAGTATTCTTTCTCCAAAAGCCATAGAGGAAGCATACTAGAGTGCCTTAAAGGTAGAAGAAAAGATCGCAAGGAAGTAGAATGCCAGAAGAGGACATGGATCTGGCAAAGGGAAAGGACAATCCTTTAGTAGAGGAAGGACTGCCAACAACAGTGAATAAGGCAACAGTTCAAAGACCTCAGGGATAGCAGAAAAGGAAGGTAGCACTAGGGGAGGAAGGCCATACCAGAGAGGAAAGGCTAATGGCAGAGGTAGAGGGGATGCCTACCAGTGTTACAAGTGCCACAAGTGGGGGCACAGGTCCTTTGAGTGTCTAGAAAGCAAACAAGATGGACAAAGAGGAGCATATGTTGCTTAAACAGAGGAAGCAGAGGCACCGCCCCAAGAGGTAGGGAATGTATCAGAGACGGGAGAGGCCTTAGTCTTGAATAAGGTACTACTAAAACCAGCAAAGGAGACAGCTGAACAAACCCAGAGAAAGGCATTATTCCGGATTGTGTGCAAGTCACATGGAAAATGCTGCAAACTGATTATAGACAGTGGAAGCACTGATAATCTAGTTGCAACAGAGATGGTGGAGAAATTGGGTTTGAAAAGGTTGAAGCACCCAACTCCCTATAAGGTGTCTTGGTTACAGAAAGGACATCAACTACTAGTTGATGAGCAGTGTGAGGTGGAGTTCCATATTGGCAAGTATAGGGACAAGGTGATTTGTGACATCATGCCCATGGACGTGTGTCATATTCTGCTAGGTAGACCATGGCAGTATGACCGAAAAGTTGTTCATGATGGAAAAACAAACTGTTACAAGTTTTTCAAGGATGGGATTAAGCATACCCTAGTACCCATCAAGGAAGAAGAAACAACAGAAACTAGTGGGACAAAAGTGTTGCTGATGGGAGGAAAAGAATTTTTAAAACAGATTGAAGATAATGAGATAAAGTATGTCGTTGTAAGGAGACCGAGAGTAGTGCTATTGCACACTGAAATTTCTAACTTACCTGAAGAAATATAGGATTTTTTGCAGGAATTCAGCGACATTGTGGTGGATGATTTACTGGATAAGTTACCACCAAAGCAGAGTATCAGTTATCACATAGATTTCATTCCCGGAGCTAGTTTACCAAACAAAGCTGCTTACTGGATGATTCCTAAGGATAACGAAGAGATCAGGAAGCAGGTACAAGAATTGTTGGACAAAGGATTGATACGGGAAAGTTTAAGTCCATGTGCGGTTTCGACAATTTTAGCTCCCAAGAAAGGAGGCGAGTGGTGGATGTGTACGAATTCGAGAGCAATAAATAAAATTACTATCAAGTACAGGTTTCCATTGCCATGAATAGATGAAATGATGGAATACTTGAGCGAAGTAGCATATTTTTCGAAGATAGATCTTAAGAGCGGATATCATTAGATTAGAATAAGAGAGGGGGACGAATGGAAAACAGCTTTCAAAACCAATGAAGGTCTGTATGAATGGCTGGTGATGCCATTTAGGTTGAGTAGCGCCCCTAGCACTTTCATGTGCCTGATGAAAGAGATGTTGAATGAGTTCATTGGGAAATTCGTAATTGTGTATCTTGACGACATACTGATTTTCAGAAGGACCAAGGAAGAACATTTTCGACACATTAGATATGTTTTGGAGAAGTTACAGAAAAATAAGTTGCTGATCAATTTTTAAAAATGTTCTTTCTTTCAGAAGGAGTTAGTCTATTTGTATTTTTTGATTGCAGAAAATGAGCTGAAAATGGACCCAGAAAAAGTTACAGCTATAATCAACTGGTCATCCCCTAAGAGTCTGTTCGAAGTTCAGAGTTTTCATGGGTGTTGAAAATGCAACAAGATGATGGAGCTTAGTGAAAAGAAGTCGCCTTCACTAAGTGGGCCCGCAGGCTATTTTTGGTACAAAGTCTATTTTTAGACTATGTCTATTTTTAGACATATGGATCATGGTCTATGAGTTGCAGGATGCTATTTGTGGATGTTTGGCCATGTTGGTAAAAATAGATGGACTTCTATTCTTAGACATATGGGCGATTTCTATTTTTAGACTGTCAGGCTAAAAATAGAACAGTCGAATATTATTAGATCATAATAATATTTCGACTATAAACATTATCTTATCCTCTTGGAGCACTTCAGTTTGAGCTACAGATGTGGCACATGCAGCTGTCAGAAGGAAATATGCTTTTCTTGTGGGTTAGTTGAGCTATTGCATGATGGACTTCAGTTAGAACTCATGTGGTTGAGTTTGGTGGAGTTGATTGAGGAGTTGATGGAGTTGTGTTCAGTTTGACTTGGTTGAACTAGTTGTATTTTAGTCTAACTAAAGAATACACTAGTGATGAGTTGTGTGAATTAATTATTAATTAATTCACTAATTATTAACTCATAAAGCAACTAAAGAATACATCAGTTAACTCAGTGCATGGACAGTTCAGTGGAGACAGGTGTTAGAGGTTGAGATTGCTATCAGTTGTGACTATAGTTGTGCATGAGATTTGCACATGCATGGATGGAGATTGCCAATGAGGCTTGTGTAGTATAACCAAGGGAATTCAAATTCACATAGTGATTGATTCTCATGCAGGATTGCGCAGTGGAGGCAGGCAAGCAGCAGAGGAGATTTGAACCTATGATTGATTCAGATCTGAGCTAGTTTGTGTGTAACAGGTGGAGATAGTACTGAGTACTTATGAGGAGTGTTGTACTATGTATTTTTACATCATCTCAATCATTATAATATATAGATAGTGTGGGGTTTTCAGCTGTATGCTTTCCCCGGGCTACATACTGTGTTAATGTGCACATGTGATTGATGTTTCATTGTTTTTAATTCTACAAAATTGATGATCAACATAGAGGAGGTTATGTATTATGCATGCATTCCGCAATAGTGTATAATTAGGATAATCTCTGTGAATAAGTTTCATATTATTCAAAATTTCTACATGGTATCAGAGTTGTTGATCATCAGATCTATTATTCAGAAAGTGATTACATTTTATTTCTTCAAGCAGAGTCTGTAATCGGGCCAGGTAGCCTCTGGATTCATCCTTCTTTTGGAAGGTGAGATATCCAGTAAAAGCCCATACAGTCAATCTTTGTACGAGAAATACTTTGTTCTCACGAATTTTAGATTAGAAGCGGTTGAGTTTTGAGCTGGTGGAATTCGAATTTGCAGCAGTGTTTTCTTGGTGTCAAAGTTGAAATGTCTTTCAACAGATTGCGATTGGAGTATGCCCTTGAGGGCAGCTTGAATTATATTGCATGGAAAGACAGGATGGAGGCGGTGTTAGATGATAATGGGCTGAAGGAGTTCATAGAGGTTGAGGTCACAAAGTCTACTGATACTGCGCAAGTTGATGCTTGGCAAAAGAAGACAGCAAAGTGTCGAAGGACTCTATTGGAGGGCGTGAAAGATCACATTGTGTCCAGCCTGCATCGAAAGGCTTCTCCATACTTGATGTGGAAAGAATTGACAGATCTATTCCAAAGCAAGAGCGATTAGAGGAAGCTGGTGCTCAAGGATAAACTCAGAAACATTAAGTGTGAGAAGGGAGATAGTATGCCCAAGTATCTCACAAAGTTCACTCAATGCTGGGATGAGCTGGGAAGTGTGGGGGTGACTGTCTATGATGAGGACTTGGTGAGCTTGGCTCTCCTTGGTCTTCCGAAGAGTTGGCGTTCCTATCAGGACTCTGTCAATGATCGGGAGAAATTGCCAGGATGGGAGAGACTTTGGTCAGATCTTGTGCAGGAGGAGATTAGGTGGAATACCAGGGACGGATCTTCATCAAAGGCACCTGATGAAGAAAATTGCACTTTGGTTGTCAAAGCAAAGAGGGGAAGGAGAAGCGTTCTATTTTCGAATCTAGTTCTTCCAATGATGGGAAGAAGGTTGACAAATCGAAAGTGTGATGCTTTCGTTGTCATGAGGTGGGCCATTATGCTACAAATTGTCCACGGAGGAAATCCAAGAAGGGATCTAGGGATGGATCTGAAGGTGAGGCACTTGCTTCACAATTTGAGTTGGATTTCACACTCTTCGCATGCATGGTTTCATCCATGGTGGGAAGTGGTTGGTTTCTTGACAGTGGAGCTTCTTTCCACATGACTGGTGACAAGAGTTTGTTCAGTACTTTGGAGGAGAAAGATTTCCAGATACTCATAGCGATGGGTAATGATGAGAAGTATAGTGTCTTAGGTGTAGGCACGGTTATTTTTCAGAGGGAGCATGGAGCTTGCCTTACCTTGACCGATGTCAAGTATGTACCACGACTAAAAAGAAACTTGGCGTCGATCGCGATGCTGGAAGACAGAGGTTGTGATGTAGTCTTTAGTAAGGGAAAGGTTTTCCTTAGACACATCATCACTAGACAGGTGAAGTAGATTGGTTCACAGGTCAAGAACCTGTATGCTCTTGAGGTTCAAGATGCATGCAAAGCCTTGAGCAGCGAGGCAGCTGATGGAGACTTGGTGGTTGAGAGGGAGCGTATATTACCTCTCAACATGCAGAGCCAGAAGAAGTCTCAAACAATTGTGGAGGAGCCACGATTGGTGGAGCAGCTTCAGGAGGTTGTGGAGCAGCCACAATAAGGGAAGCTGAGAGGAGATCGAGTAGAGACATTTACTCATGCAAAGACCTCTAGTAGGGGGAAACTGCGAGCAAGGTGGGCTGAGGGATCACATGTAGCCATACCTCCAGGTAGGAGGTGGGGCGATATAGAGTGATTGTCCCAAGGAGGAGGGGCAAGATCCTTGACGTACCCAACCTCTTGGATGAGACCTTGCTATGAGAGCCCTGATGTGGAGTAGCAGGAACTAGCTGATTGGGTAGAGACAAATGCGGATGGAGCGGCAGAGAGAGCGACAATGCAGGGAATCCCAGGATAGCGCATAGCTAGCAAGCTACAGCAATGCAAGGGGCACAAGTGTTTTGCACAGTGCTAGGTGGCACAAAGAGGTGTGCAATGTTGCGAGATGCATGGAGATGTTGCAGTAGCACAGATGTCAGAGAGGGAGCACTTGTCAGTAGTAGGTAGAGCTTCAGCATCAAAGTATGTTCCTAGCCCAACAGAGTGGTCAGTTGGGAGTGTTTTTGTTCCAAGTGTTGTTGGAGCAAGTGGACCGGGAAAATGTGTTGCATGCAGAACATTCCAGAGTTGCAGGATAGGGGTTGCATATAATCCATATCTTGTTGAGAGGGAGTGTTGAAACTGCAACAAGATGATGGAGCTTAGTGAAAAGAAGTCGCCTTCACTAAGTGGGCCTGCAGGCTATTTTTGGCACAAAGTCTATTTTTAGACTATGTCTATTTTTAGACATATGGATCATGGTCTATGAGTTGCAGGATGCTATTTGTGGATGATTGGCCATGTTGGTAAAAATAGATGGACTTCTATTTTTAGACATATGGGCGGTTTCTATTTTTAGACTGCCAGGCTAAAAATAGAACTGTCGAATATTATTAGATCATAATAATATTTGGACTATAAACATTATCTTATCCTCTTGCAACACTTCAGTTTGAGCTACAGATGTGGCACATGCAGTTGTCAGAAGGAAATACGTTTTTCTTATGCGTCAATTGAGCTATTGCATGATGGACTTCAGTTAGAACTCACGTGGTTGAGTTTGGTGGAGTTTATTGAGGAGTTGATGGAGTTGTGTTCAGTTTGACTTGGTTGAACTAGTTGTATTTTAGTCTAACTAAAGAATACACTAGTGATGAGTTGTGTAAATTAATTATTAATTAATTCACTAATTATTAACTCATAAAGCAACTAAAGAATACATCAGTTAACTCAGTGCATGGACAGTTCAGTGGAGACAGGTGTTAGAGGTTGAGATTTCTATCAGTTGTGACTATAGTTGTGCATGAGATTTGCACATGCATGGATGTAGATTGCCAATGAGGCTTGTGTAGTATACCAAGGGAATTCGAATTCACATAGAGATTGATTCTCATGCAGGATTGTGCAGTGGAGGCAGGCAACCAACGGAGGAGATTTGAACCCGTGATTGATTCAGATCTGAGTTAGTTTGTGTGTAACAGGTGGAGATAGTACTGAGTACTTATGAGGAGTATTGTACTATGTATTGTTACATGTTCTCAATCATTATAATATATAGATAGTGTGGGGTTTTCAGCAATATTCTTTCCCCAGGTTACATACTATGTTAATGTGTGCATGCGATTGATGTTTCATTGTTTATTATTCCGCAAAATTGATGATCAACATAGAGGAGGTTATGTATTATGCATGCATTCCGCAATAGTGTATAATCAGGATAATCTTTGTGAATAAGTTTCATATTATTCAAAATTTCTACAATGGGTTAGCAAGTTTCTATCGCAAGTTTATAGAGAATTTTAGTGGAATCTGTGCACCAATGTTGGATACCATCAGAAAGGCAAGTCAGCCTTTCCATTAGACTAAAGCTGTAGATAAGAGCTTCCAGATATTGAAGAAGAATATCACTGAAAGGCCAATTTTGAGATTGCCTAATTTTAACAAACCTTTTCAAGTTCGTTGTGATGCTAGTGGTACTGCCATTGGAGCCGTACTCAGCTAGGAAGACAAACCAGTAGCTTATTTCAGTGAAAGATTAAATGAAAGCAGGAAAAAATACATGTCTTACAACAAGGAGTTTTATGTCATCGTCCAAGCCTTGAAGCATTTGAGAGATTATTTGTTGGATAATGAGTTTGTCTTGTTTTCTGATAATTATGCGTTACAGTATGTTATGTAGTAGCATAAGCTTAATCATAACCACGTAAAATGGGTGGAGTACTTGCAGAGTTTTACATTTGTATTGAAGCATATCAGTGGTCAAGCCAACAAGATAGTAAATGCACTGAGTAGAAGAGTCTTACTCTTACAGGAGAGCACGATACAAGTGTTGGGTTTTGAACACCTAAAGGACCTGTATCAAATAGATGCAAATTTCAAGGAGGCTTATGAAGCCTGCCAAAATCCCTTGTTGAGGAATAATAGTCCATGGCTGGACTATAACTTGCAGGAGGAGCTGCTATTCAAGGGAGGACAACTGTGTGTTCCAGAATGTTCGATGAGGGAGAACATCATCAGAAAAAACATAATGGAGGCCTAGCTGGACATTTCAACATTGATAAGACCTTAGATCAGCTCAGTCATTTCTATTACTGGCCAAAGATGCAAAGAGATGTGTAACGATATGTGACCAGGTGTAAGATATGTCAGTTGGCGAAAAGGCACAGTGAGAACATGGGGTTGTATACACCCTTACCTATTCCAAACATACCATGAGATTCAGTCAATCTAGACTATCCTGGGTCTGCCAAAAACACAGCGGGGTTTCGATTCCATCATGGTGGTGGTGGACCGTCTCTCCAAGATGTCACACTTCATCCCTTTCCAGAAAACTAGTGATGCTACCCATGTAGCACACTTGTTTTTCACTGAAGTCATCACACTACACGGCTTACCCAAGTCCATTATTTTCGACAGGGACGTGAAATTCATAGGAAATTTTTGGTGCACCTTGTGGAAAAAGCTGGATACAAAGTTAAATTTCAGCTTCGCTTATCACCCATAGACCGATGGGCATACGGAGGTGGTGAACAGAAGCTTAGGAAACCTGCTACGAAGTCTAGTTGGAGAAAATTCACGAATGTGGGATCGTGTGCTTACCCAAGCGGAATTTGCTTACAACAATTCAGTAAATCGAACCACAAGAAGTAGTCCTTTCTAGATCTTGTATGGAATGCATCCCTGAGGAGTGCATGAGTTACGAGATTTGGGACAGTTAGAGAGAGGAAGTGTTGATGGGGAAGATTTCATAAGAGCAATTAACGACCTACATGAGTAGGTGAAGTCAAAATTATAGGACAACAGTCAAAAGTATAAATAGAAAGTAGATTTGAAACGACGGGATGTATAATTTAACACAGAGGATCAAGTCCTAGCGCATCTGCGCATAGAAAGATTCCCTAAGGGTGAATGCAATAAGTTGAAATTTAAGAAAGTTGGACCTTACAAAATTCTGCGTAAGTTTTCTACAAATGCCTATGAGCTGCAATTGCCTCCAGGTATAGGAATATCACTCATCTTTAATGTGGTGAATTTATTCCCATACACTGCTAGTCTTGAAAGGGGACAGTTTGGCGCAACCAAAATGGGATACCCAGGAAGAGAGTAGTTTGTGGATGAGACAAATGCCTTCAGCTCAACCCCTTGAAATCGAAGGAATCCTCGATACACAGGTGGCCAGGTGGACTCGAAGAAAGGAGTACCTACAGTACCTCATCAAGTGGAAGAACCAACCCTATTGAGGACAGTTCATGGCTTGACGCAGGACAGATACAACGTGGAGGGTATTCTATTGAGGAGCTTATGGACCAGAACCATGAATTTTCATCTATCCCGAGAGCCTGATGCAGGAGCATCCAGCTAAGGGAGGTCATGGCTTGAGTGTTTGTCTTTGCAAACAGAAGGAGTTTTAGTTAGTTTTCTTTTTTAATTTTCATTTAAATTTCTAGTTAACGATATTTCAAACCTTATGTTAGGTTTGAGGCTGTCTCAGCCCACTAATTGTTTTTGTTTATGTCCTTTTTATTTTTGTTTTTGTTTAAAAGTTTACTTTCAGAATATAGTCAAGAAAGAACAGTTATCAAGGAATAACTAAATGTAACTATTATCAGTTTAATAACTGTACAGTGATCTTTACAAAAGAAAGGAGGAAAAAAATGACTGTAATTATCACCATAGTACTGAATAGAAAAAAGCATGAAATCATTCTAAAAATTTGAATCCATATATTGCAGCCTGAGTATTTTCTTCCTAACTTAACAAAGATCATTTATCCCTTTTATCATTTGGTGGCCACCCTTAAACAACCATTTATTAAAAGATGTATTCTTATGTTACCCATTTGGTTTTGGTATTCTTTAAACCAAGAGATTCAAATATCACATCCAACTATTAGCAAGTGTCCTCATCTCTCTACTAGGACTCACAATACACCCATTCATATTCAAGGGCGAGGGGAGTGTTAGACAAATAACCTACAAGGGTTATTTGTGGAATATGAATTGACAGAAGGAGTCCAAGAGACCTTGAAAGAGTAATTCAATGGTCCTAAAGATTTTATTTATATCTATATCATTCTAATGAAATGAAATAAATGTTTATCATTTATTTCTTTATTTTTGTTGTTGTTGGCGGTGTTGTTGTTGTCGTTATTGTTATTATTATTATTATTAAGATTATTTGTGTACATATATAAATATTCACTTTAATGACTATAAAACTACAAAAAAACATAATGTGTTTCCATTGCATACATTATAATCATATTGTACTAGTTCATATTATGCTTTCTTCCCATATATATTCCTTCACATGGATATCTAAAACATATCTCAATGTTAAACCAATGGTATTAAGTAATACATAATGCCAATTTTTCTCACTTACTCAATGTAGAATACATAGTTTTAAGACATTAGAATCCCATTAAAGAAAAGTTTCCTAAATATAATCATGATTATCCTATTAAATCATATATATTTCTCTCTCTAGCGACCCTCACAAAATTTTCAATATATTTATAATGACAAAGGAGGAAATTATAGTTGCATATTGAAACTATGTTTCACCCCTTGTTATGTTCTCCGTCATTGTTGCAAGATGTATATGACCTTATTAGTATAGAGTTTGTAGCTTGGTTAGTGATACAATGAGGGAAACACACTTGAAGGAATGGAAACATGATTTCCCCTCTAATCCACCATTTTCTAGTGATGATAGAATCTTCAAAGCTTGAGAACCATATGGCAGGGATATTAGCACAATAATTTGGACCTAACACTCAAAATTGGTCTTCCAAATTATTTGAAAAAAGTTGAGACATTATAATTAGAAAATTAATCAAGGAGTAGCCTTTCAAGCCCAATTTAACTTTAAAATTAATTCATTTGTAAATTTTCCTTAGAGAAAATGAAAAAATATTTATTTTGAAATTATTTCTTGTAGGAAATCCTAAAAAAATGTTTCAAATTATTCCTAAAAGTTTCTCTAGAACTATGCATGCACAATCCTTAGGCTAAATATTGAATCATAAAATTGCATGGCCATATTTTCTCTTTCGAGATAATGTGAACCATCTTTTGTCTTCTAAAATAGAGGTTTTTGGTGAGACTTGATGGCTTAGTTTGAGAAGTAACACCTTTATGCTACTATTCAACTAAATCCTTGTAACCTTCCTCTTATCCATGTTGTCCTTGATTAAGAGAGAGATAGATTCCTTAAATATATAATTGAGATATTTCCTTAATTGTAAACTAGTGGATCTACTTGGATCAACCTACAATAATGAGAGAGTGGGATCCATTGTTGGTTGCAAAGCCTGATTATCTTCTTGAGCTATGGGTCTTGTTTTTTAGACATGTTTGGACCCCCATTCATCACAGGGGTGTAGATGGGATTTTCCCCCTACTATTGTTGTTATGAAAAGGATTAACAATGATTTATTATCACTAAATATGGTTGACCATTAATGAGTATGTTACCCATTATTGAACAAGTCTGAACATGGTTGAATATGGTTGAACTTCTTGTCCATGTTTGATCATGTTGAGCTTATTCAACGATGGATTTATAGGAGAATGGATGACTATGGTCAAGTATGGTTTACTATGGGTGAACATGGTTAATTATATTCAAGTATCTTCCACTATTGGTGAACATGGTTGACCATGTTTGGCAACGTTTCGAAATAGATGAATATGGTTGAGTATGTAGAGTATGTTTGACAGAGTTCCTAACCATGGACGAACATCAATGATCATGGTGGCCATGATTGACTATGGTGACCCTCATTGACCATTGTTGACTTATTTCAAGCACGGTTGAATATGGTTTACTAGGTTTGACGAAATTGGCTATGGTTGATTATTATTGATCATGTTTTATATCTTGGATATCTTGAATATGGTTGGTTGTGTCAAATGTTATGACTATGGTTGACTATGTGATGATGTTGACTATGGTCAACCATGTTGAAATGATTTATCATTGTGACCATTATTGAATATTATAAAAACGAGATTTTGTGACCATGTTTGACCATGCTAAAAACAATTGACCATGTTTCAACATATTTGAAAATTAAGCGTTATGTTAATTTTAACATCCCCTCCTTCAATAAATAAATTAATATAGTAAATTGCATAAATAACTAGAGTAAAAAAAATTATAGTCCAAATTTACGAGTCCCTTATTATACATTGGTAAAATCCTTTTCACTATTTCCCTAGTTGACTCAATGGATTTTTTCTATCCTCCTGTAGTATGAGATTTTCTTCTTACAAAATAAGTTGATTGCAATTTTATAATGTTTTAGCAAATCATAGAATATGCAAAGAACTTTATATGGTTTGTATTTTTGTACTATAATTGGATAAAATAATAAGATATTTTGATAAAAACATATATAGGAAACCATTGAAAGGGCTTTCCCTTTTCTCTCATAACCTTTGACTATTAATTCATTACTTTTATGTTTACCTATGAAGGGTATTACCATATACCATGGTGTTATTCGAATTCACGCAAAGTGGATTTAAATTGCTATAACTTAAGGTGTTAACTGGCATTACGGACTTGACCTTCCTTAGAGAATGTGTGTATCATAATGTGTGTATCATATATTAATGACGATGTTTTCTATAGAGGTATGTCCTGGGCTTGAATTTCATATTTCGTTCTTTTCATACCTTCTATTATATTGTGGACTTGGCTCACTATGACTATAATCATATTTACATTATAATTGTTGGGTTATTATGTTACCACTACACATCTTACTTTGTGTTACACTTGCACGCAACTTGAGAAGTGGCGTCTAGTTTTTTTTCCTTTCTGACATTATGTATTTATTTCTATGATGAATGGTCCTGATTTATTTGTACAAATGGACAATAGAAATTGAACGGGTAGTGGTTAGGGTAACGCCCCTACCGTGTTGTTGGCCTTGCTGGCCCTCATTCTCTTTTAAGCTTCTTAAAGAAAGTTACTCTGCAAGGGGGTTTTGTTTTCCTTATTCCACTCAAGGGTTTCCTTTGGAAAAAAAAACACGCATCTCTTGTATTCTCATCGGTGAGTATATGCACTATGCTAGGACTACCAAATTTACTCAATTTGCTGATATTTTTCCCTCGGGTAATTTTCGGTGGCCTCCTGCTTGTAGTTTTTGTTTGGCTTCTCTGGTGATCACATGGTTTTTATGTTCCCTTTTTTATGTATGATATTTATAAATTACTCATGCCATTGTTGTGATGGCATTCTTATGGCTTCACTTGCATAAACGTTTACCAAATTCGGCACCAAAATGGATCCAGGGCTATAGCGTTTCGATACAAATTATTTTGTATTCGAATAGTTCTTGGCAAGGTTACGATGACCTATCATATATATATATATATATCTATGTATATTTTTTTGGAGGTCTTCTCTTTTTTTTTGGTTGGATACCGTTCGGCTGGTCAGAACTTTCCTCAGGGTTTATTTTCTAGAAATTTGACCTCCCGCGCTCCACTTTTACTTGAGTTTTGCAAGTATAAACACTGGCCATACCTAGACTATCCCTTGCAGATATAAGGGTTAGTCCCCACACTACAAAACCTTATACTTTTTCCTAAGTTCTTTTATAAAAATATGTCTTGGTACAATAACTCTAATACAGTCGTTATTTCAGTCTTGTGGCAGGTATGTTTTTTTTATCTTCTCAGTGCAGATACAGTCAGGCGAGGGAAAGTTCTTTACTCCAACCAACCAATAGGTTCTTATGAGATTTTATTTTTGTTTGGATCTAGTTTTGTGTTAATAAACCATGTCATGGAGCCGGCCACTGTGTTAGATTTTTAAAACCCTAACTCTATTGTATTTTGGTCTAGTTATGTTACCCTCCAATCTTTCAATTTGTAATATATATATATACTCTATCGATAGTAATTTTAAGAAATAATCCGTGGCTTGCATTGAATTGTTCCATGTGTGATGGATTGTTAGGTCCAAAAAAAAGTATTCTGTACTTTGTTGCTCCCCAAGTTTAATAGGTGTTTTAATGCATCAAGTCTGTTATTTTCCTTCTTACCGACAAAAGATTCATATGTTGTTTACATTGTACTATGGCTACATTTATTTTGATTTTGTAATGACCACTCGTCTCCATTTTTGAATGGTTCTCAAGGTTGAAAAACATATCATAGATATGATACGGGGTTTGAGTATTTTTAACCCTTGACAGTAAGTTTGTTACAAGGGTTTTATTTTATTTTCTATCCTCGTTCATTTCTTGTGAATATACCTACATTTACACTTAAATGTCTATTTTTTTTTTAAGAAAACAGGCCTCGTAAAGATTATTATGTAGTATCAAAAACTCCATCCCTTAAAGGAAACATCGTCTTTAGTGTTCTTATGAGCCTAAACAAAACAAAATTGAGCTTTATATATATAGCTCTTACATCTCTTTATTCAACAAACAAAAGATGGGTACTGCACTCTTATTTGTTCAATCAATTCCATGTAGTTTCATTAGGTTTGAAGTGCTTTCATTGCACCTTGCCCTGCTCTATAGTTCTATTTTTTAACTATGATCTACCTCAAGGCCACGATGCATAGTGGTTTCTGTTGGAATTTTCCCTATGCTTCTACTTATATGAAAGACTAGTCAATAAATTGATTATTATCATGAACATATTTCTTAACCAATGAAACATGAAAAACAATAAGAGTTTTCACTATGGGTGGCAAGGAAAATCTATAGGCCATTCGCCAAACTCTTTCCAAAATCTGAAATAGTCTCCCATTTTCAATGAGCTTCTATTTGGCTAAATACACATAACAATGTACTCTTTCCAAAATCTAAAATGGTCACCATTTTCAATGAACTTCTATTTGGCTAATTACACAGAGCAATGTAACTTTGAAACGAGAATTGTAAACTCTCAATGACCTTCTATTTTGCTAAATAACAACGTAAACTTTGAAACGAGAATTGTAAACTCGAGAACTCTAGCAAAAAAAAACCCATAAAAACATGAAAAACAACCCGAAAACAAAAAATTGTTGATTTTGGAATAACTATTTATTTATTTATTTTTAGGGGTAATTTTCAACATTTTTTAAAAATGGTAGTAAAAGCCAATAAAACCAATTTTTTTTGTTCAAAATAAGCCTAAAACAAAAAATGTTAATGCTAGTATAAATTCTTTTTTTCGGCATTAATTTTCAACATTTTTAAAAAGAAAATGTTAATAAAAATTAAAACATACAATTTAAAAAAAAACCATAAATAAATAAAAGCAAAAACAATAGCATTGAAAATAAAAATTAAAAACATAAAAAATAAAAAAATACAATTTAATTTTAAAAAAAAGGACATTGAAAATTAAAAACATAAAAAATATAATAAAATTAGAAT
Organism: Pinus tabuliformis; assembly: GCA_031772625.1. NCBI lineage: Eukaryota > Viridiplantae > Streptophyta > Pinopsida > Pinales > Pinaceae > Pinus > Pinus tabuliformis. Next base: position 1,664,631,291 of record CM062819.1, on the reverse strand, counting down.
TTTTTTAAACAAAAAAAATTTATTTAAAAATTATTAAAAAAAACTTAAAAAAATAATAATTAGACAAATAAATATAAATTAAAACAAAAACACATTTAAAAAAATTAAAAAAAAATAAAAAATAAACAAAAAAACATTTAAAAAATATAAAAAATAAAAACGTAGCCCATGTATCCTAGGAGGCAAAACATTGGTCCTCGAGATAGGAAGTGGGTGGAGTCCACATTAATACAATAAAAAAATGGAGAAAAAAAAAAAATATATATATATATATATATATATTAAAATAGAAATAAAAAGTAAAAAAAACATTAAAAACAATTAAATAAATAAAAAATACATTTAAAAAAAATAAAAGTAAGAAAAAACAGGAAAAAAAAAAGTAAAAAATATAAAAAATAAAAAGCAAATAAAAAAAAAAAAGAAAATTAAAAAAAAAACATTCAAAATTTATTAAAATTTAAAAAAAGGTGGCCCCATGGGCCTGTGTGGGAGGTTACACGGGGGTGCAGACTACGTGTATCTCTCACTCCTTACCAGCCCCCTTTCTGCACAACCCTGGGTCAGGGGAGTCTAATTCTCGAAATTAGACCTCCCCTGCCCAAGGTCGTGGGGCAGGCGAAGTGTGATTCCAGGAATCAAACTCCACCCGCGAAGGGTCGTGGGGTGGGGGCTCTGACTAAGGGTTGCAACTACACAGCTAGGGATCCTTACTTTTTCTCTAGCCGGTGCAAATGAATCCTGATATATAGATGTACATAGTAATATTAATAATAGTATAGGAAGCAACTTAGTAGTTGATGATATGTGGACTTTATATTTTGATGGCTCAAAGATGCAAATGGATTTGGTGTTGGTTGCGTACTTATAGACCTGTGTAATAAGAAGCATATCCTGTCATGTTGTCTAGAGTTTGAGTGTACCAGTAATACTACCGAATATGAAGCACTTGTGCTTAGACTAAAGAAATCCATCAATCTAAAGGTAGAAATTCTCAAGGTAATTAGTGACTCAGAGGTGGTCACTGGTCAGGTACGAGATACTATCCACTGTGTTTCACCAAATCTTAAAAACTACCAGCAAGAGGTATGGAATTTAAGGATTTTAATATTATTTTTGTTCCTAGGCTTAAAAATGTTGCAACAGATGCATTAGCACATGCAACCACTAGGATGTCACCATTGAAAAATCGTTTTTCTATGAAAATTATATACGAAGCATCTGTGTTTGAGAACGTAACTAATTTATGTGCTTCTAGTGATGACCAACAGATACTGCACTTTATTATTAATGCTGAAGTATTCAAAGATGTTGCCATAAAAGAGGATGAGTGTGATTAGGCTTTGCAAGAGGCGTCTAGTCTAGCAAAATGAGACACTATGCCCAAAGTTGTGGTGTCCCAGTAGAAGATATATGATCTGTAGAGATGATTTAGCAGTGCATCCAACACAAAGACTCAAAGTTCAAAGTTATCATATAAACAAGTCAATCTAGGAACTCAAGAAGATCTAAAGCATGTCAACCTCTGTACATGCATAGGAATGAAAGGTGTTTATCCACTCATTCAAACAATACAATGATGTGTTTGCATGGACATGCAATGATTTAAAGACATATGATACTTGCATTATCCAACACATCATTCCAATAAAAGAAGGGTAAAACCTTTCCAACAAAAACTAAGGAAAGTTCATCCAATGCTAGAACCCCTTATCCAAAAGAAATTGAGAAAATAGCTAGATGCTAAGATCATTTTTAAAGTCATACACTCCAATTTGGTTTCAAATTTTTTCCTAGTTAGAAAGAAGTCCGATGAAATAAAGTTATGTGTAGATTTCCGCAATCTCAACTGGGAATCTAATAAAGACAATTATCTAGTGTCATCTATGGAATAGATCCTCCAGAAAATATCTGGTTCTGAGATGTTCTCACTACTATATGGTTTCTCTCGTTACAATCAAGTGCTACTAGAAGAACCAAATTGATTGAAGACTACCTTCAGAATAAAATGGGGAACATTCACTTTCAAGAGGATGCCATCTAGACTTTCAACGTCGGTGCTAATTTTAAAAGAGCGATGGACATCTCTTTCTGTGGTGTTATCGATTAGAGTGTGGTTGTTTATTTGGATGATGTTACTGTACTTTTGAAGAGAAGATCAAATTGTAACAACCCTGCTTAAAAATGCATGTAAAAATATATAACACCATGGTCACAAGACACATATTCCAAGTTGAATGGTGGGAAAAACATCCTAGTGGGTGTTCATTCGGTTTATTATGCCTAAGGAAATTGGGAGAGGAAATCAAAAAGTATTTGGAAAGGCATGAGGCATGAGGCATGAGGAATTATTTGGATTTTTTTATGAAAATAAGGGAAATTAGGAGGAAATGGAGGTGAAAGGTCACAGGTTGCATGTGAGGAGGAAAATGAAGGAAAATAATGGAAAATGAAGAAAATAGAGGCCTCATTGATAAAAAGTCTTATGTGAATCAGTGGGTAATATTGGTTAGTTTAGTTTTGGAGCTCTTTCTCCATTCTCTCTCTCATACTCTTGGACACTTAGATTTTTCTCGGATCGCTTTTGGAGAGTGTGGGATACTTGGAGTTTTAGAGCAAGAAGGAAAAGGAAGAGTAGAAAAGCGCATGAGCACATTGAGATCAGTTGCTACAATGGGTTTTTCTTGTAGGTACTGAGCTGCATGTATGTTTTCCTCACTAGTTCTTTCATGCATGACACATACAGATGATTTCTTAGCCATGATCTGTCATTGGCATGGAGGATTTCCTGGATTGACAGTGAATTTCCTGAACTTTTCCATCCCTCGATAGCTAGTGTTATGGGTTCATTTCTCTTTTTTTCTGGTTGGTTCTCATGTTTCCTTTAGCTTAGGTGGAGTTACTAGTTCCTAGAAGCCTTGATTGGAAAAACACTCTGGAAGCCATGTAACAACTAGGGTTGAGTCACTAGTTCTGGAAGCCTTGGTTGGACAAATGCTTTGGAAGCCCTTGGTGGGTTGACTTACTAGTCCTGGAAGCCCTGGTTAGACAAACACTGTGGAAGCCCGGTGAGAGCTATGGGTTGAGTTATTAGTCCTGAAATCTTTGGTTGTTACAAATGCTCTGGAGCCACGGAAGGCTTTGGTAGACACCAATCTATTGATGGTTTTTGTGATGTACGACCATCAGCTAGAATCATTGTTAGATGGGTTGAGGTGGATGTCTTCAGGAAGCCCTCGATGGTTTTGGATTGATGTGTTTTATGAGATTCCACATTCATGCTTGTAATATGGCACGAGGGTGACTGGATGAAGAAACATTTGGCTCAGCCATGTGTACGGTCATGTGGAACATGGTAGTCCAATACTGGGTTGGATTTTGCATCATTAATATGAGTTTATTTCTCCTTGTTATTGTATGAGTATTATACAAGTTTATATATGGATTCTATTGATAATTTATCCTTGCTATTTCTATTTTTATTTTTCCAGTTATGAGCATGTATTATGAGAGTGGCTATGTATGGCTCTCATCATATTTTTACTTGTATATGGATGAACAATGTATCTATGGCCTAATGGATTAAATTGCAGCTGATGTGTTGAAGCATCATTGTTTTTTAGTGATTCTTAGATAAGTATGAGATCCCTATGCTCAGGTCTGTTGTTTAAACCTATAGATTACATAATTGTGATATTTTTTACGAAATACTTGCCATGGCTAGTAGGGGTCCGGTGAACGGCTTGTTTAAGTAATTGAATTGGTATGGTCATTCCGTTGTTATATTTTTGTTTTGAAAGTGTCATTCAATTCTTGGTAGTCACCTGCACTTTGGGCATGAAAAAGTGGCTCAAATCCCAGGGACACTGGCACAACATTGAGAAAAATAGTCCCTGGACACTCGCACACCATGTTTTGGGAACATCAAAAGCTGGTTGGATGGTGGCATGCCCATATCAATTGAGCATACGGTAGTTAGTTTGTCTAAAAACTCAATGGGACTTAGGGGCTAGTTAACTAAGAGGTTGGGATGATTCCTAAGAATCTTGATGTTGTTGTTGAAGGTCTATATGGTGTGTTTCCATTGGTTCCACTTCCTTAACATGACTTAGGAGGTCTAATCATACCTTAGTAACTTCTCGTCACATGTTTACCTCGGGTTGGTCAGTTACTTAGGTAGATGTGGGAGGAGGGTGTTACAGAGTAGTATCATAGCAGGCTTCATTCTCTTTGGGTGGTGTCTAGCTTCTATTCTTTTTGGGTGATATATGATAACACACAGTGGCATCAGAGCATGGTTCACCCCTCAAATTGGATGTGTTGTGTGTTGGTCATGTATTCATGTCGATTGCATATGTGTTCCTTATGCTTGTAATCCATGTGCTTGTTGCATTTGCATGGTGTTGATCATGGTTGTAGTGATATTGACATGTGAAGGATGATGGTGTTGTGGTTGGATGTGTAGTCACGTGTATGCTTTTATATGCATTTGTTATGCATGTTAGTGTCCATATGTTATTATGCATGCATTGTCATGGTTATAGTTATGCATGTATAGTAGGTCAAACATGCATTATGAGGTCATTAGATGTAGTTATGTCATCATGTGACATTGGTATGCTATGATCCTAATGTGTTGGTTGAGATAGAGCAGGAGATACAGACCATCAAAGTGAAGTTTCAACATTTGACCTCAAGGCAAGAGCATGTCGTCCTACAGGTTCTATGTTGGGAATGCAGGTATGTAAGTTAGGGATTGTTATATGCATTATGGTTATGTGTATGCCTTTCATTCTATTGATGTTATGGTTACATACATGATAGATGCTAGTTGATTAGTGTAGCCATATGCATGTGTTGAATTGTCAGGAATGATAGTAACTTGTTATTATATGCATTGGTGTTGTTGTTATATGATAGTTAACTTGATGATTATGTTATATGTTGTTGATGAGTATGTTATATGTTAACTTGTTGTTGTTATATGTTAGTTGAATTGATGATTAGGGTTATTGTAGTTAAGACCTGATGTTATATGTGTCATGCTAATTTGTATTGGCCTATACAGATGGGTAGGGTTATGACATTCAGGTATGAGTCAACCTAATTATGATAGTGTGTTGTGCTAATCTAGACTGACTGTGCATATGTGATTTCTATGCATGAATGACAATTGTTTATGAGCTTATGGTGTGTACATGTTAGCTAGTTATTGTAATGGATATCATGACCTTATTTATGTTGAGTTGATATGTTGTCAAGTTATATTGCACTAATATAGATTGATTGTGCAGATAATATAGCCTCCCCTTTGATACATTAAGGTATGAGTTTTCTTATGTCGTCTACTTGGTGTTTGAATGTTTGACTATGTAATTTATTTGGTGTTTGAGTATTTGGTGTCTATTATGTTGTATATATATTATTTGAATGTTTGATTACTTGAATGATATGAGTAAGTGTCTAAGATTTATTGCCGAAACAATCTTTTTTTAGGATGGTTGTACTAATACATATGTGTTGAGATAACTGATATGCACTTGAGTGTAAGTAGATGATAGTTGTAGAATTATATTGTGATTGATGAATGTGAGTTGATTGTTGAGTATGTCATGGTTGTTAGACTTGGTAAAGGTTGATTTAAAATTCATATACATTATGTCTTGATACTTGGAACATGAGACTGACATGTGTGAGCAATTGTAGGGAAACATGCTTGGTATTAGCTTGACAAGGTAATAGTTGATGTGTTTATATAACTAACACTTGGGTGATGTGACAATACATAGTAAGACTCAGTTGTAGCAAGGTAAAGGTAAAAGAAAGGAGTTGGACAAGAATTCATTTGGCTATGTTTGGGAACCCTAATTCCAAACGAATGAGTGCTTTGCATACTGGAAGTCTCCTTAACCTTGATTTCATCTAACATCATGTGGATATGTGTTATATTCTTGAACATTTATTTAAAAAGTATAACAACTAGATTACAGTTATGGATGGATTCATGAAGGGAATTGGAGTCCATTGAGAGATGGTTAATCCAAGTGGATATTGGTGGCCACCCATCTATCCCACCTATACCTCCATTCAGTTTCACTTGTTTACTTCAACATTTACTATTTTTAGCAGTTTTTCGGGTTGTGAACTTCTAGAGTAGTTTTGAACCACTAAATGACATTTTTTTGTGCTCCGCTACAGGCCTAAATGGGCTTATTGCAAATCTTGTATTACTTGGAGATACCTTTCCAACAAGGTATTGTATGTGCCAAACGGAGATAATATGACCAAGTTATGACCTCGGGAAGTTGACTGCCCAACTAACCCCAACGGGGCCCACAAAATCTTGGTGTTACATCCCCTGGGTTTAGAGTTTTGGTTGTTTAGAGTTTTCTCATGTTTCTTAATAATAAATAGGCCCTTGAGCCTCATTGTAACACAGTTCCGAGGCATGTAATCGCCACATATCTTCTTAGAGATAAGCTACCATCGCCTGAGATAGTCTTATTTCTATTTTGTTTGTAAGCATATTTAAGTGTTTGATATTAATGAAATGGAGTGTTATTTCTATTGCATTTCTGTATTTATTGTTTTATTTGTAATTTGTTGCATTCCTATTTAAATTCGGATCAATAGTATCAAAGCGGCCAACTATTTCTCTATTTTTCATTCCATGTCCCCAACGATGTTGGGATATAAGGAGTTAGGGCTTGAACTAGTCAAACCTTTGCATGACCAACCTCGCAGATCCCAACGGCCTCCCATGGCAGAAGAAAACAAAGATGAGGGGCCATGAAATCTTTTCAAAATATTACTCAAAGAAGCCCTCAAGTGACAAAGGAACACGATGATGGAAAAATTTTCCCAGATTCTTCAATGACTACCCAAGGGCGACACATCTACTTCCAACAGCTACTCTAGAAGTGTTAGGATATTCCGACACATAGGAAATAGTTAAGTACAACTTGGTCTAGTATAGAGTTAGGTATAGAGTTAGGTAAAGTGTGTTTCTTTACCATTGTCATTTTGTAACTTACAATCTGAAGGTCACGATATGTAGTGATCCGATGGTTCATTCTCTCCTCGGTATTACCGACACTTGATCCGTGGCTTAACACCGGATTGGTCCATGATCTCTATTTAAAGAGCATGGAGGGTCATTTGTAGGGTAATCCGTCTATGAGAGAAGCATATGTAAATTTTCATTCTTTTATTAATAAATTGCCTGAAGTGGCTGCATTGGCTCAGGCCGTGGACTGTTTCCCTCTTTAAGGGTTTTAACCATGTCAAAATACTGGTGTATTAATCTATGATCTATTTATGAGCGGTGTCCTTTGGTGTTCTATCTGAGGAACTTACCCTGTAAATTCCTACATGGTATCAAAGATATTTGAGGGCTGCGTCCGTTGGTGATCCAAATCTAAAGTCGATAGAACTGCATCCGACTACCTTTTCCTAGATCTACTGTTTTTGACTGCTTTCAGGCCGAGAGGACTGCTCTGCTGTGTTGGGAGCATCTGTTCCAGTGAGGAACCCCTTTCGTTTCATGTGAAAATGTTTCTCGTAGCCCTAGCTGTGTCATTTTTAAGATTTGGAGGTATACAGTGTTTATTTGCAGTTTACATTTATTTTCTCTCTGTTTATTTCCATTTTCGGTTTATTTAGCTCTTTTTATTACCAGATCTATACCTTTCATTTCTGCGTATGCTCTTTGCCCTGCGACTCTATGCGATCTGGGCAAATAAAAAACAGAAAGGAAGGATTTTTCTCATGTGTATGCTCTTTTCCGCTGCGCCTTAGTGTGATCTCGGAAAATCAGAAACATTGAGAAAAATATTTAGTTTCCGGCTAAAGCTAACTTCGAGCCACAAGGTTCGTTTTTGAAAATATTTAGTTTCCGGCTAAAACTAACTTCGAGCCGCAAGGTTCGTTTTTCTTGTATGTCCGTGTTGGGTTTTGTGTTTTTTGTTTTGTAAGGAAAAAGAGCTTTCTCAAAGCAAGCACGCAACCCAAAGCATCAACCTCTCTCTCTCTCTCTCTCTCTCTCTCTCTCTCTCAAACTTGGTGCAAAGCTAATTTATGAGAGTAGAGGTCTTGGGTTCAAGTCTCCATTTTGTGGGGGCAGATTTTTTCATTTCCACACATTCCCGCACTTCGTCGGCGACTTCATCAAATTTTCTTCAAAAGCCATAACTTCTTCATTCGGAAGCCATTTTCAGAACCGTTTTTTTTTTAAACAGCCTAATTTTTCGAGATCTTTCCATTGAAACACTTAGTTTCAGCATCTATAGCTTCAGTTTTTTTTTAAATGGAAAGTCCATGCCAAGTTATTCTTGACAACACAAACTACTTCCAATGGTGGTCCTACATTGTGGATTTACTTAGAAGTAAAGGTCTTTACAAAATAGCCACAGGCCAAGAGACCAAATCGAAAGATGAAGACAAGGCAGCTAAATGGGAAAATAGGCAAGACCAAGCATGTGGGTTGATAGGGATGTCTTTTTCTCCAGATCTTAGATTCCATATTGCAGAACTTGATACTCCTGATGAAGCAATGAAACAAATTACTAAAGTATTTGGAATTAAAAATGAACTTAAAGCCCATCAACTTGAAAATGAATTGCTTACATTGGACCCCAATAATTTTTCTTGCATTGAAGATTTTTTGTCCAAGTTCAAGACCCTTAGACTTCTGTTGGAAGGTGTTGGTGGGCTCCAGTATTGTAGCAATAATGCTACGACTCCTGGAGCTTCCTATCTCTAATATTATCAACCCGGTAGTTCGTACAAACTTGGAAGCGACGGTGCTGTATGCACAAGTACTAGCTCTTGTCGCACCTGTCACTTGGTCAGCTGGCACAAGTCCGCTAGGGCTCAAGCCAACTTCTATATGCTCTCAGAAGAAGCTTTATGAGTGATGGACGAAAGCTATCTTGAAGGAAGCTAACCTACTTTGCAAAAAGGAAATTGAAAGCCAACAAAGCATGGAAACCCTAATAAACCCTAATTTAACTAGCTTGACCCTTACTATGCAAAAATGTGAATGAAACCTCTACCAATGATGCCATTACTTGCAGTGAGTTGAAATACATGAATCTAAGCTATTTGCATCTGAAAAGACATGTTTTTGTATTTTGTCATTAAGTGGTTGGATTTATTGTGATGGTGCTTTTGATTAGGGTTTGACTGTGCAGGAGCGGTTCAAATGGAAGGAAAGCATGGGCAAGGTTAGGATGGCTAGGGGAGGTCCCAGAGTTTCTCTAGCATCAGTCCACAGAATTCTACCACGTTCGGATGCTCAACAACCGAGTTTGCAGGCTTCTACAGGAAGTCTGCAGGGGATCCTACAGGAAACTCAGGGGTTCCACAGGAAGTCTGTGAAATTCTACAGGATGTTCGACCGTGGGAGTTTTGGGAGATGGTGAAGTGATGGAGTGGTGTGGGAGGATAGGTGAGATGGAGATGGAACTGGTGATGGCTCAGGAGCAGAGAAGTCAGATGGAGAAAGAGTGTATGCGGTGGGTTGATGGCTGGAAGGATGGGATCAACGAAAGGTCAAGTAAATGGAGCTACGTGAGTAATGGAAGAGCTGGAAGGTAAACGAGCTGAACGGAGGTCGGTTGAGTGGCTTCAGGTGTGGTTGACAAGAAGAGGAAGGTAATGGAATGGTGTGGAGCTGTGTAGATGAAACAAATTGTCTATGAATGTCACCAAAAACGAGAACTCTTTAACCTATGTTAACTGTGCTATTTTGAACCAATGAACAGCAGTGAAATTTGTGAAAGAAACTCGTGCATGGAAGTGGAATGAAGAAGTAATGATCAAGACCAAAGTGCATGGATGGATCTACGACTAAAGTAACTGTTGCAGCTTGCATGGACGTGAAAAGAACTGCGTTTCTTTTTGGTGGTTGATATGGACTGCACCCCAATCCCTAAGCAGAGATGGCAGTGATCTCTCACAACCTTTTTCTGGAGCTCCAATGAATTATAACTATCCTCTTCTAACCTAAGCAACTGGAAGCAAATTCACCATAAACTAATCCTATTCAATCTCATAAAAACTAAATCAGCAAACTGTAAATTTGAATTGCATGTTAAAGTAAAGAAACGAAGTGCTGGAACGAAAGGCAAATAACATTACAACATAGAGGAGGTCTATTGCTCTCAAGTTGGGCCCTAACCTAAGAGCTATAGCTCCCTTAGAAACTCAGAATGAGATCAAAATCTGCTTGCCTTTATTCATAACCAAAAATCTGATGTCATGCCAAAACTGGCTTACAAAAAGAACCAACACCGAGCTGTAGCTCGTACTTCGAAATTACAAGAGCAATGCAAAAGTTCAAAAAGCTCCTATCAAAGGCTACGGCCTCAGTATTTATGCAAAATGATAATCCAACAGGTTTCCTTGATTTGTGGAGCTCGGCTGTCCAACTGAAGGTTAAACGGCTGATCCTGTAGAACAGTTGTAACTGTTGTTCCTGTAGAACGGTTGGCTGCCTCTAAGCTCGGTGGGGAGATTGGTTGGAGCTCGGAGCTATGGTGGGAATCACGAGGAAGGTCCCCAAGACTATGGACATCCTCTCCTAAAAACCAGCAGTGCCACCTTACTGTCTCCTTGTCTCCTTTCTCGTGGTCTTTGCTCCCTTTTAATGCCAAAAACCTGAAATCATCATGTATTAGTCACGTAGATAGAATGCCTACCCTTCTTCCTACAAACAACACAAATAAACCAAGAAATGAATGCATAAGCAATAAAAGATGAATGGTTTGAGCAAAGCAAGTAGGCCAAATGAGCCCAAATTGTACCAAAAATTGGGGCTCATCATCACCCCCCAGCTAAAGTATTTTCTCATCCTTGAGCAACTTTGCTCTGGCTCCTCGTCTTTGGCCGAGAACTAGAGCCCGGAGCCTGCTCTTCCTTTCCTATTTTTGGTGGCCCTGCCTTTTCTTCCCCTGGTGGTGACGAGGGTGGCACTTCTTCCCCCTTTTCCATTTCCTTGAGCCGGGCTTCGGAAGGCGATTGGCCTATTTTTTGTGTCCAGGAAGTTATTTTTGGGCTTCCCCTCTCGGGGGTGGCTGATGTTTTAGAGGGGGTTCTTGCACTGGGTGAAGTAGGGACATCCCCTAAAATGGTTTGGCTGCTGGGTGGAGGCTGTGGCTTGCCCGTGTTTATCCTCTTGCTTCTCCTGGCTTCAGATGGTAGAGGGGTCTCCCTCTCTCTCTTCTCGTTTGGCTTTGGAGGTGTACTGACTCCTTTTCGAGAATACCAGCCTTCTCTTTCTTGTGTTTTGCTCTCTCAGAGCTCCTTGTAGAGGGCCCCTCCCTTTCAGATTTCAGGCTTCCTGTAGAAGACCCTTCTTTGCCCACTTCCGGGCCTCCTGTAGAAGATCCTGCTTTGGTAATCTTCGGGCTTCCTGTAGAAGACCCTTTCTCTGTCTTCAGGCTTCTTGTAGGAACCTGTTTCTCAATGATTTTCGGGCTTCCTGTAGAAGCCTGTTTCTGCTTTCCTGTAGACACGGGTGTCTCCACATTTGCTTGCTTACCTACCTGAGTTTTGCTTTTTGCTTTGGTTGCAGGTACTATTGAGGTACTTGGGCTGACGTGGACCACCTCAGCTTTGTCCATTCTGCTCTTCAGCCTCTTTTCTCTTGCTGACAAGATAGGTGTGCCACCTTTTTCTTTGTCCTCCTTTTCCTCATGCTTCTTCTTTTGTTCTTTCTTCTGCACTGTGGTTGGGGTCTTCTGGCTTTTTTCTCTCTGTCCCTCGGCCACTGCTTCTTGTTCCTCACTGCTGGAGGAACCCGTTTCTTCGATCAACATCTTAATGTCTCCATCTTTTGTCAAATTCCGGAAGGATTCCCATGAGAGGGGAACCTTACATGAATGCAGCGCATCCTCCACAAGAAGCTTGATCAACCCATGGTGGGCTATCTGATCTGGTATGCCCTCTCTTAGCTTTGTGGCACACTCCATTAGAGACTGCAATAGGAAATAGGGGATGCTCAGTTTTTGTTCTACAGAAGATCAATCCGGTGCCTCAATTCAGTGAGCAACCGAAAGTGATATGCATACACGATGCTAAAACGGCCTTCACAAGTGATATATTTCATGATTTGCAAACTGACTTCATTCCATGGTGGCAACAGACTCGTTCTTCGCACCCCATTTTTGTCCTCCGAGAATTCCTCCTCAGGTGGAAAGAATTCTTTCTTTGCCTGCTGGCTCAGCTTTCTTTCGTCCTTATCCCATGGCAAACCCATAGGAAGTTCTGTGATCCGACTGAGATGTTGCGGGGTGAGCTTGAGGCTTAGACCTCTGAAATTCACTGTGGCCAGTGTCTGGGATTTCGGCCTAAGAGCCTGCAAGAATTCTTCGGCCACTTCATCATCGTAACCCTGCAGCTTATCACAAAAAGATATCCACTGTGCTCGTGTGAAGAGCTCTACCACCTCCTGGTTTTCCCTTAATTTGGTTGAATCAGTGGGTTCCCGTCTTATAAACCCACCCGGCATGATGAACACGGTTGTTTTAACTAAAGGTGGCAAATGCAAAAGAGATTTGGTCTATTGAGACAGAGCATGCACATAATCCAGAAGATTCAACACAGTCTAATTATACTGACATCTTGTAGAACGACAGTATAGGCACAGCAAACAACAATTTCACCGATATCTTTATGACCAGACTGTGGACGATGATCTTGCCACTCTTACTAACCAGTTGCATGAAGAGTTCAGGGTTACCTCTTTAATTGGCCACCTTTTTCGTGAGGCACCCGCTTCCCTGTAGAAGACTGCGTTCCTGTAGAGACTGCGTTCCTGTAGAAACTGTGTTCCTGTAGGAACAGTGCACAAATTTCGGGGAGGACTGTAGTTGGCCTGCGCTCGAGGTGTGCTTCACCGACGTTCTAGTAGCCAAAAGCTTGGCGTATCAAAGTGCAGAGGAGATCAGAATAGCCACTCGAGTTTGAAGTGGTGGTTGATAAATGCATGCGCACAATCTAGTTGATTAGATTTTGAATCGGCGCAATCCATGGCGCGGGGGGTGAGCTGTCCCCGCCAGACCGTTGGGCGACGTCATCCATCATTCGCCTGCGTATTCACTTGCTGCCGCATCCATTCCCACAGATCTGCCGCCGCCTCTTTCTATTAAACTCATTGCTTCCGACGAGAGTGTTCTCACGTGCGTGCTGCTCATTCTCTTTGTCGTGGCCACCACCCAAACATCCAACTATACCATAACTAGCCGACGTGGCCAGTCGACTGGCCATACGGCCGCTCAACCATTCACTTTTACTCTGTGCAAACAATTCAAAGTAAAATTCATGCGATTTGATGGAAGGAAGGGTCGAGACACTTACCTGTGTGGCTGCACACGACTTTCCAGTTTTTGGCCGATGGTGAGTGGATCTACCTGCTGCATGCGAACTTACACAGACCCGGAGGCTCATGGTTACAGGTTTCCGATGATGGAGTGGATGCTTTGGTTGCCTGCGCTCGCGTTTCATTGTAGATGGCGGTGCTGTGAATGGTATCCACTCTAGCAGGTTTAACTGTTACAGGATTCCCGCGGGGTGTCTCGTAACAGTTCTTCCTCCTTGGGTGCATGCTGCACGACGGAGGATCTGACCTTTCGGTCATGCTCCTGGAGCTTCTGATGCCTGTGGTATGAGATCTCAACACTTGTTTATCTTTGAAAATGGCTTTTCCCTCGAGAATTCATCGATCTGCTTTGTTGGTGCAGGGGACTTGGTTGCATGTCGACAAGGATGGTGGAGCAAGGTAACAGCGATGTGCACAGGTGCCAACAGAGGCTTGCATGCGTCCAAACCGATCTATAATCGCTAGATCTCCTTTTAAAATGAATTCTGGGCCATCCCAAACTTCTACAGGAAGTTTCCTATAGAACACAGAGCTTCCTGTAGAAAGTCTGCACTTTCCTGTAGAAAATCCGCATCTTCCTGTAGAAAGACTGCATCTTCCTGTAGAAGATTCAAACCATGATAAAATTGCACATACCTTGAAAAAACATGGGTATCCTTGGAGGAGGTGCTGGTGAGGTCCCTTGACAGCATGATACAGACCCTTGGCTTTGACTTGAAGGGCTTCCTCTCCTCCATAGAACATCTGCAACCTGCATACAATTTTACCATATTTTGCTTATTGTTTTTTTTCTTTTTTTTTTCTCTCTTTTCTCTTTTTGAAAGATAACAGGGGCGCCTCAAAGAGGTTTTCACCCGTGCCATCTGCCCTGAGCGCCTCAGAGAGGTTTTCACTCAAGGATCTTTTTCAAACCTTTTCCTTTTTTTTTTTTTTTTTTTGAAAGACAATAGGGGCGTCTCAATGAGGTTTTCACCCCTACTACCTGCCTTGGGCGCCTCAGAGAGGTTTTCACCCAAGGATCTTTATTATTTTTTTTTTTCTTTTTTTTTTTTTTTTTTATATATCCTTCAGGGTATGCCAAAAGCAGAGGCAGAACCCTTCTCTATGACCAATACAGATTTCTCCATAGTTTTGATGAACTCTTGTCTTGAGAGAGGTCTCCTATAGATCTTCAATCGATGCCCATTGACAAGCATGGGAATGGCTTCCTCATCAATGGTTCGAATAAGGACAGATCCATTGTCATGGCATTTTTCCACTGCATATGGTCCTAGCCATCTGGTTCTCAGCTTCCCCTTGAAATCTTTGTATCTGGAGTCATACAACAAAGCCCAATCTCCCGGCTGAAATTGCTTGTCATGGAGATGTTGGTCATGCCACACCTTTCTCTGAAGTTGAACCACTTCTGAGTGAAGGAGGGCCTGCATTCGGTGCTCATCCAGGCTATTCAGCTGCAATAGCCTTTCTTGTTGTGCATGGCTGAGATCTAGGTCCAGCTGAGCTGCCATCCTCAAAGTGTTGTATTCAAACTCAATGGACAGCAAAGCTTTCTTCCCATAGACCAGCTCATACGGTGTGAAGCCGGTTGTGGTCTTCCAAGTGGTGTTGTAAGCCCATGTGGCTTCAACCAGGCGATCTGCCCAGTCCTTTCTGCTGCTGCTCACCACCTTAGTCAAGATCCCTTCTAATGCTCTATTGGTGACTTCCACCTGCCCATTTGCTTGAGGGTGATAAGGGGTGGAAGTCCTATGCTTGATCTTGTGATGAGCTAGTAGATCCTCAACCAAGTTGGAGGTGAACTGGCTCCCTTGATCGGTGACCAGCTCTCTTGGATAGCCAAACTTATAGAAGATGTTTTCTCTTAGGAACTCGGCCACCTTTTCTTCTGTTGCTGCTTTGATTGCTTTGGTCTCTGCCCACTTTGTCAAATAGTCAGTACACACAATGATGTAAGACCTTTGTCTCGAAGAGGGGTTGATTGGGCCCACAAAGTCCATGCCCCACTTCTCAAATGGCTCAAGAGTCACTTGAGGTTGGAGAGGCATCTCATCCCTTTGGGTCGGTTTCCCCATTCTTTGGCATTGGTCACACTGACTGACATATCTTCTGACATCTTGATGAAGTGTGGGCCAATAGTAGCCTGCCTGCAGGATTTTGAAGGCAGTTCTCTTTGCTGCAAAATGTCCTCCACAAGGCCCATCATGACAAGTGAGGAGGATATCAAAGACTTCCTCCTCCCTTACACAACACCTTAAGATCTGATCGGGGCCAAGCTTGAACAGATTTCCCCCGATCCAAGTAAATGAGGCACTTTTTCTAATGATTCTGCTCTTCTCTCTGGAAGATAGGTGCGGAGGGAACTGTGCTGAAACAAGATAGTTTGCTATATCAGCAAACCATGGAGAGAGTACTGAAATAGCAAACAGATGTTCATCGGGCATCTGGTCATCCACTGTTCCATCCTCATCTGCAGACAAATCCAATCTTGATAAAAAGTCAGCAACAACATTTTCTCTACCTGGTTTGTCAACAATGGTCAAATCAAACTGCTGCAATAAAAGTAACCATCTAATAATACGAGCATTCACATCTGGTTTATTCATTAAATATCTAATTGCAGCATGGTCAGTATGTACAAAGGTCTAGTAACCAGTAATATAATGTCAGAACTTGTTCAGTGCATGGACCACAGCCAAGAATTCTTTCTCGGTTACAGTGTAATTCAGCTCAGCTTTGGACAAGTTTTTGCTAACAAAGTAAATGGCATATGGAAGTTTTTGCTCAACTTGTCCTAAAGCTGCACCTATGGCTTTGTTCGAGGCATCAGTGTGGATGTGGAAAGGTAGGGCCCAGTTTGGACCTCTCAGGATTGGGGCTGACACCAACTTGTCCTTCAATTCATTTAAAGCCCTCTGACAATCGTCAGTCCATTTAAACTCTACATCTTTTGCCAACAGACCGAACAATGGTGAGGCTAGCTTGCTGAAATCTTTAATGAATCTCCGGTAGTATCCTGCTAATCCCAAGAAACTCTGGACATCCCTTGCCTTTTGAGGAGGTGGAACCCTCTTGATGAGAGCAATTTTGTTAGGATCCACCTGCAACCCTTGGCAAGAAATGGTATGGCCTAGCATGGTCCCTTCAGTCATTAGGAATTCACATTTTTCAGGACTAAGGGACAAGTTCATCTCGGTGCATTTGGTTAGGACTTTTCCCAAGTTGGACAATGCTTCCTGGAAGTTGGCCCCATAAGGAGTAAAGTCATCCATATAGATTTCTACTGCATCATGGACCAGCTCCGAGAAGATGCTCAAGACAGCTCTCTGGAAGGTAGCAGGAGCATTGCATAGCCCAAAGGGAAGGACTCGGTAGGCAAAGGTACCCCAAGGACAAGTGAAGGTGGTCTTATCTTGGTCTTCCGTGTTGATTTGGATTTGGTTGTACCCGCTAAACCCATCCAGGAAAGAGAAGAACTTCTTTCCTGCCAGTCCATCCAACACTTGATTTATGAAAGGTAGAGGGAAATGGTCTTTCTTGGTAGCTTTGTTCAGTTCTCGGTAGTCCACACAGATTCTCCATTTCCCATTTTTCTTGGGAACCAACACTAGAGGGGACACCCATTCACTATCTGAGATGGGGTAGATGAACCCGGCATCCAATAGTTTTTGCAATTCTTCCTTGACAATGTCCTTAAGGGCTGGATTCATTCTCCTCTAAGGTTGCCTTACTGGTTTACAATCCTCTTTGATGTATATATGATGGGTACAGACTGAAGGATGGACTCCTTTCATTTCCTTATAGCTCCAAGCAAAAGCATCTAGGTGGTTGGCCAACAGACTACACAGCTCCTTTTCCTGGGAAGGAGATAGGGAGGAGCTGATCTTCAATGCTTTCTCAGGGCTGAACTCCACATTCTTGATTCTGGGAGTAACAGGGTTGGTTGTACAAAGATCCACTAAGGTGCTAGCTTGGGCCTCCTCCACCAATTTCTCTAAGGGTAGTGCACTGGAAGGTGGATTCTGGATCAAGGTCTCGATCAAGTCATCCTCGGTTGGGGGGTCTCTTCTAGTGGTATCTAAGGTGCACAGAGGTGCTGAGTACACCTCGTCTTCCTCTCCTTCTTCCAACCAGAGTGGTAAGTCATGCTCTAAGGAGGGTTGGGCAGGAGGGTATAGGACTAGTTGCTTGGACATGGGACCATTTTTGATGGTCATGTTTCCTGCACGACAACTTATGTAAGCATCTGCAGTAGCTAACCAAGGCCTTCCCAAAATTAGAGGATATCCAGTAAGCTTTGCCTTTGGTTGCAGAACCAGGAAGTCTGCAGGGTATTCCCAAGAGTCAATAGAGACCAAGACATCCTCCACAATCCCTTCGGGAGTCACGGTGGAGTGATCTGCTAATTGCAGTACTGTCGAGGTCTTCCTCAAGGCACCCTGAAGATTGAGTTTAAGCATGGTATCCCTGGTCATCACATTAATGGCAGCCCCCAGATCAATCAAGGTGTGAGGTATAATGGTGCCATTGATGTGGACATCTACTACAGGACTTCCAGGATCTAGGTACTTTGGGCAGATGACTTGTCCTAACATAAGGTCAGACAGTTGTCCTATGACATTGATAGTTGAAGCATATTTCTTCCGTCTGCCTGGGTGTTTGAAACACTTCTCCTTAACCAGTTTTTTGTATATTGGCACATCCTTGATGGCTTGGAGAAGTGGTATTTTTACACACAACTGCTTGAGCTCACACAGAAGCTCATCCTCCTCTGGGTTGGGTTGTGTGGTCACTGTTAGTCTCTCAGGAAAGGGTGGAATAGCCTTTGGTTCACTTTCCTGTTTATCTTCCTCATCCTCTGGGGGAGGAGGTTGGCGATCTGGTAGAGTCTTTCCAGATCGAAGATTGATCTCCTGGATCTCCACAGCATAGGTAGGGCATGAGGTTTCCCCAGTGTATACCTGCTGGGCCTGTCTATTGTTGGGTTTTGGGTTCGGTTGAGCAGGCATTTGAGGTTGCCTTAGAGGAGCAGGAGGTAATGGCTGAGGTTGAACTGGTGGTGGAGGCAAGATGGCAGGAGGAGTGTTGTATTGGGGCCTCCACCCCGACTGAGGTGCATTCCATTGAGGCTGTGGCTGGGCATGTGAGTGATATGAATGAGAAGTAGGTTGAGTGGGGTACTGAGGTGGATAAGACCATGGAGGAGGCATGGACCATGAAGGATGAGCAGGGGGACCCCAGGAAGGCATAGGAGTCGATTGGTTGGGGCTGTAATAAGCTTGAGATGCCCCTTGCATCCCCTGCTGATAAGGTCTAGATCCTTGTGGCCTCCTTTGGTTAAGGTAATAGAGAGGTTCAGTGGGAGCTTCTGTCCCTTGGTACTTTGCTTTAAACCCAGGTAAGGTGGGACACCGATTTGTGGGATGGTCCTCCTCACAAACGAAACACACTTCAACCGAATGCAATGGACATTCGTTCTTAGGGTGTCTCCTTATGCACCTAGGGCAGAAGATAGCCAAGGCTCTCTCAGCTTCTTCTTTCTTTTACTGAATCCTGAATGTGTCAAGCTGCATGGCAATGGTCTGTCTCACCTCACTCTTAAGATCTTCCAATTGATTTGCAAGCTCATGTTTGGAGAAAGGGACACTAGTTGAGAGGAGGTTTCCTCTACCTCGTTTCCGAGCTGCCCTGGAGTGGTTTCTAAACACAGTCTTGATGTCCTCATAAGGCAGTTGGTAAATGTCCCCCCCAGCTAACATGTGAAGGGTATCTAAGAGGTCTTCAGGGACTCCTCGGAGCAGGACCAATTTGAGGGATTCAGGGTCAAGTGTGCACCTGGCCCGCTTATAGCTTAGTTGGAACCTCTCCTCATAATCCTCTAAGGACTCATCATTTCCCATGGTCATCCGAAAGATTTCCCCCTTTGTTTCCTTGGACCTACAGTAATCCCGGTACTTGGTATTGAAAGCTTGCTGCATCTGAGCCCAAGTGGTGATACTGTTCCCAGGTAAGCCCATGAACCAGCGTAATGCTGCATCCTTAAGAGTGGAAGGGAAAAGTTTCATCTTTTGCTCATCTTCAGTATAGTCATAGGTTCTACAAAGGACAGCAAACTCAAACAGGAAGGTATCCGGATCTTCAGTAGTCAGCCCATGGAAGTGAGGTAAGGCGGAGGGGCTAATGTTCTTCATTTTCATCTCTCCATTGGTCTCTCGGATGGGGAAGGCACCTTCTATTCTCTCATCTTCTCTTCTATTGTCAGCCATAGCTTCAGATGGAGTGGTCTCTAACTCTTCTTCTACTATAGGATATTTGTATATCTCAGGATGTTCACCTATAGGTTCTTCTGGGTCACTGTCGCCAAAGAAGAGAGAAGGGTGACTCAGTGATGTGGTAGGGGTGTTTGGTAGGAATTTTCCTGATCTATCTCGGTTCCTACGAGGCATGAAATGGAAAAGACTTTCTTTTTCTTTTGATTGTTTTTGCTTTTTTTTCTTTTGTACCTGCGAAATTGAAACAGATTGATCTACAACTAACTATGAAAGATGCAGAATTAAACTGAAAGCAGGAAAGAACTAATCTACTTTGCTCAAATGAAATTGCAAGAATGGAAATGCTAGTCTATGCTTGCAGAAAGGAAATTCTAATCTATGAAAGCAGGAAATGCTAATCAACTTTTGCATAAATGAAATTGCATAATGGAAATGAAATAAACTACTCAGTAGAAGGTTGTAGTAGAAAATAGAAGAATAGCAACAATTACTAATACTCTGATGCTTCCCCGGCAACGGCGCCAAAAAGATGGTGGGCTCCAGTATTGTAGCAATAATGCTATGACTCCTGGAGCTTCCTATCTCTAATTTTATCAACCTGGTATTTCGTACAAACTTGGAAGCGACGGTGCTGTATGCACAAGTACTAGCTCTTGTCGCACCTGTCACTTGGTCAGCTGGCACAAGTCCGCTAGGGCTCAAGCCAACTTCTATATGCTCTCATAAGAAGCTTTATGAGTGATGGACGAAAGCTATCTTGAAGGAAGCTAACCTACTTTGCAAAAAGGAAATTGAAAGCCAACAAAGCATGGAAACCCTAATAAACCCTAATTTAACTAGCTTGACCCTTACTATGCAAAAATGTGAATGAAACTTCTACCAATGATGCCATTACTTGCAGTGAGTTGAAATACATGAATCTAAGCTATTTGCATCTGAAAAGACATGTTTTTGTATTTTGTCATTAAGTGGTTGGATTTATTGTGATGGTGCTTTTGATTAGGGTTTGATTATGCAGGAGCGGTTCAAATGGAAGGAAAGCATGGGCAAGGTTAGGATGGCTAGGGGAGGTCCCAGAGAGTCTCTAGCATCAGTCCACAGAAGTCTACCACATTCGGATGCTCAGCAACCGAGTTTGCAGGCTTCTACAGGAAGTCTGCAGGGGATCCTACAGGAAACTCAGGGGTTCTACAGGAAGTCTGTGAAATTCTACAGGATGTTCGACCGTGGGAGTTTTGGGAGATGGTGAAGTGATGGAGTGGTGTGGGAGGATAGGTGAGATGGAGATGGAACTGGTGATGGCTCAGGAGCAGAGATGTCAGATGGAGAAAGAGTGTATGCGGTGGGTTGATGGCTGGAAGGATGGGATCAACGAAAGGTCAAGTAAATGGAGCTACGTGAGTAATGCAAGAGCTGGAAGGTAAACGAGCTGAACGGAGGTTGGTTGAGTGGCTTCAGGTGTGGTTGACAAGAAGAGGAAGGTAATGGAATGGTGTGGAGCAGTGTAGATGAAACAAATTGTCTATGAATGTCACCAAAAACGAGAACTCTTTAACCTATGTTAACTGTGCTATTTTGAACCAATGAACAGCAGTGAAATTTGTGAAAGAAACTCATGCATGGAAGTGGAATGAAGAAGTAATGATCAAGACCAAAGTGCATGGATGGATCTACGACTAAAGTAACCATTGCAGCTTGCATGGACGTGAAAAGAACTGCGTTTCTTTTTGGTGGTTGATATGGACTGCACCCCAATCCCTAAGCAGAGATGGAAGTGATCTCTAACAACCTTTTTCTGGAGCTCCAATGAATTATAACTATCCTCTTCTAACCTAAGCAACTGGAAGCAAATTCACCATAAACTAATCCTATTCAATCTCATAAAAACTAAATCAGCAAACTGTAAATTCGAATTGCATGTCAAAGTAAAGAAACGAAGTGTTGGAACGAAAGGCAAATAACATTACAACATAGAGGAGGTCTATTGCTCTCAGGTTGGGCCCTAACCTGAGAGCTATAGCTCCCTTAGAAACTCAGAATGAGATCAAAATCTGCCTGCCTTTATTCATAACCAAAAATCTGATGTCATGCCAAAACTGGCTTACAAAAAGAACCAACACCGAGCTGTAGCTCGTACTTCGAAATTACAAGAGCAATGCAAAAGTTCAAAAAGCTCCTATCAAAGGCTACGGCCTTAGTATTTATGCAAAATGATAATCCAACAGGTTTCCTTGATTTGTGGAGCTCGGCTGTCCAACTGAAGGTTAAACTGCTGATCATGTAGAACAGTTGTAACTGCTGTTCCTGTAGAACGGTTGGCTGCCTCTAAGCTCGGTGGGGAGATTGGTTGGAGCTCGGAGCTATGGTGGGAATCACGAGGAAGGTCCCCAAGACTGTGGACATCCTCTCCTAAAAACCAGCAGTGCCACCTTACTGTCTCCTTTCTCGTGGTCTTTGCTCCCTTTTAATGCCAAAAACCTGAAATCATCATGTATTAGTCACGTAGATAGAATGCCTACCCTTCTTCCTACAAACAACACGAATAAACCAAGAAATGAATGCATAAGCAATAAAAGATGAATGGTTTGAGCAAAGCAAGTAGGCCAAATGAGCCCAAATTGTACCAAAAATTGGGGCTCATCAGGTGTTAAGGTTAAGAAAGAAGATAGTAGCCTTATCTACTCCATTCTTACTAAGTTGGGACCAGCCTATTCTGTGTTTGTTTCCACCTTCCATTCTACAAGAGAAGCCTTCATTTCTCAAGGACAAACCTACAAGTCCCCTTCCTTTGATTCCTTTTGTGATTCTTTAATAAGAGAACAAGAAAAACTCTTACACGTTGGTCTTCTTCATCTTGGAAACTCTTCTAAGAAAGTGTTAGCCGCCCAGCAGCAACCAAACCCAAAGAATCCTAAGAAGTTGTATCCTAAAAAGAATGGTCCTAAACCAAACAAGGGTCCCAAGCAATTTCAACCTCAAAATGAAAAATCATTTCAACAAAATGATAAGACAAATAAAAACAAAGGGAAGAAGACCGATAGACATTGCAACTTTTGTAATTGAGATGGCCACTTAGAATCCAAATGCTTTAAGAAGATGGAAGCCTTGGAAGCAGCAATGAAGAAGCATAACATCCATTTGGAGCACTCTTCAACTTCAACTTCATCTTCAGGAATGGCACTTTCTGCATGTGGTTTTCAAGCGTCTCGGTCTGGCTATGCACTAAATGTATCTTCTTCTTCTCATTCTCATGAGTGGCTCATTGATTCTGGAGCTTCTTATCACATGGCCAAAAACAAAGCCATGTTTTCTTCTTTAAATGATTGTAACACCAAAAATATATATGTTGGTGATGATAGATCTCTTAATGTTGTAGGGACTGGAACTGTTCATCTAGACAATGGTCAGTTTAATGATGTATTATGTGTTCCAACATTATCCTGCAACCTTCTATCTGTATATCAGATAACCCATTTAGGTGAAGGTAAAATCGTTGAATTTTCACCTCACGATGTTGTAATTAAGGACCTAAGAGATCCTAGATAGATTTTAGCTACTGGCATTGCTGATGATTCTACAAGGTTGTATAAGTTTCACAACTTTGGGTCATCAAATCTTCCCTCTGTATTTGTTGCTCATAATGATGAAGTGAGCAAACTTTGGAGTAAGCGATTTGGTCACTTAAACTATCACTCTCTTCAGAATCTATGTAAAGAAAATATGGTGACAGGTCTTCTAATGGTATCTTGCAGAGATGGTGTTTGTTCTAGATGTGTAGTCGGAAAACATCATCGGGACAGTTTTGAAAAACATGCCTCTTGGCACGCCTCAGCCCCTTTACAGCTCTTGCATAGTGATTTATGTGGTCCACTTCCAGTTGCTTCATCCTCTGGCTACAAGTATTTCTTAACTTTCATTGATGATTTCTCCAGACGCACTTGGGTATACTTCTTAAAACTCAAGAGTGAAGTATTTAACATGTTCTTGACCTTTAAGGCCTTTGTTGAAAAACAATCTGGACATCAAATTCTTAAGCTAAGATCCGATAATGGCGGAGAATATGTTAAAAACACATTCATCAACTTTTTCACTGAGAATGGAATTCAAATGCAACATACTGTTCCATATACTCCACAACAAAATGGTGTAGTTGAAAGGAAGAATCGCACCTTAAAGGAAATGGCTAATTGTATGCTTCAATCTAAAGGACTTAGTCTTAATTATTGGGCAGAAGAAATTAACTGTGCAAATTACATAATAAATCGCACTCCTACTAAGGTTTTAAAGAATATCACTCCAGAAGAAGCATGGAGCTCAATTAAACTAGATGTAAGTCACTTTCGTGTTTTTGGAAGTGAAGCATGGGCCCATATTCCAGATGAGAAACATAAAGCTTTAGAACCTAAGAGTGAAAAATGTATTTTTGTTGGATATTCTGAAGATGTCAAAGGATATAGACTTATTCCACTTAAGTCCAAAAATGTTATCATTAGAAGAGATGTAAAGTTTGCTGAAAATATATCGGCCTGCGAGCCTAGTTCGGCAGATGTGCCACCTCTCCCTATCTCTTCTACTTTTGAAAATATTTCTTCTTCAAATGATGAAATCAAGGATGAAAATCCTCCCCCACCTTCTCAAGATCCTCCTTCAGCTCCTCAGCTTCCAAAATGGGTCCGTGCTACTCGGGATGCAGCAGGTGATCTTGTCGGTGATCCTACAGATCAGCGACGTACACGTTCTCAGTTTGAGAGAGCCTCTTCTTTGATGGCTCAAGCTTCAGTGAATTATGATCTTGACACCTTTGCAAAAGCTTCAGGCCATCCAGATTGGGAAGCAGCTATGAATGAAGAATATCATTCATTATTGGCAAATGATACATGGGATCTCATTCCTCTACCAATGGGACGAAAACTTGTTAGATACAAATGGGTTTACAGAACCAAGTATGGACCAGATGGGAAAGTTGATAAACATAAAGATTGTCTTGTTGCTAAGGGTTTTTCACAAGTTGAAGGCATTGACTACACTAAAACCTTCTCCCCTGTTGCCAAAATGAACTCTATCCGCCTTGTTCTTTCCCTTGCTACTTCTTTCAAATGGGAAGTCCATCAGATGGATGTTAAATCCGCCTTCTTGCATGGGGACTTGCATGAAGAAATCTATATGGAACAACCTATTGGCTTTATACAAACACACTCCAACCTTGTATGTCGGCTTAATAAATCCTTTTATGGTCTCAAGCAAGCTCCTCGAGCTTGGTATGCCAAAATGGATAACTTTCTTTTAGAAAATGGCTTTTCTAGGTGTCATTCTGACAATACTGTCTACACCAAGAAAGTGGGCAAGTCTCTTATCATTCTTGTTCTCTATGTTGATGATCTTATCCTGACTGGTAGTGATCCCAACCTTATAAACCATGTGAAGTCTAGCCTTAAAAGGAAGTTTGAAATGATAGACTTAGGACACTTACATTATTTTCTTGGTCTTCAAGTCTTGCAATCCAAGGAAGGTATTTCCCTTTCCCAATCCAAGTATGCCTGTGATATTCTACGCCATTTTCACATGGAATACTGTAAGCCAACCCCTTCTTCCTTTCAGTCTGGAGTCAAACTTTTAGTCACTTGTACTTCTCCTGAAGTTGATGCTACCTTATACCGTCAACTTGTAGGAAAACTTTTGTATCTAACCCATACTCATCCTGACCTTTCCTTTGTTGTTGGCCTTGTTGCTCGGCTTATGCAAAACCCACGTGAAATTCATTGGAAAGCAACTAAAAGAATACTTTGTTATGTTCGAGGTACAGTTCAGTTTGGGATTCATTACAGTGCCGAAGCAGCTCCTCTATTGGTTGGTTTCACTGATTCCGATTGGGCTGGTGACCCTGATGATCGGAAGTCTACTACAGGTTATGTGTTCACTCTTGGTTTAGGACCTATTACATGGGCTTGCAAGAAGCAAGGTGCCATTTCTCTTTCTTCAGCAGAAGCAGAGTATCGTGGTGTCGTAGAAGCTAGTAAGGAAGCCTTGTGGCTTCGTCAGATCCTGTCAGAGTTTGGCTTTCAATAGCAGCATCCGACTACACTTTGGTGTGATAATCAAAGTGCCATTCAACTATGCAAAGATCCAGTCCAACATCAGCACAACAAACACATTAAACTGCACATGCACTTCATCAGAAAGCTCATTCACAACCATGTTCTTGAAGTGCAATATTGTTCAACAGATGATCAAGTTGCAGACATCTTTACAAAGACTCTCACAGGGGCGAAGTTCACTAAACTTCGATTTATGGTTGGAGTTCAGGAAGTTGTCACTAAGGGGGGATAGGCTCTAGTGCTTCCTTCCTTCTCCTATTGTGTCATATTTGTAAATCCTTCAATCCTATCCCAAGTTGTTCTTAAGGGGGGATGTTAGGATATTCCGACACATAGGAAATAGTTAAGTACAACTTGGTCTAGTATAGAGTTAGGTATAGAGTTAGGTAAAGTGTGTTTCTTTACCATGTACATTTTGTAACTTACAATATGATGGTCAGGATATGTAGTGATCCGATGGTTCATTCTCTCCTCGGTATTACCGACACTTGATCCGTGGCTTAACACCCGATTGGTCCATGATCTCTATTTAAAGAGCATGGAGGGTCATTTGTAGGCTAATCTGTCTATGAGAGAAGCATATGTAAATTTTCATTCTTTTATTAATAAATTGCCTGAAGTGGCCGCGTTGGCTCAGGTCGTGGACTGTTTCCCCCTTTGAGGGTTTTGACCACGTCAAAATACTTGTGTATTGATCTGTGATCTGTTTGTGAGCGGTGTCCTTTGGTGTTCTGTCTGAGGAACTTACCCTGTAAATTCCTACAAGAAGCACCATACTCTTTAAGGTACAAGTTAACTTTCACATTCCCATACTTGAGGGTGAGATAGATGCAGGCTCCACAGATAAATGGTTAAATCTTCTAGAAGGATATTTTTCTATTCATGTTTTTTTTAGTCGAGAAAATTTTACTTTTTCTCTCCTTAAAGCCACCCCCTACATCAAGGACTGGTGGGAAACCTACTCTGAGGAGAAGGATGAAAGTATGCCCTCACTATTTTCGGCCACACCCACTTAGGATTCGTTTTGGGATGCTATCGAGGAGCACTATTACCCTATCAGGAGCTATGAGGATAAATACATAAAGTGGACGATGCTGCGATAGGGAAGGAACCAATTTGTGCCAGATTTTACCAATGTTTTTCATACCCTTTGAACGAAGTTGGGTATTAAGGATTCTGAGAAACATTTGGTATGTAAGTACCGCTGTTGTCTACAAAGGTACATCCAAGATGATATGGAGTTCCTTGACATCTCCTCGCTTGGCACGGCGTACCGATATGCTGTCATGGTTAAGAAAAACCTTAAATAGAAAAAGAGAGACTTTGGATCTGTGAATCCAAAGCAAGGGAAAGGTGCTCATAAACCGCAGAGCAAAGGGAAAAGCCAAGGCAGGGTGACCTAGGATAACCTGCTGAAGCTACAAGAAAAGAACAACACCACGAATACAAAGAAGGACATGGGAAAGTGATGTGAGGTCCATAAGAGCTCCACTCACAACACAAGTGAGTGTTAGGCCAGGCAGTCACTGGTGGCCAAACTGAAGGCTTCTGAGTCCAGTTCTTATTCTGAATTTGAGTCAAAACCCAACAAGGGGAATGAAAAAGGGAAGAAAATCATTTACGTGGAGCCTAGTGCCACTGTGGCGACCACCAAGATCCAAAAGATCAATCCTAGAGATCTAGAAGAGAGGGAATGCCTATTCCACTCACAGATGTGGTGAAGGTTTCTCCACTGTAGTTCATTATCAACAACGAGAGCCAAAAGAACCTCATTTCCACAGAGGTCATGAAGCAACTAGGCCTACTAACTACAACACATCTCCAACTGTACACCATCAGGTGGCTTCACGTAGGACGAGTTCTCTGCATCAGTCAACAGTGTCACTTTTCCTACAACATCAAGCGCTTCACATACGAGTTACTATGCAATATTGCTCCTCTTGAAGTTTGTGGTGTATTGTTAGGAAAACCATACTTATGGAAGCGACATGTCATATATGAGTTTATACCTTTCTCTATTATTATTTCTTTGGGTACTAAGTTATACATGATACCGGATGTAGCCCCACCTACCACCATCTCTTTGATCTCTTCTAGGAAATGTAGTAAGGTCATCTCCCATACCGGGAAATTTTTTTCCTTTCTAATTTTATTTGAAAGTAAGGGGAAGGTCGTAGACACATCCATTGTGTCTGGGAAGGGTTCCTACAAGAAGCAGAATTAGTTGGATACAGTGGTGGAAGAATACAGGGACATCTTCTCCTCACCCACAGGGGTACCCTTGCATTGTCAGTTCAAGCATTCAATCGATCTGACTCTCAGAGCACCTCTAACCGATGGGTTGATATATCATCATTGCATTATGAAAAATGAAGAGATCAAGTAGAAAATCTAGGAGTTGCTACAAAAAAGGGCACATCTGACCAAGTTCCTTGCCTTATGGGAGCCTGATTATACTTTTACAGAAGAAGGATGGGACCTGGAGGCTCTGCATTGATTATTTGGAACTAAATAAAATCACTGTTAGGAATAGGTATCCAATCCTATGGATTGATGACCTATTGGACCAACTCAAGTGGGCCAAGTATTTCAGCAAGATCAATCTGAATTCTAGTTATCACTAGGTTGCAATAGATCCCATAGATGTATGGAAGACTGTCTTTAAATACAAGGAAGGCCTTTTTGAATGGTTCATTATGCCCTTCAGGTTGACAAATTCCCCTGCTAATTTTATGAGGCTAATGGATGACATCTTTGTGGCCCTTCACCAACTCGTTCGTGGTGGTTTATCTAGATGACATCCTCATCTCCAACAAGAGTTGGGAAGAACACTTGCAACACATTTGACAGGTCCTTCAAACCCTTCGGGAGCACAAACTATGTACCAACTTAGAGAAATGCACCTTTGGCATAAGCCAAGTCCAATACTAGGGTGACATCATAGATGAGCGTGGTGTGGATGTGGACCTGACCGAGATCCCAGTCATTCGGGATTGTCCAACCTTGACCACTCTAATGGAGCTTCACAACCTTTTGGGCTTTGAAAATTATTATGAGAGGTTTGTGTTGGGATTCTCCCATATCACTTGGTCTTTGAGTCAGATTACTAAGGGTAGGGCAAAAGTAAAGTTTTCCTGGTCTGAGTCCCAACAGAAGGCGTTCATTGAGTTGAAGGACTACCTCTGCTTTGCATCGATACTCATACTTCCAGACCTGCAACAACCATTGGAAATCGAGACAGACACCTCGCACTATGCTATTGGTGTAGTCCTCACCTAGCACGGGCATCCAGTGGCCTATCATAATGAGACATTTTCTGATACAATTCGGAAGTACCCCACCTATGATAATGATATGTATTCCATCGTGCAAGCTTGTTGACAATGGAAGCACTAGATTCTAGGGAAGGAGACGGTCGTCCACATCGATCACCGACATCTTTAGTTTATATAGACAAAGGGGAAGTTGCAGAATGATTACCATCAAAAGTCGTCTACATATCTGCAATAATTCCACTTGAACATTAAATACAAAAAGGGTAGCACCAATCATGCTGTAGACTGTCTCACTCGGCCCCCAGTTGCAGCACTGACTATTGTTCTCAACTCTTGTGGTCACAAGACCTCTGGATGGCCAAAACTATACAAAAATGATCCAAAGTTCCCCTCGACATACTAGATTCTAGTAGCTGGAAAGCAAGTTCTTGTTTTCCACCTCTAAGACGCATTATTATGCTACTTGGGCCACCTTTATGTTCTTTCAAGAAAGCATGCCAAGCTAATTTAGGAGATGCACTACAGTCAGGTAGCAGGACACTTTGGTGTGGAGAAAATTGTGGGTGTATTACAAAAGTACTTTTATTGGCCCAAACTCTGACTGGATGTTGTGAAATATATCAGATCCTGCACTGCTTGTGCCATCACCAAGAAAACCATTAAGAAGCAAGGCACGTACACTCATCTACATACTCCTAGCTAGCAGTGGGAATCCATCTCCATGGACTATATGTCTGGCCTCCCTTCTACCGAGCATGGTAATGACTGTGTATTTTTGGTGGTGGAAATGTTTTCTAAGGTGACTATATTGGCTGCCTACAAGAACAGTATCACAATAGAGGACACTGCCAAACTCTTGCTTGAATGAATATGAGTACATTTTGGGATCCCACGGACCATTATATGAGAGTGGGATAGCAGGTTCTTGAGCACATTCGGGTCAAGCCTCTGGACACTATTGGACACCAAGCTTACCAAATTGATTGCCCTCCATCCCCAAACTGATGACTAGAAAGAGGTCGTCAATAGGATGATAGTGCACATACTCCGCGTGTACAACTCCAAGCATCCTCGAACCTAGGATGAGAGTATTACATATGTGCAACACAATTATAATAGAGCATTACATAGCTCGACTGGTCGCAATCCCTTTTAAGTGGGTCTAGGATTTCAGCCATTGTGTTTGATTGATGTTGGCATGGCTCATGTGACTATGCAGACAGAATCCACACATGTATTATCTGAGGTTGATAAAGTGACCATATTTATTGAAAAAATCCAACACATTCATCATTAGGTGCATGACATCCTAGAGAAGTCAAATGCGATGTACCAGAAGCGACATGATCAACATCAGGTGCCACACGAGTTTCAGGTGGGCGACAAAGTTTGGCTTCATTTGCAAAAAGAACGCCTTATCGAAGCCCATCAGAAGCTTAGACCACTCCAATATGGTCCTTACACCATTACAAAGGTTTTGGTAGATGGTGCTTTTGAGCTCATCATTCCCCTATTCCTTGACATGTACCTAGTGTTCAATGTGGACCTCCTTCGACCATACTTTCCACCATTGTTGAACACATCAAACATTGTAGAATAGCTCACACCAATAGAGTTAAACCCAAATTGCATGGAACATGCCAAAACTGATTGGATTATGGATATATAGGTCAATAACACTCGCCAGAAAAAGTTCCAACTATATCGAGTTGTCAAAGTTGGCCAACTCTTACACCAAGGCAAGTGGCTCACCACGGACCAGGTTCAACAGAAAGTTCCTCACCTCATGAATGTTCTCCATGCAATGGGGACTTCTTATTCCTACGTGGGGAGGAATGATCCAGGTGGATATTGGTGGCCACCCACTTATCCCATCTAGACCTCAAGTCAGTTTCATTTTTTTCCTTGTTTATTTTAGCATTTACTATTTTTAGCAGTTTTCTGGGTCCTGAACCTCTGGAGCAATTTTTACTACCTAAACAACATTTTTTTGAGGTCCGTTGCAAGCCCAATGGGGCACGTGGAAAATCTTGTAGTACTTGGAGAGACATTTCCAAAAGGGTAGCGTACATGCCAAACAAAGATAATATGACCAAGTTATGACCCCGGAGAGTTGGTTGCCTAACTAACCCCAACGATGCCCACAAAATCTTGGCATTACATCTCCTGGGATTAGGGTTTTGTTTTTCTAGGGTTTTTTCATGTTTTTCAATAATAAATAGGCTCTTGAGCCTCATTGTAACACATTTCAGATGCATGTAGCCACCACATCTCTTCTCAAAGACAAGCTACCATCGCCCTAGCTAGTCTTATTTCTCTTCTCTTTGGAAGCATATTTGAGTATTTGATATTAATGAAATGAAGTGTTACTTCTGTTGCACCTCTCTATTTATGGTTATATCTATACTTTTTTTCATTCTTGTTTAAATTTGGATCAATGGCATGGATGTGTTCAGTTACAAGTCAATGTGTTTGGCACAACAGGCTAAGGTAATTGGTGTATTGTTATATTTATTTATGCACTGGAAGTTATGTGTTGATGGCAGTATGATGCAAGGGATTGCATGGAAAAGAGGCTTCCATGAAATCTCGAAGAAGGCTCAAGTTGAGCTTTCCCTTGGAAGCATTGGGAACCATGGGGATTGAGTCATGGCGTTTGTTGTCAATCTTGTGATTTTAGTCTTTTGGTGATTTGTTGAGTTTGATTGTGGTTTTGTTTGTGTCATGTTCATGGCCATGCGACTTCGTTTATGGCATTGTATTTCTATTGGTATTTCATGGTTTCTTCTTGTTTGTCCTTGTTCTTTCCTTTTATGTTTTGAGTGCATTGGGAATTTTTTAGGGAAAGAGGAAAGTGTATGGAGTGTGGGGAGATTTGTGTGGTACCCAATAGGTGATGTAAGGCTCGAATGATTCTTAGTGCATTTATAAGGGTAGTTGAAGGCAAGAGTATGAAAACCAGTTAGATTGGTTAGGTCCATTGGTGTAAATGGACGATGGAAGGTGAATGGATTTGAGGCATCATATGTCTTGGCTATGTTGAGAACAATTGTTCTCAATGTTGTGCATGGTGTGCATAGATAAAGGGAGTTCTCTTAACCTTGACCTTATGTTATCTGATTGTTATGTTATAATCATGATTATGATGATGTTTATATATGTATGTGTGTGGGTATATGTGTCATTGTTGGACAAGATCATGATTTTTTTATGCTAATGTTTATGTATATGTATGTTTGTATCCATGTATCTATGTCACTCTTGACTAAGGTTCTCAGGGATCATTCTTATGGAGGAATGATTACTTATGTAGGCGAATGGCATGATGTGGTTCCTGGTCTTATGGGGAATCGAGTGGAGAGACTAGTCATGACCAATATACGAGTTCAGTACCATGTGGATATAAATTGATATTGTATTCTTGTATTAGGCATATGTTTGTGTTATGAGAGGACACATTGAGGGATACATCAGCTGAAGGAAAGGAGTGTGGTCTACGACATGTTGAGACATGGATAAGACAATGAAAGCAAGGTTGATTGGTGGAGACAGTGTGGTTCTGGATGTGTGGTACTACTATTGTGCATATGTATATGCTGTACATGTAGCATTTGTGAGGTTGTGCACATGTGGTGTGGTGTATATTTAGTGTGTGTACATGTTGTTTATGCAATGTTATGTACAAGGTGGTATATATAGTTTTGTTTTAATATTGCAGATATAGTGCTGGGTATATATGCTGCTATGTACATGTTAGATATGTGGTGTTGTGTAAATAATGTATTGCGTGCACGATGGATATGTGGTGTTGTGCTCATGTTGGATATGCACTGTTGTGTAAATAAGGTGCTATGTACATGTTGTATATGCAGTTTTATGTACATATGGTGTTGTTCACATGTTGTACATGTTGTGCTATGTACATATGGTGTTGTGAGAATGTGGTGTCATGTACATGTTGTACATGTGGTGCTATGTGCAGGTGGTGTTGTGTACATGTTGTGCACATGGTGTTTTGTACAAGTGGTGTCATGTACATGTGCATGTGCTTCTACATAAGTTTGTCTTTGTGTACACATTGTACAAGTGGTACGATGTAAATGTGGTGTTGTGTACACGTTGTGTAGGTGGTGTCATGTACATGTAATGTTGTGTACATGTTGTGCATGTGGTGCTTTGTATAGGTGCAACTGTATACATGTTGTACATATGGTACTGGTGTACACATGGTATTATGTTCATGTCATATATGTTGTGTTGTGTACATGCGGTCCTATGTATGTCCATTGTGTAGTTGGTGTATCATGACATGTGTACTCATTATGTTGTACGTTTTGTAGTACATGTATTGCGTTGTGTTGAATTCGAGGTGTAGGTACATTTATTTTGTGGCATTGTAAATCAGTTATAGATGTTTGTATTGTGTGGGGGTGTACACTAGATGTAGGCATATGTATTGTGTTGTGTTTCCCATTTGGTGTAGGTGTATGTGTTGTATGTTAGGTGTAGGTGCATGTATTGCATGTTGTTGTATGTCGTTTGTGGTTGTATGTGGTTAGTGCACACTATGTGTACGTGAACATGGTCAAGGAGAAGGTATTGGGTGTTTGTTGCGTGTGGGAACTGATCCAAAGTGCATACGAAATAAGGAAAAAGGTAGAATTAAAGGACTAATTGAATGATAAGTATCAATATTTTATTTCAGTTTTATTATGCATGTGATTTATAATTTAGGTATATGATGATTACATGTGGTGTATGGTTATGGTTTACGATGATTACATTTGATTTATGATTTTGACATATGATGGTTGTGTTTTGAGCTAACCTGATGTGATATGTTTATACATGATATTTGGTCAAAGATGCTAGTTTGACTTGTTGTGATAGGAAGTAAGTAGGATTGCAAGTGTACCTTATCAATGAGCTATCCATGAGGTATGATGTGAATTTATTTTAATTTATTTTAAATCTAATGGAAATTGTGTGCTTGATAAAGGAAATCATGAAATTCCCGGTTGGGTGGTTGAAACCGACTGCAATAATTAGCAACAATAGTGAAAGGAATTGGAATAGGCAACAATATGTTGGTAAAGAACTTCAGGAGCAGGGCCATTGTGGGACATTGGTTCCCCATTTGTTTTCATGAGAATGTTATCACTGTTATGATTGTTTGGGGTAGGGATATGCCTTGGTTTTTGGACCATCGAATGCAAGGAAACCTTTCCGAGGGAAGGACTTCCCGGGATGGGGGTGTTAGCATAACTTGGAAGGTGTGTGACTACACGAAAAGGGGTAACCAAATTTCCTGAGGGATTGTGTAACAGATAAGGGAAGGTCAGGGATGGATTTTTTTTGGTCATTAGCATTACCAGATGGGATCATATGCACATTAGGAGTGCACCCTAGAACAATGAACTGGTAACTGTTCATTGAGAGGACAAATGGCACTAGATTGTAGCGTTGGACATTGGATGGAGTTTTGACCTTGCAATGCATTCTGGACTTTCTGGGAAGGAGGTGAATCATGTTATTACTTTGAGGGTGGATGTGTGAGCCTTTTGATTCCCTTGTTGCAGATGCATGCACCATCTCATTTTATTTGCTAGATGAGAAAATGTGCATATGTGTATATCATTGTAAATATTGTATCAAGTTAGATTTATAACTCTCCATAGATAGTATGATTATTTGTTGGGTGAAGCAAATGTGTATGTGTGTATATGTGGTTATTATTATAAATACAATAATGAGCTATGTTTTAAAGCTCCATTAAATGGTATGTTTATCATTTTTTATAATATGGGCATTTTTAAATACTATAATGAGTTGAGTTATAAAGCTCCATGGTAAGTGTGTTTTGTTTTCAGCAGCCTTATTGGTTATAGGTGTCATTGAACAACAAGGATGTGTTCCCCCAAGGGGGAGGGTTCTGTAACAACCCTCATTTAAATCCATGTAAAAATATATAAGACCGTAGTCATGGGACACATATTCCAAGCTAAATGATGGGAACATCCTAGTAGGTGTTCATTCGGTTTATTATGGCTAAGGAAATTGGAAAAGGATTTTGAAAGACATGAGGCATTATTTGGAATTTATTTATGAAAGTAAAGGAAATTAGGAGGAAAGAGAGGTGAAAGGTTGTATGTTGGATGTGAGGAGGAAAATGAAGGAAAATAATTGAAAATGAAGAAAATAGAGGATCCATTAATAAAAATACTTCTGAGGATTCGTGGGTAAGCTTGGTTAGTTCAGTTTTGGAGCTCTCTCTATTCTCTTCCTCCTACTCTTTAACACTATTTTCTTGGAGCACTCTTGGAGAGTGTGGCATACTTGTATTTTTGGAGCAAGGAGGAAAAGGAAGAGTAGAAAGGTGCTAGAGTACATCAAGATCAGTAGCTACATCACTTTTTGCTTGCAGGTACCGAGTTGCATGTATGTTTTCCTCACTAGTTTTGGCATGCATGGCACATGAATATTGTTTCTTGGTAATGATCTGTCATTGGCATGGATAACTGCCTCGGTTGACAATGTATTTCCCTAACCTTTCCATTTCCTGGATAGCCATGGTGTTGTGGGTTCATTTATTTGTTTTTCTTGGTTGGTTCTCATGTTTCCTTTAGCTTGGGTGGAGTTACTAGTTCCTGGAAGCCCTAGTTGGACAAATTCTTTGGAAGCCTTGTAACAACTTAGGTTGAGTTAGTAGTCATAGAATCCATGGTTGGAGAAATGCTCTAGATGCCCTTGGTGGGTTGAGTTAATAGTCCCGGAAGCCTTGGTTGGACAAATTCTTTGGAATCCTGACGATAACTGTGTGTTCAGTTACTAGTCCTGGAAGCCTCAGTTGGAACAAACGCTCTCGTGCCCTGGAAGTCTTGGGTATAGACCAATTTGATGATGGTTTTGGTGATGTCTGACTGTGAGGTGGAATCATTATTTGGTGGGTTGAGGTTGTTGGCCTCTTGAATCCCTGGATGGTTTTGGATTGACGTGTTTTATAAGATCCCACATTCATGCTTGGAATATGGCACAAGAGTGACTAGCTAAAGAGAGATTTGGCTTAGCCATGTCTACGGTTGGGTGGAACACGGTAGTCCCATACCAGGTTAGACTTTTAATCATTAATATGAGGTTATTTATCCTTTTTATTTCATGGGTATTATACTAATTTATATGTGGGTTCTATCGCTAATGTATCCTTAGTAATTTTGTTGTTATGATGTTGGTTATGAGCATGTATTATGACAGTGGTTATGTATGGATATCATCATGTTTTTACTTGTATATGAATGAAAAATGTATTTATGACCTAATGGATTAAATTATCGCTAATTTGTTGAGGCATCGATGATCCTTAGTGTTTCACTGATAAGTATGAGACCCCACTACTCAGATCTATTGTTTAAACCTGTAGATTACATAATTGTGATATGTTTGACAAAAATCCTGTGGTGCTTATTAGGGGTCCTTTAAAGGTATTGTTTATGTAATTGCATTTATATCATCATTCCCTTGTTATATTTATGTTCTAAAGATGTCATTCAATTATGGGTAGTGACCTGGGCTTTGGGCCTGAAAAAGTGGGTAAAATCCCAAGGATGTTCACAACATTGAGAAAAATAGTCCTTGGACATTGGCATACCATGCTGTGGGAGGGTCGAGAGCCCTCTGGATGCTTGCATTCCCATATCATGGGAGCTTCTAGGGGTGAATTGGTTTAGAAACCAGTGGGACTCATGGGGTACTTACCTCATAGGTTGGGATGGTTCCTGAGAGTTTTTTTGTTGTTTTTGAAGGTTTGTATGGTGTGTCTGCGTCGGTTCCACTTCCTTAACGTGAATTAAGAGGTTGAATCATATCATAGTAACTTATCATCACATGTTTACCCCAGTTTCTTAGTTACTTTGGTAGATGTGGGAGGAGGGTGTTACAAAGATCATGTACGTCATCTAAAATAGATATTTTGAGTGGTGTCGAAAGTATTATTTTTCTCTAAATCCCAAGAAAAGTGTCTTTGGTATGTCAGAAGGGACTATCTTAGGGAACAACATTGTAAAAAGTGGAATTAAAATTGATCCTGAGAGAGTCAAATCCATTATAAATATCTTATTTCCAGTTAATAAGAAGGTTATGTAGTCTTTCTTAGGAAACATCAATTTCCTGAGAAAATTCATCTCTGATTAGGCTCAAATAGTTAAGCCTATATAAGAGATGATTAAGAATGATGCAATGTACAAATGGGATAAACGGGAAAATGACATGTTTGCTCAAATCAAGTAAGATATTGTTGATGCACCTAAGTTATTCAGTCATATTATGGCAAAGATTTCCTACTTTATACCTTTGCCTGAGATTCGTCAATCACAGTCGTACTGACTCAAAAGGATACTGAAGGAAATGAGCAACCTATTTCTTTTATGATCACTAGCTTAAAGGGGCCAAAATTAAATTTCCCTTTGATTGATAAGAAAACATTTGTTGTATACAAGGCAGTTAAGTATTTTAGGCCCTATCTTTTGAAATATCACATGATCATATTTGTACCTCATCAAGCAGTAAGAACATTGTTCGTGCAACAAGAACTAGGTGAGAAGTGTGC
Organism: Pinus tabuliformis; assembly: GCA_031772625.1. Taxonomy (NCBI): domain Eukaryota; kingdom Viridiplantae; phylum Streptophyta; class Pinopsida; order Pinales; family Pinaceae; genus Pinus; species Pinus tabuliformis. The sequence goes on along the minus strand of CM062819.1, from coordinate 1,664,593,669 downwards.
TAATTGGGTGAAATTATTACAATAATATGATCTGGATTTCAAACCAATTCATAGCATAAAGGTTCATGGCCTCTGTAATCTAGTAGTTGAATCTAGAGATGCTCTCAAGCATGATTTTTTCTCGTTTGGAGTAGGAGATAGAAATGTACAATTTTGAATTGGTTCCTCATTGCACATCTACAGTGCTATGGTATGTTGACATACGACAATTTCTAGAACATGGAACCTTGCCCACATACTTATCAAATAAAAAAAATATGGAAATCTATTTAAAATCTCTATCTTACCAACTAGTTCGCGGAGTGCTTTTCAGAGGTGCACCGATCGATATCATAGGTCATCCACCCCACTACTATCAATAGTAGTTGAGGAACCACTCCAACAATGGGGACTAGATGTTATTGGACAAATGTTTCCTCACTGGTTAATGCAACACCGATATATTCTGACAACGATAGACTACTTCACTTGGTGGGTAGAGGTTGTTCCTTTGGGACAAGTAAATGATGAGGGAGTCATCCATTTCTTACAACAAAACATTATAACCAAGTTTGACATTCCAATGTCACTTATCTTTGACAATGCAACTTACTTTTCATCATTAAAAATTTATGAATTCACATTAGAAAATGGGATTGTACTAAAGCATGCATCTAATTATTACTTGCAGGGAAATGGTTTGGTTGAATCCACAAACAAAAATTTTATCTGCATAATCATGAAAACCATCTTCTTTGAGCAAAGGAACTCACATAACGCTTTGACCAATGCACTATGGGTTGACTATGTAACTCCTAAGCCTTCCCTGAAGACTTCACTGTAATTTCTGGTTTACAATAATGAAGTTATATTTCCCTTGGATCCATATCTTCCAACCTTGCAACTCTCCCAAGATTCACAAGGTAGAACTTTCCTTCTGGTTCAAACTAGGATAGACACTTAAATCAAACTCGAGGAAGAAAGGCTCAAAGATAAAGAGATGTTTTTTATTCATGAGAATTGTGTAAAGTTTTGGTTTGATAAAAATTTGCAGGGGCAAAGAGTTTCGATGTGCGTGACCTAGTACTTAAGTAGGATAAACATCATGAAGAAGAGGGAAAATGCACAAAGTTTTAGCCTTTGTTGATTGGACCATTCACTGTCAAAAAAATCTATGTCATAATACATTCAAGTTGAAATATTTAGATGAAAGGATTGACCCCATTCCCATAAATTGTCATGATCTAATGAATTATTTTCAATATTAATTACATTTTTCTCTTCCTGTACAATTTTTTTTTTTCTTTTCCTTTTTGTATGTGTTAGTCCTACGTTGTTCCATTAGTCATGTCCTATTTTATTGTGTTTTTTAGTAGTTGTACATAAGTGAGATGGTTGTGTAAAAGTGCATGGCTTAAAAGGACTTTATGGTGTAATAAAAGAGAAGTGTGACAACCTCAATGTTTGGCTTTCTATTGTTCACCTTATTTATTTAGGAAAATGTTATAGGCTCAGCTAAGTCTCGATGGAAAATATGACACATCCAATTGGAAAACCTGGAGAGAACCAATTAGATCTATGCCTATGCTAGTATATAAACTAATCAACTTGAAGTAAATCTATTTGTGTGTTAATGCTTGTCAAATCAAATAGAGAAAGGATAAGGGGGAAATATAAATTGAGAAAAACAATATAAGAGGTTCTAAAATACTTCTTTGAAGGGGAAACCTCCTCTTCTCTCAATAAGTCGGGATCCATCTTTAGTCTATTGAAAATAATAAATATTGATGCATAGTACTGTTAAGGAAATAAATAAATGGTGAAAGAAGGTAAAGGCTTCCTGTACAAGGAGGTAGAGCAAGTGACTTCACCGAGGTACTGACTAGGCTCGCTAGAAGCAAAGCAATGTTTATGCTCCTGAAGTGACTCCATCGAGGTACTGTCTAGCCCTGCTGGCAACATAAAAACACTAAAGATGAAAAATCATACTTTGAATATGATAAACTTGTTTTTCACATTACCCTTTCGTGGATTGAAACAATTGTGATATGGTGTATCTTTTGTGTGTTCAACCAAGTAAAAGAAAGTGAGATGTTATGTATATAACTAGGTCGAAAGGGGGAAATCAAGGAAATATAATTAGTGAATCAAAACTTGCTGAAGGTTTGACCCTTTAACCTAAACCAGACAGAGAAGTTGAAGGTCACCCAATGTGTCGCTAAGTGTTTTTGTTGCTACAACACCCGCCAAAAATTTCACTACTTTCAAATCTGGGAGCCTTCTTTATTGTCATAGCTAGTGTCACCTTGATCGCCAGCTAACGTATCATGTCATTCTCTATTTTTCAAGTGTTCTTGGATGTTCTCAAGTCTCATCACAATGATTATAATATATTTTAGTGCATTTCATGTTCATAACATCTTTGTTGTTGTAAAACAACACTTTTTATCGAAGTCGCACACACCTCACCTATTTTACTTAATGAATACATGCACACTGGTGTTTCGATGTATACTTATCATTTTTCAAGGTTGCCTAAGTTTTATTGATGAGTTGGTATGTTTCAAGCATGATCTGATGGATCAAAATAATGCTCAAAATTGAAAGTGTGAGAGAGAGATCGAAACCTATACAATTGGATAGATCTTAGTGATCTGAATCCAACATAACTTGTTTCACTAAAATTTGACATCAGATGCTCCCAGAAGCACATTTTGATCGATCGGGGAAACAACTAAAAATTTTGGAATTTGAGTTGCAGATATTCCCAGACAACGGTTCATACGCTGGCTAGGCCATGACTTGGCATGTTCACTGGACCTCCATCAGCCAATGATATATGCTCGACACTTGGCACAACATGATTGGTTGAAGCATGGTGGAATTTTATTGGTTTTGGTGAAGTGGCCCAATGAGGGAGTGCCACGTGGGAAAAACAGTGGCTACCACGTGGCCTCCTCATGGTGGCCAAAATTGGTTTGAGTGTCAAACAACAACCCTAGGAATCGAACGCATGACCAACTACCAAACAACCAAGTCCAACACCAACGTGCCACCGAATTGTTGCTTGCTAAAATAATAAATCAGAATTAATTTAACGTGTGGTATATGGCACATATGGGGTGGGGTTGGGCTATGCCTTAAACCCTAGCCACCCCTGCACCACAGGACCATGGGTTGGGGGGGGGGGGGGGGTGGGGGGCGGGGCTAGGGCCTAGCCCAACCCCGTGATCTGTAGCAAAACCACATGCCCATATACAAAGAACTCAGGACATGACCGAGCACAGTTTGGCAGGGGCAAAACCTGGGCTGTATGACCGATGGTGTGACCAGCGTGCAAGGATTCAGGGTCAGCCTACAGCAAAACCCTTAACGCAGTCATATGCCAAGTTTGAAAATTGTGTTGCAAAATATTTCGAGGCCATCCCCAAGGTCATATTAACCTGCCATGTGACCAAAGCGTAGGATAGAGTGGAGTTTAGAGGGGCCAACCATAAGGGGGCCTAACGATGGTCACATGCGGCTTCATGGAACCAAGGGTGTTTCAACAAAGGGGGATAGACAATAGCCCTGAAACTTTGGCACCTCTTTCAGTCATATGGTCATCATGCAACTAGGATTTTCGGGACAGGGGGTTTAATGGCACCCTTAATGGTCCTACAATTTCGCTCTCTGAGCACGGATTGTGTCAAGTTTGGTGCATCAATTCTGCATTTGGGGCACTCGGGTCAGGTTGAGGTCGAATTGTAGGATGGTTAGCTATAGAATTTGGGAAAAGGAAGAAAAAAACATAACTTTCACAGTGTTTGGACAAATGAGGTGCAGAAAGAACCAAAATAGGGGTTTTCTACAATGTTGGATCCATCTGAGACATCAGTTCTACTATGAAGAAGCATTTGTAAACACACTTTTGAGCATTTTATAATGAAGAAGCTTAGTATTGGAAGCTGGACTAGGAGATGTAGCCCAAAGGTGGGTGAATTCCTTTATCATGATTTTCATTATGTATTTCAGTTGTGCTTAATTTTCTCTATTTGGCTATAAAATTGGTTTGAAATTTACTTGTTCATGTGTTTAGTAAGTTGATTCTCTACCCAAAACACATATAATTTCACTTGCAAATTCTTTAAAAATATTCAAGTTTACACATACAGATCATTTTTGGTATCAAAGCAACAAATTTATTATGAAGATTTGATTTGTTTACAAGTCTATTTGATGCTTACAAGGTTGAAGCTCAAGAGAGGAGAAGGATAATTGGTGGAGCCAGGATCTCAAATTCTTTCATGTAGAACAAACACGCCTCAATCTTTAATAGTCATGGCACATGAAGAAGGTCCTAAAGAGATGTTTGAATATGAGAATACTTTCACAAAAGCATTCTTTGAGATGTCAAAGATGGTTAAGGTTTTGTATGAGGAGAGGAATTCCAGACTGTATGGAGAGAGCTCAAAATATCATGGAGGAAAAGGAGACAAACCTACAAAGGGAATGGAGGGAATGGTGAAAAACCACCACCTTCACCTCCATGAACCTCTTCATCCTCATCTTTAACTTCTTCTACCATTTCAAAAACTCATCCAAATTCCCCAATGGGTCATAGTAAAACTCTTTTTTCTAAGCTTGATATTAAGTTTGAATTCCTATGTACAATGAAGATGTAAATGAAAAAAGATAAGACAATTGGATTCGTCAGATTGAAGGGTATTGCAGGATACAAAGAATTAAATATGATGAAACCAAGATTCAACTTGCTTCTCTTAGATTGGAAGGTGCAACATTAATTTGGTGGGAAGACAAAACTCAAGAGGACATGAATAAACATGGTAAGGTTTTATCCTCTTGTAATGATTTTGTTGTTGAAATAAAAAAGAAGTTTTTCCCATTAGCATACATGCAGAAATCTATTATGGATTGGCATAAATTTAGGTAGGCTAAAGGGAAAATGTGCAATCTTATACTCAAGAATTTCGGAAAAGAGCTTTGATTTTGGGTATAGATTTGTCCTCACAATATACTTTTCTCAAATACATTGAAGGATTACATATTTATTTGAGACATACCATTCTCATGTTTAACCCTACAAAACTAGATGAGGTTTTCAATCAGACAACTCTTTTAGAGGCAAGAGGGAAAAATGTTTCTGAAGAAACTAGTGAGAGTTCATTTGAGTCTGGAGAAAACAGAAAAGGTAAGTTCAAAGGAAAAGGGAAGAAGAATGCTACCATTAAGATGGAGAAAGAGAAACTTACATGTAAACATTGTTCCAAAGAGGGACATGATGAAGATCATTGTTGGAAACATCATCCAAAAATGAGACCCAAAATGTTTAAGAACAAGGAGAAGGGGAAAATAGATGCAACTACACAACATGATTTAGGTTAATATTCTGGAGATGAAACAAAGATCACAGGTATGGGTTTGAAAGGTAAGGACACTGCAAGTACTAGATCTTCAAATTGTCTCAATGAAACTCAATATGGAAAAAAATGAATAGATATTTTCCATATTAGAGTTATTTCAAAACATACCAAGATAGATACACTATTTGATAGTGGTTCACAAGAAAATATTATCTCAGAATAAATTGTCAAGAAGTTGAATTTAGAAACCCTTCCTCATCCTAAACCATATCCCTTAGGTTCGGTATGTGAGAATTCAATATTACAATTCACAAAGAAATGCATACTTTGATTTGCAATCACTGCAAACTTCCTAGATGAGGTAGAGCTTGATGTAGTTCCAATAGATATATGTGGTATTGTTTTTGGAAGCCCATATCTATATGATAAGGGATCTATTTTTCATCTCCATGAGAACAAATATCATTTGTTCAAGAATGGGATTGAGTACATTGGTAGATCACATAGCAAGAATTTGAATGCATCTCTTATAAATGCGGGACAAATGAAGAGGAATGTTAATTCGAGTCAAAACTTTGCATTGTTAATGATAAAAAATGAAGGTGTTGAGGAATATAAAGCCTTTCGAGGATATGATTCAAGTTTGAAATCTGATTTCATTGATGTTTTTAATACATGTGATAAAATGTTTTAGGAGTCTAACATGTTGCCTCCTAAAAGAGATAAACAAATTGAAGTAAAATTGCAGCAACATGCATCATTGTTGAACATTGGTGTGAACAAGATGACAATGTTAGAGAGTGCATGAGTCAAAGAGAAAATGAAAAAGAAAATTGACAAACAGGAAATCGGTTCCAAAACTTATTCTTGTGGGTTTCATAATTTTGTAGCTTTGAAAAGGGATGGTGCATGGCGATGATGATCACATTTGGTCAAGAGTCAAGCCAACTACAAGGATAAACATGGTAAGCATTGTCATGACAACAATGTTCAAGTTGAAAATAATTTGAGATTGTTTAAGTTTCCTTTTATTGGAAACTAGGGAGGGAATGTGTTTATTTCTTCAAAATCAGTTTTTTGTTCTACATATTCTGAAAAATTGGAGCAATATGTCATGTATGACAGCAAGACAAGGACTCCAAAATCAGGGAAAATGATGTATTCTCATGAAGAGCTAAAAATGTCAAATTCAAGAAAAGTGCAGCGGATTGAGACAGGAAGTGTCAGGGAGTTGTACCCTCATATACTTGTTCAATGAAAAATAGCTTTTGGATGTCCAAAAGCTTCCACTGTGGAGGAGTGATCTGGTGGATCAAAATAATGCTCAAAAATGAAAGTGTGCAACAGAGCTCGAAAAATTTACGGTTGGATAGACCTAAGCGATCTAAATCCAATGCAACTCATTTCACTAAAATCTGACATCGGATTCTCCCAAAAATGCATTTTGATTGATTTGGGAAACAACAAATAATTTTGTAATTTGAGTTGTAGGTATGACCAGTCAGCAGCCTGTACGCTGACTGGGCCATGACTTGGAATGTTGACTTGTCCTCTATCAACAAATGAATTGTCGACACTTGGCGCAACATGATTGGTTGAAACCTGGTGAAATTTTATTGGTTTTTTCTTTTGGTAAAGTGGCCCAATGAGGGAGTGCCACATTACCTCTACATGGTGGAAAAAATTGGTTGAAGGGTTGAACAACACCCCCACGAATCGAACACATGACCAAATACTAAACAACCAAGTCCAACACCAACGCGTCACTCTAATGTTGCTTGTTAAAACAATAAATTTGAATTAATTTAATGTGTAGTATATGGGACAAATGAGGAGGGATTGGGCTAAGCCTTAACCCCTAGCCACCACTATGCCATAGGACTATGGGAGGGTAGCCAAGGGCTAGGGCCTAGCCTAGCCCCATAGCCTGCAGCAAAACCAGAGGCCCATAAGCAAAGAACCAAGGACATGACCAAATGTAGTTTGGAGGGTGCCAACCCCAAGTTGTATGACCCATGGTTTGAATAGCGCACAAGGATTTGAGGTGTACCCAAAATAGAACCCTTAACACAGTCATATGCCAAGTCAGAAAATCGTTGCAAAAAGTATTTTGGGGCCAACTCCAAGGTCATATTGACCTGTCATGTGAACAGAGCGCATGAGAAAGAAAATTTCTGAGGGGCTAGCCCTTAGGGGGCCTAACCATGGTCACATATAGTGACATGGAATGAAGGGCGTGCCAACGAAGGGGGCTAGATAGAAGCCCTAAAAAGTCGGCACTTTTTTTGGTCATATGGTCGTCATGTGACCAAAATGTTCATGACTATGGGCTTAATGGCACCCTTAACGGTCCTACAAGTTTCCCGCCAAGCTAGAATTGTGTCAGGTTTGGCACACCGATTCTGCCTTTGGGGTACTTGAGCCAGGTTGAAGCTGAATTGTAGGATGGTTAGCTGCAAAATTTGCGAAAAGGAGGAAGCAACCACAACTTTCTCAGTTTTTGACCAAATGAGGTACAAAAATAACCAAGATATGGGTTTTTGACACTTCTGGATCTATTGAAGATATCAATTCTACTATTTGAGTAGTGTAACGCATGTAAGCACACTTTTGAGAATTTTATAATGAAGAGGCCCTGAATTGGAAGCTGGACTAGGAGATGTAGCCCAAGAGAAGGGTGAACTCCTTTATCATGATTTTTGTTATTTCTTTCAGATGTGCTTTATTTTCTCTGTTTGGCTGTAAAATTTGTTTAAAATTTACTTTTTATGTGTTTAGTAAGTTGATACTCTACCTAAAACACATAATTTCTCTTGCAAATTGTTTAAAAATATTCAAGTTTACACATACATATTAGTGCATGGGTTTATGTCCAAACTCATCATGCTCACCCATCACCTTATATCCCATACTTATACAAATTTCAGTTGAAAAATTAACCCGCGATGTTTAGGATCACAAAATCCCACTCTCAAGCCTTGAGAGGAATTATTTTTTGTTCAGAAGTACACCATGCACCCTCCAAGAGCACAAAGCACACTCCCTCTCCATTTTCCCTTTCCTTGTTCTAAACTATGCCCTTCAAGAAACGAAGCCTTCTTTTCAACACACTCCTTCAACTTGAAGAAGTGTGCCCTCCTTAAGCACATGAGAGCACTCTGGAGACCTAAATATCAACCCTTCATCCTTCCATAGTGTGCCATGCACCCTTCTAATCCTTTTTTTGGATGAGGGCACTCTTAAGGCATGAAGCTTCACCCTTCAACCTTCATACTTGCACCATGCTCCCTTCTAGGCCTCAAGAATTCATCCTTCAACCTTCAAGAGTGTGCCTTGTTCTCTCCTTCTCTCTATTGAGGGCACACCGCACTTAGGAAGCTTGAAGCCTTCCCCTTAATCCTTCGAACATGCACCACATGGCCTACCTATATTTTATCTTCCTCTTGAGAGCATGAGCACATGCTGAAGCCTTGAAGCCTCCCCATTCATCCTTCAGCCTTTTGAAGTGTGCCCTTGTGCCTAGAAGCTCTCCTTGATCTTTCCAAAGCACATTGTAAAGGAATGAATACAAAATCTGCACGAAAGATGTTATAATAGGAGATTTTCAAGTTGATATTTTCTTATTATGAGTGATTACAGATACATGTATTCTTGGAACAACATGGAAATCACGCATAAGATAGGGAAAAGAGGGAAAATAAAGGAATTATTAAAGAACAAAGGACACATTTAAATCTTGATGATTAACGCACCCAACCCACAGGGATATATCCAAAACCTATGCAAAGGGATTTCACTTTTTTCTCATAAACTTTAACTATTGATTTATTACTTTTATGTTTACCTATGAAGGGTATTACCATATACCATGGTGTTATTTGAATTCATGTGAAGGAAATTTAAATTGATATAACTTAAGTTTTTACTTGGCCTTAAGGAATTTGATGAAAATGAGATTTTGGGGGTTAATCAAAATCCCTTTTCCTTAACAAATCAATCTAGAGGCCTGTGGGTTATGGCCCACTAAGCCTATCGGAAGCGTTTCTTAGGCCTTCAGCCTTTTAACCATGGACTTACATTAGAATCAGAGCCACCACTTTATCAGAGCCAATATAACTATCAGAAGCTGTAATATAGGCGTTAAGCTTTAAAACCCCATGGCCACACAACTATCAGAAAACACGTGAACACGGGATTTACAAAGGAACCCTGCTTAGAGTCCATGTCCAGACCTCAAATATTATAATACCACAACTATAAAATTGACGGGTCTTCCTTTAGCTTTCCGCAGCCCTATTCCAACGCTAACCTCCGAACTCTGACAAGTGATCAACCCGACCTCTGATCGTCGATCGGCTTTATCAGTGATATTGCCATCAGTGTATCGTCCCTTCGGTAATCTGTTGTCCAAATCCGTTAGCCTCTCTGATATGCAATTTTTGATCACATATGGGTCGTCCATCTGACGCCAAATCCAATGGCTATCACTTAATCGCAACTTCGCATTCACAGTCAAACTTTGGTCGGTTCCGATAACTCATAAATAGTTCTGCCAATGCGATAAAGGTTGATCTGGACTGTCAATCATTCGATCCAATGGCTCTTGTGTGTTCTAAGTCATTCCTTCCTTATCTTTGGTCTTCCTCACATTCGTTCGCCGCTTGATGGATTTTTGTGTTTAAAGCATAGTTCTATGCTATACCTGCATTCGCATCACGACTACCATATATTTGATCACCATCGATCCTACTGTGATGGGTGGTCGATCAACACGCATACAAACAGGAAATTATGACATTAACCTATATCTATATATGAAGCACAGATAGACCTGTAAATCAACACTTAACACACTTTTTCTATTATATACAGAGCATGGTTACAATTCTAAGGCATTTCAGCCTTAGGACAAACCCTCCTTTCGACTACATTGTGAATACTTTCGGCTTTCAATTCTATCAGTCCCTCTATCTACTGCTCTATATCCCCCTTGAACACATAGGTTCGTATGTATATAAGAAGTGTTGGATCAGATCACGGAAGTATCTAATCAATTTCTCCATGATTTCCTCTTACAAAAGCCCTAAAGCTCTTGGTACATGCATACATATGGCAAAATATATATTGATAAGTCTCTTCGAGACTTTTATCCATCGTTTTCCATCTCTAAATCTGTTTTAAAATAGATTTTTCCCTGTTTTGCTCCCCTATTCCATGTCTTCCTCCTTTTATGCTTTTGATTCTTCCCTTTGACTAAGGGTGCTGGATGCTCCTGAATCAGACTCCTGAGGCACAATATTTATGACCTCCTGGTCATATACTTCTCCTTGTCCTTAGCAATTCTACCCACTACATTTCTTCAGTGGAACTGCATTCATTGTCTTCTGTGAGATACAACCAAACCTCTATAGTAACAGTCTCCTTCTACTACATGATACCTCACCAAGCTCTTCTCACTCAGTCTTTTGGCATCCTTCAGGTTCTCTCCTCTGGAACCATATTGCTGACTAACAATTCTACCCAACACTTCTTTTGCTGGAATTGTTATCTCTAAGACAACTCTACCCACAATTGCAACTGTGGAGCTACCTCAACAACTTCTACCCAACTGCAGTTGGAAGTTTTTCGCAGCTTCTCTTAGGCTATTGCTACAAATCTTCTCACCTTCTGTTGTCGTTATTTGTGCGACAGTAAGACCGTAACTCTCCATACTTTATCAAATGTACCTCCTTCTCCTCTGCTTTCTCTCTGGAATCCTTCCTTGCATGCATAATCTTCTTCTATTCTTATACCACTAATGGTGCAGGGCTAAAGTAATACCCACACATACCCACAGTATGAATTATTTTCAAATGCATACTGTGGGTATGTGTGGGTGTTACCTTAGCCGTGCAACGCTTCCGATAGGCTTAGTGGGCTGTAACCCACATGCCTCTAGATTGATTTGGTAAGGAAAAGGGATTTTGATTAACCCCCAAAATCTCATTTTCATCATTTGGTATCAGAGCCACCACTTTATTGAAGCCAATATAACTATTGGAAGCTGTAATATAGGCGTTAGGCCTTAAAACCCCGCGGCCACACAACTATCGGAAAACACGGGAACACGGGATTTACAAAGGAACCCCACTTAGAGTCCATGGCCGGACCTCAAATCTTATAAGCCCGCAACTATAAAATCAGCAGGTCTGCCTTTAGCTTTCCACAGCCCTGTTCCAACGCCGACCTCCGAACTCCGACAAGCGATCAACCCGACCTCTGATCGCTGATCAGCTTTATCGGCGATATCGCCATCGGCATATCGGCCCTTCGCTACTCCGCTGTCCAAATCCTTTGGCCTCTCCGATATGCGATCGCCGATCGCATCTGGGCCGTCGATCTGACGCCAGATCCAACGGCTGTCACTTAATCGCAACTTTGCATTCGCAGTCGAACTTTGGCCGGTTCTGATAACTCATAAAGAGTTTTGCCGATGCGATAAAGGTTGATCTGGACCGTTGATCATTCGATCCAATGGCTCCTGTGTGTTCTCAGTCGTTCCTTCCTTATCTTTGGTCTTCCTCGCATTCGTCCGCCACTTGATGGATTTTTGTGTTTAAAGCACAGTTCTCTGCCATACCTGCATTCGCATCACGACTCCCATATATTTGATCACCATTGATCCTACTGTGATCGATGGTCGATCAACACACATACAAACAGGAAATTAAGACATTAATGTATATCTATATATGAAGCATAGACAGGCGCATATATCAACACTTAACACATGCTTTCTATTATATATGGAGAATGGTTACAATTATAAGGCATTTCAGCCTTAGGACAAACCCTCCTTTCAACTACATTGTGAATACTTTCGGCTTTCACAATTCTATTAGTCCCTCTATCTATTGCTCTATATCCCCCTTGAACACACAAGTTCATATACATATAAGAAGTGTTGGATCGGTTCACAGAAGGATCCGATCAACTTCTCCATGATTTCCTCTTACAAAAGCCCTAAATCTCTCGGTACATGCATACATATGACAAAATATATATTGATAAGTCTCCTCGAGACTTTTATCCATATTTTTCCATCCTTAAATCTGTTTTAAAACAGATTTTTCCCTGTTTTTCTCCCCTGGTCCATGTCTTCCTCCTTTTTCTCTTTGGATTCCTCCCTTTGACTAAGGGTGTTGGAAACTCCTGCATCATAATTAGCCTTCCTTTGAACATATATGCATCATATATTAATCACAATGTTTTTTATAGCGTTATGTCCTTGGCTTGGATTTCATATTTCATTCTTGTCATACCTTATATTATTTGAATTGTGGACATGGCTCACCATGACTGTAATCATATTTAGGTTATCTTGGTTTAGTTATTATGTTACTGCTACACATCTTAGTTTGTGTTACACTTGCATGCAACTTGAGAAGTGATGTCTAGTTGTTTTTCCTTTCTGACACTATGCATTTTTTGTTATAATGAATGGTAATGATTTATTTGTATAAATTGGCAATAGAGAATGAACAAGTAGTGGTCAGGGTAACCACCCTAAACCTACCCTATTGTTGGCCCTCATTCTCTTTGAAGCTTCTCAAAGAAAGTTGCTCTACAAGGGGGTTTTGTTTTCCTTCATCCACTCAAGGGTTTCCTTTGTAGAAAAAATATGATTCTCTTGTATTCTCAATGGTGAGTATACGTATTATACCAGGACTACCAAATTTACTCAATTTTCTTGATATATTTTCCCTCCAATAATTTTCTGTGGCCTCCTGCTTTTAGTTTGTGTTTGGTTTCTCTAACTATCAGATGGTTTTTATGTTCCTTTTTTATTGTATGATATTTTTAAATTACTCATGCCATTTTTGTGATGGCATTCTTATGGCATCACTTGCATAAGAGTTTACCGAATTTGGCACAAAAAAGGATCGAGGGCTACAAAGTTTTGACACAAATTATTTTGTATTCGAATAGTTCTCAGCAAGGGTATGATGACCTATCTCATATATATTTTTTAGAGATATTGTCTTGTTTTTCGTTTGATACCGTTCTGCTGGTGAGAACTTTCGTCCAGGGTTTATGTTCTAGAAATTTTACCTCCCAGGCTCCACTTTTACTTGGGTTTTTCAAGTAAAAACACTGGCCATACCTAGACTATCCCTTGGTGATATAAGATTTAATCTGCACCACACTCCTAGAGATTCGCAGGAATTAGACTCCCTCTACCAAGGGTCATAGGACGGGGAGGCTGGTCTGATTCCAAGAATCAAACTCCCCCCACCCGGGGCAATGGGGAGGGGCAACTAAGCAGGGGTGGTAATTGCAACCCCACCCAGGGTCGTGGGGTGAGGGCGCTAGGCAGGTGTGGAAACTGCAACCTCGCCCAAACCCCCCCCGCCCCACAACCTTAGGTGTGGAGAGACTGATTCCTAAAATTAGACTCCCCCTGCTAAGGGCTATGGGATGATGTTGTTGGGAGGGGGTTATAGTTGCATAGTGGGGCAAGGGGGATGGATGGGGTGGAAGTTGTGTGCAACTACCATCAACAACCAACCCCACTGCCTCACGACCCTAGGAGGGGGAGTCTGATTACTACCCCATCTAGAGCCTGCCGAGCTATAAAAAGGGTCTCTTTCACCTCTAATTACCTCACATTAGTTCAATCCAGGAACGTTTTGTTATTTCAAATTGTGTCTCAGTCTGAGGCTATCATTTGCCAGAGTAATGCTAGTCGTACAATGCTCAAAAATACAAGAGCAAACAGATGCTTTTTTACCGCAAACTACTTTTAAAGATTAAACCAAGCATTCAGAAAACTAAGCAATTTATCAGTCAAGGGTTCAATAGCAGTAACTCATCCCTTTGTAAACTGATGGAACTAAAGGAAATCAGGGAACAGATCATCGACCTGGGAGCCAGACAGTAAATGTCAATGCTCACTATAGCCTTAGATCGTTCTTCACACCACACAATAACGCAAATGACAGGAAATGGAACGACAGATAAGAAATAGGACAGCAAATAAGAAATGGAACAACAAACCTGAAATGGAACAGCAAACAGGAAACTGTAACAGCAATTAAGTCTAATAAGCAGTAACACCTTAGTCTACAAGATCAAATGCAATAATCGTGTCCTACAAGAATCAAATGGCAATCCTTCACTTTTAAGGATGAATTGAACAACACACAAAAATGGAACAACACTGATTAATGATGGACTATAGAACAGTGCTTGAAAACCATACATACATGCACACGGCACACCTTAATAGTAATCTGATCTTGGTAATCCAGATATCAATCTTAGTTATAAAGAATACGACTGTATTTTAGAATGGAACAACAATGTCTATAGATTCAACAATCACAAAGAACATAATCCCTAAGATGAATTCAGTAATACCAATGAAATAAGTGTACACACAAATACTCTGTAATTGAATGGCAATAGTATTCTGTAAAGACCAACGATATTATATCAGCACTTAAAGGAACAGTAATACATTGCAAAGTTAATACAATAGTTATGTCTTCAAAAACTTCAGTAAATCAAACATAACAGAGCGTGTGATGTAAACTAACAGAACATATCAGATTACTGAATAACACTGATAATTAAACCATGCATAAACCAAAAGTAATAGTACAAGAGCAAGTGTCCTCGAGGACCGGGACCTTAGCCTCTAGGGGTACACCGCTTGAAGTTATTCCAGACTCAGAGATGAAATAGCAACCAAGTTTGTATTAATGCATAAGACAGAATTACAATAGATCAGTTATCAACGAGACTTGATGATCAAAGTTTCAATGTTAAGGGAAATTACATAAAACATAACAGACTCCTCGGGCTAACAGTGATGCCCCTTTTATAATGGTGAAGGTGGAGATGTCTAGGTGTAAAAATAGTTAAAGTAGCGATCCCTCAGGATCAAAGGATCCTGAGGGATTCGCCCAACCGTTAGTTCTCGGTTATCTCTTTTCTTTCTTGCGCTGAGCCAATATTTCCATTTCCTTTGCAGGGCTGATACGCTTTGATTTGGTTTGCCTTGTTTGCATATGGTTCCCCGTCAAAGGGACAACAGTTAACCCTGCCTTGTTCTTTCCTTTGGAATGGCAGTCTTTCGTTTTTCCTTCTTCCTGCATAAGAAAATGACAATTGTCAGTGTTTTCGTTTTGCACATTAATCTCACAGGTTTTATTACAATTACTTATCATTTACCTAGTTCATGATGCAAAAGGTTTGTAAGTTAGAATGAAAGGATGCTGAAATAATTACCAAAAACATACCTTCTTTAGTACACCACACACCCCCCTACTTACCCTTTTTCATGCCCTCATGAAAACATTGTAGTTGACATGTAAGGTAGTGAGAGAGTAGGCTGGAGATGGAATCTCATGTGGAGGTTTACAGCCATGATGCATAACTAGATGTTCAAAGAAATGGCCTGTCTGACCCTCAGGCATCTCATACAGGGCTTGGTATCCAGGTGCAGGGTACCAAATGATTGGACTCCGGAACCTATATCCTAACCAGGATGGCCCTGCCCTCAAAATGACTTCGCCATAGAGGTGCAAGCGGTTGGTGGCTAACTTAAAATTTTTATACTTAAATGGTTCCCTGAGTTGGATATTCGGATTAGAGATCTGATATCAAAATTTAGCCGCATCAATGGCAAGGTCTTTAATAGTGAAAAATTATTCTATTCCTGTCGATTGACTGCTATATGAATGGGTCCTAATGCTTCAATTACACCTGGAGTCTTCATGAGCTTCCTATGTTGTCTCCACAACTATACTGGATCCCTAGGCTCAGCTCTCACCCACAAGTCTAATCTTTTTTCTTGCCTTTGGAAAGCATTATAGGTTTTAAGCCATTTAATTTAATTAACCCCAAATGAAATAAATGCCTGTAATTGGATATCCCCAACAAAAGGGTTGAGGTTCAGCTCAGTCTCCTGGTCTAATACAAGGTTATGCAAATAAAATTCACACAGTAATCTTTGAACTTTTACCCCGTAGTGCTTACAGCAGTTTATAAAATCATCGATGGTATTAATTTGTATAGGAGCACTTGCTTTAATAGCCTTTATTTTCAATTGCAAATATCGTTCCATTAAAAACAAGGCATAATTCTTAGCAGGGGCTCTACATGCTAGGACGTCATTGTACAAATAACATAAGGTATCCATATGCTTGATAACTATATCTAATCTACGAGTTACCTTCGCGACTTTTTCTTCTTCCCTTCGCCACCCTTCAAAGGCCTGGCTTTCGGATAGATTGACGTTCCTTAGCTGTTGCTGTAGTTCTTCATACCTTTCTCGAGGGACCGTTTGCTCTATAAGCTTTTCTACTACTTACTGAGCTTGCGTCAAACCCTCTCGTAGGGTTACTTTTCTTGGATCACTTTCCCATACGGTGGTGGAGACCGGGAGATTTACCTGAATTTTCCTATTGCGTTGTCTTGCGTTCATGGCCCGTATTTCTCCCGAGGGTTGTGCCTCCATCTGAATTTCTTTATCGCATGTCAATATATCATCCATTTGTATTTCAACATGGGTAACAGTCAACTACTATTCCTTTTGATTTTGAACAGCAGACTGCTCCTCAACAACATTTGGAACAACAGCCTGCTTTTCGACAAGGTTTTGAACAGCAGGATGGACTCTGGTCCTCCGATCCTTTGTCTTGAGGGGTTTTGCTGGAGTAGTTGCATGTTTCCTTCCCGAAGTCCTTTTTACCCTTTTCCTTGCTTTCAAAATCCTGATCTGCTGTCGAAGCTGAACTATTACATTCAGTAGTCTTTGCTGTTCTTTCCGTAATTTCTTAATTTCCTCAATTTCCTTAGAAGGAACAACACACTCTTCATTGTGGCCTGGAATATGACCTGGATCAATTCCTTGATTTTCTCTTTGGGGTGCTTCTTTGTTGCTCTGCTCTGGTTGCTCCAGGGCAAGAATCCTAGCTAGTTCTGTTATTTCTTGGGTGACTTCCTTTTCTACCTCCCCTTCTTCCAGAATTTCTTCTAGTGTCGTCTGGCTAGGAATGGATTGTTCCTATTCTGCATCACTTCTCTCTCCTGTCAAATTTTTATCATGAACAGGCTGACTCTCGTCTTCTACCTCCCCGGCATGTAATTCTTCATGTGCATTTCTATCATGAGTAGAGTGTTCTTTTGGTTCTTCTTCAGCATGGGGATCTGGTGGGCTGGAGGGTTGGCCATATACACCCATATTGGGCAAGATTTTGGCCAATTCATCTTCTCTCAATGGATTCTATAATGTGCTTCCTTCCTGTTGTTCCATTTCCTCCTCCTGCTCAGGTTGTTCGGTTTCTTCCTCCGTTTCTCCTTCCTCATTTTCCTGCATTTCTCCTTCCTCATTTTCCTGCATTTCTTCTTCCTCATTTTCCTGCATTTCTTTCTCATTTTCCTCTCCTTCTAATTGTGGGGGTGTTTCATCCCCTGTATCGTCTATCTATACTGGTTGGCTGGTATCTCCTTGCGATTTTTCCTTCCATCCCTTTAGCCGTGCTAGTCGGACCGATTTCCTTCATTTTTCTGGATGCTCATGTGTACTAGTGGCATGTTTACGTTTTGGGGATGGTGTGGTCAATCCTCCATCTATCATGGTAATTAGCTCTTCCCAGCTGCTCTATTGTTGGGTAAGGCTATCACTAACTATTAACCGTATCAACCCAAGATGACTAACAACTGATTCTACATGCTGTGCCTTTTTCATGCTCCGTGCAACGTCATGAAGTAATGAATTCAAAAATGCAGGTAAATTTACAGAGAATTTTTTCTTTAATACAGCTAAAAGTTTAAGGTGTCATGGTCTTACCACATCTTTTCTTCCTTCACAGGTGATGTAGCTTTGAACGGTCTTTGTCAATTCTGCCCACAGTTCTCCTAATGTTGTTGGTAGAACCCCCTTTCCTCTAATTGTCAGGTTTGGCCTTCCTCCTAGAAGGTTTCTATGATCTTCTGCAATCTCTCCTTCTTTAACATCCATACAGGTCCAACGGCTGGCAGTCCCGAGACCTCTATGATTATGTCATCGGTGACTGCTATGTGTCTCCCCCTCACTGTGGAGTGATCCTCTTGGAAGTTCTGCAAGAATTCAATTGCTACAATCTCATTGGATTCCTGTAAGCAATTGAGATAAGTTAGCCACCCTGCTCTGGTCAAGATTTCCCGTACAGCATCAGAGACTGTTAACACCTGTGGTTCTCTCCAAATCGATCTTCCTCCCATGTTTATGGTTTCGCTGTAAAATCTTAGAATTTTACAATGGAACAGTAGCTGTTAAAACACCGAGAGGCAGACAGACGTAGGACTTGCTCAAAATTTAAAGGGCTTTACTAATGTCGCAAAGCATACTATAGAAATGGCTTAGGAATAGCAAGCCATGCAAAAATAAAAAATAGTATACCGTTGATCCATGCTATTCCCAAGTATGCAATTTCCCAAATAGCGGTCTGACTCGTAATCCAGGGAATGCTGATGTTAACCCCCCCCGCAATGTGATAGGCCATCCCAGCCGTCAAATAAAGGAGTGGCGTGCCATTCTATTCTGAAGCAGAGTCATAAAGGAATAGCGTATGGCAATATGCCATGTTTACAAAAGTAGCAGATTACCAAAATCGATGTGTAAAGTTGGATCGCTTAATACATAAGAGACTGTTGTGATATGATGTGAAGCAGGGAGGATAGGACATCTGCCGTGCATACAGAGTCTCATGCGGTCATTGTCAATTGTTCTGTCATGATTGGTGATAATAGATTTACATGCGTTGTATAGTTCAGAAAATAATATACATTCTTCTTATGTGATTTATTACTAAGGTATAAGAAACAGAAGGGTGTTGATAACTACCTATTGGTATAAACAATGTGACTTCAATACCATTAACAGTGCTTTGTTGTCGACAGGTGTCCATAACCTTGGCAGAGTTGTTTATTTCACCCATGGAACCATGATCCTTTATGTATGCTTAGGAAATGTTGTGCGATGTCAAAATGTAGGCCATTATGCTGGCTTGGTGACCAGTTAACCATAATGCCATTCACAAGGAAGGAGTGAAAGGTGGGCAGGCTGGTTCGTGATGAGACCTCCTGTTCCAAGGGTTCTTTATTTGATATACCTTTTGGACCATATTCCTAGTGTGGTGGCCATGGTGGGAATGTCACTTCACTTTCTTCCTCATGATCTTGGTAGGCTGGCTCTTGATGAGACCCCCTATCCTGCATTTGACAACTTATATAAACAAGTCATTAAGACATCATTGTTTGCTCTTTTTTCTTTCTTTTTCATAAAGTACTTTCCCGAACCAACACTCCTTAAGAGTAGGAATGGTGGAAGAAGTCTTAGCATCTCAATAGGAAGATATAAACCCTTTGCTCTTATTCCTGAATAATAATCAAAGAGGATTAAAAAGAACCAACGTGATAAAGATAACCAATCAAAGCAGAGTTAGTGGAATAATGAGAGCAAAAGATAATGGGTAAGTGTGTCCTTCTCTCTATCCTCTTACCAATTCAGAGCGATTTCTTATAAAAATAGCGATTTTATAATTCACAGATTTCAATATGTTGTGATTTTGTATCCATTGCATAAGTGCATAACTATATTCCAAAAGACATGAAAGAACAGGAACAGTAAGCATCATTAATTTAGAATAGCAAGGGGAGCAAGCATAAGTAAAAGGAATACGAGGATGTTGCTGTTTCAAAAAGGAAGAGCAAAAGAATACAAGCGGTGTTCCTTTTAGAAAAAGGAAGAGTAGAAAGCACAAATGTCGTTCCTTTGGAAAAGAAACAGCAAAAAATAAAAAATGTTGTTCCTTTAGAAAAGGAACAACAGAAACCCAAATGCAAATCCCAATTTGGTCCTCGAAGGACTGGGGTTGTGGAGACAAGCTTCTTCAGATCCTGGAAAGCATGTTCACATTTTTCTGTCCAAAGAAAATCAACATTACTTATTAGTGCATACAAGGGTGCAGCAATATGCGAAAAATGTTCTATAAACCTCCTATAATAACCAAAAAATCCAAGAAAACTGCGTACCTCTGTTTGAGTGGTAGGAGTGGGAATAATCAAAATTATTTGGATTTTGGCTGGGTCTACCTGAATGCCAGCTGCTGAAATACAGTGTCCTAGAATAAGTCCTTCAGTCATCATCATATAGCATTTTTCATGGCTTAAACAAAGCCTGGTAGCAATGCAGCGTTGTAGGACTTTTTCCAATGCATCCAATGCTGGATTGAAATCGTCTCAATATGGTGTAAAGTCATCCATGTATACTTCAAGTCCTTCATTTATTAAGTCTACAAAAATGCTGAGGATAGCCCTTTGGAATGTTGCAGGAGCATTGCATAAGCCAAAAGGTAGAACTCTGTAGGCAAATGTTCCCCAAGGACAAGTAAAAGTGGTTTTGTCTTGGTCTTTAGGGGAAATATGAATCTAATTGTATCCACTGAAGCCATCTAGGAAAGAAAAGAATTTCTTTCCTGCCAAAGTGTCTAGTACTTGATTGATGAATGGGAGAGGGAAGTGGTCTTTTTGTGTTGCTTTATTTAGTTCTCTGTAGTCCACACAAATTCTCCATTTCCCATTCTCTTTTGGTACTACACAAGTGGAGAGACCCATTTACTATCAGATATAGGGTAGATAAAATTTACATCTAAAAGTTTTTGAACTTCAGCTTTTACCACATCTTTTAGATGAGGATTAAGTCTTCTTTGAGGTTGGCGAACCTGGTTCGATTTCCACAATTTTACTATTTGCAATAGAGGTAACAGGTATTGTTTGATCATGCGTATCTTTAAGAGGACCTTCTTTTAATTAATTATCGAATGCTACCTCTATCATGTGACATTGTGTGCGGGATCTGAATTTAGTTTGACTAATAAAATTATTAATGGCATCGTCTTCTGTTTGGTCTTTGAAGTCAGGTGCCTCTTGTATAGTTAATGGAGATCTAATGTTATCAGTAAGGTATGATACAGGGTGCTTATTAGTTTTACTTATTGTGACACTCGGTCGTGCTGGAGGATATAAAGATAAGTTCTTGATATTCGCTCCTCTCGTTATGGTCATATTGCCTTGTCAGCAGCCAATATAGGCATCGGTAGTTGCAAGCCAAGGTCTACCTAAAATCAATGGGTGTCCATCAAGTCCGCTTTTGGGATTTATTATCAGAAAATCGGTTGGATATTCCCAGGAGTCAACAGATTCCATGACATCATGTAGTGTGCCCTCTGGCCTAACCACAGATTGGTCAGCCAGTTCTAGTAAGGTAGAGGTGGGTTCTACAGATGTAATGCCTAGCTTTTGGCAAGTAGTAGTTGTTAAGATGTTAATTGCAGCTCCTAGATCAACTAAGGCATTGGGGAAGGTTTGACCATAAATTTGTATGGTGACTGTTGGATTTCCTGGGTCTTCGTATTTAATGGGTGTTTCTTTTCATAATAATAAGTCAGATAGAGTGCCAACTACTTGGACTCTTGGACTGTTTACTATATTCCTCCTTGGTTTCTTTACACACAATTCTTTGATGGTATTTTCATATATCGGAATGTCTTGAATGGCTTGGAGGAATGGAATTTTTATGTACAAATTTTGTAATTCTCCTAGAATGTCAAAATCAGGATATTGTGTAGGTCGAGGTATGATTAATCGTTCTGGGAACGGGGGAGAGGATGTGGTTGCTTGGTTATGAGTTTGTTGTTTTTTCATACCCTCTTCTCTTGACCGTTGTTCTCTAGGTAACTGATTTCCAACATGGGTTGTCTTATCTCCCTCAGTTTCAATAGTACACCCAGATCTTAGCTGAAGATCATTACACTCCCTCAGATCGGCTCCTATTTCTGATGTTTCTGCTATTTGGACAAATTGGACCGGTCTGTTATTTGGATTGGGGTTGGGTTGGGCTAGGAGTTGTGGTCTCAGATTAGACTGGGGATTTTGTTGTAAGGCTAGCAGTGTAGGTTGAGGGAGCGGAATGGTTCCTACTGGCTGGTGCATCGGTCTTTGCCAGTTTGTCCGCCAGGCTGGACTTTGTGAAGTAGTGGGAGTCCATTGTGCTGGGTATGCATTACTTTGCCAATATGGTGGGGCATAGGGAAAATTAGGCCAACTAGATTGGCTTACCTGATTCGGCCACGGGGTTGATGAAGGAAATGACTGTGGTGACCAATTTGGAAACGGGGGTTGATTTTGCCACATATTATATTGTTGAGCATTATACTGTGGAGACTGAAAAGAAGAAGTTGGATCCGTAAACATACCAGACTGTCACGGCTGCCACTGACGGCGCTGGTTGAGCAGATACACCGATTCTGGCTCTTCTTCTGCTTCCTTATATACTAATTTTAATCCAGGCAGTGAGGGACATCTTTCCGTAAGGTGATCTTTTGTGTAGATGGCGCATGTTTGGACTACATCTAGTGGACACTCCTTATGGCTATGTTTCTTCCTGCATTGGGGAAAGAAGATTGCCAAATTCTGTTCTACCTCCATTTTCTTCTGTTTGGCCTGCATAATATCAAGTTGTGTAGTTAGTGTCCCTAGTATATCAGTTTTAAATTTTTCCAATAAATTTCCAATTTCTGCACGTGTTACTCCTTCTGTCGAAATTTTATTATCTCTTACAAACAGATCATGTTCTGCCGGTTTTAATCTTGTGCTGCCTCTCGAGCTCCTGATACATAAATCAATAATGTCAGCAAAACTTTCCTGATAAATATCTCCTTTTCCCATAATGTTTAATGTTTCAATCCATTGTTCCTTCATGCCCCTAATTAATGCTTTTTTCAACACATTATCAGGTAAAGGCAGTGATGCATAAGGAGATCTTTGAAGATCATACTGAAAATGTTCCACATACTCCTCCAATGTTTCATTTGGTCTAGCTAATATCTGGAATATTTCGTCCTTCAGTTCTCTAGACCTGCAATAGTCTTGATATTTTTTTAGAAAAGATTCTTTCATTTGATCCCAGTTATTTATAACCCCGCCACCTAATCGTATAAACCATCTTAAGGCAACCCATTTTAATGTAGAGGGAAATAATTTCAGTTTCTGGGGGTCGGTGGTGTAATCATATCACCTACACAGCACATCGAACTCAAATAGAAATGCATCCGGATCTTCTCATGTAAGACCGTGGAATTTAGGGATATGTTGAAGAGGGATTTCTTTCATAGGCGCATTTGCTGCAGTATCCACTATGGAGTATTGTAATGTAGAGGTTTGGGTGTTTGGCTGGTTTTGAGCCATTTGGTCGAATATATGCCAATAACCTTCTAGGATATCTAGGAGGGTATTCCTAGGTTGAGAGGGAATGGCTTTAACAGGAATGGTTTTAATAGCGCTTCCTCTATCTGGGATAATGAGAGTGCCTAATGTCTGAGGAGATTGAGTTTCTTCAAAAATGATTTTTGCAACACTTCCCTTGTCTGGGCTATTCAATGGCTGAGTTGTCCCAAGAGGAGACCTCGGTTCCTCAGTTTCCCCTGTCTCTCCTCCTCCTTCACAAAGATTGCTAAAATTCCCTTCTTGCAATAGTTCTGGAGTAGAATTTTCAATTTCTTGAAAGTCCTGCTCTTCAGTTTGACTATGCACCTCAGCAAAGGCTACAGATGGTGATCATGTGGCCTGAAAGGAACTAGTAAGCTGTCTAGAAATAACTTTTCTGGGTCCTACTGAAGGCTGAGATTCTGCTTTCTTGAAGATTCCATCTATGAAGGTTGATCGGCCAAGGGTCACCGGCCCCTTAGCTTTTTCTGGCTTGGGTAGAGGTTTGGAATTCTTTTCTGGCTTTTTTTGCTTAGCCATGCACACAAATCAACTGCTAGGTTCTACCCAAACAAAATAACAGCAAATCTGTAGGAAAGCGGGCAGGGGAGCAAGGCTATTACATGCTCCACACGTAGGTTCTTACCTTCCATTTTTAAAACCCAATTCTTCCCTAGCAGGTTCTTACACTACTCTGAAAAGAAACAAATAGCTACGCTCTTTCCCCAACAACGACACCAAAATGTCAAGCTATAAAAAGGGTCTCTTTCACCTCTAATTACCTCACATTAGTTTGTCAATCCAAGAACGTTTTTTTATTTCAAAGAGTGTCTCAGTCTGAGGCTATCATTTGCCAGAGTAATGCTAGTAGTACAGTGCTCAAAAATACAAGAGTAAACGGATGCTTGTTTACAGCAAACTACTTTTAAAGATTAAACCAAGCATTCAAAAAACTAAGCAATTTATCAGTCAAGGGTTCAGTAGCAGTAACTCATCCCTTTGTAAATTGATGGAACTAAAGGAAATCAGGGAACAGATCATCGACCTGGGAGCCAGACAGTAAATGTCAATGCTCACTATAGCCTTAGATCATTCTTCACACCACACAATAACGCAAATGACAGGAAATGGAACAAAAGATAAGAAATAAGATAGAAAATAAGAAATGGAACATCAAACCTGAAATGGAACATCAAACAGGAAACTGTAACAGCAATTAAGTCTAATAAGCAGTAACACCTTAATCTACAAGATCAAATGCAATAATCGTGTCCTACAAGAATCAAATGGCAATCCTTCACTTTTAAGGACGAATTGAAAAACACACAAAAATGGAACAGCACTGATTAATGATGGACTATAGAACAGCACTTGAAAACCATACATACATGCACACGACACACCTTACTAGTAATTTGATCTTGCTAATCCAAATATCAATCTTAGTTATAAAGAATATGACTGTATTCCAGAATGGAACAGCAATTTCTGTAGATTCAATAATCGCAAAGAACATAATCCCTAAGATGAATTCAGTAATACCAATGAAATAAGTGTACACACAGATACTCTGTAATTGAACGACAACAGTATTCTGTAAAGACCGATGATATTATATCAGCACTTAAAGGAACAATAATACGTTGCAAAGTTAATACAATAGTTCTGTCTTCAGAAACATCAGTAAATCAAACATAACAGAGCGTGTGATGTAAACTAATAGAACATATCAGATTACCGAATAACGTTGATAAGCAAACCAAGCATAAACCAAAAGTAATAGTACAGGAACAAGTGTCCTCCAGGGTCGGGCCCTTAGGCTTCAGGGGTACACCGCTTGAAGTTATTCCAGACTCAGAGATGAAATAACAACCAAGTTTGTATTAATGCATAAGACAGAATTACAATAGATCAGTTCTCAACGAGACTTGATGATCAAAGTTTCAATCTTAAGGGAAATTACATAAAACATAACAGACTCCTCGGGCTAACAGTGCTGCCCCTTTTATAATGGTGAAGGCGGAGATGTCTAGGTGTAAAAATAGTTAAAGCAGTGATTCCTTAGGATCAAAGGATCCTGAGGGATTTGCCGAACCATTAGTTCTCAGTTATCTCTTTTCTTTCTTGCGCTGAGCCGATATCTCCATTTCCTTTCCAGGGCTGATACACTTTGATTTGGTTTGCCTTGTTTGCATACGGTTCTCCGTCAAAGGGACAGTGGTTAACCCGACCTTGTTCTTTCCTTTGGAATGGAAGTCTTTTGTTTTTCCTTCTTCTTGCATAAGAAAATGACAATTATCAGTGTTTTCGTTTTGCACATTAATCTCACAGGTTTTATTACAATTCCTTATCATTTACCTCGTTCATGATGCAAAAGGTTTGTAAGTTCTAATGAAAAGATGTTGAAATAATTACCAAAAGCATACCTTCTTTAGTACTCGACAGAGCCGTGGGGTCATTGGGCTGGTAACTCCCACCCCCGCCTAGCCCCGCAACCTCACAACCCTGGGATGGGGAGTCTAATGTCTCCCTCACCCAGGGCTAGGCGAGGGTGGCAAATGCATGCAGCAACTGCCACCTGCACCTGTCCCCGTCGTCCCAAGGCCTTGGGTCGGGAACGAGTTTTTTTTTTTCCCTTTGAATTTATTTGATTTTTTAAGTTTTTTAAATGTTTATCAAATTTTAATTTTATTTTAATGCATTATTATTTTTTATTTTTTTATTTTCTTGAAATGTGTTTTCTCCTTTAAATTTGTATTAAACATTTATTTAATTATTTACTTAACATATCATTTTGGAAACATAATTTTTGTAAATATACATATTTTAAAATGTGTGTTTTCATTTTAAATTCTTATTTAAGACATATTTAATTATTTTATTTAATATTTTTTTTTTACTTATATATATATATATATATATATATATATATATATATATATACAATCTTTTTTAATTTTTATTTTATTTTTAACATATTTTTACTTTAATTAAAAAAAAATAGTAATAATAATAATAATAATTCAAATGTTATCACCTTTCGATATAAAATTCATTAAAATTTCTTAAAATTTGTCGTTTCTTCAACATTTTTTATTCAAATTTTTTATAATTATTTTTATTTAACATGTCCTTTTTAATGAAAAATATTTTAATTCTATTTATATGTAAAATGCATATTTTTTGTTGAGTATTTAAAATTATTATTTTTACTGACAATTATTTTATGTGTGTTGAAGTATTAATTAACGATATGTAAATATATAAAAAAATCCTAACCTCAAAATATTAGCATTATTATTTTTTTAACTTTTGGTAAAAAAAAAAATATAAAAAAATTTATAAAAAACATTGCAAAGAAAAACTAAAAACACACGTTTGTAAAACCCTTAAAAAATAGACATCATAAGATGAAAATCAAGAAGAATAAGACAACTTGAAAAATGGTTAAATAGTAAACATTTAAAAAAAATTGTTCGCAGTTAGGACATAAGAAAATTTAAAGTGTAAAAAATATGCCTTAAAAAAAATGTTGATGCTTTTCAAATTCACATGAAAATCACCAACATTTAAAAAAATTAGCCACACTTAATACATTACAAAATTTAAAGTGTCAAAAATAAGCCATCTAAAAAAAGGGGTTGATGTTGCATCAACACTTTTCAAAATCAGCAGGAAATTCACTAACATTTAAAAAAAATGTTCGTACTTGATACATAATAAAACTTAAAGTATCAAAAATATGTTCCAAAAAAATGGTGTATTATGAATCAACACTTTTCAAAATCAGATGATTCTTTGCTACCTCAAAAAAACAGTTACTCAGTACACTTCCCATTTCAAATTTTACATTGTTGGAGATAAATGTGCTCTCCCACTTGAAACTCTTTGTGTATGCTTCACTAGTCTGCATAGCTTTTCTGCCTATCCATGGCAGCCGTTAATTTTTTCCTAATCCTAATCATTTCCTACTCCAATTCTTTTAGAAAATTTGGCCCAACAAGTACTCCATTCACATGATCATCCCAATTGACAGGGTTGGTTCATTTCCTTCCATAAAGTGCCTCGAAAGGGCTCATTCAAAAAGACTCTTCGTAGCCATTGCTGTACAAAAAATCTACTAGTGGATGGTAGTCTTCCCACTTTCTTGGTTGATGCATCACATACATATTCAACATATCCTCTAATATTATGATTACCCTTTGTGTTTTCCCATTGATTTGAGGGTGGTGATGTGCCTCTAAAGTAGACATAAATTAAGGCTCATTTTCCCATCCTTCGGCACATTAAACCTCTCTTATTGCATTACATAATGTATTTTTGAATTTAATATGTTCAATATGAAGGTTTATGGATAATTGCATATTTGTGCCTAATATTATTTATTTTTGTGGAATATTGTGAGAATATTGGGCAGATTATGAAGATTTGGAGGAGGAGATAATTTAGGAATTGCTCCCTACTACAGGAGGTTCAATATTAGATAATACATCAAGAAGATATTTTGAAATAATTGCATAGATTCTAGAGCTCCAATGACTGAGAAAATCTAGGAAGGTGTTCCCTGTCATTTAATGTAGATTCATAGTATTAGAAACCAAATCCACTAATTAAGGGATTTTGGTGGGTAAATCTTCCTCTTTTCATGGAGAATGCTTCCTAATAATTTTTTATAAGTACCAAGTTGAATTTGCATCTAGGTGTTGATTTTCCTTAGTCTTCTTGTGCAGAGAACTCATATTTTTGCTGCTTCACTTTCATTTCTTGTAGGGATGTAATTGTATTGATCGAAAAAATGAATATTGGTGCCATGTTAAACTTCTAAATCTTGATCTCCTTCATAGGAATCTGATTTTCCTTGGGCTTGGCTATCCTAGGAGCCTCAGATCCCTTTTATATTATTTACATCTCTTATTTTCACTTCTTATTCACATGGATCTCTTATTCTTGTCTTTTTTCTATTTCGACATTTAGTATTAATGATTTCTTGTTGTAGGATTGGGTTAAATAGTTGAAGTAAGTTATTTTACAAGATAACAAGCATCATTCCATCCTTGGAACAACTTTTTAAGGTCACAATAATCGTTGAGCTACTTGGATTAGTTTTCTTATTCCCAAATCTAGATTTTTGGAAGTCTCTTGTAGCAAATAACAATAAATTTCTGCTACTTTTTAGAACATGCTAATGAGATTCAATCAAGTTGATTCCACTTGAATTAGATCGAAAAAAAATTCTATTTAATAAAAAAAATTACCCCATTTCATTTCCACTTGATTAGGTTAGGAATTTGATGGATTTACTAACTCACTAGTTCTTGAATTTCAAGATTTTAGAGTAGTAATTTTCTGCTATTTTTAGCATGGGTTAACAGAGAACTTTTCGAGTGATTCCACTTAGAATGGAGGCCTAATACATCCTATTCAATAACAAAATTCATCCCATACAATTTGGATTTGATTTTCTTGGTCATTCAATGAATTATAACTTCCTGTAGTAAATATATAAATTCTTGTAGTTTCCTATAGTACTCTTCCAATGTTTATACACTTGCCTAGATTTTCTCAAAAAGATTGGTTTTGGTCCCTTAGGGTTGAATCATGACCACTAGGTCTAAATAAATGGTTTAGGAGGGATAAACACCACTTAGGACTTTCATTTTTACCCATGCAAAACATCTTAGTGATTTGGGTTAATGAACAAATTTATGAATTGGAAAATACAATGATGATTTTCTTGATTTCCACATCTAATGAACTCTGTTAATGGATCTCAACTCTTTGAAAGGTAATGGTTTAAATTTAATTCGTGATTCTTTTTTTATGCAATTAGAATAGGTTTATTTCCTTATATTTTCTTTCGTACAATAGCTTAAGGTTTCATGCTCTTAGGATTTCAATCACCCTGTTCTTCTTACCTGGAATTAATTTCTTTTTCATTTCGAGCATTTCATTTTCTACAATTACTTTAGGATTTTATTTCATTACATGCACTCCATTACATAATGACAACAAAATAAGGAGACATTGTATGTTGCATATATAGTGCTGATACCTCTTAAGATTGTATGAACTCCAGGTTGATAATTAAAGTCGGTAGCCTTGGGAATTGCAACATTCTTGTTGTGATACCAAGGCTCATCATTTTTTGGCACTGTTGCCAGGGAGGTGTCAAAGTATGCATTTTTTCTTCCCTATTTGAAATTTTTCTTTTTACTTTTTTTCAAAACCAAAAAGTATTTGTATTAGACATATTTCATTTCAAAAATAGAAAAGTGCATTGCATTAGTGTTTTCATTCAATTATAGAAACGTAAAAAAATCTCCAACACCAACCCACCCCCGATTTGATCACATGGTGTAGTAAGAGCCAAATCACCATCCACTTTTTCATGTATAATAAGAATAGATCGCAAAGAATGTAGAATAAATGGATGCAGATGATGATAATGAGGAAGATCCTCTCTGATTTAACATTCAAGATAATGATTGTAGTGTGCACATAAAGAACATCCCTCCATCTTTTCTTACAAAATTTCATGGTCTAAGGTCACATAATCTGGAAACCTTTCTCTTTGAATTTGAAATCCTTCGTAGATCCTATGGTTACTAAACACTTAAAATTTGAGATTGTTTCCAGCAACATTGAAGGATAGAGCTCTTGAATGGTTCATCAGTTTAAGGACTAATTCAATAAGATCATGGAGTGAGATGCAAAAAATATTTCTAAAAAAATATAAAGATCATGATCTTAAATAAGAAATATTTAGAATGATTCAAAAAGAATATGAGTCTAGAGGATCTAATAGAGAGGTTCATGTATAACGGTAAGAGGGAAAAACTACATCATTTAGGATCTGACACACTAAAAACCCTCTTACTTAGAACAATTGGAGATGAGTGGATTCATCTCCTTGATCTTATGAGCACAGGTGATGTATACCAATTATCATTTAAAGAAATTTCTAAAACATGAAAACACATAGCAAGAGGAAGGGAAGAGTAATTCAATCAACATCAAGATTGGTAAGTCAATCTAAACTTGGAAATTTGCTTGATAACTTTAAAACATATATTCTTAGCAATCTAAATGAATAAGTAGAAATGTTAAGAATACAAAATGAGAAAAAAGAAGATGTTGATAATTGGGTTATCCATGTAGAATCACATGATGTTAAATATTGCCCCTCATTAACAAGGTTGAAGGAAGTTCACCAAGATGACAATGGAGCAAGTCAATTATCAATGCAACTATGTTATGTAGCTCCAAGAGGACCATCGCAGCCTATTCAACCTTATATGGTGCAAGAGCCTAATTCACAATTTCAAGCTAATGAACATACATCTCAAAGTAATTGTAACACACCCTTTCCTTGGAAACCTTGGCCATTTCAACCCCATAACCAATCTTCGAAACAAGGTTGGCAAGGAGCTTATGGGAGCCATCCACAATATCATGAATATTTTCCTCAATATTATACATACTCAACTCCATGTTATCCTTACCATCCACCTACACCACAATTACAACCCCAACCACATCCATCTCAAATATCTACTCCCACTCAACTACCTATATCACCATTTCCAAACCCACATAATGAATTAGCTCAGCCCACTTACAATGCTAAGGTACAACACTTCCAAACATATCCTCTTGATCTAAATGGTATTCATCTTAGCTTAGGAAGAGTATCGCAAAAAAAGAGATTATCTTGATACCATTGAAAGACAACATGCATAAAAAGAATATTCAAATGAAAAGACCAAATAATCATGGGCTACACTTGACGAAGAGAAAACATCAAAATTAGAGACTGGGAAAGTTCCCTCATGTTTACCATTAGATCCTCTATGTGTTCAAGAACATAATGAGCAAGTGGACCAAGAGCATCAAAACTATATTGAAATATGGTTCCAGCAAAGTGTCAACTTGTAGCAACCCACTCTTCTTCAACAATTCCTGATCTCATCTCAAGCAAAGAAGTTGGTCTCTCATATTGAGGTACCTGTAAAAGCATATAATTCAAGCCTATACATCAATTTATCTATCATATTGATGTGCACTTGACTTCATTAGAAGTATTCCTACACCTGAAAATGATTTTGTTTTTTCAAGTAGAGTAGGATAGGAAAAGAAATAAAAAATGAAAAATAAGAGAAAAATATAAAATCTTAAGTGAAAACCTCCTTTGAGGCGCCTGAGATCGGCTCATTTATTGAAAACCTCCATGAGGTGGTCAATGGGTTGGAAAAAAGGGAATAAATTAGAAAAAGAAAAGATCCTAGTTGAAAACCTCCTTTGAGACACCTAGGTAGACCTACTAGTTGACAACCTCATTGAGGAGGCTAATAGGCCTAGAAGAAAAAATAAAAGGCTTTTCTCCATGTATCTCTCGCTAATGAATGCAGGTGCTCTCCAACCTATGCAAGCAAAAAAAATTGTTGGGTTGTGTTATATTCTTTCCATGACTAGCCTACATAGTTAATTGAGGGGTTAGAAGGGGGGCGAAGCCCCCCCTTCGTTGTGCCGATTGCGCAGCGAGGGGGTCATAGGGGGTTTGAAGGGGGGCGGGTAGCCCCCCTCTATGGGGTCTGGGGCAGTGCCCCAAGAAATTTTTTTTGGACCCTATATTAGGTTGGGCACACCTACCTATGGTTTTGTGCATAGTTTTCGCACATGGTTTTTGAACGCTATGGTTTTCAGTCCATGGTTTTGGGATGTAATGATTTTCAGTCCATGGTATTGGATGTTGGGCATGTATAAATATGTATTGTATCATTAAAAGGAACATAATGAAAAATCAAGCTGATAGTCCCGGTTTTGGGATCCATGGGAAAATCGCTGTGTATATGTGTTTTATGTGTTATGCTCTCACTATTGTTTATTTTTTTGTGTTTTAGAATTCGTATGTAGGTAATTTCTGTACGAGGTTAAAACCTACATTTGGTATCAGAGCCATTTTCGCTTCAAGGGGATGCCTTTGTTGTTGAGGGGTTTCGTCGGGCCTGTGGTAGACCTTGTTCAGTGGGATATCTATGGGATCGATTCTGGTGGTGAAAGAAGATGGCGAGCAGTGGAAAGATAGAGATCGAGAAATTTAATGGTCATAGTTTTGATTTGTGGAAACTCAAGATGGAGGATCTATTGGTGGATAAAGATCAGTGGATTGTGATAGATCTGGATACTAAACCAATGGGAGTGTCCGATGAAGAATGGAAGAAGTTGGATCGAAAGGCAAAGAGCACAATACGATTGTGTGTTTCAGATTCAATATTGTTGAATGTATCACGGGAAGCTACAACTAAGGCTTTGTGGGACAAGTTAGGGACTTTGTACCAATCTAAGTCTCTGGTGAATAAACTGTTCCTACGGAAAAAGTTATATAACCTGAGGATGAAATATGGAGACTCATTGACAGAGCATCTGAATGCATTTAATACTGTGTTAAGTCAGTTATTATCTGTTGATATTAAAATTTCAAATTAAGATAAGTGCATCAGTTTTTTTTGTTCTCTACCAGATTCGTGGGATAGTCTAGTTATTACAATAGGTAGCAATACAACTACCTTACAGTTTGATGAAATAGTCTCATCCTTGCTAATGGAGGAGATGAGATGGAAAAATATGGATAGCCAAAATGGTGATGCCTTGTTTGTACGAGGACAGTCCTAGAACATAAACAAAAATAAGTCATCGAGTGGGAGATCTAAATCTGCAGGAAAACCTGTAAAGGTAGTTTGATGGAAATGCGGAAAGGGATAGCACTACAAAAGGGACTGTAAATCTAAAGCTCATGACAAAGGAAAGGGATTTGATGATGCTCCTTCTGCAGAGGTAAAAACCACCTCAAATGAAGGTGTGGATGTGTACTTGGCTTCTTCAAGTACACATGTAGATCATGAGGCACGTTTCATTGACTCAAGTGCATCCTTTCACTTCACTCCCCATAGAGAGTGGTTCTGCGAGTATGAAAAATACGATGGTGGTGATGTCTTCTTAGGGGATGATCGGAATGCTAGAATCATTGGTCGCAGAAAAGTAATGTTGAAGTTACAAGGTGGAAGGGTTAGAACACTTCTGGGTGTTCTGTATATTCCTACTTTGGCTAGAAATCTTATTTTTGTAAGCAAGTTGGATGATGCAGGTGTAAGAATAGTGTTCGAGAAGGATACTTGCAAGATGGTTTGGGGAACACTTGTATTGATGAGGGGAGTTCCAATTGGAACTCTGTACAAGCTGCAAGGTAGCACTGTTGTTGATCGGTGCAACAATTCTATGATTCCTGAAAGTGGAGTAGAAAATCTAGTGGTATCTAGAGAGAAGACCATGTTGTGGCATCAAAGTCTTGGACATATTAAAGAGAAGGGCCTTCGAATACTTCATGGTAAAGGTATGGTAGAATGTATGAGTAATAGCTCTCTGGATTTTGATTTCTATGAAAACTGTGTATATGGGAAGCAGAATTGGGTGAGATTCCCCTCTGGTGGTACGCGAGTGAAACAGATATTACAGCTTGTGCATAGTGATGTGATTGGACCAATAAAGTTTCCATTACTAGGTAAGTTTGTGTACTATGTATCATTTATAGATGACTTCTCAAGGAATACATGGATATATTTCTTTAAGAAGAAATCTGAAGTCTTTGACAGGTTTAAAGAATTTAATGCTCTGGTGGAAAACCAGACAGAGAAGAAGATAAAGGTGTTGAGGTCAGATAATGGTGGAGAGTTTTGCAGCAAGGAATTTGAAGAATTCTGTAAGAAGTGTGGTATAGCACGACAGAAGACTACTCCATACACACCTGAGAAAAATGGAGTCGCGGAAAGATTAAACAAGACGTTGATGGAAAGGGCAAGAGGCATGCTCAGTGGTGTCAGGTTAGGACATGAATTCTAGGCAGAGGCAATGGAGACAACATGTTACTGGTCAACAGATCACCTTCATCAGTGTTAGAGGATAAGACTCCACAAGAGGTATGGACTGGTAAGAAACTCTCTCTTTCACATCTGAGGGTATTTAGATGTGATGCATATGTACATGTTCCAAAGGAGAAAAGAACCAAGTTGGATAGTAATTCTGAAAAGAGCATCTTTATTAGGTATAAGGATGGTTTAAAGGGTTATAAGCTTTGGAACCCAGTAACAAGGAAGGTTGTGTACAGTCGAGATGTGGTGTTTAGAGAGGTGAAAGATGTTATTAAACATGAATTCCAACCAAAGGAACCTGAGAAGATAGAGTTTGAGCTTAAGGAGGAAGAATCAGACTCTAGAACAGACAAGGAATCAGAAGATGAAGAGCCACAAACTCCGAGTGTGAGAAGATCAGTTCGAGAAAGGGGGCAGCCAGAAAGGTATAGTCCATCTGCTTTCTATTCAAATTTTGTTTTATCTGTTACTGATGATGATCCCAGAACTGTGAAGGAAGCAGTAGATTCAAAGGATGGAAAACTCTGGAAAGAGGCCATGGTTCATGAAATGGCATCTTTGCATAAAAAAGAGGCTTGGGATTTGGTGGAGTTTTCAGCACAAATGAAACCCATTAGCAGAAAATGGGTGTTCAATAAGAAGACAAATGCAGAAGGAATGGTGGAGAAATACAAATCTTGGTTGGTAGCAAAAGGTTATTCCCAAGTGTCAGGAATTGATTTTGGTGATATTTTTTCTCCTGTTGCCAAGCTAGCTTCTATTAGATTACTTTTATCTGTTGCCGCTGCTTTTGATTTTGAGGAAGAACAGATGGATGTGAAGACAATATTTCTTCATGGGGATATGGAAGGTGATATCTACATCAAGCAACCTGAAGGCTTTGCGGTGAAGGGTAAGAAAGAACTGGTATGCAAGTTAAAGAAGTCTTTGTATGGGTTAAAACCATCACCAAGGATGTGGCATCAGAAATTTGATACATTCATGCGGGGACTTGGCTTCACCAGAAGCAAAGAAGATCACTATGTGTATTTTAAATTAATTGGTGACCGTGTTATTTATCTAGTCTTGTATGTGGATGATATGTTACTAGTTGGAAATGACAAAGAAATTATCCAGGATTTGAAGACCCAATTTTCCTCAAAATTCAACATGAAAGATCTTGATGCTGCAAACTATATTTTGGGCATGGAAATTAAAAGAGAACGGGCAAAGAGGAAGCTCTAGTTAAACTAGAGGAAGTATGTCGAGACAATATTGCAGAGGTTTAATATGCAGGATAGTAAACTAGTGAAGGTTCCTATTCTTGTAGGTGTAAATTTATCTGATGAACAATGTCCCAAGACACAAGAAGAAGAAGATGACATGTCCCATGTTCCATATGCAAGTGCAGTCGGTAGCCCGATGTATGTGATGGTATGTACTAGACTAGACATTGCACATGCAGGGAAGGAGCACTGGACAACAATGAAGCAGGTTTTCAAGTATTTGCGTGGCACTAGTGATTATGGCTTGTGCTACCAAGGAAGACCAGGATTGGACAGAGTGTTGGATATCCATGGCTTTGTTGATGTAGACTAGGCTAGAGATCTGGATCAGAGAAGATCTACCAGTGGGTATGTGTTTAACCTATTTGGAGGTGCAGTCAGTTGGATGAGTAATAAAAAATTTGTAGTGTCACTATCAACTACAGAGGCAGAATACATGGCAACCACTCATGCAAGCAAGGAAGCAGTTTGGTTGTAGAGATTGTGTTTAAGTATGGGGTTAGTGTAGGGAGCTATAAGGATAGACTGTGACAGCCAAAATGCAATTTTCTTGGCAAAGAACCTTGCTTATCATTCAGAAACAAATCATATTGATGTTCAGTATCACTTTGTGAGGGATATGATAGAAGACAAAAAGGTGTTGTTGGTAAAGGTGGACATTTTGAATAATACTGTAGATGCATTGACAAAATATGTGAGCTTTGAGAATTTCTCTTGTTGTAGAGAAACAATGGGCATTGTAGGGCTGGATAAATGACTAAGCTCTTTTGTGGCCCCTTGTGGAAAGAAAATAACATGGCGAAGAATGTTGGGTTGTGTTATAATCTTTCCACGACTAGCCTACGTAATTAACAGGGGGGTTAGAGGGTGGGTGGAGGCCCCCCTTTGTTGCGCCGATTGCACAGTGGGGGGGTCACATGGGGTTTGATGGGGCCGGGTAGCTCCCCCGTACGGGGTGCGAGGCAACACCCCTAGAAATTTTTTTTTGGACCCTATACTAGGTTGGGTGGACCTACTTATGGTTTTGTGCATGGTTTTCGCACATGGTTTTTGGACACGATGATTTTCGGTCCATGGTATTGGATGCTTCAGCATGTATAAATATGTATTGTAACATTGAAGGGAACATAGTGAAAAATCAAGCTGGTAGTCCCGGTTTTGGGATCCAGGGGAAAATCTCTGTGTATATGTATTTTATGTGTTATTCTCTCACTGTTGTTTATTTTTTGTGTTTTAGGATTTGTATGCAGGTACTTTCTGTACGGGGTTAAAACCTAAAAAAACAAGTTAGCCAACAAAAGAAAAGTTTATCACAAACCTAGTCAAAAGAAGTCAAATTTTTAATTTCTCCTCCTTTGCTCAAATTTGCCAATAGGACCAAGGCCATGCCAATCCATCACGCTCATCTATTTCCACCATCCACTCATCATTCCCAAGATTTTACTACTCATTTTCCTTGCTTTCATGAAATACTACAGGAATATCATGTAGTTACTGAAGGATAATGAATAAATAAAGAAGAAAATTATTTTTTTCATATCTTGAAAACCATGCATCCATTTTCCAATTTGTTTAGGGGGGAGATGCATATGGATGACAGTAACATACCCAAGCAATTTCAGCAAATTCCAATGCAGATTGTTCGAGAAGTTGACATCCATCATCTACATCCATTTTTGAATTTGTCGATATTCATGTATCCATTTGCAAATTTATTTCATGGGGAGATGCATATGGATGATGCTAACATGCCCAATAAATTTCAGCAAATTCCAGTGCATAATTTTCAAGAAATATACCCCCATCACCTATAGTCATTTTTATTCTTTCTTAAGATTCTTACATTCTTTTGCCAATTTGTTTTTATGGGGAGGTGCATAAGGATGATGGAAACATGCTAAAAAATGTTTAGGTCAATCCAATGTATAATTTGGTATATACGGGTTTAAACAAACTGCAATAGGGTTTCCTGTAGTTACTACACGATGCCCTAGTTTACTATAGGATGTCTTTATTTTCTACATGGAACTAGCTCAAGGCTATAGGAAGGTAGGGAAGGTGACATTAAGTGATGGTACGGGTATCACAGTTGTGAAAAGTGTGGGTAAGGTGAACATTACCCATGGCCCAGTCCAGCACTCCAATAAGGTCAAATTTTATGAAGATAACTTGCGCACGGTAACTAGAAGACAGAGGTTTAGAATCACCAAGCTACGACCACCTGTGTAGAAGAAAAAAAAGGAAATTATCACCTCCATAGGATTAAGGATCGATCATCAACTCAGCAACATCATGCATGCCTCTCCAACAACCATCAGGTAGGTACATGTATGCAATATTCTTGAACTCTTCTCTTCAACATACTATAGTTAGAAATTTGTTGTCAATGCATGAGAGATGAGGTTTTATAAGCTAAGTATGGGTCAATAGTCTCAGCTACCTTCAAATAGTTAATACAACTAACTCTTTCACTCATGCAATGTGGAAAAACCAAATTATGAAGGGTGATGATTTCGAGGAATGGGGACACCAGTTAAAGGAGGAAATTTGTGCAAAGGCCAAGTCACCACAACACTCCAAGCCCTCCATCCAATTCATATCCACTATTTATCCATCATTCATCCATCTCACTTCATAAGAAAAAAAATAATATTTTTCAAAAACAAACCCTACACTCTGTCTCACCCTAGAAATTTCTTGAAAAAAAACACACAAAGCACATCGTCTCAAATTTCACAAACATACACTACTCCCTCTAAGCGCTAGCATCATCCTCCAAACCTTCTACATCATTTCTCATCACTCCCATATAGTTATAATACCATGAAAGAGAAGGAATGAGTACTACAGGAAGGCAGAATGTTGCTACAAGAAGGAAGAAAGGAACAAATTGTGCTAAAACCCAAAATGGCAGTGCTTAAAAGAGACCTAATCAAAACAGAGAACTCCAAGGCCATTAGGAAATCATCAAGGCCACATAAGAGAAGAAGAGGGCAACAAAAGGCAAGAAGGCATTCACCATCAAAATTGAACTCAAACTGTAGTGATGAGAAGAGGCTTTCCAAGAGGTCTCTAAACTCTTTCTAGCTTTTGTCCAAGCCCTAAAAGATATTATAGAAAGGGGAGAAAGGCAGGGAATTCAAGTTCAGGGCCTACCTTAGGCTCAAACTATCATTTCTACTCAAAAAAGGTTTAAACAGGATGTTACAGGGTTTCCTGTAGTTACTACAGGAATTACTACAGGGTTTCATGTAGTTACTACAGGAATTACTATAGGATGTCCTAGTTCTCATCTAAAGGCGTTTTGAAGGTTTCAGAGGTGTCCAAATGGTGGAAAAAAGTAGCAGGAGGTTGGAAAAGGATGTGGAAGACCTTCCCAAGCTTAAAAATATTCAAGAACCCATGTTGAATAACGGGAAGAAGGCAGGCTAATGGTCTCAAGAAACACAATGATTTTTCTATGCACAAACAGTTTTCGAAAAAATTGTGAAAATGGAATGAAGGTTTCAAGGGAGAGGATCTGAATGAAATGGATATACAAGCCCATAGAGTTCACTTGCAACAAGGAAAGTTATGTTTTTTGCTTGAAATATTGTTAAACAATCATGAAAAGAACAACTACATTTTTTGTGTATGTCCGTGCAGAACCTATAACCAATATTCTTAAGAGAAAGGACTTAGGAACGCACAAGAGAGAGGCCACCAAAGCCATGAATGAGGCACAATGAGGTTACTAAGTTTCTTAGAGAATGAGAAACGATTTCAGCAGGGGGTAAGATGGGCTTCTAAATTAGACATAAACTAAGGCTCATCTGACCATCCTCCAACACATTAAACTTATCTTTTTGCATTAGATAATGTATTTTTAACTTTAATATGTTCATTAGGAAGGTTTATGGATAATTTCATATTTGTGCCTAATATTATTTAGTTTTGTGGAATATTATGGGAATATTGGGAAAATTATGGAGGAGGAGATAATTTAGGGACTTTCTCCCTACTACAGGAGGACCAATATTAAATAATAAATCAAGAAGATCATCTGAAATAGTCGAACACATTTTAGAGCTCCAATGATTGAGAAAATCTATGAATCTGTTCACTGACATTTAATGCAAATTCCTAGTATTGGGAACCAAATCCACTAATTAAAGGATTTTGTGGGGAAATATTCCTCATTTTATGGGGAATTCTTCTTAATCATTTTTTATAAGTACCAAGTCAAATTTTCCTCTAGGGGTTGATTTTTCTTAGTCTTCTTGTGGAGATAACTTGTATTTTTGGAGCTCCACTTTCGTTTCTTGCAAGGTTATAATTATATTGATGGAAATAATGAAGATTGGTGCCATGTTCAACTTCTAAATCTTGGTCTCCATCATAGGACTTTGTGTTTCCTTGGTTTTGACCATCCCAAGAGCCTCAGAGCCATTTTGTATCATCTACTTTTCTTCTTTTCACTTCTTATTCACATGCATCTCTTGTTCTTCTCTTTTTTCTATTTCTGCATTTAGTATTAATGATTTCTTATTGTAGGATTGTGTTAAATGGTTGAATTAAGTCTTTTTGCATGATCGAAAGAACAATTTCATCCTTGGAACAACTTTGAAAGGTCATAGTAATCATTGAACTACTTGGATTAGTTTGCTTATTCCCAAATCTAGATTTTTGGAAGTCCCTTGTGGCAAATAACAGTAAATTTATGTTATTTTTTAGAATGTGCTAATGAGCTTCAATAGAGTAGATTCCACTTGAATTATATAAAAAAAAAATCTATTTAATAAAAAAAATTACCCCATTTCATTTTCACTTGATTAGGTTAGGCATTTGATAGATTTACTAGCTCACTAGTTCTTGAATTTCAAGATTTTAGAGGAGTAATTTTCTATTATTTTTAGTCTGGATTAACAGAGGTCTTTTTCAGTGATTCTAATTTAAATGGAGACCTAATACATCCTCTGCAATAAAAACATCTTTCCCATCCAATTTGGATTTGATTTTCCTTATCATTCGATGAATTATAACTTATTGTAGTAAATCTGTAACATCCTATAGTTTCTTGTAGTACTCTTCTAGTGTGTATATACTTGCCAAGATTTGCTCAAAAGGATTGGTTTTGGTCCCTTAGGGTTGAATCAGGACCCCTAGGCTCTAAATAAATGGTTGAGGAGGGACAAACACCACTTAGGACTTGCTTTTTTACCCATGCAAAACATATCAGCGATTTGGGTTAATGGACAAATTTATGAATTGGATAATACAATAATTATTTTCTTGATTGCCACATCCGGTGAAATTTCTTAATGGATCTAAACTCTTCGAAATGTAATTTTTGACATTTAATCCATGATCTTTACTATATGAAATTATAATATGTTTCTTTCCTTGTATTTTATTTATTTCAATAAGTTAAGGTTTCATGCTCTTAGGATTTCAATTACACTTTATTGTTCTTATCTAGGATTACTTCTTTTCCATTTCGAGCATTTCATTTTCTAAAATCAGTTTAGAATTTGATTTCATTACATGCAATCCATTACATCATGATAGAAAAGGAAGAACACATTGTATGTTACACAAATAGTGCTGGTACCTCTTAAGTTTGTACGAACATCGGGTTGATAATTAAAGTTGGTAGCATTGGGAGTTGTAGCATTCTTGTTGCAATACCGTGGCTCATCAGATGGTAAGTGGTGTTGAAGTCTAACTGAGTTCTAAATCCATCTAACATTGTATTCCAAACTTTTTAAGTGAACCTGGCATCTCTGTTCTATATTATCTTTTTGGGTACTTCCTGCAACCTGATTTCCTCCTTTATGAAAATTTGGGCTACATCTATTGTTGTACAAGTAGAATTGAGAACGATTAAGTGAGCGACCCTCCTCAACTTATCTACTACCACCATGATAAAATCATGTTGTCTAGTTGTCTTAGGAAACCCTGTAATGAATTACATTGACATATCCTCCCATTTCCATTCTAAACTTGGAATTGTTTGTAGCAATCCACCTAGGTGCCTACACTCCACTTTCACTTGTTAGCATTCCAATAATTTGGAAAGGTACTATGCAATATCTATCCTTATTTTTTCTTGGCCAAAACTATCTCCTCTTCATGGATTTCATCAACTTCTCATATCTAGGGTGACCTGAGTAAGGTATTTTATGGAATTCATCCATGATGAGTTTCTTTAATTCCTTGGCATGGGGCACATATTTCCTATTCTTAAATGTTAATATCCCCTCATCATTGAGTTGATATCTTCTATTCATTGATTCATCTAGTTGCTTCTCGCAATAGTTCTTCACAAGTTGAAAATGCTCATCGTTTGTCAACCCTTCTTTAATTTTCCTTTTGAGGCCAAATAAGTACGGTCTTATGGCTACCAAGTGAACTTCTTACAAACTTCTACTGAGTGCATCAACCACCTAATTTTATTTTCCTTAATGTACTTGATTTCAAAATCAATTTCACTAATCAAATCCAACCACTTAGTTTGTCTGACATTTAGTTTGGGTTGGTCAAAAAAATATTTTAGACCACCCTGATCAATCAACAACGTCAACCACCTCCCCAATAGTTAATTCCTCCATAATTTTAGTGCGTACATAATGGTTGTGAGCTTTAAATTGTGGGTGACATGGTTCCTTTCATGCCCATTCAGCTTCATGGATTCATAGTAGATCACATGCTCAGGTGTGCTCATGCAATATGGGTATTTCAATGTTGGAGTTGTTCCCATAATCAATTTGATTGTGAAATCATTGTCTTGGCTGCGTGAAAGTCCTAGCAATTCTTGTGGAAATACATCACTAAATTAACTCAGATTTAGATAATTTACGAAGGAATATTCTTTGGTTCCTTTTTCCTATGTGATTTGAATGGTGTGAAGGGAAGAATGCTTCACCTTCAGCACTGGAATTGTTCTGAATGTTATTAGGCTTTTCATACCTTGTAGTGCAATTGGGTCACCCACGTCATTGATACATTCCAATACCTTGGCGTACCAATCCACCTTCATCTTGTGGACTTCCAGCCAATCCATACTTATCAGGACATCATATGATCCCAAAGGAAGAAAATTTAGTTTTACTTTTGTAGCGATGCTCTCGAGTTGTACAGTGAAATATTTAACCATCTTTGTTCTTCTTCTCTTTGTTCTGGTGGCTACCAAAACAAGTCATGATTCCTCATGAATTTTCTTTGGAAATTCACATTTTTCTGCAATCGTACGACTGATAAAAATGAAATCGGATCGTGGGTCAATTAAAATTGAAACTGGAGAGTTCTTGACCATAGCTTTGGCTTGAATGATCACTGCTTGTTGGTCTACTTGTCTATTATCCAATATTACATATATTTTTGTGATGTTCTATGCCACATCATTAACAATCAATGCCTCATGTCTGTTGTGCAACATTACACTAGACTTTTGCAGCTTGGGGAAATTTCTCCTCAAGTGTTTTTCTCCACAATCCCAACACTGTTAGTCTCCTTTCATCTTTTCATTCACTAATTTTTGGGGCGCATTTTTGCTAATAGTGGAGTTTTTTTTATGCTCACTTTTGGAGAAGTTATTAAACCTTCCACCCTTTCCTCCTTTTCCTTTCTTCCTCCAGTCAACCTCAAATTTAGTTTTATGCTTAGACTGTTCATAACAATGCTTAGTATTCTCGATGACCTCCTCCAAAGTCTTGGGATCATCTAGTTTTATTTTGTCTAGGTATTTTTGTGGTAATTCGCTTCCCGTGGATATTGGTCTTCTCATCCTTGATGTAAGGTACATACCTTAGTAGCTCTAAGAATTTCTTGGTATATTATTCAAGTGTCATCTGCCCCAATTTGTTCTCGTATAACTCCTTAGCTTTGTGGTCATAATATTTCTTAGGTAGGTACTTTTCTAAAATATAATTTTCAAACTTCCTCCAGGTTAGCTCCTTCTCTCTGATGCCTTTGATGTTCTTGAGATCAAGGATACCATATATCGACTTTTCCCTTCAAACTGAAAAATAACTATCGTGGCCTTCATGTTCTTGGTATAGTCATGCAGTTTGAAGTACTTATTTATTCCCAAAATCCTATCATCTACATACTTTGATTTCTTTACCTCTCCATCAAACATTTGGGGTTATGCTTTCTTGAATTCCCCTTTAATGGGAGTCTGTATACTTTTCCTTTAATGATGATATATGGTAGTTGCATTATCCAATGATTGGCTAGGGCTGCTTAATTCTCTTTCTAGAGAGTTGAGCAATTCCACTCCTCCTTTAGCATGTCTTCTCCTTTTTCTTGATTGGCTAACTTTTGTTTTCTTAAAATTCCATTTGTGCTTGTAGATTTTTGATGCAATATTCTTAGGCTTGTTCTTTTCCTAGCGGTTAGTGCTAACTTCCTGTAGGCTTTGTCTCTATACTTTGGATAACTATAATTTGGATAAGCTTTGTAATAGTAGGGCATTTACTTCTATTTAATCTCTAATAATAATTTCATTGTATG
Source organism: Pinus tabuliformis (assembly GCA_031772625.1). Lineage (NCBI taxonomy): Eukaryota > Viridiplantae > Streptophyta > Pinopsida > Pinales > Pinaceae > Pinus > Pinus tabuliformis. The sequence goes on along the minus strand of CM062819.1, from coordinate 1,664,549,350 downwards.
CCTTGTAGCTTATTATTTCAACTCTTAGACTTCTAAGAGTGTTTATCAGTTCAGGAGTGTCCTCCTCTTTCATTTTCCCAACTGACTCTTGTTCAGGTCCCTGTTGGGTTCTCTTCATATGATGTCGGTCATATTTTCTACATATCCTTTCCTCTTTCCTTATGTTACCTAGATACATGTCAATCTGCCTTTACATGCATACAAATGTTAGCAATCAATAAGCAACAAGAATTGACATAGATTACTTCTTCTCCTTGGTCTACATTAATCTTTAACCATCACATATCAATCAACTTGTAACCATGTTTAGTTAGTAAGCCTATAACCCATGCATTATAGCATTTTGTAGTCAACATAAAAGAAAATTTAACAGATGGGGAATGTCATCGATATCAATCAGTCATCTCACATGTGCATGTGAGCCTCTATGTGTCTAGTGTCTGAACTTGTTGCTCTGATACCACCTTGTAACAAACCCCCCCCCCCCCCAAAATCGTATTCAGCAACTGTTAAAAGGTGGTGGTTACTATGCTGACACAAGTTCCAAGGTGTCATTATGGAAATGGAGTCTGAAAATTTTGATCTTTTCAACTAACTTAAAACCTTGATTTATCATTAGTGTTGCATTCCTCTTCTCAAGGCAATCCTTGTGAGATTAAAACTTGCTTCAATCTTACCTCTGGATCAAAATTCATAGATAATTGAGTTCAAACAAATCAGAAAGCACCATGTTGTCTTTTAGACACGTGGCATCCGCAGGTCAATCCTAATGAACCTCTCAACCTCACTTGGCCTATGCGTATTAATTGTCTACCCATTCATAGCATAGGTTTTACATTCAAAAACATTCATAGCATAGGTTTTACATTCAAAAACATTATATATATATAGATAGATACACGCTCACCTTATATTAAAATATGCATTTATGTGGTTATTCGATGGACATCAATTTCCGACAAGATTCCCATCACCTGGACTCTGTTTCCCAACCCTTTCCATTTTTGCATTCAAAATTTTCTCTGGGGGCAGCGTTCCAGGTTGACATGTAAGGTGGGTCTGCCCTCATACCAACAATTATATGGTTGGAGTTCACTAATCAAATCACTATAATTAATTTATTAATACAGACTTTTGGTAGACCAATTAAAACATATTTAGAAACAATTCATGCTTTAGAAATAATTTAGGAAAAACGAGCTATGTGTAGTTTGCGACTAATTAGAATCCCAAAAAATTATGGTTGACATTAATAATGTCAGGATATCATGTTTCTCACCTTTATTAAAGATAAATAATCTAATTTTTTTTTTATAAAAATGACCAGGTTTGAAAAATGCAAAAATTGGGTTACGAACAATTTCCTATTTTTATATGTCATTCACAAATCTCACAAAACAAATAAACTACTACTAACTAAAATATTAACGACCTTAAAAGAGAATCTAATGTTAATTGTAATTAGACGCTATCTATGCCATTATAATTGTAACTTCATATTTATATTGTCGTGTTTTCTTTTGATCTTAAATCTCATTTTTAATACTTATATTGTTGTGTTTTCTTTGCATCTTAAATCTCATTTTTAATAGTGAGTATTACATCTTCCCTCTTAAACATTAAACATGGATCATAATCCCATGTGAAAATACTTGTTATGCTCGTGATTTTTCTGTATAGAGTAAATTTGTCAACACAATATTAAATTCTAATTAATTTAACTCATTTTAAATTGAAATAGATTACCTTCAAATATTTTATAGATTTTCTTCAAAAATTTTATATTGGCTTGTGAAAGAATATTGACTCCAAATGTCATTAAATGTTTTGCTTGTAAATTCATTTAACTTTAATTTTAATGAACATTGAGACAGATTGAAAAACGATTAAAATATTACTTTTTCTTAGACTCATTTTAACCTATTCAAATGCAAATTTCTTAGAGATGATTAAAAGATTCCAAGTTGAATGAATTTAAACTCGTGTGCTTTCTTTATATGCCTATCAAAAAATACATATAAATACTTAATAGTATTTAGTTTTATAAGAGATGATAGTTAATATCCATTGTTCAAGAAAATTTTATAGCTGTAGTTTTAAAAAAAATTCCTAAATCATATAATTTCCATCAGTTTAAAAGTTCAAAAAAAAGTTTCATAATAAATATCGTGAATTTTCGATATGTTATAAGTTTGGTGTATATTTATTATATGCCTATCCAAAAATACATATAAATGCTTAATATGATTTAGTTTTATAAGAGATGATAGTTAATATCCATTGGTCAAGAAAAGTTTATAGCTGTCTTTTAAAAAACATTCCTAAATCACATAATTTATATAAGTTTAAAAGTTCAAAAAAACGTTTCATATTAAATATTTTGAATTTGTGATATGTTATAAGATTGGTGTATATTTATGTTATAAGATTAGTGTATATTTATTTTCTAAATTAATTAGATTTTATATTAATATTTTTTTAGTTTTAATATAAATCACTCAATTCAATCATTTATGGTATTATAAATCACTTATTTTTTAAATCGGAATGAAGATAGATTTATATTAAAAATTGCACTGGTTTGTAACAAAAACCGAAAATTACATCAAAACATCCAAGTCTTTAAAGAGCTAGTAATTTTTCATTTGTTCTACAATTCTCCTACTAAGGATGTGTCTGGTGCTTTTACAACTATATATACGATAGAATTGAGACAGTAGATATATACATTTACATTGCATCATATAGATAATGGGTGGAAAAAGGAAACAGATGAGATTAGATGTCTGTTGGTGTTGGATTGTTTAGGTTCAACCTAAAAAAGGCATCTTCAGAGCATTTGTTGTTATCTTGTTTGGTCACGTCCTCCATGTTTTCCTTCATGCTATCCTCCATGGTTTCCACTTTTAGCTTTAGTTGCTCGAGTGGTTGCCTCAGTGCATCAACCTCATCTTCCAATTGTCGAATGTGCTCCCATTTCTCCAACTCCCTATCCTGCATTATCATGTTCTCGTGGAGTTGTTTGTGCATTCTATATTTTAGGTCAGCGAGATCCTCTCACAACTCTGAGTGATCCTACACACAAGTGATGCAGGATGGTCTGATGCTTCCACCCGTCAGAGAAGAGCCAACTCACGGCCCCCCAGACCTCGACTTGTGGCTGCCCCAGGCACCCGACCATGAACTGGCTTTAACATTCTACATACTGGCATCCAGTTTTCAACTTTTTAACAAACTCAAAAAGAAAATGGCTCTTTCCTCCTCACTGTCCTCCAGCTAGGCATGCTCGTAGACATAATGGTTATGATCTTTCTCCTCGACAGTTGTGCTCAACCCAACTTCACTCAACTATTCTATATGCAATTTAGCTCTTGAATTCTGACTCCAAATCTCTGCACATGTCAGGGGAATAACTACAACCCACCCAACGTCACCATACAAACTCTCGGATGCACACAGACCCTCAACAGAACACAGACTCTCAATTACACAGAAAACCTCAAATGCATACGCCTTCAGTCCCTCAAACAGAAATGCAATTACACACAACCCATCATGCCTAACACGAGAGCTCACAAACAACAGCCTCAGCTCAATCTGCCGGCTTTTATAGAGGCCACCTTCTCACCAGATAACCTTAAATCATACAAATCCAGCATACCATTATGCCTTTTATAGCTCCTGTTGGATATAGCGTTCATGCAGAGCTAAGAAAAGAAGATGATATAGTTAGGATCCTGATAATTCTCCATCATATCTTTGTCAACCAACATTAATTCCCCACACTACTCTTGGTCGATTCTATCCAACCAAACTAACCTCCCATGAGCGAGCATGGCTTCTCTATGTGCCTAAATTAAATTCTTCTCTATAATTCCCATTCTCCTATAGTCGCCCGAGGTGAAGCGCCATCCTTTATCCCAAGAACCACGAGAGGGTAATGAAGATGCACATTGAGGCTTCAAACTAAAACAGATGTGGTACCAAGGTGACGCACGCCGACACATTGCGACTGATGGTGGAGGACAGAATTGACATGAGGCTCCATGGTAGTCAGAAACAAGCATGAGATGATGGGACATGGTCCAAGGGCTGAGGGGATGGTGATGCCTGGGGAGGAGATCATGGCGGGGATGGGTGAAATGGTGGTGGCTATAGGGGAAGGGGAAGGGGAATGGAGAGGAGAAGGGGAGGGGGAGTTAAATAAGAATGAAGGGGAGTAGAGTGAAGGGAGGGGTGTGGAAGAGACTAGGGGGGAACGTAGGGGAGGACAGAAAAGCACTATTACCACAAGATTCAAACTATTTAAATTTTTTACTTTCCTTTCCCTCCTTTGAGCCTTTCTTGTCATCCTGCAAATGTCACTCTCCAACATTCTTATAGGATATTTTTCCTTCTCTCTACTTCATTCAATATGAATTTTTCTTCACCCAGCTGACATGCCTAATTAGCCTGCATATCAATTTCTTAGTTATTTCCTCTCAATACATGGTAGAAGGACACCGAATCGAAGAAGGGTAAAAAATTTTGGGCTCTCTTAATGATTTCGTTCACGATAGTGTTCTTACCTATTGTAGTATTGATCATATGCCTAATACTGATGATGGAATCTCCTAAAACTTGAATTATTTTTATGCTCATTCGTTGTGCCAAGGTAAGGCAAGGGAGAAAGCCATACACTTTTGCTTTGTTGTTTGTCTTCCATCCAAGCCGCCAAGTATATCTAAATTCAATGATTCCTTTGGGATTATTGAGAATCCCTCCCCCTCCTGCCACACCAATATTACCTTTTGATGCACCATCAAATTGAAGGGTCCATTTGTTTGTGGATCTGAGTCATTCCACCAGACCTTCTGAGGATAACCACAGAATCCATTTGTCCCGAGAGTGAGAGATAAGCCACAGAACCTAAGGGGCATGGGAGCACTCCAACAGGGCCACCTAAGTGGACTCCAACTGATCCAATGAAGGGTCCTTGACTATTTTATGAAATTATATACACGCCAGCAGAGAAGTCATGGCTATAACACCTCTTAGGGCCCAGGTATTTTTAAACATTACCTTTTTCCTAGTTAACCATATTTTCCAACTGGTGTACTTTGGAAGAGAGGACCAGATATCCTTTAAATTATTCTTGGCTTGAAGGGAGCCCAAATATATTTGGGACAAGAGCTGAAGAAGGTCTAGATCTCTATAGGCCAGATGGTTCTACACAGTAGAGGATCAAGGGCCACAACCCACACTTCCTTTGTCACATGACACATAGACTCCTCCTCCAATTCACAAATAGGGAACCTAAAGGGGGAATTTGTCCTCTTCTTCGACGATTCTCCACACTAAGAATTTTTTATGAATAAGCAGCCAACAGAAAAAATTGACTTCCAGGATGGCATTTTTTTCCACATTTTTCTCCATATCTAATTTTTAGGAGGTTATTGGGTGCAAGAGACCATGTGAAAATATTCTTCCTTGGTCGAGTAGCTGGAATTCTTCCAACCCCACCTATATTCCTCATATATTGCAATGGGGGCACACCCTCTTAGCTTTTTTAGGAGCCTTTTTATTTGGGGGAGAAGAGCCTTCGGGATGTTTTCTAGCCTCTAACCCTTCTAGCCTCCATGATGAATACACTCAACGATCTAGTCCAAAGTTTCCACTCCTCGATTTCTCAAGACGAGTTGAAGATCCACCAAGGAAAGATCAAACTCAAGGGTTTGAAGTCCCAAAATAGAATTTGAGAAAATTTTGATAGTGGCTCCATTTCCTAGGATCTTGTTTAATTTTTTTATAATGGAATCCTTGGAGGAGTTTAATTTAGGGGCCACTTGGCCATCCTGATCGTTAAGATGTGATAGGAACTTAGATCGGATCACCTGGGACTACCACTGACTCAGATTAGTAATCGAACTCCAGTAAAGTGTTGCTCTTATTACCATATTTGCAATTCCCAGGTCCCTGATGCGCAACCCTCCATGATGTTTATGGGCTCTAGCTATTTTTCAATTTACTAAGTGGCTTTTATCTGTTTCTTTTTTTACCTCCTTCCCATAGGAATTTTATTATATACATTCCCATTTGATGAAGCACTCTTTTTGGAGCTTGCAGAGCAGGAACTGATATAAAAGGATTGCCAATAGGACTGATTTTATGAGGATTTCTCTGCCTATGTTATTGAGCCAAGTCCCACCCCAATCTACAATTTTTATTTTCATTTTATCCTGCACTTTTTACTAGCCATAGGAAGCTGTGTGACACAGGAAGATTGGGATTCCTAAGTAATTGAAGTCTTTCCATTCCCAAATAGCTTTAAATCCTAGAATTTATTCAATTTTTTTTCTTTTAGCCTTTAGATATTCCAACTGTATATGTGGCTTTTGCTATCATTCGTGGCTCCGCCAGATGCCGTGAGAAATATGTCCAGAATATTTTTAAAGTGCCTAGCTATAGTGGTAGAGGTACCTCCCATTAATATAGTATCATCCGAAAACTGACCATTATTTATGCTTTTGATGCCCTCATGTAAACGAATGCTCGGAAGGCTGAGAGAAGGACGTTCATTCTCCAAATTTCTTCTCAGGGCGTCATCCATAATTATTTATAGGAAGGGTGAGAGGGGTCACCCTTGACGAAGGCCTCTCGAAGATTTTAAGAAGCCAAGAACCCTACCATTCACCAACGGAGAATTTTAGGGAGAGGCAACACAAAGGTTTATCCATATTATAAACGTCTCATCAATCCCTAATTTTTGAATGCATTTTATCTGGAAACTACGCCTAACCCGGTCAAAGGAATTCGCCATGTCCAGCTTAATGATCATGCCTTGATCTCCCCTTTGTGAGCTGGTGTCCAGGCCTCTTGGATAAGGATGATATTGTCAAAGATTTGTCTACCAGGGACATGTTGTGCAATACAACAGCCCCCCTATTTCTAAAAATTTTTACATAAAATTTTGATAAGAAATGGGTCCATTTTTTCAACTTAGTTAAGACTTGTGTATCCACAAATAAAAATGGTATTAACCTATCATAAGAAAAAAATCTTTATTAAAAGGCCCAATGTAAATGAATAATTTTATAAAGCCTTTTAAATAAAAATAAAGTGTTCCTTTAGTAAATATTATAAAACTATTCTTTATTGTGATAAAGTGATCGGAGATCGCATATCGCAATAAAAAAGGAAACACACACAAAAGCGAAAACCTCATCCAATTCTCCGATCCGAAAAGGTAATCGCAATCAGTAAATCGGAGGAAGAAAATGCCAAAGGTATAATAGCCCCTCAACTCCTCCGATGCGATAAAGCAAATCGCAATTGGAAAATCGGTGGTGTCAATGATAAAGGAACATATAAATAGGCCTGCTCAAAACCCCCAATGCGATAAAGCAAATCGCAATCGGCAATCGGCGGAGTCGCATGACAAAGCAATAAAGTTAGATCCAAGTCTCGACTATGATCTAACAATTAGGCATGCATCTAAAAAAATAAAAATACATTTAAAAGGTTTGCATGCATTATATCACCTTTTAGTAATCGGAGATATTTACAGCAAGTGTTAAAGCCCTTCCCTTCAACACTCCCAATCACTGATTTGCGATTTATCGCCAATCGCTGATCAATGAAATCTAAGGCACGCTTGAAATAATCATTCGGCATATGAGCGACGTGATGGGAATTTATGATGTTATTTACCATGATTGACAGGTTAAATGACTATTCAATAATGCAGTTAAGGGTAGATCTTTTAATAAGATTTTATCCGTGGTAATCCTTAACTATATCTCATTTATCATATGCCAATTGACGTAACTCTATTCATTGTCATATTGGCTTGCAGCAGCACTTTCTCTGTATCACGGTTTGCAACTATTTGTGTAGAATTCCTCCGAAACTAGAAATCCGGAGAAAATGGGGAAGAAATCAAAGAAGCCCGCAACAACAGCTCCTGTAGTCAAAGATCTAGGACCAAGAAAAAAAGGATTAATCTCAGATACAACGTGTCTTGGTTTGGGAAACACTAGCTAGGAGAGCATTTATAATCTAATAGAAGCAGAGGAGCCCAAAGAGTTATCAGAGTAGGCCACAGCCGATTCAACTAACAAATCAAAAGGAACTCTTAAGGAATTGGCTTGTTCTTATCTTCACAGGATAGCAGTGTGAGCTAAAATCTTGCCATATACTGATGTAGTAAGATGGGTGGTAGAGAAGATTCTAGTTTTGGACAGAACCTTTTACATAGCTGATGGGAGGATATTCGGCTCATTTCAGCCTGAGGATCTCAGGAAAATGTATCACTTACCTGAACCTAAGAAGCGATACAACAAGGTGTTCCTAGAAGCATTTGCAAAGGAAAACGACTCAGAGTTAGCCCCGATAAAGCAGTGGAGGCATTTCCCGGAAAAGCACAAGCACGAGTCATCGGGTAAGTACTCTGTCGACTCATTGGCTTCCCCTTACTGCTATGCTGGAGCTATGATGTGTAGGATGTGGGGAATACATGATTCTGCTAAATTCACTATAGAAATGGTCCCTCTAATGGAAGCTGCAATCAATGGTTATGTGATGGATTGGGTGAATATTTTGTCTGATAAACTAACCACAACAATTCTAGAGTACAGAATAAATGCACATCAAACTACCAGGACCATTCCCCTATTCTATTACAGTACATACATTATGGATACTATTTGTTTCAATTCTGAATTTTCGTTACTCGGATGGAGATGGACTCCCCAAGACCCTAAACCAATCCATATTTATCATCAGCAGTTATGGAAAGCTCACTACAAAACTCATCTGTATAAAATTTGCAATGGTTTTATTTTACCCACATATTACTCTATTTTCAATAAGCCTGCTCCCAGGATATCCCAGGAAGCAGAGACAAAGTTGACAGTAGTAGGTAGTTGGTTCGAGGAGAAAAAATTTACTTATATAAGGCTTTTTGGTAGCCTCACTAAACCTCAGGTTCTCCCCCTGTATGTGCCTGATAAATTTCTAGCTCGAGAATTGGCTTATCAAATAACAGTAGAAGGGACATCAAAAACCCTTAGAAATTCTAAGAAACAGGTATGGCCTATATTCCCTTTACAATGCGGCGTTTTCACTCTTCATGATTACAAGCATGCAGAGATGGAGAAAGAAAAGATGCTAATGCTAATTATTGCCACAATTCCTAACAGGAAATATGATCCAAGAAAGGTTGCCTATAATGTTCTTGAACAAGCCAAACTTGCTAAATTTGATCATGAAGCAGATGACTTCGATGATCTATTTGCCTCAACTGAATCATTATTTCAAGTTAAAGGATTGGCTAGAATCAAGTATCAATATGAAGGGCTACAAACGTTTAATAGGCTTAGAGAATAGAGGTTGCAAACTCTGTCTTTAGACCTATTAGCCACAATCCCTACAGTTCAGCCATCCAGTCAAACTGAACAAATGACTACTGATAAGACCCCTGATGTGGAAAAGGTCTCTGAGAAAGAAAAAATGCCAGATTAGGAACAAGAACAGGGAAAAGGTAGTGAACTCATGGATACAGACATTCATATTGATCCCAAACTACTCAAAGAATGGCAACAATTCGACTCAATCATAAGCAATACTGAGAGCCTACAGGGATTTAGCATGCCTGAAGTAACAACTGGTCAAAAGACAGCAACTAATACGGTTCCGATTGAAGGAACCAGCAGCCCACCCATGACTCAAAAGGATATAGAGATGATTCCAGAAAACCCATCCAATGAAATCATTCTACATGTAGAAGAATTACCACTTTTCGATGTCTTCTGCAGCCCTAAGCAGAGGGCTGTAATAAAGAGACAAAGGAAAAAGAGAAAACTTGATCAATCTTCTCTTTTTCTTGCATAGATGGAAATAACTAATGTGGTATGGAGAGATGAAGCCAATCCTTCCGAAGACCTTACTAAACTCTCTCAATATGCTAGGGCATACTCAGCAGCTACTATGGACAAGGCATCAGAAGTCAGCAATTTGCTTAAAGAAAAGGATCAGACAATTGTTTCACTGGAGACACAGGTACATGAAAAACAACAGAGGATAGAGCAGTTAGAACAACAATTGGCAGCACAGCAGCAGTCAAACAACCAATTAAATGAGAAATTGCTCAAAGAGAAACAGAGAATAGATCAAAATGTAGTTCAGAAACAAAAGGAACTATCTCAAGCATTGAGCAAGCTGAAGACAATGAATGAACAGTCTCAAACCACCAATTAAGCACCAATGAAGCAAAAGGAACTATCTCAAACCACCAATTAAATGAGAAATTGCTCAAAGAGAAACAGAGAATAGATCAAAATGTAGTTCAGAAGCAAAAGGAACTATCTCAAGCATTGAGCAAGCTGAAGACAATGAATGAACAGTTGAGCAAAACAAAAGATGAACAAATCGCTCAACTATCACTGCAAATAGAAAGGTTCAAAGGATTTCCTCAAGTAGGAGAATTCAAATCAGAAGCTCTCCAGATTAATAAGGCATTATCTAATCAATTGAACTTACTATGTCATAATATCTCTCTTTCTCTACCCCTATGTGAAATTTCCTCATCAATGATTGATAAGTCAGTTGATGCAAGACAGAAATTGGAGCAAGCTGATGAAACACTAACAGAGTTTCTCTCTTGGCAAGAAACCAAGGAAGGACAAGCTACAAATCTGCCTCAAATTCTGGAATCACATAAGGAAATCCTGTTCCTAGAATGACAATCTCAACTGATGAAAGCGGAGAGGGTGACTTCAAGATGTAGATGGACGACTCGTAATATGATTGAATTAATTAATGATACTCTTTATTTGTCCAATTTAATTTCAGAATGCACTCCAGCAAAACTACCATCAGCCAAATCATTGGCGTAGACATGGAAATAGGAACTGGAAAAGAGGGAAAAATTGATCGCGGGCATTCAAACTTTAACATGGGACACCTTTTGGTTCTTCCTTTTTAAACCACATAGTCAAAACACAGTGATGAAATGTCTAACCAATGCAATTGGTTACATGATTCCTGAAATTATTGATGCCACATATTCTGCCCAACTACATTCACGTATGAGTCACCCTCCAGAACTGCAACCGATGCTCGCCATATGCCAGTGCAAGCCAAAGGATAGTCACCCGAAATAATGAATCATTCTTACTAACTGCAAGCATGTCTATTTCAGGGAGATTTTCATATATTTATGATTTGGTTATACCAGCTCACAACATTTTTATTTCATAGTTAATTAGTTTTAGAAAGTATTTATAGATCCTTTCATTTTTTTAGAAAGGGTCCTCAAATTTTGTATTAAGACTTAGATCGGGAGTTGCACTATTGTGCTTCTGATATATATTTTTTTATGAAGACTGGACCTAAATTCTGAGTTTTAATGAAGAGTACTTTTATGGAATATGCACTATTGCTTTTTGTAAGAGTATTTCCAAGTTGAAAGGCGGAATCTGAATGCGATTGATATCAGAGGGGATTCAAATTACATATGGTACTACTATCTATGTCTTTGTTTCATTCTTTTATATGAATTAGTGTTTATTCATTTTTGCTATCATTGATATATGTATGTGCTTTCACAACAGTCCTTTGGCTTATCACTATTGAATGTTTAAGGGTTGTTACTATTTATTCATATTTATGTCAATGGTATATAAAGAATAGTGTAATAATGTTTTAATTATTACTTTGATCAACTACTTGAACAAATTAATTATCATATGAATGAATATTCTTGTTTATAAGTGGAGTCATCTATATGCCTACTTATTAACAAGAATCCCCAAAAGTTGCACTAAGAGAGAAATTTCTTGGGATAGATTAGTTATTTATATTGTTGTACTTTTAGAATAAATCATCCATCATTACCCATAGATAATAGAAAATCAATCACTTATCCATCCTATTTACAAATCATTAGGAAACTAGTCCCATTATATCCAATGGGAGCCACCACACCAAATGGAAAAGGAGTTGCCTTTAAGGTCCGGACCAGGTGGTTTTCCCTGATGTTGATGTAGCAATTTTCGAGGCATCAACAGGACAAAACCCCCTAGTTTTCAGAGATTAAGAGGAGCAATAGCAACTTGAGACGATAAGCTAGCAACTTTGAAAAGATCTTATAAGAGAAATTGCAGAGGGAAATCGGGTGAAATCTAGAGAATGAGGGGCTCGATTCTTTAGGGATTAAAGCTAGAAAGGAATAATTTATGTCACTCCCCATATCACATCATTTAAAGACGTATCCCACCAACCTGCACAGGTCCTTATTTATAACATCCCAGAAGGAGTGGAAAAATATCATCGATAAACCATTCAGACCTGACACCTTATCAAGGGGGAAGGAGAAGATTACTTTTCAGATTTCCTCCTCTGTTGGAGGAGTAGTCAAAGAGATATTCCACTCCTCTGACTCTAAGTGGGGAATACCATTGAGAAGCAAGTCTTCATTGTCTAAATCCCATGTATGATCCTTGGTGTACAAATTTTAATAGTGCTCTATTGCATCTCTTTTAATTTCTTCAAATTTATTGATGATCGTCTCCCCATGAGTAATCTGAGTAATATTGTTTTTCGATTCTCTAAACTTGGCTTGTTTGTGAAAGAACTTAGTATAACTATCCCCTGCCTTAAGTAAGTTATTTCTTGATTTTAGTCTCTGGTACTCCTCTTCCTTTATGAGAGTTGTGTGTAGGCTCTTGAAGTTTTCAACTTCCATATGTATATCCAATTCCCGGACTGACATGGTTTTCGTTCACCCTTGGATTGCTTCCATTTTTTCTTCCATATTTTTGATATTGAACTATCTTTCAGATTTGTTCTCTTTGAGCCAAGCTTTGATGTCTCCTTTAAGTTTGTCAATCTTAGCCTCCCATATAGTAATTGGGCATCCATCAATCCATCTCGACGAGGAGATGGTGACCATCTCCAAGAAATCGGGAACTTCCATCCACTGGGGGGGGTAATCGAAGGGAATAGTGCCCAAATCCAAGGGCAGGGAGATATCTAGGCCAATCGGTCAATGATCTGATCCCGCCCACGAGAGGATGGAGGATTTAAGGATGTAATTCGGAGTCAAGATATTGTTGACAACAAGGAACCAATCCAAACGGGTTGTTATATGGTTTGGACCCACTCTTTTGTTAGTCCAGGTGCATAGGAATTTTTGAGGTTTGAAATCATATAGGTTCAAGGCTAGGATGAGGTCCACCATGTATTCCTATTGGGCATCATGAATAATGGAGGCCCCTCATTTTTCATAATTTCCCATTGTGGTATTGAAGTCTCCCCCAATAGTGCAGTTATTCCCGAACTTTGTAGCTTTCATCTTCGTGAGCAAGAAACTTTCTTTTCCCGAAAGTGGATGGGCATGTACACATTGATCACTGTGAAGAGCTTTTGTTTCTCAATATTAAAAATAGTTGTTATCCAATGGGTTGTTTTTAGAGTACTCATCAGATTTAGCTTTTTCGGATTCCATAACATACCAAGGCCTCCAGACGCTCTTCTTGAACTGACTGTTTCCATCTTGCTACTGTTCCAAAACTTATGTTTAATAGAGTTGATAGACTCCTCGTCCATCTTGGTTTCCTGCAGGAGGGTGACTTCTGGTCTTTCTTTACTGATGAGGGATTTTACTTCCGTGATTCTTTTTACTAAACCCAAACCCCTACAATTCCAAGACATAATATTTAGTATCACTTTTTGGCGTGCCCCGCCCCCTTGATAAGGCCCGTGTTGTTTCCATTTTCCGCCCCACCTCCTTTGTTTCTTACATTTGCTAGCTGACGTGGTATAGTGTGCTAGACTCCTAATTATTTGTATTTTTCTTTTTTTTCCCTTCTCACTTCCTTGTTTTTTTTCATCCTCATTTCTTCTCTTTTCTGATAGGTTTCTTTTTCCTTGTCCCCTCTGATCTACCGTCAGCCAAGCTCAATTGCACAATAGGTCCCTTACCTTCAGAGGAGGTCAAGAAGCCTTCCATTTCCTCCTCTTAATCTCATGAATCCTCGAAACTGTTGTGGGTGTTAGGACTTGAACTAGAGTCCTTGTACCCTTTGGGGGTGTGGCCTTGGGGGGTAGAATGACGAAAATAGGCCCTCGGAAAGGAGCAGGGAGGCTCGAGGGGATTTGGACCTTTCGTCCCAGTGACAGAGCCCAATATTCCAAATTTATTCTTAGATTCCAAACCGAGACTACCCCCAACCGACGAGCTTTGGTTGGTGGGCGGGGGGGTGGGGGGGGGGCGCCCAAATCCACTACCATGTTGGCTTCAACTGAACCTAGGGTGTTGGTGAGAGGTGGAAACTTCAAGGACTTGTGACGCTTAACCTACATCCATTGATCTTTAGGATCCCCATAAAGCTTCTCTGCACATTCTCCACTTTTAGGTTAGTCTTTTGCAAAGTGTCCATACTATTGACACAACTTGCACTTGAAGGGTAACTGATCATAACCAACCCCTTGCACATGCCTCCAGCTATCCATACAGAGGTTGACTACCGCCAGGAGAGTCTTTTCTAAATCCACCTCCACAAAAATCCAAGAATAGGAGAAAATGCCATATTTAGGCTTAGAGCAGTTAATATTCCTCCCCAAAGAGTTGCCAACAAGCTTGAAAGTCACATCATTCCAGCAATGCAGGGGAGGTAAGGGAGTTTCACCCAGACCGGAATTGAATATGGAACCTCACATTCAAGTTTGAAACTAGGACTCCATCAATCTAGATAGAGCCCCTGGACTCCCATAAAATACGGACAGCTCCTTAACACTAAGTCTCGATCCAGAAGATTCTCAAAATAAATGTTTTAGAAACCTTTGCCACATATTGAGAAAATTACAACACCCTTGATCACAGGATTCCAGTTCTTCTCAACCCAGACCTTAACCATATGAGGGAGGGCCAGAGGCCCATGAACTCCTCAACAGACCTCCGTCTACGAGCATCAGAGCTGTTGAGTGGGTTTATGGGGAACAGGTTTCAACCTTAGGGATCTCGTCAGCTTTCTTCAAAAAAATAGAACCCCGCTACTTGTTGAACTTAGGTGCAGAGGCCACCAGAGTATTGAAAGCTTCGATTTCCGCCTAGAACAAAAATTCCAGAGAAGGCGAAGGCATTCCCCCTACCCAGGAACCAATAGGGCGGGCGACTACAGAGCCCAGGACAATGACAGACCAAGCCAGAGGCAGCAACGAAATCAGGAAAGGGGACCCACTGAAGAAGGCGGAGTCAATCCACGGAACCCACCCACCAGCCAAACGGTTAGAACGATGCCAATCCAATAAGTGACTCAGACCGAGTAGAGGAGCCGAGGGAGAAGGAAATGGTCAGTCAGGCCGCAGCAGACACGGCCAACACTGAACCACTGGCACCGGCTAGGAGGGTCAATCCCACTAGAGGGGCATAGACGCACAGCGGGGAACTAGCGGCCAACAATACGAGACCATCAAGCATCAGGTCAAGCTGGTGAATGACATTTACGTGATATGAAGCCCTTTACCGGCTTGGAAATTCTCCATTGTTAAATCACTTATTTTAATATTTTGTTAATTGAGGTTATTAAGGGTATTTAGGAGGAAGGGATAATTTTTTTCTCAATGGAATTTAATTTCAGCAAGTAAAATGATAAATGTTTTAGTAAGTAAAATGATAAATGTTGACGTATTTACGTTATATGCATACTCAATCAATATAATATTGTGAAAAAAGAAAAAAAGGATATAATGTTGTCAAAGAACAATATTATTTTCCTATCTTTTTATATTAATAAATGTTTTTTTTTTCAATAATTTGTAATAAATATTTTTGTGCTGTCAAAATTTTTAGTGTGTAAATGATAATATCATTTTATAATTTCTTTTGGTAAGAGGATGATGACTAAGTTTTCATAGTGTAAATAGATATCACACTCCACTGACCTTGTTAACAACTTCGTTGGCTAAAGATATTATTCGTCAATAATCTCATAATAATCAAATATCTTCCCAAAACGATCATTAGTATTTGAAATATCCATAGCATTTAATCTTGCACTCTCCCTCTTCGAAATAGGAATGCCTATATACATGACTATAACAATAACGATGCTCATACGGATCGAATCTCTATGGGCCGGCAAGTTTCTCTGTTTTTTTTAAAGTAACACTATTAATGTCCGACCCATTCAATAAAATTGATATAACAACGAAAATGCCTTCTCTTTTCAAGCCATCCTTTTGTTTAATTGCTTGGGTGTATCGGTTCAAATTTCGAAACTGTGCATGATAGGTCTCATTATGTACGGAAAACAAGGGGAGACTCTAAAAGTGTTTGCATGCAATCTCAATACCTCCTTCGCCTTCTGCTTCGTTTTCTCTGCGCAACTGAGTTGTTGAAGCATGCAAAGTTTAGACACAGCTCCACACTGAAGCACCTCCCGAAGAATCGACGCAGTTGAAGAATATATGCAAAGCGACCAAAGAATTCGAACTGCTTTCTGAGTGGCAATTTCTGAAACCCTAATAATCTTCTTGGAGACTACAGCAATGCCCATCGGGTGATCAGCCATGGCAGCCCTTCCCTCTGCATAGTCCACTAGCATGTCCAACAGATCTAATATCTTTTCACACTTGGGCTTCTCGGCCTCTGGAAGTAATTCAATCAGACAAAATACTGTGCCTTTCTCTATAGCCATTAATCTGTTCTTTCTGGACCTTTTACATATTGCTCTGAGCACAACCAAGGCTGCCACGATTCCCTGATGGCAGGATTCACCAT
Source organism: Pinus tabuliformis (assembly GCA_031772625.1). NCBI lineage: Eukaryota > Viridiplantae > Streptophyta > Pinopsida > Pinales > Pinaceae > Pinus > Pinus tabuliformis. The sequence goes on along the minus strand of CM062819.1, from coordinate 1,664,532,588 downwards.
TTATGATCTCTATGAGACTTTGGAAAATATCAATCTTTTCCCTGCCAATAAATTCCCAATCAGATATCCAAGTGGAAACCTTCTGCAATAAAACGACCGCGTGAAGTCTAGCTTCATTGTTTCCCTTATGCAAGACAAAGGCCATGGACCTAATGCACGCTGCCTCTGACAAAGATCTTGCAGTTTCCTGGGTCATAGGAAGCAGATGCAATATACCCAAAGTTTCTTCACAAGCCCTGAACTTTTCATTGCCATTCTCGTCGCAGCAAGACGAATTGATCAGAGATGCAAGAACGATACTCGAACCGGCCGCCGCCATGCACCTTCTGTTTCCCTCGCTCTCCCGCACAATGGACCGCAATTTTTTCAATGCACTGATGCCTTCGACTGCTGGAGATCTGAGTGCAGCTTGAAGTAACACGGAGAATTGATCAGAGTCGACGGGCGCCCGGGGAGTGGTGATTTGCTCTACGCCCTTGGAGCTGTTTGCAACGCACCATCCTTTAATGAGGCGACGCAGCATGTGGTTGGGAGTTAAATCGAAATTCTCTAGCGGCTGCATGGTAGCAGGACATGTTTTCTTGTTGCACGAAAAAATCCAGTGCTCTATGCTTTCCCGATCATACGTCAAGCCCGTGGAAACGGTTACGGGGTCTCTCATAAGCTCCATCGATATGGGGCACCTGAAGTATGAAGGCACCTCCACCTCCGAACAATCATGTGGTGGGTTATTGAAGCTTAACATAGTAACGTTGGTATCAATACAGCGAGATAACCAGTTATTCAGGTCGACGACACATCAGGGCAGGCTTGGTATCAATACAACGAATTATTCAGATCGACGAGACATCAAGGCAGGCTTGGTATCAATACATGGAATTATTCAGATCGACGAGACATCAAGGCAGGCTTGGTATCAATACATGGAATTATTCAGATCGACGAGATAAATTGAAGCTTAGCGTCTATGACTATATGGTTTCTCTTGCTGCACAGTTGTTAATGTCAATGCACTCGCGCTGTCAAGGTTTCTGTAGTCAACTGTCACGCGGTCAAATATTTCTATAGACTGCAATTCCACACGTTCCAATTAATAGACTATTTCAGCTTTCAACGCAGACACTAATGACTGTAAGTGTTTGATCCAGTCCAGTCCATAGGCAACTGTAACCACACATATCAGAATATTGACTTTTTGAAACTGTAGTAAGATGGTAACCAAGGCAAACTCATCATTAAAAACGTGTCGCAATGCAGCATTGAAAACGATTAAGAGATCAATCCTCTTAAGTCCACGTATTAAGGTCTTTGCCACCAGAAAATTCGGCATTTTAGAGTTTAACTATCATAATTTTGATTCAATCGAGTTTTAACAGTTAGTTCATGTGTCGGGATAGTAGTTTATGGATTACTTAAAATGTGGAGATTTTGGAATTCTCTCTTTTTATTAAAGTTAAACAAATTGTTCGAGTTAAAATTTTATGCCGCCTAGTTCAATTAAGTCTCTGAAATTTCCTAGGATTGTGTTGGAATCATGAATTTTATGCATGAATCTTATTTAATTTGAGCGTTTCACAGATCATTTATGGAATTAATTTTTGTATGTATTTAAAATTTAATTTTGAAGAACAAAAACATATTATGTAATTAAAAAATGTGTGATTAGATTTAATTTTTGTTCGGAGAATTAATTATATTAGATGGTTTTAAAAGTTTATCAAATCTTAATTTTGTAATTAATCAAAAAAATCTTTAACACTTAATTTTATTCAATAAATACAAATTTTAATATATTTTAAATTATTTATATAATTTATTAAATATAAATTTTTAATGATAAATAATTTCTTAATTTTTTTTTAATATGTATAAATGGTTAATTTAAAATATAAAAAAAAAGCCATTTATATCATGAATTGGGTTAGCCAGTGCAAAATGGCTAATATGCCCTCATTACCAAAAATAATTAACTCTAAATATGCCAGACAAACTAATAAACAAAAATAAAATAAAATTAAACTTTACTTTATATTTCTTAAAAAAAAGTTAAAACTGAACTTATTTTTATATTAAGAAAAACTACAGACTAATCATTCAAATTAACATTATCTCCCTCTATTCCCATAAACCAAAACGACTTGATATTCCACAATAAAATCCCTTATCCATAATAATAATAAGATCAAAATCCCCGAAATCAAATTATGAGGATCCTCCGTGTGACTAATAACGCAGAGATGGGAGAAGCATTCTATAATTCCAATAAATGTAGAAAGAAACATAATAATATGGAGCACATCAATTCCAACAGAGCGGCATAAACATATTGCATAAACTGCTATTTGTAATTGGATTTTGAGAACCACCCACTGATTTCACAAACCTTCTCCCCATAGACCTTGTGCATGACATCCCTTGAAAGTGTTTTATAGAAGGGTCGCAATACATTTATGCATACAACTCTATTGTAATTTCAAATGCATCGTATATCATTATTTGTTCAACGGATTTATCTTGTAGCATTAAGGCTGTTTTTATTTTATTAAGCTTTAGATTTGTGTGGAAAATTACAAGTTTTTTTGAAAAATTATAAACTTTTGGAAGTTGATTTTAAAATTAATTAATTTTATTACTTTTAAATATTATTATTATTATTATTTTGAAAAACTATATATATATATATATATATATATATATATATATTTTGTTATTATATATATTGTAATTGTAGTCCATTAATATTAGGAATATGTATTTTTTTAAGGAGTTTATAAAATTGCTTTTTAATGAAGTAGAGTATGTACATTAATTTGGTAATTGTTTTAGTTATAACTTTAAAATTAAATTATGTTAAATGTTTTATCGGTAAAAGTTATGGTGTAGAATATGAAGTCAATGGTTGTATACATTGTATTTATATTTATATTATTCTAATGAAACACAATGTATTTATATTCTTTTCTTCTTCTTTTTTTACAACGAGACATTCGAATCAAAGCCATCAATTTAAGTCACTAGCCTTAGACTTAGGTGCTCTTTAAATCTTTTCACATCTTCCTTACCAGGTCTGGCATTTTGTCACTATTATGTGTTTATTGCTATTTATTGCACCTCACCTCCATGGTTACATTTGTCTACATATTTGAAATTTCCTTATCTCTATCCACAATCATTTGTTTTTATGTACCTAGTTCTAAGGTACTTGTCTCAACGTGTTTATTTTCTAGTAATATCTTCCAGTGGCTCTTTGTTATCAATGACATCACCTTCTATGCAACCATTCTATTCAAGATAGTTAGGTTCAACAACAATGCATCATTTTCTACCTTCTTGATGGAGCTCATGAGTGGCAAAGGGAATTTCATTTCCCTTGTGACGATTGACAAAGATAATAGAAGGTTTCTCTTTATCATTCGAGGAATCCTCATTATCATATCCATTCTCTACACTCTTAACCAATTAGTTTGCTTATCACAGTAGCCACTTTCTATATCAATCGCACATCACTTAGATCCATAATTAAAGCATAGTGTTTTCTATAGCTAATGATCTCTACTATTATACAAGGAATTTGGATTTTCCTTGGAGAAATAGGGTTGAATTTGGCACCATTTCGGAGACAAATCACATAATTTAGATTGTATTCTGCAAAATAAGCCCAAAAAACCTTAAATATAAGGGCCACTAATTATTTTTGAGTTATATATGGAATCAATGGCATGCTTTATGACATAGTGTGCTCCCATTCTCAGTCATGGTCATTAGTTTATTGATATTTTGACTTCCATAGTGAAACAACCACGAAAATAGCTACGAAAATGTTTATTATTAAGCCCATGATGGTGAAATTCAAGGAGCCTCATGGAGAACTACATGGGATTGATATGTCTTTGCCTTCTTAAAAAATGAACCTTGAAAAGTGTTACAAAGGATGACAATTATTCCCTACCACCAAAAAAATTGAATTATCAATTGAATAGAAAAAATCGTACTTTCATGAGCACTCTCTCTAGGTTTGTATGTAAAAACTGGTGTCTTCGTTTAGCTAAAAAATACAGACACGAGCATGGATTAAGAATATACTTTATTTTAGCACATGTCAAAATATTTTTTCTCAAGAGACTAGGGTTAAGGATTATCATAATATTTACAACAATAGATGCACATATATTATTGATTTTGACTATCGCTTTCTTAGCTACTATTCAAAGGATACATGCATGTTTCATACATAATCAAGAATAATGTGGAGGAATGATAAAATCCATTGACAAAAAGGCTTATTGTTTTGAATACCTATGAATCAAACATGTACATGTGAGCCTAATACACAAGCAGAACTAGTGTCTCAAACCTCAAGTTAGAATTAATGTTGTAGCCAAAAGCAAAACCATTTGTGTGTTTCATTTTTCAGTTATTTTTTAAGCAACATTAGTTTATGGTCATATTCAAATTGAGAGAACTTCCACTTAACATAAGAGATCATCTCCAGGATAAATTAGAAATGTTTTGGGAATTTCTAAGCCCTAAAAGCATCCTCCAATAGTTTGCAGTCATATTCAAATTTCCATTTGTGAGCACTACTAATAAAAAAATACATCAACTTCTAGCCAAATTTTGAAATGTTTTAGAAGAACTAAGTGTTAGAGCTAAGTTATAGAGTTGGTGGTCACACTTAAACAACAATTTATTAAAATAATTCTACTTTTATTACCCATTTGGTTTAGATCTTCCTCAAGTCATGAGATTCAAAGATCGCATCTAACCCTTAGCAAGTGTCATCATCTGTCTACTAGGACTCACATACACTCATTCAAATTAAGGAGGGGACAGGGGGGTTGTTAGACACATAACCAACAAGGGTTATGGTGTGGAATACAAATTAACACAAGGAGTCTAGGAGAACTTGGAGGAGGAATCCAGTGGTCCTAAACATTTTCTTTATATCTATATCATTCAAATGAAATAAAATTACTAATAATAATAATAATTATTATTATTATTATTATTATTGTGTATAAAGTTATATACAACATGGTGTGGTTTCATTGCATGCATTATAATCATATTGCACTAACATATTGTGGTTTCCTCCCATCTATCTTCCTCTGCATGGATTCATACAACATATGTTAATGTCAAACCATTAGTACTTAGTAATTCATAATGCCACATTTTCTCACTTACTCCATGCAGAATACATAGTTTAAGGACACTATCATCCCAATTAAAGAAAACTAGTTTCTCGGAATAGTCATCACTATTCTATTAAACTATATATTTGCAATATCACTTGTGCCCCTCACAAAATTTTCAAGATCTGTCTAATGATAAAGGAGGAAATTATAGTTGCATACTTAAACAATATGTTCCCCTTGTCATTTTATCTGATATTGTTCGAAGATATATCTTACCTTATTAGTATAGATTTTGTAGCTTGGTTACTGATTTAGTGAGGAAGACACACTTCTGGGAATGGAAACATGATTTCTTCTCTAATCCACCATTTTCTACTAATGGTAGAATCTTCAAAGCTAGAGAACCACATGGTAGGGAGATTAAGACAATGGCTTAGACCTACTCTCAAAATTGGTCCTCCAAATTGTTTGAATAGAGTTAATACATTATAATTAGAAAAGAAATCAAGGAGCAAGTCCAATTTAAATTTAAAATAAATTTATTTGTAAATATTCCTTAGAGAAAATCCAAAAATATTTGTTTCAAAATTATTCCTAAGAGAAAATCCTAAATTTTTTATTTGAATTATTCCTGTAAGTGACTAGAAATATTCATGAACAATCCTTAGGCTAAATCTTGAATCATAAAATTGTATGGTAATGGTTTCTCTTGCCAACTAATGTGAACTAAATTTTGTCTTATAAAAGAGAGGTTTTTGGTGAGACTTTGTGTTTTCGTTTGAGAAGTAACACATTTATGCTAGTATTCAACTAACTCCTTGTAACCTTCCTCTTGCACCTATTTTCCTTTCTTGAGCAACAAAGAGTTTCCTTGACTATATAATTAAGATATTCCCTAAGCGCAATCTAGTGGATCTCCCTGGATCAACCAACTATAATGAGAGAGTGGGATCCTTTGTTGGTTATTGAGCTTGATTTTATTCTTGATTTAGGCTTTTTTTTAAGCCATGTTTGGACAATAGTTTATCATTGGGGGTAGATGGTCTTTCTATTGGGCACGACCCAACTTGGCCTAAATTTTGGCAAAGAGTCCACATATTGTGGGGCAGAGCACGCAGCGGAGTGGAGCATGTAGCAGAGCACATTTATACCGTGTGGTGTCGTAAGGACTTCGGGGTTGGTCGAAGCCCCTCCTTTTTGTAAAAGTGTGTGACTTTCTAAGGGATCAAAGGGTTTGGTGGCCATAGTTGCTTGATTTAAAGAGTCAATTGTATTTTGACCATGGTATTTTGATGATGTAACCCTACAATGCAATATTATATATAGGGTGAGATAATAAGAAGAGGTATCAAGTAGTTTTTATCCATATCAGTGTTATGCGTGAATTATTGTGATCTATAATTTGGTAGCAAAGGAGAGGCTCTGCAACTTAGTGCGTAGAGGCATAGGGAAGAGTCTGCAGCTAAGTGCACAGACCAAGAACTGGTTGTTATTCAAAGATTCATTATAGTAACCAAGAGTTCTTCTGGAAGTAGCCCTACACTCGGGTCAACCATGTTAATTTGGTGTTTTTATGTGTATATTTGCTTATTAGCTGTTGTAGAGTAGTAGTTATTACAATTGCATTTTACTTCATCACAATCATAGTTTATCATTTTATATGGAATGTTTAATTGATTAATCTAATGCAGCAAAGGGATTTATAAATTCTAATAATAAGATAACATAATAATACCACACCTCCTAGTCCCTCAAGGCTAGAGAAACCTGGTTCTACATCCTCCCATAGTAACTTCACGTGAGACAACAATCTGCTTGTAGGTCATTGCCGAAAGGGCCAATGATCAAGGGTTTTGTTGGGCTGAGGTATAGATTAAACCTAGGTTAGACCAAATCAAGCCAACAAATGGTTTCGTTGTCGGGATCAACATCTGTTTGAGGGATATGTCGATGTGGTACCCATCAGAGAAGGAGATTCAATACTGGATAGAACTGAAAGAGCAAGAATTTGTGGATCAAGAGAACAAAAACCCTCATCTTACATCCAAATCATGGTTACAATAGTATATTTTTACGGATCAATACAACATTTTATTCGGTTCTTTTCATGTTGAGATGTACAAATGGATATCGAGGTTGACAGAAAGAAAGAATTGTTTTACGAGTGAAGAACCTATGGTGTGGACTCCTGAACTGATACATCAACTCAAGAGGACTCACAATAGGAATTCAAGGGTTGTCAATTTTTGGATTGATAGGATCTTGGGAGGATTCATTATTGAGTTTGTTGTAGACTTGACCATGCCTTATAGTGAAGCAGAAAGAAGATTCTTCAAAGGAAGGCGAGGTAAGTATTTAAAATATCTAAAACTCTCGATTAAGATGCTTATGTGTGAAAAGGGTGTTTTATGGATGCAATCAAATTGCTAGTTTACTTATATTTGGAAGAAGAGAGAATAAATATGAGAAAGAGATCAATGTAACATGAAGTGGAAAGAGATATAGAGTAAATACTAGAAATATATCTCGTGGAAAAGACCCGAAGACCTTCGTAGAGACTGATTATAGTCCTCTTTTGAGTGGATCTAAAATTGAAAGAGAAGAAAACCACATTGATAAGCCCTAGGTAACTTCACAATATTCACCCTTCCAGCTTGAGAGTTCGCAGAGGCCAATATCTAGTAATATCCAAGGTTTTTTTGGCTTTCCCCCTCCCCCTACCCGTCCTAACCCCCATCCTCCTCCCCTTACTCATACCCCTCCCCCCTCCAAGAAGAAGTATGGCTCATGATATTAAGCAACCCATTTTCAAAGGAACTGCATTGGAGGATCTGGAACTATTTTTCTTTTCTGTGAAGATGTATGGACAATGAAGTAGATCAATGATGAGAATATAAATAAAGTGCAAATCATTACCACACTCTGAGATAGAGCATTGACATGGTATATCAATTATTCAAATAATCAGAAAAAAGATAATAATAATAAAAATTTTAAAAAAATGCAGATATTAAAACAACACTGATAAGAGAGTGTAAGAAGTCAAAGTATGAGTTGGAGTGCATCACTGAGTTGAAAGAGATGAAATAGAAACCTACTAAGTCTTTTTGGGAGTTCGATCAAAGATTTAAGGTGTTATTGGATCAAGTAAGCTTTGAAATAGATGTGCAGCAACATCAAGAATTTTTTATAGCTACATTGTTACCACATATCAAATTTCCATTGATGCAACAAAAGATAGAAATTCAAGTTGAAGCTCTACAGATTGTGATCAAAATGGAAGCTTTGCCTATAGGAGATACTAATGCAGGCATACAACAAAATCGTAAGTGGTTGGCAAACCTAACCCTACACACACAAGACACCAATAAAAGAAAAGAAGTTAGAGAAGAAGTATGGTGTACAAAGTGCATATCGGAGGGCCATTCTAAAGAGCAATGTCCTATCTTTAGGAATTACATGACTAGTGGGACATCAGATCACTTAAATGTAGGATCTAGTGTGTGGTGCAAAATATGTAAGACTAGAGGCCAACATCGTTCAAAATACTATTACTTGTTACAAAAATATGTAAAAAATCCAAGGAATCTATATTGCTAATTTTGTAAATTAGTAGGATATGATGAGAATTATTATTGTGCTCATGAACTAATGATGGGGCACGGAGCGGAAACTTATAGAATGCACGAAGAAGAGCACGGACATGAGGAAAATGGACAACATAGTGGTCAAGGCAATTACTAAGGAAGAGGTTGAGATGGTGGAGCTAGTTGAGGATGTGGACAGATCATTTGCTATAACTACGGCTAGCCAGTTCATTTTGTGAGAGACTGCCAGAACCCCACAACGACATGTAAGTACTCTAAATCCTTTGACCATGTAATTAAATAATGTCTTGTACTTATGGAAAATATGACAGAAAAAAGGAATCAACAACCGACACAGTATATCCAAATGATGACTGCTAAAAGGAGGACCGAGGAACCTCAAATTAGTATTGTCACTAAAAGTGGAGCTGTGACTAGTAGTGATAAAGAAGATGAAAAGAAAGAATCTGAAAGTGAATGAGTGAGAAACACTATTGAGAAAGTTCATGTTTTTATATTCATAAATAAAAAGAAGAATTTATTGAAGAAAAGTGAAGTTTTATGGATGTTGGAGCTTTGACCTCTAATGCACAACCAAAGCCCGATGAGAAAAGTAACTGTGACGTGTCATTAACTTCAATACAGAACCGATCCCTAACACAAAATTGAGCTCTGACACAAGACCAGGATTCAACAAATCAAGTAGGTATTTTCAAGTCTTTTCTGTGTACTTGCATGAAATTGTTAAGAGATCAAAAGGTTGTACAAGGGTTGCAGGAGTTGATAGATTCTATGCAACTAAAGAAACACTGCGAAGTGAGATGTGTGCAGCCAATAATTTGCATCAACACAAGAGAAATGAGTCTTAGTGTGTAGATAGGAGAGTATGGGATGGATCAAAACATTCTATATCTGATGCTAATGTCTTGAGGAAGAAGACGTGGGGATTAATAGGTAAGCCGAAGCTACAGTGATCTCCTATTCAATTAAGGATGGAAAATCAGAAAAATATCTTCCTGCTAGGAAGAATACCAGGTGTCACAGTGTATATTTAAGGAGTTCCACTACTGCTGAATTTTAAGTAATAGAGATCATCGATGATAGTAGCCCTTATGCTGTATTTCTCAGAATTGACTAGGCATTTGACAATATGACCATAATTAATTTGTAGAAGAGATAGATGATATTTGAAGGAAACAATATGAGAGTAATTGTTCCCTTCGATCCATGAGAAGGAGTAATATATATAGAACTAGTCAAAGATGAATACTGCGTAGCTGACATAGGCAATATATATCAAATGACAATGAAAGAACAAGATTGTGTTAGCCCTACTATAGAGGGAAATTTGAGTTCGTAGCATGATAGTTTTTGTACCTAAAACTCAGAAGAAGAGTTGGAGAACTAGCAGAATAGGATGCATGAAGTATCCACAAGGTGTTGTGCAAGAATTACCAAATCAGTTCTTTGTATGATATCTAAGGTATGTAACCTACCTTCTTATGATGCCTTAGGTGATGTAAATACTTTTTTTGATAATTATGAAGAACAAGTTCCAAAAAATCAAGGGTTGTTAGCCTTGGATATAGCCCTGAAAGTTATCCCTGCTAGATGGTGGAATACACACAGGAATAATATAGGAGGTTGGCAGAACTGTCGAAGACTGATAGGGATAATGTTTGGACAAATAGATACATATATGGAGATAAAATATGATGTTGAAGCTTATCCTAAGAGGCATATCCAATTATGCACTATAACATGGAAGGATATTCCACAACAAGGATGGGTACATGGATTCATTCATACATTAGAGACAATCCTTAAGAGCTTATCCCTAGAAACAAAGCTTCAACATGGTATCGTGAATTGGGCAGACATGGTTTATGGATTCATATTAACATTTAGCTTTAAGGATGATCTCCCATACAAAGATTTGGCCCTTGAGACAGTCAAGAAGAGGATATTTGAGAATGTAACCCCACAGACATGGAAGCAACTTGAGTAGGCTATGCATATAGAAAATGCACTGGAGTGCTATAACCTTACTTCAGATGAATAAGAAGATCATCGTAACATTGATATAGAACACTCGTAAGGAGATCACTGAGTAACTGGACCTAATCTAGAGGTACCAGACATAACAAGGCCACTGAATACCCAGAAGGTAAACATAGGATCAGAGAAGGAACCCAAGTTTGTAACAATAGGAGACTACTGGGATGAGGATACAATCATTAAATTTACATAATTACTTGATGAATATCAAGAACTATTTCCCACCATGTTTTAAGAGATGAAGGTTATAATAGGAGATCTAGGAGTCATGAAGATTCCTGTTAATCTTCGTGTAAAGCTTTAGAGGGACAACCCTGCCGCTACAGCTTCGCTCTAAGGAAAGGAGAAAAGTCTGAGTGCCACTAGTAGTTGAAAGTGGGAACTGGGCTATAAACTACGCTGCAGACAAAGCTTTGACGTACGAAGTTACTTCACTACATTCTAGATTATGTCGAAGTTTGTAGGAGCATTTACAAAAGAAGGGTTGCTTTGCTACAATATGGGATGCGTCAAAGTTTGTCAGGAAAATATGACTGTTAAAAAGGAAAGTTGTCATTGAAACACATAGAGTGATGCATTTGTGAGGATAGATTGGCAATGGATATACACATGTTGGTGAACTAACACCCTCACCTTTCACTGAACCTATACAAGTAGTATAGCTCTATCACAAAGTTTAAGGTTGAGCTCCAGAAGGTTTACATACAGGCTAGCAGGGACACAAGGAATACATCACATCACATACCATATTTAGTCACAGACGATGATTTCCTAGCACAGATACAACAATAGTCCACGAAGTGGATCAATGCGTTGGAGACACATATGAAGGATACTCTGATAGAAGAGGATACTATGAATTTTGGGGAAGTGAGTGGGAAGAATAAGGATAAGCAAGAGTTAGAAAAAGAGAAGCAATACGATGAGGGTCTCCAAGTTCTTCCTGGAGGTGTGTTGATGGTGTTGGACCCGCCATGGTATCAAGGGGATCTCCCCGGTAGGTAGTCCCAATTAGACCTCAAACCATTTGGTGTAGGAGTCCTAGCAGTGAGTCGGAAGGTAATGCCTTGGCCGTGATGTTGTACAAAGGCAAGTAAGATAACTCTATCAGTAGAAAGGGTGTGATTGATGCAAAGAGTAAAGGAATCTGTACGAGAGGTTACAACTTTTCGAAGGAAGAGGAAGGTGAAGGTGAGTTCCAGGTTGAAAGGGATCAGTCCCAACTCGGCTAGGAACACACCAAACAAAGGACATGCACAACTTCCGGTGGAGCAATCCATTCAGATGCGGAAACCACAACTGAACAACACTCAAGGATTAGTCCAAGACGAGTGTGATGGTTGATATAGCAAGATTCATGAGAAAGGTCTGCCTAATGTCCGACAGAGCAGTTGACATAGACGGTGACAACATTAACAACATATGCAACACATTAACAACAAGATTCATATAATTGCATGTGAATAAGTTCATACACAAGTACATAAGTTAAACAACATATATCATTAAGGCAACCAGAACAGTCCAACTACAATAACAACATATGCATGAAAATGTGTTGGCTCTTATTATTAAAGAAGTGTAAGTCACAATCATACAATACACCATGTAAACCTGCTAGCCCCAATAGTGGAACGTTACAGCCACATCAGCTTGCTCCTCCAATGAGATGTACTATCTCCATGCAATGGAGAAGCCAAGGCGCGTTGCAATACAGTCCAAGTCTTCTTCAAGATAGTCTTAGTAGAAGCTTGGATGACCAAAAGCCCATAAAATGAATTATGAGGGACTATTTATAGCGAAAGGAGGGGTGACCCTTGACATTCCCCTTTGTGACAGTTCAACTACCCTCATGACTCTTCACCTACTCTATCACTGTTACATCCAATTGTTGAAACTCGAATTAAACTTGACATGACTCAACATTACAATGCACGTGTACTCATGTGAGACAACTTGGTTTGAGCAAGCCTTGCAAGACACCACTGACACTCGGTCTGATGTGGTGAGACCAACTCTTTGACATGGTTGTGATGGTCAAGCTGGTGAGATGATGCCAAGATTGGTCATGTGTGATGGTGTGCATGTATCTCATGGTGACATCTTGTTAAAGTGAACTCTTTCCTCCGTTGCAACCGGTGCATTGGTTCGGCCCCTTCATCTGACTCATTTGCTAACATGCGCATGGAATTCTTGGGTATGGTTGAACCGGAAATACACTAATGCATAGTGTCTGTGCTGATCTTCAAGTGTGTACTGGTGGTCATGTGCATCAACTTGCCAAAGTGCATGCTCAGACCAAGTTGGACTTGCTTCTTGTCTTCACCTCGGTGAGTGTGTTGAATGGGTTGGATTACGTGCATGTCCTCAACGACATGCATGCTGTTGGATCCTTTGCATAAGATCAATAAGACTGTTGACCATGTTTACTTTGTGTCAGCTGTTGGGATGGATCCTTAACTTGTACTAGCAGAATTTCATCCATGAGTGCATGTTGCACCCACTATTATTCTTGTTCCTATTGCAACTCATTAGACTGTCTATGCAGCTTCATGTTCTTCTTGAGTTGTTTCTTCATCACATGAAACTCCTTCTTTGTTCCATCTTCTACCTTCGCGTGATCTTCATGTTGTGTTGTCACTTCATAGCTTGAGTCTCTAAAGTTGCTTTCATTATCAGTGGATCTACATGATCTTGCAACTTTTCTCCACCTTTATGTTATCAACAACCTTCCTCTTCCATTCATTGTGTTCACTTCATTCGTTGCATTCACTACATTTGGTATGCTACCTTTAGTTGTTGTCCATGATGTTGCTCGCTGTGATGTTGATACTTGATGTCCTTGTCCACAAACAACTTGATGTCTTCGTGAGTGGACAAGCTCATAGACACCTGATCGACTGCAGCCCCAAGTCTGCTCTAAACGGTGTCTTCATCTCTACTCTCCTGGAAGCCATTGTACCTATATTGTGAAGAGGTAGATGAACACCTGTGATACCTGGAGACATGGAAACACTCATAGAAGTAAATATTTATTTGAAAACCAGAATGGACATGAGAACTGACTTGCAACATACCTGGGTGAATGATTATGAAGGTTGTGAAATTTCAGCCAGGAGGTCGGGAGACCGACTGCCAAGACTGCACAAGGCACAGTTCGGCCTGTTGAGAGATTAACTGGTTTCTGGAACTGCGCAATGCACAATCTAGTATGGCTACTAGATACTGGGATTTTGGATTGTGCAATTCAATTCCGGGAATGACTGTTGGCCTAGGGACATATTTGTTCAATTTCTTGGGCCAAGCAGTCGCTGTCCTCCAAAAATTCCCAAAAAAAGTCCTAGAGACCATTATTTGGCAAGAATGCGCACATATGGAGAGGAAGGTGAGCCTTCCTTTCCTAGATTGTGCAATGCAACCTTGGTGAAAGCAGAGCCTAAGCCAAGGTTGGCCCGACTTGTTAATGGGAAACTGAAAGCAAGTAAGCCAATGAATGCATGACGACACGAAGTGATAGCAGAAGTGATTAACATTTCATGCAAAACATGTATGAAGGATTTAGCAAGAAGATTAACATGCATGTGGGTGAGGCAGTTCACCAGTTGGGCGAATGTTCGTGCAAAACAGTTTCTTGCATTGGATAGCAGTGAGATAGCAATGAAAATTGAAATAGAGCTAAGACAAACTAGTATACATGTAAATGACAGCAAGCATTCAAAGAAATCAAGAAAATGATTCTCCCACAAGAGAAAACACAAAAAGCGATAGAAATGCAGCACAAGGCATGGAAAGTGAGCTTACCCCAAAACAGCTGAGCTGAATATGCTCACTACTCCTAGATGTGATGTGGGATGTTAGAGCTACAAGGTTTATGTGAGGAATGAGATATGTAGCATCTCGTTTATGAGTTTTGATAACATCAAGGTTTGGACACACATGCTGCAAATCGAGGGGAAGCGACACTTGGTGGGAGGTTTCTAAAATGATCTTTGCATGTAACTTCCAACTGCTAAACATAGATCCCTGAAACAAGGGATGCCTTTGCATGTTGCCTTGGGAGAAGTAGCCCATGCATGTAAGTCATTTTTTCTCAATCCCGGAGGGAACCGGTCAACTTAGCTCCACATGCAAGAGAATGCTTGACTGCTAGAGAAAAATGCCTATATCTAGCTGGGAGCTGGGCTGGTTTCCCAGGAGATTTGGGCAATTTCTGTGCTGAGTAGCTGACTACTACCTAGATTTGCACAATCCTGGGCTGAATAGCTTGCTGGTGGGAAAATTTGCGCAAATCCTATTGGGAGGGTTGACTGGAAGGATTGCGCAACCCTAGAGCCCAGCAAGCTGTCACAGAGGATTGCGCAATTTCTGGAGGGAAGGCTGGTTTCCCTCTAGAAATGCACAATTTTCAAGGGGAAGCTACTCAGCCTGTAGCTGGACCAAGTCCGGGTGAGCAACCTATGGAGGAAAAGATCAAACTATGATCAAAAGGCTGCCTTTGAGAAAGAAAGACATTGAATCTTGAGGACTTGACGAAGAAAAAAGTTGTTGTGAAGGTTGGTAGGGAGGCTCCAAAATAGGCAAAGGAAAAATTTTGGAGCGTGGTTGTAGCCGCTACAACAAGGTGATGAGCAGAACACAGAGTCTAAAAATATAGAGAAAAATACAACACTCAAAGAGAAGAGGAAGGCACACATTGAAGCTACCATAAGAAGAAAAACGAAGTAGAAGGAAGACAAGACAAAGGACATAACATCATTTATCCTCACTAATGGGGACTTGGACCAGATTGGAGACATAATTCAAGAACAAACAATAGAATCATGGGGCAAGCGAGAGGATCACTATGCCACACTACTAACAAGTGTTGCGAACCGCATTGCAGAACTGGAGACACTAGAACAGATAATTGGACAGCCAACACAGGCAAAGGAGAAGCTTGGAGAGTAAAAACCAGTAGAGCCTATAGTTGGGGCATAGATAGCACCAATACTTGCTAGAACCCTGTAGTTTGACTCCATCGAGGTAGAGCAGTAGGCCAAAGAGAAGATGTACGTGAACATGAACATCATCGTAGTGCCACTTCAGAGATTAGACAAGCTACATCTAGAGATCATAGATGAGCTGAAGCAGCGCAAACAACTCATTCTTTTTTGCACATCATTTACTAGGGTTAAGGTTTTTGCATCTTACGAAATCATACTTTATGTTCAAGGGTAGTTTTGGATTCTTGAAATGTTTTCTTTTTATTAAGAGTAGTTGACACATCTCTCTTCATATATAAGATACCACCATTCCAATTAGTTTGTATCACTTTGCAATTTATAGTATTTTTTTCTATTTCATTCATTAATAAAATTTGTATTTCGTTGTATCAATGTACTCTTTGCAATATCTTCTCTATGTTTCCATTTATGCTTTTGCATAATAAAATCCCCTTCAAGCCTCCGGACAATCTGTGCATTTGTTTTTTAGAAGAAGCTTCTACCTTTGGATGGTCATGCATCGTGATATTTGTATATTGGAGCAAATTGCCAACTTTTTAATATCTTTATAATGGTTAAGAACATGTGATTCCTCATAAGAGGTCATAGGTTCAAATCTAAATGGGGGTACAATATGTACACCTTTGTAGACTTTAGTAGTCAAATCACTATGCAGACACAGATCCCTTGTCCTCAAAACAATGAGATCTCATACACCAAATTAAAAGTCGATTGTCATGCAAACAATAAGGTCTTATTGTCTTGCTTAGTCATGAACTTAAAAATATACTAGCATTTGCACCAGATGTTGCAAAGGAAACGCCGTAAGGCATAAATTGAAGAACACAAATACAACAAAAGAATACTTTGATAAAGAATACAAATATATTGAATGCTCAAATCAATGCCCCATTAATTGGAACCACTTAGTAGACATATCTATCAACATTAGGATTATACACAATGATCAAGAAATTTCCCATATACAAACAACACCTTCCACAACAACCTTTTGTCACATCCACATTTTAAAAAATGCCTTGGAACGTGATTGGAATCTCCCATATTGCCTTTTTCATTATGCAGATAAATCTTCCATATTGCTATTTTCATCATGAATATTGTTAGTTCATTGTTGTAAAGTGTTAGTGTGTTAAATTCAATACTATAAGTTCGACAAGCGAAAAACATTCCTCAATTAGCATAATATGCATTTTTCTGTCACCGTGTATTTTTCAGTCAAAGAGCACAAGTAACAGATTAACATGTATTTTCCTTCATTATTTTCATAGAGCCAAGCAATCTACGCCTTATCTATAAAGTAACAAAAACATTTTGGAATAAGTTTAATATTTCAAGCCAGTGTCTAACCTATAAAGTAACAAAATCTTTTTGAAATAAATTTAATATTTTAAGCAATTGACTAACCTAATTTAATAATTGAAAATTTCTCAAAGATGAATTAAACTCCATAATAAGAGAGCCAACATTGGAGCCCATACTTTCACTAAAACCAAAAGAAACACAACCACTTATTAAGAAGAAATTCAAGCAATAATAATAAAACAAAAATAATAAACGTTAAAGGATAAAATGGTATTTCCAACACCAGAAGCCGAAACCAGAAGCGAAGCCAAAACTATTATGGAGGATCAAATTTGCGCTGGTCAGGCGGTTAGGGGAGAAGATTTTGAATTCATTTGTGATGAGGTTAATTCCATTAAATGCCTATTGACGGATGCGAGAGCCACCAGAACTTCCAATTCTAGTTCAGTGACCAATTGGCTTAACAGACTTGAGGATTTTCTCACTAATGTTGTTGACATAGTGGAGGAATGCGAGCAGGGCAAGCTTATTTTCATCAACATAATTTTCCGCTATCGAATGGGCAGGAACATTAGGAAACTAAAGGAAAGAATCACAAAGATACACACGGGTGCTAAATATCTCAAATATCTGACCTCCCTCAATGCTACTATTGGTGTTCAAGCACTCAATGCATATATTGAATCTTCAGAAGAAGATAAAAGAAGAAAATCATGTGCTCTTCTATCTCAATTTCAAGTGGTGGGATTAAAGGAAGATACTGAAAAGGTCAGTCGGTGGATATTGGAAAATGGATTCAGAGTGATTGCTATTGTGGGTATGGGACGACAGGGAAAAACCCTTTTGGTGCAAGAGGTATTCAACAACCAAAAGGTCGAGATAGTTTCGACCAATTTGTGTGGCTTACAGTATCACCCAAATTTATCATAGGCTAATTGAGAAAATCATTTTTCAGTCTAAGAAGTATGACTTTCTAAATTTTGATGTAATATCTAAATTTTACTTTTCTCCATTGGTAAGGTAGCACTCAATGCATATATTGAATCTTCAGAAGAAGATAAAAGAAGAAAATCATGTGCTCTTCTATCTCAATTTCAAGCGGTGGGATTAAAGGAAGATACTGAAAAGGTCAGTCGGTGGATATTGGAAAATGGATTCAGAGTGATTGCTATTGTGGGTATGGGAGGACAGGGCAAAACCCTTCTGGTGCAAGAGGTATTCAACAACCAAAAGGTCCGAGACAGTTTTGACCAATTTGTGTGGCTTACAGTATCACCCAAATTTGTCGTTGAAGCGCTGCTATTGTCGACATTTAGACAGATAAAAGTGTCTGAGGAAAAAGAAGGGGGTGTAAAGGGAATTCAGGACAGAATTAACAAATATTTTGAAGGAATGAATAAAAATCTAGAACGAAGACGACGTTTATCTTTTTTAGATGACTGTGTTAGATCTAAGTCATACTTCCATCCAGTCATTGCCCACGTCTATTGGGAACTTAAAACATTTGAAGTTCCTGAATTTATCCAAAACAAACATCAAAAAGCTGCCCAACTGCTTGAGTGGTCTAAAGCATCTCCAACTTCTTGATGTTAGCTGATGTCAACAGCTGTCTAGCATGCATTTGGGGGTTGAAGCCCACAGATATATAGTGTATCTCAATGTGAAGGGCTGTAGAAAGATCAGACATTTAAACACATATACAGAGACCATAAAATTGATTTGATACAAGAACGACTATGGCAGGGTAAGCAACATTACATGCATACTTAATTATAAGACAGATAAACCTGAAGGCCAACACCACTACATTACAGTTCTAACTTGATAGTGCCATAATACTTCAAGTCTACTTCTTTGCTGCATTATTCCTATTACCAAAATTAGCAGCAGCTTTGGTTGCCCTGTCAAGAACCCCAGCAACCATCAGTGCTCCTGTTGCAAAATAACTGTTGTTGACAGGTGTTGTTCCTGTGTTGCAAGCTACATGCCCAGCTATAATCAAAGCTGCTTTTGATATCTTTCCGAAGAATTTGCCAAAATCTGCCACCTTTGCTGTAGCAGTGTCCATCACTTGATACTTCTCGTCTAACTCTTTGGCTTTGCTTAAAGTATCTTTTCCTAGGGTATAACCTTTTGAAAGCATTGTTGTAACCATTTTTACTACTTGGTCAACAAAATGGAACAAAAAATCTCAGTTGTTTATCAAGGGCTTCAAACTGTCCAATAACAACAATGTTAATATCCTCAGAATATCATAGGCTAATTGAGAAAATCATTTTTCAGTCTAAGAAGTATGACTTTCTAAATTTTGATGTAATATCTAAATTTTACTTTTCTCCATGGAGTAGTCTACTTAGGCAGCGGAATGGCTCAGCTTTTGCCACCGCCCAGAAAATCATCAGGCTCTGACTGCCGGTAATCCCTCCGCCCTCGGCCACCCTCCCCTAGCTCCTCCATCCTCCTTCTCTGCCACCCTCCCTTGGAAATCCTGACATTCCTTGACAAAAAATCTGATCGGAGGTGGAAATCCTGACATCCCTTGACAGATCGGATCCAAGCTAGAATTGCAGCCGTGGAGAGTTATTTCCATTTCCAATTCGAAATGAGGAATTGTGATTCCACGGACTGCTCACTCACCTTCCTCCTTGACTTAGAGCCTCCCGCTCTGCAATTCCTCTGCTCTACAGCTCGCCACCCAGGGACAATTCGGTGACACCTCCGACTCTGTTAACGACTGATTGAGACATGCACCGTTTATGTCCTATATCTGTCACCGGAAATCGTAAATCCCCGAGTTAGCGAAGATGCCACAGAGGCATTCCAAGAACAACAATGACTTGGCATTCTTTACATACGACGAGAAGAGAAAGCTTGGGTATGGTACTTAAAAGGAAGGGCTCGACAAGGACTCCAGTAAGCCCTTTGATGCCTGCTCTCTGTGCCTGAAGCCATTGATAAACCCCCTCTACTGTCAGAAGGGCCACCTGTTCTGCAAAGAATGCATTCTAGAATGCTTGTTAGCGCAAAAGAAAGACATCAAGAGGTAAGATTCGTTATCCTGAATAAACCCAGTTTTTAGTTTTGAATTTTTTGGAGTATTGGGTATTGTTTTCCCTTGATTTGGGCAAATAGGTTCCTGCTACCATTGTCTTATAGGATTCTATAAGGGTTTTCTCTTTGGGTGTTACTGGTCCTCTGTCGGGAATTGTTCCTGTATTAGGGTTTTTCATGGAATCCTCCAATTGGGTTTGTGGGCATTTTCTGTCCCATTTTTTATGTTTTGTTTCAGGTAATGGATTCCTGTTATTAGGTTTCTTGGGGAACTATGCAAGATCGAGAAAGATCGGAGAGAACATATAATTTTTAGATGCGCTGCCCATAAAAACATGCACTGTAAATTAAATATAAGTAATGTCTCTTCTTTTCCACAACTACTGGCAAGTGAATATATAGGTTGGTTAGGGAAACTATAGGACACCAATACAGAACAAGTAAAAACTAAAGTCAAATGATGAGGAGCGATAAACCTTCCTTTTTGTAATTAAAGACCCTTTTGACTTGATAGCCATTAACCACCTTACAAGATCCGCATTACAATCAGGTTGTTTCATAAAGAAAACGCAACAAGAATTTAGCAACAACACAAAATGCTTTCTTTTCTTTATATATTCAGTACATATTCATCGAGGCTCATGCAGAAGACATTGATTCCTAATTTCAACATGCATAAAGAAGGATTTGAGGCACACCTCCAAAAGTATAGTAATAAACCTGATTCACATTGAAAAGAATTGAGTTAAGCCTTGGATGTGGTAAGTTGTTACTCATTTTTACTAATGAAAATTAGTTTGAGTTTGCTCCATGATTTCTCTTGAGTGGACATTTGCCAAAATTTTATGGTTCCTCTTCTTCATATTTTTCACTTTCCTCTACTTCACTTACTTTGGGATGATGTCAGTTGTTATTACTCCAGGTTACCACATTGCTTCAATCATTTCATCGACCTTTTATTCCTCTTGGAATCTCTTCTATGGGTTCATTGTGTTCTTTGGTGGAAAATTCTATACTCCTCTTGGAATCTCTTCTATGGGTTCATTGTGTTCTTTGGTGGAAAATTCTTGTACGGTGGAAATGGTTTTATTGGTTCAACTCCATTTGTTGGACACTTTATGGTCTAATTGCAGCACAATTGGGTGATGTGGATTCTAAGATGAATACAATAGAAGGAAAATACAAAAATACTATATTTTGGGAGAAGCTACTTCTTGGGAGTTGTATTTTACATGGTGTGCATTCATATTTTATTTTCTTTGATGTTTCCTTTTCCATTGAAACATTCAAATTTCAGATTTAGGCATCAAAGAAGGGGGTGCTACTACATACGAAGTCCTTATATATAAAATTTACGCTGTTAAGAATGGATTTCATTGAACTTGAGTGCTAGAAATTAGCTTTATTCCATGGACTACTACATACAAAGTCCTGATATATAAAATTTACGCTGTTAAGAATGGATTTCATTGAACTTGATAACATGTCTACAACTCCAGAAATCAGTCTTTTCAATCTGTTAAATATGTTATAAAGATTAATGTATATCACGCCAATATTACCAGGGATTTTGCCATCTCTAGCCTCGAAGACTTCCAGTTTTCTCTATAAAGCTTAATAGAACATTTCCTTTTTCCTTCATAATGATCAATAACGAAAATACAACAAAAATCAAATCTACATAAAGTAACATAGTGTCCATTCTTGGTAAGATTTTTGCTGAATTGACTTGAGCAACAGAAAAGCATGCGAGAGATATGATTGAGATTGGGGCCGAGTTCAATAAGTGAGCATTACAAAATTTTGCACAGAAATTATTTTATCAAATTCATCGCTGGTCACCCATGGATATCAGTAGCCCCCAAGCAGAAAAGCTAAGATACTGAAAAAGAGAAAACTACATATTAAGCCCAATCAAAGATCAATGGCATCAAAAATCGGATATTTTGTATCGCAATTAAATGATACATACAGCACTAGGACTGATCTCTTGAAAACTGATGTTTTAGCATATTTCGTTCCCTAGTCAAGAATATCTGATTCCATGAACTGCACCCAGGATATTATTACAGCATACATACTATCCAACAGATTCAGACACAGAGGCAACCATATTCTCATACAAATGCCACATATATACTAATACCATGCTTATCATATTCCTAGAACCATGCTAACTGAACAAGGCTGACTAATATATATATCAGAACAAAACAGAATTAAATCCTCCAAACCCTCTTAAAGAAAGCTTAGGATGATATGTAGCAAAAAGTAAATGCCTGCATGATTTTTCGATCACATGCCTGAAAAGAGATGCACCGTCATCCTAAAACTCCAGATGCATAAGAGCCTCAAAATTAGAACACAAAAGCAAATCAAGCTTTATTTGGTCAAATTTATGAAATCCAACAAACTAAAATTCCAGGACTGCTTAATCATATTTGTACATAGTAGTTCAACATGAGTTTGATGTTCATGTTTTAACTGTTGGCCTCATAAGTCCCATGCCAGAACAACTTCCAACATGTTTAAAATCGGTTGCCTCCAAGTGGTCCCCGTGACCAGAAAATCCAGTACCTCCTTTTTCCTGGGTGATCAAATGCTTTTCTTTGCAGCTTCTATTGCAGACAAAACAAACCCCATCTAATTTAACAAATTTCTCTGCACACTTTTTGCAATAAACATGGCCACAAGTGCTGATTGCCATTGGTGTATTCCTGTTTGCTAGTGTATCTTTGCAACTAGGGAAAATAGAACTAGCCCCCAAAACCTTAGATTTTTTATCATGTGGATCCTTGGTAAAAATAACTGGAAAAAGAGACTTCAACTTCAGTTTCTCTTTACCCTCTGGGCAGATTGTATCAAGTGAAGGTGCCTCAACTTTTTCTTGAGCCTCGGGAGTTGCTGATGGCAGCCAAAATGCTTTCATTGTCCGAAGAGCCTCCGCTTCAAATGAAGTCACTTTAACACTATTGGCCCCATGAAAACTATTTTTGTCTCGAATGTGATTTTTGTCATTATATTGAGGTACAACACCATTGTTTTGCTGATCAAATGCATCAAGTTCCTTGTTGCCTCTTTAACAACAGCTTCTCTTCTTCCTCCTCCTCCTGTTTTTGATGTGCTTCATAGCTTGCAAGTTTCCTATCAAATCATACACCGATAACACCAGCAACTTACAATACCCACTCATAAAAAATTTAAATTAAAAACCTAAATATATCAGATATTTTGTACTCTCAACATTGAAGTGTCGGCAACCTAAACTAGTCATTCTACTGATAATGAATAGGGATACAATCCTAGCAACACTCGTTTCTACCATGTAGTATCCAAACTTCTAGCTTAAACTGTATGCAACGAATAATATGACCCCATACTCAAAATATGCACAGTGGCATCTAAAGCTCAAATCAGATTAATGTCAATTGTGATCAACCTCGGTACTATGATAACTGAGCCATACAAATGTCCAATTCCATTGAATCCAGATTAACAAGAGCCATCAAAGCAGACTAATGTCAATTGTAATCTACCTTGGTACTATGATAACTAAGCCATACAAATGTCCAATTCCATTGAATCCAGATTAACAAGAGCCATCAAGAAATAAATGGAATAATATTATAATCTTGTAGGCCATCTGATGCAGATCTGAAATTCCCAACAAATCAAAAGGCAGTGCCATTCATACAAAATGTAACCATATGATTCCTTCAAAGAAAATAACATAGACCCTGGACAGACATAAGAGCTTTATTCTAGCAGGTGGAGGGAGATCATCTACCCAGGCAAAGAAGGTCTAGTAACCAGTCCAATAGGCTGCAGTCTGGAAACAAGTTGAAGCACTTGCAGTGATGATGACATGGTTAAAATCTGGTAGCCTTGACCCTCAATACAGTTGACCAAATAGTTTCAGGCTGTGGGTTGTGTTGATGCTACAACATTGGTGGATAAATGTCAGATGGAAGTCCTAGGTGACTCTGATAAAACGGATGCCATCAGTCACAGCTTCACAGCTTAAAAACAACCTGATTGTAATGCGGATCTTGTAAGGAGGTTAATGCCTATCAAGTCAAAAGAGTCTTTAATTACAAAAAGGAAGGTTTATCGTGCCTCATCATTTGACTTTAGTTTTTACTTGTTCTGTATTGGTGTCCTATAGTTTCCCTAACCAACCTATATATTCACTTGCCAGTAGTTGTGGAAAAGAAGAGACATTACTTATATTTAATTTACAGTGCATGTTTTTATGGGCAGCGCATCTAAAAATTATATGTTCTCTCCGATCTTTCTCGATCTTGCATAGTTCCCCAAGAAACCTAATAACAGGAATCCAATACCCGAAACAAAACATAAAAAATGGGACAAAAAATGCCCACAAACCAATTGGAGGATTCCATGAAAAACCCTAATACAGGAACAATTCCCGACAGAGGACCAGTAACACCCAAAGAGAAAACCCTTACAGCATCCTATAAGACACTGGTAGCAGGAGCCTATTTGCCCAAATCAAGGGAAAACAATACCCAATACTCCAAAAAATTCAAAACTAAAAACTGGGTTTATTCAGGATAACGAATCTAACCTCTTGATGTCTTTCTTTTGCGCTAACAGGCATTCTAGAATGCATTCTTTGCAGAATAGGAGGCCCTTCTGACAGCAGAGGGGGTCTATCAATGGCTTCGGGCACAGAGAACAGGCATCAAAGGGCTTAATGGAGTCCTTGCTGAGCCTTTCCTTTTGAGTACCATACCCAAGCTTTCTCTTCTCGTCGTATGTAAAGAACGCCAAGTCATTGTTGTTCTTTGAATGCCTCTGCGGCATCTTCGCTAACTCGGGGATTTACGATTGCCAGCAACAGATACAGGACAGAAATGGTGCATGTGTCAATCAGTCGTTAACAGAGTCGGAGGTGTCACCGAATTGTCCCTGGGTGGCGAGCTGCAGAGCGGAGGAATTGTAGAGCGGAGGAATTGCAGAGCGGGAGGTGCCGAGTCAAGGAGGAAGGTGAGTGAGCAGCCCGTGAGATCACAATTCCTCATTTCGAATTGGAAATGGCAATAACTCTCCACGGCTGCAATTTGAGCTCTGATCCAATCTGTCAGGGGATGTCAGGATTTCCAGCACCGATTAGATTTTCTATCAGGGAATGTCAGGATTGCCAGGGGAGGGTGGCAAAGAAGGAGGGTGGCGGAGCTAGGGGAGGGTGGCGGAGGGCGGAGGGATTGCCGGCGGCCGGAGCCGGACGATTTTCTGGGCGGTGACGGAAACTGGGCCATTCCTCCACCTAGGTAGACTACTCCTTTCTCCATTGGTAAGGTAGGTGGCCTTTTTAAGCTACTTCTATTCTACAAAACTACAGGAATAAGTAGAATTTAAAGGGTAGGATCTTCCTTCTCTGCAAATAGTTATTTACAGACAATTTGTAAAGTAAGATTACATTTAAGACTTTTTCTTACAAAATAGTTGAAATAAATGAAATTTGTTTTTCATTATTTTCCTTTCTTTTCACAAGTAAAATCTTATTCTAGGTTACTCTCAATATCCTTGACCAAAATGGCCTTTGAGGTAATCTACATGATCCAATCTTGATCTTGGAACTATACAGTAGGAAAAAGTACTGTCGTTTACCCATGAATGGTACTCATTTATCAAAGACCTCAAAACAAAATTGAAAGATCAGACATTTAAACACATATACAGAGAACATAAAATTGATTTGATACAAGAACAACTATGGCAGGGCAAGCAAGGTCTAGATCTAAGTGCAGTATTAATGCTATTTTGAGGAAATAGATTTCTTCTTAAATTTATTTGAACATTGTTCCTCCACATATAAAAATAGATAAAAAATATAAAAGAGTAAAAATAAGTAAATGAAAATACTCCTAATGTGTTACCCTCTTCATGAAATTTTATCACCCAAATTTGTCATTGAAGAGTTGCTGCTGTCGACGTGCAGACAGATAAAAGTGTTTGAGGAAAAAGAAGGGGGTGTAAAGGGAATTCAGGACAGAATTAAAAAATGTTTTGAAGGAATGAATAAAAATCTAGAATGAAGACATTGTTTATTTGTTTTAGATGACTGTGTTAGATCTAAGTCATACTTCCATCCAGTCATTGCCCACGTCTATTGGGAACTTAAAACATTTGAAGTTCCTGAATTTATCCAAAACAAACATCAAAAAGCTGCCCAACCGCTTGAGTGGTCTGAAGCGTCTCCAATTTCTTGATGTTAGCTAGTGTCAATAGCTATCTAGCATGCATTTGGGGGTTGAAGCCCACAGATATATAGTGTATCTCAATGTGAAGGGCTGCAGAAAGATCAGACATTTAAACACATATATAGAGACCATAAAATTGATTTGATACAAGAATGACTATGGCAGGGTAAGCAACATTACATGCATACTTAATTATGAGACAGATAAACCTGAAGGCCAACACCACTACATTACAGTTCTAACCTGATAGTGCCATAATACTTCAAGTCTACTTCTTTGCTACATTATTCCTATTACCAAAATTAGCAGCAGCTTTGGATGCCCTGTCAAGAACCTCAGCAACCATCAGTGTTCCTGTTGCAAAATAATTGCTGTTGACAGGAGCTATTCCTGCATTGCAAGCTACATGCCCAGCTATAATCAAAGCTGCTTTTGATATCTCTCCGAAGAATTTGCCAAAATCTGCCACCTTTGCTGCAGCAGTGTCCATCACTTGATACTTCTAGTCTAACTCTGTGGCTTTGCTTAAAGTATCTTTTCCTAGGGTATAACATTTTGAAAGCATTGTTGTAACCACTTTTACTACCTGTTCAGCAAAATGGAACAAAAAATCTCAGTTTCTTATCAAGGACTTCAAACTGTCCAATAACAACAATGTTAATATCCTCAGAATATTATAGGCTAATTGAGAAAATCACTTTTCAGTCTAAGAAGTATGACTTTCTAAATTTTGATGTAATATCTAAATTTTACTTTTCTCCATTGGTAAGGTAGCACTCAATGCATATATTGAATCTTCAGAAGAAGATAAAAGAAGAAAATCCTGTGCTCTTCTATCTCAATTTCAGAATGCCATGTCAATCTGAATGTGACTATATTCAGAATGCCATGTCAATCTGAATTTTTTCACGGAAACCGTTTTGTTCACCTTCGAGCATTGTCTGTCGGACTCGCTTGGTCAGATTCTCGCCAACGATTTCCCAGAAGGAATGTTGCACCGTATTGAAAACGAGGGCGCCGAACGATATCCCTATCAGAACGAAGCAGTATTTCTTGATTTCATTTTTTATGTATAACAGATCAGGGTTGTAATAGATGCTCAGCACGGCACTCAGGATGTAAGCGAAGAGTGCGCTTATGGAACCGCAGACCATGGACCCTACGGATCCTAGTAGGGCATAGGCCCATTCTGGGGCATTCATCTTGACTAGTCTCCAGAATGACCCTGCCTGCTCTATGAAGGGTACTTTCTCTGTTTTGTGTGCTGAGTTGACATTGACAGATGTGCTGAAATCGGAAGTTGAGAAGTCTGAAAGCCTTCTGGAATAGGGAGATCAGCCATAAGAAGAATTTCTTCCAATTATGGGCGAGCTCACAGAATTCCTTGCGCTGGAGGGCCTGGAAATGGGCAAACAAAAAAAAATCAAAATGAGAATACAAATCTATGTTCATTCTATTTCCCCTTTCTTCCCGAGATCATTCAAACTGATAAATACTGAGAATTTATGGAAGGTACAGAACAAGTTTCCTTTATATCTTGGTGATGAATGAGTGGGTCATTCAGAATGTGACAAAATGTAAAAGTCCATAAACTTCTACAGAGTAACATCTAAAGTACCAATAAACACTAGAAGGGTTAATGGGAGGAGCAAAACAACTACAATTTAAGAAAAAAGATTTATCTCTGGACCAAACAAAACCATTATAATTTGAGAAAAAAAAATGAAGGATTGTATGAGAAGGCATCCAAACAGTTTGGTGGAAAATCTTTCACTGTAATAAAACCAGAAAAACTTGGCAGTAGCTAAATAATTTTCCAAAGAAAACCCCGAGGATCTATAGACAAACAAAACAATTATAATTTCACAAACTACTAATCTAAGGACGAACAAAACAAGTATAATTTTATGAAGAAGAAGTTGAGGATAAGCATTATAATTACAGTTTTACAGAGAAGGCCCCAAGGATTTATGGGACTGCAAAAAAAATTACAATTTTATAAAGAAGGCGAGAGGATTTATGGGAGAAACAAAACAATTCCAATTCTATGGACTTTCTGTGAGAAAACTATTGCATAGGTTAACCACAATGTGCCATTATTGAATTAACATAGTGGGATAAAACCTTTACCTGGCACTGTTCTTTCTTGCATTGTTACCAAGATCATGGGTAGTTTCTTGGAGTCTGATCAATGTTGAATAAGCCCCGTCATCCGATTTTGAGATAAGGTCATTGTGAGTCCCCATCTCAAAAATGCTCCCCTGCTGAACAACTGCCACCAGATTAGCCTTCCTAATGGTTGAGAGATGATGTGCCACAACTACTGTTCTTCTTCCTATCATGAACCTGTCAAGGGCTTCCTGAACAAGTTTTTCTGATTCAAAGTCCAGAGCACTGGTTGCTTCATTCAAAAGTAGTATGGCTGGGTTCTTCAACATCACTCTGGCTATTGCAATGCGTTGCTTTTGTCCGCCTGATAGTTGACCACCTCTTTCACCAACCTGGAGTTGCAGACCCAACTCCAGAATGGATTGTTAGACGATTAAATAATCTCCAGCCATTAGATCATCAGTGAAGAACGTTCTGATCAGTGAAGAGTCGCTTGCCCTGAGGTCTGAAGCGACACAGGTGATTTTTGCATATCCCTCTAGACCAGAGATACCCGTTCTCATCCGTTTCTCATTGAACATTCCAACAGGAAAAACTGTAGCTATGGTTGGTCGAAGTGGGTCAGGAAAGAGTACTGTAGTTGCTCTGGTCGAGCGCTTCTATGACCCCATTGAAGGTATCCAATACATGATTTTACATGGCATTTTCATACCCTGAACTCTGGTTTTTAGTTTAATGAATTGCTTCTCAAAAGTACTATTTTTAATTTCTGTGAATGAAGGTCAAGTGCTACTTGATGGGTTTAACATCAAAACTCTGCAGTTGAAATGGCGTAATTAATTATAAATAGAATAAAAACTTTACACCGTGAGAACCCTACTTAATTTCTGCTCCATAGCTAAAATTTAAAAGCCAAAATTAGAATTGAATTGAAAAAAAAAAATCAGTCAAGCTGTGTCTGTGATAGCTTTACTCTGCACTCGAATGACTAATATAAAGTAAAACAGTGATGAGGTGCCACATTCAAGAGTAATGGCAGATATATCCACTTCGTGTGTCTATTGATATATGTGAGATATGTGTTATTGAATGGTGTATATTTCTATTATTTATGTTTGAGAAGATCAAATTTTTTTTGGTGTTAAGGTTTAGATTCAAAAAACAATTGTACTTCAAAAGATTTGATTTTTTCTTGGGAATTTGATAGATTTAGATTTGAAATGCATCTATACTAGTCTATACTCATTAAAAACTGCGCTGTTGAGTCTCTATTATTTACCATTAAAAATTCTAAAATGGTTGATTGATGAAAATAGTATAGAATGAATATTGACTAAACACATGCAATAATGTCATTCTAATCTAATACAAAAAAGAAAACTTTACTAACGTTCTTCCTGGAGGGAGAAGAAGAGGGAGGAATTTAGCTTTCCATTCCATTAAAGAAATAAACAGACAAGGCATGGCATGATAATAACCAGTAAGATATCATTACAAGCGAGCTTGTCTGAAACACCCTTCTATCCCAAGTCAGTCATTCATACATACAGGTTAAATAACTCCAAACATAAGTTCGTCTGATAATCTTGCCTGCCACTATAAGATACAAAGCGAATGAAGCAACACTGGGTTCGAAAGTGGCCATGGGATCAAGTTCAGCAAACAAGGAGTAGAAGCATTAGTGGTAGTAAGCATTCTGCCATTGAGATTCAGAACTTGATCATACGAAAATTGTATGAGAGACGGTCAAGCTGGGCCTTGAATAAACTAACAAAAGAAAATCTGAATTTCGATCCGGAATCGACTGGGAGAGAGTTAGCAATGTCACCTGGCATATTCTTAACCTGCAGAAACACGGTATGGCCAATTTCTCTCCTCATAGCTTCGACTACCTTCATATCGATATTCATGGCAAGATTTCCTGAATAAGCATCCCTGACATAGAATACATTGATCGCTTTATCCCCTCTGGTTGTCACATCTGCTCTTGTCACTGAGAGACCATTTTCACGGAACATGTGAGTGACATCCGAAAGAAGGCCTACTCTATCGCTTGCACACAGCTCAAGACTCAGGCCCTGTTCAGCAGGAGCTAGAGGTTATTAGATTCAGCAGCAGAAGCAGAGATTCAGATCTTCAGATCAACATCTCAGTGAGCAATTAGTTGGATAAAACTTGAAAGATTTAGAATATGGAAGGCAAAATCCACTGACCTCAGATGCCCTGCGTTCTATTGCAGCCTCCAAGCACTTGACAACTCTGTGTTTCTCATCTTCTGTGTCTAGGGTACAACCATCCATATGCCGAATGTAATATTCCTGTAAGTGCAATTTTTTTTATTTAATTAGAATTTATTTTTTTGGGTTAAGACAGATGAGAAGATGAGTTTTGAACTAGTAACCTTAATATTAAGAAATGCCTTAACAGCACACCTAATCACAACATATACAAATCACAGTATATACCCACTAGCCCAATCAGAAAGACTGAACACATTATTGCCACACATTAATTAAGGACATGTTTATGTGTTCAGTTCTTGAGGGAAAACAATTTTGGGAGGGTCAAACACCTTCCCTCACATACAAAGGGCAACTAAGATTTGAATCTGAATAGTTTGCATGCTGGCTCCCATCTCAATCACTAAGCCACAGCCTGATGGAAGAAAATGCATATATTTTTACCTCTTTAACTTACCTGCAATGCATAAGGTAAATTGCAAGTGATTGAAGCATGAAAGACAACATACTACATGTCTGTCAGAGTACAGACTGTATCAAACAGCAACTTTGGCCTGTCTCTACACTGGATATTAACCACAGAATAGCCTTTTTCATTGCAGTTCTCGATGGTAATGACAGGCTTCTTGTTTTCATCCAACAAAGTGGGGTCTGAGGAATCAGAAGAACACTCATAGTCCCTGTCAGCAAACATCAGCTGGTGCAGACGCCTCTCTCGGTGAGTTAAGCCCATGGAAAAATCTGTCTTGACTCCTTTGGTGCCATTGTCATTCCCTTTAAGCACGTTTGAAAGTCGTTCCTTAATGGTAGACAGACCAACTTCATCCTCTATAGGCCGGTTTGATAATTCATCAGTTACATATACAACACATGCTACTCTCATATTATGGGTCCAAGATTCTGCTGCTACTACATTGCAACCAAAGCTTGTAAGCACTGCAGAAATTTCTGAAAGAAGACCAGGGCGATCTGTCCCAGTCAATTCTATTGCTGTGTATTCTCCAATGGATTGTACACCTACAATCCTACCTAAACAAGTCTTCACCTCTCTACTGGAAGTGACACGCTTTGTTCCCAAGGACTGCAGCAAGAAAATCAACAAATATTAATGAGTAAATTCTCATAAACAATTCCAACAAATCCAATATACCAACAATCTGCACAGCATCCTCTTGTTAAAATAAGTTAATTTCCAACGTCAAGCTAAAGCTACCTGCTGTATGTATTCAATGATGCTTTCATCTGTAAGTTTATCCCCTAGCTGGTCTGTCACATGAAACACTGTAACACAAAAGTAAAACTTGAATCATTCAATCAAACAATTGGCTGAGTCCCCTGCAATGTCCACACAGCAGCATTTGCAGAGATGAAAAGGGAAATGTTCAATGATAGATCTAAAGGAGCGAGCTTACCATCCATAAACCATCCACCATCTGAGGAAATATATGCTTTCGAAATGGTTAGATCTAGATCAGTCAAAAGTTGGACCACTTCAAGAAGTATGCCATGCTTGTTCCTACTATCCACCTGCACAGAGATCATCCACAACCCCAACTACTGAGAGAGAAGCACATCATCATGACAAAATTACTAACAGCCTGCAGTTGCACAGGATTTTCTTCAGCCTTGGGCTGAAGCCAGCAATCCTTCCATCCCCATGAGGACAAGGATAGGTGGGAGGGGTTTCTTACCATGATTGGAAATAGCCATTGTAACGCTAGCAATGCCTTGCCATGGCAATGGCCTCCATGATCTAGTTAACCAGCACAATAATGAACTCGAAAGAAATTTCAAATGTGAAGATCAGACGGAAACCCCAATAGAAGGAAATTTCAAATGTGAAGATCAGGCGGAAACCCCAATAGAGAAGAAACATTTTTTGAAGTTTAAAAAGAAAAAAAAGGAAACTCACCCGTAAACCTACAAATGGAAGGCCCTGGAGAAGCAATGAAAAACCCTTAGCTGAAAAGGGGATCTCTTTCAAAACCAATTTATCAATAAGAATGAGCGGAAACCCTGACGATGGTTATTACCTCTACTGAACTACCATAATCTCCATTGTTGGATCAATCAAGGGACAAATGTACCATGGAGATAGAATGAGTGCAGAGATTTTTACAAGATCTGGATTTCATTCTAAAAAGGTGCGCAAATGGCGGTGTTTTCCCTGCTTCCCGTGGGTCGTTACCCTAACCATGCCTCAACAATCCTGAGTCGTCATCTTGCAGCAAAGAAGGGATTCCCTCACTCCCATCCGCGGCCCTCCTCATCCTGCAGCAAAAAAAAGGTATTCCCTCCCTGCCCTCCGCGGCCCTCCTCATCCTCCTGCGGCAAAGAAAAACACGACGGACGAGGCTGGTAGGTAACATAATTAATTAAATTTTTAATTAACCAATTTTATTTTAAAAGTTTTTTAATGTTTTTTAATTAAATTGGACGGCATACCATTGTTGAATCGTCTAACAATGCATCTGACGGTTAGGATTAGGACAGAAAGGAAATTAGGGGAGTTGATTTCAGAGGGAAACGCCTTACGGCGTAATTATCACTACTATATTACATATATTAGCTCTACTTAAAATAAACTAACCTCAATCACTATTCTTCCAATGAAAAAAAATATCCTTTAAAAATCTTCAACAATTTTTTATATATACTTATTTTAAGTAATAAAATGTTACAACTATTGTTTACCCTTATTTTTATATTTTATATATCCTTATTTTAAGTAATAAAATTTTTACAATTATTGTGTACCTTTACTTTTTGTTGTTGTTGTTAATATGGAAAAAAATACTTCTAAAAAGCGAGAGGATTTTTTTTTAATATGGCAAAACATATGTCAAACAATTGAGAGGCAAGATGGATGTATATTAGACATTTGAACTTTGGTGGTGGGTATGTTAACCATTTGAACTTTGGTGGCTTATCAATTGGAGGGAGAGCCAACATGCGAGCCTCGGGAGAATTGTATAGTAAAAACAACGCAGCCTGCAGTTCTTGGAGATTTGAGGGTTGAGCACTTTCGGTCATTAAACATATCAAACATTTTTTCTAAGACAAGCTTTGAAATATTTTGTGCAGTGATAATTTCTGAGGCCTTTTAAACGGGGCATAATTGAGGGATTCTAGCTCACCTTAAGTGCAACTTTAGGCATTCTGATGTGCTTACTCGTATTCGAGAGGTTAATTAATATAGAGTTTCTTCAATGGCTACTACTTTCGGCACCATCGATACTGGTAAAAGTCCTCACAATCCTAACAAATCTTTCGTAATTTTTTTGTTTTGCAGATCGTGTAGCCCCCAAATGATAGTATCTCAATCCTCTCTTTTAGTCCAAAAGCTAACTATTTGGTGGCCATATCCTGGGATAATCAAGTTTGTTCTCAACTACCTCCATTTACTGAAATGTGGACTTGTTCAGATGAGATTTTGGGGATAATGGCATTATTGTAATAATTTTGGATTGGTGTTTTGTTTTTGATCTTCTATTATATTTTTGAATGCGGGTCACCAACTTAGATGTTGGAAGGTCCTTCAAACTAGGGCTAGCATGCCAAAAGAAACAATGTCACATGACTAATCGGTGAGGTGCTTCAAACCGTGGTTGGAATTCTAGTACTTCTTATTTTTTCTTGTGAAGTTTGTTTAGAAATTGTAATATGCTTGCAGGAACCAGGGCTATAGCTTACTTATAGAAATAACCATTAATGAAGTTTCAGAGTGTGCTTCTAAGTTTTTATATTATGTAATGCTTCGTATGCAGGTTATCTGTTCAACATGGAAGGATCATGGAATTATTGTTTTCTCTGCTGGTTGTGATAAACAAGCTAAAATGCGGCCACTATTAACTGGGGTTTAGCCATTAACTGTGGCCATGCATGATGCACCTATTAAGGAAATTTCATAGTTTCTAGAAATGAACTTGCTTGCAACTAGAAGCTGGGACAAGACACTTAAGTATGTATATGATGGTTTTCTTTGATTCCATCTCTCTTTGCTTATTTATGTTATGAGGTTGTTTGTAGATGTTAATGGATTTGTGACATTATGAATTTTAAATCCATTGGAACATAGTGCCAAAAATTTAATATATTTTAGGCTTTGAGTAAAATGGAAACTTCTCATCTAGCCAAAATCTTTATAAAATTATGAGATTAAAGGGAAAAAATGTTAGATTGACCCAGGTCCTAGATTAACTACTCAACATTCTTCTTATATACCCAATACTTGTATGTCGCTTACTTCCATAGCCTCATAACTATGCAACCTTGTTAGAAATAGACACACCTACCTTTTAATTTTCATCAACATTGTATTCTACAAATCTTCATATAAATTGTATTGTCCCACATGATGAGTTTTAATGCTTGGATCTCCTACTTGCAACTGTCTATCACTCTCTCCTTTTATTTTATTCACTGCTCCATCAGTAACTTGAAGTTATTTAAGATTGCATCAACCTCTCCTTCAAACTTGAAGAAAATTTTGAAAGCTTCCTGAGCCTTTTCCTCTAAGGCTCTAGCCCTATCTAGACATTTCTAAGCTTTGGAAAAACATATTATTTTCTCCAAGTCACTGAGATGAGGAATGTCTACCCCCTTATTGGGATATTGTATTTGCCATTGAATGATTCCATCTAGCATATTTGGAATATTCTCCAATTCTTCCTTGACAGGTCCCATCCTCTTTATATAATCATCAAACTTAGCAGTTTTATCTTTGATGTCTTGAATGCTCCTATAGAATTATTTCTGAACCATACTCAGTGCCTCTTGGATCTCAAGTGATTTCCTTTTGAACTCTTTAATTGAGTCTAGTTCACCTTCTTGCTGGAATTCTAGCTCTGTAATTATTTGCCTAGCAACACTGAGTTATGTCTAAGCATCATAGACCTTTCTCTTTAGCTTGGAAACATTATCACCTGTTGCTTGGGCCATGCCAATACTGGCAGTTGCATTCATATCTAGATCAGTTGTTGTATCATGAATGAGAACCTCCTTAATGAAAATATCTCTCCCAACCTTATCCTTTTTGGAAACTCTCCTTCTAACCTTGTTCTTCTTATATTCATAATTGAATGTTTTCAATACCACTACTGGGTCAACCATGGTCATGGGGAAAATTGAAAATTGCTCCTTCTCCATTTCTTTAATCTAACTTGGTTCCACTGGAGACTAAGGAGTGGGGGGTATCTTCAGAGATGATGGAATTTCAAGGTGTTCAATCCTTTTTTCTTTCCACATAGCTTATTTCTTCTCCTTTGGAGTTCCTCATCTCTTTTCCTTTTTTTTTCTTGCTGCTTGATTCTTTGTTTAGTTTCTAAAGCTAATTGTTTCACCAGATCATCTTGTTCTACTTTCCTTCTAATACATATGTAAATAGGAACGCAAAAAATTACAAATATAACCATAAATACAAAGATGCAGTAGAAATAACACTTCATTTCATTAATATCAAACACTGAAATATGCTTACAAAATGAATGGAAATAAGACTAGCTTGGGCAATGGTAGCTTATCTCTGAGAAGAGATGTGGCAGCTACATGCCTCTGAACTCTATTACAATGAGGCTCGAAGGCATATTTATTGTTGAGAAACAATGGAAAACCCTAAACATCCAAAAGCTTAACCCTAGGAGATGAAGCACCAAACTATGGGCCCCGTTTGGGTAAATTGGTACATCAACTTCATGAGGTTGTAACTTTGGCATACGGTCTCCATTTGATGTGCACAATACCTCGCTAGAAAGATCTATTTGAGAACTACAACTTTCGAATGAGAAGCATAGGTCTCCAACTGATGTTGCTTCCAAGTTTCCCAAAGGACGTCATTTAGGGCCTCAAAATGGCTTCGGAAGTTCAGGTCCCAAAAATCTACCAAAAATAGTAAATTGTGTTACAAATAAGGAAACCATTAAACTAAAAGAAACAATGGTGGGGATCCAAGTGGAATAGGTGGGTAGCCACCAATATCCCCTCGATCAGTCCTCCCCCCTTAGGAAGCAATGGTCCCCATTGCGTTGAGTCCCTCCATGAGATGAGGAAACTTCTGTTGAACTTGGTCCTTGGTGAGCCACTTGCCCTGGTGAAGGAGTTGGCCTGCTTTGACAACTCGATATAGTTGGATCCTTTGC
This sequence comes from Pinus tabuliformis, assembly GCA_031772625.1. Lineage (NCBI taxonomy): Eukaryota > Viridiplantae > Streptophyta > Pinopsida > Pinales > Pinaceae > Pinus > Pinus tabuliformis. The sequence continues at coordinate 1,664,495,733 of CM062819.1, read as the reverse complement.
TTTTGGGTGTTCTTTATCTGCATGTCCATGATATAGTTAGTTGTGGCTTGCTTCGTGCAATCTGGATTTAACTTTGTAGGTGTGAGTTGTTCTGCAATGTCTGATATATCCAGCAATGGTGGGAAGTATGGTCGAAGGCGGTCCACATTGAACACTGGGTGTAGGCCAAGTAATGGGGGAATGCTGAGCTCAAATTCATTGTCGCCCATAACCTTGGTAATTTTTTAAGGACCATATCAGAGTAGTATGATTTTACGATAGGCTCCAATAAGGCGTTCCTTCTAGAAATGAAACTAGTCTTTGTCACCCACCAGAAACTTGTGTGGCACCAAATGTTGATCATGTTGCTGCTTGTACTTGGCTTTTGTTTTCTCTAGAATTTCATGGACCTAATGATAGATATGTTGGATGTGCTCAATGAAGCTTTTTTCCTTATCGGCTTCTGACTGGACATGAGCCGAATCTGCCTGAGTAGCTACAAATGGTATGGCCACATCAATGGGACATAGTGGCTAGAATCCCAAGCCCACCTGAAAAGGGTTGTGGCCAATCGAGCTGTAGAGAGCTGGTTATAGCTGTGCTAGATATAGGGAAGACTCTCATCCCATGTGTGTGGATGCTTTGTGTTGTACATGCGCAGAATGTGTATGATCATCCTGTTGACAACCTCTGTCTGGCCATTAGTTTGAGGATGGAAAGTTGTGGACTTAGTGAGCTTGGTGTCCAGCATCGGCCAAAGATTGGATGAAAATGTAGTAAGGAACATGTTGTCCCGATCTGAGATGATAGACTATGGGATCTCAAAGTTTACCCACACTAGTTCAAAGAAGAGTTTAGCAATGGCTTCTACTGTGATATTCTTCTTACAAGCCCCCAGAATGGCCATCTTCAAGAATCTATCGACGACCAAAAAAACACAGTTGTTTCCATGCTTAGTAGAAGGAAGGCCCAACATGTAATCCATGGAGATGGATTCCCAAGGTCGACTAGGGGTAGGAAACAGAGTATAAACGCCTCGCTTCTTGATGGTCGGTTTGGAAATGGCACAGACAGTGTAGGATCTGATGTACTTCCTCACATCCTGTCAAAGATTCGGCCAGTAGAAATACCTCTGCAGTACTGCCACTATTTTCTCAACCCCGAAATGCTGAGCGGCCCGACTATAGTGCACTTCCCAAATCATCTTGAATCGCTCTCTTAAAGGAACACAAAGGTGTCCCAGGTGGCATAGAAGAGCATCCTAGAGGTGAGAATCTGGAACTTGTTGACATTCTAAGAGCATCTGGTATGTGGGGCTGAACTCTGGGTCACTTCTGTAGAGAAGTAGTGAATCAGAAGTCTCATGCCCACAAGAGTTGAGCACAATGGTTAACGCTATGATCGGTGGTCGCCTAAGCCCGTCTGCAACATTATTGGTGCTACCCTTCTTATACTTGATATTCAAATGGAACTGCTGCAGGTATGTGGAACACTTTTGATGGCAATGATTCCGTAACTTCCCTTGCATCTATATGAACTACAGGGGTTAGTGGTCTGTGAGGATGACCGTTTCCTTCCCCAAAATATAATGCTTCCATTGTCGGTAGGCCTGCATAATGGAATACATCTCTTTGTCATAAGTGGGATACATTTGGACTGTGTCTGAAAGTGTCTCACCATGATATGCCACTGGATGCCCTTGTTGAGTAAGGACTGCCCCAATAGCATAGTCAGGGGCATCTATCTTGATCTCAAATCATTGTTGCAAGTTTGGTAAGGTGAGCACTAGTGAAGAGCAGAGGCGATGTTTCAATTCTATGAATGCCTTCTCTTGAGATTTATAACAAAAGAATTTTGCTTTCGCTCCTCCCTTGGTGACTTGACTTAAGGGCCAAGTGATATGACAAAATCCCAACACGAACCTGCAGTAGAAATTCGCAAGACCCAGAAAACTACGAAGCTCTATGAAAGTGATTTGGGTTGGCTAATCCTGAATGACTTGGATATTAGCTAGATCAACATGCACCCCTCGTTCATTAATAATGTATCCCATAAACTAAACCTAGTTCATGCCAAAAGTGCATTTCTCCAAATTGGCACATAGCTTGTGTTGCCGTAATGTTTGGAGAACCTGTTGGATGTGGTTGAGCTACTCTTTCCAACTCCGGTTGAAGATCAGGATGTCATCCAAGTATATCACTACAAATGAGTTGGTGAATGGCCGCAAGATGTCATTCATAAGTCTCATGAAGGTTGTAGGAGCATTCGTCAACCCAAAAGGTATAACAAACCATTCAAAAAGGCCCTTCTTGGCTTTGAAGGCTTTCTTCCACACATCATAGGGTTCGATTGGTAGTTGGTGATAGCTAGACTTCAAGTTGATCTTGCTGAAATATTTTGCCCCCTTCAGTTGGCCTAGAAGGTCCTCAATCATGGGATCGGGTACCTATTCTAGACAATGATCTTGTTCAGTGCCCCGTAGTCAATATAGAGTCTCCAAGTCCCATCCCCCTTCTGTACCAACACAATTGGGCTCCCACAGGGTGATGAACTCTGACAAAAGTGACCTTTATATAGTAGCTCCTGAATCTACCTCTTGATTTCATCATTCTCCATAATGAAGTGCAGATAGATTGGTCCATTTGGCAATGGTGCACCCTAGGTCAAATCGATGGAGTGCTTGACTTGACAATGTAGAGGCACTCCTGTGGGGTAGGTGAAAATGTCCTTGTACTCCTCCATGACCTTGTCCATCTGTTGTTGCCATGCGGAGGGGCCCCGTCTGGAGGTCATTGCCACCATCTTCTTCTTTCCCTGAGAGTGTATCATCAGGAAAACAAATTTCTCGGTTTTGGAAATGAGCTTACTACATTGTTTTGTAGTAACCAAAGAGATGACGGTAGGCAGTGCCACCTCTGGTATCTTGTACGACTTATTTCCCAAAGTAACAATAATACCATGAGGCCTTGACTCATACACAACATGTCGCTTCCATAAGTATGGTTGGCCTAATAATACAAAACAAACATCAAGGGGAGTAATGTCACATAATACCTCATTCGTGAAGGGTTTGATGTTGTATGGAAGGTGACATTGCTGGCTCACGTGAAGATCCCGTCCTTGCTGAAGCAACCCGATGGAGTATAGTTGTGGATGTGATGTGGTTAGTAAGCCCAGCCGCTTCACAACCTCTGCTGAAATGAGGTTCTTTTGGCTCCCACTGTTGACAATGAACTGTAGCGGATAACCCTTTACTCACATCTGGGAGTGGAAGAGGTGCTCCTCCTCCTATGGACCTTCGGTTCCTCCTTCTAGATCTTCATGGTGGAAATGGTGGCATTGGGATCCTAATAGATAATTTGCTTCCCTTTCTCATTCCCCTTGTCGGGTTTTGACTCAAAGTTGGAACATGCATCTCATTCCGAATCCTTTAGCTCGACCACTAGTGACTACTTGTCCTAACACTCATTTGTGTTGTGAGTGGAGCTCTTATGGAACTCATAGCACTTTCCCGTGTCCTTCTTCGGCTTCGCGACATTGTTCTTTTCTTGCAGCTTTTGTGGGTTGTCCTCGCCACCCTGACTTGGTTTTGTCCTTTGTTCTACGGTTTGGGTGCACCTTTCCCTTGCTTCGGATTCATAGATCCAAAGTCTCACTTCTTCTATTTAAACTTTTGCTCGCTCATGGCAACATATCGGTATGCCCTGTTGAGCGAGGAGATGTCTAGGAATTCGACCTCGTCCTGGATATACGTGTGCAGGCAGCTATGGTACTTGAGAACCAAATGCTTCTCAGAATCCTTGATACCCAACTTCATGCGAAGGGTATGAAAAACATTGGTAAACTCTGGCACATCTTGGCCCCTTCCATGTTGCAGCATTGTCCACTTTATGTATTTATCCTCATAGCTCCTGACAGGGTAGTACTACTCCTTGATGGCATCCTGGAATGAGTTCCAAGTGGGTGTGTTTGAAAACCATGAGTTCGTACTTTAATCCTTCTACTCATAATAGGTTTCCCACCAATCCTTGACGTGGGGGGATGCTTTGAGAAGTGTAAAAGTGATCTTTTCCTGGAAAAATCATGAATGGAAAAATATCCTTCTAGCATATTTAACCATTTATCTACAGCATCTACATCAATCTGACTCTCAAATATGGGAATGTTGAAGTTAACTTCTACCTTGACGGGTGTGGTGCTTCCAGAGTAGCTGCCGGAAGTCAATGCATCACCCTTAGGTAGCCATAGAAGGATTTGGGCAAAGTTTTCCATCATCGCATTCCTTTGTTCGTGCGAGGGCTTCTTCAGGCAAGATTTTGAAAGGATCTCGTGGCCCTCTTCTTACTCTTCATCCACCATGGGAGGTTGTTAGGATTTGTGAGGCTAGTCTTGCAAAGGTTCGAGAAATTCAAGCCCTAACTCCTTATATCCCGACCTCGTTGGGGACATGCAAAGAAAAACAGAGAAAGAGGAGACCACTCTGATACCATTGATCGAGATTTAAACAAGAATGCAAAAAATTACAGATATAACCATAAATACAAAAGATGTAGTATAAATAAGACTTCATTTCATTAATATCAAATACTAAAATATGTTTACAAAAGGAATGGAAATAAGACTAGCTCGGGTGATGGTAGCATATCTATAAGAAGAGATGTGGCGACTACATGCCTCTAAACTATGTTATAATGAGGCTCTAAGGTCTATTTATTGTTGAGAAACAATGGAAAACCCTAAACATCCAAAAAGATAACCCTAAGAGATGAAGCACCAAACTATGGGCCCCGTTTGGGTAAATTGGTACATCAACTTCCCGAGGTCGTAACTTTCGCATACGATCTCTGTTTAACATGCACAACACCTCGTTAGAAAGATCTATCCGAGGAATACAACTTTTGGGCTAAACTAATGTTGTTCTCGGTTTTCCCCAAAAACATTTTTTAGTGCCTCAAAACGGCTCCAGAATTTTAGGACCCAAAAAAATACCAAAATTAATAAATTGTGCTACAAATAAGGAAGCTGAAAAACTAAAAGAAATAATGGTGGGGGTCCAAGTGGAATAGGTGAGTGGCCACCAATATCCACCTGGATCATTCCTCCACCCTTAGGAAGGAATGGTCCCCATTGTGTTGAGTCCCTCCATGAGATGAGGAAATTTCTACTGAGCTTGGTGCCTGGTGAGCTGCTTTCCCTGGTGTAGTTGTTAGGGTGCTTTGACAACTCGATATAGTTCGATCCTTTGCTCTTGGGTGTTCTTGATCTACGTGTCCATGATCTGATAAATTTTGGCTTGCTCCATGCAATCTAGATTTAACTCTGTAGGTGTGAGTTGTTCTGTAATGTATTATGTGTCCAGCAATGATGGGAAGTATGGCCGAAGGCGGTCCACATTGAACACTGGGTGCAGGCCAAGGAATGGGGGAATGCTGAGCTCAAATGCATTGTCACCCATAGCATTGTTGATTGTGTAAGGACCATATCAGAGTGCTATGAGTTTATGATAGGCTCTGGTAAGGTATTTCTTTTGCAAATGCAACCAGACTTTTTCGCCCACCTAAAACTTGTGTGGCACACAATGTTGATCATGTCGCTACCTGTACTTGGCATTTGATTTCTTGAGAATGTCATGGACCTGCTAGCTGATATGTTGGATGTTCTCAATGAAGTTATTTTCCTTATCAACTTCCAACTGGACATGAGCCTAATCTACCTGAGTAGCTGAGAATGGTATGGCCACATTAATGGGACATAGTGGCTAGAATCCCAAGCCCACCTGAAGAGGGCTATAGCCAGTCAAGCTATGGAGAGCCTGATTATAGTTGTGTTGGACATAGGGAAGGCTCTCATCCCATGTTTGTGGATGCTTTGAGTTATACATGCATAGAATGTGTATGATCATCCTGTTGACGACCTCTGTTTGGCCATCAATTTGGGGATGGAAAGTTGTGGACTTAGTGAGCCTGGTGTCCAGCATCAACCAGAGACTGGACGAAAATGTACTGAGGAACCTATTGTACCGATCTAAGATGATAGACTGTGGGATCCCAAAGTGTACCCACACTCATTTAAAGAAGAGTTTAGCAGTGGCTTCTGCTATGATATTCTTCTTGCAGACCACTAGAATGTCCATCTTCGAGAATCTATCAATTACCACAAAAACACAATTGTTGCCATAATTAGTAGAATGAAGGCCCGACATGTAACCCATGGCGATGGATTCCCAAGGTCAACTAGGGGTAGTCAGCCGACTATAGAGGCCTTGCTTCTTGATGGTCGGTTTGGAAATGGCATAGGCAGTGTAGGATCTAATGTACTTTCCGACATCCTATCGAAGTTTCGGCTAGTAGAAATACTTCTGCAGTATTTCCACTATTTTCTTGACACCGAAATGCCCATCGGCCCAACTATAGTGTGCTTCCCAAATCATCTTGGCTCACTCACTTGAAGGAACACAAATGTGTCCCAGGTGGCATAGAAAGACATCCTGGAGGTGAAAATTTGGAACTTGCTGACCCTCCAAGAGCATCTGGTATGTGTGGCCGAAATCTGGGTCACTTTTGTAGAGAAGTGGCCAATTAGAAGTCTCATGCCCACAAGAGTTGAGCACGGTGGTTAACGCCATGATCAGTGGTTGGCTGAGGCAATCTGCAACATTATTGGTACTACCCTTCCCTATACTCGATATTCAAATGGAACTGCTACATGTATGTGGACCACCTTTTATGGCGATGATTCTGCAACTTCCCTTGCATCTATATGAACTGTAGGGGTTGGCACTCTGTGTGGATGAGCGTTTCCTTCCCAAAAATGTAATTCTTCCATTTTCTACAGGCATGCACAATGGAATACATCTCTTTTATCATAAGTGGGATACTTCTGGACTGTTTTTGAAAGTGTCTCACTGTTATATGCCATTGGGTGCCCTTGTTGAGTAAGGACTGCCCCAATAGCATAGTTAGAGGCATTTATCTTGATCTCAAATGGCTGTTGCAAGTCTGGTAAAGTGAGAACTAGTGAAGAGCAAAGGTGATGTTTCAACTTTCCGAATGCTTTCTGTTGAGATTCAAACCAAAATAATTTTGCTTTCACTCCTCCCTTGGTGAATTGATTAAAGGGCCAAGTGATATGAGAGAATCCCAACACGAACCTGCGGTAGAAAATGGCAAGACCCGGAAAGCTACAGAGCTTTCTCAGAGTGGTTGGGGCTGCCAAATCCAGAATGGCTTGTATCTTGGCTGGATCCACATACACCCCTCGTTCATCAATAATGTATCACAAATACTGAACCTGGTTCATGCCAAAAGTGAATTTCTCCAAATTGGCACATAGCTTGTCTTGTCGTAGTGTTTGGAGAACCTGTCGGATGTGGTGGAGGTGTTCTTCCCAACTCTCGCTAAAGATTAGGATGTCATCCAAGTATACCACTACAAATGAGTTGGTGAATGGCCAAAAGATGTCATCCATCAATGTCATCAAGGTTTCAGGAGCATTCGTCAACCCAAAAGGCATAACCAACCATTTGAAAAGGCCCTCCTTGGCTTTGAAGGAAATCTTCCATATATAAGAGGGTTCAATTGGTACCTGGTGATAGCTGGACTTCAAGTCGATCTTGCTGAAATATTCCCCCCCTTAAGTTTGTCCAGAAGGTCCTCAATCCGTGGGATCGGGTACCCATTCCCGACACTGATCTTGTTCAACACTCGGTAGTCAATATATAGTCTCCAAGTCCCATCCTTCTTCTGTACCAACATGACCAGGCTCCCACAGGGCGATGAAATCTGATGAATGTGACCTTTCTGCAGTAGCTCCTTAATCTTCCTCTTCATTTTGTTGTTCTCTAGAATGGAGTGTCGACAGCTTTGTCCATTGGGCAGCGGCGCACCTACGGTTAGATCAATGGAGTGCTTGACTTCACAGTGTAGAGGCACCCCTATGGGGGAGATGAAGATTTCCTCGTACTCCTCCATGACCTTGTCCATATGTTGTTTCCATGTGGAGGGGCCCCGTTTGGAGGTCATTGCCACTATCTTCTTCCTTCCCTAAGGGCATATCATCATGAAACAAATTTCCCAGTTTTGGAAAGGAGCTTACTGCATTGCTTTGCAGTAACCAAAGAGATGGCGGTAGGCAGTGCTACCTCCGGTATCTTGTACAACTTATTTCCAAAAGTAACAATAACAAAACAAGGCCTTGACTCATACACAACATGTCACTTCCATAAGTATGGTTGGCCTAATAATACATCACAAACATCAAAGGGAGGAAGGTCACATAATACCTCATTCGTGAAGGGCTTGTTGTTGTATGGAAGGCAACACTGTTGTCTCAGGCGAAGATGTCGTCCTTGGTGAAGCCACTAGATCATGTATGGTTGTGGATGTGCTATGGTCGATAAGCCTAGCTACTTCATGACCTATACCAAAATGAGGTTCTTTTGGCTCCTGCTGTCGATAATGAACTATAGCGGGGAACCCTTTACCCACATCTGGGAGTGGAAGAGGCGCTCCTCCTCCTTTGGATCTTTGGGTTCCTCCTTCTAGTTCTTCATGGTGGAAATGGTTGTGTTGGGATCCGCATCGATAATCTTCTTCCCATTTTCATTCCCCTTGTCAGGTTCTAACACAGAGTCAAAACATGCATCTGATTTCAAAGCCTTTAGCTTGGCCACCAATGACTGCTTGTCCCGACACTCACTTGTGTTGTGAGTGGAGCTCTTATGAAACTCACACCACTTTCCCGTATCCTTCTTCAACTTCACGGCATTGTTCTTTGCTTGTGCCTTTGACAGGTTATCCTTGGCCACCTCAAATTCGATTTTTCCTTTGTTCTGTAGTTTTGGGGCACCTTTCCCTTGATTTGAATTCGCAGATCCAAAGTCTCGCTTCTTCTATTTAAACTTTTGCTCGATCTTGATGGCATATTAGTATTCCATGCCGAGCGAGGGGATGTCCAGGAATTCCATCTCATCCTAGATGTACCATTGCAGGCAACCACAATACTTGAGAGCCAAAATATTCTTAGAATCCTTGACACCCAACTTCATACGAAGGGTATGAAAAACATTGGTAAACTCCGGTACATCTTGGTCCCTTCCCTGTCGTAGCGTGGTCCACTTTATGTATTTATCCTCATAGCACTTGATAGGGTAGTAGTGCTCTTGATGGCATCCTAGAATGAGTTGCAAGTGGGTGTGGCTGAACACAGTGAGTTCATACTTTCATTCTTCTACTCACAGTAGGTTTCCCACCAGTCCTTGAGGGGGATACTTTGAGAAGTGCTAAAGTGACCTTTTCCCGGCAGGAAAAATCATGAACGGAAAAATATCCTTCTAGCGGATTTAACCATTTATCTACAACATTTGCATCTAACCCTAAAATATGGGAATGTCAAGCTTAACTTGTACCTTAAAGGGTTTGGCGCTTCCAGAGTAGCTACCGGAAGTAGATGTGTTGCTCTTAGGTAGCTGCTGAAAGATCTAGGCAACGTTTTCCATCATCACGTTCCTTTGTCGCTCGAGGGCTTCTTTGAGCAAGATTTTGATAGGATCCCCTACCCCCTCATCTTTCTTTTCATCTACCATGGGAGGTCATCAAGATTTGCGAGGCTGGTCTTGCAAAGGTTCGACCAGTCAAGCCCAAACTCCTTATATCTCGACCTCATTCGGGACATGCAAATAAAAACAGAGAAAGACCAAACCGCTCTAATACCACTAATCTAGATTTAAATAGGAATGAAACAAATTATAGATATAACCATAAATATAAAGGTGCAGTAGAAATAACAATTCATTTCATTAATATCAAATACTGAAATATGCTTACAAAAAGAATGGAAACGATACTAGCTCAGGCGATGGTAGTTTATCTCTGAGAAGAGATGTGGCAGCTACATGCCTCTGAACTATGTTACAATGAGGCTCGAAGGCCTATTTGTTGTTGAGAAATAATGGAAAACCCTAAACTTTCAAAAACTTAACCCTAGGAGATGAAGTGCCAAACTATGGGTCTCATTTGTGTAAATTGGTACATCAACTTCCTGTGGGTGTAATTTTGGCATATGATCTCTGTTTGACGTGCACAATACCTCATTAGAAATATCTATCCGAGGAATAAAACTTTTCAGTGAGAAACATCAGCCGACAACCCATTTTTCTCCTATTTTTCCCAAAAAACATCGTTTAGGGCCTCAAAATGGCTCCGAAAATTCACGACATGAAAAACTGCTAAAAACAGTGAATTCTGCTACAAATAAGGAAACTGAAAAACTGAAAGAAACAATGATGGCGGTCCAAGTGGAATAGGCGGGTGGCCACCAATATCCACTTGATCACCTTCTCTATTCTTTTTCCTCCTTTGTTAGTTGCTTCTTCAATCTCACTCTTGATTATATCTGCTTCTTTCATCTCCTTAACCAGTTCTAACGCCCTCTCGAGCTTTTCAGCTTCTTCCTGGAGGTTGAGAATATGTGAACCATGGGTTTCTTTTTTCTTCTTCTAAGGTCCTTGACTTAGATTTTCTTTAACCTCGTCTCTTGAAGATTTCCTCATCAGTATCTCTCTCTTACAAAAATATCTACAGACTCTGAAGAATCTATATTGTAAATTCTCTAAATCAGTAGGACACGATGAGAATAATTGTCATGCTTACAAACTAATGATGGAGAGTGGTGCTGACACTTATGAAATATAAGCAGAAGAGCATGAACATTATAAAAATGGTCAACGTTGTGGTCAAGGAGGTTACCAAGGAACAGGTCGAGGACGTGGACAGATCATTTGCTATAACTGCGGCCAACCAGGTCATTTTTGGAGAGACTTCTAGAACCCCACAATGACATGTAAGTACTGTAAAACCTTTGACCATGTAATTTAAGAATGTCCTGTGCTTATGGAAAAGATGCAATAAAAAAGGAATCAACAATCGACAAAGAATATCCAAATGATGACTGCTAAAAGGAGGGCCGACGAAGCTCGAATTAGTATTGTCACTAGAATTGGAGTTGTGACTGGTAGTGATAAAGTGGATGAAAAGAAAGAATCTGAGATTGCATGGGTAGAAAGACTGTGGAGAAATTTCTTCTTTTTTATATTCAGAAAGAAAAAGAAGTATTTATGGAAGCAAAGCAAAGTTTTATGGATTTTAGAGCTTTTACCTCTATTGCACAACCAAAGCCCGATCATAAAAGTAACTGTGATGTGTCATCAAATTCGATACAGAACCAAGCCCTGACACAGAATCGAGCTCCAACACAATACCAGGATTCAAAAAATCAAGTAGGTATTTTAAATTATTTTCTGAAGACTTGTATGAAATTGTTAAGAGATCAAAAGGTTGTAGAATGGCGTCAGGAGTTGATAGATTCCTATGCATCCAAGGAAACACTGTGAAGTGATATGTGTGCAGTCAATAATTTTCATAGATAGAAGAGAACCGCTAGAGAGATGAGGCTTAGTGTGCAGATAAGAGAGTATGAGATGGATCAAATTATTCTAGATCTGAGAACTGATGCTAATGTCTTGACGAAGCACACATGGGAATTAATGGGTAAGCTGAAGCCACAATGGTCCCCTATTCAGCTAAGGGTGCAAAATCAACAAAATATCTTCCCTCTTGGAAGACTACCAGGTGTCACAGTGGATATTGAAGGAGTTCCCACTACTGTTGATTTTGAAGTAATAGAGATCGTCGATGATAGTAATCCTTATCCTGCATTTCTCATAATTGACTGGGCATTAGACAATATGGAAATATTTAATTTGAAGGAGAGATGGATGATATTTGAAGGAAAAAATATGAGAGTAATTGTTCCCTTGGATCCATCAAAAGGAGTGAGATATAGAGAGCCAATCAAAGAAGAATAATGCGCAGCTGACATGGACAATATCTATCAAATGATAGTGAAAGAACAAGATTGTGTTAACCCTACTGCAGAGGGAAATTTGAATTGAGAGCATGATCAATTTTGTACCTCAAACTCAGAAGAAGAGTTGGAGAACTAGTAGAATAGGCTACATGAAGTATTCATAAGGCATTGTGAAAGAATTACCAAATATATTTTTTGTATGATATTTGAGGTATGTAGCCTACCTTCTTATGATGGCTTAGGTGATGTAAATTATTTTCTTAATAATTATGAAGAATAAGTTCTAGAAAATCAAAGGTTGTAAGCATTGGATATAGCCTTGAAAGCTACCCTTGCTAGATGGTGGAATGCACACAAGAAGAATATAGGAGGTTGGTAGGAATGTCAAAGACTGAGAGGGATAAGGTTTGGAAAGATAGATACATATATGGAGATAAAATATGATGGTGAAACTAATCCTAGGAAGCATATCTAGCTATGCACTATAGCATGGAAGGAGATTCCACATCAAGAATGGGTACATGGATTCATTCATACATTAGAGACAATCCCTAAGAACTAGTATGTAGAAATGGAGCTTTTACATGGTACTATGAACTGGGAAGACATGGTTAATGGATGCATATTAACATTCAACTTTGAGGACGATGTCCCATACATAGATTTGGCCCTCCAAACAGTCAGGAAGAGGATATTTGAGAATGTAACGCCACTGACATGGCAGCGACCTGATTGGGTTGTGTAGATAGAAAAGTCACTGGAGTGTTATAACCTTACTTCATATGAAGAAGAAGATCCTCGTAACATCAACATAGAAGAGTCAGAAGGATATTGCAAAGTAACTGGACCTAAGCTAGAGATACTAGATATAACAAAGCCACTGAAGACCAATAAGGTAAGCTTAGGATCAAAGAAGGAACCCAAGTTTACAACAATAGGAGACCACTGGGATGAGGAGACAGTAAGTAAATTTACATAGTTACTTCATGAATATCAAGAACTGTTTCCCACCAAGTTTTCAGAGATGAAGGATATAATAGGAGATCTTGGAGTCATGAAGATTCCCCTTAAGCCTGATGTGAAGTTGCACAGCGACAACCCTACCCCTAGAACTTCGCTCTAAGGAAAGGAGAAAAGTCTTAGTACCACCTTTAGTTGAAAGTGGGCATTGGACTATAAACTACATTACAGAGAGAGATTTGACTTAGGAAGTTACTTTGCTACATTCTAGGTTATGTCGAAGTTTGTAGGAGCCTCGACGTAAGAGGGGTTTCTTCGCTACAATATGGGATGCGTCGAAGTTTTTCGGGAAAATATGACCTGTTAAAAAGGAAAGTTTCCATTAAAACATGCAGAGTGATGCATTTATGAGGATAGGTTGCATGAATCTAGCGATAGATATAAACATGTTGGTGAACCAACACCCTCACTTTCACTGAACCTATACAAGCAGTATATTTGTGTCGCGAAGTTTAAGGTTGACTTCCACAATATTTACATACAAGATCGTAGGGACACAAGGAATACATGTATCCCCTGCCATATTTAGTGACAAAGGAAAATATCCTAGCACAGATAAAACAATGGCCCGTGAAGTGGATCAATGTGTTGGAGACACATACAGAGGATACTACGACAGAGGAGGACACGATGCAGTTTGGGGAAGAGAGTGGGAAGGCTAAGGATGAGAAAGAGTCAGAACAAGAGGAGTAATACGAAGAGGGTCTCTAGGATCCTCCTCGAGGTGATGAGCAAAACAGAGAGATTGAAAATACAAAGACAAACCCATCTATTGCAGAGAAGAGGAAGGGACACGCTGAAGCTACCACAACAAGAAAAAATAAGCAAAATGTACACAAGACAAAGGAAATAACGTCATCGGTCCTTACTGATGGGGACATAGACCAGATTGGGGACATAATTCATGAAGCAACAACAGAATCATGGAACAAGCTAGAGGATCACTACGTCACACTTCTAACAAGTGTTGCGAACTGCATTGCAGAAATGAAGACATTAGCACAGATAGTTAGACAGCTAGTGCAGGCAGAGGAGAAGCTTGGAGAGGAAACACTAGTAAAGCCTACAATTAGGGCGCGGATAACACCGATACCTACTGGAGCCCTGCAGTTTGACTCCATCGAAGTTGAGTAGTAGACTGAAGAGTGGAGGTACGTGAACATGAACATCACCGCAGTGCCACTTCAGAGATTAGACAAGCTGCATCTAGAGATCATAGATGAGCTGAAGCAGTGCGAAAAAGTCACTTTGTAGTTAAACATTCAAGTAGAGGGAGAGCGAGATTCGCTGAAGTAGAGGCTCGATGAGGTGATCCAGGAAAGGGATCAGGCAGTACAACAACAACAAAAGCTGAAGGAGGTGGTCAAAGAAACATGTCATGAGGTTCCAGACATTAATGTCCGAGAAGAGGAACTAGTGGACGACAAGGTCGTGAAGCTCGACCTTGCAGTAAAAGGATACAAGGATAAGATCACGAATGTGGAATTTACATATGAGATGAAGATCAATGAGCTATAGATGCAGCTAAAACCATCCACACCAAAGGAAGTGTGAGAGCAGAGAGAGGCCGACCTGAAGGGGTCAATGGTCAGGATCTCTGCAGCAATGGCACATTGTGGGAAGCTATTGGATGAGAGGTTACATATTTGGACTTTGCTGCAGGAAAATCCAAATGCACAAAAATTACAAGAGGACATTCAATAGAAGTAGCTATAGTTGGAGGAGATTCGAGCAACTATGAGAACGTTACAAATCTCACAGAAGCTCGCAAAATTCAATGAGGGAAATTCCCTCCAGAAGAAGACTGAGGAGCTGAGGAAGGAAGAGTAGAATTTGACAGAGAGAACTCAGCCACGACAGGATGAGGCTCTCCAACTGTCCCAAGCAGTGGATGAAAATGTTCCAGATCTTCGACAGAGAGAGGAAGCAGTGATGCAGAAGGCTACAGGACCGGTGACAAAAGCACTATTAAAGGAAGTGTGCAGCGAAGAGAAGTAGGTCACAGACATTCTCTAGGAGTTCAACAATGCCTACAACAACATTGCAATGAAGATAAGAGGAAAATTGACTAATTGACTCGGGACGAGTCATATGTGAGTGTTGGGGGCTTGTTGGGCATAGCCCAACTTGGCTTAGATTTTGGCAAAGACTCTACATTTTGTGGGGCAGAGTGTGCAATGGAGCGCTCAACGGAGCACACAATAGAGCATGCAGTGGAGCACATTTATATCGTGCGGTGTCGTAAGGGTGGATAGAAGCCCCTCCTTTTCATAAAAGTTCGCGATTTTGTAAGGAATAAAAGGGTTTTCAGGCCATAGTTGCTTGTTTTAAGGAGTCCATGGTATTTTTCTGAAATAACCCTACAATGCAATAGTATATATTGGGTAAGATTATAAGAAGAGATATCAACTAGTCTTGATCCATATCAGTGTTATGGGTGAATTATTGTGATATGTAATTTGGTAGAAAAGGAGAGGCTCTGCTGCTGAGTGCATAGAGGCCTAGGGAAGAGCTTTCATCTGATTGTGTAGATAGCCTGAAACTTAGTGTGCAGGCCAAGAACTGGTTTTTATTCAAAGATTCATTATATTAAGGAACAATTCTTGTGGACATAGCCCTACACTAGGGTGAACCACGTTAATTTGATTTTTTTATGTGTATATTTTCTTATTATATATTGTCGAGTAGCATTTATTATAGTTTAGCTTTACTTCAGCACAATGACAGCTTATGATTTTATATGGCATGTTTAAGTGATTAATATAGTGTGGCAAAGTGATTTATATATGTTAAAGATAAGATAACATAATAATACCACATCTCCTAGTCCCTCAAGGCTGCAGAAACATGGTTCTCCATCGTCCCATAGTCACTTCGGGTGAGACTACAATATGCTTGCATGCCATTTCCGAAAGTGCTAGTGATCAAGGGTTTTGTTGATGCGTAGTATAGATTGAACCCGGGTTAGCCCAAATCAAGCCAACACTTTCCCTCGTACTATTGTTGTCGTGATAAGGATTAGCAATGTTTGGTTATGGTTAAATATGATTGACCATTAACGACCATGTTAACCATTGCTGAGCACGTTTAACCATGGTAGAATATGGTTGACTTCTTGTCCATGTTTGATCATGGTGAGCTTGTTCGACCATGGATATAGTTATATGAGGAAGGTTGACTATGGACAAGAATGGTTGAGTATGAGAGAACATGGTTAACTATGGTCAAGTATGGTTGACTATGAGTGAACATGAATTACCATGGTTGGAAATGTTTAGCAATAAACGAATATGGTTAAGCATATAGCGTATGCTTGATAATGTGGTTGACCATGGATGATCATGATGGTCATGGTTGACTATGCTAACCCTTGTTAACAATTGTTGACTTGTTTCAAGAATGGTTGAATATGGTTGAATAGGTTTGACAAAAATGGCAATGGTTGATCATTGTTCATCATGTTTTCTATGCTAGATATGTTGACTGTGGTCGACTATGGTTGACTATGTGATTATGTTCACTATGGTCAACCATGTTGAAATGGTTCGCCATTGTGAACACAATTAACCACTGTAACATTGATATTTTGTGACCATGTTTGACCATACTAACAAAAATTGACCACGTTTCAACATATTTGACAATTAATACTATGTTAGTAGATATTAACCATGGCCAACCCATAGTATGATGCATACACTATATGTTGTTGGGGACATTATAATGATGATTATTGTTGGTGACATTGCAACAATGACATTTATTTTTCATAACAATGTGATGTCATTTGTTATTCTACACATGATGCAGCATGCTCATATTGACAATGGTTGACCATGTTCAACAATCATGGCGTCATGTGAAATAACATGTGTGATGTCATTTATTATTCCACACATGATGCTGATATTAATAATGGTTAACCTTTTTCAGCCATGTTTCCATGCTTGAGTAGTAATAACCATCATGATTGAGTAGACACCTATCAGAAATGGGATGACCAAGTTTGACCATAGTCGACCATGGTTTCCTAGGTTGTCTATGGATTACCATGGTTAACTCTTTCTAACTAACAATAAATATGGTTGATTATGTCAAACATATGGTTGAATGTGGTTAACTATGGTTAACTAAGATTAACTATAGTTGGTATATAGTTTACTTAGGTTTACCATTGTTGACTATGGTTGACCATGATTAACGATGTTTGAAGAGGGTCAACCATGGTTGAAAATTGTTGTTGATGGCTAACCATGGTTAACAAGGTTGAAGAGGATTGACAATGGTTCGACAAGGGTTAGAAATATGGTTGATAATTAATGACCATGCTAATCATAGTTGACCATTTTTGAACTAGATTGACCATAATTAAATAGGTTTTAACTTCTTGACCATGTCTAATCATGGTGATCCTGTTCGACCATGGATGTGATTATAAGGGCATGGTTGACAACTTGACTATGGCCAATTATGGCTGACTATGAGTAAACATGGTTGACTATGGTTGGTAATATTTAGCAATATATGAATATGGTTGAGTATGTTAAGTATGCTTGACAAAGTGGTTGACCACAAATGACAATGGATGATCATGGTGGCCATGGTTAACAAAGGTGACCTTCATTAACTATTGTTGAGTTGTTACAAGCATGGTTGAAGAAGGTTGAATATGTTTGACCAAATTGGCAATGGTTGATTATTGTCGATCATGTTTTCTATACTAGATATGTTGGCTATGATTGGTTGTGTGGAAAGTGATTACAATGCTTGACTACATTGACTATGTGGTGATCTTGACTAGGGTCAGCCATGTTACAATGGTTGAGCATTACGATCATGATTTTCTATTGTAACATTGATATTTTGTGACCATGTATGACCATGTTGACAATTGTTGACCATGGTTGAACGTGTTTGACAATTAACACCATGTTAATGTATATGAACCATGATCAACCCATAGTATGATGCATATGCCATATGTTGTTGGATACATTGTAATGGTGTTTAATGGAGGTTACATTGCAACAATGACATTTATTGTTGATCATGTTGTGATGTCATTTGTTATTCCACACATCTGAATAATCTTTATTATTCATTAGATTGTGACACTCTTTGTCACATTTTGACGTTGTTCATAGTTCTTCACACTACAATGGAATATACCATTCATCACATTGCAATGATGGATATTATTCTTGCATTTCACTAGAACTTATTGTCTTTCACATTGCAATGACTTATTTTTGTCATGTTTATGGCATTTGTTGTTCATTACATTGTGATAATAGTAGTTTTTCAACATATTGTGATGTCATTTTTTATGAACAAGAAATGGCGGTATTGTGATGTCAACTATGTTCAACAATTGAACAACATAACCAAAAATAAGAAAACATGTTCATGTACGGATAACCATTATAAAGCATAGTTAACATCAGTCAACATAATTAACCACTAACACATTGACCATCCAAATTAGGTATGTCAACTTTTGGCAACATTTAATCGCGGTTGATGAATTGTCCATAGTTGACCTATTGATCATGGTTGACCATGTTTTTTGAAATTAACTCTGCTTGACAATGTTTGTCCACACACAACATTGTTTATTAGTAACATTAATATTATAATAACATTGATGATAAGAATAACATTATTATATCAAAAGCCCCAAGGGATAGCTCAATTGGTAGTTCTTGTTGCTAAGTACCTTGCCAATTTGGGAGGTGACGAGGTCAAATCTCCTCATTACCCTTGGGGTTATGCCTGAATAGATAAATTGCTCAGTAGATCCTTTCATGTGGATCTTCTGAGATTACTACCCGTGGATGTAGTAGCCTCTAAGTGATCGTGAACCTTAGTTCAAAAAAAACATTATTATAGTATAATTCGATGAATTTTTATATATAATATTATTATTGCATTAATGATATTGATAGTGCTTTTATATTATAGTTAATGTATTACATTTAATAATGTAACATTGTTAGTGTTATTAATGATGTTACTACTAAAATTATTATTAATATTAAAGTTATTGTTATTTAATGTTAATATTATGATTTTAATATAATTCCCATTAGAACTACTACTAATACTAAGA
This sequence comes from Pinus tabuliformis, assembly GCA_031772625.1. Classification (NCBI taxonomy): domain Eukaryota; kingdom Viridiplantae; phylum Streptophyta; class Pinopsida; order Pinales; family Pinaceae; genus Pinus; species Pinus tabuliformis. The sequence continues at coordinate 1,664,476,760 of CM062819.1, read as the reverse complement.
ATAAGATGATTTGGTTCATATAATAATAATAATATATTAGTGATATTAATATTGGTTTTATGTAATAATTAATATATTACATTAAATAACGTAATATTTCAATGTTTTTTCTTTTTCTTTTTGAAAGTTGGACATTTTGCATTATACAAATGAGGATTACATGAACATGAATTACCATGGTTGGAAATGTTTAGCAATAAACAACTATGGTTAAGCATATAGCGTATGCTTGATAATGTGGTTGACCATGGATGATCATGATGGTCATGGTTGACTATGCTAACCCTTGTTAACAATTGTTGAATTGTTTCAAGAATGGTTGAATAGTGTTGAATAGGTTTGACAAAAATGGCAATGGTTGATCATTGTTCATCATGTTTTCTATGCTAGATATGTTGATTGTGGTCGACTATGGTTGACTATGTTGACCATGTGATTATGTTCACTATGGTCAACCATGTTGCAATGGTTCGCCATTGTGAACACAATTAACTACTGTAACATTGATATTATGTGACCATGTTTGACCATGCTAACAAAAATTGACCATGTTTCAACATATTTGACAATTAATACTATGTTAATAGATATTAACCATGGCCAACCCATAGTATGATGCATACACTATTTGTTGTTGGGGACATTATAATGATGATTATTGTTGGTCACATTGCAACAATGACATTTATTTTTCATAACAGTGTGATGTCATTTGTAATTCTACACATGATGCAGCATGCTCATATTGACAATGGTTGACCATGTTCAACAATCATGGTGTCATGTGAAATAGCATGTGTGATGTCATTTATTATTCCACACATGATGCTGATATTAATAATGGTTAACCTTTTTCAACCATGTTTCCATGCTTGAGTAGTAATAACCATCATGATTGAGTAGACACCTATCAGAAATGGGATGACCAAGTTTGACCATAGTCTACCATGGTTTCCTAGCTTGTCTATGGATTACCATGGTTAACTCTTTCTAACTAACGATAAATATGGTTGATTATGGCAAACATATGGTTGAATGTGGTTAACTATGGTTAACTAAGATTAACTATAGTTGGTATATAGTTTACTTAGGTTTACCATTGTTGACTATGGTTGACCATGATTAACAATGTTTGAAGAGGGTCAACCATGGTTGAAAATTGTTGCTGATGGCTAACCATGGTTAACAAGGTTGAAGAGAATTGACAATGGTTCGACAAGGGTTAGAAATATGGTTGATAATTAATGACCATGCTAATCATAGTTGACCATTTTTGAACTAGATTGACCATAATTAAATAGGTTTTAACCTCTTGACCATGTCTAATCATGGTGATCCTGTTCGACCATGGATGTGATTATAAGGGCATGGTTGACAACTTGACTATGGCCAATTATGGCTGACTATGAGTAAACATGGTTGACTATGGTTGGTAATATTTAGCAATATATGAATATGGTTGAGTATGTTAAGTATGCTTGACAAAGTGGTTGACCACAAATGACAATGGATGATCATGGTGGCCATGGTTAACAAAGGTGACCTTCATTAACTATTGTTGAGTTGTTACAAGCATGGTTGAAGAATGTTGAATATGTTTGACCAAATTGGCAATGGTTGATTATTGTCTATCATTTTTTCTATACTAGATATGTTGACTATGATTGGTTGTGTGGAAAGTGATTACAATGCTTGACTACATTGACTATGTGGTGATCTTGACTAGGGTCAGCCATGTTACAATGGTTGACCATTACGATCATGATTTTCTATTGTAACATTGATATTTTGTGACCATGTATGACCATGTTGACAATTGTTGACCATGTTTGAACGTGTTTGACAATTAACACCATGTTAATGTATATGAACCATGATCAACCCATAGTATGATGCATATGCCATATGTTGTTGGGTACATCGTAATGGTGTTTAATGGAGGTTACATTGCAACAATGACATTTATTGTTGATCATGTTGTGATGTCATTTGTTATTCCACACATCTAAATAATCTTTATTATTCATTAGATTGTGACACTCTTTGTCACATTTTTACATTGTTCATAGTTCTCCGCACTACAATGGAATATACCATTCATCACATTGCAATGATGGATATTATTCTTACATTTCACTAGAACTTACTGTCTTTCACATTGCAATGACTTATTTTTGTCATGTTTATGGCATTTGTTGTTCATTACATTGTGATAATAGTAGCTGTTCAACATATTGTGATGTCATTTTTTATGAACAAGAAATGGTGTTATTGTGATGTCAACTATGTTCAACAATTGAACAACATAACCAAAAATAAGAAAACATGTTTATGTACAGATAACCATTATAAAGCATAGTTAACATCAATCAACATAATTAACCGCTAACACATTGACCATCCAAATTAGATATGTCAACTTTTGGCAAGATTTAATCACGGTTGATGAATTCTCCATAGTTGACCATGTTTTTTGAAATTAACTCCGCTTGAAAATGTTTGTCCACACACAACATTGTTTATTAATAATGTTAATATTGATAATAACATTGATGATAAGAATAACATTATTATATCAAAAGCCCCAAGGGATAGCTCAATTGGTAGTTCTTGTTGCTAAGTACCTTGCCAATTTGGGAGCTGACGAGGTCAAATCTCCTCAATACCCTTGGGGTTATGCCTGAATAGATAAATTGCCTGGTAGATCCTTTCGGGTGGATCTTCCGAGATTACTACCCATGGATGTAGTAGCCTCTAAGTGATCATGAACCTTAGTTCAAAAAAAACATTATTATAGTATAATTCAATGAATTTTTATATATAATATTATTATTGCATTAATGATATTGATAGTGCTTTTATATTATAGTTAATGTATTACATTTAATAATGTAACATTGTTAGTGTTATTAATGATGTTACTACTAAAATTATTATTAATATTAAAGTTATTGTTATTTAATGTTAATATTATGATTTTAATATAATTCACATTAGAACTACTAGTACTAATACTAAGAATAAGATGATTTGGTTCATATAATAATAATAATATATTAGTGATATTAATATTGGTTTTATGTAATAATTAATATATTACATTAAATAACGTAATATTTTCAATGTTTTTTTTTTCTTTTTGAAAGTTAGACATTTTGCATTATACAAATGAGGATTACATAAACCAAAAAGTTTTTGCTAATGGTCTTCTTGAAGGGAAAATAGAACAATAATAGAATTTTAGAGTCTTGAGGTTGTTAAGGCCTCATCTAACTAGAGCATCTTGTAAATAAAAAATTATAAAATTAGGTTGGTTGTGCCAAGTCTTGACATACATTGACACGAGAAGAAAAAACAAATTACTAGTGCTACAAGCAAAAAATCAGTGAGTCATAATAGCTTTTGGGAAAAATACCCAAGCACCAACGTTGGTTGGTCACTACCCTCATCTGAGGAGGAGATGTCAGTTCATCTCTTAGCTAGAATGGTCATCTTGTGGTGTATACTGTCAACATTTTCCTCCACCTTTGCCAATCTGATAGAATTCTCATGTTGAGTCCTCCTATACCACCCTATGTTGTCAGCAATATTCAAATACCATTTAACCTTGTGCCGATTTCATGGCATGATTGGTGAAGTGATGGAAGTATAAACAATGTGCCAAGAATAATGTGATCCAACCTCCGTTCATTTGAGCTGGCATCATATCGAGGTGAGTGAATGCCGACTCTTGGGAATGTTCATTGCAGAGTAATATTGTTAATATTTTAATGATGTTAATAATATTAATAATATTACTATTATTGATATTAGTATTAATTTTAATATTATTTACATTAATTTTATTAAAATTAATAATAATAATGGTGCTATTATTAATATTATTCTTAATATCAACATGTTGTGACTATTAATTTAATTAATAATATTAATATTAATAATAAAATTAATAATAATATTATTATAACATGATTATTACAATATTATTAAAATTATAAGTGGTTATATATAATAATATTAATATAGAGTGGTAATAATAGTGTATTTATGTTATGTGAGAAAACGGTATAAAAAAGTTTTATTAGGTAGTTTCATAACTTTTTTTTTGAAATAATAATAATAATAATAATATGTACATAATAATAATAATATTAATGTGATTGCTTAAATATTTTTACTAACAATAATATTAATAATAGTATAACATTATTAAGAGAAATACTTTAGTATAATAGCATCATTATATTAAAATGCTACTATATATCATTATTGCATTAATAAATGTCATTAAGGTTACTAATAATGTATTGAAGTTGTTATTAACCTTAACATCTTTAATTTTGTATAAAATATTTTTTTGGAAGAAGTTACATTTGAGATTTAGGTCGACATGTTTCGAATCGACAAGTGTGGTTCATCTTCAAGACACGATGAAGAAACAGATCTAGGAAGAAGGTTAAATAAGGAGACAGGTCAACCTAACGGTTAAATTTAACCACGGGAAGAAAAGAAAAAGTTTGATATTATTTAAATAAATTTTATTAATTTATTAATTGTTTATTTATTCTTATTTACTCAACGGTTATATTTGACTAGGTTTTAATAATATTTATGTATTTATAAAGCTATTTATTTTTACCTTATTTAAATATATTAATATAAGATAATATATTAATATATATTTAAATAAGGTAAAAATAAATAGCTTAATAAATAAATAAATATTATTAAAATCCTAGTCAAATATAACCGTTGAGTTAATAAAAATAAATAAACAATTAGTAAATTAATAAAATCTATTTAATAATATCAAACTTTTCCTTTTTCCTCCCCTCGTCAAATTTAGCCAAATTTTTTTTCTAGCTGTTAGGTTGACGTATCTCCCTATTTAACCTTCTTCCTAGATTTGTTTCTTCATTGTGTCATGACTAGATTTGTTTCTTCATTGTGTCTTGAAGATGAACCACTCTTGTTGGTTTGAAACGCATCGACCTAAATCTCCAATATGACTTCTTCGAAAAAACATTTTATACATGATGATATGAATCACAAAAGTTTAAATTCGAATATCATTAATTTTATGAGTTCTATATATTAAAACTCATAAATTTTAATGAATTTTAATTTTATATTTTTTTATATTCTTAATCATTAATATTAGTTACACTATTAATATTATTAATACTATAACTTAATATTAAAAATACTTATGGATATTAAAATTTAAAATTAATAGTATAACATTAATAAGAGAAATACTATATTATAATAACATCATTATATTAAAATGCTACCTTATTGCATTAATAAATGTCATTAAGGTCACTAATAATGTATCGTTGTTATTAACCTTAAGATCCTTAATTTTATGAGTTTTATATATCAAAACTCTTAAGTTTCAGTGAGTTTTAATTTTATATTTTTATATTATTAATGCTAGCATTAATATTAGTAACGCAATTAATATCATTAATACTATAATTTAATACTAAAACTATTTATTAATGTTAAAATTTAAAATTAATACTAAAATAATAATTTAATGTTAATATTAATATTAATATTTAAGGTTATAGGCATGTTTATTTTGGAATAGGGTTTATATAATTTTAATTTAGTGATGGTGATAGTTTAACCTCAAATATTTAAGATTTATCTTCAAAGTAGTTTTGTCCAATTTTCTTTTTTTAATTAAATTAATTAATTAAAAAGAAAATGCCATATGAATAAGTGTAATATGAAGTGAAGATAGTTATGATTTTTTGAGCATGTAGCATTAATAAGCCATAATATTGGCAAATAATTTTTTTAAATAAATATAATAATAAAACTAGAATTTAATTATTTTTTATAGTTTTTTAAATTTTAACATCTAAAATTTAATTTTAACAAAAATTAAAATCTAAAAATAAGTTATTACAAAACATTTAAACAATGTAAACTCATAAAAGAAATTGCAAATAAAAGAATTAGATCTTTATCTACTAGTGTTAAATCCATATTTAAAATAAATCTATTCGTGTGAAACCTGACCTTTATCCTCCACCCAGGGAACACACATGAGAGAAATGTAAACTTTTTTGCTTATCTTTGATTAAAATATCCACCCAGCGAACACACATGAGAGAAATGTAAACTTTTTTGCTTATCTTTGATTATGGGCTGACTAGTTTGGTCTTACAGCCAACTGTCATTCGGTCAGAGTTTTCCACCATCACGTTCCAATTAACAGACTATTCGATCTTTCAACGCAGACACAAACGGCCGTTAACTTTTCATCCAGTCCATAAGCCACTGTAACAACACATATGACGGTATTGACTTTTGAAAATCTAATCAGATCAGATTCCTCTAAATGTCCTAAGACATTCAAATCAGATTCCTCTGAATCTTTATTTATGACAAGGGACACAGGATAAGACTTATTTAAAAGTCAATCATTATACGTCCACGTTTATATTATGGTATTTGTCACATGAAAAGTAAGTTAAATGTGGAAATTCAACATTTTAGAGTTCAAATATTTTAATTTTTATTTAATTTTTTCAAGCTATAATTTTATTCCATAATACGAATTTTGACGGTCGACGATTACGTTTATCTGCGCCGCCGGGTTTAGACGGAGGGGGAGGGCGAGTCGCGACTGTGTTAAACTGAGGTTCTCTACGCCGATAAGAGCTGTCTCCTCTTTCGCTCTGCGTCTACGTGACCATGCTCTTAAGCTCCCGCTACCGACGCGATAAACTTCTGCCGCTTTAGGGGTTACATCACCGTCCGATCTACCTACTGCCGGGAAGGTCTGTCTTTTCCGATCCTCTGAACGGTCGTGTTACCCGACGCTTTCGTACCGTGGGATGGAGCAAAAACGCACGATCTTTACCGGAGCCAATCCGGAATATATCATTCTAATGAAAAAAAATTGATATTTGTTCTTTATTTTTGTTTATAGCCAGACATTGGTATAAAATCCATGGATTTCTGGCACTAACCTTAGACTTGGGTGCACTGTAGACCCGCCTGCGTCTACCTTGTTAGCTGTAGCATTTCTTCTATTATTCTATGTTGATTTTTAACTATTGCACCTTCCCCCTATGGTAATATTTGTGTGCATATCTGACATTCCCCTGTATCTTTCCACAATCATTTGTTTGTGTGTGCATAGTTCTAAGGTTCTTGTCTCAACGCATTTATTTTCTAGTAACATATTCTAGTGGCGTTCCGCTATCAATATCGTCACCTGCTATGTAACCATTTTATTCAACATGGTTGGATTCAACAAAGATGCAACATTCAGCCATGGGTGGCATAGTGAATTTCATTTCCCTTATAACGGTTGATAAATGTAGTAGAAGGTTCATCTTTATCATTTGATAAATCATCATAATCACATTCTTAACCCATTGGTTTTCTTGTTCGAATAAGCATTTTCACATCACTTGTACATCATTTAGATCCAAAATTTAAGCATAGGATTTTCTATAGTTGATTATCTCTACTAATGTACAAGGAATTTGGTTTTTCCCTGGTGAAATGGGATTGAATTCGACAACATTTTGGACACAAATCCCATCATTAATGTTTTCTTCTTGGAAAAGGAACCACAAAAGACCTTAGCTATAAGGGCCACTAATTATTTCAGAGTCATATTCAGGAGCAATGGCACACTATCCGACATAATGTGCCCCCATTCTCAGTCAGGGTCATTCACTTTATTGACACTTTGACTTCCGTAGTGACAGACCTAAGAAAATGACCATGGAAATGGGTATGATTAAGCCCGCGGAGGATAAATTTGAGGAGCTTTAGGGAGACCTACACGAGATCATTATTTCTTTATCTTCCTAAAAAAGGAACCCTGAAAATTGTTACAAAGGATGAGAGTTATTCCCTACTGGTAGGAAACTTCAATTATCAATTGAAAAAAACACATCATACTTTCGTGAGCACTCTCCCTGGGTTTTTATGTAAAAAATGGTATCATTCTTTAGTTGGAAAATATAATGCAAATGTAGATTAAGAATATACTCTACTTTATCATTTCTCAAAAGATGCTTCATCGAGAGACTAGAGTTGAGGCTTATCATAATATTTGCAACAACAAATGCACATACATTAATATCATATTATTTTGATGGTGCATCAAACTATTATTGCATCAACTTTGACTCTCTATTTCATAGTTATTATTCAAATGATTGATACATGTTTCATACATAATCAATAATCATGTGTGAGAATGATATAAGTTATTAACAATAAGGCTTTTAGTTTGAATTCCTATGAATAAAGCATGTACAAGAGAGCCTAATCTGCAACTAGAATTAGAGCCTCAAATGTCAAGTTAGAATCAATGTTGTAGACAAAAACAAATCCTTCAGTGTGTTTCATTTTGTAGTCATTTTTAAATAGACATTAGTTTGTGGTCATCCCAAACTCACCATTTGAGAGAACTCCCACTTAGTAGAAGAGACAAACATGAAGGTTTGTTAGGAAATCTTTTTGGAATTGCTAAGCCACAGAGCCATGTTCCAATAGTTTGTGGTCACGTTCAAATTTGTATTGGTAAGCACTTTCAATCACTAGAGGACTTAAAATTTTAGCCAAATTCGGAAATGTTTTAGGAAGAACTAAGTATTAAATATGAGTTGTAGAGTTTGTGGTTAGTCTTAAACAACCATTTAGTAAAAGACTTCTTCTTTTGTTACCCATTTAGTTGTGGTCTTCCTTAAACCACTAGATTCAAATATCACATCCAACCATTAGCAATTGTCCTCATCTCTTTGTTAGGACCCACATACACCCATTCAGATTGAAGGGTTGGGGTGGCAAGGGGGATGTTAGATACATAAATTGCAAGGGTTATTGTGTAGAATATGATTCGACATGAGGAGTCTAGGAGATATTTAAAGAGGAATCCAATGGTCATAAACATTTCATTTATATCTATATCATTCTAATGAAATGCAATCAATTGTTATCATTATTTTATTATTATTATTATTAATTTACACATATAAATATTCACTTAAATATCTACAAATTATACAAAACATGGCGTGGCTTCAATTCATACATTATAATCATATTGCACTAACATTTTGCGATTTCCTCCCATCTAGATTCCTCCAGATGGATGTCTACAACATATGTCAATGTACAACCATTAGTATTTAGTAATTCATAATGCCATTTATTCTCACCTACTCCATGTAAAACACATAGTTTGAGGAGGTTAGTATCCTATTAAAGAAAAATAGTTTCCAAAGTTTATTCATGACTATTCTATCAAATTCTATATTTTCAAACTCTCTAATGTAACTCACAAAATTTTCAAGATATTTCTAATGATAAAGGAGGAAATTATAGTGGCATCTTGAAACTATGTTTGACCCCTTGCTATGGTCTCCATCATTGTTGGAAGATGTAGAGACCTTATTAGTGTAAAGTTTGTAGATTGGTTAGGGATAGAGTGCGGAAGACACACTTCTAGGAATGGAAATAGAATTTGCCATCTAATCCACCATTTCCTAGTGATGATAGAATATTTGAAGCTATAAAACCACATGGTAGGGAGAGTAGCACAGTGGTTTAGACCTACACTCAAAATTGGCCCTCCAAATTATTTGACTAGAGTTGAGCCATCATAATTAAAAAATTAGTCAAGGAATAACCTTTTAAGCCAAATTTACCTTTAAAATCAATTTATTTGGAAATCTTCCTAAGATAAAATCCAAAAATATTTATTTGGGAATTATTCGTGACAGAAAATCTGAATTTCTTTTATTTGGAATCATTCCTAAAAGTGGCTCTAAAAAATATGCATGTGCAATCCCCAAGCTAAGTCTTGAATCACATAATTATATGGCCATGATTGCTCTTGATGACTAACGTGCATTATATTTTGTCTTATAAAAGAAAGGTTTTTGGTGAGACTTGATGTTTTAGTTTGAGACGTAACACCCTTATGCTAACATTTAGCTAAATTCTAGTAACCTTCCTATTGTCCTTTTTGTCCTTGCTTGAGAGGGAAAGCGTTTTATTTACTATATAATTGAGATATTTCCTTAAGTGTAGCCTATAAGATATACTTGGATCAATATACTATAATTGTTGGAAACAATTTTAATATTGAGAGGGGGGGTGGATCAATATTAAGGCTAATTTAAACTTTTTATGCTAATTTATAGTTTCTCATTCAAACAGGGAGCCCACTCTGTGTACAACAATTAATGAATGATAACAACATCCATATAAATCAACACAAGAATAAACATAATGAGTAACAAACACATGAAACACAAAGGTTTAACATGGAAACCCTTCCAGGAGAAAAACCACCAAAGCTTGTTTGCTATTTGATGTAAAAAAGAGCTCCTACTCTATTACATGACATTGTTTGTGGGCCGCCACTCACAGGAAGCACCACATCCCTTTGATTTTTTGCTAGCACCCACTATAAGGAATAACCAACCCCCTTCTTTTGTGTTCACCTAACCAACCTACAAGAAGAACCAACTGAAGCACCAACTTCATGGATTTATTGCAAGCACCAAATTGTAGCTCCTTGGATATATGCAAGCACCAACTTGTAGGAGGCACCAACCCCCAAGCTCTAATTAGACACCCACTCAAATGGAAGCACCAAATCCCTGTATGCAGGGTCCGTCCCACACTCAAAAAGGAAGTTATTACTCACTATAATTGGTAGCCACTCTGCCTAATTTTAGTTCAGTTCTTTTCTGGAGCCTTCTCTTCATTCATCCAACGGAACACTCTGTCTACTCTATAGTAGCATACATTCTCATACGAAGCTCTTTACTCTCGACTCTCTTCTTGTACACAGGAACTCATCCTTTCTCTGCAACCGAGGCACACTTGGCCTCTTCTTAGAACCACTGACAGACCGAGCTCTCTACACATCTCACTAGCAACATTGTTGCTTTTCTGCAGTTTCTCAATTATTGTCCTAGATTTTGTTTAATTTCTACACAATGGTTGATGTTATCTCCGCAGCCAAACACATTTCCTGACACTATACTCTATGAATGGCCCTCCATACTGTTGTAACATCTGGTTACTTGCCACTACTACCATATTAAATGCTTAGCATGAAATCTTAAGCATTTTCTTGACTATGCTACTCAACAAATGCAATTGTAGCACGATTAATTCAGAGAATAGGAACCTGTGTAATTCTCAATACTGAGAATTAAATCTTAGTCAACTTGCACACTCAAGGAGTACCACTGGATTGGATTATACTTGATACAATATTCGAACATCAAACTAGCACTTCATTGATGCTCTTTAAGGCTCACATGGGTCGAGATGTACATCTGCAAGGCTTCCTTGATCTAGGCCTAACCTTCAGTACTCGACCTTCTTTTATATTTAATTATTTGTGGCATGAGGAACACTCAGGTATGGAGATTTTGCATGTAGCCATATTTTCAATTCAATTCTTCTCAACATGTAAGAGAGATAAAAAAAAGATTTTTATGGAGTCACATGTTGCCTCTGGGAATCGTGGTCCTCTCTACCTTAGTCTCCATCCTTTAATTATCACCATTGACTCCATTAAAGAATTTGTGCAATTATCGTCCTTGCTGCCTTGCACCGGTACTTTCACTATCTTCCTTTATTCTAGTGATACCAACTATTATGTGTGCATTTACCTAGCTATCACATGCTTCTTCTTATCCCACTATGTCCATGGCCAATTATGGCATAACCACAAGATAGGGAGGACTTCTGTCCAAAGTTGTCGACTTATCCATGCCTAAGGAGCTAAGCTCTTAAATAGTTTTTGACTTGTCCAGTCACTGAACATATGTCCTCAATGCGTTTATTTGTTGAACCCAATTATGGAAAATAACCAAAGGGGCATATCTCTGAAATATGGCACATGGTTCCCATGATTTGTGACTCATTCCATGCCATTAAACATATACCACTATCGAGATGGAGCTCGGATGTGGTGATGCTTAAATCTTCTTATAAAATGGATCACCTACATCTTACGGTCTTGTAGTCTTCGTGTTTGGCCCACCGGCCACCTGGTTGCCTTTGAAAACCTTTGTCTGCCAGATTCTATAGACCTCCACCTGTTGGCCCCACTACAATGCCTATACTATTGAGTTGGAGCGTTGATGCCATGTGGCTCTAACGTTTTTTTAAATTGGCTTTCATAAGGCTTACGGTTGGTAATCTTATAGTTATTGGCCCACTAGTGTGCACCACTTCTAATGTTACCTTGTCTTTGCACTCTTTTCTTCGTATTCGGTCTGATGTCCTTCACACACTTACGTGCAATGGTTTTTGTTCATAAATAGCCTAGAGGCCCTCGGTCATGAAAACACATGAAAACCACTACATAACCTTGACCTTAGTGTGCCTTTCGTCATTTGATGAAAATTTCAACTTATAGGAAACTCTATGTCTCCTAGAAATCCATTGAAAGTGCTTCTGGGTTTTTGACTTTTGGGAAATTCTTGTTACGGGTTCTGTGAATTGACTTTCCATCAAATATTGTCCCCTGCTAGCTGAGTTCCTTGCCATCTTGTACCACCTTTTAAATAAACCTTTGGGGTTTTGGGCCTTTTAGGGTTCCAGAGTCCCAGGCTTCCCCCTACACTGGCTCATTACAAACCCATAACATTTTAAAATAAACCTTCTGGCTTCCACCTTCTGCGGTTCGACCTTCTGCCCCACTAAGATTCGAGGAACTATCCCCGCAACCTCGACTCACTGCTATCCTAATTTTCTTTTAAATAAGACTTTGGGCTTCTCGGCTTCCCAGGGTTCTAGGCATCTAGACACTGCAACTATAAGTGACTTTGACTTGTCAACAAATTTTGAACGAGAGGGTGATTTGCATACTTTAGTATATGATTGGAAAGATGTTTCCAATAACTTTCCAACTAGGCTATTTCCAAGAGAATTTGAGTAAATATCATAATGCATAAATGCCTCAAAATCATGGGTCTCCCAACCATCATAGTCATCTTTTTATTTATTCCCCACTAGGCCTACTACTATGATGATTCTCTACAAAACACTGCATCAACCATGCGACTCCCCTCGAACAACAACAACCTTAATGCTGGTTTGGTTGACATCAACGCCTCACTTCTTGCTTCCACTTAGCCATCAATGCTAATCTTGCTTGACATCAATGTTAACATAAATGCCAACACATTGGATGCCACCAACCATCGATACTATGCGAATTTTTTAACACATATCTCCTATGTTGTAGGAATTAATGCCAACACACTTTCCAATTATTCATACAATGCCAACTGTCCAACAGTAATGAGAGAGTGGGATCCTTTGTTGATTGTAGAGCCTAATTATCTTCTTGATTTGGAGGTATTATTTGTTAACCATGTTTAGACCCCAGCTCCTCATTGGGGTGTAGAGGTGATTTCTCCCTTAGTATTGTTCCATGACAAGGATTAACAATGATAAATTATGGTTAAATATGGTTGACCATTAATGATCATGTTAACTATTGTTGAACTAGTTTTACCATGGTTAAGTATGGTTGAAATTAAAATTTCATTATGTTAAAGCCCTTCTTCATTAGCTATTTTTATTAGAAGCCTCATCAAAGAAACCCATAGGGTATTTTCTCTAAAAATTCATAAGCCGAATGCATCTCAGTGGTCCCTTATTGGACATGGGATCGATTTTGTTTAGGTAAGCACATATGTTGATGCATATGTGATTGACGTCCAATGAAGAATTTTTAAAAATACTTGCATTTATACTTCTCCAAATTCCCTCTATAATGTTTAAAGGAAGGGCCCAATATTCCTTCTAACTCAACATCTAGTCCCACAAGCAAGCTTCCATAGATGTAAAATTCCAGTTTTCATAAATGTTTAAGATGCGTAGAACTCCAATCCAAATGGAGACAACAAATGGACACTACAGGAAAACATGGACCACGTCATCGAGTGCCCCCTTACATAAAAAACATATCCCAAGTCCAATGAAACCCCTACGACATAGATTGTCCCATGTTAAAATCTTATTCTTTCAAGCCAGCCACGCAAAACATTTGATCTTTAGGGGAAGGTTCCAATTCCAATGGTCATAAACATTGTATTTATATCTATATCATTCTAATGAAATGAAATAAACTCTTATGATTTATTTATTTATTTTTCTATTATTATTACTATTAGTCTACATATATAAAGATTCACTTAAATATGTAAAAATTATACAAAACATGGTGTGGCTTCAATGCACACATTATAATCATATTGTGCTAACAGTTTTTGGTTTCCTCCCATCTACATTCCTCCACATTGATGCCTACAACATATTTCAATGTCAAACCATTAGTATTTAGTAATTCATAATGCCAATTTTTCTGACTTACTCCATGTAAAACACATAGTTTGAGGAGGTTATCAACCTATTGAAGAAATGTAGTTTCCCAAGGATATTCATGACTATTCTATTAAATTCTGTATTTTCAATCTCTCTAGCATACCTCACAATTTTTTAAAGAAATTTATAATGATAAAGGAGGAAATTATAGCTTCATCCAGAAATTATATATCACCCCTTGCTATGTTATGCATCATTGTTGGAAGATGTAAAGACCTTATTAATGTAGAGTTTGTAGATTGTTTAGTGATAGAGTGAGGAAGACACACTTCTAGCAATAGAGATAGAATTTCCCATATAATCTACCATTTCCTAGAGGTGATAGAATATCCAACGCTATAGAACCACATGGCAGGGAGAGTAGCACACTCGTTTATGTTAGCCTCTACAATGTCCTAGGCTGAGGAGGAGATCGAAAGAAGTAACTTCAAACCCCTTGCAGTTTAGCAGCTAGTCCTGCTAAAATAGAGAGGGATCTGTGGCATAAGCGCTTGGGTCACATGAACGAGAAGGGATTAAAATCCTTGTTGATAAAAATATATTTCCAGGTTTGAAATCCTACAATCTTGATCTTTGTGAGCATTGTATATATGGTAGACAGAGAAGGGTTTCATTCCTTAGAGGTGGCCATGACAAAAAGAAAAATGTGTTAGAATTGGTACACTCAGATGTGTTTAGGCATGTTAACATCAAATCATTAGGAAGAGCATCATATTTTGTAACATTTATAGATGATGCATCAAGGAAGGTTTGGGCATATCCTATGAAAAATAAAAGTGAAGTGTTTGGAATATTTCAAAAATTCCATGTTGCTGTTGAAAGAGAGACTAACAAATTACTAAAACATTTAAGAACAGATAATGGTGGAGAATATTTCTCAAATGCATTTAAGGAATATTGTAACAGGTTTGGCATAAAGCATGAGAAGACTGTGCCTGGTACTCCTCAACAGAATGGTGTCACAGAAAGGATGAATCGCACCGTTATGGAAAATGTGCGAAGTATGTTGTTCAATTTTGGTTTGAAGAAGAATTTTTGGGCTGAAGCAGTCAGGACCACTTGCTACCTCTTAAATAGATCTCCAACTACAGCCTTGGATGGCAGTATCCCTGAAGAAATTTGGATTGGTAAGAAGTTGAATTATTCTCACTTGAAAATCTTTGGATGTGAAGCATTTGTACATATTTCCAAAGAAAATAGGACTAAGCTAGATGATAAATCTATGAAATGCATATTTTTGGGATATGCGGATGAAGATTTTGGTTATCGTCTATGGGATTCAGTCAAACATAAAATTATTAGAAGCAAGGATGTTATATTTAATGAGTCAGAAATGTTCAAGAGCACTGTAGGTGAGTTGGAGGTCAAGAAGGTTATTGACAGGTTTGAAGAGCAGCAAGAAAACATACCACCAATACAAGAAAATGAACAGCAAATTCAAGAGCATAAAGAACAACAAGTGGAAAATGATGAACAACAAGAAGAAGGAATCTTGTAGGAACCTTCACAGGAGATTCAACCCGATAATGCACCACCACAGTTGGTTCACAGATCTTGTAGGCCTCATAAGCCTTCACAAAGGTGTCCTCCTTCAAACTATATTTTGTTGACTGATGAAGGTGAGCCTAATTGTTTTCAAGAAGCCTGTAAAGTTGAACACAGTGAAAAATGGAAGAAAGCAATGGAAGAAGAAATGAACTGTTTGCTGGAAAATAAAACTTGGGAGTTGGTAAACCTCCCAAAAGGTAGAAAGGCTCTACAAAACAAATGGGTTTACAGGATTAAGCATGAAGGTGATGAAAAGAAGGAGAGGTATAAAGCAAGGCTGCTAGTGAAAGGTTTTGCCCAAAAAGAGGTATTGACTTCACTAAAATTTTCTCACCTGTTGTTAAAATGTCATCCATTAGAGTCATTCTTGGTCTAGTTGCTGCTTTAGACTTAGAATGTGAACAGTTAGATGTAAAAACTACTTTCCTTCATGGTGAATTGGAGGAAGAAATTTATATGGAGCATCCAGAAGGCTTCATAGAAAAAGGCAAAGAAGGCCTTGTTTGTAGGTTGAAGAAGAGTCTCTATGGGTTGAAACAGACACCTTAACAATGGTACAAGAAATTTAATTCATTCATGTTGGAACATGGTTTTCAGAGGTTGGAAGTTGACCATTGTGTCTATAGCAAGAAATATGATCAAGGAAAGTATATCAAGGCTACAAAGAATAGTAGCCCTCTCTACAATAGAAGCAGAGTACATAGCTACAACAGAAGCTTATAAAGAGATGTTGTGGATGCAACGATTCCTAGGAGAGATAGGAATAAAGTAGGACAAGTATGTGTTATATTGTGATAGTCAGAGTGCCATTCACTTGGTGGAAAACCCAACATTTCATTCAAAAACCAAGCACATTGACTTAAGGTACCATTGGATCTGGCATGTGTTGGAGGAACAACAATTATCCTTGGAAAAGATTCATACAGATAGGAACCCTGCTGATATGCTCACTAAGATTCTACCACAGAATAAACATGAGTTATGTAGAGACATGGTAGGACTCGGTGTGACTTGATTCATGACTCTTATTTGGCTTCAAGTGGGAGAATGTTAAGTGTGAAGCCAAATTCATGCAGAATTCTAGATCCTTATACACTGCCATTAGTTTCTAGATCTCCATCTAAAACACATGCACGATTCTAGATCCTTCTACAACCTCTATAAATTTGTAATTTCTCTGGCCAAGGAAAGCAAGCCAAGGTCGAGGCCTATTATGTAATGCAAAGTGATTTCTGTTCTCCAATGATTGTTTTATCTATTCCACTGTTTCTGATTAAGTAATCTTGTTGTTTCTCCATTTGTCTGTCTCTTAAATTATTCTTTGCTATTGTCGTCTAAGTCTCTGAGTATAAATCTGTTGTGTGTGATGTATGCTCCGAACTAACACTTGGAAATTCTCCATTGTTAAATCACTTATTGACCATTAAAAGAATACCAAAAAAAATGGTTTAGAAGAAGAGATGATTACATATTTTGAATGTAAGGTTGCTCATAAAATTGATAAGAATAATATATGTTTATGGAAAAAATCATCGTAATTATATATATATATATATATATATTATTTTAATATTTTGTTAATTGAGATTATTTTGGGTGTATATATATCTATATATATATATATATAGATATATATTATTTTAATATTTTGTTAATTGAGATTATTTTGGGTGTTTAGAGGAAGGAATAGAATTTTTTTAGCAAATAAAATGATAAATGTTTTAATAAGTAAAATGATAAATGTTAATAATATATGTATAGTCTTCCAGCAATAGTATAGTACTGTGAAATTTTTTTATTATTTTACTATATTCTTATATACATATATTTTTGTGGTGTCAAATTTGTTAGTGAATTGATAATTTCTTTTGGTAAGAGGATGATGGCTAAGTTTTGATAATGTAAATAGATATCGCTCTCCACCGAGCTTGTAAACAACTTCGTTGGTTAAGGATATTATTCATCAATAATCCCATAATAATCAAATATCTCCCCAAGGGCCAAAAAGATCATTACTATTTGATATATCCACAGTATATATAATCTTGCACTCTCCCTCTTCGAAATAGAAATGCCTATATACATGTCGATAACAATAATGATGCTCATATTAAACTGCTGAATGGTTTCCATGGGGTTTATTTTTCATCACAATTCTGATAATAGGTACATGTTAAAAGGATATGTCATATGATGGTATCTGCCACATGAGGCTTTTTCAGATGCTGCCTATTAAACTGCAAGCTCTTTCAAGCTGTTTTTGAGCCATATGGTGTTCAAGTCACCTGAACTTTTTATCTGTATATCTCCTCAATATAATATCAAGATTTTCTTTCTAAAAAACAATAATGATGCTCATACGCATCGAATCCGTATGGGCCGGCCAAGTTTCTTTGTTTTTTAAAAGTAACATTATTAAAGTCCGACCCATTCAATAAAATTGACATAACAACGAAAATGCCTTCCTTTTTCAGGCCATCTTTCTGTTTAATTGCGTGGGTGTATCAGATCAAATTTCGAAACTGTGCATGATAGTTCTCATTAGGTACGGAAGACAAGGGGAGACTCTAAAAGTATTTGCATGCAATCTCAATACCTCCTTCGCCTTCTGCTTCGTTTTTTCTGCGCAACTGAGTTGTTGAAGCATGCAAAGTTTAGACACAGCTCCACACTGAAGCACCTCCCGAAGAATCGACGCAGTTGAAGAATATGTGCAAAGCGACCAAAGAATTCGAACTGCTTTCTGAGTGGCAATTTCTGAAACCCTAATAATCTTCTTGGAGACTACAGCAATGCCCATCGCGTGATTAGCCATGGCAGCCCTTCCTTCTGCATAGTCCACTAGCATGTCCAACAGATCTAATATCTTTTCACACTTGGGCTTCTCGGCCTCTGGAAGTAATTCAATCAGACAAAATATTGTGCCTGCCTCTATAGCCATTAATCTGTTCTTTCTGGACTTTTTACATATTGCTATGAGGACAACCAAGGCAGCCATGATCGCCTGATGGCAGGATTCACCCTTTATGATCTCTAGGAGACCTTGGAAAATATCAATCTTTCCCCTGCCGATAAATTCCCAATCAGATATCCAAGTGGAAACCTTCTGCAATAAAACAACCGCGTGAAGTCTAGCTTCAGCGTTTCCCTTATGCAAGACCAAGGCCATGGACCTAATGCAGGCTGCCTCTGACAAAGATCTTGCAGTTTGCTGGGTCATAGGAAGCAGATGCAATATACCCAAAGTTTCCTCACAAGCCCTGAACTTTTCATTCTCACTGTCGTCGCAGCAAGACGAATTTATCAGAGATGCAAGAACGATACTCGAACCGGCCGCCGCCATGCACCTTCTGTTTCCCTCGCTCTCTCGCGCAATGGACCGCAATTTTTTCAATGCACTGATGCGTTCCACTGCTGGAGATCTGAGTGCAGCTTCAAGTAACGCGGAGATTTGATCGGAGTCGACGGGCGCCCGGGGAGTGGTGATTTGCTCTACGCCCTTGGAGCTGTTTGCAAGACACCATCCTTTAATGAGGCGACGCAGCGTGTGGTTTGGAGTTAAATCGAAATTCTCTAGCGGCTGCATGGTAGCAGGACACGTTTTCTTGTTGCACGAAAAAATCCAGTGCTCTATGCTTTCCCGATCATAAGTCATGCCCGTGGAAACGGTTACGGGGTCTCTCATAAGCTCCATCGATATGGGGCACCTGAAGTAAGAAGGCACCTCCACCTCCGAACAATCATGTGGTGAGTTATTGAAGCTTAACATAGTAACGTTGGTATCAATACAGCGAGATAACCAGTTATTCAGATCGACCACGTTTCAGGGCAGGCTTGTTGTCTGAAGGCTTCAATATACAGATAATTAAAGCTTAGCGTCTATGACTATATAGTTTCTCTTCCTGCACAATTGTTAATGTCAACGCACTCGCTCTGTCAAGGTTAGGCAGTCAGTTGTCGGTCGGTCAAATATAGAAATAGTCTGCAATTCCACACGTTCCAATCAATAGACTATTTCAGCTTTCATCGCAGACACTAATAGCTGTAAGTTTTTGATCCAGTCCATAGGCAACTGTAACCACCCATATCAGAATATTGACTTTTTGAAAATATAGTAAGATGGTAACCAAGGCAAAGTCATCATTAAAAGGCGAGGGTGTCGCAAGGGAGCATTGAAAACGATTGAAGGCGGAGACATTTCCGTATTATGACGAGGAGCGAAGGAGGATTTATTTGAAAGTCAACCCTCGTATTGGTATGTTAAGGTATTTGCCACCTGAAAAGTATGTTAAATGAGGAAAATTCGGCATTTAATCGATTTTTTCGAGCTTTATTCCATTGATAAGAATTTTGACAGTCAGTGTATCTGTTTATGGATTACTTAAAAAGTCGTTAAACGTGGAAATTTTGGAATTCTAACTTTTTATTAGAGTTAAACAATTGGTTTGAATTAATATTTTATGTGGTTTAATTTAATCAAATCTTTATAAAATTTTGTTGGAATCATAATTTAATTTATGAATTATATATAATTTGAATATTTTAAAGATTATTTATAATATTAAATTTATTTATATATAACTATAAAAATATATCATCTAATTAAAAAATGTTTGGTCAGATTTAATTAAACATTTAAATTTATTCAATAGTTATATATTTCAACAAAAAATTTAATTAATTTTAAATTTCTTATATAATTTATTACATATAAACCTTATATGATAAATGGTTTTCTTAAATTTTTTATATAAAAATAGTTAATTTTCTTTTTTAATTTTTATATAAAAATGGTTAAGTTAAAATATCGTATATATAAAAATATCTAATTATATCATGAATTCGGTTAACGAGTGCAAAATATGGTTAGCATGCCCTTGACTAATACTTTTTTAATCAAAAATTTACTCTGAATATCATAAACAAACTAATAAACATAAATCTAGTTATATAATTTTAAAAATAAAATAAAATTAAACTTTACTTTATATTTTTGAAAATAAAAGAAATTAAAACTGAATTGAAATTTTCATATTGAGAAAAATTACATACTAATCATTTGAATTAACATTATCTCTCTCTCTTCCCATAAACCAATACGTGAATTAACATTATCTCCCTCTCTTCCCATAAACCAATACGTGAATTAACATTATCTCCCTCTCTTCCCATAAACCAATACGTGAATTAACATTATCTCCCTCTCTTCCCATAAACCAACACTGTGATATTCCACAGTAAAATCTTATCCATAACAAGGAGGGTTTTGCGGCAAGTCTATGCTTTGAAAGAGTGTTTAATTTGGGGAAGCTATTTTGTTTAATGGACAAACTTTGCTTAAAATCTTATTCAAATTTGTAGTTACTGAAACTACAGAAGTTGGTTGGCAAATAGATCAAGTTGGTTGACAAATTGGCAAATAGATCAATTGGTTGTAGCTAGCATCCTGAAGAGACTAGAGTAGGTGCAACATAAACAACAAGAAGGGCTATGGTAGCAGAGACATTATATCCAAAAGTAGATGTTGTTGATTCAGCAACAGCTTATCCATGAGTGCTATTGATAGTCTAAGCCCATGGATGCATAGAATCATAAATAAATGCGCAGCCTCACCGTAAAGAGCAAACTCTACATCCTGTAGATCAATTGCACGCCCTCATTAGTGGGAACAGGAGCTTATGCCTTCACATCACCACTTACAAAAGCAAGGAATGTAGGAACATCCATCGACTTCATAACTAACATGAAATATTAGACGTATTGGTTCCTAAAACATTGAAGAATTTTAATTTTTTACAGAAGTCCAGTGAATTTGGCAAAGGGACCAATCTATTTTGTTTAGAGGATGACCTCCGCTTAAAACCTTGTTGAAAGCAGTGGTTGAATTCCAAACAGAAATTCCAAGTTCGAAATGCCTAACTTGGAGAAACAGAGCTACACTGAACTAAAGGAGATCAAGCAGATCATTGGTCAGAGCGCTTGGGAGTACGATAAGTGGTTCTGTGCCATCAAAATAGCAGTAATTGGAGTATGAAATCCTTCAGAAGTCCTAGTGAATCTGGCAAAGAGACCAAGCTATTTTGTTTAGAGGACGACCTCTGCTTAAAACCTTGTTGAAAGCAGTTGTTGAAACCTGTAGTTATAACAAATAACAGTTCAAGCAATGCACACCGGAAGGACAAATAAATTACCAATAATTTAAAAATCCTCTGCTCAGCTTGGTTTTGCACTTCTTCGGAACTCATTTCCGGTTACAGTCTGTGCAATCTCAACTATATACAAAAATGGGTAATCCTAGTATTCAGATAGAAATAAAGCCTGTAAAAATTGCAGAACCTGAAGCCCTAAGCTGTATTAGGCATGCACCCCTTTTATAGAACAAACCTGAAAGTTTCCCCCTTTGGTTACAAATTCTTGGGTTCAACCTTATGCTTATCTGTAGCCCATTATAATTAGATTACATGCTTGTAATGAGTTGTAAACAAAAGGCAAAATGAACTGGGTATTCACAAGCGCTCATATGGGTTCATGGTGAATACCATGAAACTCGTATATTTGTAAATAAACTTCGATCAAAGAAGATGTCCATTTATTAGGTTCTGGAACTTGTGTCAATTAGGATGGGGTAGTTGAAAATTCGAATTCAAACATTGAATATTGCATAGACCTAGAAAAAACAGCGAAGGGTAATAATGGGACTTGGGGAGCAATGCATTTACAATGGTTTATGTAAAGGCCCAATGATTTTGTGTAAAGTCCCAAAAAATCCAATCCCACCAAAATCTAGAAAAGACTTTGGAAATCTTGTAGTCTTGAAGAAGAAAACACCACCCACCTATAGAGCACTTGGGAATTCCCGCAGCCTCTAAGAAGAAAACAACCTCCACCTGTTGATTTAGTGTAATTGCAAAATGGTGTGGACATTAGTACATTTGGGTGGGGAGAACATGCAAAGCAGAGAAAAGCAGAATAGATTAGAAATTATTTGTACAGAAATGCCAAGTTCCAAATGCCTAACTTGGAGAAACAGAGTTACTCCAAACTGAAGGAGATCAAGCAGATCATTGGTGAGAGTGCTTAGGAATACGATCAGTGGTTCTGCGCCATCAAAATAGCAGTAATTAGAGTCTGAAATCCTTCTTGTTATTAATCCACCTAAATATGAATTACAAGCTGAATCTCAAAACTTAGTAAAGTATTTAAATTAAAAAAAATGTTATTAATAAATATAAATCAAAGTGCCACATTTAACACAATGATATTAGATGTTTTCGAGACATGGTAACCATGCCTGCATACTTTCACAAGTACACCACATGGGTTTATGCTCAGTCCACTTGTCCACAACGATGATCTAGATGTATGTCTATTGTTATTTTTCCTGTTAAAGTTGGTAGACGATAGCCTGCCATTTTTCCTATTAACGCTGATCGAAGGTGGAGGTCAGCACTGGTTAGCTTTCTTGAGAATGTGGAGGTCATCATTGGCTAGCTTTCAAAAGAACCTGAATTGCCCAAAACTCAAAGATCGAAGGTAGGGGTCATCACTAGATAGCTTTCCTGAGAAGGTGAATTTCCAAAAACTTAAACGAATCCACAACAACAACATCCATCACATCGTGCGTGGAAAGAAACTATCCGGTTGAATTGACCCTTCCAATTCAAAGTGCTTTCCTGCAAGTTGAAACTTGTTAAGCTGAAACTACCCTACAAGTTGAAATCGCCCTTGGGTAGGTAAACACTGGCTTCAGAAAGTCCTCCAAAGGAATTTAAGGGGAAAAATCAAGGGTCGTTCAATAGCTTAACTTTCTATTTTCTCTTGGGCACTGCAAGAATTAATGGGTCAAGTGTTAAGTAACATGGAAGGATAGGAAGGTGCTAAGTAACAGGGAGGGATACGAAGGGCCTATGAAGGTAGAGGCCCTATCGCAGCTGTGAGGACATATCAATGCTTGAGGGCGAGTTGGGGTTGTAATAGATTTGAGGAGAGACGAGTTTCCTTGTAATTAATTCTTGTGCATAAAGGTGAACAGAAGGGATAGCCTGTACCATTGTTCATGAAGTTATAAAGGATGTGTGGCTTTGGTTTATTACCTGGAACAATCTATTGTACATTTCTGCGAGTATATTTATATATCAAACTTGAATGTTTGTCAATTTGCTGGAGGAAGCTTGCTGGAGCTGGTTGGAATTCTCAAACAAATTTATATGGCTACTGATTTCACCAGGTTCTCTTAATTTCTTGTTCACTCACTGTGTATTAATTAACAATTTATCATATAGATGTTTATGTCCAAAGTCTATTGTTAAGTACATTTGTATCAGTGTTTCCTATACATTTGTATCAGTGCTGCCTATTTCTCTGAATTTACAAATCAACCCAAAAATTTGATTATTAAGTGTATTTGTATCAATGTTGCCTATTTCTCTGAGTTTACAAATCAACCCAAATTATTGATATATATATTTTCAGTGTTGCCTATTTCTCTGAGTTTAGAAATTAGCCCAAATTATTGATATATAATTGCAGCACTTCCTATTTCTCTGAGTTTACAAATCAACCCAAATTATTGATATATAACTGAAGTGATTATTTATGCACTCTTTATATATATTTATATATATGCAAGCTTGTGAGCACTGAGTAATCTTTCCAGTTCTTATGCATACATAGGTTTTCATTAATAAATACCTGCTAATGCACACTGAATGTTTACTTTCATCATTCATTCAATGCATACTGACCTGCTTTCTCTCTGTGTGATTAAGTGTTAGGTAAACTTGACTCAGGATAGAGTTAAAGTTGACCAGGTTAAAGAGTGATGGTTTTTGGGCACATGGTATTGTGGACCCATAGTATTCTGCCAGTGGTATTATATGTAATGGAGCTTATAAAAGGTTGGAAGGACTTCATTGTAAAGCAAGACCTGGAGGTGAGCGGTGAAGGCTCACTTGGTTGGATTGGCCAGGGTTTTGGCCAATGCTAATGAGATCTTATTAGGTTCGGTTTTTCCCCGGATTTCGGGTTTTCCTAGATAAACGTTTGTGTTTATGTGTCTATGGTTGTTGCTGGTTATTTTTATATTTATTCCTCTCAGTAATTATTTATGTTATGTAGTAAATTTCTTAACAACTGGTATCAGAGCCAGATCTTGGTTTCAAAGGGATTCCTTGATGCTAGGGGTTTATAGTGCCTGATGAGATCAATGCAACCTTTTTTCAGATCTGGGTCTGGAAAATAATGGTGGAACAATCGTACGCGGAAGAACCTCGAGGATAATGTGCAGAAGATAGTGTCGTAACTGCCAGGGATCGCAGTGCATTTGCGATATTTACCGGTTTGGAACATGCTGACGAATTGTTCGGGATTGATGTGGCTTCGAAAATTGTTCATTTTCTGCTACGTGAGGCCACCAATGCTGGAATCTATGAGGTTCTCGTCGAGCTTGCAGTTGGAGCAATTTGATAGAAGTTCTTGAGCAAATCAAATTAAGAGAGGATGGATCAGAATCGCAGCAGCAATAAACAAAAAAAAAAATTAATAAAGTCAAAATTATTACATGTAAATAGGCATACTACTATAAGACCTGGTAAGGCATGTGTGCCCCTCGGTGATCACCGGTAAAGTCTGGGTTAAACCTAGGTGATAGGGGGGATGTTGGGTTAACAATACCCCGGGGAAAAATTCTGAGGGGGGTAAGAGCCAGAGTGAGTAGGATTGTCTCACTTAACAGGTTTGGCTGGAGTTAGTCAAGGAACCCCAAGTCAAGTTTAAGGGGGGAATTGTTACGTAAACTTGACTCAGGATAGAGTCAAAGTTGACCAGGTTAAACAGTGATGGTTTTGGGGCACATGGTATTGTGCACCCATAGTATTCTGCCCGTGGTATTATATGTAATGGATCTTATAAAAGGCTGGAAGGACTTCATTGTAAAGCAAGACCTAGAGGTGAGCGGTGAAAGCTCACTTAGTTGGATTGGCCAGGGTTTTGGCCAATGCTAATGAGATCTTATTACGTTGGGTTTTTTCCCGGATTTGGGGTTTTCCTAGATAAACATTTGTGTTTATGAGTTCATGGTTGTTGCTGGTTATTTTTATATTTATTCCTCTCAATAATTATTTATGTTATGCAGTAAATTTATTAACATTAAGAACCTACATGCAAAAGGAAACTAGGGAAGAAGAAAGAAACCAAACCAGGGAAGCCGGCTTAAGGACTAAGAGCAACTGAGGTACGAGTAAGAACATACATGCAGAAAGAAGTGTGATACCAGGTTGTCCACTAGCACCAGCATCAGTAGATGCCCATGAATGCATCCATATGTAAGGGGTTTCCCCCATAGGAACGTACGCCAAATTCCAGGATACGATACCACTCGATCGGGTAAATCCAACCATCTTACTTCTCTTCGACCCGATAAGAGTGCGCAAGTAAACCAGACACCACAGCAAGCAACTTCAACCATTAAACAGACACAAAAACAACATGCATTTGCCATTGGGCAACTTCAACAGTTTACCACCTTGCAACTTTAGCCCACCTGGCAACTTCAACCCGCAAAAGACTTTAACTTATAATACGATAGTACAACATTTCATAACATTTAATAATGGTAAAACTGATGCTAACATTACTCTCCACTTCCCAAATAATAAAAACAACAGAAGTCGAAAATAACATATGCTTTTGGCCTCTCCTCCTTGGGAAGAGGCCAATTAAGATGATGAAATAAATTTCCATATAGTTAACAAATGGAACTAGTTGTATACGCTGCAAATTCAGTGTATAAACTGTATTCCGCTGTAAACTCAGTGTATAAATTGCATACTCGTTAAAGGAATTAATGCTAAAAATCGTGATTTCGATTATTATAGTCCCATGCCATTGCCAAATGGCACGGACTAATAATAAGATAAAAATCCCCGATATCAAATTATAATGACCCTCAATGTAACTAAAAATACGGAGATAAGGGAATCATTCTATAATTCCAATAAATGAAGAAAGAAACATAATAAGATGGAGCACATGACTTCCAACAAAGCGGCATAAGCATGATTGCATAAATTTGCTATTTGTAAAAGGATTTTGAGAATCACCCACTTATTTCACAAACCATCTCCCCATAGACCTTGTGAGTGACATCCCTTCAAAGTGTTTTATAGAAGGTTCGCAATACATTTATGCATACAACTCTATACCGTATGCATATATTGTAATTTCAAAAGCATCATATATCCATATTTGTAGCATTAAGGTTGTTTTTATTTTAATAAGCTTTATATTTGTGTGAAAAATACAAGTTTTGGTTTTTTTTTTAATGGTAAGTTTTTGAAAGCTAGTTTTAAAATTCATTTACTTTATTATGGTTGAATATTATTATTATTATTATAAAATATATATATATATATATCTATATATATTTATTAATGTGATGTTATTATATAGTGTAATTGTGATTAAATAATATTGAGAATGTGTATTTTTTAGGAGTTTATAAAATATCTTTTGAATGAATTAGAGTATGTATATTAATTTGGTAATTGTTTTGGTTATGATTTTAAAATTAAATTATGTTAAACACTTAATCTGCAAAGATTATGGTGTATAATATGAACCATTATGAGGATTTAAAGAGACCTTGAAAGAGAAAGTCAATGGTTGTATACATTGTACGTATATCTATATTAGTCTAATCAAATGCAATGGATTTATATTCTTTATTTTTGGTTTACAACGAGACATCGGAATCAAATTCATCGATTTAAGTCACTAGCCTTAGACATGGGCGCTCTTTAGATATTTTCACATCTTCCCTACCAAGTTTGGCATTTTGTCTACTATTATGTGTTTATTGCTATTGATTGCACCTCACCTCCATGGTTACATTTTTCTACATATTTGAAATGCGCTTATCTCTATCCACAATCATTTGTTTGTATGTGCATAGTTCTAAGGTACCTCTCTCAATGTGTTTATTTTCTAGTAATATCTTCCAGTGGCTCTCCGCTATCAATATCATCACCTTCTATGCAACCATTCTATTCGAGATGGCTAGATTCGATAAAAATGCATCATTTTCTACCTTGTCGATGTAGCTCATGAGTGGCAAAGGGAATTTCATTTCCCTTGTCGTGATTGACAAAGATAATAGAAGGTTTCTCTTTATCATTCGAGGAATTCTCATTATCATATCCATTCTCTACATTCTTAACTAATTGGTTTTCTTGTTACAGTAGCCACTTTCTATATCGCTTGCACATCACTTACATCCATAATTCAAGCATAGTGTTTTATATAGCTAATGGTCTCTACTACTATAGAAGGAATTTGGCTTCTCCCTGGAGAAATGGGGTCGAATTTGGCATCATTTTGGAGACAAATCACATAATTATGAATTTCTTCTGAAAATGATCCCAAACAAACATTAACTATAAGGGACACTAACTATTTTTTAGTTATATATGGAATTAGTGGCATTCTCTACGACATAGTGTGCTCCCATTCTCTGCCATGGTCAATAGTTTATCGATATTTTGACTTCCATAGTGAAACAACCAAGAATAACGCTACAAAAATGTTTATTATTAAGCCCACATGGTGAAATTCAAGGAGACTCATGGAGAACTGCACGGGATTGATATGTCTTTTCCTTCTTAAAAAAAGCAACCTTGAAAAGTGTTATAAAGGATGACAATTATTCCCTGCCACCAAAAAATTTGAATTATCAATTGAATAAAAAACAACGTACTTTCATGATCACTCTCTCTAGGATTGTATGTAAAAAATGGTATTGTCCTTTAACTGAAAAATACAAGCACAAGCATGGCTTAAGAATATACTTTATTTTTTCATGTCTCAAAAGATGCTTTATCAAGAGACTAGATTTGAGGATTATCATAATATTTACAACAATAGATGCACATATATTATCAAATTATTTTGATGGTGCTTCATAATACAATTGCATCGATTTTGACTCTCCCTTTCTTAGCTACTATTCAAAGGATAGATGCATGTTTCATGCATAATCAAGAACCATGTGGAGGAATTATACAAGCCATTAACAAAAAGGCTTCTAGTTTTTTGAATACCTATGAATCAAACATGTACAAGCGAGCCTAATCCACAAGAAAAACTGGTGTCTCAAACCTCAAGTTAGAATTAATGTTGTAGACAAAAGAAAAGCCATTAGTGTGTTTCATTTTTCAATTATTTTTGAAGCGAGATTAGCTTATGGTCATATTCAAATTGAGAGAACTTCCACTTAACATAAGAGACAATCTCCAAGCTAAATTTGGAAATAGTTTGGGAATTTCTGAGCCCTAAAAACATCCTCCAATAGTTTGTAGTCATATTCAAATCTCCATTTGTGAGGACTTCTCATAAAAAAATAGATCAACTTCTAGCCAAATTTGGAAATTATTTTGAATAACTAAGTGTTAGAGCTAAGCTGTAGAGTTGGTGGTCACACTTAAACAACCATTTATTAAAAGAATTCTACTCTTATTACCCATTTGGTTTAGGTCTTCCTTAACCCATGAGATTCAAAGATCGCATCCAAGGTTAGTAATTTCCATCATCTGTTTATCTACTAGGACTCACATACACCCATTCAAATTAGAGGGGCAAGGGCGGGGGGGGGGATTGTTTGACACATAACCAACAAAGGTTATGGGTTGGAATACAAATCAACACGAGGAGTCTAGGAGACCTTGGAGGAGGAATCCAATGGTCCTAAACATTTTCTTTATATCTATATCATTATAATGGAATGAAATCAACAATTATTATTATTATTATTATTATTATTATTGACAACATTGTGTGGTTTCATTGCATACATTATACTCATATTGCACTAACATATTGGGGTTTCCTCCCATCTATACTCCTCCACATGGATTCATACAACATATGTCAATGTCAAACCATTAGTACTTAGTAATTCATCATTCCACCTTTTCTCACTTACTCCATGTAGAATACACAGTTTAAGGACATTATCATCCCATTAAAGAAACGCAGTTTCCAGGAATAGGCATGACTATTATATTAGATTACATATTCTCAATATCTCTTGTGACCCTCACAAAATTTTCAAGATCTTTCTAATCATAAAGGAGGAAATTATAGTTGCATAATTAAACTATATTCGACCCCTTGTTAATTTCTCCATCATTGTTGGAAGATGTATCTAGCCTTATTCGTATAGATTTTGTATCTTGGTTTGTGATATAGTGAGGAAGACACACTTCTGGGAATGGAATCATGATTTCTTCTCTAATCCACCTTTTTCTACTAATGGTAGAATATTCAAAGCTATAAATCCACATGGTAGGGATATTAAGACAATGGTTTGGACCTACTCTCAGAATTGGTACTCCAAATTATTTGACAAGAGTTGATCCATTATAATTAGAAAATAAATCAAGGAGTATCCTCTCAAGTCAAATTTAAATTTAAAATTAATTTATTTGTAAATTTTCCTTAGAGAAAATTCGAAAATATATGTTCCATAATTATCCTAAGAGAAAATATTAAAATTTTTATTTGAAGTTATTCCTATAAGTGACTCTAGAACTATTCATGCACAATCCTTAGGTTAAATCTTGAATCATAAAATTGTATGGTCATGATTTCTCTTGCCAACTAATGTGAACTATATTTTTTCTTATAAAAGAGAGGTTTTTGGCGAGACTTTGTGTTTTAGTTTCATAAGTAACACATTTACGTTGGTATCCAACTAACTCCTTGTAACCTTCCTCTTGTGCCTATTGTCCTATCTTGAACGAGAAAGAGTTTCCTTGACTATATAATTAAGATATACCCCTAAGTGTAACCTAGTGGATCTACTTGGATCAACCTACTATAATGAGAGAGTCGGATCCTTTGTTGGTTATTAAGCTTGATTTTATTCTTGAATTGGGGGTATTTGTTTTAGCCATGTTTGGACCCGAGTTTATCATAGGGGGTAGATGGTATTTCTGTTGAGCACAACCCAACTTGGCCTAGATTTTGGTAAAGACTCCCCATTTTGTGGGGTGGATTACGCAATGGAGTGGAGCGTGTAGCAGAGTGGTGCATGCAGTGGAGCACATTTATACCATGTGGTGTCCTAAGGGCTTTGGGGTGGGTTGAAGCCCCTCCTTTTTGTAAAAGTGTGCAATTTCGTAAGGGATCAAAGGGATTTGGGGCCATAGTTGCTTGTTTTAAGGATTCCATGGTATTTCGACCATGGTATTTTGATGATGTAACCCTACAATGTAATGTTATATAGGGTGAGATAATAAGAAGATATATCAATAAATTTTTATCCAGATCAGTGTTATGGGTGAATTATTGTGATCTGTAATTTAGTAGGAAAGGAAAGGCTTTGAAACTGAGTGTGCAGGGGCGTGAAGACGAGTTTGCAACTAAAGAGTGGAGGTACGTGAACATGAACATCACCGCAGTCCCACTTCAGAGATTAGACAAGCTGCATCTAGAGATCATAGATGAGCTGAAGCAGTGTGAAAAAGTCACTTTGTAGTTACACATTCAAGTAGAGGGAGAGCGAGATTTGCTAAAGTAGAAGCTCGATGAGGCGATCCAGGAGAGGGATCAGGCAGTACAACAACAACGAAAGCTGAAGGAGGTGGTCAAAGAAACATGTCGTGAGGTTCCAGACATTGATGTCCGAGAAGAGGAACTAGTGGACGACAAGGTCGTGAAGCTCGACCTTGCAGTAAAAGGATACAAGGATAAGATCACGAATGTGGAATTTACATATGAGATGAAGATCAATGAGCTACAGATGCAGCTACAACCATCCACACCAAAGGAAGTGCGAGAGCAGAGAGAGGCCGACCTGAAGGGGTCAATGGCCGGCATCTCCGCAGCACTGGCACATTGTGGGAAGCTATTTGATGAGAGGTTACATATTCGGACTTTGCTGCAGGAAAATCCAAATGCACAAAAATTACAAGAGGACATTCAGTAGAAGTAGCTATAGTTGGAGGAGATTTGAGCAACTATGAGAATGTTACAAATCTCACAGAAGCTCCCAAAAGTCAATGAGGGAAATTCCCTGCAGAAGAAGACTAAGGAAGTGAGGAAGGAAGAGTAGAATTTGACAGAGAGAACTCAACCACGACAGGATGAGGATCTCCAACTGTCCCAAGCAGTGGATGAAAATCTTCTAGATCTTCGACAGAGAGAGGAAGTAGTGATGAAGAAGGCTACAGGACCGGTGACAAAAGCACTATTAAAGGAAGTGTGCAGCGAAGAGAAGCAGGTCACAGACATTCTCTAGGAGTTCAACAATGCCTACAACAACATTGCAATGAAGATAAGAGGAAAATTGACTAATTGACTCAAGACAAGTCATATGTGAGTGTTGGGGGCTTGTTGGGCATAGACGAACTTGGCCTAGATTTTGGCAAAGACTCTACATTTTGTGGGGCAGAGTGTGCAACAGAGTGCTCAACGGAGCACACAATAGAGCATGCAGTGGAGCATATTTATATCGTGCTGTGTCATAAGGGTGGATAGAAGCCCCTCCTTTTCGTAAAAGTGCACGATTTTGTAAGGAATAAAAGGGTTTTCAGGCCATAGTTGCTTGTTTTAAGGAGTCCATGGTATTTTTTTGAAATAACCCTACAATGTAATAGTATATATTGGGTAAGATTATAAGAAGAGATATCAACTAGCCTTGATCCATATCAGTTTTATGGGTGAATTATTGTGATATGTAATTTGGTAGCAAAGGAGAGGCTTTACTGCTGAGTGCATAGAGGCCTAGGGAAGAGTTTTCATCTGATTGTGTAGATAGCCTGAAACTTAGTGTGCAGGCCAAGAACTAGTTTTTATTCAAGGATTCATTATATTAAGCAACAATTCTTGTGGACATAGCCCTACACTAGGGTGAACCATGTTAATTTGATTTTTTTATGTGTATATTTTCTTATTATATGTTGTAGAGTAGCATTTATTATAGTTTAGCTTTACTTCAACACAATGATAGCTTATGATTTTATATGGCATGTTTAAGTGATTAATATAGTGTGGCAAAGTGATTTATATATGTTAAGGATAAGATAACATAATAATACCACATCTCCTAGTCCCTCAAGGCTGCATAAACATGGTTCTCCATCGTCCCATAGTCACTTCGGGTAAGAGTGCGATATGCTTGCATGCCATTTCCGAAAGTGCTAGTGATCAAGGGTTTTGTTGATGCGTAGTATAGATTGAACCCGGGTTAGCCCAAATCAAGCCAACACTTTCCCCCGTACTATTGTTGTCGTGATAAGGATTAGCAATGTTTGGTTATGGTTAAATATGATTGACCATTAACGACCATGTTAACCATTGCTGAGCACGTTTAACCATGGTAGAATATGGTTGACTTCTTGTCCATGTTTGATCATGGTGAGCTTGTTCGACCATGGATATAGTTATACGAGGAAGGTTGACTATAGACAAGTATGGTTGAGTATGAGAGAACATGGTTAACTATGGTCAAGTATGGTTGACTATTAGTGAACATGAATTACCATGGTTGGAAATGTTTAGCAATAAACAAATATGGTTAAGCATATAGCATATGCTTGATAATGTGGTTGACCATGGATGATCATGATTGTCATGGTTGACTATGCTAACCCTTGTTAACAATTGTTGACTTGTTTCAAGAATGGTTGAATATGGTTGAATAGGTTTGACAAAAATGGCAATGGTTGATCATTGTTCATCATGTTTTCTATGCTAGATATGTTGATTGTGGTCGACTATGGTTGACTATGTTGACCATGTGATTATGTTCACTATGGTCAACCATGTTGCAATGGTTCGCCATTGTGAACACAATTAACTACTGTAACATTGATATTATGTGACCATGTTTGACCATGCTAACAAAAATTGACCATGTTTCAACATATTTGACAATTAATACTATGTTAATAGATATTAACCATGGCCAACCCATAGTATGATGCATACACATATTTGTTGTTGGGGACATTATAATGATGATTATTGTTGGTCACATTGCAACAATGACATTTATTTTTCATAACAGTGTGATGTCATTTGTAATTCTACACATGATGCAGCATGCTCATATTGACAATGGTTGACCATGTTCAACAATCATGGTGTCATGTCAAATAGCATGTGTGATGTCATTTATTATTCCACACATGATGCTGATATTAATAATGGTTAACCTTTTTCAACCATGTTTCCATGCTTGAGTAGTAATAACCATCATGATTGAGTAGACACCTATCAGAAATGGGATGACCAAGTTTGACCATAGTCTACCATGGTTTCCTAGCTTGTCTATGGATTACCATGGTTAACTCTTTCTAACTAACGATAAATATGGTTGATTATGGCAAACATATGGTTGAATGTGGTTAACTATGGTTAACTAAGATTAACTATAGTTGGTATATAGTTTACTTAGGTTTACCATTGTTGACTATGGTTGACCATGATTAACGATGTTTGAAGAGGGTCAACCATGGTTGAAAATTGTTGTTGATGGCTAACCATGGTTAACAAGGTTGAAGAGAATTGACAACGGTTCGACAAGGGTTAGAAATATGGTTGATAATTAATGACCATGCTAATCATAGTTGACCATTTTTGAACTAGATTGACCATAATTAAATAGGTTTTAACCTCTTGACCATGTCTAATCATGTGATCTGTTCGACAATGGATGTGATTATAAGGGCATGGTTGACAACTTGACTATGGCCAATTATGGCTGACTATGAGTAAACATGCTTGACTATGGTTGGTAATATTTAGCAATATATGAATATGGTTGAGTATGTTAAGTATGCTTGACAAAGTGGTTGACCACAAATGACAA